>JAESUZ010000388.1:0-1200000 GCA_017311185.1 Proteles cristata cristata | reverse complement strand
TGCCCGCCAAACGGCATAGGAAACTCGTCATGCCTTGTACCAAATGACGCAAGCTCCCAGGGGGCCACGCATGGGCCTCAGACCGCCCGATGCAATGCCCACTCTCTCTCTCTGCACAGGGAGAAATGGAAGGTATGGAAGAGCAGATTCTGAGTTTGAACCAGAGGAAAGAGGACCTGTTGGTGGACCTGAAGGCTGCCATACTAAACCTTCACCAGCATTTACAGCGAGACCAGCAAGAATTAGAACAAGAAATGCCATCAACTGGAGCATCAGAAGAGGAAGGAGTGGCCGAGAGGGAGGGTTCCGAGTGGAAGGTGGGTAGGACTTTAGCTTTCAGCTGGTCCCGCTTTTCTCCAGAGTATTAAGTTGCTTTTATTTTTTCACCTGAAAAACCTGTAGCATCTATGTTAATGGCCTAAAGGAGTTTAAAAGTGGAGATTCTGTGCCTGAGATTGTTCACTAGGGAATATAAACCCTCGGGGTGTGTCTGTTCTGGGCTCAACCCTGAATTCGTATGCCCAGGTTACTGAAGGAGGTGTGTATGGAATTCCCCGGGCAGGTGGGTGGGAGGCGCCCGAGAGGCGTCTTGGTCCTAACCAATCAGCCCCGTGCAAACTCAGAAATGGACCCAGCACCACTCTAAGCCCCCTGAGTCCACACCAGTAGCATCATATTCTCAATTGATGGATGAGGAGGACAATGCAGGTGAAAGCGATCAAAGATTTGACCGAGTCCTGATATTTGGCGGAATGAGCTGAAAGTTGCCTCACCCAGAGGCTACTTGGGTGGGCGGGCATCTTGAATGAAGCGAGTACAAAATTAGCTGCATAAAAGCACGGCCAGGCCAGGATCCTGACGACGTTGAACCACAACCCGGCTGCAAGTATTTTTGCTGTGCCTTTCAGTTGAACAAAACAAGTTCCATGTCTTTCCTGCCGGCGCTCAAGGAAGAGGTGGAAGAGAGCTCCCTGAAGAGTGAAGTAAGGAACATGATTTTCTCATCATGTTTTGTTAGAATCAAAACCTCTAAAAGAAGGTCAAGGGGAAGATCTTAAAATGAATAGGAACACAAGGATTTTTAAATTGAATGCCGATGTTTTATAAGGGTGATTGAAGCTGTTCTCTTACATTATTAACGTTAAGTGCATCTGAATCTACTTCATGCCTGAGTGGGATAAATGTAATCCAGACGCACTTGTTGGCTGATGGGAGAAGATGAAGTTCTCTGTTGTATCCTGGCTTCTGAGTACATTCTCTGAAGTTTTGAGAGTATGTTGTCTGGTGGGCACATATTAGTATGCTCTTTAGAACTTTGTTTTTCCATATTTATTTTTTAGTCTAAGACCACATTGCCAAGGATATGAAGAGTTACATTAGCAACTAATGCTTCTACTAATCCTTACCACTTCAGTAGAACTTATTGAATGAGGCATCTATAATTGTCTTTTCTGGTATCAATTTCCATTTCTTTAAAAACAAAAGGTATAGTGAGTCTGTGCCAAAAGGAAGAAAACTGCAGCAATTTATAGTCTTTCTATCTCACATGTAATCACTAGACACTTTCTGTGCTCATTTTATGGATCATTAAATAGCTCCATTGTCACACAGAACCACCTGCTTTCCTATAGACTTGGACACCCTGGAACTGAGTGAGGACAGGGAACAGAGGAGAGCACAGGCTTACTGTATCTCAGTCTACCAGACAGCTTCATAATCTGATTATGCCCCTTCACGGCAGGGGCAATCGTCAGAACCAAGGAGGTACCGGGGACCCGAATAGTGTGCTGCAGTGTGGTTCTAATTTAAGACCTGTGTTTGCCTCTGAGCTGATATATTTGTAATAACTATTGTCTGTCTCTGACAGTAGCAAGAATACATGTTCATCAGACTGTTATTAAAAGATAGCATTTAAGGTTACATTTACCAAAGCAGATTAAATTCCTAAAGCACGGTTTTAAAGATCCTTTTTGAGTGCCGTGAGCTGACTTCCAACTTTCCAGAATATTTTTTAGGTTCGAGAAGAGCAAGCACATCTGGACTCCTATGATTTAGTTAGCCAAAAAAAGAGATGAAAAATGGGGGGGAGGGGTGAATGAAGAGCTACAGGTGCTGCCTGGTGAACTGGGTTTTGTATGAGAGATGAGTAGGACACTATTAGGATGGTAGGAAATTACTTCTTTGCTAATCTGTTGGTTACTGTGTTAGAATGGAGACAAGAGAGCAGAGCCAACTTCCAGGTCTTGGTCTTCACTCTGGAAGCATGACAAGGACATGGAGGAAGATAGAGCATCCCCATCCTCCGGAACGATCATTCAGGTAACACCGAGCAAAATACATTTGGTGGTTGGGGGCGCTGGCAGGGATAGTAAGGGAAGTAACTCAGAAGAATTTCTTGTTTGAAACATAGCCTAGGGAGAGAACCTGCTTGGGTTGAATTCTTTTAAGTTTCTCACCATTCCCTCTGCACCAATTCAAGAACAGCCAAGTACTCGCTTATTATTTCCAGTCCTGTTGTGTGTGATGATAGGAGAGTGTTTTCTGAGCACTTCATCTGTGAGCATCCAGACGAACAAAACTGATAACTCCAAGGAGCCCTCTTCAAAGGGTTCACTGCCGTGTTTCAAAGCATCTAACGTGCCTCTCTTCTGGGAATAATTGCGGCGAGGAGTCATCCCATAATCCTGTTTTTGAACAAAGTCGTGCATAATGTGTATTGATGTCCCTTTGGCTCTCTATGACCTTCCAGATCTTCCCCAACCTCTCAAACTGGAGGGCAAATGCCCTTGACTTCGAAAATCGTTATAAATTAACGTGAAAAGGATGTTTTCCCCTTGTTCCTGAAACATCCCAGCATCGTTATGAGTCATATGCCTCCTGCTCCAGTCTCCTGTCCAGGGCTACCCTCTGCCCCAGCCTCCAGCCCAGTCCTTTCGGGAAGCCTCAGCACAGGGCTCTGCTTGCACTGGTAGCTCCAAACTTCCAAGCTCTGCCTCTTGACTGGCTCCTTCCCTCTCTGTCTGAGAAATACTCAGTCTCCCCCTGCCCAGGAGGTTAACTTCCTCCTTGTCCGCAAAGGTCGTCTCAGCTTCAACTTCCTCCAAGAAACCTCTGCTTTCCCTTCATTCTGACAGCATTGGGGTGCCTGGGTGGCTCAGTCAGTTAAGCATTCTGACAGCATGACTTTCTGACTGCTTTCCCTTCATTGTGACAGTAACTCACTTATGCCTTCCCACATTTTTAGGTGTACACCTGACATGACTTGGTGAACGGCAAGAACGTCATCTTTTACATTTTTATGCCCTGTACTGGGCTCAACAGGGTACTTTAATGCACTGGCTTTCTTGATCTTGCTTCTAGGCCAGTCAGTTAGCATGCTACTTCTCATCCACCTCTAAAAATCTTTACTTGGTGCTCCTCACCTTTGGCCCCTTTTGTAATCCAGTTTTTGGCCCTGGCTCTATTCAAACTGTCATTGACCTTCTGGAACACCAATTTAGTGCCTTTTTTAAAAATATTTATTTTAAATATTTTTATTTATTTCTAGGAGAGAGAGAGAGAGAGACCGTGTGAGCAGGGGAGGGTCAGAGAGAGAGGGAGTCACAGACTGAAACAGGCTCCAGGCTCCGAGCTGGCAGTCAGCACAGAGACCGATGCGGGGCTTGAACCCACGAACCGCGAGATCATGACCTAAGCGAAAGTCGGACGCTTAACCGACTAAGTCACCCAGGCGCCCCAATTTAGTGCCTTTTTATTTGTCCTAATCTTTATTGATCTCTCCAGCATTAGACATGATTTCCTCCTTCCTGAAATGAGGAACCCTTTGACTTTCTTAAGTCTGCACTTTCTGCTCTCACTCACCTGCAGCCTCTCCCCCATCACCTTCTCTTACCCCATCCAGGTGATGGTGGACATTGGCCCAGTGTTCTGTTCTCTTCCTTCTTGTTTCCCTGAGCAGTTTATCTCTTCCTATAGGTATGGTCATCCCTCTGTGCCAGTGATCCCACATCAACTCTCTTGTCTTGACTTTGCCTTTAACTCGGTTTTACATTTCTACCTTCCTGATAGATTTCTCTTTTTGGATGTCCTTTCTTCATCTCAAACCCATTTTATCAACTTTCCTTCAAAGTTAATTCCTCCTAGGTGCACCTGGGTGGCTCAGTCGGTTGAGCGTCTGACTTCGGCTCAGGTCATGATCTCGTAGTTCATGGGTTTGAGCCCCGCATCGAGCTCTGTGCTGACAGCCAGCTCAGAGCCTGGAGCCTGCTTCTGATTCTGTGTCTCCCTCTCTCTGACCTTCCCCTGCTCATGCTGTCTCTCTCTCGCTCTCTCTCAGAAATAAATAAAAAACGTTAAAAAAATTAAAAAAAGAAACTAGTTCCTCCTAATTTCTTGATGTCTGTTTACAGCACCACTATTTCCTCAGAGTCTAAGACAAACTTCAGAGTCCTCTTAGAAACCTCACTTCTCTTACCTTTCATATCTAACCAATGGCCAAGTGACGTCCATTCAATCTTTACATCCTTCTTCTCCCCATGATTTTGCCATCATCTTATTCCAGGCAATGGTGACTTCTGCCCTGGACTTTTGGAGTTGCCTTCTAATTGGGTTTACCGCCTCTGGTTATTTTTCCTAAAATATGTATCTTCTACAATAGTAACTGATGACTTTTCCTAAAACCATTACTGCTATGTTGAAATCTTTCATGGATTCTGATTATCTACTGAGTAAAATGCATTTGTAGCCTGGCATCCCAGACTTTTCATGATCTTGACCTCCCTTTCCAATTTTATCTAAGCTTTACCTTTAGTTCTTGGTTCATACCTTTCTAACAGCAGCTATTATTTTCAGTACAAGAAGCTGACAAGTAACATTTTGTTAGGAGCTGCTAGATCCTTTACATACATCTTGTTTAGTAATCACATGCATGAGTCAGGTGGGTTATATTCTCACTTTAGAGATGAAGTAAATGAGCCTCAGAGAGTCCTGCTTATTTTGTCTAAGATGATGCAACTTGTAAGTAGACCGATCAAGATTGATCGATCATAGGGGCGCCTGGGTGGCTTAGTCGGTTAAGCGTCCGACTTTCACTTAGGTCGTGATCTCGCAGTTGGTGGGTTTGAGCCCCGTGTCGGGCTTTGTGTTGACTGCCAGCTCAGAGCCTGGAGCCTGTTTCAGTCTGTGACTTCCTCTGTCTCTGACCCTCCCCTGCTCATGCTGTCTCTCTCTCTCTCCTAGAAATAAATAAAACATTTAAAAAATTAAAAAAAAAAAAGATCGATCATAGCATTCACACCTTTCCCACCAAATGATGTTAATTACTTGTGTACACATCATTTTCCCATTGCGTAACCTTGGTTAACCTAATGGGAATGCTGGATCAAAGTAGATATTCATTTAAAATGTAACACACATTATTAAACAACCCTCTTAGAAAGACCGTATCAATTTTATTCCTACCAGGAGTGCCTCTTTCTTGATCTTAAGCTGATACTGGATATTTTCAATTTTAGCCAAACTTATTCAGTGGTTTAAATTATATTTTACATTATATATTCTATCTATTCTTATATTCTAAGATTGTTAAATATCTCTTTATTAATTGGCTTTTGTAGTATTCTTTTATGAATTGCTTGTTCATGCCATTCAACTTTTTTTTCTACATAGGGGTTGATGTTTTCCTTACTGACTTATAAGAGTAATTAATATACTAAGAATATTAACATTATAAGCCGTTATCCAGTCCGTTATTTCATTTTTAACTTAGTTTATAATTTTTTTTGTGGTAAACACTATTAGTTTTTAGATTGCTAATACCAGCAGTCTTTCCCTTTATTTTCGTGCCTTAAAAGTCCTTCCCCATTCCTAGATTAGAAAAGAGTCAATCTTTTTTTTTTTCCAAGAATTTTTAGGGTATAAGTTTTATATTTAATTATTAGATGCAATTAGAATCCATTATTAGAAGTAAAACAGGGAAGGCCACCTGGGTGGCTCAGGTCATGATCTCACAGTTCATTGGTTCAAGCCCCACATCAGGCTCTGTGCTCACAGCTTGGAGACTGGAAGCTGCTTCAGATTCTGTGTCTCTCTTTCTCTTGGCCCCTCCCCTGCTCACACTCTTTCTCTCAAAAAGGTTAACATGAAAGAAAAAAAAGAATTTATTTTAAAAAGACAAGGATTCAGTTATATTTTTTATGGAATACTGGAGTAGTTCCCAAATTTAGTAAATTGATCTTTTCCCCTTTTAGTTTGAAATACCTTTATCATATAATTTCATTTCATTTTAGTTCTCCTGTTAATCCACTTAAATGCAGAATTCTGTAGATTTCCTTATATGCTCCTCATTTGCTAGAGAGCTTTGGAAAATTTAAGTCTTTCACATAAAGGCAAACCTGAGGAAGTTGACTTTTCCCCCCTCCAGTGAACAAACTTCTCTACATGTGCTTGACATTTCCGCAACCAGGCAAGAATGTAAGATGAGCTAGCGCAGGAAGAGTAACTTACATGGCAACAAGGGCAGAAAGTTTTCTGGACCTCTGGTTCTTTTCTTTACAGGAGGCTGCTGAGAAAATCAGCACATGTGAGAATTCTATGGCACAAATTCTTGCACCAGACTCCATAAACGCTGAGCAAGGCCCAGAATTTTCCCTGAGTCCCAACCAAAGAGAAGAGGTAAGTCCCTGTCAGTAACCTGCAAACTGTTCAGGCCTCAGGATGAGCACCCAGGGATGACCAGCTTTCTGTGTTTTGCAATACTTTGTATATCAAGCCAGGAATTCTTTGTGAACTTTAACATCTTAATACGGGCAGTGAAGTTGGAGAACTGGAAGATTTGCCACTGATGTTGAGGTAGAAAGTATGTACGGTACAGAGTGACAGAAGATTTACTGCTTGCTCCCTGTTTGTCAGGATGAACGAGCCTTTCTGCTAACAACTGTTTCTTCTGTAGATGTAACTTCTGGAGGCCCTGGACATGGAGAGGAGCTAATATTGATTAACTGCATGTCCCATAAGAAGCATTTAGATTTGCTGCTTACTCCTCAGATTAAATACGGTAGTTTAATACCTACCATAAGTTTACAAATGAGGGTATCGAAATTTAAAGAGTGAAAATACAGGAGTGAGGAGTCAAACCTAGAATATTCCAAACTGCCTTCTGAAGTTAGTTGAACGTTTATGTACTGAAAGATGTGAAGCCAGGTAGGTTTGGCCTCAGGACCTGCCGCCACTCCACCATCCAGGTGGCATGGCTAGTGTTGATGCAGGTGCAGTTGGGTATTGCACTTGGGTCAGGCAGTCCTGCATTTTAGAACAAGTGTATGTGTGGTGGTGCTGGTGGGGCGGGTGGGTGAGGCTTGCAGACGTTTGTAGAATTGACTGTAAAATATGAAGGAGTCAGTTTAAAGGGTTGGTATTTTGGCGTGAAATACAGCCACTGCCAGAAAATTAGCTTGCATTTTAGCGGAATCCTGTTACTCAGATCAGTGATGTGTTGCTGCAGACACTGTGCAGTATGACATTTGCTAACTGAGAGGCTGACTTGGATACGAGAGCGTTGGCAAAGTCACGTGATGAATGTGGACTTGGAGACCCCAAGGTGTAATGATCTCGGGGATTGGATCCTGGTTCTTCTTCTTTGTTGGGTGACCACGGGCATCTGAATAACCTCTCAATGCCTCTGTTCCTTCATCCGTACACTGGGAAAAATAAGGGCTTGTGGTGGGAAATGAGAGGATCTGTGTACCACACATAGCCTGGTGGCCTGGCCCTTGGGCCCAATGGAGGGTTAGGTATTAGGCGGTAGAAATGACCTAATTCTCTTTAGCAAGAAATTGTGCTAATACTGTTTAGCCCTCCAAAATGTACAGTCATAAAATATCCACTTAAATCGTTTCTGCTTTTAGAATTTGGGGCTATCATTTAGAGAAGATATTTAGCAGGGGTGTGATTGTGGGGAAAAACTGAAGACTCTAGGTTAGAAGGTAGCGGGGCCATGTGACCTCAGGTGGATTTCTTGTGTCTGGACCTGAGCTTCTACGAAGCAATGCAGTGAACAGGGAGGTGTGTGAATTGCTTAAGCATTAAACGAACTTGGGTTCCTTCACTTATAAAAGAGGTGGATAAACTGGTTACTGGCAGGTTTCCCAGGCCACCTTTAGCTGTTGCGGTTTCTATAGTTGCAAATATTCTTTTTTTTTTTTTTTTTTTGCCCCTCCCATTCACCTTTGGATTCTTTTCAGCTTTAAATAACTAGCAAATAAAGCCCAGATTAGCTATCCAGCTTCCTTGTTTTCTGATTAATTCAGTGAGTTAGTGAAAAAGCAAAGAAATCCAATATTGCCATGAAACAATGTGTGTGGTATGTGATAGGTGCTCAAATCATGTTTTTGAATAAATAAAGGTGGGCGGTAAATCTGTTATTGCAGACTAATTAATATTAATGATTGTTATCTGAGGTGACAAAATAGAAGACTCTAAAATCTTTGCCACTAAGATCTAGCAATACCTGAAAACTAGAAGACAATCAGATGATTAGCAATTACTGTCTGGCAGTAAAATCACACAAGGTGTTGCTTTTTAAAAAAAAAAAAAAAAAAAAATCAGAATTAAAGGGCACCTGGGTGGCTCAGTGGGTTAAACGTCCGACTCTTGATTTTGGCTCAGGTCATGATCTCCCGGTTCATGAGTTCAAGCCCTGCTGGGGGCTCCACGCTGACAGCGTGGAGCCTACTTGGGATTCTCTGTCTCAGTCTCTCTCTCTCTGCCCCTCCCCTGCTTGCTCTCTGTCTGTCTTCAAAGTAAAAAAACATTTTTAAAAAATCAGAATTAAAAAAGAAAACTGAAACCAGCTGAATGCAAGTGTAGACCCAACTGTGAGGAGAAACACTGGGCAAGGAGAGACTTCCTTCAGAAGAGAATTCTTGCAAAAAATCTTGATGAAGGCAAGGGAGAAAGAGCGTTTTGGCAGAAAAGAGCAAACATATGTGAAGTTCATAGATGGTCGAGGGGAACGAATGCAACTTCTGCTAAGCCAGCTTTCCTAATAGTCCCCATGTGTGTGAAAAAGGAATATTTTCACACCCTGCATGTTTTTGTTACCAGCTGCCTATTTTATTTACTTCTGTTGTACTGAAAGCTCTATGTTTAAACAAAATTCTATTGACATTGGGAAATGTGCATTTGAGTTGAGGGAGAGTGTACCTTTGTGAACAATCCCATTAGAAATTTGTGGCCAGAATCATGTTTTATTAGATGCTAATGTTAGCAGAGTCTTATATAGGAAACATCATATTTCATCATAATCATAATTGATAAAGTAATTATTGATCAATAATGTTTAGCATGAAAGGTGTTTGTGCTAAAATTCCTAAAGGAATTTCTCTAGAATGGCTGATACAATCTCAATATTCTGGAAAAGGATGTTGGAAACAAATATGTCTCTGTCAAATTATCTTTTACTTCCAAATTAAAAATCTCTAGTCTAGGGGCGCCTAGGTGGCTTAGTTGGTTAAGCGTCTGACTTTCGCTTAGGTCATGATCTCGCGGTTCGTGGGTTCGAGCCCCGCGTCGAGCTCTGTGCTGACTGCCGGCTCAGAGCCTGGAGCCTGTTTCGGTCTGTGACTCCCTCTCTCTCTGACCCTCCCCTGCTCACGCTCTCTCTCTCTCTCTCTCTCTCCTAGAAATAAATAAAAAATATTTTTTAAAAAATCTCTATAGTCTATTATTAAGAGAATACCTTGACTTGGTATCTGGAAGAAAGTTTTCTTTTGGATTGATAAGCAACTCCGGTGTTTTGGTGTAAAGAGAACACATCCTATGTCATGCTTTCTTTTACTATAAGCATCTGGTCCTTAATAATAGTTGAGTATCTTGAGTATTGATGGTGAAAATTTGTTTCAGGTATTCTCTCCGATGGATAGGAGGAAAATTTCCAGGTGACCCCGCTGAACCTCTTTATTTGACTCAAGCTACTTTTTCTAGGGAGAAACTTTGATGAGTAGTAGCATGTATGTTAGGGGGAAAAGCGCTAAAATACTTTCTCCTCTACTTGTTCGGTGTGTGGTGTATATTCTTGTATCCCAGCCCGTGTGTAAAGAGCCCTTTTTTCTGTTTGATCAGAGCTCACAGCAATGTAAGCATTGCTTAATCATGTGTCACACAAATTCAAACGCTGGCCAATTCTCTGAAAAGTTTCAGACACGCACACCCACATGCACCCTGTCCCTCACACTCACCTGTCTCCTGGGTGTCTCGCTTGGTGTTTAACGAACTGCGAGCCCATTTGCGTCCTCCGCGCCTGGGAACACTACCTGTGTACATGCAGATCGGCTGCTTGGAGACCTGGGGCACCAGGTCACGTGGCTGTTGCTATGCGTGTGGAGGTGCATTTCTCCTTTCTCTTTCTTTCTCTTTCTTCCTTCTGCCCTTATTTGTTTTCTTTTAACTGGGGAAATGCTGGAAGTTCAGAGGTTCTTGCAAGCTCAACTCTGAAAACTTTGGACTCCGTGGCTTTTCACTGCTGGATTATCTTTGGATTTACCTTAGGGTGCCACACCTCCTCCCAAGGCTGTGCCTCTGGGCTTTTCTGACGAGCAAGGAGCCTTCGAGGCCACGGTGGAGAAACCTAGACCCGAGCCTGCAGAAATTCTCCATGCCTGCAAGACCCGGGTGGCCGAGCTGGAGCGCTGGCTGCACCAAGCCAACGTGGCATTTGAGCCGGAAACATTAAACGCAGACATGCAGCAGTTGGTGGAACAGCAGCTGGTCGGGTGCCAGGTAAGGCCGACGGACGGGAGTTCATGGCCTGCCTCTTCACCAATCACCTTCCAAGACTGGGTGACTTTCTTTTAAAGCAACAGTGTGTTTCTTCCTGTTACTGTGACCCCCATGTTTATCTTGGCCTCAACTTTTTGTTCTCAGGGTAATTCTTTGAGATTCATGTAAGCAGAGCAGTTGGAGACGGTAGTGGGTAAGAGCTCTAGAATCTAGAGTCTGAGTCCAGGTCCATCACATTAACTATGAACTTGAGGACGTTTGCTTTTCACCTCCTTTTTCTCATGGCGTAGGTTATCTCCTAGGACTTTGTCAGGATTAAAGGAGATAAGGTAGGGGCACCTGGGAGGCTCAGTCGGTGAGGCATCCAACTTTGGCTCAGGCTATGATCTGGCTCGTGAGGTTGAGACCCGTGTCAGGCTCTGTGCTGACAGCTCAGAGCCTGGAGCCTGTTTCAGATTCTGTGTCTCCCTCTCTCTCTGCCTTCCTTCACTCATGCTGTCTCTCTTTATCAAAAATAAACATTTAAAAAAATTTAAATGAGATCAGGTAGAAGAACCAGTGACTAGTGTATCAAGTATATAAAAAGTGCTCAATAAATGCTAACTGTTATTTATATTCATAATAAGTTCTTTGAATTTTCATCTGAAATGAAACTGCATGTCCTTATTTGCAAGATTGCAGGTACATCATAAAAGGGCTTTGCTGCCATTTTACTATGAATGTTCCTACTCTTCCACAGGGCTGGGGAGTGGGGGAGAGACAGGAATAGAAACTTACTTGCCTTTAGTCACATTGAGTAATGTTGCTGGCTCAGCCCGAAGGTTGGGAGCTCTGTATCCCTCCAGAGAAAAGCTGGAATGATGACATCATGGCAGCATAATTGAGTGTCACAACAGCTGAGATGCCTTCCCCAAGGGTCCATAGACCAGCCTTGGCCTGATGTCTGTGCCTGATTGTCTCACTTGTCTGCATAGTTGACACCAGAAAAGAAGACCTCCTCTCCGAGTTCCCCCAGGACACTGGCCCATCCATAGGGAGCTCCTACTATGGCTCATTTTGAGGTTGGAGGGAGCCCATCCTTGCTCATCCGTTTGCCACGCAGGCCCACTGTCTTACAATATCCAGCACCTGCCTCGTGTGCAGGACCTGGGTGGTCAGGCTGACCTCCTTCCCCAGGCAGATCCCCACCTCTGACCCTAACAATCAACTCTCGAAGGGGTGGGTTCATTTTTTTTAGTGTTTTATTTCTGAGAGAGAGAGACAGCGTGAGCAGGGGAGGGTCAGAGAGAGAGGGAGACACAGAATCCGAAGCACTCTCCAAGCTAGTTGTCAGCACAGAGCCAGACGCGGGGCTTGAACCCACAAACTGTGAGATCATGATCTGAGCTGAAGTCAACCGCTCAACCAGCTGAGCCACCCAGGCACCCCAGTGGTGGGTTCATTTAAACACTAGCACTCCTGCTTGGCCTGGATGATGAAGCACAGGAGAGTCTGGAAAAGACGTAGGCAACACAGGGCAACATTGTGCTGAATTGAACCTGAAGTCTTAGAGATGTTGAGCCCCAGCCACTTGAAGCCATCTAGGGAAGATTTTGCCCATGGGGTAGGTTCTATGCTAATTTCTCGATCACTGCTAGTATCCCTTTCAGAGGCTTCTTGGCAGGAGTTCAAGGATTTGGGGGCTGCTCAAGGGAAGGACACAACCACAAGGTGGCAGTAGCGCACAGCAAGCTTTATTTGGGCAACATTTTGGCAGGTTCTCCAGGCAGGGGGAAGTCCTTCTCTTCAGGAGCCCTTTTAGAGGCTGTGGCTTGGGGTGGAGGTGGGACCACCACCTGGAAGGAGAGAAGAGCAAGGGAACACTCTGGGAGCAGGGAATCCAGAGGGGCTCCTGTGTCTAGGTGTTGTCTGAGTTCCAAAGGGCAGCAGAGGCTAGGGTTTTCTAGAGCCCCAGAGTTCGTCTTAACCGTAGCGGACAGATGGAGGGTCCCACTCGGAGTTTGGTGCCACTAGGAATTGAGCTAATGGTTCTGGGCTGCTATGAAAAAACAAGCAACGTAGGGACCAATATACAAGGGCCATCTTTGGCTCACCTATATAACACCATGGCACATACAACTTCATATCGAAACCTATAAAAAGCTTTATAGTAGTCTGTAAAAAACATTAAGTTCCCAGTGGGAAAATGTCCAAGGACAGGAACAAATAGATAAGTTGAGAGAAGACATTATATTTGGTAATTTAATATTTGAGAAGAAATGTTCAGCCTTGATTATTAAAAACATGTGAATCAAAACAGCTGTTGTTTTGTTCCTATGTTCTACTGGCAAGAATTATGTCATTCCGGAGCACCCTGGGTCCACCAATGTCTGATAATTCTGTCCGATTGGCTCAGTGTTTTGGGAGGTCAGCTGTCAGCATATAAAATGTCCCACGTTGTTTGACCACAGTTTGTGAGATGGAGCCCCATGTTGGTCTCTGTGGTGACAGCGTGGAGCCTGTGTGGGATTCTCTTTCTCCCTCCCTCTCTGCCCCTCTCCAGCTCATGCTCTTTCTCTGTCTCTCTCTCTCTCTCTTTCTCGAAAATAAACATTTTTTTTTAAAAGAGCTGCATGGAGAGGCACATGGGTAGCTCAGTTGGTTAAGCGTCCAGCTCTTGTTTTCAGCTCAGGTCATGATCTCACGGTTTGTAAACTCACGTCCCTCATCGGGCTCTGCACTGGCAATTTGGAGCCTGCCTGAGATTCTGTCTCTCTCCCTCTCTCTCTGCTCCACTCATTCTCTCTCTGTCTAAAGAAAAGAAAAAAAAAAAGAAAAAAAAAGCTGAATAGAGGAAAAAGAGCACAAAATTATAGTACATTCTTTTTGTAGCCACTCTAATATCTATGATTACATATTGTTTATGCTTAGAAGAGTCTGTAGAGAATACAAGTAGTTTGCTTGGGTACAGGAGTTAGTAGAATATATTATTTGAAAATCTGTCTTAAGGATAGCTTCTCCTTCAGTTTCTCTCAAAGAACCGAACTTCTTCTTAGTCACATGCCAAGTTTTAGCCCTAGTGAGATCCCAGTGCTGGAATGTGAATTTGCATGTTGCTGTCGCATGGTCAGTCAGTTGACAGAACTCTTTGGGCTCCAGAGCCGCAGGAGACTGCAAACTTGATCTGCTGGGGAGGAATACAGTGACATTGACTTACAGGGAAACTTACTTCATCTGACTGATTTATTTTTAGATCTGTGTGTAAATTGGCCAGTGGTATCAATGACTAAGTGCTTTAGGCTCCAAATTATTTCTTCTGTCATCTTCTTCGGATGTTTTGGAAGTTTATTTGACTTGAAAAAGAGGAGGAAAAAAGATCAAGGGAAAGAACTTTCAGAGAGTTCTGTGAAATTCTTTATTACTGCTCAACACTCGGATTGCAACAGGAAAAGTTTAGGAAACTGGGGGGAAGATGGTCATACCTGAGCACTGGCCAAATCGAATGGATTTTAACTCTTAACTCCTCCAAGTGAACCTTAGGAGGTAAGTTCTGTTATTACTCCCATTTTACAGATGACTGGAGACACACTCTTAGAAAGTAAGGTGCCCGAGTTTACCCATCTGCTAAGTGGCAGGGCAGGGATCTGAACTCAGATAATCTAGTCCCAGTGTCTGTGTTTTTGTTTTTAAGTTTATTGTTTATTTAAGTAATCTGCACCCATCCTGGGGCTCAAACTCACTACTCTTAAGATCCAGAGTCGTACGCTCTTCCGACTGAGCTAGCCGGGCACCCCAGTGTCTGTGTTCTTAACCACTGTGCTATGCTGGATACATTCAGCTGTAATTTCTAAAGGGATTATGCGGTCACTTATTTTAGATTATTCTGGGGAGTGACATCTGCAAGTAGGGGTTAGCTCGGCGGTGCTTCTGTCCAAAAGCTCAGGAGCTGTGTGGAAATTGTCCTTGTTGTTTTCCCAGGGTCCCTTCCAGTCTGTGTTTCTGAGACTTGTTGTCTACACTTAGGTAGACAGAGTGAATCTGACTCATCGTAGAGTATAATACTTGTTCAAGCCCGAAACCTTGAATGATGAAATGATTTTGTTTCCTAGGCCATGCTAACAGAGATCGAGCACAAGGTTGCCTTTCTGCTAGAGAGCTGCAAAGACCAGGGGCCGGGAGACAGTGGGGCCACTCAGCAGGAGGCTGAAGCTCTTTCCTTGAAACTGAAGACGGTGAAGTGCAATTTGGAAAAAGTCCAGATCATGCTTCAGGAGAAATACAGTGAAGACCAGGTAAGAAGGCCACGTATAGCCGTGAGTGAGTAGGTGATCTGATAGAGCCACCTGGGAGGAATTCTGGCAGAAGTGATGAAACAGCCACAGAGGAAATTCCACTACATAAGAGAGAATGAAGCATCTTAAAGCTGTAAGGGAAGCTTGTATTGACTCGTGTTCCTGATTTCATTTCAGCCCGCAGTTTTCCTACCTAGGGTGTTGTTAGGGGTGGCGTGGGTCTGCATTGGGTTGCTTTGACTGGATTGATTGTTCTCGCTGGTAGTGAGGTGTGGTATAAGCCTTCTTCCTAAAAGACAGATAAGTTTTCAAGGAAATTTGTGACTCTACTCGACTGGAAAATGAAGCTCCTATAGAGAAGATTAAAACAATTTTTTGAGAAGATTAAAGTTTGACATCAAAAATACAAAAACTGTTTCTGGGATACTTTTTGTCATTTACAAATATATATACTGATCAAAGTGTCACACAGTTAAAGTGTTCTCATGACTTTTACAAGCATTCTGTATAAATGCAAATGCACGTATTATGAGTAGGGCCTTATTATATATGATTTGCATCTATACTTAGAAGATGGTTTCTCCTCACACCAGTCAGAGTGACTAAAATCAGCAAAACAGAGAACTCTAGATGCTGGCAAGGATGTGGAGAAACGGGCACCCTCCTACACTGTTGGGGGGAATGCAAACTGGTGCAGCCCCTCTGGAAAACAGTGTGGAGGTTCCTCAGGAAACTAACAATAGAACTCCCCTATGATCCAGCAATAGCACTGCTAGGAATTTACCCAAGGGATACAGAAATGCTGATGGATAGGAGCACATGTACCCCAATGTTCATAGCAGCACTCTCCACAATAGCTAAAACATGGGAAGAGCCTAAGTGTCCCTCAACAAATGAATGGATCAAGAAGATGTGGTTTATCTATACCATGGAATACTACATGGCAATGAGAAACAATGAAATCTGGCCATGTGTAGCAACATGGATGGAACTCGAGTGTGTTATGCTGAGCGAAATAAGTCAGGCAGAGAAGGACAAATACCATATGTTTGCAAATATAGGAGGATTAGGAGGAACTTAACTGAGGACCAAGGGGGAGGAGAAGGAGGGAAATGGTGGGGGAAAGGGAGAGAGGCAAACCATGAGAGATTCTTGAATGCTGAGAAACAAACTGAGGACTGATGGATGTAGGGGGGAGGGGAGATGGGCATGGAGGAGGACACTTGTGGGGATGAGCACTGGGTGTTATATGGAAACCAATTTGACAATAAACTATTTGTAAAAAAATAAAAATTAAAACATAAAATGTCAAAAAAAAATCTACAAAACAAACAAAAAAAGAAGATGGTGGTTTCTACTCAGAGGACTTAACATTCACAGAAATGAGATTGGCTGTAGATACACAGACTCAATGGTTCCCCTTTCGCCCTCATATGTCCTCTCTTTTAAAAAAAAAAAATGTTTTAGGCCTAAAGGAAATTTGAATTTATAAGCATTAATACTATTTCTCTTTTTGGGGTGTGTGTGTGTGTGTGTGTGTGTGTGTGTGTGTGTGTGTGTGTGTGTTTATTTTGTTCTTAAAACAGAAAAGCAATACATTTCCTAATTTTTAGTAAGTCATTGGATGAATTATGTTGAGGAAATAAAATTACCACTTGAGGGGCGCCTGGGTGGCTCAGTCAGTTAAGCATCCGACTTTGGCTCTTGTCATGATCTCACACCCCATGAGTTCAAGCCCCGCCTCAGGCTCTGTGCCGACAGCTCAGAGCCTGGACGCTGCTTCATAATCTGTCTCCCTCTGTCCCTCCCCTGCTCCCCCTCAGTCTGTCTCTCAAAAATAAACATTAAAAAAATAACCACTTCATCAAATGTAATGGTTTTTTGAGCTTGTTTTAGAATAACTGCCTTAAATTACAGTATATACTTGGAATTAATAACGAAATATAGTCGCTTCGCATAAAACTTTTCCATTACGTGGTCTCATTAGTGGACCTGAAATAAAGGGAGTCAATTTTTAAATAGTCTGCCATCATAAACTGTTTTGCAGCATGCTGCCACTCTGAAGAAACCTTCAGAGCATCAAAATGATCTCCAACCAGATAACCTTTCTGAATTTGAACCTATTGTGACTGAAAGGCCACAATTCAGCAGACAAAAAGATTTCCAGCAGCAGCAGGTAATTGCAGCCTTTAACAGACATAAAGATAAGAATAAGGCTTTCTGTATGGAATTTCCCTTTGAGCTAAGTACCAACTGCCACTGGAGTATGTGCGTATGCCTTCTTCAGGTGGGGATGCTCTAACTTTGCTATTTTATTAAATTGCATCTTATTCAAAACTAAGCAAATACCTTCAGGGTGACTTACCTCTCTAATTGTAACCTCTCTTCCCCTATTGTTTCTAAATGTGTTTTGCATATTTTGGAGGATTTTCCACGTGTGTCACATATTGTACTATATCCCTGATCGTTGTGTGACTACTTGGAAGTAGGTTGTTGAGAAATAAAAGTTAAGGAGAACAAGCGAGAAAGGGAAATAGTAAATAATAATTTAGGAAGTGGCTCAAAATGAGATGATCTCAGCAGAAGAAACCATTGACTACTAATTGAAAACTGACTGGACCTTTCAAATCTCATTCAATTATAGGTTCTGGAGTTAAAACCAACGGAACAGAAAGATTTCATCAAATTCATAGAATTTAATGCTGAGAAAATATGGCCCCAGTTTTGCCAACCTGATAAAGATACAACTCAGAAATCTGAGAGGTAAAACATTTTTAGAGTTGGACATTCAGCTATTTTGGAAGAATTAAGAGCATTTCTTCTTAATTCACTTCTACAACATTTACTGAATGTAATAAATATTAGATGTTGATTATTCTTTTCACCTTTTATTTTCCCTTAAAAGCATTAAGGCATCTAGCTCCGAAAATGATGCTCCAGAGTCGGTCTTGTCAACTCAGGGCCAAAGTGGGGATAAGTGGCAATATTTACATCATGAACTATCATCAAAGATCGGGCTACCACTACCTTCGCTTGTGCAACCTCAGGTCAGTGTGTGTCTGCACGCGGCGTAAATCATAAATACATGTGTTTGTCTTTGAAAATGCAACAAGCAGTCATGAAATGCACATAGACGTTCCACGTTATGTAGTAGTGTCTTTTCAGGAAGCAAAGATGCCAAATGGGTTTTTCATTTGGCTGTTCTGTTTCACCCTCTGGGAAATCTGCATTAAGTGCTAGTCCTTTGGGCTTCTGTAGCACTCGGAGCTTCCCTAATCACAGAACTTCCAATACAGAGGATATGTTTATTTGTCCGTATTCCCCGTTAAGGAAGAAAGACCATGTGTGCCTGGCTCGCATTCGAGTGCCTGACACAGTACCCGAAACGGGAAAGTCTCGGTTTCAGTATGTCGAAGGAATAAAGGAATGAATAATATGTTTAAAAAAACACACACTTTAAAAATGAAACAGTGCTATATTAGTGTCATTCATTCATCAAAAGATGATTTGGAATCTACAGTGTGCCAGGCCCTGTCTAGTGGACCTCTGTTCCACGAACACGCGCTCTTGTTGCCATCACAGGTTTTATTCACACTGTGCCAGCAGCTGCCAGATTGCTCTCTAAACAGGGAGCCCGAGAGCAGATTAGCACAGTCAAGCTTCTGCCTTCGACTTTGCACTCAACCTGCCTGGGCAAATGTTACCCCCTGTTTCCCAGTTCTCCAGTCTGGTGGGAACTTTCTTTCTTTCTTTCTTTCTTTCTTTTTTTTTTTTTTTAATTTTTTAATGTTTTATTTATTTCTAGGAGAGAGAGAGAGACAGCGTGAGCAGGGGAGGGTCAGAGAGAGAGGGAGTCACAGACTGAAACAGGCTCCAGGCTCTGAGCTGGCAGTCAGCACAGAGCCCGACGCGGGGCTCGAACCCACGAACCGCGAGATCATGACCTAAGCGAAAGTCGGACGCTTAACCGACTAAGCCACCCAGGTGCCCCTGGTGGGAACTTTCCAGTTCTATTCTGCCAAGAACCTTATTTGGCCTATTAACGTTGAATTAAACTCATTGGTATGGCTTTAGTCTTGGATTCTCCTGGTCATACACACCATAACACGTATGGTGTTCTCTTTTCAGCCATAGAACATCGTCAGTTCTTTTCCCCAAGCAGAATCTGACACCACCTCTCTCTGTTTCTTTATATTTCTTAGTTTTCCAATTTGGAAAGGAAATCTTTTCTGCCTTCTAAAGTTACATCTTATTTTTGGGGCGCCTGGGTGGCTCAGTCGGTTGAGCATCCGACTCTGGCTCAGGTCATGATCTCCCGGTTCGTGGGTTCGAGCCCCGCGTCGGGGTGACAGCTGGCTCAGAGCCTGAAGCCTGTTTCGGACTCTGTATCTTCCTCTCTCTCTGACCTTCCCCTGCTCATGCTGTCTCTCAGAAATAAATAAAACATAAAAAATAAAATAAAATAAATAAAGTTACAGCTCATTTTTAATATTTATTTAGATTTTCATTAACAAATCAAGAGGCAAGTCTGTCCCTGGAGGTGTAACTATTCTAAGAGTTGGCTCTATACCAGGGGTCTACCAATAAGGGGGAAGAGAAATCGGCTAACCTTATAATGTGAATGGCACTGCTACTAACTTGAAACATTAGTGATTTTACTGTTTTTCAAGTAATGGTTTATTTTTCCTCCTTGTATTATCTCAGTGGACCCTCAAGTGTCTAAGTAAAGTTTTTCATGACCTTTCAAAGCTGCCCACAATATTTAAAATTTAATTTTTTTTCTTACAAGTGGCAAGGTAGACAAAAACACTTACCAAGAAAGTAATTTGGAAGGTAGCACGTGAAGGCATTTTTGCTGTTTAACATTAACAGAAGAAGGATCTCAAGTTGCAATAAGGTTTCTCTTTTTCATCTAGGTTGCCACAAATATGAGCATTCTACCCAGTGTGAGTGTGTATAACTTTAGATACCCAACAACTGAGGAACTAAAAGCATATACCACACAACTTGAAGACCTGCGTCAAGAGGCAAATAAGGTAGCAGTTTTACGTGACACATTTTCCTACTGCGTATCAAAAAAGAAGGGAAATGTGATGTAAATTAGTCATTATTTTTTTAACTGAAAAAATGGTAGACTACATAGTGGAATGGGTCCTAGAATTGCAAGTAGAATTTATCTCAACTCTGATGAATGTGGTAGTGATTGCTGAGAGCGCTGTGTACAAAGATTGTTGAACCCAAGTCCAAGATCAGCAGGAACAAGGATCATTGTCCACAGTGGTGCTCTATGTTTGGAAGGGTAAGGAAGGAGGGGAGTATTGACAAGATTTCCAACCTTGACTAAGCTTAACGCTGAAACGGTGTGCTGGGTAATCAACCAGAGAAGACCGTAGGAAATAGAACCCAAATTGGGGTGATTACTAGCTTTGGCATGCTTCTAAATACCTTGCAACTGGTCAGGAATTCAGGGTGATCATGGGTAAAGAAAAAGAGGTCATTCCAACAGCTTATGCTAAAATATAAGAAGACCTGTGGCTCCCACACTCACCAGGGTACAATTGCACAACCCTAGGTGTCTCCCTTGAAATAGTATATCTAAGGGTGGCCTTAATTCTCACAATCAGCCCGTATATAATACTTCTAATTCCACCCCGCCCCCCACTCACCACCCATCCCTATCTTTTTTTAGTAAGCTATAACTGACCTGTAACATTTTACTAGTTTCAGGTGTACACCATAATGATTCAATATTTGTATATATTGTGAAATGATCACCACAGTAAGTCTAACATCCATCACCACCTTAGGTATAAAAATGTTTTTCTTGTGATGAGGACTTTTAATATCTACTCTCTTGACAACTTTCAACTGTATATTACAGTTTTATTACCTAGAGTTACCATGTCATGCCTACCATCCCTATCTTTAAGATACTGTACCTCTTTCCAGTCAACCCTGTCGAATGTCTTGACTTCTTTTGCTTCTCCAGGCTTTCCTGGCTTCATTAACCCACTTTCTCCTACATTAAAATGTGGGAGGCAGGGAGCAGTGGGAAGAAGGATCGTATGCTTTGCTTGGGACTACACTTCCAAATGGATGGCCCTGTTCGGGAAGTCCTTCATCTTGTCATTTACCCTTCAATTCCCTTGCAATAGTCACTCACTACCAAGCATTGAGTTTCATAAACTTGTTTTTCTCAGCGTGAACATCTTACTTATTTATTCTTCTACCTAATTTGCAAAGTGTTGAAAACAACCAATTATTAAAAAGTATAACATGAATTATAACAACCATAACAGACCAGGGAAAACGGAGGCTTAAGAAGACAAGGAATCCTAATATTCTTTATTTCTTTTTTCCTCTGGATTCAGGAAAACCTGACAGAAGAAACGTACATAAATTTGGATAAAAAATTATTTGAACAATTTCTGGCCCTCACTCAGTGCCTTGGGAGCGTGGAGGAGATGCTGCAGACCCCGGGGCTCTTCAGAGAGGATGTCTGTGCTCAGCAGGTCCACTGCGAGGTAAGGAATTTCCAGTAAGCCTGTGTGTCAGCCATTGCTGTAGGCAGCCCACTGTTTAAGCCAGAAAAGAGCCCATTCACTGTGTCTTTTTTTCTCATCTTTTTGCAGACACTGGCTCTTGAGTTGAAAAAACTTTACTTAGCTATGGGCGACAAGAAGGATGGTCTTTTGAAAGTCATGACATGCCCTGGCAAGAGCACCAACCTGTTCCCTGAATGTTTTGATAGACTCCAAGTCTACCTGGAGCACGCGCAGGCCACAGCTGCCTCTAGAAGCAAGTCCCTAAAAGCTGGCCTCGACTATACCCGCAGTTATCAGGTACAGGGCTAGGTGCTCCGCCTACTTTGGCACTGTTTCATGTTAATTTCCATTTGTTCCTCTTCTTGGTGGTGTTCATGATTAGGAATTGCGAAGAAAAGTGGTGAGACGTTCCTCCTGTGAAGGTCTTTTGGTTAGTTCTGCTGCCTGTAAGTTGGAGACCATTTGGAAGCGAGGTCCTTCCTAAAGTTGCAGTATTAATTTGTCAGATGTAGCTAACAAATTGTTTCTTTCCTGTGTTACCTTTAGCTATTAATGATTGTCCTAGGGGAAGATTTCTAGGTAACAGGGAGCCATGAAAGTTTTTGAGTGAAAGAAGGACAGTCTGTGTCTGTTTTAGGTAGATTCACCTGGCCATTAACTACTGTGGATTACAAGAGAGACTTGAGCAGACAAGACAATTGTAGTAGCTTCCTAACTAGAGAAAAAGAAATGAAACACAAAACTACTTAGGAAGGAGTCTTGCCCATAAAATCAAGCCTCAATCTGAACAAGTTAAATAGACACAAGAGAAGAAGAACATTGCAGCTCTGTGGGAGGATGGTCAGCCAAATCTAGACAATAGGAAGCTGTACAGAATAAAAGACCTATATTTTCACCCTCCCACCCAAAATCCCAGAAACCAAAAAGAGAGATGGTTGGGGAGTCTGCAGATTACAGGAGACTTAACACGTGTGTTAGTCCATTGCAACCTATTGAACCTCATTTAGATTCTGCTTACGACAAACCAAAAAGAAAAATTATAGGCAATTAGAGAAATGTGAACCCTTTCTGAAAGCTAATGATACTAAGGAACTGTTGATTTGTAATATTAAAAAAAATTTTTTTTAATGTTTATTTTTGAGAGAGCGAGCAGGGGAGGGGCAGAGAGCAAGGGAGACACAGAATCTGAAATAGGCTCCAGGCTCTAAGCTGTCAGCAGAGAGGCCAGCGTGGAGTTTGAACTCATGAACCATGAGATCATGACCTGAGCCAAAATCGGATGCTTAACCGACTGAAACACCCAGGCACCCCAATTTTGCAGTATTTTTAAAGGGAGGAGTCTTTACTTTTTAAAGACACATACTAAAACTTACCCTGATGAAATATCCATGATTTGTTTCAAAATAATCTGAGGGGAAGGGGATTAAGTATAGTCAGGAAAGCTCAGGGGAGGGGATATAGCAGAGACAACCAGTCATGAGTCAATAATCGTTAAAGCTAGGTGAGTCCTCTTTTTTGGTATATGTTTGGAACTTCCGTTAGCTTAAAAATTAAAGGACGACTAAACTTTTTTTTAAGGTATCAAAGGGCCTGCATGAGATTCTTACTGATTCTTTCATTTATCTTCTCGTAACAGAATGAAATAAAGCGATTGTATGATCAACTTATTAAGAATAAAACATCTTTACAACAGTCATTGAATGAAATCAGTGGCCAGAGTATTGATGAACAGCTTCAGGTAATCAAGTCAAAATAATTAAACTGATCTGACCTTGGACCAGAGAGTTCTGGGCAGAACCTGTGTTTCTGAAGCACTTCCCTTTGGGAGCAGTGGCAAGGCTCAAGTAGATAGATAGAAATGAGAACTCTTTATGTTGACCTTTAAAAGTATCTCGTAAGTAGTACCTTATGAAGAGTTAATTAAACCATCACAACACCACTGTCACCCATCAACCGAGCAAAAATAGAAGTTTGTGCAGGGTCAGTGAGGGTGTTGGGAAATAAGACCCCCATTCTCTCGGGAAGAGTGGAGATTTGTAGGGTCAGTGAGGGTGTTGGGAAATAAGACCCCCATTCTCTCGGGAAGAGTGGAGATTTGTCCAGCTTCTCAGGACTGTTGGGCAATAAATGAGAATTTTACGTGTGAATGCTCTTCTACCCACAGTAGCTTCACTTCATTCATTTATTCAGCAAATATGAATGGAGGGCCTTCTGTGGTCAGATAGTGCTATTGATGTTGGACTTGCACTTATCCCAGGCAAGTAAGACAAGGGCATAGAGAAACATGTATATAAATACTCAAGGATGGATACAGAAGCACTGGTTGAACTAAAAACCCTTCAATAGCCTAAAAGTCATTAAGAGCGGACTCTTAGAAAAGCAGTGTGTGGCCTGGCATACTATATGTCCATTTAAGAGGAGTCACATGTCTGTACGGATCTGAAGAACAGCTGAGAAGCTGGTAGATAAGGATGCAGACTGCGGAACAGAGTGATGTGTGCATTCATTAAGTTTAAGGATGTGCGTGTATACCTCTATTGTTACGTGCTTCAAACGTGTTGGGGACAAATTTTCTGGGAGAAGCTGGAGGTGAGGGGGAAGTGGGGCTTTCATTTTTCCCTTATTTTTTCTGTACGGTTTCATTCTTTTACAATGAATATGTGCACTTATCTGACTCATTAAAAGGATTTGCTTTTTGGTATTGTCTCTCACTGTAGAAAGCAGATGCATATACAGCGGAGCTGCAGAACTCCGAGAGCCGAGTAGCCAAACTGAGAGACGAAGGGGAGAGGCTTCGTTTACCTTATGTGTTATTGCAAGAGGTTTACAAATTAGAGGTATGTGCGAGCAGAGAACATTCAGTCAGTGAATTACTATGATTGTAAGGAGTAAGACTTTCTTCTTCTTCCAGAAAGAGAGTTTAGGTTTGTTCTCCAAAGAGAGTTTAGACTTGTTCTCCATCCAGGTTATTTTCATGGTTGGATGAAAATGCTCTTTCTCTTCAGGATGTACTTGACACTATGTGGGGAATCCTGAGAGCCCGGTACACAGAACTCAGCAGCCCTTTCATCACTGAGAGCCAGCAAGATGCCTTATTGCAAGGCATGGTGGAACTAGTGGATATTGGAAAGGAAAAACTTGCTCACGACCACTTAAAACAAGCTAAAAATAAAGATGCCTTACAGGCTCAAATACAAAGTCACAAGGTAAGATGCATGCGTCACATCACTTTTTCATAGGCTTTATTTAAGTCTTCTGACTTCAACATAGAGCATCCATTTTCTCCCTTGGTGAAATATACATTGAAATATACATTGTTGATTCATTCACTCATTTTTTGAACAAACATCTGTTAAAGGTCTCACAGTATACCAGGAACTCCTGTGACCTCCAAAAATATGATTGTGAGTAAAAACAGATACAGTTCCTTACATTCACGGAGATTTCAGTTGAAGAGAGATGTTTATGAACAAGTCATTCAAACAAATTTAAAACTAAAATTGAGATACATGCTTTCAGAGCATTTAAGAAGGGAAATTGAATTCAGGAGTTTAGGGAAGGCTTTCCTGGGAACTGAGGCCACAAAGATATCTATACTTGAATATTTAAATGTGTATCTAGTGTAATGCTACAATAAATCTTTTAGTTGTCCCTTCATTTTATTAAACAGCAGCCTCACCACCTAGACACATGTAGTAATTTAAGTACTGATGTAAAAAAAAATGTGAAAGACCATTCCTACCTCCAACAAGCTGAAGTCTAAGCCTGTGATCAGTAACCCTTATTCAATGAAATTCAAAGGTAAATATTATATAAGGAATGGAGGGGTGGAAAGGAGAAAATAATAATAAAGATATCTACAGTGTGTCAGGATTTGTGCTAGATGCTTTTATAAACCTTCCATATATCCTTTTCAAGGGAATAGGAGAAGGGATTCAGGGAAGAAGTTCCTCCAAACAGGGGCACCTGGGTGGCTCAGCCGGTTAACCGACCAACTTCGGCTCAGATCATGATCTCACAGTTCATGGGTTCAAGCCCTGCATCAGACTGTGTGCAGAGCGCTTGCTCGGACCCTGGAGCCTTCTTCAGATTCTGTGTCTTCTCTTTCTGCCCCTCCCCCACTTGTACTCTGTCTCTCAAAATAAATGTTAAAAATTTTTTTAAAGTTCCTCCAATTAGAAGGGGCAGCTAACTATACAAATGCAGGAGAACCATGTGAAGTAAAGCGTTCCTGTGTAAAGGTTCTTAAAATGTCTTTTTAGAAGCTTTTACATACCAGGCTCCCAGTAGACCCTGTCAACAAATTCCCTGTATTTAGCCATGTAATTGAGTAGAAAATTAAGCCAAAATGTATGAATCCATGGCTGTTCTACATGTGGGCTTCTTGGGCTCATACGTGTATACATCTAATTTAGTGTCTTGAAATTAATCAGCCATGTCAGTATCTACCTTTTCGGACAGTTTCCTAAAACGTAGAGTAACTGATTTAGGAAGATCTCACTAGAAGTTGAAATTGGCTAATAATGTTTGCCCTTTAATATGGACTGTTTTATGGAAAAGGTTACTTAGGAGGATTGTTCTTTATGATTTGTTAAAATGCCATTCGTGTTAAAGACTAATTGGGTACCAGTCAGTTTTCTTTTTCTTTCCTCTTTTGTGTGACTCTGCGGGGCTGTCCTGGGATTTAAAAGCAAATATACCTGTAGAAAAAGTTGAAGCAACTTGGTTTTTAAGTTTTCATGATGTGCAAATAAATACCGAAACCTTGTCCATTTTACAGCTTTTTTTCCAGAAGCTTGTTGCTGACATGCTGTTGATCCAAACATACTCCAACAGAACGCTTCCTTCTTCACTGCAAAAGAAAGAGACATTTTGGGCAGAGCAAATAAAAGAAGTTAAATTACTGGAAGAAAAATCACACCAACGTGGAATAAAGCTGCAGAGTTTATTACAGGTATTTGAGTTACGTGAACTTTGTACGTAAGCCTGGAATTCCAGACTTCTTACCACCAGCCCCACGTGTCCTGAAGTGTATAGTTATCCTTAAGTGGTAGTTATATGGAAATGAACACTGAGGAGTGTGGAACCCTGTTCTAGTCCTGACTGCTACTCCCTGAATGCAATATTTGCTGAGATTCTGCATGCGGGAATGAGGGAATGGCACATCTTTCCACCTTGTAGGTTTGTGTGCAAAGAAACAAAATTGAAACCACTTTGAGATCTGCATGAGGTAATTTGGATGAAACAGTGGTCCAGAAGCTGTACTTCAGAAAGAGAGCAGGTCTGATGTTCCATTGCTAAAGTGGACTCTTGGTAGTCTTCTCTCCATTGAAAGAAGAAAATTCAGTTTGCATAAAGTTCTTTCTTCGTTTTAACATTCTCACCTTTAACTTCTTAAACACAGTGGATGTTAGCACTTAAAGGAAATAGCCAAAAAGCGAAGAAATATTCAACTTTTATAATGTGATAATGTTATGTTAGGCTAATGAAATTAATTTTCTGGTTAGCTTGTCAAACACATTTCTAGTAATATTTCATGGTATTTACAAAATGAGCCCCTCTGAGCCCCAAGAGGGCCCCTCATAGCCAGGTGACCCACTACTTCAGTAGATAAGAGAATTAATAAAGTGGTTATTTTTCCAACGGGTAAGTTTTAGTGTTTATATGTCAGCTCTGCAGTGTGCTGAGGTTCTATGGCGGGCTTTGATAGAAATAGAAAGGGCAAGGCAAGACTCGGGCTAAGGAAATAGTACTCTCCTGATGAAGTATAAGCCCACATTCTTCTAACAGTGGAATTAGGCTTCTAGCAGCACAATAGGTTAATGTTCAGTGGGGTAGGGGTCGGAGCAGAGAGGGTAGAAGCCACCTACTGGGAGCCTCTGTTGAGAAAAGCTTTAAAAGTTAGCCCGTTCCTTTCCAAGTGGGAGAACAGCTCTCTTCCAGCTCTGAGGTCTCCACAGAGGTGCATACTGAGAGGTGTATCCCTCTCACTTAATCATAGTCCCTACTCGATTTGATGAGCCCAGCATAAAACACTAATGCCAACTGGATTTAGTTGGCAAAGGCAATGGAATTATTTTCCCGCTGGACCCTGAGTTTTTACGAGGGTAGATTCTATCTCTCAGAAATCCCTGGAATCTATGCTTGAATTTCGTATGGTCTCGGTTCGGTTGTATTACGTACGATCAGTTTTGTCATTGTCTGGAACTAATCTA
This sequence comes from Proteles cristata cristata, assembly GCA_017311185.1. Lineage (NCBI taxonomy): Eukaryota > Metazoa > Chordata > Mammalia > Carnivora > Hyaenidae > Proteles > Proteles cristata. Next base: position 1,172,193 of record JAESUZ010000388.1, on the reverse strand, counting down.
GAAAAGGGCTCCCACTGATTTTATGTTCTTGATTCTCCAGAAATGGGAAGCATTTGATGAAAACTATGCATCTCTTGAAAAGGATCTGGAAATGCTTGTATCTACGTTGCCCTCCGTGAGTTTGGTGGAAGAGACTGAGGAAAGATTAGTGGAAAGGATTTCATTTTACCAGGTATTTTGCTCCCATTGAATCCATCAGAGGCACAGTCCAGAGCACTTTGTGTTTTCTTTTGTTTGGACTAAATCGCTTGATTTTGAAGGTGAATGGTTTGAATTTGAAATACTGTTCATCACCCCATTCGCTATTAGACTGATATTCAGGGAAAATGTAGGTTTGATTTTGAGTCACTCAGGTTTGATTTTGAGTCACTCAGCATACTTGGGGCTTGGGGCTGAGGTCCTGGGTTTGAGTCCTGGCTTTCACCTGTCACTCATGTCAACTTTTTGTCTCTAAGTCTCAGTTTCTTTGTATATTGTAGGGAATCAAGCTAGTTCTTCTGCCCATCTCAGGCAGTGGATGTCAGTGGGTATAGAAATGAGCTAAAGTACAGAACGTTGTAAACTATGGGCCACTAAACCTATATTTGGTTTTCTTACTTCAGTGAAACCCTGTTTGGACATAGCCTGTGAGACAGGCAATAATCTGTCACTTGCCACCAGCATTATAAAAAGACTCCAAACAGGGGCGCCTCGGTGGCTCAGTCAGTTAAGCTTCTGACTTCGGCACAGGCCATGATCTCATGGTTCTTGGGTTCAAGCCCCACGTCAGGCTCTGTGCTGACAGCTCACAGCCTGGAGCCTGCTTCGGATTCTGTGTCTCCCTCTCTCTCTCTCTGCCCCTCCCATGCTCACACTTGGTCTCTCTCTCTCTCTCAAAAATAAATAAACATTAAAAAATTTTTAAAGACTCTAAACAAAATTTTTCTTGTGTAACTATTAGTAGTGTTCTCATCCAAGTCTCTGTGTACCAAACTTCGATGCCATAGAAAATCTAGAACTCTAGAATGGTTTTCGAGTGGCATTGAGATCATGACCAGCAAGATAACGAGTTTTAAGTTTCTCAACAGAAACTTAAAATATTTCGTTTTAACTTTCAAATGTATATAGTCAGCCCCTGAATGGTGACGCTGGAGGTGGTTATCAAATGTCAACTTCAAAACCTCAAAAGTAGGTTTATTGCCTGAATAGACCGGATGGAACATGAAATACTTGGCCAGACCTTGGCGTTCCTCACAAGCATTTAGGCTCCTATAAGGAATATTTTCCAAGGACAAGGACACTTTACAGTGTCTAGACGCCTAGAAAGGTACAATCGATCTCTAGGCCATCTTGTCCTATTGAGCATCACTCTGAGAAAAATCTGAATCCTCTGGGAGTGGGAAGCTGCTGCTTAATTCTTTGTGAGCCAAGAGATGTAGAAGTACCACTTGAACAACTAAAAGAATGCAGTTGAAACAGCATTTTAACCTCATTATGTTAGGGAACTGTTCATATGGACCCACCTGACAGAGGTCTGATTATTTCCCCACAAGGGATCCTGTCCCTTCAAGTGCGACCTGTGATTCTGTTAAGTTTGAGATCTTTTTAAAAATGAAATAATTGTTCTAAGACTTTTAAATAAATTTACCAGACTAAAAGAGAGACATATGGGGTGCCTGGGTGGCTCAGTTGGTTAAGCATCTGACTCTTGATTTTCACAGCTCAGGCCATGATCCAGGGTTGTGGGATCAAGCCTCTTGGGATCCTCTGTCTCCCTCTACTGCCCTTCCTGGCTTGCAAACACACACACACACACACACACACACACACACACACACACACACACACACACAGTGTCGGTGTCTCTCTCTCTCTCTCAGAAAAGAAAAAAGAGAAAAAAAGAAATACCTTGTAAAGCCTATCTCATTTATAGACTTCTTCAGGTTGTTCTCAGTATTCTGCGTCATGGAGAAATTTGTGTGTGTTTTTTGATTAGTGGACGTCTGTGGACCATGGAACATAGTGTGTGTGTGGCCTCTGCAGTTGAACAAAACTCATTTAAATGCCAACTCGGCACCTTATGTGCTGAGTGACCATTGCATTCTGACTCCTGTGTATAAAATGGGGTAATTAAAACTTCTCAGGGATAATCTCAAGGTGAAGTATCTTGGTCTTACACTGAAGACTTAGAAAATTAGAACCTTTTTTAATGTTTATTTATTTTTGAGAAAGAGACAGAGCATGAGTGAGAGAGGAGCAGAGAGAGAGGGAGACACAGAATCCAAAGCAGGCTTCAGGCACTGAGCTGTCAGCACAGAGCCCAACATGGGGCTCAAACCCACAAACCATGAGATCATAACCTGAGCCAAAGTTGAACGCTCAACCGACTGAGCTACCCAGGCACCCCAGAACTTTTTTCTTAAGCTTATTTATTTTGAGACAAATAGTACAAGTGGGGGAGGTGCAGAGAGAGATTGAATATTCCAAACAGGCTCCCCACTGTCAGCGCAGAGCCCGATGTAGGGCTTGAATTCCCGAACCGTGAGATCATGACCTGAGCAGAAATCAAGAATCCGATGCTTAACTGACTGAGCCACTCAGGTGTCCCTAGAACTGTTTGGTTGGTTTTTTTTCTTTTTTTTAACAAATATTGGGCATTTTATTTTTGCCTGCAGGCTCAGATGAGAGAGGGGATTACCAATGAGAACAGTGGAAAGGGCATTGGGAGTAGAATTCTTTAGTAATTTTGAAAAGGCTTAAGTTAATTGGAAAAATTATATGTTGATAATAATTTACTTTTTAAGATTAAATTTCAGTTGCTGTCATGATAAGTGTCATTAGCTGAACCCAGTGGTGGAAGGTAATTGCCTTTAGAGAGAGTTCTCTTCAGGGGGTCATTGTATTGCTGTTCTGAAGATTTTCTTTTCTTTTCATGAAGTTGGATTAGTGATGTACTTTTGTATGTTTCTAAAGTCCCCTTCCTTTCTCCCTGTTGAATCTTTCCATTTAGAAGACTCTAAAAATGAGTTTTTCCCTACTATTTGGGTCTAAGGGATGATAAATGTTTTCTTATCTCCTTCAAACCTATTTGCAGTGTTAAGATCTAATGGGCTAGACAAGAGAGCAGAAATATGGACACTGGCTGGGTCTGTGGTTGGAGGGTGGTGGGGACTGTCATGGAAGAGTGCCAAAGAGATCAAGCCCTTCTAAAGGCGGTGCGGCTGCCCAATTCCAGCCCATCTGTGCCACGTCAGGATGTAGACCCAGGTTGCTAGATTACCAGTTTTCGCAGAGTCACAGGAAATCATGATGTCTATGTAAAATTTCCTGATTTTCAAAATAATCTTTAGGTCACACAAAACCTGTCCACAAGCTGAATGTGCCCCATAACCTGCTAACTTGTTTCTATACTTGTAGATGGACAATTCTCAAGTCTAAAGCCCTGAAATTTTGTTTTCTGTTTGTATGTGTAAGTCTATAGAACTGCAGAAATATGCCGTAGAAATGCATTAGTTGGACGTTCTCATCGTGAAAAGTGATCAGTAAAACACAAATCCTGTTTCTTCAGCAAGACTGCAAGAGTATTGAGGGTTAGGACAGTGTTATTGTTTCTTCAGTAGCCTCTACTATAGGTTTTTGTTTTTTGTTTTTGTTTTATTTTATTAACCTTTATTTATTTTTGAGAGACAGACAGTGTGAGTGGGGTAGGAGCAGAAAGCAAGGGAGACACAGAATCTGAAGCAGGCTCCAGGCCCTGAGATGTCAGCACAGAGCCCGACGCGGGGCTCGAACTCTTGAACTGTGAGATCATGGCCTGAGCTGAAGTCAAAAGCTTAACCAACTGAGCCACCCAAGCACCCCTCTACTATAGGTTTTTAATGAAGTATTTGTCAATAGATGGACTGGCTTCATTCTTAAATAATTCTTTCTGTGACTTGATTTTTTGTAGCAAATAAAAAGAAACATTGATGACAAGCATGCCCGGCTTTACCAGACTCTGAATGAAGGCAAAGAGTTGGTGGTGTCCGTGAGCTGTCCTGAACTAGAGGGCCAGATTGCAAAACTAGAAGAGCAGTGGTTGGCCTTAAACAAAAAAATTGACCATGAACTACACAGACTACAAACACTTCTCCAGCATCTGCTCAGGTATGTGTTCTTAGGGATGGATTGAGGTCAGATTTTCATGTGGATAAAAACCTCTGAGGGATCCTGCGGTCAAACAGATGTTACATGCGGTCTCTCTTATAAGGCGTGTGTCTCCAACAATTTAAGCACATGGGTCCCTCCTCTGGGCTACACGGGATCTAGGATCTCTGAGGTTGGTTTGCTAGACTCAGGATAACATGTTGTCAGTTCGATGAAAAGCAGGAATGATTTTATAAAATTATACATGTCACCTTTATACCATGATGTTGCTTTTTCCTACTATCTTCCTAAACATTTTAGCTCACAGAATAGTTTGAAAAAGTCTTCAGAGAATTTTGTTTGTTTAGTGGATCTAATCTTGAACCCCTTGAGTAAGGTTGAGAACATAGAACATTTGAATCTCATCTATGCCTCTTAGGGAATCTGTCTTAAAGAAGTGTACAAGTTACAAGAGGGGTAGCATTCTGCTTCAGTATTTTCCTTCACCTCCCATAAATATGTTGGCATGTAGTCAATAAAAGTGTGCTGTTATACAACATACAAATGCTGATTATATTTTTACTATAAACAAATCTGTCAACAACATTTAATGAATAAAAATAATCACTGTCCTTACCCATGGGTTTACTTTTGTGTAGCTGTAATAAGTAAAGTTTTCAACTTTAAAATGCTCAGTTGGGGGCACCTGGGTTGCTCAGTTGGTTAAGCCTCCGACTTCAGCCCAGGTCATGATCTTGCAGTTCATGAGTTTGAGTCCCATATTGGGCTCTGTGCTGACAGCTCAGAGCCTGGAGCCTGCTTTGGATTCTGTGCCTCCCTCTCTCTCTGCCCTCCTCTGCTCATACTCTATCTCCCCCTCTCAAAAATAAACTTTAAAAAAATAAAATACAATGCTCATTTGTGCTAGAGTAGTCAGACTTGGGGCATGAGATAGAACAGGGTATGATTCTTAAAACATCCTGATTTTTTGAATAATAGAGCTGATCAACACAGGAAAACGTAAAATAAAATGGGAAAAAAATATGCTGATGATGCATGTCATCTGTAGAGTACATTACTAATTTTCTTTCTCTCTCACTTCATTCCTATTAGTTATAACAGAGATTCGGATCAGTTAACCAAGTGGTTGGAATCGTCTCAGCAAACTCTCAATTACTGGAAAGAACAATCCCTCAATGTGTCTCAGGACTTGGATACAATCAGAAGCAACATAAACAAATTTTTTGTAAGTTGTAATAGAATATGCTCAGATAATTATTGCCAGAAATAAGTATTGGGGGGAAATGACCAAGGCCGATATGATAGTCCCTCTAATCATTTGTGGATAAGGGATAAAACTTAGGGTAATACTATTCTTCAAACTTAGAGCTATTTGTTTATAGTGGTCATTCATTTCTTTTTTTTTCTTTTTTAATATTTTTATTTATTTTTAGGAGAGAGAGAGAGGCAGCGTGAGGAGGGGGGGCTCAGAGAGAGAGGGAGTCACAGGCTCTGAAATAGGCTCCAGGCTCTGAGCTGGCAGTCAGCACAGAGCCCGACGCAGGGCTCGAACACACAAACCGCGAGATCATGACCTAAGCGAAAGTCGGACGCTTAACCGACTAAGCCACCCAGGTGCCCCTATAGTGGTCATTTCTGTATCTACAATAGGGGCACCAGGGTGGCTTAGTCCGTTAAACATCCAGCTCTTGATTTCAGCTCAGGTGATGATCTCACGATTTGCGAGTTTAAGCCCCACATCAGGCTCCGTGCTGACAGCATAGAGCCTGTTTGGGATTCTCTCTCTCTCTACTTTCTCTTTGCCTCTCCCCCGTGCACGTGTGTGTTCTTCCACACATGTGCTGTCGAGTGTGCCCGTGCGCGTGCACACACACATAGATACCCATGCAAACATTAGCGGTTTGAATTGAGTTCATCTACTTAGTTTTGGACTCTAACCAGTTACTCTGACTCTTAGTTACTCTTTGCTGTTTTCAAACTTTTAACGTTTCTAACTTTTCCTACACTGCTTCCTCTAGGAGTTTTCAAAGGAACTAGATGACAAGTCATCCTTGAAGACTGCAGTGATAAGTACTGGGAACCAGCTTCTCCACCTAAAAGAAGCGGATACGGCCACACTGAGAGCTTCTTTAGCGCAGTTTGAACAAAAGTGGACAATGCTAGTAACACAACTTCCTGATATTCAAGAAAAACTTCACCAGGTAGGTATTTAAAGACGCAGCATTTAAATTAGCATTCACTTGTTAGCTCCCAACTCTTTTAAAATTATTTCTCTGACTCAATAATTTTCATTGACACTACCTATTTTTCTCTGGCACCGTTGAGTATAGGTCTTAATTACTGGACTCTCCTCCAGTGGAATCTTTCTTAACAGAGAAATCGGGCTTAATTACTTTATTTCGCAGTTTATCTGCATCAGTGTGTTACTTTATGTGAAGGTCATTGTCATTGTTTTGGGGTCACTTATTCTAGGCTTGAATCCTGGGTTTGTTTTTGTGAGCAACCTGCATAATAATGTAGCAAGACCTTTTATCAAACTAGATATCATCTTTAGTGATGCCCTGATTCATTTTGTCAACTACAGGTAATTAAATGGAAATCATTTTGTCCTTTCAGCTCCAGATGGAGAAATTGCCGTCTCGTAAAGCAATCACCGAAATGATTAGCTGGATGAACAATGTGGAACATCAAACTGCAGAGGAAGACTCTGAGCATTCTCTGAGTTCTGCGTCTCAAGTTAAAAACCTTCTTCACAAGTACAAGGTAATTATGCCAAAAGAGCCACAGCTTTTTCATTAAATAAGAAGACAAGTCATCTGGAAGGGAAATGCTGAACAAAGAGACATGTATGATGTGATTTAGAAGAACTAATTTGAAGCATGGGGAATGGGGTGTTGGATGATTCTAGACAGATGTTAGTATACTTGATCTTTCCTGCCTCATTTCCTTTGGTAGCTCCTATCCCCACAGGACAGAATCCAAGCTTTTAATGGGCCCTGGCCCCTCTTTACATCGCCAGCCTAATCTTTTCATTCCCCAGTATAGATCGTCGACTCTGCCTAAACCAAATGAACCCACTGCATCTGATGTTCTCCCCACTTCTGCTTTTGTACGATGCTACACCTTCAGCCTGGAATTCTAGTGCCCCACTTGGAGCCGTAGAAATGCTCTTAGTTCATCTTTCAAAACTCTGCTCAAGTATCTCCTGATTTGGAAATCTACCCCTGACTCTCCCGGCCAATTGAGTTTGGTTTCTGGGATTAGGTGTCTCCAGGGTGAGATAATTGTTTGCTTACTTGCCTGTCTCCTCACCTTGACGTAGCTTCTTGAGAGCAGGGGCTATCCTTCACCTCCCTGAAATAGCACACCTAGCCCAATACCTGGCATCTAACAGACGTTAAGTAAATGTTCTTTGCATAAGAGAATGTGTAAGGAAGAGTTGATACCTTTCTCCAAATGGATATGAATGTGGCCTTCTCTGTGATATGTGATTTCAAGTAGATTTAACTAACTGGTAATAAGCCACACACAAACATTTATTGTGTGCCAGGCAATGTGTTCACCGCTAGGAACAAGGAGATAAAGGAAGACTCTGGTCATTGCTTTCAAAGACCTCACAGGCTGATGGATGTAACTTCTGGTAGGCAGAGGACAAATACTTTGATTTGTCATGAGGTTAGCAGGGGTTATATTTTTATATACTAGCACATCCTAACTTTAGTGAGTAGTCGAATCTTTGGAGGGTCCACATGTATGTATTCTTATAGGCAATAGTAACCTAGCATATACCACATAGTTTTCCCCTGATGCCTCCAGAGGGTGTTAGGACTTGCCAGGATAAGCTTAATAAGTATCAGGCTTGACGAAAACATGCTTGGCCCTGGGTATTTTTAGGATTGCTATAGAATTTAAAGTCCGGAGGAACAGAGAAGCTACCCAAGCTGGCAAAGTTCCGTAATGGCCTGGGTTTTCTGGCGGAGTCTTAACTTGAGACTTCCCATCCTCTCACTTCCGTGAGCCTACAGGGTGGCTCTGAATTCCAGTGTGGCTCTCCGGAAGCTGCTCACAGGAACCATTTGCCAGTCCCCGGGTCCTGATTTTGGTTCAGATGATGCAGCCACAATACACGAAGCCGCCTTTGACTTTTCGGTCTGCTTGAAAGCGGCGAGTGTCTATTCCTAGAGATGTGGAATTCTCCAAAAGACTCTACTCAAACAGACATTTGGTGGGACTGGGGGGGGGAGGATAGAATACAACTCTAGACAGGTGGCCCTTGATTAACGAATGCCAGGATCTGGTTCAACCTACTTCCGTTCGGGCTTCGGGAGTTTAATTTTGTCTGTTTGTTGTAGGAGTTCAGAATGGAGCTGGACTACAAACAGTGGATAGTAGACTTTGTTAACCAGTCCTTACTTCAGTTAAGCACCTGCGATGTAGAGAGTAAGCGCTATGAGAGAACAGAGTTTGCAGAGCACCTGGGAGAGATGAACCGCCAATGGCACCGGATACACGGAACACTGAACAGAAAGGTGTGCTCGTGTGTCACAGTTCGTATGATGTGGCCTTTGCAAAATACCACTTTCTGAAAACTGTGAAAAGATATTCATGTAGTTAACTTACAGTTAAGACTGCTAATTCTCTGAGTCCCTTTGGTAAAGCCTACGTTCTGGCATTCTCCAACCGGTGCACATAAGAGAGGAAGAAAAGTTATCATTTCTTTGAGGTTTCTTTCTTGGTGGGAAATTGAGTTAGGCAAGTGAAGAGGAGAAATTTTATTTGAGAAGAGAAAATGTCAAGTATTATGTGAGACTACTAAATGGTCGGAGATCTTGACATTTTCTGCGAAAGCAAATGTTCAAAAGTGGCAAAGCTATTACAGCTGTGAAAAGATTATGAAAAGGAAGAAAAATTGATGTGGCCTTTTGGTAGATTTTCATTCCATGACTCTGGAAATATTAAGAAAACTTATCCTTAGAGAAATATTTTATATTTATATATAATTGATACTAACAACTGATTGGTTTCTTTATGTGTACAAAATGCATACAAATGGATTTATACAATTAAGGCTCAAGTACAGGAATGGACAAAGAACACAGACAGTTCACCAAAAAGAAAATTTATAATTAGCAAATCAACATGAAAAGATCACAACTTCAATTATCAGGCATTCAAAATAAACATTATGTAACATCATGTATTTATTAAATTATAAAAATTTAGTAAGATAAAGATAAGAGCCCAAAGCTATCACATTCATATGCAGATCATGGCTTACATACCCTTTTGGAAAGCTTTCAGAAAATTTCAAGAACTAGAATAATCATCTTGTTTCTTCACTCAGCAGTGCCTCCTCTTACATGTTTATCTTATGTAGATAGCCCTTCAAAAAAGGAAAAATATGCACAGAAAGTGTTCAACATCATTTATACTGGTGAAAAATGTAAAATGCCTAAATTTCCACCTATCGAGGAATAATTAATCAAATTACACTGTGTCCGTTTGTTTAAAATCTTGAGCAGCCATTTAAATGAGTTTAAGGCCTATGTCATGACCTAGGAAATACTTATGACATATTGTAAAAGGAACATAAAACGTTACATATACAGTCATTGTAACCTAATATAAATTGTGAGCGTTAGAAACGAGACGAAATGCAGACATTAAAAACCGCTATTATTGGTGCACCAGAAGGGCTCAGTCGGTTAAGCATCCAACTTCAGCTCAGGTCATGATCTCATGTTCCATGGGTTCGAGCCTCGCGTTGGGCTCTGTGCCTATTGCCTGCTTCAGATTTTGTGCCTCCCTCTCTTTCTGCCCCTCCTCTGCTCACGCTCTGTCTCTCACTCTCAAAAATGAATAAATGTTTCTTAAAAATTGTAATAGGAAGACATTATTTTATTAAATTGATGGATTATTGTGATATTTTTGATATTGACTTAATTTTTAAATGACCTAATGAAGAAAGTCTGGGGAAAGAAAGTTTTCTCAAGCTTTATGTAAATCAATAGGTAAATGCAATGAAAAATTGCATCTAATTTGAGTTGAATGTTATTCAACATGTTATTGAATGTTAGCAACATGATTTTATTTATATACGTTTTAATTGAACTTCAAAACAGCCAGCTTGCTTAGCAGGTTAGCTTTTATTTCAAATGCAAAAGGGGGTTTTAATTCTGTTTCCTAATATGAACCTTTATTCCAAATGTTATTTGGGAAATCTTCTACTAAATATGACGAAATCTGAGATGAAACAAAATTATTTTATTAGAAATAACCCATCATGACATTTACATTTTAAAGCATCTGGTTTAAAATGAGAGATTTTTATTTTCTTATTCATACCTTAAAGATACAACATTTAGAACAGCTTTTGGAAAGCATCACTGAGAACGAAAACAAAATACAGATTTTGAACAACTGGATGGAGGCGCAAGAGGAGAGACTGAAAACTTTACAAAAGCCTGGAAGTGTGATCTCCGTGCACAAGGTGCTCCCGGATTGTCAGGTGAGAAGGCACACGACACCGGTCCACAAGGCGTGGCCACGCTGTTCAGTCACTGCTTCTGCCCCAAGGAGGAGGGCAAGTGGCTGCACTTTTGAGGGCCTCCTCCAGACTCCCAGGTACTTACTTCATTATGTAAAGGAGATAATCACCCACGGGTTTTACAGAGTTGCAAACTGCTATTTTTGTGTGTGTGACAAACAGAAGGTATTTTCAGTGTCGTTCCCAAGACTTGAATGTGGCTCCTAAAAGAAAATGTTCAAAGGGAATTATTTCATGGTTTCCAGTTTTTGTGTTTTATTAATTTACTCAATATGTACGCCGTTACTTTGAGGTTTCCATTATCCTTAGTATTTCATTCTGTCTCTTTATAGGAAAATGATGTTCTTTTACCTTCTGTGTAGCGTGTTCTGAAAGGACCGGTTGTCCCTTGGAACTACGGTCTAAATCACAGTTGCACTTAAGGATATTGGCCAGGCCCTTCTTTGTGCAGTTGTCATTTGCCAGGTCACTTAGTCTTTGAGATGCCCGCACCCACACGCACGTTAATTCTCCTTAAGTACTGTTCTCATTGTGTCACTGCCTATTGAAAACAGGTCAGCTGTCCTTGTGACCACAGATGGCACTGAGCACCCTGCTTCTGGGCTTACTGCCCGAGGGCACGCACTACTCCCTGCGGGGGATGGGAACGTCGGGTCACACCCCAGTGCTCCTGAGAAGGTTAATAATACTGGACATGAGGGGCGCCTGGGTGGCTTAGTCGGTTAAGCGTCCGACTTTCACTTAGGTCATGATCTCGCGGTTCGTGGGTTCGAGCCCCGCGTCGGGCTCTGTGCTGACTGCCAGCTCAGAGCCTGGAGTCTGCTTCAGATTCTATGTCTCCCTCTCTCTCTGACCCTCCCCTGCTCACGCTGTCTCTCTCTCTCTCTCTCCTAGAAATAAATAAAAAAAAAATTTTAAAAATAATAATAATAATACTGGACATGAGATGTGAGTAACAACACCATTATAAGAGATCTTTGCAAGTGGTCATACTTGGTTTCTAACTACGCACTAGCCATTTCCATTTAGAACTCTTACAGCAGCCTTGGGTTCAATATACCCTCACTGGAAGCCTACACTCCACAAGTCCATGCAACACCTCCCCCCATAGGCCACCCTGGTTTCACTCGGGTTCTCCACTCTCCATGGCATGGGCTATCATTGCTTTTTTCCAGATGAGAAAATGCAGGCCTGGAGGTTTGATGACTTAATGTCAGGTCAGACAGCCAGTATGGGACAGACAAGGAATGGGGACCAGATCTCCTGGACTCGTTCTACTCTACCGTGATGATAAAGACTTATTACCTAGACTATTCTAAAATCTACGGGGGCCTGGGTGGCTCAGTCGTTTAAGCCGCCGACTTTGGCTCAGATCATGATCTCACAGTTCATGAGTTTGAGCCCTGTGTTGGACTCTGCTGACAGCTCAGAACCTGGAACCTGCTTCAGATTCTGTGTCCACTTAATATACTGTCTCTTTCTCAAAAGTAAATAAACATTAAAAAATTTTTAATCTAGATCCATGTAATAATTAAACTAATTATAAAAATTCATACTATATTAAGTGCAAAAATTGAATCGAATGTATTGTGATTAAAATGTCTTTAGTGTGATGTTAATTATATGCTTTAATGGCATTTTTACTTGAAAAGGCCAGACTCCTGTCTCTAACACCTTATTGTTCTGTACTGTTGTGCATATGAAAACCTTTTCCTCTTGCCCTTCCAGGATATAGAAAATCAACTTGCAAGTAAATCTAAAGCCCTTGAGGAGTTGAGACAGTGTTACCTGACTTCGGAGAGTGGGACCATGCCGTTGTTAGAAGACACAGCCTCCAGAATTGATGCGTTATTTCAAAAGAGAAACCGTGTTATCAGCCAGGTACCAGAACTCATTTGAAGTATACTGTTTCTCTCCATATATCCTTCTTTCACCATTGTGTTGTTGTGGTTTAATCATAGAAACTCACTCCATACCAAAAACTGAAGAGTTGCTTGGAGAAATACTGAAATGAAGTAGAGAAAGGCATTTCAAATCCTCCCCGACCCCCTTTTTCGGGGGGTGGGGGGGGACTGGATAATTAGAGGGAATGCCACCAATTCCAACACGGTTGGCAAGCTTGAAATCCACGTGGCTATCTTTGTTGTGTCTAAGTACTCACAGACAAAAATGTCTTCACCCCCTCCTACCACCACCACCACTCCCAGCCTCTGGCACTGTTTCCTGGGCAGATATACAGGAACAGCTATGAAAAAGGACATCCAGGGAGGTGCCTCAGGCACCCGTCTTATGTAGCCTCTATTAAGCTAGAAGCATGGTCAGCAAATGGAGAATTCCCGAGGTGGGAGAACACAGTATGTGGTGAAGAGAAAGTAAAGTGGAGGAGTGTGGAAGATGTCTAGTTGTTTTATTTTTTTTTTTAATAAACAGTTTATTTATTTTTGAGAGAGAGATAGAGACAGCATGAGCAGGGGAGGGTCAGAGAGAGGGGGAGACACAGAATCTGAAGCAGGCTCCAGGCTCTGAGCTGGCAGTCAGCACAGAGCCCGACGTGGGGCTCGAACCCACGAACCGCGAGATCATGACCTGAGCCAAAGTTGGACGCTTAACCGACTGAGCCACCCAGGTGCCCCAATGTCTAGTTGTTTTAGGAAAGACCTGTTAAGGTCTGCTTTTACCCCTTCCAGGAGTAGAACACCAAAAGAGAAAAGTCAGGCATCTCTCGATACTGCAACCTTGTTGGCTCCCCATGAATGGAAGGAGAAAACTAAATACTAGCCAATTATAGGTGTGTCCATATTTCCCAGAAGTCCCTATTGTGAATTATTTGTCATCTACTAAAATCTGCTCTATTTGTTCCAAAAGGAATAACCTGTGTAAATGAAATTCATAGGTGGCCCTCGGCCTCATTTCTTCCCCCAAAACTCAGGCAGGAAGATTGAGATGAGCTTAACATATCTTGGTGAGTCATTTGTTGAACATATCTTCTGTGAGTCACTATGCTCACTGCCAACAGTACAAACATAAACGAGGAAATAAATGGGTCCTACCCTGAAAGAGCTCACAGACTACCAGAGAAGACATACTTGAATAGATAATTGCAACACAGTAAATGTTTTTTAATGTTCGTTTATTTTTTGAGAGAGTGTGAGTGAAGGAGGTGCAGAAAGAGGGGGACAGAGGATCTGAAATGAGATTGGTACCGACAGCAGAGAGCCTGATGCAGGGCTTGAACTCACAAACTATGAGATCATGACCTGAGCCAAAGTTGGACACTCAACCCACTGAGCCATCCTGGTGCCCCACAGCACAGTGAATTATAATGAAAATGTTAGGGTAGAAAAGATTGAGATAATGCAAGTAAAAACATGCAGATTGCATTAGCATAAAAGATAGAAATATAGATGAATGGAATAGAATAAGAGCCCAGAAATAAACCTTCACATTGTAGTCAACTAAAATTTAGACTAAGATGCCAAGACAATTCTGGGGTGGGAGATGGGAAGATAGTCTTCAAACAATGATACTAGAACAGCTGTGTTTCCACATTCAAAAGAATGGAGTTAGATCCCTACCTTTATACCATATATAAGAATTTAGTGGATCAAAGACTAAGTGTTAAAATGACAGCACTCTTAGAAGAAAACATAGGCATAAATCTCCATGACTGGATTAGACAATAGTTTCTTAGATATGACAACAAAAGCACAAGAAAACACTGGATTTCATCAGCACTAAATACTTCTGTGTTTCAAAGAACATCATCAACAAAGTGAAATGACAAACCACAGAATGGACGAAAATATTTACATACTTAGGGGCTTGTATTTATAATATATAAAGGACAGATAACCAAAGACAAAACATGAGCAAGTGATCTGAATAGTTATTTCTCTAAAGATATGAATTGCCAATAAGTGCATGAAAAGATGTTCAATATCATTAATCAAGGAAATATAATTCAAAACCTCTGTGAAATACTACTCCACACCTGCCTCACTAGGGATAATAATAAGCAGACAATAACATGTTAGCAAGGGTATGGAGACCTTGATTATCTTTCATATATACATTGCCAGCGAATGCAAAATGGAGCAACTGCTTTGGAAAAGAGTGTGGCAAGTCCTAAAATATTTAAACACAGCTATTTATGACTCAGCACTTTACTCCTAAGTACCCAAGAGAAAGGAGAAATTGTGTCCACTCCAAAAACTTGTGCATGAATGTTCATAGCAGGGTGATTCATAATAGCCAAAAAGTAGAAACGATCCAAATGTTCCTCGATTTATAAATGGTTAGGTAAATGGTATATCCAGGGGCACCTGGGAGGCTCAATCTGTGGAGAGTCCAGCTCTTGATCTCAGCTCAGGTCTCGAACTCGGGGTTTTGAGTTCAAACCCCACAGTGGGCACCACGCTGGGCATGGAGCCTACTTTAAAATAAAAAATAAGTAATATTTTCATGCAGTGGGATATTATTCAGCCAAAAAAAGGATGAGGTACTGATACTTGCTACAACATTGATGGTCTGGAAAACCTCATGCTAAGTGAAAGAAGGCAGTCACCAAAGAACCATATATTGTTTGATTCCACTTATATGAAATGTCCTTAATAGGCAAATTCTTTAAAGACAAAAGGTAGACTTTGCCTGAGAAAGGATTGGAGAAGAATGAGGAGTGACTGCTAGTGGGTATGGGGTTTCTTTTCACGGTAATGCAATGCAATATCCTAATACTGATTATGGTGGCTGTGTACTTTAAATAGGTGGATTGTATGGGGTGGGAATTATGTCTCAAAAAACCTATTTATTTTTTTAAAGTTATCTCTAGCCCCAGCTTGGGGCTCAGACTCATGACCTCAGAGTCACATATTCTACCAACTGAGCCAGCCAGGTGCCCCAAAGCTTTTTTTTTTTTTTTTTTTTACTGTAGAAAACACAAAACCTGCTCCATCCATCCATAAGTTCTGAAGAGTGAGTAGAGCCCAGTCTTTACAAACAAGGGCTTTAAGTCTCTGCCTAAATAAAAATCTTGGCAGCCCCATTTCCTATCTCTGTCCCAGAGCAGGTACTTAACCCCTTTAAGCCTCAGTTTCCTGGTCTATAAAATAGGGGTGATACTACCTACCTCTTTCTACCTTTGTAGCAATGCCTATGTGACATTCAGTGTGGACCCCACTGGCTGATGCTGGTTTTAACATTCTGAAAATATTCCTTCTTGTTTCCAGTGTAGTGAATTTTGCCTAATGGTTTTCTTATCCTTTCCCTCAAAACACATGTGCCATTTCTTTGCCCTGAAGCTGCAATATTCTAAGAGCTGCCCTTACATGCACCAGAAGTTGCACCAACTTCGTATGTGGAAGGCATGAAAGCCTTCTATGTCCTGGACCATGACAGTGCTTCACATAACCATGTGCCTTGTAGGTAGCCATGTGTCAGAATCGTCCCTGCCACTGAGATAGGCCCCAGCTTCTCCTAGGTACACCTGTAAGGAGTTCCCATCTACCTCCTTTTTTCCCTAGCTGTCTTTTACTCTTTCTTAATGATGGGTTCTTTTTCTGAGCCATTCAGCCTACATAAAGACATATGGTCTACACAGTTGCCAGTGTGAGACTGACATTTTGTTTTTTTTATCTGTCCCTATTTGGCGCAGAGTTTGAGGAAGGCTGCCTGTCAACCTGGACATGCTCCCTGTAGATGTGAAGCAGAGAACAGAGAGCCTGAATGCAGGCTTGTGTGGTTACATCCAAAACTTGACATCACATCACAAATAAAGCTGCCCACTTGGGCCAACATAGCGATCACGCTCCATTTATATTCAGATCCTTATTTTAAATTGAGATGTAACTCACATACCATAAAACTCACCCTTTTGAGTGTATAATCCAATGCTTTTTAGTATATCCACAGAGATCTACAAACATCACTACTATCTAATTCCAGGACATTTTTGTTCACTCAAAAAGAAACCCCCAGGGGCACCTGGGTGGCTCAGTCGGTTAAGCATCCGAATTCAGCTCAGGTCATGATCTCATGGTTCATGGGTTCAAGCCCCACATTGGGCTCTGTGTTGACAGCTAGCTCAGAGCCTGGAGCCTGTTTCAGATTCTGTCTCTGAACCTTCTGTGCTCACGCCGTCTCTCTCTCTCTCTCTCTCTCTCTCTCTCTCTCAGAAATAAATAAAACATTAAAAAAATAAAATAAAAAGGCAGAACTTAAAAAAAAGAAACCCCCATTCCTCACTTTACATTCTTCCCTCCCCTTAGTCCCTGGAAGCACTAATCTACGTTCTATCTCTGTATATGCCTCTTCTGGACATTGCATACACACAGAATCATACGACATGTGGTCTTTTCTGTCTGCCTTAGATGTTTCCATCATCAATATTATAGCATGTTTCAGAACTTTATGGATGAATAGTATTCCACTGTATGGATACACCACACTTAGTTTATCCATTGATGGACATTTGGATCGTTTCCACTTTTTAAAAAGTTTTTAATGTTTTATCTATTTTTTTTTAATGTTTTATTTATTGCTGAGAGAGAGCACGCGTGCATGAACAGGGGAGGTTCAGAGAGAGAGGGAGATTCAGAATTTGAAACAGCCTTCAGGCTCTGAGCTGGCTGTCAGCACATAACCCAACGCGGGGCTCGAACCCATGAACCGTAAGATCCTGACCTGAGCCAGTCAGTCGCTTAACCGACTGAGCGACCCAGGCACCCATGTTTTATCTATTTTTGAGGGAGGGAAGGAGTAAGGGAGGGAAAGGGAGAGACAGAGAGAGACACAGAATCCAAAAAAGGCTCCAGGTTCTGAACTGTCAGCACAGAGCCCAATATGAAGCTCAAACTTGTGAACCATGAGATCATGACCTGAACTGAAGTTGGATGCTTAACCAACTGAGCCACCCAGGTGCCCCGGGATTGTTTCCACTTTTAAGCTCTTATGAATCATGCTGCCATGAACATTTGTGTACAGACTTTTGTATGAACGTATGTTTCCATTTCTCTTGGGTATATACCTAAGAGTGGAATTAGTGGGTCGCATGGTACCTCTATACTTAACTTTTTGAGGAACTGCCAAACAGGTCTCTACAGAGGCTGTATGGTTTTAAGTTTCCACCAGCAATTTATGAA
Source organism: Proteles cristata cristata (assembly GCA_017311185.1). NCBI lineage: Eukaryota > Metazoa > Chordata > Mammalia > Carnivora > Hyaenidae > Proteles > Proteles cristata. The sequence goes on along the minus strand of JAESUZ010000388.1, from coordinate 1,154,385 downwards.
TGTTCCAATTTTTCCAGTCTTGCCAGCACTGGTTGTTACCCAACTTGGATTTATAGACCTCTTAGTGGATGCGAAATAGCATCTCATTGTCCTTTAGATTTATGTTTCCCTAATGACTGTAGATGTTCTTTGGAGAGGTATCTATTTAATCCTTTGTCTCTTTATTGTTGAGCTGTAAATGTTCTTTATGCGACCTATTAAAATATGTATACTTACATTGTCTCAATTGTATCTGAGATCATTGCATTTCTTCCTCCTTTGTATTTGTCCATCATTTTGAGCACATTTCTCTCCAATATATGCAGACCCAAGTGCCAGGAAACAGATGTAGCATTTTATAGTTACAATGCTTTACAGTTTTCAGAACATTTCCACAGACACTATTTATGATTTTACTTATAATATCTATTTTGTGAATAGGGAAACTGACTCAAGGGTTAAAAACTTGCCCATGATCGGAAAGCTAACAGGGTGTTGCTGAAATATGTGCTCACAGATTCTGTTTCCTCACCCAGTGCTCCCTTCCAGGGCTGTCACCTGCTAGGCTGAACTCTGTCCCTGCTAATCCTTTTGGCCTCAGGTCTCTCTTCCATTCACCTGTTCTAAAACTCACTCTTCTCTGATCTTTTTTGTTTATTGGCCTACCCTTCCCACCTCATTTAATCACTGAATCTCCCCCAATACTCTCTCTCTCTCTTTTTAAGTTTATTTATTTATTTTCAGAGAGGGAGAGAGACTGAGAGAGAGTGACTGGGGAATGGGCAGAGGGAAGGTGAGACAGAATCCCAATCAGGCTCTGTGCTGTCAGTGCAGAGCCCAACGCAGGGCTCGAACTCACAGACTGTGAGATCATGACCTGAGCCGAGATCAAGAGTCAGATGCTTAACTGACTGAGCCACCCAGGAGCTCCTTCCCCCACACTCTAAAGCTGAATTGCCTAAAATAGATACCGTGGTAGAATCCTTAGAAGAGAACAAAATGATGAGAGAGCCTCTTCTCAATGATTTTCCAAATATCTTTGCACTTTTCATATAGGTCAACGAGCTCAAGACCTCCATGCAGTCTGTTTTACAGGAGTGGAAGATTTACGATGACCTTTATGATGAGGTGACGATGATGACAATCCGGTTCTGGTACTGCATGGAGCACAGCAAGCCTGGGCTTTTATCATTAGAGGCCTTAGGATGCCAGGTGCAGAACCTCCAGGTAAATTGAGCAGATCGTGGTGCAGTGCCTGGTTGGCAGGAGACCTCCGGTGGAGTCAAGTGCAGAAATGGACACAGTTGCCTTGGTGCTGTCCACAGGAAGCACAAAACGGTGTCTTAAATAGCAGCATCAAAAGTAGGACATGGGATTCCAAAATGAGCCAGATGAGTGGCTCCAAAGTTCAAAGAGAAAAAATGGGATTTTTCTCTACTGTTCATGTCCATATTATTTCACAGTTTAAAAGTTTGGTGTTTTGGGGTGTTAGCATGCTTTTTTTTAAGTTTTTATTTGGGGAGAGAGAGAGCATGAGTGAAGTAGAGGCAGAGAGAGGGGAGACAGCAAATCCCAAGCAGGCTCTGGGCTGTCAGCACAGAGCCCGATGTGGGGCTCAAACTCCCGGACCATGAGATCATGACCTGAGCTGAAATCAAGGATTGGATGCTTAACCGACTGAGCCACCCTGGTGCCCTGTGTTAGCATACTTTTTAATGTTGTACCATCAGATGGAAGGATGCCTCCTCAGTTGTCTTCTTCTAATAATTTCTAATAATCTTCCCCCTCCTTATTAAGTTTTGAGCATTAATACTATTGTGATGTAGCAGATGTGTTGAAAAGCAGCTGTCTCCCTTGGATGTGGCCAGGCCACTCTGAAGTGAACCTTCCTGCTCTGTTCTCAGTCTCTTCAAGATGAAGCTGAGAGCAGTGAAGCAAGTTGGGAGAAGCTGCAGAAGGTGATTGGAAAACTCAAAGATCGCTGCCCCTCGGTTGCTGAAATAATCGAAGAGAAATGCCAAGATACTCATGCCAGGTATGCTTTAAGACACAAATGGAATAACAGCAGACAGATTTCTTTATCTTAATGACATGTGATGAATAAAGTGATGTCAGCCTTGTATAAGTACTATGCGCGAACCAATTGCTCCATTGGAGCTCCAAGGTGATATCAGCTTTGTAAACTTAGTCATCTGAGATAATCTGGTTTTGTTATTGTGGTTCTTTTGCTTTGAAGCATCTCATTTACATAAGATTTGATTTTCTGAAGGCTATTCCTTGCCTTGTATCCAGGGTAGCCACTTTCAGAGGGTACAGACCAACTGCCCAGCACAATCCTCAGGGATACCAAAATCCCAGGTGGAGACAGACCACAGGGAGGTCGGAAGGACAATGTGTTTCAGTGGAAACATAAGAAGAAAGAAAGGGAATGTTGTTATTTCTCTTGAGGGGATGTGATTTATGAGGTTGGAAGGAATTCTTTGATGAACTGCTTATGGTAGAAAGCTCCTTCTAAGAAGTATGGCCCTGGTAAATTGCAAGGTTTCTCTTTTGCTGAATGGAATATGAAGTTCAGCCTAAAGATAATTTAATTTTTAAGCCAGTGATGAAGAGATTAAGCTACCCTCAGTGTCCTCCACCTTTCCTCCGTGCAGATTCAGCCTCTCCCGTAAATCCACTTTGAACAAGTGTTGGGAACAAGGGACCCTGCAGTGGCATCCTCAGCTCATGATCCAGTCCTTATTGGAAGAAGGGAAGTAGGAAGAGTAAGGAGTGCATAGACATGTATCTGATACCACTTACACTTTGGGGCCCACCCTCAAAATATGGCGGCTCAGTGTGCTCTTAAAGGGATTCAGTTGTCATTGCTACACATACATGTTCCATTGTTGCCGCAAGAATATATCAGAAACCTTGTTGAAAAAGGTGAAGAAGATAGCACCAAAATGCTAACAGTAGTTATCTATAGATTAATGAGGTGTCAGATTGTGGTTGTTTTTTTTTCCTTAACCTTCTCTTTATAGACAGGTAGGCAAGTAGGTAGGTAAGAAGGTAGGTAGATAATATAGATACAGATATAGGGATACATAGATTTAAACATGTGTTTTATAGGATTTTGTTTTCTTTTATAATGAGTGCACATTACAGTTGGGAAAAATATTGTTTAGGAAAAACATTCTGCTAAGATTTTTGAAATGCATAAAAATAAAGCGACTGTGCCATTTTTCACCTTTTCCATCAATTTAGGAGGGTTAAGGATATCATGAAACAAACATTCTTATGTGTTTCGGGTGAAAATATAAATACTATAATGCTTCCAGAAATCTAGATTGACCATATATACCTATAACCTTAAAAATGTTTACATGTTCAGGGGCGCCTGGGTGGCTTAGTCGGTTAAGCGTCCGACTTTTGCTTAGATCACGACCTCGCGGTTCGTGGGTTCGAGCCCCGTGTCGGGCTCTGTGCTGACTGCCAGCTCAGAGCCTGGAGCCTGTTTCAGTCTGTGACTCCCTCTCTCTGACCCTCCCCTACTCATGCTCTCTCTCTCTCTCTCTCTCTCTCTCTCTCTGTCTCCTAGAAATAAAACATTAAAAAAATTTTTAAAAATGTTTACATGTTCTTATTCTTTGACCAAATTAAATCTCTCAGAAATCTAGTTTAAGACCAATATCTTGAAATGTGGGAAAAGGTCTTTTGAACAAAGTTGTATCTGAGCATTCGACTTAAAAGCAAAAATTAAAAATTATTTCCATATCCATACTAAACTTGAATTTGGTAATTAAAAAACAGACCATTTAAAGACTATTGTGTACAGCCATTTAAAATTAGGGGCGCCTGGGTGGCTTAGTCGGTTAAGCGTCCGACTTTCGCTTAGGTCATGATCTCGCGGTTCGTGGGTTCGAGCCCCGCATCAGGCTCTGTGCTGACTACCAGCTCAGAGCCTGGAGCCTGTTTCAGTCTGTGACTCCCTCTCTCTCTGACCCTGCCCTGCTCACACTCTCATTCTGTCTCTCCTAGAAATAAAAAAAATTTAAAAAATTTAAAAAAAAATAAAAAAATTAGACTCCCCTAAAAAAATAAAATGACAGTTATTTTTTATTAATAACATGGAGAAATTTTTAAGTCACGTGGGAAAGAAAGGTACTGCAGTCTGTATATGGAATAAAAACAATTTCCTTTATTTCCACTGTTATATAAACAACATGTTGCTTCTATAATTAGAAAATAAATTTGACATAAACTCAATTTAAATAGGGCCCATTTAAAGACACCCCTCTACCCTCCCTCCCCCCGTATAAACCAGGAAGCCCACCCATGTGGAGAAATTTTCATTAGATGTGCAATTTCACTACCTTTTCCTAACAGACATTCATAATACAATACATCCCCCCAATCACAAATTTGGTAGTTTTTGTTGAGAATTATGAAGTCAACTAAACATCTTAACTTGGACTTCTGTCTTTGTTATATAATGGTGATACGTTAATTTAAAAGAAAAAACATTTATGTCTTCCTAAGAACCCATCTGCTCCTGACTTACTGGTAGAATGTGTGCATTGTGCTTTTGCTGCAAAGGGAAGGATGGTCTGAGGGTCCTTTGGTTCATGTTGTTCTGACAGGTGGACCCAGGTGAACCAAGATATTGCAGAGCAGTTGCAGAAGGCCCAGAGTCTGCTCCAGCTCTGGAAGGCCCATGACAGCGCTCACACCGAAGCCGCAGCAAGGCTGAAGCAGCAGGAAGCCAAGTGCCAACAGCTTGAAAACATCAACATGTCTGGAAACAACTTGGCAGAGATCCTGACCCCAGCCCTGCAGGATGTAAAGGTGGTTGCAGAGCCCGTTGGGAAAACCAAGGCCAAGACAGCCCAACAGAGAGGGCCGTGAAGCCGGGACTAGACCAGCCACAGGGACAAAGAAGTGGGTCAGGAGTGGTGTATAAGGAGGCCATGTAGGACATGAACATGCGTGTGACGAGCAGGGCTGGGAGGGCTAGGTGGTGGCTCAGAAGTGAAGTGTAGGCGACAGGTAGCTGGATCGGGGTACCTCATTCCAAGTTTCCCCTTTCATTTTAGCAGATAAATCTGTAAAGCAAAAGCCTCCTATGAGGTCTCAAATAAAGGCAGAAGTATCTCAGCTGAGTGTGATGATCTAAGAAAAATAGATGTTGAATCCCTTGCCTTAGAAATAATCATGGGCTCATGCCATGTTAATATGGCTTTTCTATGAGTATAATGATTTTTAGACTATATTTAAGAGTTGTGTAATTTCGTCTGTCATCTTGTCCTATTATAATGAGTGCCCAGAAAGTGAATACTCTCTAGTTTTAAACGGGATGACCAGATACATTGTGTTACCCTCTGAATCCAAAGGTCAATAAAAAAATATTAATCAGTTTAGTGCAACAGATGTGATCTGTATTTCTCATCAACTTCTACCTGATTTGTTGTTTAAACAAACAAATTTCGCACACACAGCATTTATAGAGTAGCCCTAAAACCAGCTTGATTAATGAGATTCTACAGTCTCTGCAAATGAATCCACTTATGTCATAAAGTCTCAGAGGACCGAGTTGCATTGATTCTTAAAATGGCCCTAAAGTGGATCCCTATAGTGTCTGATGATTATAAACATAAAACCTAGGACTCTACCCAGGTGGTCTTCAGTTTCTGTGCACTGGAAGCCCCAACTCTGGTGATTAGTTGTCAGTTTTAGCTCAGAACTGGCATATTTCGGAAGAGCGCCGGTGATGTGCATCCTATAACAAAAGCTTAGCTTTTTCAGGCCTCTGAAGTAAACAGTAATAAAAAGCCACGCCTACAATTTTAGGGCAGAAATTCTCCTAGATGTTGATGGAGTCACAGGGATGGGAATTTCTGTTGTGATAGGAGGAGGAAATGTTTTCTGATGACCGTTTCTTCTCCAGGAACTGCACGATGATGTACAGAAGACAAAAGAAGCCTTTCTCCAGAATTCGACTCTCCTGGATCGACTTGCGCAGCTCACGGAGTCTAGTACCCATGTGCCCTTCTCCACACAACAGCACTCCCTCCAGAGGGCTTCCTACTTGGAAAACATGTTGCTTGTGAAAGCTAATGAATTTGAGGTTCATGTCCTTTTTCTATTCAAGTCGTAGTCTTGGACATTTGCAGGCTCCCCTCAATTCCTTATATCTGATGAAGTAATAGTTATTAATACTTTATGGACTGCTCCCCAGGGAAACCACACAATCAAGATGCCCTGAATATAAAGACTTACTGATGTGACTGTTCAACTACATGAGCAGTGGACAGATCTGAAGCAAACATCTCTTCTTCATTAAACATGTTAGTTTAAGAAGTGAGATGCTCTATTCCTTACAGTGTTCAGATCTCACAGTTATTTGGATCTTCAAGTGGGGTACTTGAGTCATAGATGTAGCTGCTTAAGCCATAGCCATTTGTTGTATTCTTTATTCATTTTTTGAAAAGCCTTTAGCGCATGAGCTGTCAAAAGGCTGCATAGAAGGCCATGGAGCTCCAGTGTCCCTTCTCCGTATCAATAGCAAGACTGAGGAAGCAGAGTACTCACTAACCCTTCTCTATATGCCCCCTGCAGCAGGTGATCTATCCTGCCCTAAAGGCCCAGTGCTTTGTCAGAGGCACAGAGTAAAACAAGGAGTCTTCTGAATAGTCAAGATAGTAATGAGCTGCTGGGGGTTGAAAACACCTTGAGCTTTTATCAGCTCACCAGACTATGCTTAATTTTGTTCTATATGCACATGAAAGTTGTTTCTAATGAAAATTTCTCTTGTTCTAGTTTGTCCTTTCACAGTTCAAGGATTTTGGGGAACGGTTGGAATCTTTAAAAGATATCATTACGCATGAAGAAGAGCATTTGGAAAAACTCTGCCATCAAGAAAAAGAAGAAAATCCTGACTTATTCCTGGTATTGCCAATGTTTGTGTTTCCTTAGGGCTTAGACTCACCATAGGATAAAAAAATAAGCTAATAACTACTGAGTTACAGAATCTCTTTATGTCTTCACTCCTGATGATGGTCATTTAAAAAAAAAGTTTATGTATTTTGAGAGAGAGAAAGTGCAGGCGGCAGAGGCCAAGAGACAGGGGGAGAGAATCGTAAGCCGGCTCCACACTCCCAGTGGAGAGCCTTATGCGGATCTCGAATCCGTTAACTATGAGATCATGACCTGAGCCAAAATCAAGAGGTGGACGCTTAACTGACTGAGCCACCCAGGTGCCCCTTGAGCATGGTCATTTATATACCGTTCATTCTTTTTTTTATTATATTTTTTTATTTTTTTAAATAGTTTATAGTCAAGTTGGTTTCCATATAACACCCAGTGCTCATCCCAACAAGTGCCTTCCTCCATGCCCATCACCCCCTTCCCCTCCCCCCACCCCCATCAGCCCTCGGTTTGTTCTCAGCATTCAAGAGTCTCTCATGGTTTGCCTCCCTCCCTCTCCCCCACTGTTTCCCCCCTTCTCCCCCATGGTCCTCTGTTAAGTTCCTCCTAATCCTCCTATATGTGCAAACATATGGTATCTGTCCTTCTCTGCCTGACTTATTTCGCTTAGCATAACACCCTCAAGGTCCATCCATGTTGCTACAAGTGGCCAGATTTCATTCTTTCTCATTTATGCCGTTCATTCTTTCCTTTTCTTATTTTCCCTTAAGTCTAGAAAAGTATAACAACACAGAGCTCTATTTTAATATATGCCACAGTAAATTAGTAGATTTAAAAGTTTTTGACATCTTTACTAATTAGCTTCAGTGAACTAGAAATCTAGGCATTGGCTGTGTGGATTAATTGAATTTTCTGGTTAGCTGAAGATCAAAAATAAAATATCCTATTACATTCTATATCTTTTCTTTCTTTATTACCTTGGTAAGTGTAGGGTCGGTAACAAAAAAATGAATGGAAGAATTAAAGAATTCTGGATCCTACAGATTCTAAGGACTGATCATCATAACCTAGATCAAGAGTCAGCCAAGTATAGCACACTCATCTAAATCCCATCTTCCACAAGTTTGTATAAAGTGTTATTGACACACAGTCATGCCTTCCATTTATTAATTGTCTGTAGAATTTTCATGCTGCAGGGGCAGATGTAATAATTATGACAGAGATCATATGGCCCATAAAAAAGCTAAATTATTCATGATCTAGCCCTTTACAGAAAAAGTTTGTTGACCCTGAACTAGATTACGATAGCAGAGTTCTGTAGTGATAACATGGATATTGTCAAGGATGTTTGCTTATAATACCATTGACCTAGATGCTGTCCCTAGAATATTTTAAAAATAGAATTTTGATGAGGTTTTCTTTCACATGATTTCATTGTCTTTCAAAATGTGATGTTTAAGTACCATGTTTTGCTAGGGTTATTTTAAGGACTAGATTTTTATTGGCTTTGTAGGTAAAACTGCATGGTCTGTTGAAGGATGTTGTTAGCAAAATATGTGGGACTTTTGCAGTCCAAATGGTCCGAAAAAAAAAAAAAGACTAGACTCATTTCTTATTTCCTTTCCTTTTTTTTTTTTTTTTTTTTTTATATTTTTATTTTTTCTAGGAGAGAGAGAGAGACAGCGTGAGCAGGGGAGGGTCAGAGAGACAGGGAGATACAGACTCTGAAATAGGCTCCAGGCTCTGAGCTGGCAGTCAGCACAGAGCCCGATGCGGCTCGAACCCACGGAACCGCGAGATCATGACCTAAGTGAAAGTTGGACGCTTAACCGACTAAGCCACCCAGGCGCCCCTTGTTTCCTCTTCCTTAAAGGCAAAATCTGAAATCATTTTTTATTTCCCAGGCCATTTCTGTGCTGACCATGTGTGCACTTGTTCTAGAAAAGTCGCTGGATTGGGAGACTAGGGTTTAGGTCCAACTCTAATACTAACTGGCTGTTTGATTGTGGGCAAGTCACCTACCTATTTAGGTCCTAGTTTTCCCTCATTTTTGAGATAAAGATGATCTCCAGGATCTCTGAGTCCTTTTCATCATCGAGATACCGTATTGGCCTCCAGACACCTGAAATTTAATTTGTTTTAATAGAACCGTGTGCTGGCACTGACAGCCCAATCACCTGATGTTGAACATTTGAATGAAGTAAGCCTCAAGCTCCCTCTTAGTGACATAGCCATAAAGACGTTACAAAATATGAACCGACAGTGGATTCGGGCCACAGCCACAGCCCTTGAACGATGCAGGTCAGAACATCACATCTCTAACGTTCTGTTTCAGTGAAGCTAAAATTATTGACTTGAGCTGAGTAATGTCGTTATTTTATGGTTCTGTTTTGTCTGTTTATAAACCTTTGTAGTGAGCTTCAGGCAACTAGATTGAATGAAAAGTTTCTTTATTGCTGTGACAAATGGGTCCAGCTTCTAGAGAAGATAGAAGAGACGCTCAAAGTGACCGTGGCTGACGGCCTCCCGGCTCTCCTGGAACAGCAGAAAACATATGAGGTAAACCTGAGCTCTCCGCTGATTTGTGCCCTCACCCTAGAGTGGGAGTCGGGGAAAGATACTCATTGCACTCCATTTAAATCTATCAGTCCCTAAAAACCGAATATAGGTCCTTAAGCAGATTCATTTGCCAACTGATTATTTGTAAAATTCTCACACATTTCATAAATTTCAATATTTTGTTTCAGCGCTCTATTTTATTAACAAGAGAACTAGATTTTCTGCGGTAGGGGGAAACTTCTAGCACAAGTTTGCTTCCATAGAATGCAAACATTCCAAGAGCAGGCTAAGATACTTAAGCTCATCTTTGCATGGTCACTGAATAATTCTCTAAAATATTGAAACACCTGGTATGATTATAATTGCAGCCTTAATAATCTGACAGAGGTTATTCCCCGTGCTTACACTGATATACATTCGGAAGTACTCTTGACAGTTACTCTTGGAAAGTGTGCCTGATTAGGTCATTGTAATTTTTAATGTAACTGATTTAAGTCTTCATTGTTACATTAAGGTCCTCCAATGAAGTTCATTAAACCAAAAAAACAAACAAACCCCTGAATGACCTTGATTACATTACCAAACCTCTTTTCCATCTTAGTTTCCTTAAGTGGATATAATAGTACTCAAGTCTGAAGGTTGAGGAATAAGTGAGACAATGTATGCTTTACTCAGTACCTCACAGTTAGTGAATGTCCAATAAATGGGCTTTAGGTGTCTGTGTTACTAGGCCTATTTGCTTCTGAGATTATATTCATAGGTGATGGTGATGTGATGGTTGAGTATTTTTTGCAATTAGGCTCAAACAATTTGAAAATTAATCATCTCCCAGGTCCTCTTTGAGCTTAGATTTTAATAGGAAATATAAGCTCCGGGTTCATAAAAAGAATCTTCTAGCTAGTGTTTTCTATTTTAACTCACATGCAGATGTTAGAAGCTGAAGTTTCTATAAACCAGACAGTGGCTGATTCCTGTATTACCCAGTCCTTACAGCTCTTGGACACAGCAGAAATAGAGAAGAGGTAAGCTGTCTGGGGCCTATGATGGGTGTGCGTGTGCGTGTGTGTGTGTGTATGTGTGTGTGTGTGTAAGGTAACACAGTTAGAACTGGCCTCCCACCACGTGAATCTTGACCACTTCAGTCAAGTGCATGATCCACAGCCATGTCAGCTGGTAGACATCATGAGGCCAGTCTTCTGACTGTTGATTAAGATGGGGACTTGCTACGTGGCCAAGCTATGTGCTACACACTTTCATGTATGATAGAAGGGTGGCATTAGCAAACATTAGATTAGTGCTTTGCGAATACCCCCTTACAAAGTGGAGTTAACTTTTTACTGCAAAGGATTCTTCTATAGTGTTTTTCTCTTTATATTCAGCCTTATGACATTTGCTATTTTAAAAATAATTTTGGGGGCACCTAGGTGCTCAGTAGTGCTCTTGAGTTTGGCTCAGGTCATGATCTCACGGTCATGAGATTGAGCCCCATGTTAGGCTCCATGCTGAGTGTGGAGCCTGCCTAAGATTTTCTCCTCCTCCCTCTGCCCCTCCTCTTCTCCCTTCCCCCCCTCTAAAAAATAAGAATAATAATTCTTAAAGTGCTGCTGTTCCCAGCAGGTAGCTATAGCACATGGTTGTGAAAGAAGGGATTTCTATCTATGCTATGTACATGGTTTTGGTGTCACTGGGCAGTGCCAGACAGGCTGAGAAGAGCCCCTTATGCCAGCCTGGTGTCATGAGCCTGTGCACACAGCTGGTACACATGACAGACGGAGTCCTGAGGTAGCCTCGCCTCTTAAATGCTTCTTTAAGCGTCCTGATAGGTATTGCTTTTCCTCCCCATCAACACCCATATACCTGAATTTTCTTTGAGCATATCTAAGAAATACAAAGTCCATTTCTTCCTAGCTCTGAAATTATAAATTCAGCCCCATTCCATGATGATAAACTAGATTTGATCAGTACACCAAAGCATGACTTTTCCTATAATAAATAAAAGGCCTTACTTACCATGTACTGGGTATTATTTATCTGGAAAAGAACTAGTTGAGTCATTGCAAAAAGCATTTTCCTTAGTACTGAAATTTTCTAAAGTACAGGGTGCAAGAAATCACGAACTTTACATGGTACTTATTCCTCGTTCCCCATGGAGCCAATATTCAGTTTTCCATACAGCATTTGGAATAATGTAAAGGATCCAGTTGGTCCATGCTGGCAAAATATCGGGTCACATGCAAATATCTCCTGCAAAACACCTTTTGCCAACACACGCTGCCCCTGCCCCAACCCTAAATTTTCCAACATCTTTTTTTTTTTTAATTTTTTTTTTTAATGTTTTATTTATTTTTAGGAGAGAGAGAGAGAGAGACAGTGTAAGCAGGGGAGGGTCAGAGAGAGAGGGAGTGACAGACTGAAACAGGCTCCAGGCTCCGAGCTGGCAGTCAGCACAGAGCCCGATGCGGGGCCCGAACCCACGAACCGCGAGATCATGAACCAAGCGAAAGTCGGACGCCCAACCGACTAAGCCACCCAGGCACCCCAATTTTCCAACATCTTTAAGTTGAATGGTACTCAGATTTGAAAAAGGTTTTTTCTCCCCTGTAAATTATGCACATAAACAGGAAATCTGAGTTTCAGTGATGCCTTGGTAGTTATTTTTTCTATATGTCAGTGACAAGATTCTCTAACCATTTGTTTTTCCCAAGACCGGAATTTGTCTCAAAGTTCACAAAACTGAAGGAGCGGTGGCAGAGTGCTGCCCAGAGTGTCCGGCAGAGGAAGAGCCACATCGATGGGCTGGTGGGACAATGGCGGTACTTCACCACCTCCGTGGAGGACTTGCTCCGCTTCCTCACCAACACCGGCCACCTGCTGTCTGCAGTGAAGAGCCAGGATTGCCACAGCCTCCACCAAGTCAGAAAGCTGATCCGTGAGCTGAAGGTAGTGCCTATACAGTAGCAGTGTGAGGACAGCAGTGCGGTCGTTATTTGGAAGATGTGCACTCACTTCAAGTTTTGTGTTTTTACATATATCGTGATTCAGATGTGCTCCCTGTACTGGGAAGACCAGCTAGGCAGGGTCACCATGGCCCTCTCCAGCCTTGTCCCCAGCCTTGTGGTGTCAGAAAGCCAATCTTATTCATTCATCCAGAAATAGTGAGGCTCTCTTGGGCTGTGGGAGCAGGGATGGTTTGGAGATGGGTGGGTAGAGTGGGGCAAGTCTAAGTGACAGACTCCTTCCACCCAAGCTCTTAAGGCACTGACTGACGAATAACTTGACCACCAGCATTGTAATTTATGTAGAACCCTTGCTTACTCTTAAAGGGCAAGTTCATTTAGGCAACCGAGATTTTTTTTTTTTCTATTTTAATTCCAGTGTAGTTAATAGGTAGTGTTGTATTAGTTTCAGTGTATGGTAGAGTGACTCAACAACTCCACATATTACTCAACGCTCTTCAAGATAAGTGTGTTCTTTGGCAACAAACTTTTCAGTCAGAGAGTTGCTTAATGAGCATAGGTTTAGAGTAATTAGTTAGCAATCCCCCAAACATGTTCCATTTAGCTATAGAACCACTCTTCACTGTAGAAGCACAGCTAAATGAAACACCACCCTTTGGAAATTCCATACTCTCTTCATTCATTTACCCAGTCTTCAGATACCAGTTGAATATCTGCTCTGTGCCAGTCACTGTTTTAAATGCTGGGCATGTGGTGTGTACAAAGAGAAAAGCCTTGCTGGCAGGCAGGCAGGCAGACAAATTAATAAACAAGGAAATACTAATTGGTCTGATTGGTGGGGGGAAGTCAGACAAATCAATAAGTGAACCAGAAAATATCAGATTGCAGTAAGGCATACGTAGACAAAACAGGATGAGTAATGAAGGGGCTTGTGGCTACTTTCAATTGAGTCATCTCTGGGAACATGACGTTTAAGCTGGAACCTGAATGATAGGAAGGAGCCAGCCGTGTAAACATCTGGGGAAGGAACCTTTCAGATAGAAGGAATGTCTTACCCAAAGTCCACAAGATGGGAACAAACTTCACAAAGCAGAGGAACAGAAAGAAAGCTAGTGTGCGTGGAGTATAACCAGTAAGGCAGAAGTGGTAGGGAGTGAATTTGAGAGGCAAGGGGGAGGAGCACTGTGTAGGTGAGATGTGGTAGTCAGATTATAGTCTTGCTGTAATCAGAAGGCTTTGAAGAGCTTCAGTTGGAAGGGGGGGAAGCACGATACCATTTGTGTTGTTTTTGTGTTGTTTTCTTAATGCAGTCTCCACACCCAGCCTGGAGCCCAACACAGGGATTGAACTCACAACTGTGAGATCAAGACCTGAGATCAAGAGTTGGATGCTTAACCTACTGAGCCCAACGCAGGCATTGAACTCACAACTGTGAGATCAAGACCTAAGATCAAGAGTTGGATGCTTAACCTCAGTAGGTTAAGCACTCTGATACCATTTGTATTTTTTAAAGCTCCTCCAGCTGCTCTGAGGGAGGATAGATCATAAGGGAACCAAAGGAAAGGCAGGAATCCCAGCATGTTGCTTATATCTTGCTGTATAACAACAATCATTGATTATTAGCTCTTGTGGTTTTTGCTTAGGGTCTCTCAGGAAATTCCAGTCGGGTGGTGGTAGGGGCTCACTCACTTTCATGTCTAGCACTTAAGCTGGAAAGACTCAGACAGCATCATTCTCTGTGGTCTCTTCACATGGAGGCTTCTGGTAGCCAGGCTTTTTTTTTTTTTCTTTTTGAAAAACACCGGAAGTCTGATGGGATCCTTGCGTTGTTGGTTTTTTGTGTGGTTTTTTTTGTTTGTTTTTTATACAGATAGTTTATTGTCAAGTTGGTTAGCCAGACTTTTTACATGGCAGCTCAGTGGCACAAAAGTGCATGTCCCAAGAAAAAGAAATCCAAGGAGAAGCTGTACTGCCTTCTAGACCTAGGCTCAGAAGTCACACAAGTCACTTCTGCCATCCTCTGTTAATCAGGGCCATCACACACACTCACACAGAATTAACAGAAGGGGACAGAGACACCACTGCTTGCTGGGGAGCGACGGCATGGTTCTGGAAGAGCGTGTAGGACTAGGAATATTGTGGGCACCTTGTGAGAACTGCAGTCTCCCGGAACCAGGTCGAAGGCATTTCTATAGTCTTGGATAGACTATATGATAGATAAGAAAAGGGTGAGTGTAGTGAAGATTTTAAAAAGGCTATGTTTGTAAGAGTTTACAAGACTTCCGGTTTGGATGTGGCAGGGAAATAAAAATCTAAATCAAGATGACTCTAGGGTTTTGGCTTGAGCATCCTGGTAGATAGTGTGCTGTTGACCAAGTCAGGGAAAATTGGAGAAGCAGATCTTTTGAGAAGCTTAAAATGACTAATCGATGTCTATCTATTTAGCCACGTCGAGCAATACCATACATTGGAAAGAAAGAAGAGTGTGAAGTGCCAGTACACACACTGAGTTGTGGTTCCTCTTCTTTGTGTCTGTTCCCGAGAGGACAGTCTGCTTTCCTACTTTGTATTGGGTTATATCAAGATTCTCAGAAATGCCTTTGTAAATCAATACCTTGTTGATTTTTTTTTTTTAAACATCAGTTCCCATTTGAAAAATTGCTTACATTATATCTCCCTTGAGAAATTTGAAGATGAAGGAAATCCTATTTAGAACAGAAAAAATACCTAAGTTTTTTTTTCCCTGAAACCAAATGCTTTCGGGAGTATGAGTCAACTTAAAAGTGTTTATTTTTATAGTGTAAATAGGTAATTTGAGTCCCATTAAAGAAGAGCCTGGAGGAGCCTGGGTGGCTCAGTTGGTTGAGCATCCAACTCTTGATTTCTGCTCAGGTCATGATCCCACAGCCATGGGATCAAGCCCTGTGTGGGGCTCCGTGCTGAGTGTGGAGCCTGCTTAGGATTCTCTCTCTCCCTCTCCCTCCTCCTCCCTCCCTCCCTCCTTCTCCCTCTCTCCCTCTCCTTCTCCCTCTCTCCCTCCTTCCCTCCCTCCCTCTGCCCTTCTCCCCTGTTTTCACTCTCTTAAAAGAAAACAAAACAAAAAGAGCCTGCATGATACTCAAATGGAATGTCATATAGCTGTCCCTTTAGAGCCTATGTTGATGCATATGTTTAAGTGCCCATAATAAGTTTAAGTGTACATTTTTTTGTATTTTGCCTTTTTTATTCTCTCCTTTTATATCTGTTTAGCACAATGTGCACATTTTACTCTCATGAGTTAAGAGTAAGCTGACTCTTCTATCATGATCATAATGGGTATTTGCTCTTAATTTCAGGTCTAATATTCCAGTCATTTTCTTAATACTCATAGATCCATTTATCTTGGAGCCTCTTGTTCTTTGAAGTATATTTTTTTATTTCTTTATGTGTCTGATCATTACACCAAGAATGTTGTCTCTTAACAACCATTGGAAATTATTTTAAGAACACATTATTTAGTGTAGTATGCAGTAGTATAAAACATAGCCTTAGATGTGACTGTGTGTGTGGGAGGGGGGGTGTTCATACTTTCTAACCAGAGTTGTCTAATTTACATATAATTTAACATTTATTTTTAGGAAAAGCTCTGAAGGAAATGTTCACAAACACATACAATCGCGATTTGATAATATCAGAGGCTTAAGGAAATCGCTTTTTTTGTGTTTTGGCTTTTTAGAGTAAAGAAATTCATTTCGAGAGATGGCACACCACCTATGCACTAACCGTGGGAACTGGGGAGACGTTACTGAACACGGCTAACCTGGAAACAAAAGAGGTGATTGACAAGAAAATCAGTCAACTCCGGGATGACTGGAAAGATACAAAGCTCCACGTAGGAGAGATGATTAACCAGCTGCAGAGCACTAGTGAGGTAAACTCACTTTCCATGATATTCAAATGCGATACATAGAATTTTTGTTTGCTGTGCAAAAATGGGAACGATTTGAGGAAATCACAATATTGTAAATTTTCCAAGGGACCTTGGGTCCTGCTAATCCTGCTAGTTAGTTACTTAATGTAAAATAATAATAGAACATTGAAAAGTTCAATGTTAAATATATGAATACTTGAGGTTCTATTTTAGATTCACTTTTACAAAACAGGAAGCTTGTTCATGATCCATGGAAGTTCTATACACAAAGCTAATGTTCCACCTATGGTCTGACCTTGGGTATGGTATATGAAAATAAACCCAATGATAATTCCTCTTCTGTCATCAGAGAATGTGCTTTTCCATATAAGCACATATAAGAATTTTGTAGATAATTTATGATTACATTTTTAAAAACCAAAATTTTTATTCTGAGTCATTATTAGGAAATAATTATTATTTTGTTACACTAAAATATACCAAGGTATTCTTAAGGACTCTGAGCTGCTTTGAACCTATGGCCCTACAAAACTGTGCTCTCTGAATACTTTTGTGGTTTTTTATTATTTTTCTGTTATTTTCTTCTCTAAAGATTATTTAAAGTGGTCTGTGTTTAATTTGTGTTTCTCTGAGCATACCTACTCCTTATAGCCCTCTTCCTAATCTATTGTGTGTGTACCAAAACCAGATAAGGAAGCTTATCAGAGATGGTTTGTTTTTTGTTGTTGTTGTTTTAAATTTTTTAAATGTTTGTTTATTTTTAAGAGAGAGTGCAAGCAGGAGAGAGGCGAGGAGAGAGAGGGAGACACAGAATCCGAAGCAGGCTCCAGGTTCAGAGCTGTCAGCACAAAGGCCAATGCAGGGCTCAAAGTCATTAAATACAAGTTCATGGCCTGAGCCGAAGTCAGATCCTTAACGGACTAAGCCACCCAGGAGCTACTACCCAGGGATAGTTTTTTTGAATAAAGAATACATATGTGCTGAGTTAGGGCCTGAGCATCTCTCCTATGAATAAAGTATCTGAATTTTATTTGGCATATGGGCTATGTGAAATTCACTAACTAGCAAATATTTGTTGAGCACTTCCCCTATTTGTAAAACATGGTGGTAAATGTAGTTAATGGTTTGGAGGGAGAAATAGGACTTGGTTTCACTTCTCTCTTTACTTCCTTCTTGGTTGTGTTCCAGAGAGTTAATGTTGTGAGACAAGCAGCCTCCCCTCACGTGAATTCTCTGTTACCATAGAATAGGGGCAACTCAAGTGTGTTTAGGTGTCAGTTGTACTGAGGAATGTTTGACTTTGTCTACTTTTAGTAACCTCAGGAGTAGAAACTTCTTCTAATGAATCTATTATGAACATTCTGAACTTGAAAATGCAGGCAACTATTTTCTCAGTGATATAAGGTGAAAGGAAAAGAGATGGTGGGAAAGAAAGAAAGGCATTGCGGAGGTGAGGGGATGCGGGCAGGTGGACTGCAGGCTTAGGTTGACCCTTGACTGGTGTGCTTCCAGGCACATATCCTCGGCTAGTCAGTTTTCTCTGAGCCTCTGTTTTCACATTTTAAAATGCAAAACCCTGTCAATCTCCTAAAATTATACTTACAATGAGATAAGGAAGTTGAGAATGCTTTATAAACTGTTAAGTGCTTTAAGCAGAAGGCGGCAGTCAAAGCAGTGGTGAGAAATGTGGAGTGAAGCTTCACTATGAAAGAGTCACTAAAGCCACGCTCTTTCCAGAAGGAAAGAGAGTGCAAAGGGCATTGGAAAGAAGACAAAACTGGTTGAGTGCTTTTGCTTTATGATACTAGCATAGTGTGTGCCAAAACTATAAGCATTAAAAATTAATCCATACAGTAGTCTTTTAAGTGTGAACATTCCCAGAACTAAAATAAAAATAAGATTAGACAGGGGCACCTGGGTGGCTCAGTCATTTAAACGTCCGACTTCAGCTCAGGTCGTGATCTCACAATTGGTGAGTTTGAGCCCCGCATCGGGCTCTGTGCTGACGGTTCAGAGCCTGGACCCCGCTTCGAATTCTGTGACTCCCTCTCTCTCTCTCTCCTGCTCATGTGCTCGCTCTCTCTCTTGCACTCGCTCATGCTCTTTCTCTCTCTGTCTCTCAAAAATAAACATTAAAAAAAAAAAAAAGATTGGGGCACCTGGGTGGCTTAGTCGGTTAAGGGTCCGACTTTCGCTTAGGTCATGATCTCACGGTTCGTGGGTTCGAGCCCGCGTCGGGCTCTGTGCTGACTGCCAGCTCAGAGCATGGAGCCTGTTTCAGTCTGTGACTCCCTCTCTCTGACCCTCCCCTGCTCACGCTGTCTCTCTCTCTCTCTCTCTAGAAATAAATAAAACATTAAAAAAAAAAAAAAAAGATTAGATCAAGGATATGGGGATGGAAGCAGAAGTCTTTTGAACCAAAGCCAACCAACTCAATAGTTGACATGAGCCACACATAAAGCCGCACCAGGGACCATATTGGTATTCCATCTGCTTTCAGATTAGTCTGTTCAAGACACAGTACCAGGTTTCTGTGGGATATACAAAAAGACATTTCATGGAGTGGATTAAATGAGTTATTTGGTTTCTGCGATTCATTCTTAAAGAGCAAAGTACTTACCAGTTTTAATACTGTTTTCAAATAGACCTGGGACCAGTGTGAAAAGAAAATCAAGGAGCTGAAAAGCAGGCTGCAAGTTTTAAAGGCACAATGTAGAGATCCTCTCCCAGAACTTCATGAGGACCTCCATAAGGAAAAGGAGCTGATTAAGGTACTGAAAGCTGCAAAGTCGCATTCCAGATACTCACCTAGCGGTTTTGAGAGAAGTTGAAGTGTTTGCCTTTCTATTCTGTGTGGAAAATGTGTTTCCATGTTCCTTCAGAAAACGTGTATAAATCTGAGAAAGGCTTTTGCAGAAATTCTTAGGAATTGGGTCCTCTTTCTGTTTGTTTCTCTCCTCTGGAATATAAGATGTGGCCTCTGAGATTATACTGAAACCCGTTCCCTTAACAAATGACCTTGTCTTTGAAATGAGAGTAAAGTATTATTAAAGAATTCCTTTTGTAGAGGCCAATAAATAGGTTGGAGTTTTTACTCAAATATCACATTTTTATAAAACCTTCCAAACTATATTCTGCCTAGTTGATACAGCTCTGGCAATCATTCGTGGATATTTTAGGCCTTTGCAGAAGAATGGATAAGAATTTGAACCAGTAAAATTCCTAGGTCAGGAACAACCCCCCCTCCCTTCCCAGTTGGTAGGTTTGATCTTTTAAAAAACATCCAAAGCCTAATGGAATGGTTTTTAATCTTTTTTCTTCCTTCAATGATTTCAGGAATCAATTTGAAAAAAATTAGGAAGAAATAAGTAGTCCTGTATTGCAAGCTGTGGCAGAAGTTCTTTTTTCTTCATTGTGAAACTTCCTAACATGCAAAAAACTTCCAACATAACAAATAATATGACACTACCATGAAACTGTCACCCAGCTAAAAAAATAAAACATTGCAAATACAGTTGAAATGTCCTGCATAATCTCCAACATACTTTCCCTTCCCAGAGGTACCCACAACCCTGAATTAGGTGTTTTATCATTCTCGTGCATTTCTTTATAGTTTTCCTACAAGTGTATGTAGCACTCAGTGAAATTAAACTTTGTATGAGCAGTGCCATTATTCCATACTAAAGCCATAAGGTTACATTCCTACATTTTCTTCGTAAAGTTTTCAAACTTTGCTTTCTATATTTACGTCTTTATTCATTTAAGGATTGATTTTTGCATATGTTTTAAGGTAAAAGATCCAATTTTTAATTTACTCATATGGATAATCATATGGATGACCATTGCCTGGTGACCATAGTCCAGTGTCACATATGAAGTTCCATATGTTTGCAGTTTTTCTTTTAGACCTCTATTCTATTGGTTTATTTACCTCAGCCTTTATAGCAAATGATCTTGATTACCATGCTTTATTATACCAAATCTTAATTTCAGGTGTGATGTGTATACCCATACTTTATTCTCCCATGTTAGTATGGATGTCCTTGGGTCCTTGATCTTCCACAACTTTAGAAGCAGTTTGTCAAACTAGGAAATGCCCTAATAAGAGTTTCAGTGGAATAGTATCAGATCTATAGATAAATTTGGGGAAAATAAACCTCTTTTTGACATTGAGTGCTCCTATTCTTGAATATGGCGTGTTTCTCCTTTTCATTGTGTTCAATAATGACTTATAATTTTCTTCAGTACCACACATCTTTTGTTACATTTATTTCTTGCATGTTAGTTTTGACACTATTTTGAAAATACTTTTCCTAAGTATATTTTCTATTTATCACTTGTGCCTAGAAATGATCATTTTTGATTCACATTATATTCAACCATCTTGTTAAACTCTTTTGTTAATTCCAATAATTTGTCTATATCATCTTTTGGGACAGTCACCACCTGTAAAAAACTACTTTTTTAAAAAACTTCTTCCTTTTACTTCTATACTTTTTCCCCCTGTACTTTCTACACTGGTCAGTACTTCCAGACCATTTTTTAGTAGAAGAATCGATAGCTAGCTTCTGCATGTCATTCCTGATCTTAAGGAGAATGATTCTGACATTTCGCCATTAAGTATGGTATTTGCTGGCAATGGCTTTATTAGGTTCAGAAAATTCCTGTTCCTAGTTTTCAACATTTTATTATCTCTACATCTTTAGGTGTAGATCTAGATTTCAGGGACAGAGGGATTTGGAGTCACTCTCTCAGTTGATACATAGTTTCCTTCCATAAACTCTAGAAACCAGGGCAGAATGTGAACTGTAAACTCATAAGAAGGTATACTTTGTCCCAAGTGTCACACTCTTCGGTTTCCAGTGGGATCCTTTCCATTTCCACAGCCTCCATGTCCTACCTTTCAGTGGAAAAATCAGGAAGAGAGGCCAAGAGCATTGAGTTCATCGATCCCATGACCATATTCCAAAAAGAACTTGAGTAACCTGAAGCCCGTCTAGGAGAGTGCTTATCATCCCTAAATCACTTGGGAGAGATACACTCACCACTTGACCAGTCTGGGCTCTACTGTCCTCCTCAGAGGATTACATTCTCCTTACATCGCAGCTGACGTATGGAATAGCACTTCATGACATACTAGCTTTTCACCTTTATGGACATCTGTGTTCACAAGACTTGTCAAATGATTGAGTCTGGGTGACAGTTTTATTTTTAAATTAGTTTTTTAGTAAGATTGTCACGTGGTTCAAAATTCGGAAGGTGCAAAAGGCATACGTGAAAAACTTTTCAATGTTTAATTTTGAGAGAGAGGGAGACAGGAAGTGGGCTTCACACGGACAGCAGCCAGCCTATGTGGGGCATGAACTCACAAACCACAAGACCATGACCTGAGGAGAAGTCGAACACCTAACTGACTGAGCCACCCAGGCGCCCCGAAAATTTTTTCTCCCACTGGTTCCTCTCCACAGACATAATCAGTGTTAATCAATTTGTCGTGTATTCTTCCAAAGATATTCTATGCATATACAGGCCAATATTTATATATATACACATTCATTTTTTGGTCCTGTTTTTACCCAAATGGTAAGGTAGAAAAATGGGACTTGACAATCCTGGTAAGTGAGTCCACAGGCTTTAATGTTGTTCTGCTGTGTTAGAGTCCAGTTCATTTTATGTAATCAAACAACTACATTTCACATCTCGTGTTCTATCAATGGGAATTTTACAGGTAATATAGACCATTTATCTGGTTAAATTAAGAAAAGGAAACTTATGTTCCCTTTGGCAGTTCT
The DNA here is from genome assembly GCA_017311185.1 of Proteles cristata cristata. Taxonomy (NCBI): domain Eukaryota; kingdom Metazoa; phylum Chordata; class Mammalia; order Carnivora; family Hyaenidae; genus Proteles; species Proteles cristata. The sequence goes on along the minus strand of JAESUZ010000388.1, from coordinate 1,132,282 downwards.
GATTTGGGGGCAACTCTGGAGTATTTTCATTTAAAGACAGAAGCATGATTCTTGAAATATTTGTACAAATAGTGATCAATCATAATAAACCTCCACAGTAGACCTCGCTCTATATATTCTTTGATGATTCCTGTTTTTCTCATTTTATGAACATTTTAAAGCTCTTGAGACACTGTCAAGTTGTGTGTGTGTGAGTGTGTGGGTGTGAATAATTTTAAGCATGGTGAGTGTTAGGAAAAGGACAGGGGGCTACAAGAATGTAAGACAGGAGTCCCAATCTTGTCTGATGACTCAGAAAAGGCTCCTCTGAGGAATTATCCTTGTGTCTGAGATCCGAAAGTATGAATACGAATTAACTAAATATATTTGTGGAAACACCAGGGTGAAGGAGTGGGTAGCATTTCAACTACATAAAGAAATACAAATTTAAATAATCATTATGCGTCTTAAATTTGTCCACTCTACATATTAAACTTGTCCAAATTTTAAACTTGTCCAATTATGCACATTTGTCCAAAGGTATGGTCCCTATTATAGTCTGTAGCTAGTGAAAGTGTTCCACACAGAATCTGTTCTCATCCACTATACTAGAATCATAAGGGTAAAAACTAGGTAACGAGAGTTTAAATGATTTTTCTTCTTTTTTTTTAAGTGCTTTAAAAAACATTTTTTTGTTTATTTCTGAGAGAGAGGGAGACGCAGTATCTGAAGCAGGCTCCAGGCTCTGAGCTGTCAGCACAGAACCCAGTGCTGGGCTGGAACCCACAAACTGTGAGATCATGACCTGAGCTGAAGTTGGACACAACCAATTGAGCCACCCAGACGCCTCTAAATGATTTTTCTTCTGATAAATATATTTCTGAATCTCCATGAAACCTTGTTTTTCAAATTTTTTTAATGTTTATTTTTGAGAGAGAGTGTGAGCAAAGGATGGGCAGAGAGAGGGCGACATCTGTGATCCGAAGGGGACTCTGTGTTGACAGCAGTGAGTCCAATGTGGGGCTCGAACTCATGAGTCATGAGATCATGACCTAAGCAGAAGTGGGACACTCAACCGACCGAGCCACCCAGGGGCCCCTCCCATGCAACCTTTAAAAAGAGTTCTGTGGGGGCACAGGGTGGCTTAGTTAAGTGTCTGATTTCAGCTCAGGTCATGATCTCGTGGTTTGTGGGTTCGAGCCCCGTGTCGGGCTCTGTGCTGACAGCTATCTCAGAGCCTGGAACCTGTCTTCGGATTCTGTGTCTGCCTCTCTCTCTGACCCTCCCCTGCTCATGCTGTCTCTCTCTCTCTCTCAAAATAAATAAAATTTTTAAAAATTAAAAAATAAGAGTTCTGTGGGCCATTTTAGTAAATGTAAACTTCTGTCAGCAAGTTGTGCAGTCATGCCAATGTACTTTTTAGAACTCTGAAAATGAATCAGGATTAACACACTTCTAGTGTTGCCACCCCTCAGAATTATTTCTGATATCGATGAAATAGCCTCTTCTTTCTATTGCAATAGACAGGTATGAATGGAGACCCTTAAAACATGCCAAAGAATGAAGAACTGTAAACATAGTAAAAACCTGGAGAATTCCTATATTCGGGCTGTTTTCCTTTTACCTCCCCTGTTGTGAAAGCAATTTTAAGTCCTAGAATTCAGAAAGTTTACATTTGACACACTTTTAAAAATAATTGTTTCCATGACTAGAGATTTTCTGCTAACCATTTTCTGCCGAATATGAGGGAAGAATTTATTTTTTCTTCCATTATACTCATTTTTTTTGGAAGCTTAACCAAAATAATTCCCTTTGAACAGAAGCCGTTGTTATGATTGCCATGGGAACAACAATGCATTTCTTAGGTTATTTTCCTTTTAAAGATGGGAAATCACACTTATACAACATTTCTGTAGCATTGTTTCAGAATTAAAAGTGTGTATGTGTGTCTGTGTGTGTGTGTGAGAGAGAGAGATTGTTGCTAGACTCCAAAAATAATTTCTTCTCAATAAAGGTAAAGACCTACATGACTTTAAAATAGAACTAATTCTGTAAAAATCAGAACTACCTGAGCAAATGAGAATAAAGGTAGGAAGGAATTTTCCTTTGAGGAAAGGGTGGGGAAGAACGGGCCAACCACAGCCGCCGCCACTGCCCTGGGCTGTTTCTCATTCAGAAGGTCCCGCCCCCTTCCCTGGCCTCCCCTCCCCCAGAGTCCAATCAAAGGATTAGCCTACAGGTTTGGAAACAACAGCTTCGTGATTTGAAGGTTTTTTCCCCCCACTTCTTGTGTTTAAATGCAGGAACTAGAGAAGTCTTTGGCCAACTGGACCCAGAACCTTTCAGAACTTCACACTTTGAAGACCGACTTAAGCCAGCACATTCTTGCGGAGGACGTGATGGTTTTGGAAGAGCAAACGGAGCATTTGCACAGACAATGGGAAGACCTCTGCTTGCGAGTAAGTCAGTTAACTGCAGGGCACGGATGTTCTGGAGTTTATTGAAATGTCTCCGAAGGCCAGACAAAGTAGAAAGGGGCTTCATTTCATTGAACCGGAGGCCCTTTTCAGTTGGAGCCTAGGCCGGCTGCTGTCCCTTTAGAAGGCAGCAACATGGTTAACAGATTTGACCCTTTGTTTCTCCAGGGCTCAGTGCTGGAAGTTTGCACACTTTTAATAAGCTTTGTAGAAACTCACCTTAAATGGGATGGGGGAGGGGGGAGAATCGCAATTACTGACAGCTATGAGCTCTCTGCTTTCTGTCTTATACACATGACCAGTACCCATCAGTATATTAGAATCAGGACTTCAGCAAAGAGGTCTCATCCAACATTAAGAGTGGTGTCTCTGAAGTATCTATCTGGGCCCAGTGAACAGAAAGTCTTACTTAGTGCCCGGCATGGGGGCATTTCATCCGAGAACTCTGTAATCACATGCAATCCGATGTTCCTTTCAAGTAGCTCGTTTTTTAAAACTCTCTAAAAGAAACTATCAACAGCTACACTTAGTATCTCAGTGGATCACTTCTCCTTAATAAAATTTGGATCACGGTTAGGGTATGATAACAGTACGTGTTTGTGACAGGATGGAACTAAAGGATTCAAAAAGAGCTTTGTTTTAAGTACATATAATCCTAAGAAAAATGAATTCCTTAATCTCATTTTTGTGCATTAAGAAATGTTTTTAAAAGGGGAAATTCACTTCTGAGTGCTTTTGAGTAAAGTAAAATCATTTTTCCTTGATTTTAGGATTTAATATTCACAATGAACCATAATTTTAAATGACCTCTTAGAATTTTTCTTCATATTTTATATAAAAGAAAATATTTAGAGTATGTGAAAAGCATCCTAAAACTTAAGGTAGAAGTGGGAAACTGGGAACCAGATGTTCTTAATTGTTACTGTTAGGAAACCAATCAGAACCGCGCTGTGCAAAATGCCAGGATTTTAAAAAGGCTAAGATAAATAGATGCCCTGAGGATGGAAAATTTTGTGTTTTTTAGGGATAGTTCTTTGAGCCTTCTTAACACATTTGGCTGGGTGAATGTATAAGTATTAGTATTTTTGCCTCACTCTGAAAAGATTACTTGTTTTCATTGTACACAGCAGGAAGATCTCTGGGAGTTCTACCTTAGTTTCCCCATCTGTAAGGTGGGGTGTTAAAACTTTATCTGGGGCACCTGGGTGGCTCAGTCAGTTGAGCATGGGTCTCAGGTCATGAACTCACAGTCGTGAGTTCGAGCCGGGTGTCAGGCTCTGAGCTGTCAGTTTTGAGCTGCTTTGGATTCTGTGTCGTCTTCTCTGCCCCTCCCTCTCTCATGCTCTGTCTCTGTCTCTCTCAAAAATAAACATTTAAAAAAAAAAAACTTTATCAAAAGAACTCTTAACTACTTCTTTTAACCCTAAGATTCTAAAGACTTTTAAGAGCTGAGATACTTGTGTACATTTAGAAAGTCTGATTTGCATTCTTTAAGTTGTAAATTCCTTTAAGGAGGAAGTCCGCTTAGGGGTTGCTAATGCATAATAGAGCATTGGGTTTTTGGGCTCAGCCTGATCACTACAGACCAGTATTTGTTTCTACTTCCATACTCCCCATCCAAAGCCAGAGGGCATAATGGAAGGTGGATTAAATGAGTGGTATGCATTTGTTTTTTTATTTTATTTTGCTTTTATTTTGGAAACCTACCACTAAAATAGTGAAATAATTCTGTAGTCCATTTGCATTATAAATGTTAAATTAATGTTTTGATCTAGATTTATAGTTTTCAAGTTGAATAAGCAGGATATTGGCCTTAAGTAGAAATAAGGAATTGATCCTTTTTAAAAAGGTAAAAGATTTGGGAGTACCTGGGTAGCTTAGTCAGTTAAGTGTCCAACTCTTGGTCTCAGCTGAGGTCTTGATCAGGGTCATGAGTTCAAGCCCCATGTTGGCTACATGCTGGGTGTAGAGCCTGCTTTAAAAAAAAAAAAAAGTAAAAATTTGGGTCATAAAACTGTAAATTAGCATGTAGCAATCCTTCAATAAAGGTATATTGAAAGAATAAGGATCAGAAGAAATTTGGATGATGTTTACTATATTTAACCTTTCCTACTTAATTTTTAATATAACCTGGTAATAATAGATATGCGTTGGATAAAACTGAATTCTTTCAGTCAATTATGCTTCAGACATAATCTTTATTTTGTTGCATTTTGTGGCATTTATCAAAGATGTAACTGTTGATGTTGAACCCTAGGTATTAGGTAAACAGTGATTGGAGTCTATAGGGTTACTGATTAAAATGAATGAAATTCAGTCTTTTTAATGGGGGGAAGGAAAGGAAATACTTTCCTTCCTGCCAATTCTCAGCTGCCAAATGCATTTTCATTTCCAGGTGGCTATACGCAAACAGGAGGTTGAAGACAGACTCAATTCATGGATTGTGTTCAATGAAAAAAATAAAGAGTTGTGTGCGTGGCTGGTGCAGATGGAAAACAAAGTTCTACAGACAGCAGATCTTAGTATTGAAGAAATGATTGAAAAGTTACAGAAGGTAAGCAGGAATACCCAGATGGACGGCCGCAGAGTTCTCTGCCTTCATTCTCAGGTGCGTGGCGGTGTAACATATTAGATATGTTTCTAATAACATTGCAGAAATGTGAAGGACATTCTTGCTATCTTTAGTCCTTCGCAGAGCAAAGTTGGTAAGTGATGATTCCAGAGAGGTGGGAAGTATGGGACCATGGTAGGAGGGCGTGAGGCTTGCCATGCCTTTCTCTTGGGGAGTCTGGCCAGAGCCAGGCTCTTGTCAGCTTCAGCATTAGTTCACGTGCCGAGCGACTGTAGCTTCTCTGGCTGCTGCTATGAAGGCGTTCCCATCGCCAAAGGGAAGAAGCCAACAGCGACTTTTGAAGTGGCCATCCGCCCCTACAGGGAAATGGCTTCTTGCTGCGGTCACCCAAAATGCCACTCAGTTACAAAAAGCTCCTACTGATACCAGGCTAATTTAGTTATGCTCCAGTGTCCTCGGTGACCAAATAGGTTAGATTAGAACAAATTTGGGAGGAGAAGCCAGGGCTATTGAATTAAGCAATTAAATATTAGAGCGGCGCCTGGGTGGCTCAGTGGGTTAAGCATCCAACTTCGGCTCAGGTCATGATCTTGCTGGTCCTGGATTTGAGCCCCGCGCGGGGTTCTGCATTGACAACGCAGAGCCTACCTCAGATCTTCTGTCTCCCTCTCTCTGCCCCTACCCCATGCATGCTCGCTCATGCTCTCTCTCTCTCAAAAATATTTTTTTTTTAATTTGTTTAAAAAGAAAGTAACTACTGGTGCACTGGGGTGGCTCAGTCGGTTAAGCGTCAACTTTGGCTCAGGTCATGATCTCACTGTTTCCGAGTTCAAGCCCTGCATTGGGCTCTGTGCTGACAGCGCAGAGCCTGGAGCCTGTTTCAGATTCTGTGTTGCCCCTCTCTCTCTGCCCCTCTCCCGCTCTGTCTCTCTCCCTCTCAAAAATAAACAAACATAAATTTTTTTTTTAAATATAACTACTGCCTTACATATCACACATGTGCCAGGTGAGTGCTCTTTGACTTCACTGTTCACTGAAGAGTTGCATGACAGGTGAGAGAAGTCTTTGAATTTGTTTTTGAATTTTTTTTAATGTTTTATTTATTTCTAGGGGAGAGAGAGAGAGAGAGACAGCGTGAGCAGGGGAGGGTCAGAGAGAGAGGGAGTCACAGACTCTGAAACAGGCTCCAGGCTCCGAGCTGGCAGTCAGCACAGAGCCGGACGTAGGGCTCGAACCCATGAACCGCGAGATCATGACCTAAGCAAAGTCGGACGCTTAACCGACTAAGGCACCCAGGCGCCCCATGAATTTGTTTCTGAATTTGAAGAGGCAGCCGTATGTTTGTGAGTGGTGAAGAACTGCATTCTCAGTAGTAACTGAGGCTTTGTGTTTTGGTGCCTTTGCCAGGACTGCATGGAAGAAATAAACTTGTTTAGTGAAAACAAGTTACAGCTGAAGCAAATGGGTGAGCAGCTGATGAAAGCCAGCAACAAGACCAGAGCAGCTGAGATCGATGACAAGCTCAGCAAAATCAATGACCGCTGGCAGCACCTTTTTGATGTCATTGGATCAAGGTGAGAAATGGCCGGAAAGTTACTCTTATCTCCTAGGGACAGTGGTTCCTTCGCAACATCTAGAAACTAAGCTTAGCCTTCTCTAAGTCAGCCTCGCAGCTTCATAAACTCAGAAAGGCAACAGTTGGTCCAAAGAGGTGAGAATTCTTATTTCAGCCTCTTAGGAAGATTGTATTTTAATCTATCATGGTTTAATATTTTTTTCTTTAGCTTAAAGTTTCTTATGAAGTTAGATTTGAATGAGAGTTGGAGATTTAATTGGAGCAGAGATCCTGGAGAAAATATTATTTAGAAATTTTAAATCTAGTTTGGTACTTGCATGTCCCCCAGATGAGATCATCTCAGCCTGTTCCTGCTTATGCGTAGGTGAAGGCAAGGAAGTCTGTTTCTAGATGCTCGTCTTCAGGCCCCAGTGGGGATCTGGTCCTAAGATGTGCACCGAGGAGGCGTGTCTGCAGCCACAAATCAAAGCTATATTTTCTAGTGCAACCTTATGAAAAATAAGACTGGTAATTTTATCTCTCTTCAAGGAATAATGAAGGTGACACCACCCTGAGCTTTTAAGTGTCTTTTGTCTTCAGGTTTTCTCTCCAAATACAGACCCAACTAAAGTGTTTTTCACGTGTGACCTGGCATGCAAAACATGAGACCACTCATGAAGCTTTGTGTTTACACTGGCCGAGTGAGTCTTTTACATAGCAATATGCTCAGATATTTGGAACACGCATAAGATGCAGAATATACAGGAGAGCCTGTAAGGAGAATAAAGAATTAGGGAGTCATGAAAATAAGATGCTCTTAATTATTTGGCATTTATTTCCTTGACCTCACTGTTTACTATAAACCATAAGTGAGGCTGATTCGGTCAGCAGGGGCACCAGGCTAAGGGCCATGAGAGTTACAGACAGGAAGTAATATGAGTCAATTACATTAATGGGAGCGGACATCTGAGCAGCTGTAAAGCCAAGTGGTTTGAGAGCTCTGAGCTCATCTTTCTGGAGTGGGGGCAGGGATTAGGAGGAGCCTTTCAGAAGAGTGGTGTTCCCAGATGGTCCTGAGTGATGGGTTGGGATCCCTGAGTGTTACTGGTGGCAGAGACCGTTATGTTGTGAGCAAAAAGGGATCAAGCAGCATGGAAGTCTTTCGGGAAATGACAAGAAGTTCCATTGGCTCAAATATAGGAGATGAAGCTAGAGAGGTAGATCAGGGCTGATGCTTAGAAGACCTTCCATCTCAACTGAAGACTTGGCCTCCTAAATAAAGTCTGAGTCATTCATGGTTCATTAGCAGTGGAGGGTTTGCTGAAACAGACATCAGGGTAATTTGGCTGGCAGCATAGACTGGGCTGAATTCAACTTGTCTTTATTGCCCGTTGAAAAAACAATCTGTAGAAATCCATGGTGGTGATCCAAATAAGGATTAAGGGCACAGATTTTGAGCACATCCTGACTTTCCCACTTACGGTGAAAACTTAAGTAGTATCTAACCTTTATTTTTTTAATGTTTATTTATTTTGGGGACAGAGAAAGAGACAGTGTGAGTAGGGAGGGGCAGAGAGAGAGAGAGGGAGACACAAAATCCGAAGCAGACTCCAGGCAGGCTCTGAGCTGTCAGCACAGAGCCCAGTGCGGGGTTTGAACTCACAAACTGTGAGATCATGACCTGAGCCGAAGTCGGACGCTGAACCAACTGAGCCACCCAAACGCTCCATATCTAACCTTTCTGTGCCTCAGTTTCCAAATCTACAGACTGTTTCTAATAGCACTGCTCACACCAGAGGCTGCTGTGTTTGAATAGTATGTGTGTCACATGTGCCCCAGAACCAGCCTATAGGAGCCAGCACTTCCTGAGCAGCTGTTATCATTGTTCTCCCCTAAGAAGACTCTAAAACAAAGCAGTATGTGTGTTAAATGGGTGAGGATTACCTCAGTTGTGTCTCATACTAAGAGGTCTTCCATGAGACCAGCATCTTTGACTATCTTGTTTCCAGTGCTTAGAACAGTGCCTCAGAGAGGCACCTTGGGTGGCTCAGTCGCTTAAGCGTCCCACACCTGATTTTGGCTCAGGTCATGATCTCCTAGGCTCTGAGGAGCTGGGCATGGAGCCTGCTTAAGATTCTCTCTCGGGGCGCCTGGGTGGCTTAGTCGGTTAAGCGTCCGACTTTCGCTTAGGTCATGATCTCGCGGTTCGTGGGTTCGGGCCCCGTGTCGGGCTCTGTGCTGACTGCCAGCTCGGAGCCTGGAGCCTGTTCAGATTCTGTGTCCCCCTCTCTCTCTGACCCTTCCCTGCTCACGCTGTCTCTCTCTCTCCCTCTCTCTCCTAGAAATAAATAAAAATATTTTAAAAAAAAGAATCCTCAAAATGCTCAGGGAAAATTAATTGTAACCCAGAATTCTATAGCCGGTCAAATAACTATCTAAGTATAAGAATAAAATACATTAAAAAAAAAAAGACTCTCTCTCCGGGGCGCCTGCGTGGCTTAGTCGGTTAAGCGTCCGACTTTCGCTTAGGTCATGATCTCGCAGTTCGTGGGTTATAGCCCTGCGTCGGGCTCTGTGCTGACTGCCAGCTCAGAGCCTGGAGCCTATTTCAGAGTCTGTGTTTCCCTCTCTCTCTGACCCTCCCGTGCTCACACTGTCTCTCTCTCTCTCTCTCCTAGAAATAAATAAAAATACTAAAAAAAAAAAAAAGATTCTCTTTCCTTCTCCCTCTGCCTCTCCCTCTGTTCCTCCCTGGCTCATGCTGTCTCTCTTTAAAAAAAAAAAAAAAGTTTCTCAGTTATTTGTTGACATGAAAATTCCAATGCTTAAGAATGGGATAATTTCTGTTGGGTAAATTATGTCTAGTATGTCTTTGTTGACATCGTCTTTATATCCTAAGTTTTCTTGAGCACCTGGCGCTAATCGAGGGTATGATGACATCCGACCTGTTTATGGATCCTTCAAGAGCAAGGTCTAGATTATGCTTCCTGAAGACTAGATTGACAGTCCATTCTTTTTTTCTTTTTTAATGCTTATTTAGTTGAGAGGGGAGGGGCAGAGAGAGGGGAAGAGAGAGAATCCCATGCTCTACCCTGTCAACACAGAGCCCACATGAGGCTTGAACTCATGAACCACAAGATCATGACCTGAGCCAAAAATCAAGAGTCAGATGCTCAACAAACTGAGCCACCCAGGTGCCCCTGCCAGCTGTATTCTTGACCATGTGCTTTTTACATATGATTTCACTTAATCTTCATTATAATTCTGAAGGACAGATACCATTATCCCATTTTACAGATAAGGAAATTGAGAAATTGAAGGTAAGGGACTTGACCATAATTCCATAGCCAGCATGGGAGGCACCAGGATTTCAGCTCCTGGTGGTGTGGTCTCCCTGCCTCCCTGGACACTTCTGGTTTGTAGTGAATAGAACATAATGAGAGCCTAATCCCTTCAAACCTGGAGGACTTGGGAGGGAGCCATTTCTCTTCTCTTAAAGCAAAGGCCAAGTGAGACAAATGGCTGAGAGCCTAAGAAACTCTCAGCTGGGTTTACCCTGCAGGTGAGTTTGTGGGTTGAGGCCACAAGTCGAGACCTGCCATAAATTAGCCTCTCGTGAAATTAGCTCCATGTCTGATCTCGGCACTGATTCCAGGCTGGGGACCAGACACAGGTGTCACGCCGGGGAAAGGGGTCGGGGGCACAGGCTGCAGACGTTAGATTTGAACAGTGCCAAGCAGAACCTTTAGCCCTGCAGGATGCACAAACGGCCTCATTTGCCCACAGAAGTCTGGACACCATTCAACTTTTTTTGTCCTACCCATCGTATCTGCTGCTTCCCTCCCTATAGTAGGAGCAACATCTCCTACGTAAGATTTGGAGGGAGACCCTACCTAGGTACCCAGCCATGTGATTTCAAGGTTTTAACTATAAGCATTTAATTTCAAAGTTTAGAATGGTGTTTAAAAGTCTGTGACCTCAGGGGGCACCTGGGTGGCTCAGTCAGGTAACTGTCCAACTCTTGATTTCGGCTCAGGTCATGATCTAGAGGTCATGAGATTGAGCCCACTTCAGGCTCCTGCTCGAGATTCTGTCCCTGTCTCTCTGCTTCTCTCTCTCTCTCTCTATCTCTCTCCTCCCCTCCCCCTCACCAAAATAAAATAAAATCTTAAAAAAATAAAAGTCTATGTCCACAGTAAATCAGGTTTAATTCGATGAAAAAAAAATTTTAAGAGCTCTTGTTTTGGGTATGTTCTCAGCAAAACAGAGGTAAATTTCAAAAGACTCATTAAAACATTACAACACGGTTACCTAAAAACATTAAATTTATAACCATTTCAAGTAGTAGGCTTCATTACGGAATGGATAGGAGAAGTCAGTGTTGTTTTGTAAGTGCCAGGTTCCTTGTATAAATCATTTCATTCTTTTTTCAAAATTTTTAACATTTATTTTTGAGAGAGAGCCAGCACAAGTGGGGGAGGGGCAGAAGGAGGGAGACACAGAGCTGTCAGCACAGAGCCTGATGCTGAGCTCGAACCTTCAAACCGCGAGATCATGACCTGAGCGAAAGTCGAACACTGAACCAACTGAGCCACTCAGGCGCTTCTAAATCATTTCGTTTTTGCATAATCCTGGAAGGTCAGTATTCTCCATTTTACTGAGAGGGACGCTGTAGGTCAGAGAGGGTCAGTAACTGACCCAAGGGCAGAGGCGATGCTGCACAGGGTGGGGAGGAAGCCAAGGTCTGCCTGTCATGCTACACCATGCAGCGAAAGAGCACTTGGCTCCTTTGAGAGCTGGCTCTTAAAGGTAGTTTGTTAGAATTTTTGTAAAATGTGGAACGCAGTGTGAAATTTACGGTCTACTCCAGCGCAGTGGTTCTCACACTTAAACATGCATCAGGATCCCGAGAGGGTTCATGAAAACACGGGTTGCCGGATCCCACGCACAGAGCTTTGGATTCTGTAGGCCCCATTCCGGGTGGGGCCAGGAATGTGCATTTCTGCCACGTACCTGGGTATTGCTGGTGGTGCTGGTCTGGGGAACATAGAGCTGGAGCAAGCAGCAGGGTGAAGTGACACGGTGCTGCATCAGGAGCCCGAGACCCTGGACCTGCCACCAACTGTGAACGAGTCCTGTGACCTCTATGAGCCTCCGTGTCTTTGTTGATAAACTCGGCACACGATCCTGGATGGGAGCGCAGCAGGACAGCTATGGGTCCCTCCGGACAAATAGCGATTTGCCTGTGGTGCAGTGCATTGTGGATACATGATAATGGAAGGGGGGAAAACAGCCTTAGACCCAAACCACTGTTCTTTCTGTGCTTAGGAGCTGTTCCTCAGCTTCTGTAAAATCATTAATGCAGAGAACTTGAAGGATACATCTCCTAAAATATAACCAGCTAGTCAAAGGAGGGGCTGTGGGGAGCCTAACCTCACATAAGGTTATATTGGCCCTGGATGTAGACATCAAAATTCCCAGAAGTAGGTCTCCAACAGAATCGCTGCAGGAGCTCTTGGCAATTATCATGGGCCCTTGGGCAGCTGCTTACATTAAGGACATCTAAATTCTTATAAGACATGCCATTCGTTTCATCAACAGAAAGGCCATTTGAAGCACTGTGTATTTTTTGGTCTATGGCGTGATTATTCTAGGACTCCATATGACTTGATGACAAGAAGCATTTTATACTACTATGCTTATTTGACAGAGTAAATGAAGAGTTACCTTTTTTTAAACTACAATTTTTAGGGGCACCGGGCTGGCTGGATCAGTAGACTACGCAACTCTTGATCTTGGGGTTGTAAGTTTGAGCCCCACACTGGGTGAAGAGAGATTACTTAAACTCTTTTAAAAATATTTTTTAAATGTTGTAGCTATTGGCTCCTCCTTCCTCATGTTTTCTTACAGAATATCTTTGAACCCCAGCAAAACATCAATGCAGGAGAGACCACTAAATTACGAGACCTTTTCAGAACTACCAATGTGCGTCATCCTGTTTTGGGAGCAGCAGGGCTACCTGTTAGTGGGAGCATTTTAGGCACAAGATGTTGGGCGATGGACAAAAGATACAAAGTTGGCTTGCTTCAGGCAGCACCAACCAAAAGCTCTGTCCACCCCCCAACCCCAACTCCCCACCGACCTGTCCTGTCCTCAGTGGGACTGATGCCAGAGGAAGACTGAGTCTGATACTTCTCATCTGTGTTTACCTGGATTTCAGAAATAGTTGAACTCCTTAAACATCCATCTACTCTTGTTCCCCAGAACCCTCTCCCCATGTCATTGAACAAACCTCTAGCTCGGTCCTACGAGGCAGGAGCCCTGTGGCCACTGGTCATTCTATCTCTGGTGAGTCACCCTGGCTGGTTGTGGAGACTCTTTTGAGACCTGGGGACAAGTAGCCCAGAGGGAGGGAGGCTCTTCGTGAAGACTCTTTCTAGCTATTATGTGGGAATGAGCTGGTCAACGCTGTCTGTGCCTAGAACAGACAGGACAACCGAATGGAAAGACGCCCCAGAATGTTTACATTGGTTATCTATCAGTGTTGGCATCATCAGCGATTTCAGTTTTCTTTTTGCTTATCTGTTTTTTTCTGAATGTTCATTATGGAAAAATAACACGGGGGGCTTTTTCTCACCCCCCCGTAAGAAAAAGATGTCCTCAATGTTTTTACCTTCCTCTTTAATATCTCTTCATAGCGATACCATTAGCTGACTTAACACCCTTTAGCCAGCGTTTGAAGGGCGGACTGGCTCAGGCATGCTCCCATATGATCCCTCCCTGGTTAGACTAGATAGATCTTTCATTATCAGAAGGGTCAAGTCCATGAAAAGAAACTTTTTAACTAACCATAATCTTCACATTTCACCTACCAATGTGAAAAACCCACCTGTTCATTATAGTAGCAATTAAAATGTTATCACTTAAACCCAGCAGTTATTACCATAGCGACTGTGTGTTGGGATGGTTTTTCCATCCCTTGCAGAAGGGGCAGGGAGATGCGCGCCTTTTTAAGTTGATAAAGTTTTTCATTGCTCTCCTTTTATCTGTAGTTTCTCAAGGTTATTTTGGAAGACCAAACAATGCAGCTAGTCAGAGTTGCCTTGCTCTGGCCTGATCCCATATGACTGGAAGGATGTAGAGAGTTTAGTGCAGAGGAAGCCAGATGTGGGGTCAGCCTCCCCACCAGCCTGATCTTTCCACCTCTGGAGCCCGGGGCTGCTGCTCCTGGGCCCTGAGGGTTGGGAGTTTCCTCAAGAAGACGGCAACCACTGGGGCGCCTGGGTGGCTTAGTCGGTTAAGTGTCAGACTTTGCTTAGGTCATGATCTCGCAGTTCATGGGTTCGAGCCGCGCGTCGGGCTCTGTGCTGACTGCCAGCTCAGAAGAAGACGGCAACCACCAGGGGACCAGGGAGCAGACACATCGGGCAGCACCAGCAGGTCCAATGTACTAGACTTTGGGGGGGTCATATTTAGCAGGTCCAAGGGGCAGCTAAGCCTGTAGGCACAGGTTAGATGTTGCATTTGGGGAGAATGGTTTCCAAATCCACACTCTTAATTTCATGGGTCTAGAATGTGCTTGCTGTGTTTCAAGGTGGGGATGTAATAATTACCTATGTTGGGCTTTAAGGGACCCATGAGAAATATTGTTGAGGCTTCAGATACGGCTGAGAGTAAAGCTGAAAGGGGCTGGACACAAACCAAGGGCGCTCTGGGAAACAGCTACTTGGATACCCTAGAGAAACCAAGGTTAGGGATATGGAGGAATTTTCAGAGTCCTTATGGTAAACCCATAAGGTTTGCAAAATCTCTTCCTCTGCAAAGTCTTGAACTCCATTTGTACTATAACATAGAATGTTTTTTTTTTTGCAAAAAGCAGAGGAATAGAGTCCATGAACTCTCCGCCTTTTCCTAAACCAAGATACACCCGCTAAAAAGGCAAGGCAGAAACCCGCCCTCCACCCCCATTCCCTGGAAATTTCTTCCTCAGGAGGACCCTAGGAAGGTATTCCAGTTGGACTCAGGGACTTCCAGTTGCACCAATTCTTTCAAACCTGAAACCAAAATTTAATTTGAGGAGGAGGGAAATCCTCTCTTCCGTGCCCCAGACCTAAGTGTTTCTCTCCCCTCCGTTTACAGCACTTCATAAATAACCCATAGCCCAGATAACACTGTGACTTTCTTCCCCCAGCATTGCAATCCTGTAGCGTCAGAACAAAGACTGTGTGTGTGAGAGAGAGGAAGGAGCTGGAGATATTTGTTTATTGGAAGGGAGAAAACGGAGATTAAAACTGCAGTGAGCGGAGAGGCAGGTCGGCTTCCTGCCGGGGGGCGCTGCTTTGTGGCCGGAGCGTGCGGGAGGGCGGCTGCCCTGGATGCTGAGCTCGGGGATGGAGCTGCGGCGGGTGGCCGGGGGAGGGGCCGCCTCGGCCCGGGAGGTGGAGGTGCAGCCGGGGACGCGGAGCTTCCCCTAAACAGAAGGAATGGTTTTCTCTCATCAACAGTAAGTGCCATTTCACCCATCAGTCCGATGGCTGCTGTGTCTGTGTGTCTCCCCTTTCTTGCTCCCTCATTTTGGTTACAATAGGAGTGAGGACGAGATGGTGGCTGCGGACTGTGTGTGCTCAGCCATCGGGGGATGGGTTCTCTCCCAGTGTCAGCTCGCGTGTGTGTGGCGTCTGCGCTCAGCCTTTGACAAGCAGGGGAGAGGGGTGATTATGCTGTGTGGAAAATGGAAGTCCTCCGGCGACATAAATGCTTCAAAGAGATGATTAGCTCCAATGTCTCAAATCAGGGCTTCACGATCTTGGAGTAATTGATTCTCTTACTATAAAGCTGTTTAGTTATGTAAAAAGATGCAATTGTACAGAATCAGTACAGTGTTTTTAGCAACTGACAGCTGCCCCCGGGCTCGAGTAGCTTTTTGCTTCTGCACAAATTCAGGTACTTCCACCATCTCGGTTTTCCTCAGTATTCTTTAAGTTACGCTGTCCACAGTGGCATAGGATTTTTTTTCAATGATGATGATCTAAGGTCTTTGTATTTTAAGTGTAGACCCTATAGCATGTAGAGAATAGGACTGATGTGTAAATTATTCTCTATAGATGAATTTGATATTAAAAATCTCTACCACATGTTGTAAGCCTTAGGTCTAATACATTGAATGACACTAACCGGATTTGGTTTTGTTTGTTTTAGAGGAAGACAGAGTTCATAAGTACTATATTCTGGTCTGTCACTATTAAAGTAAAACTTCATTCACCTTGATTATTTCTGCATTTCTACCCTGCAAAACATCTTGTAATTTGTAACTACTCTTAGTAAAAATTATTTTGTTTGGTTTCATATAAAAAGAATCTATACAGGTGAAAAACCTCCCCCTTGCACCTAAAAATGTTTTTTCCAATCCTCAGAATTAGAATTCAACTCAGGAAATCACACTTACTGTTTCTGGAGAAATAGGATGTATATACGTGAGAACAGTGTTGTTGAGCGCACCTGGGTAAAACATGGGCAAGTGCAGAGATCATGAACTTCGTAAACAAACTGCCTTGGTGGTTGATGTAATGCAATATTGTGGTTGCTTCCCTGTGCCAGCAGTCTGGATTCTGAATGGGTCTCCTTGTTTCCCAACATGAACTCAAGATACAGATTTTTCCAAGAGTGGTATTAGCGAGGCCTAACATGGAGGTTGCTTGCCTGGGTTAGCAAATGACACCTGCTTCCTGACCTGGGAAAGGTGATAATTAGATTACACTATCTCTATAGAATATGATACAAATTCAACAGTACATGTGAGGGCTCCTAGAGTAAGTTGTGACATGATTATCTGAAAAAAAAAAATCCATTTATTTACATCATCATGCAGTTTTGGATATTACACCTTCAGGCCAATGTTGGGACGTAGAGGTAGGTTAAATCCTCATTAGGTGAATCTTTAATAGCTTCCTGGCAACGTTCTTCTTTCCTTTTCCAGCTCCCTTCCCTTTCTCTTTAATTTGCCCTGAGTGTATGTGATTTGTGTGCCTGCCTGCTTGTCAGTATTTCGCTTGCCCTGTATGGAACCAAACCAAGTCCAGCTAGTATCACTCTATGTATCAGACCTAAGGCTTACAATGTGTGATGTTGGCTTTTAACATCAAATTCATCTACATGGGATAATTTACATTTCAGTACTGTTCTCTCCATGCTAAAGGATCTGCAGTTAAGATACAAAGAGGTGCATGTAGGGCTTGGAATGTGACAGCAAATTGTATTGTGCCAAGATGGCTTGAAGGTGCCCTGACCTTTACCTCTTTCCTTTAACATATAGCATAGCCATGTGTTTTATGAAAAAGACAGATTTGAAGGTATAAGTGAATCTCATTGACTCATTCAAAAGATATTTATTAAGCGCCTCCTATATTGTATTACAATGTCAAAATTCAATCTAAATTAGATAATCAGCTCTTTGGGAATAAGACCTGTGTTTCAGCTATCTCTTGACTCCTTGGGATCCAAGGCAAAGCACATGGTTAAATGCTTACTGAGAGGAAATTATGGAGGGGGAACTGCAGGCACCCGAAGTATAGCGCTCGGTGGAGAGGCTTCTGCCCCCACAGCACATCCTAGAGCCCTGACTCTGGACTTCTGATCATGTTCCCAACAGCAACAAAAGGCATCCCGTGCCTAACGTTATCTCATGTGCTAATGTGTGTACAGTGGTGTATGCAGGTTTGCATGAGGTGCCACAAGGAAAGAGCCTAAGAATAGCAGCTTCGGACCAGAGTGCCCAGGTTGGAGTCCTACCTCTGCCATTTAATGATCATGTGAGGGCGGGGCAAGTTCTTCAATCCCTGTGCCACAGTTACTTCATCTGTCCAACGGGGATGCTAATAGTACTGATCTCCTGGCATCACCGGCAGGACTAAATGAGCCGCTCAGGTACAGCGTGCGACAGGCCTGGCACAGGTACATGTCAGCGTGGTCTGTAGTGGTTCCACGTGGTCATAAAGTTTGTGAATTATAAAGTATACCCAGTGTAGACGCTTCAAAAAAGTGGGAGAACAGTAGAAAGTCTAATATTTTGTTTCCCGTACTCCATTGGATTGTCTTGAGCACTCCATTTTGGACGTCACTGGCCTGGAGTATCAGTCCTGGTGAAGCCAAGTAAATTATTCCCCTGCCTGCCTCCTACCACTATCACTCTACACCCCACTTATTGGACCCCTCACCCTGGGACCAAAAGGATTCAAGGTCACTGGGTTTCTGGTTTTTTTTTTGTTTTTAATTTTTTTTTAATGTTTTATTCATTTCTAGGAGAGAAAGAGAGAGAGACAGCGTGAGCAGGGGAGGGTCAGAGAGAGAGGGAGTCACAGACTCCGAAACAGGCTCCAGGCTCTGAGCTGGCAGTCAGCACAGAGCCCGACGCGGGGCTCGAACCCACGAACCGCGAGATCATGACCTAAGCGAAAGTCGGGCACTTCACCGACTAAGCCACCCAGGTGCCCCACTGGGTTTCTGTTTATATCCAGGTTCTTTTGTCTATTAGCTCCCCTCATTTAAAGAATTGCATTTTCATGCTTTTCTGTTTAAAATTAAGAGGCTGGGCTACTGAAGATAGCATAGGGTCAGGTGCTGGGCGGAGGTGGAAGCCGGAGAGCTGTGCAGAGGCTGCTGACCCCGAGCTCCTCTCCCCCCCCCCCCCCCATTCTGGGAAGTGCTCCGGGCTAGGCTGCTTCGCCAGCCAGAGCCTCTAGAAAGCCAGCCCCTTGCAAACTGCATGGAAGACTCCCTGTCCAATAGGGCCTGGGTTTCCCAGCTCCTCTGGCATTGTCTGGAGTGTTCTGTCTGGTCCCTAGGCAGTCAGGGTGACAAGATATCGGGGTGAGGATGTTGTACCTCTAAAGCCACAGGAACAAAGGCAGGATCTAGGTTACAACTGCATCCAGCCATGGCCCCAGATTTTGTTACTTCCTTTTAAAAGTTTTTATGTCTTTATTTCGAAAAGGAGACAGAGTGCAAGTGCGGGGAGGGGCAGCGAAAGGGAGACACAGAATCCGAAGCAGTCTCCACGCTCTGAGCCATAGCACAGAGCCCGACGTGGGTTGTGGCTCGAACCCACAAACTGTGAGATCGTGACCTGAGCTGAAGTAGGATGCTAAACCGACTGAGCCCCCCAGGCGCCCCATCTCATCTGTTACTTCCTTTTTAATACATCATCTTGAGGCTTTGAAAGGAACTCCTTGTGGTATTTGCAGTAAGATTATAAGTTGGAAAAACTTAACCACCATGAAAATCATCTCAATGTTGGTTTCTGGGCATTTATCTCTGTTAGGCACTGCGCCAAATGCATTTCATGTATTTATATCTCATTCAGCCCTCTCAGCCACCCAGTGAAGGAAGGAAGGAACTAATGTTGACAGTTTTTCAGATGAGCTTAAACAGAGCTAGGATTCAAACCCAGGCCCTCACCACAAAGTCTGTGCTCTTTACTGCCAGACTCCGTGGCCGCCTCCTAAGCTGGCCTGCCTCCTGGCACTGTTGAGAATAAATATTTATGAAAGGATTTTGTGAGGTCCAGTGTTATGTAAAGGTGGTGTTACGGTAGCGTCATGTAATCCCATTGGCTATGAGAAGAGCTAGTATTATATTGAGTTCTTGCTCTGTGCCAAACTTTACACACGCCCTTTTGTTTTGATCTCAGAAACACCTACGTGGTGGCTAATTTTGCAGATGACAAGGAAACCGGGAATCGGGAAAGCTGGGCTCCTTGCAGGCAGGCGCAGTCCATAAATGGTGCCATGGGACTTAGACCCAGGTCTGCTCACTTCCAGAACTCTGGCCTTAACTTCACCCACATATTATCACCTCCCCGAACCTCGAGGGGCTCAGAAGCCTACTAGAGAGGGTAAAAATAAAAGGATTTTCCCTAAATCGTAAAACTAGCTGGCACAAGAGCTGGAGCTAGAAGTCAGTCCCCAGGGTTGATTTGGTTGATGGTAGGGTGTGAAAAATAAAAGTTAAAGCACACAATTCTGTGGTCTACTTAAATAATGGCTTGTGGTGGAAGTGCTCACACACATGTATTCGTGCGACAAATGTTTGTCAACAGCGCCCACCAGGCAGTGTGGGAGGTACTTTGCAGAAGTAGGGAACCCCGTCCAGCCTGGCCAGTGTGGGCTCTTAGCGATTAAGAGACGCGGACACAACACAGGGCAGGAGGTCCCGGTACTGCCGGAGTGCCCAGGGTCTCCGGTGCGCAGCAATGGGAGCTCCAGGAGAAGGGAAGGGGGAGCCACTTTGTAGAGTGCAGGGATGGCGGCAGAGAGGCCACTGAATGCTTGAAAAGGTCAGGGGATTAAGCTGATAGTCAGGGTGAGGTGAGGACTGCGGGAGCATTTGAGTATGAATGGATCCGACTTGCCATCCCAAATGTACACTTTGGCCACAGACCCACAGGTGGACAGGAGGAGGAGGGGAAGGAGGACGCTAGGGACCTGGTCACAGGCTCCCCCGGAAGAAATGATGGTGGCCTGGAACGCGGTGCGTTTCTGGTGAGCTGGAGCCGGTGCCTCAGTTTTTCCAGTGCTGTAGCATGGAGTTCTGAAAGCACCTTGTAACTTGAGTATCGATAAGTGGAACTTGGCCTTCTAGCTGTTACTTCAAGTCTCTGAGGTTCGCTAAGAATCCCACAGATCACCAGATCGAGCCCTCACTCACTCTAGGACTTCCAGGAAAGCAGTTGATGGAAGCGTTTTATTTTCAGGATCCATGTAAAGATGATTTTCCCTCAGCAGCTGTGTCATTTCCCCTTGACAGTACGTTGACACACCAGTGAGCTCACCAAGTATCCTGACGCTGTGTGTTGGTTCCAATCTGCTCCACACGGAGTAGGAGGTGGATGGATTTAGAACCGTGCTTGCGGATTATCTTGGCCCCAGCCCCCCACCACACTCCCTCCTCCCTTTTTGGCTGATACAGCTGCCCCATGATGGGCTGGGTATGTGTGTACGGCACCCTCAACCCCTTAGATTGAATGGGGTGGGCTTTAGCATATGTTTTACACTTGCTCAAGAGGAGGGTTCCCTGCGCGTCATCATGGGCCGGCTATCACCAAGTGAGCCAGGCACGTAACACCTTTAAACCATCGGGGAATGTCCCTTACCGTCGCGATCTCAGGCTTACCCAAGACAGAACCTGGACGGAAATCAAGTGTGGTTATTTTCACCTAGAGAGAACGAGATGGCATCTCCTCTTTCCTCTGCAGCCCTAGATAGATGTTCTGGGTCTTAGGAGATCCCACTCTGGGAATGACAGGACTTTATATTTGCATGGGTGGATTCACTCCTGGTCCATTTGAGAATCAACCAGACCAGCAATTTGTAAAGTGTCACATATTCTGTGAAAACTCCTACCCATGACGTGAGAGCTGTTCCTGCAATAAAGTCAATAACCAACATAAGCTGCTTTTTATCCTGCGACACACTTGTTCGCACATTGTTGTCACCACTAAACATCGGGCTTTTGTTTTTTACCTCTTGTTTTCCTGCAACTGTGTTTAGGGTGAAGAAGCTGAAGGAGACCTTTGCTTTTATTCAGCAGTTAGACAAAAACATGAGCAACCTTCGCACCTGGCTGGCTCGGATTGAGTCAGAGCTCTCTAAGCCTGTTGTTTATGACGTCTGCAACGATCAAGAGATCCAGAAGAGGCTCGCCGAGCAGCAGGTGGGGAACCAAACTTTTGTAAGAGTGTAGGTGTCTATGCTGTCGACTAACTCAGACCTTCCCTCTGTTGGCTGTGCCTTTTAGCATGTTCACATTTCATCATATTGGTGTGTTTTTCCAGAGAAAAGCGACCCCCTGTCCATGCCCTTGTATGTGTGAGATGACCTCTCTTGAGTGCCCATCTTCCACCGCATTCACATCTCTCTTTGTGACATAGAGGTCTTAGTCTTAGTGGTAAATAAGGGTTTTGGCTTGTGTATTTTTTTTAAGCTTGGCTCTTGGTTTTGTTTTTGGTAATACCATTTTGGAAGGCAATGAATTGAAAGAAAAATCAATTTTTTAACCAGGAAAAGTTTTCGTGGGACAATAGAGCTGATACAGTGTCCAAAAAAAAAAGGGGGTGTATAATAAAACAACATGCTTAGGAAGCCCCTCGGGTACTCGGCACATTTCTCTCATCAGTTACGTACCCTTTGCGCCAACCCTGGCAACTCCACAGTGTGAACCACCAAGTCCTGCCCCTGTTATCATCACACTAACCTGGTGGGTGCTCACTGATGTCACCGACCGTTCCTGACTTCCATGGGCTCATAGTCACAAGTTGATTCTCGTATGCAGTGCCTGGAGTTTGACTTTATTTTTAAAACTAAGTTTAGGGGTTCCTGGGTGGCTTAGTCAGTTAAACATCCAACTCTTTTTTTTTTTTTTTTAATGTTTATTTTTGTGAGAGAGAGAGGGAGAGACCATGAGAGGTGGAGGAGCAGAGAGAGAGAGAGAGAGAGACAGACAGACAGACAGACACACACACACACACACACACACACACACACACACACAATCCGAAGCCGGCTGTAGGCTCCGAGCTGTCAGCACAGAGCCCGACGTGGAGCTCGGACCCATGAACCACAAGATCATGACCTGAGCTAAAGTCAGACATTTAACCAGCTGAGCCACCCAGGTGCCCCAAGCACCGGATTCTTCATTTAGGCTCAGGTCATGATCTAGAGATTCATGAGATTGAGCCCCACGTCGGGCTCTGTGCGGACAGTGAGGAGCTGCTTAGGGTTCTCTCTCTCCCTCTCTCTCTGTCCCTCTCTAGCATCCACTTGCACTCTCTCAAAATAAATAAACCCTAAAAAAACACATGTAATTAAGTTTATATTGGGGCACCTGGGTGGCTCAGTCAGTTGAGTGTCTGACTCTGGCTCAGTTCTTGATCTCAAGTGTTGTGGGTTTCAGCCCTACACTGGGCTCCATGCTGGGCATGGAGCCTACTTTAAAAAAATTAAGTTTATATTATCCTTTCAGTAAGGATTTCCATCACCTTCATGGGTTTTTGTCGGATCCATGAGCAGATTCTGTTTTGACCATATAAGCAATATGGTTGTCATCAAGTTCTCAGACTCGTATCTGTTTTCTTCACATTATCTCCAAAGCCTTGTTGTTTGCTGTCTGTCAGCTCACCAGGAAAATTCACCCACGGTTAACAGCTGCTCTTAAGGGCACCTGGGTGGCTCAGTTGGTTAAGCATCCAGCTTCGGCTCAGGTCATGGTCTCATGGTTTGTGGGTTCAAGCCCCGTGTCCTGCTCTGTGCTGACAGCCAGCTCAGAGCCTGGAGCCTGTTTCACATTCTGTAACTCCCTCTCTCTCTGACCCTCCCCTGCTCACACTGTCTCTGTCTCTCTCTCTCAGAAATAAATAAAACATTTTTGAAAAATTAAAAACAAAAACAAAAAACAGCTGCTCTTAGAGAAAGAATTGGGGGCTGAAACTTCTCACAGATTCGAGGGCAGAAGGTGATGATAAATTGATGACAAATTCCCTTGAGTTCAAGTCAGTCCTTTTAATGGGAATAAGTGACATCTCATGCTACCATGAAACAGAGCCAACTATTTGATATTACTCTGACTTAGATCTTTGTTCAGGCTATTACTGTTACTGTTTAAACAATGCCTATTCTCGTGGCTTTCAAATCAGTGTGATTTAGCAATGCTACTAAGTAAAAATGCTTAGCCTCAGAAATGTAAGTATGTCTTTTTCATGGAGACCATCTCAATTCTGTCTTTGCTTTGTGGAGAAATGAACACTGATAGAAGTACCATGTTAATGGACATTGCAGAGATTTTATTTTAATGCCCTTCTCAGTGGAGTCACAGCTACTGGACATTATCAGCTTTGTTTGAAAGTTTGATCTACTAAGGTAAATTGCCTGAATGGTCTCTTTACTGACAGGTCTTGCAAATAGCAATTCATCCTGAGTGGTGAGTTTTTTTTCAGGTAAATAGTGTAGAAGCTGAGTGTATTTTTCCTCTTAAAGAATGAATGGCTAAATTTGGCAAGAGCCAATAATGTGTGTTAACGTTTTATAAACCCGAGTGTGCCAAAACATCATTAAATTACAAGGAGTGTATCCCCCCCAAAAGATACAAAATTTGAAGCAGCTGCCATCCTCCTGGCCCTGTTTGGTCCTGTATTGAAATGGCCCATAATTTCACTCTGGTTGATTTGAAGCTTCCCTCTTTACAGAATCACCATCATGGAATTCTTATCTCGTAGTAATCCAAAGCCAATTAAAGAGTTGGTGTTTAGGACTACCATTACTGTAAAGAAGTTAGATGTTATAGTTTTCTATGATTGCTTTAACAAATTACCACAAATTTAGCCACTTAAACCCAAACTTATTATCTTACAGTTCTGGAGGTCAGAAGTCTGGCCCCGGGTTAAGATGAAGTTGTCAGATGGCCTGCATTTCTTTCTGGCAGCCACAGGGGAGAATCCATCTCTTTACCCTATCCAGCTTTTGGAGACCGCCCACACTGCTTGGCTCCTGGCCACTTCCTCCATCTGCAAAGCCAGCAACAGGGCATCTGGCTGTGCTTTTCTTTCATGGTCCCTCCTCCCTCTGACTCTTCTACTGCCCTCTGCCACGTTTTTTTTTAATTTATTTAACTCTGAGAGGGAGAGAGAGAGACAGCATGAGCAGGCGAGGGTCAGAGAGAGAGAGGGAGACACAGAATCTGAAGCAGGTTCCAGGCTACCGGTCAGCACAGAGCCTGACATGGGGCTCGAACCCACGAACCGGGAGATCATGACCTGAGCCGAAGTCGGACGCTTAACTGACTGAGCCACCCAGGCACCCCTCCCTCTGCCACTTTTAAGGACCCTAATCACACTAGGCTCACCTGGATAATCCAGGGTGTTAAAGTCAGCTGATTAGCAACCTTAATTCTCCTGTGGCATGTAGCCCAACATATTCACATGTTCTGGGGACAAGGACATGGTCATCTTTGGGCAGCCAATATTCTGCTTACCATTCTCTGTTTGTCCTGAGCAAACTTTTACTATTTTTGTTTAAAAAGAAAAATTGGGGGCACCTGGGTAGCTCAGTCGGTGAAGCGTCCGACTTTGGCTCAGGTCATGATCTCCCGGTTTGTGGGTTTGAGCCCCGCATTGGGCTCTGTGCTGACAGCTAAGAGCCTGAAGCCTGCCTCAGATTCTGTGTTTCCCTCTCTCTCTGCCCTTCCCCCCCAAAAAATAAACATTAAAAAAATAATAGTATTTTAAAAAATTATACCAAAACCAGACCTTAAAGTCTCCATCAAAAACCACTAAAAACAGGGGCGCCTGGGTGGCTTAGTCGGTTAAGCGTC
This sequence comes from Proteles cristata cristata, assembly GCA_017311185.1. NCBI lineage: Eukaryota > Metazoa > Chordata > Mammalia > Carnivora > Hyaenidae > Proteles > Proteles cristata. The sequence continues at coordinate 1,107,342 of JAESUZ010000388.1, read as the reverse complement.
CGACTTTGGCTTAGGCCATGATCTCGCGGTTCGTGGGTTCGAGCCCCGCGTCGGGCTCTGTGCTGACTGCCAGCTCAGAGCCCGGAGCCTGTTGCAGTCTGTGTCTCCCTCTCTCTCTGACCCTCCCCTGCTCAGCTGTCTCTCTCTCTCTCTCCTAGAAATAAATAAAAATATTTATAAAAAAAAAAAACAACACTAAAGACAGAAATGTGTCACACAAAAGAATTATATATGGACCATTAAAAAACCTTACTTGAATTTCTATCACTAGTTAAATATAAGTTACATGATTGTTTCCAGAAATAAGACCTAAAGGTTTGGAATCATCTCGTAGTGCCTTCTGCAAAAGTGATTAGGAGCCATGCTTCCCAGATCCTCATTATCCTGTTCTTGGGAGCACCCAGGGTAAGAGGGCAGACCTTATCAGAGTGCTTTTTGTTTCTCTTCTATAGAACTCCTCAGGCAAGAAGGGTTGTATTGTTATTTCTGTGGCATAGATCATCTTCAAAGGAAGTGGTGGGAACTTTTGTGACACTTTGAATCCTTGAACCACTTCATTAAACCTTGGGCACTTCTGTTTTCTTTGGCTTCCTGGTTCACTGTGGGGTGCGAGATGGTAACATGGGGAGACAGTGCCGTTAGGAACCCCCACACACACTGTAATTACCAGTAGCCCCCTTCCCAGCAGACCAACCTCTGTGAAGCATGAACCAGACCACTCTGTGCCACTGGCTTGCCAACCCAAGCCCCTCCCCCAGAGTCAATCTGGAGCCACCGTGAGGGTCCCACCCCATGTGATTTTCTGCCCCCTTCCCTCCCCCAAGCCCAACTCTCTTTTCTTCTCCTTTTATCTTATTTTTTTAGTTCCTTTTGGCTTCTCCACCTTTCCTGGTGATGTTCTCCCTGACCTCTTGTTCCCCCCAGCCCCCAACAGTACACAGTACACACACTTCTTCCCAGCTTCAGTGCTGTTGGTCAGCTGCTCAGGAACAGAAACACAAAGCGAACGGTTTCCAGAACCATTGTCAAAAGCCTTTCACGTTGTTTTATGTTGTTTCTTAACTCCTGTTCTTCAAAATGGTGCTTACACAGTTTTTGAAATCTAATTCCTGTGCGTGCTCGTGCCTCAATGGGAATTAGCGGTGGGATCAGTTCAGTTCGTAAGATGTCCCTCATTTAGCGCTTAAGTGGTTTGCACTTTTTAAATATGGTTCACTACTTTATATTTTACAAAGTAACTAGTGCATGTTAAAATCCGTAGATAATGCTGTAGTGTTTTAAACATTTGTTTTGGAAATTTTGAAAATTTCCATTCTTTTTTTAACCAAAATGTTGATGGTTTTCTATAAACTATCATAGAGCTCATTTCTTGCTCCCATTCACCCTGTGTATTAATCAGTTTCCTATAGCCATCTTATTCAATATAAGCTGAAGAGAAACTACAAACAGCCTATTAAAATATGCAGCATTCACATTTATCCGTAGACTAGACCTTTTCAGTAATTTTCAACCAGATCCTATCTACCCCTACCAGCTGAGGTCAGGGGCAGGTACCATTTTTCAATTAAAATTGTCATTATTACTCATATAGGACCAATGTTAGGATTCCTTATTCTTTTAATAAAGTCAAAAGAGACATTTGTCAGTGCCAATAAATTTTAGGAAGGCCATGACAATTCTGTGAGCCTGTTAGAATTCTTAAAGTTTGAATTCTATTTGAACCTAGTAATTTTTAAAGCTGGTACTTGCATGGACCCTAGGAAACTTCCACCATTTGTCCTGGACTGCAGAGCTTTAAAAAAAAAAAAAAAAAAACTCCCTGTACATGTCTCTTCATAGGACACATAGGGTGACAAACTAGAAAATGCATTTTCTTCTTCTCCCTTTTTATTTTTTTTTTATTTTTTTTTTAATGTTTTATTTATTTCTAGGGGAGAGAGAGAGAGAGAGAGACAGTGTGAGCAGGAGAGGGTCAGAGAGAAGGAGTCACAGACTCTGAAACAAGCTCCAGGCTCCGAGCTGGCAGTCAGCACAGAGCCCGACGCGGGGCTCGAACCCACGAACCGCGAGATCATGACCTAAGCGAAAGTCGGACGCTTAACCGACTAAGCCACCCAGGCGCCCCTCTTCTTCTCCCTTTTTAAACATTTTATCATGTATTTATTTATTCTGAGAGAGGGAGAGAATGAGGATCCCAAACAGGCTCCACACTGTTAGTGCAGAGCCCAACACAGGACTTGATCTCAAAAACCGTGGAATCATGGGGCACCTGGGTGGCTTAGTCGGTTAAGCGTCCGACTTTCACTCAGGTCATGATCTCACGGTTCGTGGGTTCGAGCCCCGCGTCGGGCTCTGTGCTGACTGCCAGCTCAGAGCCTGGAGCCTGTTTCAGTCTGTGACTCCCTCTCTCTCTGACCCTCCCCTTCACGCTGTCTCTCTCTCTCTCCTAGAAATAAATAAAACATTAAAAAAAAAAAAAACGTGGAATCATGACTGAGCCAAAATCAAGAGTTGGATGCTTAACCAACCAAGCTACCCAAGCACCCTCTTCTTTCTTTTTCTTTTTTTTTTAAGCTTATTTATTTATTTATTTAGTAATCTCTACACCCAACGTGGGACTCAAACTCATGACCTGATCCCAAGAGTCACATGCTCCTCCAACTGAGCCAGCCAGGTGCCCCTAGATAACACATTTTCTTAATATAACTCATTGTGCTCATTTTTAATCGGTTAGGATCCTGTTAATAACTGATTTAGGGACGCCTGGGTGGCTTAGCCTGTTGCACGACCTACTCTTGGTTTCAGTTCAGGTCATGATCCCAGGGTGTCAGATCAAGCCCCACTTCGGGCTCCATGCTAAGCATGGAGCCTGCTTAAGATTCTCTCTCCGTCTTCCCTCTTCCCTGTTTGTGCTCTCTTTCTCCCTCTCTCTCAAATTAAAAAAAAATTTTTTTTAACTGCTTGATTTAAAATGTGGTTTGAGGGGCGCCTGGGTGGCTTGGTTAAGCGTCCGACTTTCGCTTAGGTCATGATCTCGCGGTTCGTGGGTTCGAGCCCCGCGTCGGGCTCTGTGCTGACTGCCAGCTCAGAGCCTGGAGCCTGTTTCAGTCTGTGACTCCCTCTCTCTCTGACCCTCCCCTGCTCACACTGTCTCTCTCTCTCTCCTAGAAATAAATAAAACATAAATAAATAAATTAAGTAAGTAAGTAAGTAAAATGTGGCTTGAGTGGCGCCTGGGTGGCTCAGTCGGTTACGCGTCCGATTTCGGCTCAGGTCATGATCTCACAGTTAATGGGTTCAAGCCCCACATCAGGCTCTGTGCTGACAGCTAGCTCAGAGCCTGGAGCCTGTTTCAGATTCTGTACCTCCTTCTCTCCCTGACCCTCCCCTGCTCACGCTGTCTCTCTCTCTCAGAAATAAATAAAACATTTAAAAGAAATTTTTTTAAATAAGATAAAATAAAAAATGCGGTTTGAGCATTAACATTTTATTCTTTCACATCCACCTGAACAGAGAATGATCAAAATTGTACATTTATCAGAAGAAAAGTAAGAAAATATTAGTCTTTTAATAGTCATTTCCAAGATTATTAAATATTGAGGTGACCCAGAATGAACTGTATGTTGCCTTTCTGTGGATAGTGGCAGGCAGTTTATAAAATAATCTCTCCTGTTTAACCCAGGGAACTGAAGCTAACAGTGACTTACTTAGCTTTGTCTTTGCTATTTCTTCATAATGTCATTTGGAGACTTAGATTAGTAGTGTGGTCTGTTTTCACTTACCCACAGAAGTTACATATCCAGAGAAGCCTAATTCAACCAGAATGCAAAATAAGTAGGCTCCCCCTTTCTCCCCCCTCTGGCCTTTTCATGGTTTGCAGTATTCTCTGGATGATACCTGAAAATGCGGTGTTTGTTCTTGTTTGTTTTTTTTTTTTTTTTAAGAGTTGTGGGATTTTTTTACTTTATTTTTGAGAGAGACAGAGACAGCATGAGCAGGGGAAGGGCAGAGAGTGGGGGTGGGAGGGCAGGTAGAGAATCCGAAGCAGGCTCCACACCATCAGCACAGAGCCTGATACGGGGCTCAAATTCATGAAACCATGAGACCATGACCTGAGCCGAAACCAGGAGTCAGATGCTTAACGGATTGAGCCACCCTGGCGCCCCAAAGCTGTATTTATTCTTAAAACAGAGTTTTCATTTTTCCGCATAACCATGCACTGTCTCTTCATGAATGTTCTTTTCCGGAATCTGGAAACTGTAGCACTGTTACCATCATAGCAGGATACTCCAGAGAGACCCTGCCCCCTCAGTGGGACCCTATCCGTTGGGGAGGTGGGGTCTCCACTCCCAGACTCTTCCTTTGGGCCGATGGAGCCCTGGGATGGGCTCATGGAGAGGCCATGGACAGCATGCAGCTGAATGCATGAGGCGGTGCGAGTAGGAGGAAGGTGTGAAAATGGCACAAAGGTCTCAGTAGAATCGAGAATTCTATGACCCATAAAAAGTTAAGAGTTTCTGTTGCTGAAGTTTTAGGTCCTGCTGAAGAGATTCCCAAGGAAGACCTCCCAGGAGCCATGTCTAAATGGGAGGCCCTTGTGGTCAGGTGGTATTGGGTGGACCCCATGCCTCCCCAGAGTGTGTGGGGCAGTGGGTTCACAGAAGAGGGTACCCCTGCTCTCCTGCCCCCTCTAGGCAGTTCAACAAATAAATCCCAGTTGTTGCCAAGGTCGAAGCTTTGTGCCAGGTGCTACAGAACAAGGGCTGTGCAGAGACGAGGGGAACGCAGTCATTGTTACTGATCCCAAGGTGGACATGCACCAGGCCTGTGCCCCCTGGCTGGGAGAGGGTCTGGGGGGAGTGGAGATCATCTGAGGCCAATCGTCCCACCGCCGCCACCTCAAGGCGCTCCTTCCTCCGTTACCACCATAGGACCTGCAGCGAGATATCGAACAACACAGTGCAGGGGTGGAATCAGTGTTTAACATCTGCGACGTCCTCCTGCATGACTCCGATGCCTGTGCCAATGAGACCGAGTGTGACTCCATCCAGCAGACCACCAGAAGCCTGGACAGACGCTGGAGGAACATCTGTGCCATGTCGATGGAACGGCGAATGAAGTAAGAAATGAGCTGCCCCTCGGTGTTTTAAACGTGGTCCGCCAAACTCACTGCATCCCTCTGATCTCAGTAATAGCTGTGTTCTGTGCACTTCACTTCCACGGCTGTTGGTAGAAAAGGCTCAGTAGGTGTAACCAGTGCTCATGAAATGAGTGATTCAAGAAAAATGTAATCAGGGCAATGGCTTTTCCCAGCAATCCCAGGTCTTGAGGTGTAACCGTGGCTGGCCACTGCGCCCCTGTGTCCCTAGCTTCAAAGTGGTGGAGGGAAGCTCTGTCTCCTGCCTGTTAACGCCTGTAAGCTTCAGGAGCTCTGAAGGGCAGTCCCAGAAGGAAGGTATCCTGACCAAGAAGGGGCTATTCCTGGTTATTTCTTAGAAGAAGGATATCAGGGTCTCTCCCCCTAAAGAGTGCCAGCAAGGGGTGTTGGGAAGAGGACCCATCAAGGGAAAGAAAAAAAAAAATGAAAGCTCACAGTTCAAATGGATGGGTTATATACTGAGCTGCTTTCTTCCTATCAGAATCGAAGAGACGTGGCGCCTGTGGCAGAAATTTCTAGATGATTACTCCCGCTTTGAGGATTGGCTCAAGTCAGCCGAGAGGATAGCAGCCTACCCAAATTCCTCCGAGGTGTTGTACACAAATGCCAAAGAAGAGCTGAAGAGGTTCGAGGTAAGGCCCCCTCCAGCCCGTGGCTCCTGAGAACCCAGCGTCTGGGCGGGCCCTGCAGCAGCCCAGGGGACTTCCTTAAGCAGCTGGCTTCCCCCACCTCCGGCCAGAGCGGCCCAGTCCGCAGCCCGCCGGCGGCTGTCAAGACAGCCTTGCCGGACAAGATGCGTGCGGTGAACTTGAGAGGCCGCTCTCTAGCAAGCCTCGGGGCAGGCGACGTAGGCTCTCTGCCGCCACGTCAGCCCTGGGGGGCCAACCCCCGGAGGCAGGCTGGCCGGGCCGGGGAGTGGGTGTGACGGCCCCCCATCCGTGCCTCGGCACTGACGCCACCCTCCGCGTGTCGCAGGCGTTCCAGCGGCAGATCCACGAGCGGCTCACGCAGCTGGAGCTCATCAACAAGCAGTACCGGCGGCTGGCCCGGGAGAACCGCACGGACTCGGCCAGCAAGCTGAAGCAGATGGTGCACGAGGGCAACCAGCGCTGGGACAACCTCCAGAAGCGGGTCACTGCCGTCCTGCGGAGACTCAGAGTAACCTTGTCTCCATCACCCGCCTTACTTGTAGCCTTCCCGGGAGACACATATGCGGTATCGGGCTTAGAGCCAAGCGATGGGTAGATTTCATTTCGGGCCTAAACTCTCTGAACAGGCTTCCAGTCAGCCTTCCCTTTGCTTTAAGGCAAAGCCGCCAGCATCCGTGTTTTAAAAGAGGTTATTTGCCTGAGGATAGGCTCCGTAGGCAGGGCCTGGTTATTTGATTTGTGGTAACAAGCGTATCGTCTTTCAAATTCTGCAAACCCGGAAGGTCTGCGCTTTGGCTCTCAGACTGCCCAGAGCCTGGGCCGCTGCCATTATCGGGTGTGGCAAAGGTGCCTCTTCTCTGGAAAGAGGCCCACCTTACCCATCTGCCCGTTTTCATGCGTGCCATTGGTTCTTGTTCTGTGAGAGAGGCAGACCGAGCCCGCTCTGCATTGTGGAGCTCGGCGACGGTGATTAGCCTCTGAATTTCAGAGCACACTGACCTAACTTCAAAGGTTGGGTTGGATTTTTCAATCTAGTAGACGTTCACCTGAGATTTCTGTAATGCGGAAGATCTGGAATGTTACCGTTCATGAGTCTAGTTGCAAACTGACCTGACCGGTGTGGTCTGTGGCTGCAGGAAGTAATTTTAACCCCTGCTTCTGTTCTCAGGGCAGAACATTCTTGAAATCATTTGAAGATGAGAATCTGGTTTTTTTGTTATTTTTAAACCCTCAAGAAGAAGTGGGCTAGCTCTTCAGACAACCCCCATGCATTAATTTCCTTATCCCCTACTGATGGGACTGTGACCGGTCATTTGGCACCAAATGCTGTGTTTAAGAATCAGCTGCCCATCTGTAAGGTGGTAACCCAAGAGGCATCCTTAATTGGAGGCGATAAGTCTGGGTCTTCTTTCTCTGAGGGAACACACATTTCAGGATTGCCTCAGTGAGAGCAGATGGGGCACTAGGCCAGGCTCAACCCTGAGATCTATACGTTTTCCATCTTGAAGCTACTAAATCTGTCTGTTAAGCAAAAGCTTCAACACAAGGCTAACAAGTAAAAACAGGCAAGGTGCCTAGCCTAGACTTTGAGGGAGTTCCTCAAAGGGCAGGTTGGGAAAATCATTGACTCAGAGAATTACAGAAGTGCTGAAAGGACCTTAATCATCCTAGTACACAGTCCCACATCCTAACTTGTCTAAGGAGACATGAAGACTGAGAAGTTGGGGCACTTGTTTATAATCACACAGCCAGGACCAGAGCCCGGGCTCCAGACCTGCCCCCTCCCCCAGCCCCCTGATGCCCTGTGGGTCTCCTGTGGTACCCTTTCCTCTTGGCCAAAAGTCACCTTGCTGTCTCCCTGAACTCTCTTCTGCCATCAACACAAATACGAGATTTACTTCCCCCTTTCACAGCATTTCACCAACCAAAGGGAAGAATTCGAGGGGACCAGGGAGAGCATTCTAGTGTGGCTCACAGAGATGGACCTGCAGCTGACCAACGTGGAGCATTTCTCAGAGAGCGACGCCGACGACAAGATGCGCCAGCTGAATGTAAGGCCTGCTTCCTTGGCTCCTCAGAAGAATGCACTTTTGCACCGGAGAGCTGGCCAAACGCAAACTTCACCTGATACCCTGATAGCAGATTCCAGAATTGTTAAAGCAGCCAGGCTACAGCCACCTGTGTCCTGCAGGGTTATCACGAGCAAGAATACTGTTCCTTACAGTCGAGGGGTCACTGGAACAAGGCTCTTCATCCTTTGTCATTTATAATCATCCATGGAGTTCCAAACAGAACTTCATAAGGTGCCCTTTACCCAGCTCTCAAGTCTGAGTGCAACATGTGGGGTGTGACAGGAAGAAAATCTGTGTCAAGAATGAGGCCAAGAACAGATCTCTTCTGCTCTCCCAAATGGGTGAATTTCACTTTAATTTCACTATAATTCCCTCCTTGGCTTTTTTTTTAAATATTTTTAAAATATCTTTTTAATATTTATTCTGAGAGAGAGAGAGACAGCATGAGCAGGTGAGGGTCAGAGAGAGAGGGAGATACCGAATCTGAAACAGGCTCCAGACTCTGAGCTGGCTGTCAGCACAGAGCCCAAAGCAGGACTTGAACCCACAAACCGTGAGATCATGACCTGAGCCGAAGTCGGACACTTAACCGACTGAGCCACCCAGGCGCCCCCCTCCTTGGCTTTTAAAAGAAGTTGAAAAATAGAAATTTGCCTTCCCTGGTATAACACCATCAGCGAGATGACTACTGTCAGCAGAAGCAAATGCCGGTGGGTGGTTTATTTGGGGAAATTTCGTTTTCACCCAGTGTCAATAAGACAGGTTTTCTCCCTCACATCCAATAGCAGTAGATGTCTGTCCCTGCCAAACTTTTAGGATTGTTTTAATTGGATAAGCCCATGTCCAGAAGGGAGAGGGGGGAAAAAATATGTACAGTCGTTTTATTATTATTTTTTTAAATGTTTTTATTTTTGAGAGAGAGTGCATGAAGGGAAGGGGCAGAGAGAGGAGGGGACAAAGGATCCAAAGCAGGCTCCTGGCTCTGTGCTGACAGCAAACAGCTCAATACGGAGCTCGAACCCACACCCGCCACATCATGACCTGAGCCGAAGTCGGACACTCAACTGACCCAGGCGCCCCTACTGTCATTTAAAATCATTAAGCCTTTATTGTCGCTTTGTTAAAAACCGACGAAGCTAGAGTCCCAGGTGAAGGAACAGCAGACATTGTCTGGATCCCCAGGGAAACTTTCCTTCTTGGAAATCCTTTCTTTCTCCTATTCTAAATAGGGCTTCCAGCAGGAAATTACACTAAACACCAACAAGATAGATCAGCTCATTGTGTTCGGGGAGCAGCTGATTCAGAAGAGCGAGCCCCTGGACGCCGTGCTGATCGAGGACGAGCTGGAGGAGCTACACCGCTACTGCCAGGAGGTCTTCGGCCGAGTCTCACGGTTCCACCGCAGGCTCACCTCCCGCGCGCCGGTAAGGGGAGCGCCTTGCTCACGCGGACGGCCTCCAGGCCACCCAACCTTGACGTTTCACCGAATGGGCTACTCAAACTTGACTGAATTTTTACAGAACTAGAAACCTATGTCATAGTCAACTGTGATGTATTTTGTGGTGAAAAGGAAAGCAAAACAGTTTTATTTCTGCTTTTATTACTGCAGAGTCACACTTACTTGGAGACTCCCATTACCCGATGAAAGGGATGGCATTTCTGAAAGTTCTTGCTCCCCTCACCTGCGCTTTCCCAACATGTGTCTGCATCCTAGGATATGCTGATAGGCGTTCTGGTTTTGCTTACAGCACTAACTTGGGAATGTGTTGGCCTTTTCCTCGTAGTGTCTGGGAGTTAAAAAAATTTTTTTTGACATTTTATTTCTTTTTGAGACAGAGAGAGAAAGAGATTGACTGAGTGTGAGTGGGGGAAGGGCAGAGAAGAGAGGAAAACATAGAATCCGAAGCAGGCTCCAGGCTCTGAGCTGTCAGCACAGAGCCCGATGTGGGGCTCGAACTCACTGTGTGAGATCATGACTTGAGCTGAAGTCAGATGCTCAACGGACTGAGCTACCCAGATGCCCCAGTATCGGGAGCTTTTAATATCTGTGCCTTTCTGGTGCTTTGTTCTCAAATTTGAATTTTTTTTTTAGTTTATTTATTTATTTTGAGAGAGAGAGTATGCACATGAGTGGGGGGAAAGGCACGAGGGCGGGGGGGAGAGAGAAAATCCCAAGCAGGCCCCACACTATCAGCACAGAGCCCGACATAGGGCTTGAACTCACAAACCACAAGATCATGACCTGAGCCAAAATCAAGAGTTGGATGCTTAGCCGATTGAACCAGCCAGGCACCCCAGTTCTCACCTGTGAAATGACAAAAGCACCTGTTTTCCAAAGTAACGGTGAAGGTTTCCTTGACATAGGGACCTTCTGGGAAGTTGAGGTGGAATTCAGCCTGCTCTTCGAAGTTCATTGCCTTTGTGTGCCAGAAGCTTTAATGATAACTATATTGAGCAACATGACTGGCCACTTTTTCCTTATTTGTGTCTCCAACTGGCTAACTTGATAGTTATTTCCTCATCAGACATAGCCTAAAAAAAATCACCATACAGTTCCCTCATCTCTAGATACAGCAGTTTATAGGTATTTTTCTTCGATCAAGGCATTACAACCTAGGAAGAAAAAGGTTCTGTATCCTGAGCAATAAGATTGAGGGATAAGAAAAAACCTGGTACGTATGGTCATGAAGTTGTGAATCTTAGCCCAAATAGTCTTAATGGCCTTTAAATGTTGTTTTTTAATTTAAATTTTCTGATTGTTGGAGAAACCTGCCATTAACCACTAATAAAATGTTGGCCTCCATATTCTTCTAGGTAAAGCTGTTTAACTTACACCATCAAATGTCAGGTTTCTCCTAGGAAAGAAGCTGGCTTTGCAGAAAATATGGATTCTAGGCCCCACACTGGAGCATCTAAATTAGAATGATCACACGGGCCCTGGGAACCTGATTCTTATTAAAAAAAAATTTTTAAGTTTACTTATTTTGAGAGAGAGCCAGCCAGGGAAGGGGCAGAGAGAGAGAGGGGGGGGGGGAGGGAGAGAGAATCCCATGCAGGCTCCGTGCTACCAGTGCAGAGCCTGACACGGGGCTCAATCTCACAAACCATGAGATCCTGACCTGAGCCAAAATGAAGAATCAGACGCTTAAATGACTGAGCCATCCTGGTGCCCCAACTCTGATTCTTTTCTCATGCTGCCATAGAAATGTGGAGAGTGGCCATTTTCAGGACCTACCAGACAGGTAGACACCCCCCGTGTACCCCACAACCACAAGCCTATAATTTGGTTCATTCTAAAAACTGGACATCCCCACTTCAGGGCTTGGAAGATGAAAAGGAGGCCTCCGAGAATGAAACAGACATGGAGGACCCCAGAGAACTCCAGGCTGACTCTTGGCGAAAAAGGAGAGAGAGCGAGGAGCCCTCTTCCCCTCAGTCCCTTTGTCATCTGGTGCCCCCAGCGCCAGGGCCCGAGCGGTCTGGCTGTGAGACCCCCGTTAGCGTGGACTCCATCCCTCTGGAGTGGGATCACACAGGTGACGTGGGGGGCTCCTCCTCTCACGAAGATGATGAGGAAGGCCCCTACTACAGTGCGCTGTCAGGTAAGGACCCATGTTTCCAGAGCCCTTGACATTGACCCACTTGGTTATGTTTTTAGCACCGTAGCAACACGGCCATCTCTGGATGACCGAGAGTCCAGCTCATGGCTGCCCCAGACCTCTATGGCTTCTTGTGTGCTGTCCTGCCCACTTTGACTTCCCAGAGAGTGGCTCGCTCCTATCCCAGGGGAATGAAAGGGAACAAGGAACAAAATTCACCTGGGGATCTTAAGGTTGTTCCCTGATGGCTCTGGCTGTCTGGGACGCTCATCAGTGACCTTTCCAGTTGAGTTCTTCAGAGTATCAGTAGATTGTCTGCATTCTTTCTGTGGACCCCCACCCCCCCACTACTGCTTCAGAGAGTCAGGAGTTGGCTGAAAAATATCCTTTTGGTTTTCTAAACCTTTTTAATAAAACAGCTCAAAGGTCATTACTTTTCTCCTCCTAGCTGACAATGTTTCTACTGTTTTAACTTAATACATGGGCATTCATCTACAGATGCCTGCAGCGAGGACAATGACATTATTCTTTTTCAGATATAGAAATCCCTGAAAGTCCTGAGGCCTATCTTAAAATGACCACAAAAACTTTGAAAGCGTCTTCTGGTAGGCCCCTGACCGTGCATGTGTCTCAACATGGCAGCCTCTTGTGGCGCTAAACACTGCATCCTAAACCTCGCTCCCATGTGTCATGTCTGACCTCTGCCTTCTGTGGACACCATGCGCCTTGGTCCTTGCGTCATGGTGTATTTACACTGCCATACTCACACATACCTGCGTGCTCCTTACAGAACCCCGTCCGGACAGGAGCAGTCTCCACGCTATCCCTCTCCTCTCCCTTGGGCCTGTGCAGAAGGGAATTTTTCATGGTGTCTGTTAAAATTTTTATCCTCCCCCCCCACGCAACCCGCCATCTAACTGAAGTTCTTTGGCGTAGGCCAAGCTTTCTCCATGGTAACTTGGTTTTGAACTCCTTCCTGCCTTGCTTATGGTATTTTCTGGGAAGATGACGGGTGGGCAGGGGAAAAGGTATGGCTGCACCTGCCACAGGAGGAGAAACCTTCCTTTCCTTGACTTGCAGCTCTAACCCATGGTCCCTGCCCCGTCGCCGCGTGCAGTGGTGGGGTAGAGCCGCGAGCGGCCCTCTGGTCCCCAGGCCCATCCTGATATCCGCTCTCCCCCACTCCTGAGAGGCCTTCAGTCCTTCTGCCCGTCACCCCCCGCCCCCCGGCCCGGCCTTGCTGCTACTGTCCTCACCACCAGACGCTCCGGCTCCAAAACACTACTCATCCCGCAAAAAAAAAAAAACCTGTTCATTTTGCTCCATCGTGAACCCATCTAGTGAAGGCACAGTGCTGCTCAGTTGCATGACTGCCATTTCATTCCCTTCTGGGACATACTGACATTTTGCAAACGTGCATGCTTTGCAAGGAAAGCTGCAAAACTCATATTATACTATAATGTGATGCCATGTTACCCGTGACCTTTTTTTTGTGGAACTAAGTATGAATTCTTCGGTTCGAGAGAAGAGACGGTCACTTGCTGTGTTTCGTTTCAGGAAAATCCGTTTCTGAGGATCACTCGTGGCATGTTCCTGACAGCCCTTCCTGTCCCAAGCATCGCTACAAACCAATGGGAAGTGATAGGAGCGTACAGCCCATCCCCTCAGATTCCAGCACCCCCTATAAACCGGCCTATGTAAGTCTTGACTGCATGGAGAATATAACCCAAGTGCATAACGAGTAGCTGAAATTTTTGAGAGAGAGAGAGAGAGAGGCATTGGTGTATGCTGCATGTGCTCACTTTCCAGGCAGATTTTGAGCTGGTTTTCCCATGGTGACAGTATCTCTGCTGAGCCGTCCGTAGGTCTCTAGAACCCTGGCAAAATACACTGGAGTTGAAGACTGATTTCTGGCCAAGGATGATCTATACGAACCTCATGCAGCAGTGGTTGTTACTGTTGAGTCAGTCATCCGTGCAAGTAATGGAGATGCCAAGTACTGGCTCTCCCAAGCTCCCAAACTGTGTTCTAGTCACGCTGACTACATATCCTAATCAGAACACTGTGATGTCATGTTCAGGAAGATTTGACCACGTGCAGTGGTAGACACGGGCTGCTTCCTGACCCCACCAATAAACTGCTCTGGGGCCACAGCACTTGGCCTTCTGTAAGCTTTCCTCACCTGACGATAAGCCTACTTTACATAATTGTTCGTATTGATTTGTAAGAAGGTATAAAGAAGGCCCTCAGAGTGGTCACTGTTACTGTTATTACTCTTTACTACCACATGTGGTTTGTTGTTGTTGATGTAACAGTGACTGTTCCTTCTTTGTTATGGGTTCCTCAGGCAACGTGAGTCCTTGGCATGCTCTGGCTGTGCAGCTGTCGAGAGCAGCCAGTCTAGGATTTAATGTTGGCTTAGATCATCCTCAGTACGGAGAACTAGTGAGGAGCGAGTTGAAATTAAGATGTCTCTGTGCACTTTTAATAATCCTCTTTTAGAGAAACCAGAAGCAGTGGTGGGCATCGTTGGACTAGTCCTCAAAGTGCCCACTGTGTCTAAGAACGGATGGTGCTAGATAATTGGAGAAGCTTCTGCCTGTTTAGAGTCAGGCCCAAGTCATTCGATAGTGGGCTGCCATGCCCAGCTCAGCAGCTCTTCCTCTTGCTTTGCAAGCAGCTGGCAGTTTCAGTCCGCCCCTCTGTGATGCGGAATAAGGCCTGACAGCCAGCAGGAGAGGGACCCCAGCACTTTGCCTTTGCCGGGCACCCAGGGCCACACAGTTTGGCCTCCCCCTAGTATTGATGCTTGCGTTTTTCCCCCGTGGCCAGTTTCAAAAGCTCCACCCTTTTCTGTGTGTCTGAAACCAGGCATGTCGCCAGAAATCTGAAGGCGGTGGGGGGAGGGGGAGTATTTTTTTCATTCCACACAAGTAGGCCATCTGGACACAAACCAAAAAAAGCATGGCTTTTCTGAAAAGGATACCTTTATTTTTGGAAAGGCCTGAGATAATAGCCCAGTCAGCTCCGCACTAACAGGAGAGTCAATATGTGCAGGGAAGGATAATGCTTGGTCATGAATGACCCCTGGAGGCTGATGTGCCCTCAGATTATCTTGGGGATATTCTGCCAACCAGCCCGACAGAGTGATGAGGGGGGATGGCTCCATTTTGCAGAACACTCCGCAAAAGTGAAAGTGTGCGCACATTAACAGCCTGGTAGCTCAATGGTGATTTTTAGCTTTTTTTGGCAGGTTTCTTTTGAGGAGTGTTAGGAGGCCCTGAATTAGGCCACTTGATTTCCAATACTGACCTTCGCCTGCTTCCCCCCCAACCCATCTTGGTCCTTACTAAGGCTTTATTTCTGCCATTAGCTCTGCTTGCTTATAAATCCACCTAATACACTACAGAATCTCCATATTACTATTATAATAATCATTATATATTAAAAATTATTAATATAGTATTAATATTAGAAGGAGAGGGAGCCCATATCTTCATTTCCTACCTGTTGCAGTGAATCAAGATACTCTTCATACAGCCTTTGAAATTTATCAGTGGTAACGTAAAAATCGGTTCATTCCAGGTAAAGCTGCTGCTATCCCCGGGCACTGATGGTGGCAAAGAAAGCGCCAGAGTCTTGAACAGCAGCTCACAGCAGGAAGATGAGGGACTGACTGCTCTCACCAGGCAACACTCAGGTACAGATAAATTAGGCAGTTGTCAGGACCAGTCAAGTCTGTATTTTGGGTTAGTTGAACATTTAAGTCATTGCTCGACAGAACATTAATTAAGAATTGACCAACTACACTCCACCAAAACTGCTAAACAGCCTACGGCAGCCACTGTTATTTTAGAATCTGCTGACTTGTAGGGCACCTAGCCTGCTCAGCTAGTAGAGCATGCGATTCTTGATCCTGGGGTTGCAAGTTCGAGCCCCACGTTGGGTAAAGAGATTACTTTAAAAAAAATTTTTTTTAATTTTTTAAATCGGCTGACTTGTATTCATGAACAAATTCCTAGGCTTTTTACTTTCAAAACTATTCTTTTTTTTAATGTTTATTTTTTAGAGTGAGGGGGAGGGGCAGGAAGAGAGGGAGACACAGAATCAGATGCAGGCTCCAGGCTCCAAACTCTCAGCATAGAGTCTGATACGGGGCTCGAACCCACAAACTGCAAGACCTGAGCTGAAGTCGGATGTTCAACTGACGGAGCCTCCCAGGCGCCCTTCAGAACTATTTTTTAAATATTGACCAAATGAGCCTCACATGAAGTACTGTTTTAATGATTCTACTTGTATATCAGTAGCATCAGACATGAAGACAGACATGAAGATCAGACATGAAGAGGATGACGAAAGAGCCGTCAGGTGTCTCCTCATGAGACCAGTTCAATGATCATAAAAGTAGTGATTCAACTAAGCCGAAAGGTGAACTGATAGAATTGACCTGATCGTTCGTGAACCCGAAGAGAAGGCGCCTAAAAACAGCTTAAACTGAAATGCTGAGCATTGGAACTGCAGTGCATGTTGGCACCATGTCGGGTCTCATAGCCCACTCCCCACCTCATCCCAGCCTTTATGGGAGGGTGGCGGCACTGGCCTTGAACCACAGGAAGGGGGAGGCGATGACTCCAAAAGCCCAGCAGCCTGCAAGGAGCATCCCCATTCAGGTTTCTTCACTCTGACCCTGGACTAGTTGGAGACTGGTTGGCGCTACTGCTGCTTTTTACCAGCGACTTTGTATTCCAGGTGCCTTTGACAGATGGGAGCTGATTCAAGCACAAGAACTTCACAATCAACTCAGAATAAAACAAAACTTGCAACAGCTCAACTCCAAGATCAGCGACATCACCACTTGGCTGAAAAAAACGGAAGCAGAGCTGGAGACGTTAAAGACAGCAGACCCTCCCTCGGGTCTCCACGAAATGGAACTCAGAGTGAAGCAGCTCAAGGTGAGGGGAGGTCTGGGGGGAAGAGGGACCCAGAACGTGCATGTGGACGCTTGAGTTGCAGGACCAGCAGATCACAGTTGTCAGCGGTATAGGCGGCAGGCTGCAAGCAAGTATAGCCGTCAGTCTGTCCCAATCCACTTCTGTAATGGGTAAGGATGCAGATGTAGACTTTTGTTTTCAGGCAGAAGAGCATCGGCTCCTGATTCCCAAAAGCTCCAAGTGGCTCTGGGGAGGTGTGGCTCCGACCCCCTGTGCTGGAGAGATCTGACTTCAGAGACCCTTCTAGACTCTTAAGAAGGTCCTGGGGGCCACCACCAGGCAGCCTAAAAACACCCTTCCAAACTGTGCAGTCCAGGCTGGTGGGGGAGCATTGAGAATGGAGTTGGGGGGAGGATCAGCTCACCTGCTGATGAATTCTGTGGCCTGATGTGGTCACTCTGTTACACAGTTAGAACTTGTCACCCACATAGCCAGCCATTGCCTCACTAGAACTAGCCAGGGAGCAGGGGCCAGGCAGGTGAGCCCTACACTTTGCAGGGGAGGTGAGGGGGGCACCTGAGCCTGAGCCTGAGCTCCTAAGACTACCCAGGACCGGGGTTTGGGGCATCCAGGCAGTCTTCACATTGGTATTATTATTTTCCTTTGTGCATCAATATATCTAGGATCACTATTTACCCTAAGGAATAATACTTCTGTGATATCTAAGGTTCATGCAGGATCACGCCATGTACTTTATCTGAAAGACTTCTAATCTGGTCCCGAAATAAGCCAGCCGGGACTCGGCGGGGTCCATTCGTGCCTGTGGTTGAGTTGACCTGCCAGGAGCCAGGCCTCTGCTCCCGGCCTGGCCAGGCCCAGGTCACTGACCTCGTGAGGCAGTTCCTCACCTGACATCGCCCAGCCAGTTGCAGGCAAGTTCGCTCTTGCTTCTGCAGCCACAGCTTAGAGAGGCGTTTGGCAGATCCGTTCCCCGCTGAGGTTCAAATGAACCCCACACCGCTATTTTCAGAACGCCTAACCCGATCTTTTCCCTCTGCGGTAGGAAATCCTAAAAGCCTTTGACACCTACAAGGCCCTGGTGGTCTCTGTCAACATGAGCAGCAAGGAGTTTCTGCAGACTGAGAGCGCGGAGTCCAAAGAGCTCCAGGGTCGAGTCGGCCAGCTGGCACTGCACTGGGACGCGGCACGGGGCGCGGCGGAGAGATGGAGAGAGAGCTTGCGGAGGGCCCTCGTGCAGTGCCAGGTACGCCGGCCCCCAGCGCCCGGTCCTGGGTGCAGCCCGGCCCACGTGGGGGGGAAGAGGCAGATATTTTTATCCTAGTCAGGCTGCTTTGGCACACAAATACGGCTTGTGTTAGGAGACATGTGCTTTATCGTTCGTTTCCAAGAGGCTCAGCTGCTGTCCCAGCGACACGCCGCCCGGCCTCTGTCTCCTGCTCAGCCGCCCCAGCCCATTCCTAGCGTCAGAGTTCCGGTGAGCGTTCCAGTCACTCAGAAACGCCACCCCACGCTGCCCCATCTCTGTCGTTTTGCCAGGACCACCGTACGGATCGCAGAGCGATGGAGAGACCTGGCCCAGGACCGGGAGTGCTTTAACCCAACCCTAGAGCTTTAGTGGCTGTGTGACTTTGGGCACATCACTGCGCCTGCTAGACCTCTGTTTTCTCATGTGAAAACTGGGAATCATTTTAGTCCGTACCTCATGAGCTAATGTCAGCCTAGCACTTGACACAGGGTAAATGCTAATCCCGTGTTAGCTCTGACCCTGCGTCCAGGAACACGAGCCCCCTAGCAAGACCCCGTGCCCGTGTGTCCCTGGGCTGTGGCCCGTCCTGTTGGGGTGTCTCCCTTTGCCGTGGAGTGGTTTGTGTGGTCTTTGTGTGTCATCGCAGGGGTGGCATGGTGAAGGCCGGCCTTTCTGCTGCCACTTGTCTCTCGACGACCCGCACCACGCCTCCTGGGACTGTGCCAACTGCAACCACTTTCCTGTTCTCCCTTTTCCTTGTCTGGGGGCCCTGGCATTTAGTTTAAATCTGGCCCTTTTATTCATCAGACAAAGAGAAGAGCAAACACTCTGAAGGCCTAACACAGCAAGCTGCTTCTCGGCACACCTGCTTTAGAGAAAAGGCAATAGTGTGACACGTTGTGTGTGTGTGTTTTTAAAGGACTTCCACCAGTTGAGTCAAGATCTGCTACTGTGGTTAGCGAGTGCCGAGAGCCGGAGGCAGAAAGCTCGCGTCACGGACCCAGAGGCAGACCCCCAGATGCTCCTGGAGTGTCAGGAAGAACTGATGGTAAGTTTCTTCCTAGGGTCCTGCACTGCCGCTGGCCTCTGGTGGGTGGGACTCAGGGAGCCGCCCCTCCTGTTCCTGGGAACAACACCAGCGTGGCGTTTTGCTCTCATGTTCCAGTCGGTAGCTACTACTGCGCATCCCTTCATAGTCATTCTGAAGCAGGACGACTTGCAGGGATGAAGGCCCAGGGCTAAAAGCAGGAAATCTTTAAGACTCTCAGGAGCTGGGGACATAGGCGCTTAGCAATATCCTGAGAAACGTAAGGCCATTTGATTAGAAGTATTTTCTCCTTTGCGAATAGGACTCATCTGAGCAGAAATACGCTCAGTTATACCACAGACACAGCGAGTTGTAAGAGTTTTCTAAATCTACTATTGAAAAGTCATTTTTTGAAGGGTAGTCGTGTTTTAATACATTTATTTCACTAACCAGGTGACATTCTTATCCATAAATTTGTAGGTGGTTCAATTATAATGAGTTTAAATTTAAAGTACTGGTCATTATTTTAAAAATATTTGGGGGGAGCGGCGCACAGGTGGCTCAGTTGGTTAAGCATCCACCTTCAGCTCAGGTCATGATCTCACATTCGTGAATTCGAGCCCCATGCCAGGCTCTGTGCTGACAACTCAGAGCCTGGAACCTGCTTCAGATTCTGTGTCTCCTTCTCGCTCTGTCTCCCCTCCCCCCACTCACACACTCTCTCAAAAATAAACATTTAAAAACTGTTTTTAACTTTTTTTTAAATGTTTACTTAGAAAGGGAGAAAGAGAGGAAGAGAGAGAATCCCAAGGAGGCTCCGCACACAAGGAGGCAGAGCTCAACGCAGGGCTCAGTCCCATGAACCATGAGATCATGACCTGAGATGAAATCAAGAGTTGGACACTCAACTGACTGAGCCACCCAGGCACCTCTTAAAAATATTTTTGTAAGAGTGCCTAGGTGGCTCCATCGGTTAAGTGTCCGACTTCAGCTCAGGTCTTGATCCCACAGTTTGTGGGTTCGAGCTCCGTGTCAGGCTCTGTGCTGGCAACTCAGAACCTGGAGCTTGAATTCTCTCTCTGCCCATCCCCCACTCGCGCATGCACTCTCTCTCAAAAATAAACATTAACAAAATTTTTAATAAAAATGAAAAACATTTTTCTACTAAAAATCTTTGTAAAGCCCCACTCTCAAGAGTGCTGTCCAATAAACTTTGTGCAGTGAAGAAAACGTTCTATATCTGCACTGTCTAGTCTGATGGCCACTAGCCACAGGTGGCTCTTAAGCAGCTGAAATGTGGCTATTGTGACAGAGACTGAATTGTAATTTTAAATAGCCCAGTGTTGTGTGGTGGCTACCAAAAGGGACAGCAAGCAAGGTAATCAATAATACAGGCTGATTGGGGCGCCTGGGTGGCTTAGTCAGTTAAGCGTCCGACTTTCGCTTGGGTCATGATCTCGCGGTTCGTGGGTTCGAGCCCCGCGTCGGGCTCTGTGCTGACTGCCAGCTCAGAGCCTGGAGCCTGTTTCAGTCTGTGACTCCCTCTCTCTCTGACCCTCCCCTGCTCACGCTGTCTCTCTCTCTCCTAGAAATAAATAAAACATTAAAAAAAAAATTTTTTTTTAAAAAAAAAAATAATACAGGCTGATTCGCCAAACACGGGCCTCTATTCCTAAACAGTATGCCTAAGCTGCTGCTTCTCCACTTACCCAATTTTTTCCTGGACTTTGCTACTGTGGTGGACAAAGGTCTAGTCTTCCCCTCGCTGCTTTCCTCCAACTCCTCCAGCATCAAGTTGTCTCCAGAATGAAAAGGAATGGAAAATAGGGGCAGGGTGTCACCTACTTGCTGCCTAAATGATGCTAGGCTTGAGGGCACACACAGATACATATAACTAGTAGAATGTTCTGGAGTTGACCACCACCCATCATTCATCCCGGAACTGTCCTGGCATAAAGAAAATCCCATCTGGCCACAGTAAGCAGCCGTTTCACATACTTTTTTATTCTTAGCAACTGAAAAAGGAGCTCGTGGAACGTGAACCTCAAGTAACCACCTTACAAGAGATTTCAAACAGCCTTCTTATTAAGGGGCATGGCGAAGACTATATTGAGGCTGAAGAGAAGGTACATGTTATTGAGAAGAAACTCAAACAGTTACTTGAGCAAGTGTCTCAAGACTTAATGTCCTTGCAGGGAAGCCAGGTGAGTCCACTTGTGGCTTTTAAATACACATTGTATCAGATGCAAACAAGAAAGTGGTATATGGTGGCCTCGCTGTGGGAGGGAGTGTGGGAGGGAGTGTGGGAGGGAGGCTATAAGCAGGCCATCTGCGTGGAGCCTCGAGTCCTGCCCCTTCCTACCTGGGTGGCTTTAGAAAGTTAGGCAAGCTCTTTGTCCTCTTGTTTGCAAGAGGGAGAGAACAATGTGTGCCTCGGGCTGGCACATGAAAACAAGTCTGATCCCTCTATCATTTCTGTCTTGCCTTCATGTGGAACAGACTTGAGAGTCTTCCTTCACTGTCCTGGGCTCTCTCTTCTGACCACTCTCTCATTTTTCCACTTTCTTCTCTTTCAAATGTGATCCAACTCCGAATGAATGGATACCCAGACGATGGCCTCACCACACTTAAGGGAGGCCTGTCCCCTCCATTCTAGAGGGACATTTCCACCTGTGCAGCCAACGCTATATTGTGTTGATGGCCATGCGATCGCTTCGGCACAGCTGGCATGCTCACTGTCAACTGATTCTGTCCCCCTAGATGCAGCTAAACTCGGTCTCCCCTGTGTATGCTATGAGTTTTTAATGCTGCGGTTGGTCTTGCCTTGTTTACATTCTTTTCTGTCTGGAAAAGTCTGTTTAAGATTTCTGGAAGAGGGAGCTCTTTCAGCCGGGGAAGGGGGGAGCAGAGCAGTGAGGCTGCATGGAGCACATTTGTGTGCTCTGGGGACTATTCAGAACCCTCTGTTTCCCTGAACTGAACCCTTGGGGTATGGATTTCAGAACCCAGACCCATCTCTGCCCAGCATGGATGAGGTAGACTCTGGAGACCAGCCTCCAGCAGCGCCTGCACCAGCTCCCCAAGCCAAGGTGAGAGCCCCTTTCTGCCAGGAGAAAAATGCTGGTTATTTTTCAGAGTTACTGAGAGGACAGGGAGGCGCCTGAGTGGCTCAGTCAGTTAAGTGACTGACTTCGGCTCAGGTCATGGTCTCACGGTTAGTGAGTTCGAGCCCCACATCGGGCTCTGTGCTTACAGCTCAGAGCGTGGAGCCTGCTTCAGACTCTGTCTCCCTTTCTCTCTGTTCCTCCTGCATTCATGCTCTGTCTCTCAAAAATAAATAAAAACATTAAAAAAAAAAAACTACAGAGAAGATAGGAACTAGAGACTCCAAGGCCCCATGTAGGCTGTGAATGATGGGACCCTTTCTGGGGTTATTGAAGTGAGTGCCTTCCCAATCTCTCCCCATTAACAGCAGATCAACAAACTAGAATGCAAAACTCTTGTGAGCTTAACAAAGCCAATGATTTCTTACCGCATGGAGTAGAATCCTGAATGTATTTGCCTGGTCTCAAAAGCTTGGCAGGAAGGTGAGCTCAGGAAGGTGTATAATTTAAAAAGGAAGGAGGTTTTATCATGGACAGGACTAAACAATCTTCAGTTTCTAACAGGGTTGTTTTTATCCAGCAGCTCGGAGCAGAGAGAATGACGAAAGACCAGAACAAGGCGGACAGCAGGTAGGGGGAATTGAGTCCTCTGCTACACACAAACACACACACACACACACACACGCATGCACGCACACGCTGCTCACCCGTCTTGCCAAAGCCATGCTTGAGGTCTTTGTAAGAACCCAAGTGACTTGTTTTCTTTAGTCTGGAAAGGGCTGGGCTGCCTTTCCAGAACTGAACCTCAGTCGTCGGCCCCCACTTTTAATCTCAGGCCCCGGATGTGTCCTTCGCGAGCAGGGGTCAGATGACTCAGGGGGGCGTGGCCTCTGGAGCCCCGTGCTCACCGCTTCTGTCTTGTCGGCAGGGTGCCCGGGCCGGGCAGCTCGCGGCCACGGCGCTCCTTCCTGTCGCGGGTGATCCGGGCGGCGCTGCCCCTGCAACTGCTGCTGCTGCTGCTGCTGCTCCTGGCCTGCCTGCTGCCCGCCTCGGAGGACGACTACAGCTGCACGCAGGCCAACAACTTCGCCAGGTCCTTCTACCCCATGCTGCGGTACACCAACGGGCCGCCTCCCACCTAGAGGCCCCGCCCAGCTTCGCGGGCGCCTCACTCGCCAGGCGCATCGGCAGTGAGTGAGTGACCCTCCGGGGCCTTACTGTGGACACCACCCTCCAGGCTGGCTGGAGAGGGCTTCCTAGTGACATTCCTCCCTGGGGGCAGGGAGCCCGGGCAGCAGGCGCCTCGGGCAGTTTGACAGCCAAATTGATCGGTCTGGGATCTCTGAAAACTGCAGTTTCCTGAAGAGCCGAGATTCCGATTTATTTGGGAAAACGACCTTAAAATGTAGCTACTGTGCTCAGCGAACAGTAGCGTTCACCCCATCTTTCCGAAACAGGCTAGCAGATTCCACCTTAGAAGTGGTTCGGAAACTCACCCACACCCTTAGCTGATTGACTGAAACAATCCTATTCAGGAGGTTTAGAATTAATTTTACTCCAATCAGCTAGCAATCTTGAGCTACACGTGATAAACCAAAACATTCTGTTCTGTACGTAGGTCTGCTCTTTTATATTGCTTTAAATTTTTAAAGAAATTATATTGCATGGATGTGGTTATTTGTGCATATTTTTTAACAATGCTGGATCTGTATGAATAATGTAAACTTTGATTTTTTTAAAAAAATCAGATTTTAGCTGGAGCTTTTGACTAATGTACAGTAAATGCCAAGCTACTTGATAGGATGTTTTTGTAAGTTAATTTTATAAGACTTTTCACAAAGTGATGCTTCAGGTATTGTTTAGCTGTTTGGCCATGGGGGGAGGGAGGTTGCTCCAGAAACTTGAAGCGGTTTGTGGTATGTCCAACTCATGTTTCTCATTAAAACAAACAAATACTCATACTTTTGTTGCACTGGATTATGTTACAAATTAAGTGTTATGCGTAACCTTACATAGCACAAAAATTAATTGCCAGGGAGGGGGTGGTGCGCCCAACTTCAGCTCAGGTCTTCATCTCAGGATTTGTGGGTTCGAGCCCCAACAGCGGGTGCTCTGCTGCCAGCCCAGAGCCCACTTTGGATCCTCTGTCCCCCTCTCTCTGCCTCTCTCAAATAAGGTTTCATTTTTAATTTTTTTTAATGTTTTATTTATTTCTAGGAGAGAGAGAGAGCGTGAGCAGGGGAAGGTCAGAGAGAGAGGGAGTCAGACTGAAACAGGCTCTGAGCTGGCAGTCAGCACAGAGCCCGACGCGGGGCTCAAACCCACAAACTGCGAGATCATGACCTAAGCGAAAGTCGGACAAGTAACCAACTAAGCCACCCAAGCGCCCCATTTTTAATTTTTTTTAATGTCTGTTTGAGAGACAGAGCCAGAGAGAGGAAGACACAGAATCCGAAGCAGGCTCCAAGTCTCAGAGCTGTTGTGATAGAGGCCCCTCCCTAAGGAATGTGGTAAGAAAAGACCTCAAGATAAGGGAAGGCAACCTGGCTATGTGCATACATGACATCCCTCAGGACCCTGTAACATGAGACCACCTGATCAGACTGTATGCCTGTACATTACCCATATATGGGAGACAAAGCAATAGAAAATGCATAAAAGGCTACACCACCTGAGGTTTGGGGTTCAACTTTTCAGGTACAGAGCCAACTGAGCCTGTGCAGGCATGAATAAAGTTGCTTTCTGGAAAGTAAAGCCTCAGTGTTATGACTCTCTGTGCAAGAAACCTGCTACACTGTCAGCACAGAGCCTGGTGCAGGGCTCAAACTCCCCAACCGTGAGATTGTGACCTGAGCCAAAGTTGGATGCTTAACCGACTGAACCACCCAGGCGCCCTAATAAACTTTTAAAAAATATATATTTGGGGGGATTTATTGGTTTTAATTCTAAGCTAAGCTGTATATTTTTATTTAACTTTGTACAGAATAACATATGAGATCTAAACTCCCACAACCTGTATATGTAGAAATTATCCAGTGTGTAGCCCTCCAGTGCTGTAGGGAGTGATGAGGGCATATCAATGAAGGTGGGTACAAAGGAAATGATCCTTTCACCCAGATTTTTCTATCCCCAGCTCTCTCCAAAGCGAACAGATTTTAACAAATGGTATAGGAATTAGAAGTCACTGACCCAGTTCCTAGGTCCACTGTTCCTAACCTGTAGCTCTTGACACCGGGGAGACACCACTGACTAAACGGTCACCTCCGTCGGGACCCCCTCTCCTTCTCTGCCCAGCACAGACCTCAGGGGAAGCCAAGGACGCTTGCCTGTGGATGAAGCCCAGACTCAGCACCAGGGGCCCCTTCCATGGGTCAGACATCCCCCAAGACATGTGCAGGTTCCCGAGCAGCTAGACGTAAAAGGGCCAGTTGGAAGAGACTCAGTCTTCACTTTACCAAACTGATGAAAGCGTTTGATTGATAGGGAGAAAAGGGCACTTACTTAAAAAAAATTTTTTTTTTAAGTAAGCTTCATACCCAGTGCAGAGCCCAGTTAGTTATAGGGCTTGAACTTACAACCCTGAGATCAAGACCTGAGCTAAGATCAAGAGTCAGACACCTAACCGAGCCACCCAGACGCCCCAGGGTACTTTTTTTTTTTTAAACTGCTAAGCCTTTTGATGCTTTAAAATAATTCATTTCTGGGGCACCTGGGTGGCTCAGTCACTTGAGCATCTGACTTCAGCTCAGGTCATGATCTCACGGTTTCATGGATTCAAGCCCCGCGTTGGGCTCTGTGCTGACAGCTAGCTCAGAGCCTGGAGCCTGCTTCAGATTCTGTGTCTCCCTCTCTTCCTGACCTTCCCCTGCTCACACTATCTGTCTCAGAAATAAATAAAACATTAAATAATTCTTTTCATGGATTACAAAAATCCCAGAGGGACATTTAAGGGGAAAATGGTACCCAAGCCTTTGCTCTAAGCCACCGAGTTGGTTAGAGGTCCTTGCTCCAGTTTTGCAGAATCTTGACCTCCTTCTCTTCCTTCCAGTCCAAAGGAGGCGATGGTTCTAGAAACCTTTGGAGCAAGTCAAAGTTCCAGTGAAAGAAAAGTGTCTACATTTTAAAGCCTAATTGTGCCCATACATTCTCAAAATAAGGATCTTTGAGTCTTGAGTCTATACTCCAGGCTTCTAAACACTACCCTCACCCTCAACAGGCCTTCCTTCACGCCAAGCTCTTGTCCTGAGCTTTTATATTCCCAGACGCTTGTCCTGAGATCATCTGTTTTACAACTTTAAGAGGTTTTGCATCTTCCATTCCCCACAAGGGAGGGACATTTTTAAGCAACTATTGGCATTAAGATAACTTCAGTATGAATAAATAATTTTTCTCCCCATCCCTAATGGAGTACAATACTTAGATTGGGGTACTTACAGAAAATCTACCCAAATAATGGATGCACTGCAAACCAGGACTTTTATATGTGTGAGCTGCATTTTATTTGGACACACAGTGCCTGTGGTCCTAAATCACTAGGGTGAGATTAGTTGACCAAAGATTAAATCGCTGCTGTTTAGAAAGTCTTTGACAGGGGCGCCTGGGTGGCATACTCGATAAAGTGTCCAATCTCGTGGTTCATGAGTTCGAGCCCCAAATCAGGCTCTGTGCTGACAGCTCAGAGACTGGAGCCTGCTTCAGATTCTGTATCCCCCTCTCTCTCTGCCCCTCCCCCACTGACACTGTCTCTCTCAAAAATACACATTAAAAAAATTTTTTCTTTCAAGTCTTTGACAGCTTAAGACAGATTCCTAACCCTCCTGAAATTGTAGGCAAGTGTTTGTTGCTTATGTACCTTTTTCTGGGAAGAGTGTCCATGGTTTTCATCAGACTCTTAAAGGGTGCTGCAAACGTAAAACAGAATAGAATTCAGAATACAATGGGAACATGGACTACTTAAGCCTAATTATTGAAAGTTCTTATATTCCCAACAAATACATTTTTAAAGCCAAAATTATGAAAAACACTTTATTTAGCTTATGTCACATTAAACTTTCCATAAACATTAAGGGGACACAGCAGCAGGGAAAAGTCGTAGTGGAAGGAATGGGAAGCAGACCTCAAAATCTGTCACACAACAGCAAACATTCATTTGTAAAAAGGCCCAAATGTAAGCTTAATGGTACAAAGCGTTCACCTGAAAAAATGACAAGCGAAAGCCAGCCAACGGGCTCTGAGGTACACAGGACCACTGGATGACAAAGTCACAGCACCGAGGGTCTAGGCAGTGAGACACCCAAAGCAGAAGAACAAACGCGCGGAGACTGTGCTAACAGGAGCTGCTCAGGGCTGGTGTTCGCAAGCCTTAGCCCTTCCCACAAAGGAAATCCTCCCACACATTAACAAGCAGCTAGGATCCTTGGAACTCCAAAAAGAGAGAGAGAGAGAGAGAAAGAAAGAAAGAAAGAAAGAAAGAAAGAAAGAAAGAAAGAAAGAAAGAAAGAAAGAAAGAAAGAAAGAAAGAAAGAGAGAGAGAGAGAGAAAAGAAAGAGAGAGAAAGATTCTTGACTC
The DNA here is from genome assembly GCA_017311185.1 of Proteles cristata cristata. NCBI lineage: Eukaryota > Metazoa > Chordata > Mammalia > Carnivora > Hyaenidae > Proteles > Proteles cristata. The sequence continues at coordinate 1,079,966 of JAESUZ010000388.1, read as the reverse complement.
CAAAGCAACCAAAAGGGTTCTAAGATCACATATCACAGAGACATTGCACATCTTAGAGCTGTCACTGGGGCCGAAATCCCAGCAACTTGGAGAGCTATAAAGAAAAATCGGCATGTGCTTCACACTATTGTATACCAGACTCCACACGGATGCATGAGTAAGTACCTGGAAGGTGTGAGAACTTTACAAGGGCAAATTTCCACCCTGTACTCCGCTCCAGTGCATTTGGGGAAAGCAATAGCAGACAGAAGGAGGTGACAGGAATACGACCCACTGGCTTATGAGCCCAGCATGTGAGGACAAGAAGAATAAAACTACTCTCATTTCCTGTTCCACTTGTATAAAGTTTAGTGCAGACCCCATCTCAGCTGAGAAGGTAGGAGGATCTAAAGATACAATAGAAGGCAACCATAACTTTTTTTGTTTTTTTGAGAGAGAGAGAGGGAGGGCACAAGTTAGCAAGGTGCAGAGAGAAAGGAAGAGGAGAAAGGGAATTCCATGAGAGGAAGAGAGAAGTGGGGCTCACCCGGAGCAGGACACAAGCTCCCGAACCGTAAGATCATGACCTGAGCTGAAGTCAGATGCTAAAGACTGAGCCACCCAGGCCCCCAGAGGCAACCCTAACATTAGTGCGTGCTACACACCAAGATTCACGTCAAGCAACAGACCTACAGACGCACGGCCTGCAGCAGGAACAATACTGGCCAGACAAGCAGAAGACTTACATTCCTGTCCAGGTTTTGCCCTAAATAGTTTTATGACTTCGAGCAGGTCAGTTTACCCCTCTGGGCTTTTACACATGGATCAAAGATGAGACTCAACGTCTGTGTCAAGTTGGGAAGTTGGGAAGGCCCCACTTAAACCACAGCAGCCATGCATGTCAGATGGCAACTGATAAATGGATTCTGCAGCCTAAAAATATTTCCTTAGTGTTTTGGGGTTTTCTTTGTGTTTTGTTTTGTTTTTAACTAAACTGCATGATGACTTTAAGCTTTGGACTTTTACCTGTATTTAGCTCTGTCACTTACTGCCCCGTGTGACCTTGAGCAAGTTTGCCTCTACCCTCTATCTTCCAGAGCAAGAAAATTAGTATAGCAGTAATAATTGTGAGGAGTAAATACAAAAGTATGAGGCATTGAGAACTGTGCCCAGCACACCGTAAGAGTTCCACAAATACTATTTTTAGGTACCAAATAATGTATTTTTATGATTTCCTTCACATAATCTTTATTATGTTGTCTAAAAGGCTTTTAGCAGCTTAAATAAATGGGTCACATCTTATTAAATAAAAACGTTTTGTTTCAAAATAGACCTAGATACTGAAGGTGCACCTTGAATTTGAAAAGGTGGCCATATATGCAAGCTTCTTAACTGACTTAAATAAAAACCCAACTGTTTTCACATGCTAGAATATTCTAGATTTGCTTCAACCTAGCTTGCTTATGATTATGGAAGTTGCTCTGCCAAGAACTGCTAACTCCTTTCTTTTTACTGAAGTCTAGAATAATTGGCTTTCTAGCTGAGTGGGCAATTGAAATAATCCAGATAAAGATGATTTCACTGCAGAGCTTGTGTTGATTTGCCTTGTTTTAATACAGTTGAGACCCTCTAGATTTGTGATTAGGCTGACAATCTTCTGTTCCCACCTCAAGTTTTTAAGAAATATCTCTTCCAACTGATGTTTCAGTCGAATCCTCTGTAACTGGTCCCAGTGGCGTGAATGTGATGGGCCTGAGGCCACACAGGGGCTGCGGGGAGAGGCGGGAAGGAGGACAATGTGTGCACACTGGCTGTGCAGCCTTAGGCTGCACAAGGTCCTCTCTAGGGACTGCCAGTTACCTCCTAGGAATCCCAGTGAACACTCTGTTCTAATGTTCTCTGTGTTAAGAATATTCCATGTCAATTATTTCAATAAGATTTGTCCATATGATCCCATATGAGACACTCGCGTTTTTGGAATTAAGCCCAAGTCGCATTTGTCTCTCACAAATAAGTTTCTCACGTTAAACAATAACTTGCAGATCAAAATGGAAGAAAAGAATCTTGCCACACGAGTATGAGGCAAAGCTAAGATTGCTTTTCCATAATATATAAAATGTAGTGGGTGGGGTTTTTTTTCCCCCTCTGATACTCAAGTTAATTCTTGTTTACATTTATCCGGTCCTATTTCCCTGAGTTAATTTCTTTTGAAAACTGATCTTGAAAACAACAAAATCCTGGCTTAGCTGTGGCAGAATTTTAAGTTGTCCATAGGTCACTTTGAGGGGGTGTGGATACACCCCCAAATGATTAATCTTTAAAATGGAGACTGAGGGTTTACCAAAAACATAAAACCTACACACTAGTGTCATCTTCAGAGGACACGTTTGGAGCAGATGGGCACAGAGATTCAAAACGCTCCATCTGCAGAGGGAGAAAGGGCTCTAAAATATTCTAAACAAAACGAAGAACACTTTTCAACTATAGATCATGTTATCTCAACTGTCTACTTGGCCCAGACCCCAGTTCTAAGAGCCAGCCTTGCACCGAGGAGGCCCCCCAGGCCAGACTAACCTGTACCAGCAGCACAACCCCGCATGGCCAAGGAGAAATGACCAACAGTGTTACATCCCCCTAATGGGCTGACTATAAATGCAGTGAAGCAAGCAGCCTCAAGAAGCACGCGGGAATAATGAAGCATGTGCAGTGGGCACTGTAAGGGTTTACACAAGCACATGCACCATCCAGGCCATCACGGGATTTTGGGCATGGTCAGTGCTTAGACACCTGAGACAAATCTGGTTTCTACCCCGGGCAGCAAAATCCAACCTAAAAAATGTCACTGCATGCTACTGGGGCAGTGGTGTGGACCTCATTCTGTTTCGTTTTTGTTTTTGAACCTGGTAGTCTCTTGTAAATGCAATTAAGAAAATTTCATCAGCAGGGGCACCTGGGTCGCTCAGTCAGTTAAGCGTCTGACTTCAGCTCAAGTCATGATCTCACAGTATCCTGAGTTCAGGTCCTGCATCGGGCTCTGTGCTGTGAGCACAGATCCTCTGTCTCCCTCTCTCTCAGCTTGTGAGTGCTTTCTCTCTCTCTCAGCAAATACTTGTTCAAGACTGCCTCCTTAGCCTCCCACTTCCCATTTCTCCAGCCTGGTATCTTCCATTTGGCATGCGGGGTTCTAGGCTGGCCAGAAAGAGAGAGGACTGACCTTCTGGAAGACACCGGTTCGCCAGTTCCTGTAAAAGGCAGCTCATGTGATCTGTACCGAATCTCACCTAGGCTGCAACACTGAGCCACTAGGAATAATTTCAGACCACCTCACACTACAGACCATGGCGTATTCTCTAGGTCTGTGTCCAAGTGTTTCGGAAACGGCTCTGCTCAACTTTTAGTAAAACTGTGCCAATATCAAAATTAAGAATTATTCGAGGTCTCCCTAGCAGAAACCAACCTTTACAACATTGAATTTAATCTTTCTAACAATGATTTAGTAAATACAGAATGTGCTAGCCAAAGAGAATCTATTTTCAAAAAGAGAATGGGTTTAACCTCCTATCACAAGGTAATTTTTTAAAACATCATCAAAAAAATCAAACACGATTATTTAACTGCTCACTTCCAAGGTACGGATGTAACTCCCTTTACGCATTCACTATGTTCCTGAAGATTTCGATTATTAAAAAGTGAGCTAAAATTGTAATTTCAGAGGTGCTTTATCACCTTGTCCTATTTATGTTCCGCTTGCGATAGGAACAAATAGTTTACAAGGTTTCTATTTCCCTCAGCTCACCATATAAATATTCTGATAAGAAAATAGTTTAAAAGAGCCCTAGGATGTAAAAGAATTCTTGCTATAAATAATTATCCCTTAATATATATATTTTTTAAATGGAGTTCACAACCCAGGTCTTTGTTCAAGTGATATGCTCACCAAATCTACACAGGTTGGCCCTGAACCCGACACACCGGTGTGTCTGTAGCCATTCATCTGTCCACAGAACAGCGTGCCTTGCACACACACAGCCTGACGTGCTCCTGTCCATGGATGGCTGATGTGGTGCTTGTGGCCGCCCCAGGGAGGCTGTGGCTGTGACCCAAACCCACAGGAGAAACCCATTCCTACAAACCCTGGGCCCTTCTCCAGCACACACCAGGCACCTTGGGACAAGAGAGTTTGAAGGAAGGAAATTTCCAGAGGCAGGAAGATTGAAATCACCACAATCCTCCATGAAAGTGATCACAGACACACATGCACCCCAAATAATTAGCAGGCTCTGTGCATGCAAATCAAGAGGAATGAAATTCTATAAAGTTGGTGGCAAGGTTGGGGGGGGGAGAACATGACTCACTCCCCAGCCTGACCCCCAGCTCCCCAGGTCACAATCCCTCTGGCCTTCAACGGTAATAGTGATACGTGACCTCTGTCCTCACAGATGTGTGAAGTAGCATGGAACTAATTCATTCACTGTTGTAGTTTTCAATCCTACAGTCAAGTCACCCAGAAGAGAGCAAACAGAGGCCTACAGGCAGGTTAGGTGGCACAAAAAAGGTTAATCCACTTCCTAGGGCACCTGGGTGGCTCAGTCGATTGGGCGTCCAACTTCGGCTCAGGTCATGATCTAACAGTTTGTGAGTTCAAGCCCCATATCGGGCTCTGTGCTGACAGCTCGGAGACTGGAGCCTGCTTCGGATTCTGTGTCTCCCTCTCTCTCTGCCCCTCCTCTACTCTCACTCTGTCTCTCTCTTTCTCAAAAATAAACAAACATTAAAAAAAAATTTAAAGGTTAGCCCACTTTTTAAAAGTGCCACATTCTCTCCCCTCTCTACCTTATAAACTTTCCACATCGGATTTCCACCATTGATTCCAAAACCTTCAGGATGTTTCCCAGGGAAGCAGAAGGGAGATGGAAAATAAGAAAGGGACCACACTGAGATCCTAAGAGGCCGAGCAAGATGTAAACTCTGCATTCAAACATGCCCCCTGGCTTTTTCACCCTGACTCCTGCGAAATAGGGAGGTCGGGTGAAGGACGGTACACGGCTGAGCCTACCATGACCCAATGAGGGACCACGCGGGAGAAAGACGATGAAGCCCACCCACTTCCAGGTGGAGCTCACGGTTTGCATTTGGGGTTCACACTTCAGCCTCTGACCTCCTCTGCGGCCTGTTCGCCTCAGGATGGGCATCACTGAGGAGACTGGGGGCTCTGAGAGCCCTCTTTGCTCTTACTCTCCTCTGCTGGGCTGCACTGGGACCCTGGGATCAAGGACTTGTGTCCGCGAAGCGTGTGGGCATTCAGCATCTCCAGCAGCAGGTCGTAGACCGGGACCATGTTTTTGCACTTCATGTTGAGCAGGTGTTCCATGCCCTTGTTACTGCGGGGACAAAGACATGCTGAGTCTTTCCCGCAAGGCGGCCGTAGGAACTGCAAAATCTTCCCCAACTCTCCCAGCAAAGGCGGTCCACTCCACACACCCCAAACTTCCCCTGGTCATTTGTGCTACATAGGATCCTTCCATCTGCCTCCTTCAATAATCTACACTTAAGGGCAAGGACCTCAGTGTCCCACCACCCACCCACAGTGTCCTGACAGAACCCGGCATAGAGTGCAATTCTCGCTGTTGCCGTTTGTATAGTTGCCGTCAACCAGCAAATATACTGCTCCTGGGGGCAATACAAGGTTCGGTTCCTGAGAGGCTCTGGTCACATTTTCATCATCCGATTCATACATAACCTAGATGTGCCTGTTTTTTTGTTTAAAGACACCTTATTTAACATACCTTGTTGCTTCATTAACATTTAACTCACAGCCTATGTTACTATAGCTCATGCAAGAACAAAGCTTATCTAACACACATCTTTTCTCCATAAGGCACATCACAGCCTTCATGCACTTAGGGACACTGATAGTGCTTCAGCACTGGGCTTGGGGGCCACTTCTAGACAGTGAATCTCCCAACGAAAAGCATAAATATGCAAAAATGTGGCACTAAAGGGACCACACAAAGGACATTTCGTTACACTACGAGCGCCGAACCAAGAATACAAGTGTCACCTTGTCTGATCTCCGTTGGGAATGTAAATGTGGGCAACTCAAATTTTTTGCCGCTCTGCGTATGTTCTTGAAAGACCACAAAAAATGCCATTGAGTGTGGATTCAGGGGTTACAAGTAAATTTGGAAAAGTAGTCAACTTTGCAAATACAGAATCTGTGAATAATGAGAACAGACCATATCTGTTCTGAAAATGATTGTGTGGTAAATAATCATTCAAGAGGAAACAAGGCACAGGCTGTTTTCATTTCTTTCCCCTTGTAATAATTTTTTTTTAAATGTTTTATTTATTTCTAGGAGAGAGAGAGAGAGAGAGACAGCGCGAGCAGGGGAGGGTCGGAAAGAGAGGGAGTCACAGACTGAAATAGACTCCAGGCTCTGAGCTGGCAGTCAGCACAGAGTCCGACGTGGGGCTCGAAGCCACAAACCGCGAGATCATGACCTAAGCGAAAGTCGGACGCTTAACCGACTAAGCCACCCAGGCGCCCCTCCCCTTGGAATAATCCTTGAGGTGAATACTGTCTGTGTCCATGGCCCCTAGACTTTTGTGCTCCTTGGGTAGCAAGTACTTTTTTCCCAGCACAGAGCTACCATCCTCCACTGCCCCTTCATCAGTACACATGACTTATGTTCCCTGAACACACCCCACTCACGGCCCTACCTTCCTAAACCTGCGGGCCTCACCAGTTTCCTTTGGTCTCGTTCTTAACATCCTGATGCTCTCATGAGAACATAACCACTCTTTAAGCAGAAACACAGGTCCACCAAGGTTATGTATGAATCGGAGGATGAAAATGTTGTGACCAGAGCCTCTCAGGAACCTGACCCTGTACTTCCCCCAGGAGCAATGCATTTGCTAATTTGGTACCTCCCCAGATCACTAGCCTCAGGAGTTGATCCAGAGTAGCTGAGTTTAGCCTCGAAAAGAAAATGACCTCAGAGTAGTGCTGCAGGGATGGGAGGCACTTCACGTTAGGGGAGACACTGCCCCTTTAAGAATTCCATGAACAAGCCCTAACCCCCAGCAACTAAAAAACAGATGAAGGATGCCATAAATACCCTATAAGGTGGCACATGACAGCAATTCAGTGCCCACTATGCCAATCTTTGGCCACAAGCACATACACTGATGAAGGGACCCTCCCCCCCCATTCCCTTTTAGGGGGTTATTTTCCTTTAGAGGTAAAAATTCTACCTTATTACTCTCAAACCTACAAACATTTTCCCAAAGCTCTTCACCCTTCTCAGAGCATGCTCCCCCTCATGCCCACACATTCAGTGGAGCCCCGCCCCCCCGCCCACCACCACCACCACCGCCCAGGACTGTACCTGGCGTGTCTGACGTGAGAAAGGAGCATCAGGAGGTTAGCCAGGCGAACTGGCTGCTGCTGGGAGGGAATCCCGCTCTTGGCAATCACCCAGACCAGAGCATCGGTCACAGCGTTCAGCAAGTGAGTCAGTTTCCGGCTGCTCTCAGCCTCCTGGGTTGCTGCGGCTAACGGGTACATGCCTGGACAGAGAGTAACAGCCACAAGTCATTGCTCTGAGGGAACGGAACGGAAGGCATGTATCCAGCAGCTAAGCATGCCTACATTCTCCACAAAGGCGAGCAAACTCATCTGAGTTGTTCTGACCCCTGCACATGTGGTGAAATCTTCTCTTCACCTGCCTATGATGTCCTTCCCCCAAGAGCCAGCCCCGTCGCCAAACCTGGCTGAATGCGGGCAGACTAACTGTTCTCTCAAAATGTCACCTGGCCCACACTGTGGCACTTCCTAGCAGTAAACCTATTTAGTGGCCTGAGACCATTACGTGGTGTTTCTCAGCTGTAGCCACAGAAACAGAGATGGTCAGAGAGTGAGATTAATTCTACTCTTAGCCCCTAGGAGGCCCCCTCAACTAAGAGGACTTTAACAAACATAAATGAATGACCATGGCGGCGATGCAGCCTCCCCTGTCCACCCCTCATGTGTGCTGCATGATGACAGTCATGGCAGGCCCGCTGTCCAGGCCCTTGGCATCACACCTCCGGTGGCACCTTGCTGGGGCAGGAAGTCCATCAGGCCAGTTTCCTAGTTCTTCCGGCCCAAGCACCTCATTGGGCACAGCCTGCAGGCACATGGCTCCTGAGATCCCCCAAAGCCGGCCTGCCCTGCAGGGAGGCTGCTCCCCGCCCCGGTCCCCTGGCCTGAGTGTAATCCCCCTCTGACTCTGGGATCTGAGATACTGTGGCCTCCCAGTAGCTGCAAAATAATGGCTCAGGTAAATCCTCTTGACCCCACAGCCCCCATCAAGCCTGATTCCTCCATTTCTGGAAGCAGGGAAATAATTATCTTCTCTCCCAGGCTTTCTGTTTCAAAGTAAGAATAAATGGCGACTCTGTGGAATCAAGAAGGGAGCCACCAGCCATGCGCTACGAGGATAATGATGACAGGCACATCATCATCCATGGAATTCAGGCCCTTTCCGTTCTCTTTTCTTATTGACATTTTTAGTTCAATTCAGGTAGTTCATTTCAACACAGCTCAGTGGAGGCCAGGGACATACCGAACCACAATTATGCAAATGCAATGCTTCACCATGCCCCGGGGGCATGTCCCTTCTCGAAGGCTGATGATGTGGGCTTAAAATAGTCCTCTTTCTATAATAGCCCAGAACTGCTTCTCTAACCCACGGGCTCACGTCATTCTCCACAGTGACTCTTCCTGAATCCTCCCATGTCCTCAGAACTCTGACTGAACCCCATGGCAGGTGACCCACCCTCCCACTGCAGAAGGAACAAGCCCTGCCCTTGGCCCAACAGGTCCCCTCTGAGCCACCAAAATGCAGACCCACTCACGAGGCTCCCTTTCATGACTTCACAGCTTTTGGGCCAGAGTCCAAACCATCTGGTGCAGCTTTCAAGGGCACCAGGCTGCACTCTGCTCTTTTCATCTTCATTTCCCACCACAGCCCACCTTGAACCCTTTTGACTCCAGAACATGTGACGCACAGAACATGCCGAACTTTCTGCTTAGGACCTCTCTCTCTCTCTCTCCCTCTCCTCCTCACCACCCTCCCTCTCTTGCTTACCTACATCCACTCCTCCTTTAGATCCCAGCCTGGTTGTGAACTTCCTTCTGGATGCTTCCCTGACCTCCCTACTGTCCTACCCTAAGTCTACTTTGGGTTCTCCTCTAAAGTTCTGACAGTGCCCTGTGCACTCCAACCCCCATGTTGTCCCACATCCTGGATTTCCTTATACACACCTATGGCCACCCTTTCACCCTCAGAGACACTGGACAGAAGCACTTTGAAAGGACAGACCCTGTCTGCTTATCATTATATCCTTATCACCTAGTGCAAAGACGGGCATGGAATAAATACTCACAAAGGGAAGAATTAGGCGGAATTTACATAGGTTCAGATTTTTACAAAGTGTTAACCAATCACACCATCATAATTTGAAATGATAAAATTGCAGGATGGGGCACCTGGGTGGCTCAGTCGATTAAGCCTCTGACTTCGGCTCAGGTCATGATCTCACATTTGTGGGTTTGAGCCCCGCATCGGGCTCTGTGCTGATAGCTCAGAGCCTGGAGCCTGCTTCAGATTCTGTGTTTCCCTCTCTCTCTGACCCTCCCCCTCTCATGCTCTGTCTCTTTCTGTCTCAAAAATAAATAAAAACACTTAAAAATTTTTTTTTAATGTAGGCTAATGCATATTTTAGGGATACACACAGAAAATTATTAATCAAACTAAGCTTACTTCCCCTAAAATTGACCTCAGCTGCATTAACAAGTGCTTTCTTTTAACTACTCTTCAGTCTATTCTTCTACATGATGTGTGCTCCATGGATTTCTGCTGTCAAAAAAATATTTTTGGATTTTTTAAATTTTTTAAAATGTTTATTTTTGAGAGACAGAGACAGAGCATAAGCAGGGGAGGGGTAGGGGCGCCTGGGTGGCTTAGTCGGTTAAGCATCCGACTTTCGCTTAGGTCATGATCTCGCGGTTCGTGGGTTCAAGCCCTGCGTCGGGCTCTGTGCTGTCAGCCAGCTCAGAGCCTGGAGCCTGTTTCAGAGTCTGTGATTCCCTCTCTCTCTGACCCTCCCCTGCTCACGCTGTCTCTCTCTCTCTCTCCTAGAAATAAATAAAACATTTTAAAAATTTTTTAAAAAATAAACGTTTAAGCAGGGGAGGGGTAGAGAGAGAGAGGGAGACACAGAATCCGAAGCAGACTCTAGGCTCCGAGCTGTCAGACCAGAGCCTGATGCAGGGCTCAAACTCACAGACTGTGAGATCATGACCTGAGCCAAAGTTGGCCACTCAACCAAATATACATTTTTGGATTCTAAAAGGAGACAAAACTGTGTACCTGTACATGTGTCAGTCCAAAGTGACAAAGTGAAAATATAAAAATAAATCCTCAGCTGAGTATACAAATGTTCATAGCACCATTACTCATGATAGCCTAAAAGTGGAAACAAATCTAGTGCCCACTGACTAATAAATGGATAAACAAGAGGTGTGATGGCCATACAATAGAATATTACTCAGCCATAAAAGAAGAACACAATGCTGATTCATGTTACAACATGGATGAACCTTGAAAACTTTATGCTAAGTGAAAGAAGTATAAGTTATAAAGGACCCCATTTTGTATGGTTCCATGTATAGGATGTGTCCAGAACAGACAAATCTATACACAGGAGTTGTGGCTGCCTAGGAGTGAGAGTGGGACAGAAATTAGGGAATGATGGCTAATGAGAACAGGCCTTCTTTTGGGGTGATGAAAATGTTCTAAAGTTGGCTGTGATGATAGGTGCATAAGTCTATGGACACACTGAAATCCACTGAATTGTATACTTTAAATGGGTGAATTGTATAGTATGGGAATCCCTCTTCATAGAGGAGTAGTCACTGCCAAGGGCAAGCCCTGGGTCTTCTACAGGCTGTGGGGGCAGCTCCACACAGGACCATCACCACCAATCACTAACAAGGAGTTTGGGGATGAGAGTCACTGAAGTTTTGGAAGGGCTGTATCAACTTTAGATATGGGAGAAGTTTGGGGGGTGGCTCAGTCAGTTAAGCGTTTGACTTTGGCTCAGGTCATGATCCCATGGTTCGTGAATTCGAGCCCCACACTGGGCTCTGTGCTGACAGCTCAGAGCCTGGAGCCTGCTTTGGATTCTGTGTCTCCCTCTCTGCCTCACCCCTGCCCCAACTCTATCGCTCTCTCCCTCTCATAAATAAACATTTTTAAAAAATTGTTGAGCGGCGCCTGGGTGGTTTAGTCGGTTAAGCGTCCGACTTTCACTTAGGTCATGATCTCATGGTTCGTAGGTTCGAGCCCCACGTCGGGCTCTGTGCTGACTGCCAGCTCAGAGCCTGGAGCCTGCTTCAGATTCTGTGTCTCCCTCTCTCTCTGACCCTCCCCTGCTCACACTGTCTCTCTCTCTCTCTCCTAGAAATAAAACATTTAAAAAAAATTGTTTAAAGACATGGGAAAAGTTTTTATATGAAGAAAGATGACCCTCTATAAAATCATCCTGGAGAGGAACTTAGCTGAAAATACCCACTTTGCCACCTCATAGGTCAGCAGTGCCCCGCCTGCACTGTGGGCATCCACACACCCTAGGGATCACCAAACATGCACTTACAGAGTAACTGTGAAGGGGCAGGCTCTGGCCGGGCAGGGAATGGGACACAAAGCCCTCACCTCCAGGATGCACACCACCCACACACACACGTAACAGAAATTAATCTCCTCTACACACCAAAAGTAAAAACATCAGCCAGGATTCATTTTAGAACACAATTAAATTACTTTACATGAAACTAAGGAAATACAGTAGAAAAGGCAACATCTTGGCACCATGCCACACACATACCAAAGAAAGTAAAATAAAAGCAAAGACATAATCTCTTCTTTTATCACCTGGGAACAGCTGTGTGTTCCTCTCACTAACCTACCTGATGACATTCTCAGCAACACCCTGGAGGCCGGGCGGGTGAAGCCCCCCAAGATCTACCGCATCCTATGTTCAAAGGATGAAGATATAAGGCAAATAAATCAGAAGTGTTTAATAAAAATCCCAGAATACTAGCCAAAGGGAAAATGTCTGGCTTTGGGGAGGCATATGTGGTATTGGCTTATTTGCTTTAAGGTTAGGAACCTCTAGCCATGACCCAGCCCTTTATCACCACCTCCTAAGGCAGCACCGTGAGAACAGGCCGGTGTTTGAGAAATGGCCATGATATGAAACAGCAGGCTGATGTTCACGGCGCTTTGCTCCCACGGTCTCGAATATAGAAAAGGACCATGTGGCCTCTTCAGGATCCTTCTGTGTGTTCTTTTGTGCCTCTGCCTTCCACGCACCTCCCTCACAGGAGCCCTCCCCAAGATGCAGAGTGAACCAGGGCTTGAGCTGATGTCTCCATCATCTTCTTAACGGCAAAGAGCTTTGTCTGGTTCTAACCCTCTAGTTCTTTCATTGAGCAAAAAAATTCATCCTTTTTAAGTCTTCAAATTGTTTACATAAAAAGGCCTCTTCCAGGCACCTGGGTGGCTCAGTCGGTTAAGAGTCCAACTTCGGCTCAGATCATGATCTCACGGATCATGATCTCGGAGCCCAGCATTGGGCTCCATGCAGGCCACTCAGAGCCTGGAGCCTGCTTCAGAGTCTCCCTCTCTCTCTGCCCCTCCCCCACTCACACTGTCACTCTCTCAAAAATAAACATTAAAAAAATTCCTAAAAATATAGACCTTTTTCTAATTTTAAATATTTTTAGGGGCACCTGGGTGGCTTAGTCGGTTAAGTGTCCGACTTTCACTTAGGTCATGATCTCATGGTTCGTGGGTTCGAGCCCTGCGACGGGCTCTGTGCTGACTGCCAGCTCAGAGCCTGGAGCCCATGTCAGAGTCTGTATCTCCCTCTCTCTCTGACCCTTCCCTGCTCACGCTGTCTCTCTCTCTCTCTCCTAGAAATAAATAAAAATAAGAAAAAAATAAATAAATAAATAAATAAATAAATATTTTTAAAGACTATCTGCAGATTGATCCGACTCCATGTCCTACATTCAGTGCCCTTGGATTCTATCCAAAGGAAAATGTTCTCAGCCTTCAGATTTCTGAGTGACAAGATGCCTGGTCCCACCACTCTTAACTCGGATATGTTGTTATGTTAGCTACAACACTGGTATAACACCTTTGAGTTCTGAAACACTTCAGCGAACATTGTAACAGGTTGTTAAATGCAGTGTTTTCTGTGACCCCTGAGTTTCAGAAGCCGCACCAAAGGTTGCGAATAATAAAGTAATACCAAGTGGCCCTCACATCCTAGGTTGTGTGGTGGAAGCAGAAGTGCTGAGAGAGGAATCATAATGGTGATGTCCCTTCCCCATCTCTCCCTATAGCAAGGACAATGTTCTCCTGCTACTCAAGCCTAGCAAGGACCAGACCCCTGGTTACCTGTTTCAGTGTATATCCCTATTCTAGACCAAAAGCATGTATCTAGTTCACTTTGACATTTTTACTACTTAGAAGTCACTGGCACATACCTGAAACTAAATAAACATTTACTGAACTGAAATTGAATTGGATAATAAAGTTAATATTCATTCTATATTATACTCATTATTAGAAGAGACAAATTACCCAGAAAAATGAATAAATAAATAGAGTATGCAGCTATTTAAAACATAACCACCTACATCTGAAACTAATACATGGGTGCCTGGGTGGCTCAGTCGGTTGGTTGAGTGTCCGACTTCAGCACAGGGCACAATTTGATGGTTTGTGAGTTCAAGCCCCATGTTGGGCTCTGCACTGACAGATCAGAGCCTGGAGCCTGCTTCAGATTCTGTGTCTCCCTCTCTCTGCCCCTTCCCCACTCATAGCTGTCTCTCAAAACTGAATAAATGTTAAAAAAAAAAAAAAAAGTTTTGAAACTAATATTGTATGTCAACTGTACTTAAAAAAATAAAAGAGGAAAATGGGTTCTTTCAATAGATACTTCCCCAAAGAGGATACAGAGATCACAAAGCAGCATATGAAAAAATTCACACCATTAGTTTTTAGGAAAAAAACAAAGAAACCACAAAAATATACCATTACACACCTGTTAGCATGACTGAGGATCCTGCATCCCAGGGAACTCCTCAATCTCAGGAAAATCTAAATGGTTGGTCACCCTAAAATACATTTACATAATATTTTATAAAATGCAAGCTAATCTGTGATAGATTTTTATGTTGACTATGTTTTATAGTGACAGAAATTATATGGGGGAGTTGCATAGGATTGGACAAGGGGAGGAAAGGAAGAAGGGGGAAATTATGACGGGGCACAAGAAAACTTCTGAGTGTAAGCAAGATGTTCACTATCTTAATTGTGGCGATACTTGCAGGGGTGTACGTATATAAATGCCCAAATGCATAAAATTGTATGCTTTAATATTTACTTATTTTTGAGAGACAGACACAAAGTGTGAGTGGGGGAGGGTCAGAGAGAGAGGGAGACAGAATCCGAAGCAGGCTCCTGGCTGTGAGCTGTCAGCACAGAGGGCTTGACCTCATGAACGGTGAGATCAGGCCTGAGCCGAAGTCAGACACTTAACTGACTGAGCCACCTGGGTGGCCCTAAAATTGTATGCTTTAAACGAGTACAGTTTATTGTATATTAATTACGCCTCATAGTTCTGTTAAAAACAGTCTTGGCTGTAAAGTCATATACATACATATAATATACATATACATACGTATATATACATATGACTACTAACAAACCCTGACCTGGCCACCTAGCATGCTGATACCAGTGCAGACCTGACTGAATGACATAACCCCAACTTGAACTCAACACTTATACAGGAGACCGTCTCCAGACAGCCCAATGCTAACCTACCGCAGCAAGTAGCAGCCCTCAGACACTCTGCTCTCCCAATATGGGACAGATAACATCCACAGTCCTCTGACTTTAAGAAACCTACTCTATTTCTCTTCTCCTGACTCTCATCTCCAGGGTCTCCATCCTGTACTGGATATAGTCCCTCCTGGGCAGTATCACTTTTCTACTCCTTGCCTTCTTCATCTTTCTTTTTCTGTTTTAATTACATTGTTTATAAATGTGTTGAAGTATAACTGACGTACAATAACCTGCACATACTATGTACAATTTGATTAGTGTTGATATACACACATACACATATACATATATGTGTATGTGTACATATACATATACCCACTAGTGTATATATATACTAGTGTATATATACTAGTGTGTACACACACACACACACACACACACACACACACACACACCATTAAAAGCTTAATCCACAATCAAGATAATGAATACATTCATCACCCCCAAAAGTTCCCCGGTGCCCCTAAGTAATCTATCCCTCCACCTCTCCTAACCCCCATCCCATCCCCTGGCAACTACAGATCTGTTGCTACTATAGATTAGCTTGCTTTTTCTGAAATTTTTTATAAATGAGGTCTTCTACTATGTATGCTTTTTTGTCTATCTTCTTTCATTCAGCAACATTATTTTAAGATTCATAATGCTGCATGCATCTATCAGGAGTTTAACACTTTTTATTGCTGAGCAGTATTCTACTCTATCATGACATCACATTTGTTTATCCTTTCAGCCATTGGTGGCCATTTGGGTTGTTACGTGCTTAGGGCTATTACAAATAAAGTTGCTATAAACAGTTGTGTACAAGTTTTTGTATGAACATATGCCTTCATCTCTCTTCGACAAATACCAAGAAGTGGAATGAATGGGTAACCTGGGAGGTATACGCTTAGCTATTTAAGAAAATGCCAATCAGGTTTTCAGACTAGCTGTACCAAAATAAATACTAAATAAAAGTTGTTGTACCAATTTATATCCTCCCCAGTAGTGTAGTGAGAGTTCTCATTGTTCCACATTCTCACAAACCCTTGATATGGTCAGTCTCTTTAATTTTAGCCAATCTATGGGGTACGGACTGGTTTCTCATTGTGTTTTAACTTAGATTTCTCTGATGAATAATTTTAGCATGATTTCATGTAATTATGCCAGCACTATATCTTCTTTGATGATGTATCTGTTCAAATTTTGCCTATTGTACTTCAAGCACCATCTAGTGAAAAGATCAGTCTTTCCCCATTACCTGGATACCTTTGTTAAAAACTACGTGTTGTATAGGTCTATTTCTGGACTCTATTCTGTTTCAGTGATCTATCCTGATTTCAATACATGTTCTTTTGAATACTGTGGCTTTAGAATAAATCTTGAAGTCCAGTAGTATAAGTCTTCCAATTTAGTTCTTTTTCAAAGTTCTTTTGCCTATTCTAGGTTCATTACATTTCCCTATGAATTTAAGAATCTGTTTGTCAATTTCTAGCAAAAAGAGCCTGCTGAGATTTTTATTGGGATCAAATTGAATCTATAGATCATCTTAACAATATTGAATCTGCTAGGCCATTAATACATCTCTCTGTTTATTTACAATTTATTCAATTTCTCTCAGCAATGTGTTGAATTTTCAGTCTAACACCTTCTGTCAAATTTATCCCTAAGTTTAATAATTTGTAATGCTATATAAATATTGATTTGAATTTCAATTATCATTTGTTCATTGCTACTATGTAAAAATACAATTGATTTTATATATTGCCCTTTTATCCTACAACTCTAAAATAAAAAACAAAACCACTTTTTATAGACCCCTTGGGATTGTCTACATCAATAGCATGTTATCTTTCCAACCTGAGCCAACGTCGGATGCTTACTGACTAAGTCACCCAGGCACCTCACCAAAGCAATCTTGAAAAAGAACAAAACTGGAAGCATCACAATTCCAGACTTTATGTTATATTACAAATGTGTAGTAATCAAAAACAGTACATTATTGGCACAAAAACAGACACATAGATCAATGGAACAGAATAGAAAACCCAGAAGTAAACCCACAATTTAATGGTCTTAATGTTTGACAAAGGAGGAATGAATGTACAATGGGAAAAAGACAGTCTCCTCAATAAATAGTGTTGGGAAAACTGGACAACTACTACCTGGAAAAGATGAAACTGGACCATTTTCTTACACCATACACAAAAGTAAACTCAAAATGGATTAAGGACTTATTTTTTAAATGTTTTTTTAATGTTTTTTATTTATTTCTGAGAGAGAGACAGCATGAACAGCGGAGGGTCAGAGAGAGAGGGAGATACAGAATTCGAAGCAAGCTCCAGGCTCTGAGCTAGCTGTCAGCACAGAGCTCAATGTGGGGGCTTGAACCCATGAACCGTGAGATCATGACCTGAGCCGAAGTCAGACACTAAACCGACTGAGCCACTCAGGCGCCCCAAAATGGATTAAGGACTTAAATGTGAGACACGAAACCATAAAAATCCTAGAAAAGAGCACAGATGGTAATTTTTCTAACACTTGATATAGCAACATCCTTCTAGATATGTCTCCTAAAGCAACGGAAACAAAAGCAAAAATAAACTATTGAGACTACATCAAAATAAAAACCTTCTGCACAGCAAAGGAAACAATCAACAAAACTAAAAAGGGAATTTACTGAGAGAAGATATTTGCAAACACACCCAGTAAAGAGTTAATATCCAAAATATATAAAGAACTTATACAACTCAACAGCAAAAACCAAACAATCCAATTTATTATTTTTAGTGGATTATCCCATTTTATTTATTTTTTAAAATAGTTTATTGTCAAGCTGGTTTCCATATAACACCCAGTGCTCATCCCCACCAGTGCCCTCCTCCATGCTCATCACCCCCTCCCCCTCTCCCCCATACCCATCAGTCATCACTTTGTTCTCAACATTCAAGAGTCTCTCGTGGTTTGCCTCCCTCTCTCTTCCCACCCCCATTCTCCCCTTCTTCTCCCCCACGGTCCTCCGTTAAGTTCCTCCTAATCCTCCTATACGTGCAAACATATGGTAGCTGTCTTTCTCTGTCTGACTTATTTCACTCAGCATAACACCCTCAAGGTCCATCCATGTGGCTACACGTGGCCAGATTTCATTCTTTCTCATTGTCATGTAGCATTCCATTGTATAGATAAACCACATCTTCTTGATCCATTCGTCTGTGGATGGACACTTAGGCTCTTTCCATGTTTTGGCTCTTGTTGAGGGTGCTGCTATGAACATTGGGGTACATGTGCTCCTATGCATCAGCACTCCTGTATCCCTTGGGTAAATTCCTAGCAGTGATATTGCTGGGTCATAGGGGAGTTCTAGTGTTAATTTTTTGAGGGACCTCCACACTGTTTTCCAGAGGGGCTGCACCAGTTTACATTCCCACCAACAGCGTAGGAGGGTGCCCGTGTCTCCACATCCTCGCCAGCATCTAGAGTCCTCTGATTTGCTCATTTTAGCCACTCTGACCGGCGTGAGGTGGTATCTCAGTGTAGTTTTGATTTCCCTGATGGGGAGGGATGCTGAGCATCGTTTCATGTGTCTGTTGGCCATCTGGATGTCCTCTTTGGAGAAGTGTCTGTTCATATCTTCTGCCCATTTCTTCAGTGGATTGTTTGTTTTTTGGGTGTGGGGTTTGGTGAGTTCCTTATAGATCTTGGATACTAACCCTTTATCTGATATGTCATTTGCAATTATCTTTTCCCATTCTGTTGGTTGCCTATTAGTTTTATGGATTCCAAACAATCCAATTTAAAAATGGGCAGAAGACATGAGCAGAAATTTTTCCAAAGAAGACACACAGATAGCCAACAGACACATGAAAAGATGCTCATCCTCACTTATCAGCAGGCAAATGCAAATCAAAACTAGAATGAGATACTACCTCACACCTGTCAGAATGGCTAAAATCAACACAAGGAACAACAGGATGTTGGCAAGAAAACGAACTATTGTGCATTGTTGGTGAGAATGCAATCTGGTGCAGCCACTGTAGAAAAGAATAGGGAGGTTCCTAAAAAAATTAAAAATAGAACTAACCTATAATCCAGTAATTGCACTACTGAATATTTACCCAAAGAATACAAAAATACGAATTCAAAGGGATACGTGCACCCTTATGTTTATTGCAGCATTATTTACAATAGCTAAATTATGGAAACAGCCAATGTGTCCATCAAAAGATAAATGGATAAAGAACACACACACACACACACACACACACACTCAATGGAATATCACTTGGTCATAAAAAAGAATGAAATCTTGCCATTTGCAACAACATAGGTGGAGCTAGAGACTATAATGCTAAGCGAAATAAGAAAAATGAACAGCATATGATTTCACTTATATGTGGAATTAAAGAAACAAAACAAATGAACAAAGGAAAAAGAGGAGAGAGAGAAACTAAGAAACAACCCTTAAATAAAGAGAACTGATGGTTACCATTAGGGGAGGTGAGTGGGGGAGGGGTGAAATAAGTGATGGGGATCAAGGAGTTCATGTGTCATGATGAGCACTGAGTAATGTACAGAATTGCTGAGTCACTATATTGTACACCTGAAACTAACAGAACATTGTATATTAACTATACTGGAATTGAAAATTTTTTTCATGTTAAGAAAGTAAAAAAAGTATATATAAATCTGGGATTATTTATTCCTTAAATGTTTGGTAGCATTCTCCCAGAAAAGCCATCTGGGCCTGGAGTTTTCTTTGTGGGGAAGTTTTTAACTACAAATTCAATTTCCTTAACAAATATATGGCTATTCCCAATTTTTAGATTTCTTCTTGAGTAATTTCTGTCTTTTAAGGAATTTTTCCATTTCATCTTAGTATTCAAATGTATTGGCATAAGGTTGTTCATAATACGACCTCATTATTCTTTTTAATATCTGCAGAATAGTAATGTCACCTCTCTCATTCCTGATATTGGTAGTTTGTGTCTTCTTTCCTTTATTCTAATCAGGCTTATCACTTCTCAAAAAATCAGCTTTTGATTTCCTTGATATCTATTGCCTTTGTTTTTTCTGTCCCATTGATTTCCACTCTAATCTTTATCATTTGTTTTCTTTGGCTTACTTGGAGTTTCATTGGCTTTTCTTTTCCTCGTTTCTTAAAGCTGGAAGCTAAGGTCATTAATTTGAGACCTTGCTTTTATTTTACTATTGGCCTTGAGTGCTACTAATCTCTCTCAAACTATGGCTTTAGCTGCAACCCACAAATTTTGCTACAATGTATTTTCATTATAAGTTAGTTCATAATCCAAAGTACTGATTCTGATTTATTTTTATTTTTTTTTTTTTTTATGTTTTATTTATTTCTAGGAGAGAGAGAGAGACGGCGTGAACAGGGGAGGGTCAGAGAGAGGGAGTCACAGACTGAAACAGGCTCCAGGCTCCGAGCTGGCAGTCAGCACAGAGCCCGATGCGGGGCTCAAACCCACGAACCGCAAGATCATGACCTAAGTGAAAGTTGGACACTTAACCGACTAAGCCACCCAGGCGCCCCGTCCAAGATCTTTTTATAGTTGGTTTCTAATTTAGTTTCACTGTGTCAAAGAAAATAGTTTGTATGACTTATACCCTTTTTAATGTGTTGAGACTTGTATAATGACTCAAAATATGGTCTATCCTGGTAAATTTTTCAAGAATATTTGAAAAGAGCATATTTTCTACTGTTACTGCATAGAGGGTTCTATACATGTCAGGTGGGTCAAATTAGTTGACAGTATTGTTCAAGTCTTCTTTATATTTACTGATTGACTGTCTACTTGTTCTAAATTGATAGGACAGAGGGACATTAAAATCTCCAACAAGAGACTTGTCCATTTATCCTTGCAGTTCTATCAGATTTTGCTTCAGATATTTTGAAGTTCTTTTTAACACATAAATGCTTAAGATTTTTATGCCTTCTTGACAAATTTACCCATTTATCATTATGAAAGACACATCTTTAATCCTTAAATCAAACTATGTAAGCAGTATGGAGTGGCTTGCATTGTTTGTTGGTCTCAAAGTGTTTTCTCAGTCTGGAGGATATTTTACTGTCCCTGCTCCACTTCCTAACACAGATATAAATCCCATGTAGACCTAAGTTTCACATTTAGAAGTTCAATTTGTGTTTGTTTCACATTTTTCATGTCTCCCCTAAATCTCCTCTACCTCTTAGACATATGGGAAACAGTTATAGTAATTATTGTTACTAAACTATTATTTTAATGTTCTTGTCTATGAATTCTATCATTTGTATCATTTTGGGGTCTTTTCCAGCTTATTGGTGTTTCTCCTTAGTATAGGTCATGTTTTCTGCTTCTTTGCATGCTTGCTAACTTTTGATTGGTTATAAGACATTGTGAGTTTTACATGGTTGGGTATTGGATATTCTTGGATTCTTTTAAATATTCTTTCACTTTGTTCTGTGATGCGTTACATGACTTGACAGTAAATTTGATCCTTCAGGTGTGCTTTTAAGTTTTGGTAGGATCAGAGCAGCCTTTATGGCTAAGTTTACCTCCCTACCAATGCAATACCTTTTTGGATACTACATCCAGTGTCCAGTATATTATAGTGTTTTCCCACTGGATGGTGAGAACATGAACTATTCCTGGCCCTGTGTGAATGCTAGGGATTGTTCTGTCTGTTCCTTTCTGATGGTTCTTTCTCTGTCCTTGGTTAGTATCCTCATAAGCATGAGATTAATGCTCACCTGAAAACTTGAAGGCCATCTGCTACAGATCTCCAAAGCCTATCCATCCAGCTCTCTCCTCTCCTGTAGTCTCCTCTACTGCAAATCCTCGCTGCCTTGGCCTCCCCAAATTCACGACTCTGTTTTTCCAGTGCAAGAAGACCACTCATGTCTACTGGGGTTACTTCTCTCTGTGGAATCTGGAAATTGGCTCTAGGTAGTAAACTAGGTGATCAAAGGGTTCATTTCATTTGTGTCCCTTCTCTTGGGGATCACGGTCCTGTGTGGTCTGTTGTCAATTTGCATATTCTATTTTGTATAGGTCTATTTTGTGTGTTCTCTAGTTTTTCTTTTTCTTTTTCTAAATGTAAGGTGGGAAAGTAGATTCAGGCCCTATTTTTAATGTAATGCCACAAATAATCCAGAACAATGACAACAAAAGCCTATAAACGCTTAAAATCTAGCACAGAAAAGACCCCCTCTCTCTTGACAGTGGAAATTTTCCAGTAGAAACAGAATCCCATTTTCCTAACTGCATTTGACAACTGTTTTGACTACCAAGTGAGAGAGGAACTTTGTTCAAAGATTTCCTAAATATAGATTGACTGTAAACAAATTCTACTCAATTTACCACCACAAGTGGTAATTACATCACATGTCTGACTCACCCTCTGTAATTCTCTTATGATGGCAATTCTGTCAGATGCTGCAGGAGAGACGCCATAGCCTTAGTCTTTCCCATTTGCACAGATGATACTTCTAGTTTTCACAACAACACAATATGATGTCGGAGGCTAAATTGATGGTAAGGAGACTTGCCAAACAGAAGGCTTTCTACTGCAAAGTGTTGTAACAAGAAGCACATGGCTTTTTCAAGGAACACTTTGCTTCACTGAAAAGAGTTCTAAATTATTTCCGAAAGTAAGAGAAGCCCCATAATCTAGCGTTTGATGACCCTCCTATGCCAAGATGGAAATAAACTTTTCAAGCAGCAAAGACAGAAATGGCAGCATACATGTGAGGTAAGGTCTGTAGGTGGGTTTAAAGAGATTGGGAAAAGTCGATTTTCTTCCATGATCAATTTCAAAGGTCTCAGTGGGACGTTTTGCATACACACATCACCTTAATTGCCAACGTAAACCGGGCCCTCGTATTATGTTGTAAAAATGTCAAGAAGGTGTCTGAAACTCCAGAGCATTTAGGAGTCTTCTTTGGCTTTCTCTACAATTTTCATTCATCCAACAATTGACCATTTCTAGTCACAAACCGCTTTCTGGTACTGGGGTGGAGAGTGCATTGGGTGCAGTGGAAATATTCTGCTAGGCGAGTAGAGCCAGATTGAAACCCAACTGGGAAGTACCCAAAGGTTGTCTTCGGGGTCTCTGTACCTCCTTCTTCGTTTCGCCCTTCCTCTTCCCTCGAGACTTACTCTCCCTGCCCAGATCCAGTCATCTATCTCCATGCTCCATGCCAGGGCTTGAGATGCACTGCTCTATGTCTCCCTTCCCCCTTCATCAGATGCAGTGCTAGCACCCAACAGTACAGGGGGTGTTAGACATGCAGAAAAGTAAAGGTTACAGGAGGAGTGGGCACGTGCCCAGAAGGAGGCCACAGGGTCTGCACTGAGTTTTGGCTTCAGGAATTGCTGCTTTGGATGATTTACAATAAAGCAGCATCAAACGATCCCAGAGATTGCTATTGTTTCCAACATGAAGCTCTAAGATGGGATAAAATCTAGGTAGCAAAGCCCCATATGATGCCCAGATGAAGTTATCTGTAAGTCAGCAGTGGAGGATTAAAACTTGCATATACAAAACAATAACAACAGCAAAAATGTGTGTATACATATTATTTCAGAAAGAAATAAGCCAATGAGAGTCAATAGCTAAGCAAAGCAATCAATACCTGGGACAGGAGCTGCACCAAATACCGGGTGGGTGGTAAACTAAACAGTGTGAACACTACATAGATACTTAGAAACACGTACAAAAGAGCACAGCTGTATTTACTGCAGTAATGGTTATGATGGCAAAAAAAAAAAAAAAAAAGCTGTAATTAAATAAAGGTCCATCAAAGAAATGGTTGAATAATTTAGACACTGTTCCCACTCAAAGAATGAGTTAGACCTCTTCTAGTTGACCTAGAGGTACTTCACAGCATTTTGAAAAGTTAAAAAGCAAGACACAGAGAAGTATTTGTACATATAGGTATCCCAACTTTTAAAATTATTTTAATTTTTTACAGCGAGGTTTTTTTGTTTTTAATTTGAGAGAAAGAGAGAGAGATGTGAGCAGGAGACAGGGGCAGAGAGAGAATTCCAAACAGGCTCCACACTCAGTGCAAAGCCCCATGGGGGCTCGATCCCACGACCCTGCAGTCACAACCCAAGCTGAAACAAAAACTGGGACGCTCAACCAACTGAGCCACCCAGGCGCCCTAACTTTTTTTAAATGGGGGGAGGAGCTTATCTATGTGGATATTAGAGGGGAGGTATTATTTTAAATTTTTTTAATGTTTTATTTATTTCTAGGAGAGAGAGAGACAGCGTGAGCAGGGGAGGGTCAGAGAGACAGGGGGTCACAGACTGAAACAGGCTCCAGACTCTGAGCTGGCAGTCAGCACAGAGCCCGACGCGGGGCTCGAACCCACGAACCGCGAGATCATGACCCGAGCGAAAGTCGGACGCTTAACCGACTAAGCCACCCAGGCGCCCCGGGAGGTATTATTTTAAAAGATTATTAGAGAGTAGAAGAAGGTATAAAGTCTATCCTCTGGTTGGTAAGACTAGCCAGTTGGTGTTGGGGTGGAAGGGCAAGCCAACAATTAGATGAAAGTAGGCCTGTTTCAAAGTCTTTATAATTTTTAACATAAGACGCTCTGCTGTTTATGTAAAATTATACATCTAAGCCTGTGTGTGCATGGGTATCTCCCTCTCTGTGTATGCAAGTTTATATGCATGTATCTTTCTTCCTACCTACATACCCATCCCTACCTACCTATCTACCTACTACATCTATTGAGAGCTGTCTGTCTGTCTGTCTGTCTATCTATCAACAGAGAGCTGTTCAAGACTGGTCACCAAACTTATGGTGGTTATCTTGCCCAGGGCTGGGGGAGATTCCTGGTGATTTCTTTCTTCCCCGTATGTTTTTGTTTGTTTGTTTGTTTGTTTGAATGTTCACAATAACCAGGTTTTACTTATGTCTTAAGAAAAGAGCAGCAACACTACAACACACATGTATCTTCAGAGCCTCTCTCATTTCTCTCCTCGAAGCTTGATGCTTCCTTCCACTCAGGCCCCTCCTCCCGGGTCCCTCCACACCAAGTCCGTTCAGGCTCTCATCGTCCCTGAATACTCCGCGTGGGCCCCTGCCTCTGTCTCTCCCCTCTTCAGCCAATCCTGCACGTCGCAGCCACAGTGACCTCTACAGAACGCCTCTCTGTCCTGACACTCGCCCGCTTGAGCCTCTTCTAGGGCTGCTCAGTACCCTGTAGGGGAGGGGCCGTTCTCAGCCAAGGCGCGCAGTGTAATCTCTGGCACCGCCCTGCACGACCGGACACACGGCCCTCTGCTCTTCCGCACAGCCCGCAGCTCCTGGCTCTCCTTTCCTTCCTTCTTGTCGTACTAACGTATGCCCGTCCCTAAGGACGCACTCAAACACCACTTGCTTCTGCAACCACTCCAGCCTCTTTCCTGGTTTCCCAAAGTACTCTGCACATACTCTGTTCCAGCACTGATCACTGCTTTTCACGATTTGCTTTCTCTCTCCCCCTCCCTAGGCTGTGAGCTATGGGAAAGCAGGACTGTATCGTCAATGTCTTTACCAAATGAATGAATGAAATCAATGAATGAATGAATCTGTAAAAGCAAAACAGTAAATATAAATGCAGGTCAACCACGTAAAATGCCTGTGTAAACAATGAACAAAGGCTGTAAAGTAAATATTTTAAAGTTTTTTTTTCTTTTCCAGCAAAGTGGCTTGAGCCATTTTGTAAATTACTGCCAGTGAATAATTCATATTCAAGTTACCAGAAGTTGACCACTGCCTAAATCCCTAGAAAATGAAACAGAGAAGTCAGAAAAGAAGCCATTTTCCCCTTTTTAAATAAAATAAGAAGTTTGATACTGTTCTTTACACCAGGCTCGTTCTACAAACAGCATCTCTCCCCCATAAAACACAGCGCAGCTGTGTGGCTACTTACTGGAGTTGAGGAGGACCATGGCCTTGACACAGAGATACTCTTTGTGTTGGAGTTTTAACTCACGGAACCTTGAAGTCGTTGCCAAGAGCATGTCGAAGATTTCCAGAATTCCTTCTACACATTTCCCCTCATCCCTACAAAAGTTTGTTTGGAAATTTAAAACAGGCAGCACTAGACAACCATGAAAAGCAATGAGTATTTTCTTGTTAATCTTCAATTTCTTCCTTTAACTCTGACAAACTGATAATGGAAGCACCTCCAGTGATATGAAATGACTAGAATTATCCTCATACAGGGAGGCTGGGCAACTTCTATACATTCCTAAAGCAAACATTGCAATACATACTACTTAGACAAAAGTATACAATGGAAATGCACTTTCCTTCTACATGTGCACCAAACGTTTCCTTAACAGAATGCCATTTCTGTTGATTAGTTTCTATCCTAAACTGTTTCAGGCAACCAGCCCTAGTTATGACACATATTGCCAAAATGAGACATTCCGTGTTCCCATCAGAAGACTCTGCGGTGCTAATGACAATCCTTCACACGGAGGGCTTAACTCACTTCCTGGAGTTTCATCTAGAAACTGCTGGGCAACTAAGAGACGTTTAACGTAACTTGAAAAAGAGCTCATATGATACACAAAGAAATCACAATGCAAGAAGACAGAAGACAGGTTAGAATCAGGAAAGGAAGGTAGAAATGGAGACATGCACCTTTTTGACTTGCCAAAGATTATTTTTAAGCAAAAGTTTTCCAAAAATTCAAACCATATAATCAAAATTCTTCTGAACTTTCACAGAAATGAATTTTTATGCATACTTTTGAAGGCAGTTACTTGAACCGTATCTAGAAAATACCAGCTTCAATTCACTCCAGCCAGACACACATTATTCTGCCTCACTGCTCCCCCAAAAACTTCTATTATCATCAGTCGTAGTCGCTGGAAGCCATTGACAAGCAGTTAGATGATTTTGCCACGAAACTTCATTTGCTTCTTAACACCTGCAGGGCATGATGAAGGGGGGCCTGGCAGAGGTGGATGTGTGCAGGTTTCATCCTTAGTCTCCCATGCAGCCCCTGAAAGGAAGCTGTGATCTTCAGAGAACTGGCTTCCCCCTCTTCTCCTTCCCCCACCCTCAAGCCAGGATGTTTCCAGTGATGGTGGTGGCTGGGGAAAGTGCCTCTGGGAATTCAAATGAACCACCAATGGTGGTGAGCCTTTCCCACTGGGTTCTATGAGAGCGGACAGCACCTTGCAGGTTCCTGCATTCCACAGCATACAAACCCTCGCAGACTCCCCAGCACAAAGCTACAAGCAAGCAAAGTGCAAGTTGCAAACAAATACGGTAACTTCTGCAACCACCTGTGACTTTCTGAAAATGCACAGGTTAAGTGATAAAACACCCACGCCTCTTAGAAGCCACTCACAGGTAAAGACCACCATGGAGAATCAGAACCCCTGGGCAAAGGGTGCTGAAATCTGTAGGAAATCTCCAAGGTTCCTCAAACCCCAACCTCCCACCTCCCCTGCTCTGGCTTTGCCAGGCAGCCTCCTGCAGGACTATGCATGCTCTGCACGTAGTGAAATACCTGTTCCCTGAATGCCCCTCATGCCACATAATCAAATCACTATGCTTGGGGACAATTAATTATTAGAAAAAAACAGCTGGTTCTAAAATGTCTTGGCGGGGGGTGGGGGGGGGGTGGCCAGGGACACCTGTCTGGCTCAGTCTTTCCAGCATGTTACACATTTTTTAATGACTATTTTAATTATTATTTCTTTACTTTGAACAAGGAGAGTGCACATGCATGAGTGAGGAAGGGGAGAGAGAGGGAGGGAAAAAGAGAATCCCAAGCAGGCTCCATTTCAGCCCAGAGCCCAAAGCAGGGCTCAGTCTCCTAAGCTTGAGATCACAACCTGAGCTGATATCAAGAGTTGGGCGCTTGACTGACTGAGCCACCCACCCAGGACCCCTGAGCATATAACTTTTTTTAAAGTTTATTTATTTATTTGGGGTGGGGGCAGAGAGAAAAGGAAAGAGAGAGAATCTCAAGCAGGCTCGGTGTTATCAGCACAGAGCCCAACAAGGGGTTCAAATTCATGAACCTCAACATCATGACCTGAGCCAAAATCAAGATGCCTCACCCATTAAGCCACCTAGGCACCCCAGAGCATGTGACTCTTGATCTCAGGGTTGTAAGTTCATATCCCACATTGGGTGTAAAGATTACTTTAAAAGAAAATCTTTAAAAAACTAAATAAATGGGGGCGCACGGGTGGCTTAGTCGGTTAAGTGGCCAACATTGCAGTTCATGGGTTCGAGCCCCATGTCAGGCTCTGTGCTGACAGCTCAGAGCCCTAGCCTGCTTTGGATTCTGTGTCTCCTTCGCTCTCTGCCCCTCCCTCGCTTATCTCTGTCTCTCAAAAAAATGAATAAACGTTAAAAAAATAAAATAAAAAACTAAATAAATGAAACAAAATATTTCTGGGGACAAAAATAAAAAGCCTACCAAATCCTTCATTGATTAAGTTTGGCTCTTTGCTGTGAGACTCAGTCAGAGGTGGGTCATGCACACGCAGGTGCACATGTACACACATGCATGCACACGCACACTCGCACCACTTCCCAAATACATCATCCGAAATCAATCCCGTTTTGTGCAGAGGTTGCCAGGTGTACCTAAAAACACATCCCTGAGTACTGAAACTAGTATAATTTCCTCATTAAAATGCATGCCATTTTTTTTAAGTTTATTTATTTTGAGAGAAAGAGAGAGATGGAGAGAGAGAGGATCCCAAATAGACTCTGCGCTAACAGTGTGGAGCACAATGCAGGGCTCGAACTCATGAACTGTGAGATCCTGACCTGAGCTGAAACTAAGATGCTTAACTGACTGAGCCACTCAGCACCCCAAAATGTTTGCCATTTTAAATGTAAATTCATATTTCAAAAATGGAGGGGGGGCACTTAGGGGACTCAGTCAGTTAAGCATCCTACTCTTAATTTTGGCTTGGGTCATGATGTCAGGGTTTGTGGGATCGAGCCCCACATCAGGCTCCATGCTGACAACTTGAAGCCTACTTGGGATTCTCTCTCCCTCCCTCTCTCTCTGCCCCTCTCCCACTTATGCGCTCTTTCTCACTCTCAAAATAAATAAACTATTTTTAAAAATGGAGGGAGAGCATCCTACACCCTGAGAAAAGCTATAACTCACTGTAGTCAGAATATGTATACCTCATGGAAAAAGCGAATCTCTGAATGAATTCTAAAGAATTAGGTCTGATTGTTTTTACCAAGTAGGTGTGACAGCCAGCCATTTCAATCAAGGGGTGGCATGGTTAGAATATTTGTATTCACTTCACAGACTGGAGAAACCAAATACATTTTGTAGACAATAAATGAGAAATACAGGAAATATGGTACAACACCTCATAAATGATAACCTACTAAAGCTCTGCTTTGAAAGGAGTTTTAAAGAGGAAAGACTTGTAAATAATATATTAATAAGATCTATGACTCTTATAAGTACAGAATGAAACTGAATTGGGGGTAAGAAATTAGGACAGGGGGTGCCTGGGTGGTTCAGTCTGTGGGGCATCTGACTTCAGTTCAAGTCATGATCTCTCAGTTCATGAATTCAAGCCTCGCATCTGGCTCTGTACAGGCAGCTCAGAGCCTGGAGCCTGCTTCAGATTCTCTCTCTCTCTCTCTCTCTCTCTCTCTCTGCCCCTTCCCCTGCTCACACTATGTCTCTCTCAAGCTCTCAAAAATTAATAATAAATGTTAAAAATGTTTTAAGGAAATTAGGACAGGATTAAAAGACTTGAATTAAAAAGAGAGAAGAGGGCACTTGGGTGGCTCAATCGGTTAAGCATCTGATTTCGGCTCAGGTCATGATCTCATGGTACATGAGCTCTAGTCCAACATCGGGTGAAATTGAGCCCTCCTTCTGGTGAGTACGAGCCCCGCTTTGGGTGAACATAAGCCCCAATTCAAGTGAGTCCTGCTTCTCTTTCTCTCTCTCTCCCCTTTCTACTCCTCATGGGATTTTCTCTCTCTCTCCCCCACTCTTTCCACCCCTCGCTCACTTACATCCTTTTTCTCTCTCAAAAAAGAAGAGAAATAATCAACCTGCTCATAAAAACTTACTTCTGGACACCATTTGTCCATAAACTAGGGCCAAGTAAGAGTAAAATTAGTAATTACATGGGGAATGTCTTACTGTGTGAGAGCCACTCACTCCTTCATAAAAGACAAAGATTCTGTTTGATACCAAGGACAACATGTTGAATGAGTGGACCCAGCTTGGGGTGCGCTATTTTGTACCCACATACGAATCTGGTGGCAGCACACGTGTGGCTATAGACCACAGTTTACTTCTGTGTCAGGGTGGGGTAGGGGCAACAGGTTGGGGGCTCGAAGCTTAACACATGGAGAAGACTTAAATATTAAATGGAAGTGAAAATTACCTGCGTACCAAAGGAAGATGAAAATTCTAAAGTGAAGATTTTTTGGGTATCTTGAAGAAAGTCAACGCACAAAGAACTAATGTGAATGCAGGCTTAGTACGTGCACGATAGGAGCCTACGGAACTCCATAAGCGACCACAATGAGGTACGAGCCCAGATCCCAACTCCCTCTGATTTTTAAATAATATTTAACATTGGACCATTTCCTGTTGATGCCAAGGACACTACATGTCTTACTTAGCATATATGAGTTTTTCAGCAAGTACAAGTTCAGATTCTGTGATAGATCCTCACATGAATTCGTGACTCTAATGATTCCTGAGAGAGCTATCTTGTTAGTAATAAGCTGAGGTAACCGGGTTTTCCTCTCATCCTCAGCAGGTTTGAGTTTTCCCACTGCAGAAGCCTCAACAAGAATAAAGGGAAAAGGGAATTATTGCCTCAGTCTCCACAAGTACACTAATTTAGTTGTATTTATGGCTTTGATGGTCACACCACCACTTGAAGGACAGTCTGCCGAAAGAGAGCAAGTTCCAAGTGGTGTGCAAATTATTTATTCATGTTGCAGGAAAACCTCATAAAAGAAATTCTTTGTGATGCCTCATCTCTGACTCTTTGAATCAAGAACACTTCGAGTGTATTTGAAGAGACAACTCCTCCAAAAACATACTCGTCATGTAAAACAGCATTTATCTGTATAACAGATGCATGGAAGAACTCAACTATCTTAGACCTGAAATTCTAGACCTCACAAAGGTTATGTGTGAACTGTATTAGAGACTGCAACAAAAAATAACCACCGTAGGCACTACAAAAAAACAAAAAAATGCTTGTTCATTATGAATGCATTTACAATTCCAAAGACTTCTCTCCTCTACTCAAATATACTAGATATGTATGCTGTGCAACACAATGCTTCCAAATATTTATCCAAAGTAATGTGAGTCCACTAAAAATAATTTGTAATAAAAATTACTTATTTGCCTTCTATTATTTAACCGAAAGGTGGGCCTAAAATTTGGCCAGGATTTGTGTCAATTCACAGTAACTTCCAAATACAGGAATTAAAGAACCCAGACAAAGAGGAGACATAGTTATACTAAAAACCAAGAATGCAATGGTCACTGAACATAAACATTAAATGTGGCATCAATTTAGAAATCAGGACAAAAGGCAAAGTAACTTAATCTCAGTGTCTGAAAATTTATTGACTCAAGGCATGAAACTTCTTCCTAGCACTAACTTCTAGGAGAATTGGGGGTGGGGGGGCTTTATTTGAACACCAAGAGGAACATAATGAGTAAGTGAATGAGAGTGACAGCACAGCAGGGCGCTTGGTTTCCTGCCTGCCTTTGCCACATGGTGTCATCAATGACAGGAAGATGAGTAGGTTTCTGAAGTGGGCAGAGAGAAGAATGGAGTTGTTCCAAGATAAAAGAATAAAGTAGAAAGTCACTTTGCCTTTCAGCCTCCTCCACTTTCCCCTTTCCAGTTCTCTATCCCTCTGACAGGCATGACCGGTTGCACAGGTAACTACTCTCATAGTTAAGAGCATGGACTTCCCCGCCAGTCCCTACACTCAGCTTCACCACTACTATCCTGTCACTGTGGGCATATTACCTAGCACCCCATTTCCAAATCTGAAGGATAATAATGACACTTACCCATAAAGGGCTGTGAAGATGAAACGAGTTAATACATCACATGCTTAAGATGGTGACTGATATATACAAGCCAGTAAGCTGGCTGTTTTGATTGTTACAGAAGGGTCTGGGCTTCCAGAACATTCTGTGGTTTAACACCTGGGCTTGCTCCTGCTTGAGCCATGGCCCAAGCTCCAGCTCTTCCCAAAGGCTCTGTTCTCTACTGAAACAGTGGTTTGTCAACAGTGTCATGAAGCACAACAGGCAGAGTGGGTGCTAACACCTTGGGGGTATCACTTTTCATCTGTGTCACATGTGCACAGCGGTCTTCTGATGATCTAAACAGGTAGTTCCAATAGTTGGGGGCAAACACAGAGTCAAATGTGACAGAACATTCTACATGAGAACTTTTTCAAAATAGTTGAATGTGGAAATGCATTTCCATGGAGATTTTCAACCTGCTCAAATGTATTCCAACAAAGTGTTCTGCTTTTCCTATTAAAACTTTTAGCGTTGTGTATTCTGGTTTTTCCTCCATGAACAGTTCACCTGAGTCAATGAAAAATTGGTTCCTTTTTGGGGTGCCTGGGTGGCTCAGTCGGTTGAGCGTCTGACTTTGGCTCAGGTCATCATGATCTCACAGTTCGTGGGCTCAAGCCCCGCGTCAGGCTCTGTGCTGACAGCTCAGAATGTGGAACCTGTCTTCAGATTCTGTATCTCCCTCTCTCTCCGACCCTCCCCTGCTCATTCTGTCTCTCTGTCTCAAAAATAAAAAAATTTTTTTTAAAAATTGGTTCCTTTTCTGCACCATCTTTAAAAGAAAACGAAGTGCCATCGAGGGAAGGCACTGGCACCACTATTCCCCAATTTCCATTACCTTTCATTTAGCTTTGATAACCATTCCTTCCACTCTATTGTCAAAAATGCTATAGAGTACATGCAGAGTCCAAACACATTAAAAGAAACTTCGCAGATCTGTAAGAATTTTATCGCCTGTCTAGACAGAGCTATTCACAGTCCCTACAAGTAGAAAGAACAGCAGGGCAACTTTAAATTATAAACTGAATTTTTAGTGCTGAAAAAGCTAAGTTGACCTGTGCACTTACTTGCCACGTATTCTGCAGGCCCTCAGAGTCTGACCTGTAAGTGCCACCCTGTTGTGGGTAAGGACGAGTCACAGGACACTGAATCCTTGTGCCCACGCTCCCCTTCTTGGGTTCTTGACCTGGTGAAGGAGCTCATGACATTTTCATCCTCTTAACTGGCCTTTTAGGTGTGAGATTTTAATTGCGGCGCCCTGGACTCAGACCAGTCAGAGGAGAAAGGCGATGCATTTTCTTCCTCACCTGTCCAGAACGAGGTCTGGAGCGAAGATGAGCTTGCCGGGGTGGTCGATGGAGCGCCACATGAGCCCCACCATTAGCACCTCCATCCAGCAGCTCTCCAGGAGGCGCACCTGGTCATAGAGGCTGAGCTCCACAAAGCCTGGGAAAAGCAAGAGGCCGTGAGAAACACCCACCCTCCTCCTCAGCTCCCAGTGTCTGTGAAAACAAAAGAGCAAGTTTTAATAAGCTACGAAAACACAAACACCATAGAGAAAACAATCAATATTTCAAAGATGTGGTTCAATGCTGACCTCAGGAAGTGTTGAACTCAGAGTGTGCAACTCACAATGCCCAGCCTTGGGCTCCTCCTACAGACTTAATATATTTCATGTAAGATTATAAAGGATAGGGGCACCTGGGTGGCTCAGTCGGTTGGGCGTCTGACTTTAGCTCAGGTCATGATCTCATGGTTCATGAGTTCAAGCCCCGCATCGGGCTCTGTGCTGATAGCTCAGGGCCTGGAGCCTGCTTGGGATCCTGAGTCTCCCTTTCCCTCTGTGTCCCTCCCCAGTTCATGCTCTGTCTCTCAAAAATGAATAAACGTTAAAATTAAAAAAAAAGATTATAAAGGACAGTTATCGGGGCTTACAGCTCGCCAGACAGATGCTAAGGGAAAAACAGAAAGCTGGGACATACCTTTGTTAGTTATATGTTTTACCAGCCTCTGGCCCAGCCCCTCGAACCTTCACTGCCCATCCTCCCATAGGCGGTTCCCCCTCAGTAATCAGCCACTTTCAGGGACTCAAAAAATGCTTGCTTTGAAAAAAAAAAAAAATTAAAATTAAGTCCCCAGTACTGCTGAGAAAAACAGCAGCCAGCTAGAGGCTGCCTGCCTGGGCCAGGCCACAATAGGGGCTGGGAGCAGTGGGGGAGAGGGATGGTAGGATGGGGGAGTGTGGGACAAGTAGAGAAAACAGCACCAGCCCCTGCAGAAATTAATGGCTTCAGGTGAAAGAGATCTCTGATTACTCCTCTGCCATGTCCGGTACAGAAATCAGAGGAATCCAAGAACTCTATATTATATGGGAGCCTGACTTTCCAGCACATGTTGAAAGCATATATATCAAGATAGAAAGAAAGAATGTATTTCATTTAAAGATTATAAATCAAGCTGACAAACTGTTATAAACTCAGACATCCTTTGTGGACCCCCAATTTGGCATCTTGCCTTATAAATGTTAAGAGCAGGACTTTTCCCCATAAATGAAAAGCTAACATCCAGAAAGCCCTACCTGGAATTTTCTTGGCCCAACCGATCATGTGCACCAGCTCCTTGTCTGCCAGCTTGGTCAAGGACATCATCATGGAGGCCTCGGTGAAGGGCGTGCTAGGACGGCTCACAAGCACGTGGGGCGGCTCTGCCTCCAGCAGTGTGAGCACCAGCTGCTCTGGGCTCAGGGCGCTCAGCAGCAGCTCCTTCACTCGGGTCACATGGCCCCCATTTTTCTTGGCCTTGCTCAGGCAGTGCAGCTGCTCCTCGGAACTCTTCTGCCTCCGCACAACACGGTAGCCACACCTTTCTCTCCGGGAGCCTAAGCGGGAGAGATGTTCACATGGTGCTTTCCCGTGGCTCCCCCAACCCGGCATTCAAGGTACCTGAGTCGCCAGGGCAAGAGTGAGGTGATGATGTCATTGTAAGGCCTGAGTCTATCTTCACATTGTGTCTTACAACAGAAGCCTGACTTACTTCCTGGAGCCTGTGGGGCATGTACCTAAGATGATTACATTTGTGACTATATCAGCAAAACCAAAACAGGACTTCTTAGGGACAACAGCCCAAATGGACTTAAGGTCTCCATTTCAAGATCACCTATGGATATGAAATCTATTTCTCTCTCTTTTTTTTAACATTTATTTATGAGAGACAGAGTGTGAGCGGGGGTGGGGGAAAGAGTGAGAGAGAGAGACAGAATCTGAACCAGGCTCCAGGTTCTGAGCTGTCAGCACAGAGCCCAACAAGGGGTTCAAACTTATGGACCATGACATCATGACCTGAGCCAAAGATGGACACATAAATGACTGAGCCACCCAGGTGCCCCATGAAATCTATTTTTCCTTTAAAGAGTGCTGACAGGGGTGCCTAGGTGGTTCAGTTGGCTAGGTGTCTGACTTAATTTTAGCTCTGGTCATAATTTCCTGTTTCATGGGATCAAGCCCTGCATTGGGCTCCACAATGACAGCACCAAGCCTTCTTGATATTCTCTCTCTCCCTACTCTCTCTGCCCGTCCCCTCTCATTTGCATGTTCTCTCATCTCTCTCTCTCTCAAAACAAATAAATAAAACTTAAAAAAAAGAGTAATGACATACCTCAGTTTTCAAACCACAGAATTGGGAGTTTTCTTCAGACAAAAGATGGGCAAAACTTAGGAAGTGAATGAGCATTAATGTTTCCAAATAGTTATCAAACAATATACTTTTATAAGACATCTTTGAAATGTTCATATGTATGTGTGTGTATTTACACACATGCATATGTATTCTTTTCATATATTTACATAAATAAACTTATTTCAAGTAAAGAATTCTTTAAAATCCGAAAAATACAGAAATGCACAAATTTTGGCATAAATTCCTTGTTTTCTTTTAATGCTATTTACTTTTCCGTATTTCAAATACAAAATTCAGATCACAGTGAGTATATACTATTGAAAACTTTTTATTAGAAAGGTGTCATTTTACTTTTAAAAATCTACATAGCATTCTGTTTTATGAATATAGCATCACTTATCTGAAGTGTCCCTTGATGGAAAATTAGGTTGGTTCTAATTTCTTTGCTAGTATTCATATTACAATGAAAATGCATACATGTATCCAATTAGTTCCTTCAAATAAATTCAAAGAAGTCAAGTTGCTGAACCAAAGCACATACATATTTAAGATTTTGATACATACTGATAGATTATCCTCCAAAACTGTTTTAAGATTTTGTTTTTAAATAGTTTCTACACCCAACGTGGGGCTCAAACTGACAACCCTGAGATCAAGAGTCACATGCTCTACAGAGTCAGCCAGGTGTCCCCCTCCAAAACTTTTTTAAAAAATTTTTTTAATGTTTATTTATCTTTAAGAAAAAGAAAAACAGAGTATGATTGTGGGAGAGGCAGAGAGGGAGGGAGATCCAGAATTCAAAGCAGGCTCCAGGCTCTGAGCTGTCAGCACAGAGTCTGATGCAGGTCTCAAACCCACAAACCACGAGATCATGACCTGACCCATAGTCAGACACTTAACCAACTGAGCCATCCAGGTGCCCCATCCAAAGCGATTTTAAAATTTATAATCCATATGATACTTTAAGGGGATTCCTATTTTCTCATAACACCACTGGACATTAAAAATCATTTCTAATCTTTGCTAATCTGACAAGTGACTAAACAATCTCTTTTCATTTTGAATTTTTTAAATTTTTTTTAAGGTTTTTATTTATTTCTAGGGGAGAGAGAGAGAGACAGCACGAGCAGGGGAGGGTCAGAGAGAGAGGGAGTCACAGACTGAAACAGGCTCCAGGCTCTGAGCTGACAGTCAGCACAGAGCCCGACGCGGGGCCCGAACCCACGAACCGCGAGATCATGACCCAAGCGAGAGCCCAACCGACTAAGCCACCCAGGCGCCCCTCATTTTGAATTTTTTAAATTCTAGCAAGGTTGACTAACATATTTGCCATACTTTATATTTTGTATACTTATATATTGCCTATTTATTTCTTTTGCCCTCCCCCCTCCCATAACCTATAAAGTTTACTTAGTAACCATAGATAACTTTTGTTATATACCATATTTGCCTTTTGTTATATATCTTTTTACTTTTCTCATGGTATCTCTTGTCATAAGAGTACACAGTCACCTCTGTCTTTTTTTCACATCAAGATTATACCAATATTTTCTTATGTCTTCTCTAAGCACTTTTGTGGTTCAAATCTATTTGGAATTTTATGTATGTTTGTATCATGTCATATTATGTTCTTCAAATGGATGTATAATTTTCCCAGTAGCGTTTATTGGA
The DNA here is from genome assembly GCA_017311185.1 of Proteles cristata cristata. Taxonomy (NCBI): domain Eukaryota; kingdom Metazoa; phylum Chordata; class Mammalia; order Carnivora; family Hyaenidae; genus Proteles; species Proteles cristata. The sequence goes on along the minus strand of JAESUZ010000388.1, from coordinate 1,042,610 downwards.
TAAGATTTTCCCACAATTTTTAATAAAATGCTTTGTCACTTAAGAAATATGTATAAAAGTATCTTCTGGATTGTCTCTTCTGTTTCACATAAGTTTCATATATGTTTTTACTCCTCTGCTGGTCTCAATATGTTCCAGTTACCATAGAGTCAGAAACACAATGGGATAATGTGTTTAAGATGGTGGGGGGAGGGAGAAACCTTCAATTTAGAATTATATTCTTAGCTAAACTATCATTCAAGAGCAAGGATAAATTAAAGCCATTTCAATTAAGCAAAGGTTAAAAAGATATATCGTTCATAGCCCCTTTGAAATAATTACTGTTTCTTCAGGATGGAGAAACATGAACTCAAGAAAAGCAATGAAATTCAAGATGCAATGGTAAGAAACTAAATTGGTAAATATGTGGGGAAACCCGATAAACATAGAATGAATAAAATAATAATAATAATTAATTTTTGGAGGTACAAAAATGAGGTAGAACCAAATACTGGATAATAAGAAGATGAGAGAGGGATAATTTGGGCTAGAACTTTCTAAGATTGTTTATTTGGGAAGAGAAACATCTATTAGAAAGAGTGGCTTGAATTCTCACAAATGCATGCTAAAAATAGAATTGTCACTAAAAGAACTGAAACAGAATGTATGACTTCCAAACTAGAAGAGGAAAAATAAAACAAGAAAATGGTATCAATTCCAAAAATGAAAGAAAATATATGATAAATTTTTTAAAGCGACTGAAAGAAAGAGAAATTGATAAATACATTATTATAACAGATACTTTATTTTAAAGATTTTATTTTTGGGGGGCGCCTGGGTGGCTCAGTCAGTTAAGGTCATGATCTCACGGTTCGTGGGTTTGAGCCCCGCATCGGGCCCTGTGCTGACAGCTAGCTCAGAGCCTGGAGCCTGTCTTCGGATTCTGTGTCTCCCTCTCTCTCTGACCCTCCCCTGCTCATGCTATCTCTCTCTCTCTCTCAGAAATAAATAAAACATTAAACAAACATTAAACAAAGCATTAAAAAAAGATTTTATTTTTAAAAGTAATCCCTACACCCAACATGGGGCTCAAACCTACAACCCCAAGAGTTGCGTGTTCCACCAACTGAGCCAGCCAGGCACCCCTATATGGGTATTTTGATGTATCTTCCTCAGCAACTGACAGTGTAAATGGGGGACGGGGGAGGGGAGGAAGCAGAACACAGAACATTGGGATTGTACAATTCACTTGCACTATAAAAACTTACAGAATTTGTAAAAATTATCACATACTAGTTCATGAATAAAACTTTAACTAAAATTGGTATCGTATAGATCATATTCTCTGATCACAAAAAATAACAAAAACATAACCCAAGCCCCTATAAAGTATAGCACAAAAATACTTCTAAAAATCCATTGGTTAGGAGCACCTGGGTGGATCTGTTGGTTAAGGATCCAACTTCAGCTCAGGTCATGATCTCGAAGTTTGTAGGTTTGAGCCCCGCATCGGGCTCTGTGCTGATAGGTTGGAGCCTGGATTCTGCTTTGGATTCTGTGTCTCCCTCTCTCTGCCCCTCCCCCACTCACACTGTGTCTCTCTCTCAAAAATAAATAAACATTTTAAAAAATTAAAAATCCATTGGTTAAAGACAAAAACACAAAGTGAAAATTAAGAAAGACATATTATAAGTCAGGATGTAATGAGCATGGGTACAACTTTTACATGAATCCTCCCCCCCCACACACACACACACAGAAAAACACCTAAAATATCTGCAAAATGCCTTGTTTCTATATTCTCACCATTATGTTTGTTCACTAAATTCAGTTGTCCACATTTTAAAAAGAAATTAAGAGGTATAAGTACATTTAAATTACTTGCTCTCAAGAAAATTTACCTGAATTTCTTATCCTTGGATAATCAAACTAGAAGGAAAGCCTCTATCTAGAGATAACTGAATCAAACTGTTTACTAAAAGAATTAAAAGCCTGGTTCTGTGTTAGTAACCAGATATACAGCAATAGGTATTATTTAAGATCAATTATACCCCCCAGGTACAAAGGAACAAAATGTTTAAGAAAGCACCTGTCTGATCACACATCTCCTTTTTGTAAGGTATATGAGGAAAAGGGATTTACCAAACAGGTTTACATACAAAGTGAAAGGTTTTGAATCCACGGATTTGATCACCGTTCACTGACAAAGCCCTAAATACTGGGCCTGGAGTCCTGGGGATTCTAGATCGATAAAATAAAGTCCTCGACAAGGAACTCACTGTTTTCTACCAAGGACGTTTCTAATGTCATGGCTTTTACACTGGAATCTAGGCAGTCACTTGATGTGCCGCTGAGCAAGCTTGATGAGGAACTCTACCAAACAGGAGTGCTCCATATTATTAAGTGGTAACATGGGTGCCTGAGTGGCTCAGTCAGTTAAGCACCTGACTCTTGATTTCAGCTCAGGTCATGATCTCACAGTTCATGAGATTGAGCCCTGCATTAGGCTCTGTGCTGACAGCAGTAAACCTGCTTTGGATTCTCTCTCTACTCCCTCTCTCTCTACCCTTCCCCCACTTATGCATGCGTGCTCTTTCTCAAAATAAATAAATAAACTTTAAAAAAAAATAGAAAGTGGTAAAGAGCTCCAGTGAAAGGATGTTGATGAAAATGGTGAGGACAATGATAAAAACAATGATGATAATGGTAAATGATCAAAATGACAGCTCACGTCTTCTGGAAGCTTCTACGTGTCAGACACTGTACAATGTATACAGATTATTTCATTCTGAAAACTGCCCTAGGAGGCAGGTGTTATTATCATCTCCATGATACAGAGGAGGAGCCAGGCACAAGAGGGCTCAAATAACTTGCCCAGGGTGGAAAAGCTAGAAAATAGTGAAAGCAGCATATAAACTCAGGCAATTGTCTGAATCCAGAGCTGGCAGTGTTACTACTTTATCCCACCTCCCTATCAAACCCCTTTCATGTATATATAGCAGATGAATAGAGAGATGGCATCTAAAGATACAGATTTATTCTCCCAACACAGGAAAAGAGACCAAACACATGGCCTTTTGGGTTGTTTTCCTGGCTATTCACATTTCAGCGTATCCTTACAGCAAAGCCTTATCCCTGAAGTTAGTCTGGGTGAGTATCTTCCCACCATTTAAACAACCATCTATCTTAAAACCTCAGTAGGAAACCAAGATTGGTGTGGAAGAAAACGGTGATAACAGACAAGATGGAATTTCAAAATAAAAGAGAAATGGTGCAGGAAGATGCAGGTGGGGTCCTTACTCCTCCAAGACTGGATAGAAGGAAGAAGATGGGTGAAGGGCTTATCAAGAGGGCACACAAGAAGAGGGCTGGAAAAGGGGGGGAAGCATGGTTAAAGAAAGTTCACTCCTAACGGTCCTTCTCTGTGGTCCGTAAAGGGCTATATATCCACCTATTTGCATATTAATCCATCTTATCACGCGATATCCAAAGATGATAAAATGTTTTTTCTTAGAAAGCCCTACCCAATTTCTTTTTGGCCAAATTCAATGACCTTTTCTCTGGTTCTCTTTTCCATGAAAGATTTTCTTTCCAAATTTATTGTGATATAATCGACATGCATTGTTGTGTATGTTTAAGGAATACAGTGTAATGGTTTGGCTTCGGTACACTGTGAACTTACCCCCAGTAAGTTTAGTCAGCATCCGCTATCTCATATACATACAAAAAAGAGAGATAGTTAAATTAAAAATTTTTTTTTCTTTTGGAACTCTTAGGCTTACTCTATTAGTAACTTTCATGTCTATCATACAGCAGTGTTGATGACAGTGTGCTGTATGTTACATCAGAGAGCTTTTTTATCTTGTAAATGGAAGTTTGTACCCTTGGTCACTTTTCTCTAATTCCCTCTCCCCCCACACCCTGCCTTTGGTAACCACAAATTTTATCTCTTTTTCTATTAGTTTAGGGTTTTGGGAGGGGTTTGGATTCCACATGTAAGTGAGATCAAACAGTATTTTTCTTTCTCTAACTTACTTCACTTAAGCATAATGCCCTCAAGGTTCATCCAAGTTGTCACAAATGGCAGGATTTCTTTGTGGGCTTTTCTTTTTTTAACGGCTGGATAATATTCCACTTATACATACACACACACACACACACACACACACACACCAACTTCTTTATCCATTCATCTGTCAACAGACACTTAGGTTATTCCCATGCCTTGGCTATTACAAATAATGCTGCTATGACATGGCGGTACAGATATCTTTTTGAGTTGTTATCATGAAAGATTTTTTTTTTTAGATGTCACTTTGGAGACCACTGATTTCCATTTGGCTTTTTTTTTAATTTTTTTTTTTTAATTTACTTTTGAGACAGAGAAACAGAGCATGAGAGGGGGAGGGGCAGAGGGGGAGGGAGACACGGAATCCGAAGCAGGCTCCAGGCTCTGAGCTGTCAGCACAGGGCCTGACGCAGGGCTCAAACCCACAAATGTGAGATCATGACCTGAACCAAAGTTGGAGGCTTAACCGACTGAGCCACTCAGGCTCCCTGAAAGATTTTTTTTAAGTTTATTTACTTATTGTGAGAGAGAAAGCCCAAGTTTGGGAGGGCCAGAAAGAAGGCAGAAAGAGAGAGAGAGACAAAAAAAATTCCAAGCAGACTCCACATTGTCAGCATAGACATGGGGCTTGAACACACAAACTGTGAGATCATGACCTGAGCTGAAGTTAGATCCTTAACCAACTGAGCCACCAAGGTGCCCCAGAAAGATGTTTTAAATACATCTCTGTACCCTGCCTTGCAAGACTGTACCATTGTCAAAACTCATAACTTACGTGAGCTTTTCAAAGAGAGAGGGGAAAGGAAGGAAAATTAAAATTTAGTGCCAAACACGGTACTAGGTCTTTATATATTTTTTTCACATGTATTCCTCACAAAACTCAGTGAAGCAGATATCTTCTTTTCAAAGAACAGAAAACCAAGGGCCAGAAAGGTTACATTTGAGCACAGTCTCAGATAGCAAGAAATAAGAAGACAAAAAAGGAGAGCCAGTCTTCCGGAGTCCTGTCTTCTTGTTCTCCCACCACACACACAACACCCCCTGCAGGTGGATAACACATGTGCTCCTGCCCTGGTCCCAAATTACCAGGGCTACACCTGGCCAACAGATCATAGTACAATAAAAGTGCTCTTCTCCTTAGATGAAATTGTAAATCGCTTTTTAAAAAATATACACTCACCTTAAAATATTAACTTCAAATATGAAACCTTTATTTGTAATCTTTTGTCAGAGGGCCAAGGCTTTCTCCTTAAGCTCATCTGCCAATTAAATCACAAGTAACTTTCCTACATAAACCACATCCATGATACACAGCCTCTGAATTTCCAATTTCCACTTCTTTACAACAGAGCAAGAACTTAGACACTCATAACACAATCCAAATTCAGAATTTTTCTAGGTTTGTGATCCCCCCTCACCAATATCATTCATACCTAACTCAATAGCTACTAGTCTTTTACGATTATTGGTGGTGGTGTTATTGTTGTTATTTTAATGTAAGTGCTACACCCAACATGGGGCTCAAACTTATGATCCTGAGATCAAGAGTCATATGCTCCACCAACTGAGCCAGCCCAGTGTCCCTCCTTTCCAGTTGTATTCAAAGCTTTCACAGAAACGATTCTCTTTTCCTACTCATATTTCATGTTTGCATAAATTCTAATTAAATTATGTAATTTGACAGTTACAATGAGTATAATAGGTTTTGGAAGAAGCCCACTGGTTACTCACAAGGATACAACTAAAGTGGTGGGAACAGAAATGCTTGAATGTTTTTGTTTGTTTGTTTGTTTGTTTTATTTTTTTTAATTGTTTTAATGTTTTATTTATTTCTAGGAGAGACAGCATGAGCAGGGGAGGGTCAGAGAGAGAGGGAGTCACAGACTGAAACAGGCTCCAGGCTCTGAGCTGGCAGTCAGCACAGAGCCCGACGCGGGGCTCGAACCCACGAGCCGCGAGATCATGACCCAAGCGAAAGTCGGATGCTTAACCGACTAAGCCACCCAGGCGCCCCTTGAATGTTTTAAACAGTAACCAATACACACTGAGAGGTCATGGGCATTAGCAGGGTATTTTACAAAGAAAACAGGAAACATCAGTAATTAGGAAGCCAGAGAAGTATGATCAAATAAGAGGACTTCTGCTATACGATAATATAGCCAGATGAGGTGTCTTATCTATTACATACATAAAGAAAAAGAAAAACCAATCCATATCAATATAACATCAGCATTCTTCACAGAGCTAAAACAAACAATCTTAAAATTTGTATGGAACCAGAAAAGATCGTGAATAGCCAAAGCAATCTTGAAAAAGAAAACCGAAGCTAGACGGATCACACTCCCGGACTTAGATGTATTACAAAGCTATAGTCTTCCAGGCAGTATGGTACTGCCACAAAAACAGACACTCAAATCAATGGAACAGAATAGAGAACCCAGAAATGGACCCACAAACATATGGGCAACTCATCTTTGACAAACAGGAAAGAATATGCAATGGAATAAAGACAGTCTCTTCAGCAAGTGGTGCTGGGAAAACTGGACAGCGACATGCAGAAGAATGGACCTGGACCACTTTCTTACACCATACACAAAAATAAACTCAAAATGGATGAAAGGCCAAAACATAAGACAGGAAGACATCAAAATCCTAGAGGAGAAAGCAGGCAAAAACCTCTCTGACCTTGTCTGCAGCAACTTCTTACTCAACGTTTCTCTGGAGGCAAAGGAAACAAAAGGAAAAATGAACTCTTGGGACCTCATCAACATAAAAAGCTACTGCACAACAAAGGAAACAATCAGCAAAACTAAAAGGCAACTGGCAGAATGGGAGAAAATATCAGATAAAGGGCTAGTATCCGAAATCTATAAAGAACTTTTCAAACTGAACACCCAACAAACAATCCAGTGAAGAAATGGGCAAAAGACATGAATAGACACTTCTCCAAAGGAGACATCCAGATGGCAAACAGATACATGAAAAAATGCTCAACATCTCTCATCGTCAGTGAAATACAAATAAAAACCACAATAAGATACCACCTCTCAACTGTCAGGATGGCTAACATTGACAACTCAGTCAACAACAGATGTTGGAGAGGATGTGGAGAAAGATAATCGCTTTTGCACAGCTGATGGGAATGCAAACTGGAGCAGCCACTCTGGAGGTTTCTGAAAAAATTAAAAATAGAACTACCCTAGGACCCAGCAATTGTACTACCTACCCTAGGACCCAGCAATTGTACTACTAGGTATTTATCCAAGGGATACAGGTGTGCTGTTTGGAGGGGGCACATGCACCCCAATGCTTATAGTAGCGCTATTGACAATAGCCAAAGTATGGAAAGAGCCCAAATGTCCATCAATGGATGAATGGATAAAGAAGATGTGTTATATACATACAATGGAGTATTACTCAGCAATCAAAAAGAATGAAATCTTGCTATTTGCAACTACATGGATGGAACTGGAGGGTATTATGCTAAGGGAAATTAGTCAGAGAAAGACAAATATCACATGACTTCACTTACGGGAGGAATTTAAGAGACTAAGCAGATGAACATAAGGGAAGGGAAGCAAAAAGAATATAAAAACAGGGAGGGGAACAAAAACATAAGAGACCTTTAAACAAAGAGAACAAACAAAGGGTTTCTGGGTCGTGGGAGGGGGATGGGCTCCATGGGTCAGGGGCATTAAGGAATCTACTCCTGAAATCGTTGTTGCTCTATATGCTAACTAATTTGGATGTAAATTAAACAAATAAATTTAAATATATATATGTATGAAGTCTGTGTAAAAGATGAGAAATTATAAATATTAAAATTAAAGGTTCTATATCATAGCAAATACAAAAAAAAAAAAAAAAAACCCAGAGAATATTCAAAAGGCAGAGCTACCAAGAGACTGTCAGGGTGAAAAGAGATTTTTGTTTAAAATTTTTTACACAGTCAGAAAGAGAGAAATTGCAACGAACCATAGGCAAAATACTGACTAGAGAATAACAGGAAAACTCAGGCAAAGCTGCTGTGAGTACACATACGAGCAAGTATGTACAGACAGTGAATCAAAAGTCAGCCGGGTGGGGAGAGCATGAGGTAGGCATTATTGTCAGATGTTATATTAATGCACCCATTTTTCTTTCTTCTTCATGTATGTGTCCATCTAGGTGTGTATACACACACATATGTATGTTTATACACATGTATGCATACATACATGCTATCACACAACAGAATCTACGTTCTGTGTGCTTTCCATAGTTCTATCATGTTTCTGACACCTGTATGTGCCTTTGCTAGAAAGCTAATAGAGGGCTAGGCAGGAGTCTTTCCCAGAGCTCTCCAAGTAACCCCCAAGATATTCTACTTTTATGCCACAGCTTTGACTGTGAACATTTACCCAACCTTCATCCTTAAGACTTTGTAAGGCGTCGGGCAGACAGTCATCCAGCCCATTTGAGCACTTCAGTTTCTAGAGCTCCCTAATTCCTGCAGTAGCCTGTTGTGTTGTCAGACCACTTGAACTGTAGACAATTCTTCCCCATAACGGGCCAAAACGCGCCTCCTGTGACTTGTTCCTGTTCACCTCAGCTCTGTCCTCTGCAACTATTGGGAATAAATCAACACCCAAGTACTTGAAGAAATTACCAAGTCCTAAGTCTCCTCCCATCCAGACTACAAGTCCCAGCTCCCCCGCCTGTCCTGATTGAAAGAGCTGTGGACACGCCCCCATACGATGAAACAGGAGCGAGCACTCACCGCACTTCACCATCCCGACCTCATAGCACTTCCGCAGTCGGCAGGCCTGGCAGCTTTTGCGCCTGTTCTTATCTATTGTGCACTGATTTGTAGCTGGGCAAATATAATCATTGTGTCCTACAGCAGGGGGGGAGGGGGGACAAACAAAAAAGGCAGGCTATTGTTACAAATATTTTGATGAAATATCTTCCAGGTCAAAAGCACAGATAATGCTACCCAGCTGAGGGGTAGGGGGCATCTTCTTAATGACAGGTCTAGGTACAAAGGCCAAAGTTCAGTCTCATCAATGCCTTGTTAGTGAGTAAAGAAAATCTAGGAATATCTACATATCCTACTCTTTGACAAATAGGCTATTCTCTGCATGTTCTTAAGAATTCTCAAGAGGCACATTAGAAATATGTAATGTATCCTTTCGACATGGAAAGTAAGACAGTCATCTGAAATTGGTTCTGTAAATCACAGAACTCCTCAAGGATGGTATTTGTGTATCAGGTCACCAAATTCAACTGCTTACATTCTTTTATACATATCCCTCTTTGGGATTTAACATGATATATATTTTTTTTAATTTTTAAACATTTATTTTTTTTTAATATTTTTTATTTCTAGGAGAGAGACAGAGAGACAGCGTGAGCAGGGAAGAGTCAGAGAGAGAAGACACAGACTCTGAAATAGGCTCCAGGCTCTGAGCTGGCAGTCAGCACAGAACCCGATGCGGGGCCCAAACCCACGAACCGCGAGATCATGACCTAAGCAAAAGTCGGACGCTTAACCGACTAAGCCACCCAGGCGCCCCTAACATTTATTTTTGAGAGATAGCATGAGCAGGGAAAGGGCAGGGAGAGAGGGAGCCACTGAATGAGAAGCAGGCTTCAGGCTCTGAGTTGTTCTCACAGAGCCCAACACAGGGCTCAAACCCACAAGCTGTGAGATCATGACCTGAGCCGAAGTTAGATGCTCAACTGACTGAGTCACCCAGGCACCCGTTATGGGAATTCATAGTCAAATAAGAGAGCGAAACTAATCAATAAGAGGATAATGAAATTAGCAAACTGAAGAACCAAAAGAACGGCCACTTGAGGCTGGCTGTGGTTATTGTTCTCAATTCCCCACTGCCTCCCTCAGCCCTGCAACTCTGCAATGCACTAGAGCGGCTGGAATGTGTTTGCCCACCAACTGATGTTGAGCGTGGCCATGAAACTTGCTTTAGCCAATGCTTTGTAGGTGGATGGGATACTCCAGCACTCTGGCTTGGCCTCTTGAGCTCCCAAGAAGAAAAAATAAGGCCTCAGGTAGTCGTTGGTCCAAGGAGAATACAGAAACATGTGGTGCAGACTTGAACTCTACCCAGAGCTCAGAGCCATGCCTTGTTAAGTAGAGGCATGCTACCCAGCCCCTAGACCAAAAAGACATCGTTCCATGATTGCACCAAAATCAAATTTTATTAATTCTCTCCCGCTTTAGGTAAATTCCAGTAACACTTGTTCAACCAAACACAAATTGAAATCCAGTTGTTTGTGGCTTTACCACCATTTCCTGAGCCAGCCTGGGGTAAGAGTAATGGTGTATACTGCACAGCTCTCGGAGTAGTAAGACAGCTTATCCCAGAGATACAAGCCCACTCTCAAGTGACCCTCATCCCAGCCACGCACAGGAAGCCTGACGCACCAACGTTCTGACAACCTACGGATTTCTAGATGCTTTATCAATATTTCACTTAATCCTATAACTTCCCTATAAAGAGCTATCATCCCCATTTTATAAAAGAAAACGTGTAAGATCAGTTCAATCATCTCTTTAAGGTTATGGTTTTAGTATTCCATTCTGTAGAATACATTTCTACAAGCTTAAGCACTTAAAACAAAACCAATTCATTATCTCGTTTCTGTGAGGCAAGAATCCAGGCATAGCTTGCTCTAGTCGAGGTTGCAAAAGGCTGCAATCAAGGTGTTGGCTGTGCTGTGGTTTCACCTAAAGCTCAGGGTCCCCTTCCAAGCTCATACAAGATGTTTGCAGAATCAGCTCCTTGAAGCTGTCAGACTGAAGTTCCCGTTTTCTTGCTGGCTATCAGCAGGATACTGCTGTCGGCTCAGAGAGGAACCAGTGCCCTACCCAAAAGCAGTTCACAACATGATGTTTGCGGTCTTCCAGGCCAGAAGGGGAACATCTCTGACTTCCAGTCCCTCTTTGCTCTGGTCTGATGGAGTCTTACATAATTCTAGTATAATCACAAGACTCCCCCACCACCACTTGCCATAGCAGATACCCTAACCAAGGGAATGACTCCCATATTTATCAGTTCCACACACACTCAAGAGTGGGGGATAATATACAGTATAGTATAGATCTTTTTTAAAGGAACAGATAAGTATCTTGTTATTACTTTTATCCTCACTTAAAACATTCAAAAATAAATTATATGCTAAAAGTCAAGATACATTCCCAATCAGAAATTTTCAATTGTCCTCTAAAACATAATGCTTTATGGCTAGAAGGTAAATGTAATCCCACAGTACTTTCCATAGGGGTGGCAACCTTTTGAGGACCTTCTAAAAATTCAAAGAATACATGATGTTATCCTTTTTGGTTTTATAAAGAGATTTATAACAATAAGCATTTAAGGGACAATGAAGGTTCACTTTTTTCCTTCATTTTAAAAGATCATTTTAGTTAAAAACAATGAGACAGCATAGTAATGAACACACTAAATAAAAATAGCCTAGAAAATGTCTTACACAAGAAGACCAGGGTAATTGAATTCACTTCTGGCAAAAAAAGAAAAAAAAGTCCTCCTCGAACTACATGAGCAACCTCACGTATTAAAATAGTTTTCTCAGGGAACCTGGATAGCTCAGGTCTTGAATATGAGCTCAGGTCATGAGATTGAGCCCTGCATCAGGCTCCACGCTGAGTATGGAGCCTGCTTACGATTCTTTCTCTCCCTTTCATTCTAACCCTCTCCCCCACCCATGTTCTCTCTTCCTCTCCAAAAATTAAAATAAAATATCTTTCTTGTTCCATGCATCAGCCTAAGAGGCATGCTATTCCATACTAACAGAATGGATAGAAAAGTTCAAAGCAAAATAGGTAGCTAATTCTTTAAGATATAAAGCTTTATATGAAAATGTGCTTTTTATTAATTTAAAAACTTTTTTAATTTATTGAGAGGTAGAGCACGAATGGGGGAGGAGCAGAGAGAGAGGGAGACACAGAATTGGAAGCAGGCTCCAGGCTGTGAGCTGTCAGCACAGAGCCCGATGTGGGGCTTGAACCCACGGACCGTGAGATCATGACCTGAGCCGAAGTCAGACACTTAACCAACTGAGCCACCCAGGTGCCCCGAAAAATGTGCCTTTTGTAATCTGAAGCATAAAAGGTTATCTGAATATTCTACAAAATTATTGAGTGACTTGGAATAACTTATCATTCACATCCAACAACAGAGAGGGGAGAGACCACACTGGACTGAGATCAGATCCGAGTTTAAGCTCAGTTCAGCTTCCAGGTTTTGTCACCTCAACAATAGAGCAAGGTTTATCATCCGCACCCTCCCTGGCATGCTTATCCCTCAACAGCAGGAGTCAACCTTGTGTTTTGTTGCCTCAGGACATACATGGTGACTTCAAGGCCAAATGAATCCCAAGTAATGGAATATGTGGCTCCAAGATAAGGAATCTGCCAGCTGTCGGAGCGGCCCATTTAAAGCTCAGACTCTAAAGTTGTAAGAAACAAAGAATTAAAGATCTTTGAGCCACACTCCAAAAGATTTCAAAGGACAATGATAAAAGGACTTTCAAAGGACAATGATAAAAGGTTAATACAAATACCAAAATGAAAAATGAATAGAACAGTATTACTATTATATATGAATGCAAAATAAATAGACCAAAAGAATGAAATTTAAAGAAATACCACTGAGAAATGTACCATGTGTGTGTGTGTGTGTGTATAACAAAACTGTAAACAAGATACAAAAGACTTAAATAAATGGAGACAGATTCTTGATACAAAGACCATTAAAAAGATTTCTTCCAAAATAATTCTTAGGTTTAATGAAATCTCTTTTCTTAACATTAAGGAGGGGAGGACACTTAATAAAATTCTTCTAATATTCCTATGGATGAATAAACCAAAGAAAATAAACAGAATACTTATAAACAGGAAGTATTTATACTGGTATGTATTAAAATGCATTATAATATAGTAAAAGAGAAAACTATAATAGTTAAAATGATGTGGCACCTATATAAGAATGAAGAACTAGATCAGTAGAACAGAATAAAACATTAGTATATAAAAGAAATTAAGAGATCATGTATAGAGAGGGAAAAAAAATCAACACATGAAGAGACGCTCAAAATCATCACTAACCAGGGAAACACAAGTTAAAATCACAATGAGACACAATTTATAGCCAATAGCTGACAATATTACATTTTTACAAGGATGTAGACCAACTGAAGTCTCGTTGAGAATTCAAAATGATTCAACCACTTTGGAAAGCAGTTTGTTAGTTTCTTATAAAATTAAACATACACTTATCACACAACCATCAATTCTACTCCTAGGTATTTACCCCAGAGAAACAAAAACATAGGTCTACAGAAAGGGAGATGCATGAACATTCACAGACATTCCATTCAAAATAGCACAAAACTGGAAATAACCCAGATGAATACGTGACCGGTGGTATGCCTAAGTACTGGAATAACCCCAGTAACAAAAAGGAATGAACTACTGTGCATGCAGTACAGATAAATCATAAAAGAATCATGATAAATGAAAGAAATGATTCACAGATGATTACATACTCTATAATTCAATTATAGGGCATTCTAGAAAAAGGCAAAACTATAGGGACAGAAAATAGGTCAATGGTCACAGGGCCTTGGGAGGTTGGGGGACAGTTGGCCGCAATGGGTCTAAGTGAACTTTGGGGCTGATGGCAACATTCCATATCTTAATTATGATGGTGGTTAAATGACCACATGCACTTTCAAAATTCATAAAGCTATACAAATAGGGAAATTTCATTATATGTAAATTATATCTCAAATTCAACTAAAAAAATAAGCTCCCATATTTTTTTAAAAAAATCAATAGTTATATAATAAAACAATATGGAGAAAATTGACTTAAAGACATTTAATTTTTTTCCCTTTTTTTAGCTTTATTTTATTGAAGTAGAATTAACATACAAATTTATATTGGTTATATTGGGTTTTTCTAACCAGAAGATTGGTTTCTTTGGAAATAACAAAGAATTACAATCCAGAACAAATAGGCTGTGGTAAAACCATAGGCAAGTCTGAGAGACAAAAGCTCAGGTATATAACATTTTGATTCAACAATTCTACACATTACTCAGTGTTCTCCAAGTGTAGTCACCATCTGTCACTTTACGTTATTACAATATTATGTTCCTTATGCTATACTTTTCACCTGCAACTACTTTAAATTAATCTTAAGTTTATTTTGAGAAAGAGAGTGAGCGAGCTCGCGAGCATGAGCAGGAGAGGGGCAGAGTGCACACATGTGAGAAAGAAAGAGAGAGAGAGAATCCCAAGCAGGCTCCACACCAACAGCATGGATCCCAACATGGGTCTCAAACTCATGAACCAGGAGATCAAGAATCAGATGCTAAACCGACTGAGCCACCCAGGCACCCCATCTGTGACTATTTTTTTTCAATACATAGATCTTTTTTCTTAAATAGTTTATCGTCAAGTTGGTTTCCATATAACACCCAGTGCTCATCCCCACAAGTGCCCTCCTCCATGCCCATCTCCCCCTCCCCTCCCCCCCACCCCATCAGCCCTCAGTTTGTTCTCAGCATTCAAGAGTCTCTCATGGTTTGCCTCCCTCCCTCTCCCCCACTATTTTTCCCCTTCTTCTCCCTCATGGTCCCCCATTAAGTTCCTCCTAATCCTCCTATACGTGCAAACATATGGTAGCTGTCCTTCTCTGCCTGACTTATTTCGCTCAGTATTACACCCTCAAGGTCCATCCATGTTGCTACACATGGCCAGATTTCATTCTTTCTCATGGCCATGTAGTATTCCATGGTATAGATAAACCACATCTTCTTGATCCATTCATCAGGTGATGAACACTTAGGATCTTTCCATGTTTTGGTTATTGTTGAGAGTGCTGCTATAACCAGTGGGGTACATGTGCCCCTATGCATCAGCACTCCTGTATCCCTTGGGTAAATTCCTAGGAGTGCTACTGCTGGGTCACACCATCTGTGACTATTTTATAACTGGAAGTTTGTACCTCTTAATTCCCTTTATGTATTTCACCCATCCCCCAAAACACCCCCCTTCTGGTAGCCACCAGTTTGTTCTCTGTATTTAAGAGTCTGGTTTTTTGTTTCATTGTTCATTTGTTTTATTTTTAGATTCTACATGTAAGTGAAATCACGTGGTATTTATCTTTCTAGGTCTGAGTCATTTCATTTAGCATTATATCTTCTAGGTCCAACCATGTTATCACAAATAGCAAGATATCATCCTTTTTCATGGCTGAGTAATATTTCAGTGGGTGCATGTGTGCATGTGTGTGCGTGCGCATGTGTACCATCTTTAGCCATCTACTGATGGACACCTAGATTGCTACCGTATCTTGGCTATTTTAAGTAATGCTGCAATAAATACAGGGGTGTATTATCTCTTTTTTAATTAAAATTTTTATTTTCTTTGGAAAAATATCCAGTAGTGGAATTATTAGATCTTTTGGTAATTCTATTTTTAATGTTTTGAGGAACTTCCATGCTGTTTTCCACAGTGGCTGCACCAATATTCTCACCAATAGTACATGACAGTTCCCTTTTCTCCACATCCTCACTAGTACTTGTTGTTTCCTGTTTTTTTTAATTTTAGCTATTCTGACTGGTGTCACAGGATATCTGATTGTAGTTTTGATTTGCATTTCCCTGATGATTAGTGCTGCTGAATATCTTTACATGTGTCTATTGGTCATCTGCATGTCTTCTTTGGAAAAATTTCTATTTAGGTCCTCTGTCCATTTTTCAATTGGATTACTATTATTTTTGAGTTATAGTTCTTTTTTTTTTTAATATTTTTTATTTATTTCTAGGAGAGAGAGACAGCATGAGCAGGGGAGGGTCAGAGAGAGAGGAAGTCACAGACTGAAACAGGCTCCAGGCTCTGAGCTGGCAGTCAGCACAGAGCCCGACGCGGGGCCCGAACCCACGAACCGCAAGATCACGACCTAAGCGAAAGTCGGACGCTTAACCGACTAAGCCACCCAGGCGCCCCAAGTTATAGTTCTTTATATGTTTTGGATATTAACCACTTACTGGATGTATCATTGCAAATACCTTCTCCCATTCAGCAGACTGAATTTTTGTTGTGTTGATGGTTTCCTTTACTGTGCAAAAGCTTTTCATTTGGGTATAATCCCAATAGTTTATTTTTGTTTTTGTTTCCCTTGCCTCAGGAGACATATCTAGAAAAATGTTACTAAGGCTGATGTCATAGAAAATTACCATCTATGTTTTCTTCTAGGAGTTTTATGGTTTTACGTCTCACACACATTAGGCCTTTAATCCATTTTGAGTTTATTTCTGTAGATGGTATAAGAAAGTGGTCCAGTTTCATTCTTTGCAAGTTGCTGTTCAGTCTTCCCAGCACCATTTATTGAGGAAATTGTTTTCTCCCCATTGAACATTGTCTCTTTTGTCAAGAATTGATCTTATAATCATGGGTTTATTTCTGGGCTCTCTATTCTGTTCCATTAATCTGTGTGTCTCTTTTTGTGCTAGTACCACACTGTTTTGACTATAGGTATGTAATATATATTCTGAAATCTGGAATTGTGGTCTCCTTTCTCAAGACTGCTTTTGTTATTCAGGATCTTTCATACAAATTTCATTGTTATTTGTTCCAATTCTGTGAAAAATGCTGTATTTTTGCTCTTCCAATCCATAAACATGGAATATCTTTCCATTTGTTTATATCATCTTCAATTTCTTTCATTAATGTTGTATAGTTTTCAGAGTACAGGTCTTTCACCTTCTTGGTTAAATTCATTCGTAGGTATCTTGTTATTTTGGTGCAGTCATAAATGGAATGGTTTTCTTCATTTCTCTTTCTGCTATTTATTAATATATGGAAAGGCAACACATTTCTGTACATTAATTTTGTATCCCACAGGCTTACTTAATTTATCTTATTTATCAGTCCTAATGATTTTGGTGGAGATCTTAGGGTTTTATATGTATAGTATCATGTCATCTGCAAGAAGAGTTTTACTTTTTCCTTACCAATTTAGAGGTCCCTTCTCTTTCCTGGTGTGATTGCTGGAGCAAGGACTCCCAGTACTATGTTGAATAAAAGTGGGGAAAGTGGACATCCTTGTCTTGTTCCTGATCTTAGAAGGAAAGCTCTGTTTTTCACCACTGAGTATGATGTTAACTGTGGGTGTTTCATATATGGTCTTTTTTTTTTTAATTTTTAATGTTTTATTTATTTCTGAGAGAGAGAGACAGCATGAGCAGGGGAGGTTCAGAGAGAGAGGGAGATACAGAATCTGAAGCAGACTCTGGGCTCTGAGGTGTCAGCACAGAGCCCGATGTGGGGCTCAAATCCATGAACCGGAAGATCATGACCTGAGCCAAAGTCAGACACTTAACCAACTGAGCCACCCAGGCGCCCTTGGTCTTTATTATGTTGAGATATGCTCTAAGCCTCCTTTACTGAGAGTTTTTATCAACAATAATGATAATATGATAAATACATTTCATTCTCACTCATTCAACATACAAAAAGAATTGAGTGTCCATTTTTGGTTACTGCAACACATTTTATATTAGAGGATGCAAAAAAATATGAAGAGTCCAAAAAAAATGATCATTTACACATTAAGCAATTATAAGAGCATAGAGCACTAACTCTTTCCCTTCTGCACACGCAGAATGTGACATTTCTTTCCCCTTTCCCAATAGCTCCTTGACTCATGTGGTAGGAAGGAAGGATATATGGAAAGCAGAGGAAACTCCCTTGTCATTGTAACCAGCCATAGGCTAAGGGTTCAAAGATATTTCAGGAAGAGATTTGTTTTCCCCCACAGCAGATAAAAAGGATCTTTTTCAAAGGATATAGTTAGCTGTATTAGGTCAAGATTTCCTCAAGGAATAAAATTCTAGAATCTCAGTAAGCTACAAAATTGTCATTCATATCAAGAGTTCAGTTCTGAATTTTAGATATCTGGATTGTTCTTACTATATAATAGTAATATTAGTAAATAATATAAATAAATATTTATATTATTTATAATATATAAATATATACTTTAATAAGTAAATATTTATATTTACTTATAAGTATATATTATATACTTTATAATATATAAATATAAGTTAATAGTAAATAATATAATAGTAATAATAGCAGGGAAGTAGGCCTGGCCTTATAATCTACTACTGCAATGATCATAAATAATATCTAAGCACTAAATATGTTAAATAGAGAATTACAAGTTTTGTGTATAAGAGCAATTATAAATAAGCAAACAACACAATTTATGTTTTGATAAATTGATGACATATGCTTTCTTTATCGGTGATAATTTTTTTATTGAGAGAAGAAAGCAAGATTGGAAATGGCAGAGGGCCCTCATCAATCTAACTATGAAGATTTTAAAGGGAGTAGGTTTAAATGAGATTAGGATTAGAAAAAAATACAAGGTAAAAGATGCTGATATCTTAATATATAAGAGTTATAAAGACAACTGGAATATCTTAAATTTGCATGATGGTTATAAATGACCAAACATTTTCACAAAACCAACCTCATTTCGTTTCTAGAATAACTTTGTAAGTATCTCCATTTCACAGAGAAGGAAACATATTAAAAGTCATAGAGCTACTAAATGGAGGACAAATAGGTGGTCATCTATACAGTAAGATGAATTTCAAGGGATCTGCAGGAAGGCAACTCTTTACTACTAAATTCTACCCTTCAGCACCTTCTCGATTCTATCAAGAGCCATCCCACCATAATGATTACACATGCCAAATATTAAACGTAAGTCAAAGGAAGAAACAATCTTCCTAATTCCTAATAAGTACATTTTTCCAAGCTTTTTCTTCACAAGGGTTATAGCTAGGGATTTCTGGGGTAGATGGTGAAATCGGATTCTAAGTTCGCTTTGTCCCATGGATACAACTAGGTAACACCCATATCAGTGTTACTAACACAGAAAATAACCCAAAGACTGTGAGGACAGACTCTCCACAGATAAATGTAGAGAAAAGGCCATAATGAAGAGGGTAGGAAGGGTGGAAAGGCAATCAGGAGCTAAACAGACCTGTAGAACTGTCCACAGCAGGGGAAGAACCCATGGGTTTGGAGAAGGGGGGAAACAGACTATCATACCAGGTACCGCAAGTAAAGGGAATGCACACAGGTATGACAGATTCCCATTAACATTTGGCTTTGAAAACCAGAGGGGGATAATTTCATAAGTTCTTTCAATCAGGGCTTAACAGGTGGAACTCAAAAATCAGCAGGCTTAGGGGCACCTGTGTGGCTCAGTCAGCTAAGCACCCGACTTCACCTCAGGTCATGATCTCATGGTTGAGCCCAGCGTCAGGCTCTGTGCTGACAGCTCAGAGCCTGCTTCAGATTCTGTGTCTCCCTCTTTCTCTGCCCTTCTCCCACTCATGCTCTGTCACTCTTGCTCTCTCTCAAAAATAAACAAACATTAAAATTTATTTTTTAAAAAAATCAGTTGGCTTAGCTCTGGGTGAGCTAGGAAGACAAGAGGAAATGGAGACTGTCCTTAAAGAGACAGCACAACAAACAGTCCCATGGAGATACACCACAAAAGCAGCTGTTTGAAAAATGCCTGGGGTATATGGAAGGGAGGTTACTAATCTCAAAGTGTGTGCTAGAGGGGCAGGAATCATTGGGAGATTTCTCCAGGAACAGAGGAGCTGGTGGGTGCCATTCCCCTCCCAACACCCCAGTCTAGACACACAGACACCTGCAAAAACCAACACAGTACCAATACCCTCCACATAATTTGCTAACAGCAGACCTACCCTGACCCATGTTCTCCTGAGGACTTGTTCCCCCTCCAATATGCTCTTGGCCAGAGCCCATCCCAAGTGGCACCCCAAGCTTGACAGTGTACAAGCAACCGCAACAGGGGCCGACACCACTCCAAAGTGACTCTTGACCCAAGGAGAGGGAAAGATAACATACCAGTCCAACTGTGGCCCCAGCAGTGGGTTAGCTGCAGACACCTGATCTGACTGCTGGCCCCACGCACCAACAAAAGTTCTCAAAGGATAACTCGTGGAAAGTGCCCTGTAGTTCAGTGCTACTGCATCTCTGGCTAATGCCTGGTCTGACTCAATTCAAGCCAAGGTGGCCCCAGATCGGCTCACTAACAACAAAGGGACCCAAGCTAGCCCCCAACAGGCAGAGCCACCGCAGACAACAGGACAGCCAAAGCAGCTGGGCCACTATAGTGGGTGCACACAGCACACATAGGTGACATCCCTGAAGCCCCAGGTGTGGTAGACAGGAGACACTGCACTCCAGGGCACTATAGGACCTCTTCTTCATAAGGCCACTACTTTCAAGAGCAGGAGACGTAGCTGACTTTCCTGACACATAGAAACAGACACAGAGAGTTAGACAAAATGAGGACACAGAAGAATGTGTCTCAAATGAAAGAGGACAAAATCATAGCAAGAGACATAAATGAAACCGACATAAGTAGCATGCCTGATGGAGAATTTAAACTAATGGTCATAAAGATACTCATTGGACTGGAGAAATGAGTAGAGGATCTCAGTAAAACTCAAAGAATTAGAAAACAAAAAATAGTCAGAAATGAAAAATTCAATCACTGAAATTAAAAATACACCAGCGGCTGTGGCCCCTGGGTTGCTCAGTCGGTTGGGCATCCAACTTCAGCTCAGATCATGATCTTGCAGTTTGTAAGTTCAAGCCCCATATCAGGCACAGTCTGACAGCTCAGAGCCTCCCTCCCTCCCTCTCATAAATAAACATTAAAAACTTTTTAAAAATACACTAAAAGGAATAAATAGCGGACTAGAGGAAGCACAAGAATAGATCAGCAACCTGGAGGACAGAGTAATGGAGAGCAATCAAGCTAAACAAGCAAAAAAAGAAAAAAAAAGATACTAGACTTAGGGAACTGAACAACACCATCAAACATAATAACATTCAAATTATAGAGATCCCAGAAGGAGGAAAGAGAAAAGGGGACAGAAAATGTGTTTGAAGAAATAATAGCTGAAAAATCCTGCATCTAGAGAAGGAAATAGAAATCCAGATCCAGGAGGCACACAGATACCCCAACAAAAATCAACCCAAGGTGATCCACACCAAAACACATAATAATCAAAATGGCAAAAAGTAATGATAAAGGGAGGCTTTTAAAAGCAGCAAGAGAGGGGCGCCTGGGTGGCTTAGTTGGTTAAGCGTCCGACTTTCGCTTAGGTCATGATCTCGCGGTTCGTGGGTTCGAGCCCCGCGTCGGGCTCTGTGCTGACTGCCAGCTCAGAGCCTGGAGCCTGTTTCAGTCTGTGACTCCCTCTCTCTCTGACCCTCCCCTGCTCACTCTCTCTCTCTCTCTGTCTCTCTCTCTCCTAGAAATAAATAAATAAATAATATTTAAAAATAAAAAAATAAAAAAAAAAATAAAAGCAGCAAGAGAAAATAATTACATAAAAGAGAAACCCCCATAAGGCTGTTAACTGATTTTTAGCAGAAACATTGCAGGCCAGAAGGAAGTGGCATGATACACGCAAAGTGCTGAAAGAAAAAACAAACAAAAAAACCTGCAACCAAGAATACCTTATCCAGCAAGGCTATCATTCAGAATAGAAAGAGAGATAAAGTGGGGCACCTGGGTGACCCTGTTGGTTAAGCATCTGACTCCTGATTTTGGCTCAGGTCACGATCTCATGGTTTGGGAGTTCAAGCCTTGCATCAGGCTCTGCGCTAACAGTGTGGAGCCTTCCTGGGACACACTCTCTCTCTCTCCCTCTCTGCTCCTACCTCATTTTCTATGTCTCTCTCTCTCTCTCTCTTTCTCTCTCTCTCTCTCTCTTTCAAATAAACTTAAAAAAAGAGAGAGAGTTTCCCCAAACAAAAGCAAAGCACTTCACGACCACTAAACCAGCCCTACAAGAAATGTTAAAGAAACTCTATTCTTTGAGTAGAATAAGGGAAGACAGACCATAAGCAGAAGAAAGAAAAGTAGGAAGCACAAAAGCAGTAAAATTAAATATATCTATAAAAATCAGTCAAGGAATTCACAAAATAAAAGGATGTAAAGTATGACACCATAGATCTAAAACATAGTAGGGGAGGACAGAGGGCGGGGGGGGGACTAAAGAATGGGTTCAAACTTAAGGGACCATCAACTTTATAATATAAACTACTATATGCATAAGTTGTTATATACAAACCTAATGGTGACCACAGATCAAAAACCAGTAAGAGATATACAAAAGTTGTAACTAGGCGTCTTTTCCCAAGAAGAAGGTGATGGTGGAAAGAGATTCATTCAAGTTTTGGAGCTCTGGGGTAAGATCTGCAATTAAACGTAAGGGGCTCTACACTTGAAACGATCTACTCCACCATCCACCCCATCCCCCAACACACGATCCTCTGACCTGCTCGTCAAGTACTTTGTGTAGTACACAGGCCAATGGTGACATTTCTGCCACGTCGTCTGCAAAATTATTTGAAAGCAAAAGTGGAAAATGAAAGAAGCAGCCAACAATACTCTTGTACCTTGAATGCTTCTTTTAAAAAAGGCCTTACATCCTTCACATGACCAGACTCCATAGTGATATCCAGATGCATAATCGCTGCAGACCGCACAGAAGTGGGCATCTCTCTTTGAACTTGGACTAGTAACAGGGCTGGCACAATTGCTCCCACTAATCTTCCGTTTCAAGGTCTCTCTGGGGGCAAAGAAAACATTCATTGTAAGACAGCATTAAGGGGAACAGATGGACTTTCTAGAAAAAGCAATAGCATGAACACTGCCTAATTTACCTCTTTGCTCTCCAGAGCTCATAATAAATCAACTCCAGGAAATCTGATGAAGCACAACCTGAATTGCTGATATCATGAGATGGATAGAGTCACACTGTTGGGAATGACTGATATTTGAAAGCAGTTAGGTGAGTCTATGCCCATCCATGCAATGCTGATGATCACTAGTAACTATAGACGGCCAGCTGTAACCATCAGGTTGTACATCTCTGAGTGTAATAAGTGACCAGAGTGAGTCTTACCCACAGGTCCGAACTACAAGCAGGTGTGCAGTAGCCTTCTATAATTGCTAATTCATCAACACTGCATGGATGGGCCTAATCTCACCTAACCGGTTTTAAGTATCAGTCCACAGTCCAAGTGTTGCTAAATAGCCCATCAGTGTGGGCATTTAAATGGGCACCAAAAACTTCCATTCTGCAATTTAAGATGAAGGTCTAGAATGAAAATAACTTTCAGAGGAGTAGCAGCAGATAGACTTTAAGTTACACTGAAGTGAATGCTATACTCTGGTTTAGAGAGACAGAGGAAGGGTAGAGAAGGGCCAGGAAGGGCAGGAAAGGACAGTAAAAGTCAGGGAAGGCCAGAGACAGCCAGTGAAGGCTGGGGAGAATATAAGGAGAAAAAGGAAAAGAGAGAAAGGAGACAAGAAGTGGAGAGAGTAGGCACGTGCCTGTCCTCAGACAAGGTTCTAAAGGAAGCAGGTGCTCAGTTCTGGGGAAAGGGTGAGATGCAGGGGCTGTGGCCTGGTGAGCATAGGGCACACTGGGGTCTGGTCACAGCGTGGACTTCCACAGAGGAAGGGACAGCCCATGAAGGCAGTATTAGCAGACACTAAAAGCACACCTGGCTAGTTCCTAATTTTGCTAAGGCACTTTCTTTTGGAAAGGAAATGTTAGAGATATAATTGATTTATAAATGAAAATCCTTTTACTATGGGTTAATTTACCCTGATATTAGAACTCTGATTAGATTTCATGCTTAGAAACAAAATATTTCTTCCCTTAAAGGCTAAGTGAAAAACAGAACTTTAAAAAAGTTATCCACAATGTTTATATTCTCTTTTACGAACAAAGCTTTTAAAAAGAAGAAAAATAAAATTACTGTGTAACATAGCTTTCTCAAAGTGTTACAGCAGCATTTGAAAGTAACAGATTTTAATATCCAATATGCAAGAACTTAATGCTTTGGTTGTTCTAGAAATTTATCTTCCCCTCATCCTTCTCCCTACACCTCTTCCCTCCATAGCTATCATTATCATCAAATACATTACAAATTAAATGGACATTACCACCATGTTACCTTGCATTTGAAGAATACAAATATTCTTTTTAACTTAAAGAAATTTCAACTAGGGGCGCCTTGGTGGCTCAGTCGGTTAAGCATCTGACTTTGGCTCAGGTCCTGATCTCACAGTTTGTGGGTTTGAACCCCGCATCAGGCTCTGTGCTGACAGCTAGCTCAGAGCGTGGACCCTGTTTCAGATTCTTTGTCTTCCTCTCCGTCTGACCCTCCCCTGCTCATGCTGTCTCTCTCTCAGAAATATAAATACATATATACATACATAAAAAATTTCAACTAAAGTCTACATTTAGGTGGGACACATTGTGTCATGAACACTCAACTATATTTTACTACAAGATAAGAAAGACGTAACTTAAGAGTAAAGTAAAAATTTATTTTAATGTTTGTTTATTTCTTTTGAGAAAGAATACACAAACAGGGAGAGACAGAGAGAGACGGGGTTGGAGAGAGAAAATCCCAAGCATGCTCCATGCCGTCAGAGCAGAGCCCAAAGTGGGGTTCGATCCCATGAACTGTGAGATTGTGACCTAAGCCAATATCAAGCATCAGATGTTTAACCAACAGCTACCCAGTTACCCCTAAAAATTTCTTTTTCAAACCCAAATTACTTCATGAAGAGAAATGTGATTTTGTATTTCAAACTCTAACGTCTAAAAACAGTAGTCATGATAGTGAATTTTCCCCAGGACCCAGATCTACAAGGTTACTTTTAAAATGAGGATTAGAGGGGTACCTGGGTGGCTTAGTTGGTTAAGCGTCCGACTTTCGCTTGGGTCATGATCTCGCGGTTCGTGGGTTCGAGCCCCACGTCGGGCTCTGTGCTGACTGCCAGCTCAGAGCCTGGAGCCTGCTTCTAATTCTGTGTCTCCCTCTCTCTCTGACCCTTCCCTGCTCACACTGTCTCTCTCTCTGACCCTTCCCTGCTCACACTGTCTCTCTCTCTCTCTCTCTCTCTCCTAGAAATAAAAATATTTAAAAAAAAATAAAAAATAAAATGAGGATTAGAATAACAAAACAGATATTCTAGAATTCAGAATATACGTGTTAGGTGCTCTAAGTAATCTATATGATGAATAAAGACTTTGACTACTGCATATCTTTCATCTCACTAAATCAAAATGATTTGAATAATGCCCCTGAAGTACAATTCAGAATAAAGACTGGACTTACCTGTGTACAGGTAAGGTGGGTTCTAGTGACCTTGCTTCACTCCAAGGACTCTTTTGAGGTTCTGCATACAGAAGGGACGACTGGCAATGGATCGCTAAGGGAGAGAGGTGTCCAGGAGTCGGCCACAACACATTTGGGCTTGTGGTCTGTCGACCAGGTCCACCTTCTGAGCTAGTGGCACTGCTGGAAGCACCGTAATTCATCAGAGTAGGGCTATAGAACGTCATGGCTGAATATTCATGGCGGCTCTCCACATAGGAGGAAGGTATATAAATGGGGCCATGCTCCAGGGGCAGGATGGATTGACTGCAGTTGTAGGAGGCAGGAGAGTGAAGGCTAGATGGGGAGTTTTTGATATCCATGTCTTGAATAGGTAACAGCTGAGGAAACTCTTTGTGAGAAGAGGCACAAAGGGACATTATAAGGTTCTCAAAGACTCAAGGGCTGTGGAGAAAAACAAAAGACATTTCTAAATTAGAGCTATAGGCCTAACTATTACAAAGGTCCAAACAGATTTATTATGTACACACACACACACACACAGCTTAGAAACACATCTGAAAGGCAGACAAAAAAATATTAACCTCAGGGGGCAGGAATGGGAGGCACGGAACTCTCATTTGCTACTTTATTCCCTTTTTTGTCACTTTTGTCATTGTCAGCTCCAAGAATTTTTTTAACCACAAGAATTTATTGTAAAATATTTTTTAAATTAAAAAAATGCAGGATTAAATTAAAATGCCAAGGTTGGTTTTTTTCCCCCCTTCTGGAATAGGTAAGAATGAGAATTACAGAAAACCTCGAAAAGAGCAGGTCAGTGGACCTGGATAGCATTAACAGATATTCAAATACACAATGAATCAATCACCAGTAATAAGCACAAGGAACGACAGGCCACTGCACTCGTGTCAATGAACTTATTGCTTCTCGGGGTTAGCATATGGCCCATCGTAAGCGCCGGAGTCCCTTTACCTGTTCAAAGTGAGCACAATGTTAAACCTTCTCGGTAGAGGGCGCTGCACGGACACCGCAGGAGGAAGAGGCTGCTGTGACCTCTGACACTGGCAGAGAGCGGCAGTATGAGGGTGAGAACCACCAGCGGACACGGAGCCTGTGGCGGGCCCTTTCCACAGTCACCTGTCCGGACTGTGGAAGTCACAAAGAAGTGACTCCGTACTGAGGAGTCACAAGTCGTTCCTTGTACAAACCTCCTCACCTCATGCTGTGAAGACCTCTGTCCCACGCAGGCACCCGGACTCCCAGGGCACAACCACGCAATGGGCTGCTAATGGCCGCCCCAGCCCCTGCGGCACCCCGGTTAGCGGCCCACCAGTTACTGGCCCACCCACCTTTCCTAAGGAGATCTGAACCCCTCCAAATTTGTCCTTCCTTGGGTGCTCTCCCTTACCCCTACGGAACCATACAGAGTTTACTTATATATTAGACCTAATCTCTTATTTATTTCTATCTCCTGATTGGACCCAGACTGCTACATAACAGACTAGAAAATCCCAAAGTAGAAAATTCAAAAACTCAACAGTTGACACAGAAACCAAAGCAGGTTCCAGGCTCTGAGCTGTCAGCACAGAGCCTGACGCAGAGCTCAAACCCATAAACTGTGAGATCATGACCTGAGCTGAAGTCCGGCACTTAACTGACTGAGCCACCCAGGTGCCCCACAAATGCCTCTTAAAATACAAAGAAAGATGCTCAATTTCATTCATAAAAATTAAAACTACGCCCAGAGACCATTTCTCACTTATCATGTTTGGCAAAAATTCAAATGTTTGATCTCGCCTCCTTGGCGAGGCTGTGGAAAACAGACTTTCTCTGACATTGTCGGTAGGATTGTAAAATGGCACAGCCTCCACAGATATCTGGCATTACATAGAGATAACACATGCTTTAACTTTAGACTATGAATCCATAGTGAGATTCAAAAAAAAGAGAAAAAGAATCATAGGCTACCATTGCAAGTGATATTACATCAGTCCTTCACTCTGAAAGGTAGTCATTAAGAGAAAGAAATGAAGCCAGTACCTTGCCCTTTTGAGAGGATCTGCAATGTATGCCACAGTTGAGGGCAAGCTCTTCTTTACAAAAGAATGCCACCCAACAAATAGTCCAGAAAGAAAATACTTGGACGGATAAATTGGATACAGAGAGCAGGTAAGAATGTTAACAATTATTGAATCTAGATGGTGGACATTCATGATACCAGTCTTTCAACTCTTTTGTAACTTCAAGAGTTTTCATAAGAAGCTTTGGAGGAAAGACACAAAATAACACAATTCCAAATGGAAACCTTTAATAATAAAAGGTTAGAAAAGGGGAGTCAGGGTGGCTCAGTCAGTTAAGCATCCGACTCATGACTTCAGCTCAGGTCATGATCTCGCATTTGTGAGTTTGAGTCCCTCATGGACTCTGTGCTGATGGTGCAGAGCCTGCTTGGGATTCCGTCTCCCTTGCTCTCTCTCTGTCACAATAAATAAAAATAAACTTTAAAAAATATTCGGATAACTGAAATAATATAATCTGGGAAAGGGAACAATGACCATTAATAAATAGACTGGATGAGAGAGATCATTAAGTAAACAAGCTTGCCTTGAGAAGTTCTCCGTCTCTGGTAGTTGCAGCACCGGTTATCACCTACTTCCACCTGTAGGCAACCTGGCTCTCTAATGCTCCTGATTACTTCCTCCTGACACTTTCATTTGAATACTCACTTCATTTGTCCTCAAAACAACATACGGTGGCTTTAAAATATGTCCACAAATTCTTCAACATTCCTCCTTTCAAAAGGTGGAGTCTAACCTCCTCCCCTTGAGTATGTGCTAGATTTATGCTCATTTTTTTTTTTAAGTTTATTTGAGAGAGACAGAGACAGACTGAGTAGAGGAGGGGCTGAAAGAAGGGGAGAGAGAGAACCCCAAGCAGGCTCTGCACTGCCAGCACAGAGCCCAAATGCACAAACTGAGAGATCATGACCCAAGCTGAGACCAAGAGCTGGATGCTTAACCGACCGAGCCACCCAGGTACCCCAATGACTCATGTTTAATGAGTGAATTATATCAGAAGGGACAGTATGTGGCTTCCATGACTAGGACATAAAAAGCACTGAGGCCTCTTCCTGGCTGGCTCCCTTGGATCATTCATTCCAGGGGAAATTAGCCACTACAGTGTGAGGACAGTCAAGCAGCATTATGGGGGCCTCCTGCCAAGGGCCAGCCAATGGCTCGGTGAGTGAGATAGTTTGGAAACTAACCTTCCAGCCCCACTCAAGCCTTCAGATGACTGTAGCTCTGGCCAACATCTTGACTGCAACCTCATGAGCAGAACTAGAACCATCCAGCTAAGCTGCTCCTGGATTCCTGACTCTCAGAAAATGTGTCCGATATTATGTTTGTCATGTAAGCTCCAAAATTCTACAGTATTAATTAATACAATATCCTAATCTCCTATTTGTGTTAATGACCAAGCCCAGTATAATTAGCCTTGACTTTTCCCCTGCATCCACCTTTAACCACCAAGGCACACTTTTTTTTTTTTTCCCCCTCCCAGTGCCTCTTCCTCGTGGTCTATCTTTGCCACCATCTGAGCAAGCTCTCATTACTTCTTATCCGCACATCTCCAATAGGCTCCTTACCACTCCTGGTCTCCAGTGAGTGCCTTCTCCAGGTCCATACAGCTGCCGGATTAATATTTGAAACCCAGCTCTGACCAGCCCTCTGCTTCTCGCCAGCCTGTGTAGGAAGTCACGCTCTTCCAACATCCAAGGCCATCCACTTGGCTGCCCCAACCCACCATTTCATCCTAAGGTGCTGTTCTCCTACAGAAGACCTGCCACGTCCGTAAGGAATATGCAAAGTGCATTGTAGAGCCACCGGCATTCTATGCCTTAGCACTTTTTTCAGTCCTAGCACCTCTGTAAGTACTTACAAACATAATCCTCCTTTTTAGAACAGCACTGAATCATTCTTGTAAATGGTAGAAGCATGATTAGAATTCAAGCTCCCTGAGGGGCGCCTGGGTGGCTCAGTCAGTTAAGCGTCCGACTTCGGATCAGGTTATGATCTCACGTTCATGGGTTCAAGCCCCGCATCAGGCCCCATGCTGACAGCTCAGAGCCTGGAGTCTACTTAGGATTCTGTGACTCCCTCTCTCTATGCTTCCCCCACTCATGCTCTGTTTCTTTCTGTCTCAATAATAAGTAAAACATAAAAAAATATTTTTTTAAAGAATTTAAGCTCCTTGAGGGCACATGCTATTTCTATTCACCTTCCACTACACCTCAATAAATATGTGTTATTATGAAAGAATATGAGGAAATGCATTTGTAAGATTTCAGCCACTAAAGGGTGTTAGCCAGAGAGGAGACCATCTTCGGTAGGCACGGCACTGTACGGAGATAGGAGAGCTAAAGGAATCGTGACATGGGCACAAAGGACTTCTGTGCCAAGTAACGGAGGCAGGAAAGACCAGGTGAAGCGCTGAGGCACTAACAAACACGCTACGAGTTGTAATCGACATTGACCATGAAAGACAAGAGACGGAATAGTAACTGGAGAAGAATATAGCATCACAAGAGTTTATTTACATATATAATATATACATATATACTTACATATATATGTAAATAAACTATATATATAATATACAATTCACACGTATATCAATGTGCATTTATTAATAACAATTTCATAAGTCCATTACTTAGATTCCTAATCAACATATACAAGCCCTGATTCCTAACAGAACATATGCAGGATAAAGCACATAATAGTAACTGTCAAAACTTTTTCGAAGTTGTGGTAAATTACACATAAAGCTTATGATAGGTTAACCACTTTTTAAATTCATTTTTTAATGTTTATTTTTGAAAGAGAGACAGTATGAGCAGGGGAGGGGCAGAGAGAGGGAGATACATAATCTGAAGCAGGCTACAGGCTCTCAGCTGTCAGCACAGAGCCCAGTGAGGGGCTTGAACCCACGCACCGTAAGATCATGACCAGAGCTGAAGTCGATCGCTTAACTGACTGAGCCACCCAAGCACCCCAATATTAACCACCTTTAAATGTACAGTTCAGAAGTGTCAAGTACATTCACAGCACTGTGCATCTCCAGAACTCTCCACTGGCACAACTAGGGCCCCCACCTGCTGAACAACAGCTCCCCAACCTACCCCTCCTCCAGCCCCTGGCAACCGCCATTCTACTTTGTTTCTTCTGGATCTGACTACTCATTGTTTCTCGGCCTTTTGACTAAGATCAAGCATGGATCTGACTGCTCACAATGCACATAAGTGGATCATACGGTATCTGTCCCTCTGTATCTGGCTTCTTTCACTTAGCACAATGTTTCGAGGTTCTTCTGTGTTGTCTCATGTGTCAAAAGTTCCTTCCTTTTTAAGGTTGAATAATATTCCATTTTGTTTATGCACATTTTGTTCATCAAGAAAGGGTTTAAAATTTAATTTGTTTGTTTGTTTTATTTATTTTTGAGACAGAGGGGGACAGAGCACAAGTAGGTGAAGGGCAGAGAGAGAGGGAGACACAGAATCTGAAGCAGGCTCCAGGCTCTGGGCTGGCTGTAAGCACAGAGCCCAAGAACCCAGAGCCCAACGCGGGCCTCGAACCCAGAGCCCAACGCGGGCCTCGAACCCAGAGCCCAACACGGGCCTCGAACCCACTAACCCATGAGATCATGACCTGAGCTGAAGTCAGATGCATAACTGACTGAGCTGTCCAGGTGACCCAATCAAGAAAGGGTTTGAAACACAGATGCCTGAAAACATTTACACAGGGGCGCCTGGGTGGCTCAGTTAGTGAAGCGTCCGACTTCGGCTCAGGTCATGATATCACAGTTTGTGTTCCAGCCCCACACTGGGCTCTGTGCTGACAGCCAGCTCAGAGCCTGGAGCCAGTTTCAGATTCTGTGTCTCCCTCTCTCTCTCACCCTCCCTTGCTCCTGCTGTCTCTCAGTCAGAAATAAAAAACATTTAAAAAAAATTTTTTAAAGAATATTTCCTTTAAAAAAAAAAGAAAACATTTACACATCCATGGAAATAACCGAGGTTAGAGCAAGTAGTTGAATACCGAAGAAACAGAGGCATTGGCAATTAGGTCACTGGTAATGTTTAGAAAGCGATTCTATGACCATCAGTATTGTGATGAGCCATCTAACCCTCAATCTGTCCGGAAACACCTGTCCTATTTCAATCCACCTACACATACGCTTGCTCAGTGTGCTTATGTTTCTTATATTGTACTGTGGTGACTGTATTTTAGCACACTGTTTTTGCTATATAATTTGAGAATATCTTGTGCAGCCAGATATTTAATCAAAAAACATTTAGAGTACTTTAACAATACAACTTAAATAGTACACATTCTAACAGTTGAAAGGAAAATATTCAAGGTAGCATGCTTAACGAGCTGTGTTTATGTACAGTAAAATGTAACCTGGAGGTAATACACTTTGCATTTCTTAAACCTAATATGTGTGTGTGTAGGGTGTGGGTGTGGGTGTATAGATACATAGATAGATAGATGAAAACAAGATGGCCTACCCAATAAATGAAAGTATATCCAAAATTAATGTGGTCACTATGGTGAGTATACACATTATATACAGGAAATTCTGAAGCAGGACAGCAGTGAATGTTAGAGTAACAATTTGAACAAGACTTCAAGTTAATACAGAATTAAGAAGAAAATCAGTTGAATGGTTTAAACAACAACAACAAAAAAAAAAAACATTCTCAACATTTTGGTCAATCAAGGTTTGACTGAATTTCATGCTGTCTCAACTTTACACTGCCCCCAAAGAAATGTATTTAGCATCTTCGCATAAGTCATTCAGCAAAACCAACACAGAAACCTATCAGAAAATCACTGCTATCTTCTACTATCATTAGGCCTCTTACAAACAGAAAGTTTCCACTGATACAAAGCGATGAATAGCAGCATGGAAATTCATAAACCTGAAATAACACTTGCTATTATCCAGGTGGAAAGTGAACACACAATTGAAAATGAATTTGACAGCTCTCTTGGGAGCACAGAATCAACCCCATTACTCATTTTCACCTACAGCTGAAATGTTCCTTCTCAACCCAGAAATGCTGAAACGACCTATCAGACACACCCCCAAATGGAAAACGTCAGGATTCACACAGGCAATCAGTCAGGTGCCACAGCGACTTTGCTTAGGAAAACGGATTTCATACACTTACACCAATCCATTTCTCTAGAATTTCTACACACGCCTCACACACTAGTTCCTGTGGGAGCGCTGGTTGCTAGAGCATGATTAAAAGGCTGTGTTGCCTTTTGGTTGGATATCCTTTGGATGCATCCAACTTCATGTGACAACCATTTGTCAGCGGGACCTCGGATCACTAGGAACATGGTAGCCAATGCAAAGGGTTTCTCTGAAGCAAAGACACAAGGCGTGATGAGCTTAAATCATGGCCAGATTGCTGGCAGACAAGCAAGCAAGGAGCAAAAGTCTTCACTAGAGGTCTAGAAAAGCACATGAGGGGCGCCTGGGTGGCTTAGTCGGTTAAGCGTCCGACTTTCGCTTGGGTCATGATCTCGCGGTCCGTGGGTTCGAGCCCCGCGTCGGGCTCTGTGCTGACTGCCAGCTCGGAGCCTGGAGCCTGTTTCAGTCTGTGGCTCCCTCTCTCTCTGACCCTCCCCTGCTCACGCTGTCTCTCTCTCTCTCCTAGAAATAAATAAAACATTTTAAAAAATTTAAAAAAAAAAAAGAAAAGCACATGAGCCTGTACTGGCTGTGTGAGCAGTCCTATCAAAATGAGGACAAAATGGGTGAAGCAAAGAATCTCACTGTAAGACGGAAGTTTGCCAACACTTTCCTCTGAACAAGCAAGCATTGACTCGGTGAGCACAATATCAAGTATCACAGGGAAAAACAGTCTCTCAGCAGCTTAATTGTTGGGCATGGCAGGCACAGAACTGCACCTGACCAACCAAAGAACATCTACCCAGACATCCTGATTCTAAGAATTAAACATTTCTTTGCATGTCAGTTTTCTTTTTCTTTAGTTATGTTTTATTTATTTCTGAGAGAGAGAGAGAGAGAGAGAGAGACAGCATGAGCAGGGGAGGGTCACAGAGAAAGGGAGATATAGAATCTGAAACAGGCTCCAGGCTCTGACCCCAATGCAGGGCTCGAACCCACAAACCGTGAGATCATGACTGGAGCCAAAGTCAGACACTTAACCAACTGAGCCACCCAGGCGCCCCCATGTCAGTTTTCTTTAATCAGTCACCACAGCCTAAAAGAGTTGGCCCGTATTCCTCATGACGAACAGCCCTATCTTCTGTGTAGAGGCTTCTCAGCCCCACACCCCCAGCGCACCCGGTGGTGGCGAGCCCTTTCGGGTCACATCTATGTCCAGTAGGAAAGTGTTTTTGCACATGTGTGAGGACACACAGCGTTCTAACTCAATGTCTGGGGAACACATTCTAGAACTTTAGCAGAAGAAAAGTTTTTAAAATTCCAAATATTGACAATGATTCCTTGGGGAAAGGGGAGGGGAGGGGAGGGGAAAGAAAATAAAAGAAAGGAAAGAAAGAGCCCTCGAGAAAGGCAGAAAGGTATTCCAGGAAGAGTACCATGATCTTATCAAAGTACCTATCAAATCTAGCTCAACAACGCGAAGGCAGTCACCATTAGGCCTGCTAGGACGTACATTCTGGCCCGATGGACAGACACAGCAGTGCTCGGTCCAGTCCAAGTCCCGGCTCTGCTGACAGCCAGGTGAGCGTACACAACTCCCGCCAACTCCCCGAGCCTCCATGGCTTCTTCAGGAGAAACGAGGACCTGCTATGGGCTGCATTTTTTCACAGCACTTGGAGGAGGATGAAGTGACATGATGTCTGTGAAAGCATCCTGGGAAGGCTGATCACAATCCAGGAAGCTGACGTCAGTCTATTAGCATGCCCCTGGGCATGCCCACAGTGGGCGGCAGAACTTCTAGGCAAAGTAAAAGGCTCTTCTGACCACCCTGAAGATTTTTGCCTCTTTATTGTACTTTGCTAACTTTTTAAAATTTTTTAACATTTATTTTTGAGAGACAGAGACAGAGCGTGAGTAGGGGAGGGGCAGAGAGAGAGAGGGAGACACAGAATCCCAAGCAGGCTCCAAGCTCTGAGCTGTCAGCACAGAGCCCAACGTGGGACTCAAACTCACAGACTGTGAGATCATGACCTGAGGCAAAGTCGGACACCTAACCAACTGAGCCACCTAGGCGCCTCTGTGCTTTGTTAACTTCTGCTTAACAGTCCATTACACCAGTCCAAACGCTGGGCTGCTGGTAGCCTGTTAGCCCTGTGTGGAGCACTCATGCCACATGCTCCCTGTGCTGTGTTCTCTAGCCTGTCCGTCACTTTCCCAAGCATTCAGTCCAAACACCCGTCATGTGTGTGCCCCAGGTAACAGGTGTCATAAATGCATACAACATGTCACAAATGCATGCATTATGTGCCATAAACGCACATTCACAAAGCAGACACTAGAAGGAATTTTGTGGAAAAGATGAAAAAAATATGTAACCATCAAGCATCCTTCATGTGTGTCTGTGGCTGTCTACCAATCTTTGGCCTTAAATTTGCCACAGCAAAACAGAGCCCAACTTGGGGCTTGAACTCACAACCCCTGAGATCAAGACAGGAGCTGAAATCAATAATCGGATGTTCAACCAACTGAATACCAACCACCCACACATGCAACTCTTAAGAATGTGTATACATATCTCCTGAAATGAGAAAAATCTTATTCCCCTAGTAGCCCACTGGACCTTATTGAGCCAGCTAGCAAACAGAATTTTGAGGGCTTGAAAGTGGAAGAGGACCGAGCCTCAGTTGCCAAATCATCACACGCTAAGGCAGGGAGAGAGAGCCCATCAGCCTTCACTCTGTCCAGCAAGTCTCTGCCCCTTCCCAATTCCAGCCATCAGGGAAGATGCACCTCTCAGGAAATGGAACCTTTTCAAATATGCATTTGGGACAGAATGGGGAGGGTTGTGTGTAAAGAGGTTCGAGAGGACATGACCAATACAGAAGTTAAACTGAATGTACTCATCTCCCGTCTCCAGTCCTGGGTTTCACAGATGAACATGAACACTGACCCACAAAAAGTCGCAGGTCTGTCTTGAGGAAACATATACAAGCCCAGTAATCCATCTTTCCAGGTGACTCTCTCTCCTGCCCTCTGTCAAGTACACCCATACACAGATTCCCCGCTAAAGCACTTAATTATGAAGAGCTGTAAGTGTTCCAGCCAGGAATGCCAACTAGCCGGTTTGCTAGTGCTTCATAAACACGCCACTGGGCATATCCTGGTCACCACCACTGAAGTTCTCTGAAAGGAAGTTGCGTATATAAAATACAGGCTCTTAAAAAAAAAAAAAAAATACAGGCTCTTGTTTTCATAGCACAAAGAAGAAAGGAAAAAGACATCATCTGACATAGCTTTATTAGAAGTGCTTAACAGGCTCCTAAATGTTCACTGAATGATGCATTAAACAGTAAAGAATATTAGCTTACAAAAGATTTTGCATCTATGCCCTGCAAGAAAATCTAGATTTCAAAGCATGAGCACAGAAATGAAAAAATTCTGACATCACACATAAACTGGGCACAGACCTCATATCCTATTAAGGAGAGTATCCAGGGGCACCTGGGTGGCTCAGCCAGTTGAACGTCTGACTTTGGCTCAGGTCATGATCTCACAGTTCAGTTCATGGGTTCTGGCCCTGTATCGGGCTCTCCACTGGAGGTGTGGAGCCTGCTTGGAATTTTCTCTCTGCCCACCCCCCCTCCCCACTTGCACTCTCTCTCAAAATAAATAAACTTAAAAAAAAAAAAGAAGAAAGGTGAGTATTTTAACTTAAGTCACAATCCCTCTGTCTTATAGTTTAAAGGTCTCCAAATTGTCGTTTTCAATCACTCTTTTGTTCCTCACCATTTAATAATATGTAATTCCAGGTAACTTTCTTAATCAAGTATAATAAAAGTATTTTTAAAGGCCCAGATTATAAGAATGCAATACATTCTATTAATATCACCTAAATAACCAATGTTTTGTAAATAACCCTGCATTTCCTTTGGGATAACTGATGTATGTTACTAAAGGCTTATCCCACAACAGAATCCAAATGTGCTAAGAATGGAATCTATTAGACCAATGGGAAGTTAACACTTAGTCCTATTTGCAAAATCACTTCTCAATGCCTCCATTTATTCCAAACTATATACAGGATTAAGACAAAAATACACAACCCACAACCTGACTCATCCCAACAAAAAGGGGGAGGTGGGTGGGGGGACAGAGGCTCTCTTTTGGGAAAAGGAAAGGAAGATCGGGGTTTCTAGGTTAGAACATACTGAAGAGCAGAATGGTAAAAGCAGTGAAGAGCTCAGTAATGTGCCGGCATCGGGGATGGGCAGAGAGGGTTGACTACAAAGTCACAAGCTGGGGCTTTTGGGGAGCGATGGCACTGTTCTACGTCCTGATTGTAGAAGCGATTATATAAATGTTGCAACTGTCAGAATTCCTAGAGTGATACACCTAGAGGCTGTATTTTGCTGTATGTAAATTACACTGCCAAGAGCCTGACTTTTCTTAAAAGGCGATCATGTCTAATTCCATGTGCTCGGCGCTAAATTATGAAGTCTAACACTCAAGTATACAGTTCTGAAGTGTTCCAGATGTAATTACTAAAACCTTACCAGTAAATGACTGAAGTTCAGCCTTCAGTATTTTATAGCATCATCATTTATTTATAGGTATTATATAAAATGACTCAAACACAAAATAGAATTATCATAAGATGTATTTTGCATCATTACCTGGACGTGTAGAAAACTGCAGTGCCTTAAAAATGGACATAACTATTACGTGTTAATTTTTAAGGGTTGCATTTACTAAATTTTACCTTTTTCATATTATAAATTGAGGAATAGTAAAGGTTATTAGATTTATTCGAGTCCCTCAGAACCACTATGAAATGTGTTTTTAATTGATTTCAGAAATAAGTGTTACAGGAGACTGGTTACTTTTGAAGTGAGAAGGTTTCAGTAATTCAACTGAAAAAAAAAATCCTTGGATGTAATACGGATCCTAAGATTATGCTTTAACACCTATTGATGAACAGGCCCTTACATTTCCCCTCTTCTTGAAAATATGCAGAAATATAGATTTCTTTTTCTGCAGAAAAAATAAAAGTCAAAGAAAGAATAAGTGTCAGATTCCCAGCACAGGTACTTGTGACAACACAGCACAAACCTTAATTTTCACATGTTCACTTAAGTAACAAACATCTTTCCTCACACACGAAGGACAACAGCCACTGCGAGTTCAGAAACTTAAAAGTAAAAATTCCCAATGGAATGTCCATGGAAATGTTAAAAATTTAATAACCAAGCCAAAAACCTTTCCTCCTTTGGTACCACACCAAAGCACAAAGTTGCTTTTTTAAAAGCTAGTAAAATTGAATCAACCTGGTTTTCCTAATTAAGATATCCATCCAAATCCGAAGTTTTGTTTTTTATACAAATACTATTCCCTTGACTTTAAGTTCACACTTCCAATATGAATTAGACACAAACGGTAATACAAAAGGGTAAGAACAGCAAGCTGGGTTCCTCTTCAGCAAATAAAACAGCCCAGCTCTTAATCCTGCGGGTTTGCCCAGGATAGAAGCCAATCTGTGTTATCACCGAGGAATGCCAGTTAATACATTTAAAACACTGGTCACCTGCTTGATCCCCAGCACACTTTCCCAGACCTGCAAAACTCAGGCATAACATCCTTGCTCAACTTTCCCACTGTCATCATTCCCACGCAGTCCGAAGATCCGCAAAGAACACCCAGAGTTTTTCTTTTTAAAAGACACGTGTGAACCCAGAATTTACAGGCACAAACGAATTAAACTTGTCCGCTTCTTGAATGAAAATATTGATAGTCAGAGCGTGAAATTTCTGTTTCCTGTAGTTTTCAAGACAAGTGGTTTGGGCGGGGGGGGGGGTCTTTTATTCTTCATATTACTAGTTTCTCACCCCAGGATTTCAAACAGAAAAGCAGACAAATCACACTTGGAGCCAAGGGCACTTAC
Organism: Proteles cristata cristata; assembly: GCA_017311185.1. NCBI lineage: Eukaryota > Metazoa > Chordata > Mammalia > Carnivora > Hyaenidae > Proteles > Proteles cristata. Next base: position 1,004,117 of record JAESUZ010000388.1, on the reverse strand, counting down.
CTTACAGGTAAACACGGGCCTAGCGGTCTCTAAAATGCGGACACGTGCCTTTCCCAGAGTAGCGGCTCGCGCACCTGGCTCTCTCTGGGCCACCAGCTGCGGAGAGGGAGCCCACCTCGCGCAGCCCAGACCTCGATCGCCAGCCTTTCCCCCGCAGACCGGATGCCTGTCGCAGCCCAGGGCGCGGGGGTGGGGGCTGGTAGGTGGGGGGGTGGGTCCCTCTCCAGCCGGTTCCCGCCGCCTCCTCTCCACCCTGCAAGTTTCCAGCGGCGGTTCTCGCAGCCTCGGCGCGTCCAGCTGCCTAGTGGCAGGGACGCGAAGTGGGTTTCAACAGGTCTAGCAGCCAGAGATACTGCAAAGATCACAAACGACTCAACGAGGAGCTTCTCCTTCCTTTTAAAGACCCGGGAGGGGGGCGGGGGGGGGAGAGAAATCCAAGAGCCCACGTGACCACCCAGCCAGCTGCTGGGAAATCTCGGGAGGACGCGGACTCCCTTGCCTGGCCATCCACACCTGGACGTAGGGGGAAGCCCCGGGGCAAGGCCTGCCACCCTCGAGCGCTTCACAGTCACCCTCGGGGGGACCAAAGCACCCCTGGCGCCCTTTCCCCCCGTCTTGGGTTTAGGGGGTCTGGGGTGGGGTCTGAGAACGTACACTTCTAACCAGGTTCGGGGTGCAGCTCAAACTGAGGCTGCCCGGCTGGGGACCGCACTTTGAGGATCACGCCCCTAGACCCTCACCCACGTGGGTCTGAGAGGGGCTGGATGTTTCTGTGTCATTAAATACAGAAACCTGACTCTGAGAATCTAGTGGTGAAACTAGAGAGGCTTTGGATTTGCCCAATCCCGGGCAGCAAGCTCGGGTTCGCGCCCCTGGAGAGGCCAAGCCACGCGGGCGCGGGCGGGGGGTGGTGGGTGGTGGGTTCTCAGCGGCTCGCTGAGGAGACCTTTGGCTTTGGAACAAAGATCCCAGGAACTTTCCTCAAACTCACCTACTGCGAAGAAGCACCTGGGGAGAAATCTGTGCCCCGGCCGCAGCTGCGCCCCTCCTTCCCTCGGCAGCACCTCCGCGTTCTCTGCAAGCGAGCGCCCCCTGGTGGCAGATCCAGGTCTCCAGTCTGCAGAGTCCCCAAGCTCTCCTCACCTGCCCTGCGGTAGCGCACAGTGTGAGAACTCGGATAGTCATTGAGAAGCAACTGGCTTTAGGGCAGCCACTGGTAGCGAAAGTCGAACGAAAGTCGACCATCTGCAAGTTACAGATGTCCCGTAGGCCATGCTGAGACCCCAGTGCCACATTTGTGTCTAATCATCAAACTATCCGTACACATGACACTAGGGACCTGGTTCTTGATCTGGCTGTGGCTCCAGATCTCTGGCAGAAAAAGACCAAAAGGGAATTGGGAGGGAAACGTATAATGCCAGCCTCAAGCACTTGGGGTTTAGCCAAAAATAGCCAAGACAGACTTTAGCGCCCTGGATTTCTAAGAGTGAGGTCCACAGGTGGTGAAGGCAGGTTCCAAACAAGAGAAGTCACCTACTTTATAAACAACGGTTATGAAAAATCTTTACTCCACCACCCCCTTCAATTTTCATTAAAGCAAAGACTCCTGGATCCCCTCAGGCTGTAAGGCAAGGTTTCCTGATCCCTGAGGGAGAGAAGTTAGCTTGGGCAGGACGTGGAGCTGACCAGTTTCATGGTGTAGGACTATAGAGGATGGTATGCCGATCTTTACCAATCTCAGAGGAGTTTCTTTGTCCCCTCTCCTGGGTGTCCCTGTCTGTGCCCAGGACCCATATGCCCCTTCCTCCTTTCCACCTTCAGGAGAGAATTTTAAGTGATGGTTTTAAAAAATCACTTCCAGTTGGAAGTACTTACTTGTGAACAAGATACCTCTGGGAGATTATTATGAGGGAATTTCAGTCATGAGCCAATAGACAGAGATAAGGTGAGGGTGAAGAAAACTGACACCTGTCAGGTATCTACATCGTGCCAGAGAGTGTGCTAAGTGCTTGCAAAGCATCTCATTTACTCCACATGGCAGTTCTATGAACTAGTTCCCTCTCAGATGGGGAAACTGAGGCTCGCAGAGAAAGAAAAAGAAAGAAACCGATAGCAGCAACGCTTTTGTTGACAGCTACCATTTATTAGGCATTTAGCCATGACTCACTTCTCTACATGTTAGCTCATTTTATATACAACAAGGCTATGAAGGAAATTCTATTATTAAATATCCCTATTTGACAGTTGAGAAAACGGCCAGTCTGTGGCTGAGCAACACTTGAACCCAGGCAAGAGCCCAAGACTGTTTTCTTGCAGACCGTGACTGCAATCGATCAGAAATGAAGATGGCTCGGGGCGCCTGGGTGGCTTAGTCGGTTGAGCGTCCGACTTTCGCTTAGGTCATGATCTCGCGGTTCGTGGGTTCAAGCCCCTGCGTCGGGCTCTGTGCTGACTGCCAGCTCAGAGCCTGGAGCCTGTTTCAGTCTGTGACTCCCTCTCTCTCTGACCCTCCCCTGCTCACGCTGTCTCTCTCTCTCCTAGAAATAAATAAAACATTTAAAAAAAAAAAAGAAATGAAGATGGCTTGAATGTCACGACATGATAGCTCCCGCAGACAAGCCCTGCCTCAAAGCTTCCTGCCACCGGAGAGATAAGCGTCAGCTCACCCCAGAACTAGAGTCCATGCATGCTGTGGTGCTTCCTCCAGAAGGCGTTCCACTCATGGGAACAGCATGTTCCCTCTTTAAAGACCCTCAAACACCCACAGAAGCATCTTGTTACACAAGGAATGCTCACTGCACAAAATATTAAGCAAAGAGAAAGAATGGGAATAAGTACATTTCCTTCTGATTCATCCTGTAGATTGAGAAAGATAATCGTAACTTAGGGATGGAAACTTTGCCTAATTTAATGCAATGAGTAGGGAGGATAATTATTCTATCGCTAACACACAGCCAAAACTAAGAAGGGGTTCTTGAGACAGTTAATATCAACGGCTAGACTGAAAAGGACCCTGAAATCTCGTATTAATGACCATGCCTCCATTCAGAAGATCCCCATCTCAGGTACCTGGGTGGCTCAATCAGTTGACCGTCGACTATTGATTTTAACTCAGGTCATGATCCCAGGGTCATGGGATTGAGCCCCACATGGGACTCCATGCCCAGCATGAAGCCTGCTTAGGATTCTCTCTCTCCCTCTGCCTTTTTCTCCTGCTCATGCTCTCTCTCTCTCTTTAAAAGAAAAATTTTAAAATTAAAAAAGAGAAGACCCCCCAATCTCATTTCTACCTCACTCACGGCCTCCCCAAGGAAGCACCTACATGGTATGACATGGAAAGACCCCCCTCTTCCCAAAATATTCCAGAACAGGGACTTAGTCCTCACCGTTCAGTCATCCTTTGGGGTTAAAGCATTGAATTGTTGAAATACAATCATATTATGTATGATGGGCAATATTCATTTACTAGCATTTATGAGTACACTAAGGAGATGAGCTTGCAAGATGAGCTAACTGTCATCTAGGAAAGCAAAGGAGGTTGGCATTCGACAGGTACATTTTGCTGTAGGAGGAAAGAAATCCTCTCCACCAGGGTGCAGCTTCCTCATCTTTTTTCTTTTTTTAATGTTTATTTATTTTGAGAGAAAGAAAGAGGGAGAGAGGTGTGAGAGCAAGCAGTGGAGGGGCAGTGAAAGGAGAGAGAGACTCCCCAGCAGGTTCCATACTACCAGCACAGAGCCCGACATGGGGCTCAAACTCACGAACCATGAGATCATGACCTGAGCCGAGATCCAGAGTCTGACACTTAACCGACTAAACCACCCAGGTGCCCCCACTTCCTCATCTTTTCATCCTGCCCCTGTTCCCTCTAGTGAAGTCCTACCCAGCCCAAAGCCGAGAGCCTGAGTAAAGTGAAGACTGAAAGAGCCCAGAACATGCACACCGCCTGCCCCAGCGCCCATCCTGCCTGTGCGCTCTGCCGGCACCATGATTGTACGGTGCACACCTTATGTCTCTAGCTTCCCCCACCGCAGCATAGTGCCCACAGCATTCAACTAATGCCTAGTTCAACCCAGCCTTCAACAAGTACCTGCTGAAGGCTTCAACCTGGAAAGATCAGAGGAAAAGGGGAGAGGTTTTCCTGTAGTAAAGAAACTATTAAGATGCAAAACAAACAACCAAAACCTTGTTGAAGACAAGAAAGCAAAAGCAGATGTGGAGGGGAGGATTCCTACGAAGTGTTGCAGGCCCCAGGACAGCTTTGGATTGTCATTCTCTCTCTTCTGAGCCTGAAGTCAAGTGGGAGGATTTAGGTCCCCGGGATGCTCTTCACTGCTCCGATGTATGATAAGGTGGGGCTCTTTCTTCATGATGTGTGAGCATAAGTTGGTATGTTTTAAGAGGACCTGAGAGATATAACCCTAAACTTATGGAATTATAAGTAGGAAGGGATGAGGTGCCCGGGTGGCTCAGTCGGTTGAACATCCAGCTTCGGCTCAGGTCATGATCTCACGGTTTGTGGGTTTGAGCCCCGTGTCGGACTCTGTGCTGACAGCTCAGAGCCTGGAGCCTGCTTCGGATTATGTGTCTCCCTCTCTCTCTGCCCCTCCCCTGCTCGTGCTCTGTTTCTCTCTGTCTCAATAATAAACATAAAGAGAGAGAGAGAGGGAGAGAAGGGAAAGAACGTGTCCCCTACAATGACATCTGCACTTGGCAGTGATGAATTGGAAAGGTGGGATTACTAATGTGATGTGTCAGATTATTTCAACTGCTCATGAATCAGGGTTTGTCAAATAAATTGGATATTTGAAAACTGCAGTAGGCAGGCTTGCCCAAGGTTGGCTCATTTTTATTGAATTTAATCCTCATAACTTCCCTTTGGCTGTCCCTTCTTTACAGATGGGGAAACAGGGCCTTAGAGAGATGGTGTTTCTTTCGTAAGGTCACCCACATGCGTGTGGCAGAGGGAAAGCTCCACACCAAGGTTTTCTACCCACCTGTTAATCCCTTGCTTTCTCCACTGTTACGGCTGTGATGTTTTTCTTATTTGTGGTGTAAACAGAAGCCCATTTGTCCTGAAGAGGCTGGATATTACTGAACGAAATCTTGTTAAGTTCCTGTCTAGGTATAACCATCTGTGTGCATATTTATATAACTTGATTCTTTACTGACATAACTTTGACCAGAGCCTTTAGTAAGGTGGCAAGGTCATAAGCAGCAAGGTAGACCTAACCTATTACCTAAGCACCCAGACCACAGGACAAGGTTGTTCTGACCTGCAGTTGAAATGAACCATCTGGGCAGCTAGCTTACATAGCCAACCCCTTATAACGCACCCTCCATCTGTCTCCCTCTTGGTCTTTGACATTTGCAAACATACAGATTTAAAAAATTAGTTTTTAGGAACGTGTGGGTGGCTCAGTTGGTTAAGTGTCCGACTTCGGCTCTGGTCATGATCTCGTGGTCCGTGAGTTTGAGCCCCGCGTCGGGCTGTGTACTGGCAGCTCAGAGCCTGGAGCCTGCTTCAGATTCTGTGTCTTCCTCTCTCTGTGTCCCTCCCCCATTCCCATTACTGTCTCTCACTTTATTTTATTTTATTTTTTTCTAGGAAAGAGAGAGAGAGAGACAGCGTGAGCAGGGGAGGGTCAGAGAGAGAGAGGGAGTCACAGACTGAAACAGGCTCCAGGCTCTGAGCTGGCAGTCAGCACAGAGCCCGACGCGGGGCTCGAACCACGAACCGCGAGATCATGACCTAAGCGAAAGTCGGACGCTTAACCGACTAAGCCACCCAGGCGCCCCAGTCTCTCACTTTAAAAAATCAATAAACATTTAAAAAAATTTAATAATAAGTTTTTATCCTATCTACTACTCTTTTATGGTACTTAAATTCCACCCAAATCTCTTGCGTAGTTCGTTTCTAATTTTCTATCCAATTGAAACAAACAACTTGAAGACGACATGTTCCTGTCCTGAGCCCCAGCTGCGATTGAAGCAATTCTCTTGAGCTAGCGAAGCAGCTAGCCTCTGGAGGTCACTGGCAGGAATGTGACCCCCCAGTTGAGAAAGAAAATGTTAAAGAACTGTTAGAAACGGTGGCAAATTGTAATATGCAATTTCACAAATGACTCAAATGCAATTCTGGAGATGCAGCTCCCTTGCCTCTTCTGGCATAGAACAAAATAATATTAATAACAGGTCAGACAGTGTAATAGTCCCAGATATGAGGTCAAAAAAAAATAGCGTATATAGACAGAAATGGCTCAGAAAGGAACAGATTCTGATGAGACTGTCTGCTTCCATAGAGCTTAACATTCAAAAAAGTTGACTGAAGTTTTTCTACTTTTCATAAATGCATTTGGCATTTTCAAGTTCTTTGTTCATATCATGGAAAGTTACTAGAAATGTCTCATAGTGTCGAGTAACACTCTAGTGATACAAATTGCATTCATGGCTTTTAGAAAAATACAGACCCCATCCCTTGTGCACAGAGAGATGCTGCTTTCACATAAGTCATTGCCTGACCTGATGAGTCTAAACAGAGAGGACTCATTCATTCCCTGATTCAATCTCCCCTTTTGCTGGGAATTACGACCAGGAGATAAACTTCTCCAAGTAGCTTACATAACTTCTGAGGGTTCGCCAGTGTTATCCGGGGTACCAGGAATCCCAGAATTCTCCCCTTTTTTTTCTTCTTTTTATATCTCTACTTTTTTTTCTGTTTGTCCAGGCAGTTTGTTCACTCATCTTTTCTTCCTGATTCTGCCCACACTCTGGCTAGATACTTCCTCAGCCTGCTCTCATCCACCACATTCTTCCACCCAGCAGCCACAGCTCACTAAGAGAACTGCCACCTTAGGACGACACTGGCTTTTACAGTCGACAAAGCGCTTATGCAGCCATGCCATGCTTCATTTTCACATCAGCCCGGTCATGGTGATCTTATCCCCATTTGGCATGTAAAGTGAGTTCACCAGATTTACGCTCCTAGGAACCCTAGTCATCTGACTCGTTATATAGATCCAGTCCCGCCTCCCTGAGAGAAATTCATTTCTTGTGTTCCCAACACTGGCGGAGGCCTCTGAGCGTCCACCATACTGCTCCTCCCAGTGTCCCTGGCCTCGCATCCCTGACCCCATCCCTTCCCACCTTATCTCCATCTAAAGTGCCATTCGAGGGAGAAAGTCATTGCCAACTTCTTTAGTTATTTTTACTTTAAAGTTATTCTGACACTTGACATTGCATTTATTCTTTCTGAAAACATTCTTCTTTGGGAAGGCTTCTTGCCTTCACGCATTTCTCTCTCTGTGAGAATGCCCTCTCACCGCTGACAGACAAAATGCCCTAAGTCCCTGCCGAAGACACAAGAGAACATGAAGGTGTTTGTTCTCAGGGGAGGAGAAGACCATTCCTTCAGTAACTTCTTGTAAACACTTGGTCTGCACTGTTTCATTTAGTCCTCAAAACAGTCTCACAAGGGAGACACTATTTCTGTTCCCATTTGGCAAATGAGAAGACTAAGGCTCAGAAAGTTTAAGTAATGTGCCCAGTATCACACAGCGAGTAACAGTGGAGGGTTCGTATCAGATCTATTTCGCAGAAAGCCCATTCTCTGGGTTTTTTAACTGCTCATTTCCTGAAGGCTTTATGTGGAGGGGAGAAGACCAGTGCCTAAGAAATGGCCCACAGTGCCTGTTACAAATGATCAGACACAAGTAAATGGCAGAGACGGGGAGTTTTGTGGACATTCAGAGGCTCCCCTGTGTGTTTGGGTTCCTCTTAGAAATTAACCCCCTGTGCTTGTTTCTTGAGCTGACATGGAAGGTGCTGATCTCCCCAGGGGGCTGCGTGGGTTCTCTGAATTCCGCAGGGGCTAGGCCCAGCCCTCAACATCCTTCATATTCTTCCACTCTGGCTACTGGAAGCTGCTTTCAGGGCACAGGACTTCTACAGAGAAGATGGAGAACATACAAGTGCTAGAGCAGCGGGAAGGCCAGAGGAGCCCACAGAAGGATAGAGCCTGGGCTCTTAGCGGATATATGCCCTTGAACATTTTCCTGGCCTCTTCAATCCTCTCTAAAAGAAGAAAATGGGCACCTTGGGTGGCTCAGTCGGTTGGGCGTCCGACTTCGGCTCAGGTCATGATCTCACAGTTTGTGGGTTCGAACCCCACATCGGGCTGTGTGCTGACAGCTCAGAGCCTGGAGCCTGTTTCAGATTCTGTGTCTCCCTCTCTCTCTGACCCTCCCCTGCTCACACTGTCTCTCTGACTCTCAAAAATAAATTAAACAAATTAAAAAAAAGAAGAAGAAGAAAAGCATGAGAATGTACTGCATGAGGTGATTGTGGGGATGAGCTGTAACCTGCCTGATGCCTGGCCGGTTCTCAATACGTGATGGCTTTAAAAAACCCAGCAGTCCTTGGAACGAAGGGCTTCACAGATATAGGGAAAACTTGGCCTTGGAGAAGGCAAGGAGCAGCTTTAAAGGTTCAAGAGGTTTGGGCTCCCAGGGTGGAGGAGGGAGGAGAGAATCAAGTGCCCTTGATTAGTAGAGGTCTGCATACAGCACTTCAGGCAGGCCCGATTGTGAAGTGAGTCAGAGCAGATCCATTGACATAGAAGCCGATTGTAAGACTGATTTAAACCAGCATATTTCCATATTCCTAGATCGTGAGTCACCTGGTTTAAATATAGCCACTGGTTTAAAATATAGATTTCCAGGTCCCTCCTCCCCAGCAGACTCTGAACCAGGTACTCTGGGGTGGGTCCTGGACATGTGCATTTTCCACAACCCACTGGGTGATTTTACGATCAGGGAAGTTTGGAAAACATTGCTCTAAAATGTTCAAAGTGCTTAGATGCTCAGTATATAATGGAATCTGTGTAATGGCTGATTTATCAACCCCATTTTCCAGGAAAGGCAACTAAGACCCAACAAAGCTCAGCAATGTGCAGAGAAATCTGTTCACACGGGCTCAGGGTCGCTGATCGTTAACTACTCAAGGAACTTGCAATTGAATTGTTAAACCAATTTTAGCTTGAAATTAGCCATGGTAAGTAGATACACTACGGATTTCTCTTGGCTCGAGAGTGCTGGTTCCTTCAGAACAGAGGACATTGATCGATGTGAACACCTCTCAGCTGTTCTCTGGTTTTTGGTTCATGACTCACTGTGAATACTGCATTGTCTTTTTCTTTAGGGAATCCATAGGTACTACATTCAGAACAGGACTTTTTTTTTAAAGAGTTAGTTTACTAGCACACCACTTAACGAAAGTAGTCAGTCTTGCTGTTAGTAACTGAGCCAAGTTCACCTGTGTCCTTGACAAGTTCACTTGTCTTGGTCCAAGTGCTTTAGTCCAGACATTTTCTCCTCCTGCAGTTAATATCTTTTCTCGTTCCTAAAATCTCCAGTCCTAGACAGAGTTATCAAAGGCTCAAATTCTACAAAGGACCACCTGCTATAGAGTTGGTTCAGATTTTCCAGTTAGAGGATCTAAGTGTTGGCTTTACACAACAGGGTCGTGTCTCCCTCTAATGGATGGTAAAGAATAAGACAAGTAAGATTTCTACTGTTGAAGCAGGCGGCTTTGTGTAACTTATCTATATTACATGCTGAAACAATATATAATAACTTATTCAGCTGATTTCCAAGAGCAGCACAAAAATTTCCTTTTGTTTTCATTCATTCAATATTTATTTGCTTAACTATGTGCCAGATATTAAGGTATAAAGCTATGAATTACATAATACAACAAAATGAGAATAATACAGGCAAAAATGAGAAAATTTACTATGTACTGAGATTTTTTAAAATGCCAAGATTCCCCATCTCCCCTCATCTCCCTCCCACCTCCCCACATCTCTATCTACCCCAGCTTCCCAGTGCTTTGTGGTTCATCTGCCCTGTTGCATTGGAGACACAGGGCTTCTCTGCTGCTTTCCCCAAATAAAATCTCTTGAATAAGCAACACCCAAAGATAGAGAATGATTCAAACCTTAAAATAAAGTTTTCTCTTAAATAATATAAAAACAGGGAGGGGGATAAAAACATAAGAGACTCTTAAATATGGAGAACAAACAGGGTTACTGGAGGTGTTGTGGGGGAGATGGGCTAAATGGGTCAGGGGCATTAAGGAATCTACTCCTGAAATCATTGTTGCACCATATGCTAACTAACTTGGATGTAAATTAAATTTAAAAAATAAACAAAATACTTTTAAAAAGACAATCTGCTATTCTGTAATAAAAAATAAAGTTTTTAAAAAGTTTGTTTTGAGAGAGAGAGAGTGAGAGGGAGAGAGAAGGTGAGTGGGGGAGGGTCAGAAAGAGGGTGAGAGAGAGAATCCCAAGCAGGCTCCCTGCTGTCAGCGCAAAGCCCCATGACAGGACTGGGGAGGGGGGGTGTCTATCTCACCAACCGAACCATAAGATCATGACCTGAACTGAGATCAAGAGTTGGACACTTAACCGCCTGAGCCACCCAAGTGCCCCTTAAATAAAGTTCTGAGGGTGGAATTCCAGGCCTCCTCCAGCACTGAGATCTGGGTAGGCACCAGTCTGTTTGCTGGTTGTTGAGCACAGCATGGTCTTCACAGATGCCTCTTCTGTCACATGAGGGGGCTCCTCACCTGTTTTGATTCTCTGGTGGGAAGGGAAAGTGTGTAAACTGATTGCCAAAGATTCTGTTCACCCGGTGCCCAGTTTTCCACAAGAGAGAGGAAAGGAAGGAGAGGAAATTAGCCCGGGCCGGTTCACCCTCAGGGGACTTTCCATCGCACACTAGCAGAGCGAGACCTGAGAGAGTCCCTCCTGCAGGTGTTAACGCTTCCTCAGGGAAGCGGACAAACGAAGACTGACATGTTACCCACTTAAAGTTTTAGACATAATAAATAAGCCAACAGATTGTTAAACAAAAGGTTTTATTGTACAAACATATTTTGCAAACATACCTTTGAACTGATAAAAATTGAAAAGTGTATATAAAGCTATGGTTTGCTAGGACTGAAAGTTGGCGAAATATCAAAGATGACTGAATTTAATTATTATCAGGCATGTCTGGCGTCTGTTGATAGGACAACGCTGTTTGGGTGAATAATCACATTTGAATGAGCACTAACATGAAAAGATATGGAACTCACAATTACTCCCTAAAAGTTATTGTTTTAGTCCATTCAGGCTGCTTTAACAAAATACTACAGTCTCGGTGATTTATAAACAACAGAAATTTATGCTCACAGTTTTGGAGGCTGGAAATCCAAGATCAGGGTACCAGCATGGTTGGGTTCCGGTGAAAGCCCTTTTCTGAATTGCAAACTGCCTACTTGCTGCATGGATGGTGGGAAGGATCTCTCTGACATCTTTATTATAAGGGCACTTGGCCCATGAGGCTCCGCCCACATGAGCCCAAAGGCCCCACCTCCTAATACCCTCACCTTAGGCATTAGGTTTCTATCTACAACATTGAGGAATGCAACTAATGAGACCATTAGCAGATACATCTCCTGTCATTGCTTCAGTAGGTCACCAATTATTTCGTTATAATTGAATTTTTATATAATTTGTTCTATCACCTAAAGAATAAAAAATAAAAAGTAATTGTTTTTCAAATTGTAATTTCATAGTAAAAAAAAGTTTGAATATCTATTTACCTAAAAGAGTAAATTGTAGTATTAAAATGGCAATTTTTTGTTGTCATTACTCTAAAGATGTACAACTGTCTTCTCATTTTGTGTGTTTTAATGAGAAATCTGCTGTCATTGCTATCTTTATTTCTCTGGGCATGTTTTTTTCTTTTCTAGCTCCTTGTAAGAGTTTTTCTTCATAACTGTGTAGCAATCAGGGTTCAAGCAGAGAATCATAACCAGTAGGAGATCTATATAAAGAGACTTGTTGCAAGGAATTGGTTTATGTGGTCATGGGGCTGGCTAGACAAGCCTGACAGCCACAGGACAGGTGGTCAAGAGGAGCACTGGAACTCTTAGGCACTGAAGCGCTGTCTACAGGAAGAATTTAGTCTTCTGGGAACAGGCCACTTCTGACCTTTACTTCGGGAAGGCAATGGGGGCTGTGGGCCACTTCTCTCTGATCAGTTGACTTCATTCACTTCCAGCTTCTTTCTGAGGTTTTCAGACCATTCTGGCCTTTTTTCACTCTTGCCAGGATCTGCAAATCTACCTCCATTCTCGGTATATTCTGTGGGGATAAACATGGAAATGGGCAACATTGAGAAATATCCATCAATGTTTAGCTGTTTCAGGTGTAACGTGATCCAGTATTTGTTTCAGAACCTTGAACAGAAACTTGACTGGATCTAGGTGCTTGACATTGCTATCCTGAAAGACACTGATGAGAGAATCAGTTTACTTCAAGGAATTCATGGGCTGAGAGAGTCTCTTTCTCTCTTAGGAAGAATTCTGAATGGAAATCTGGACTAGATGGTCCCTGAAGCCTATACATATGCTGCCATAAAGACTGCCATGCGCTCAGTCTCTTCTAAAACCAGAATATTACAGGGGTGCCTGGGTGGCTCAGTAAGTTAAGTGTCTGACTTCCACTCAGGTCATGATCTCCCGGTTCATGAGTTTGAGCCCTACATCGGGCTCTGTGCTGACAGCATGGAGCCTGGAGCCTGCTTCAGATTCTGTGTCTCCTTCTCTCTCTGACCCTCCCCTGCTCACGCTGTCTCTCTCTCTCTGAAATAAATAAAACACTAAAAAAATTTAATAAAATAAAACAGAACATTATGTTAAATTATGGACCTCTCCCTTATCCCTCCAACCCATAATTCCCTTTGCTTTATTTTGAAGAGAAAATCTAATTTGGAATCCTCCCTCCATTAATCCCCCCTCACTCTCATTTTGTATCCTTAAAAAGCTCACCTGGTCTACGTCAGCAGCTGTGCCTGCGGACACTGGGAGGCCAGTTGGGGGAGGGGCGGGAGGCGGGGCTCACCCAGAAGCCCGGCAGATCCTCCCGGCTGAGGATCTCTTTGTAGATCTCCTCTGCTTGCTGGTACTTGTTCTGCCTCAGCTAGGCCGAGGCCTGCAGTGAGGGCAGGGCCTGGGTGATCTGGAGCTCCAGGGCCAGTCCTCCCTCTAGCCTCTAACCTCGTGACCTGGGGCCGGTGACCAGCTCCTGCTCTGCCTTGGGCTAGTGACACAACCTCTTTGTGCCTCGGTTTCCTTGTTTGCAAAATGGGGCAGAAAGAGCCCCTGCCTTCCAGGGCCCTTGAAGTAGTGGGTGGGGCCGGGTAGGTGCGGAAACGAGGGTCTAGAGCTCAAAAATTTTGGACTCTGTCCTCTCGGGCCCCCCCCCCCAAAATCCCGGTTCTCCAACTGGAAGGTCCAGGCTCCATAGAAGCATTTAGGAATGCAGACCAGGGACATCACCCTGTGTGACACCATCACATTTGTCTTTTGGAAACAGGACCAACTGCATCCTTAGAAGCCTGCTTTCGATAGGGTGGAAAGTTCTGATCATTTTCCAAAGCCACAAAGCAATTTCGATCTTTTTTTTTTCTTTTTTTTTAAATGTTTTATTTATTTCTAGGAGAGAGAGAGAGAGAGAGAGAGAGAGAGAGACAGTGAGCAGGGGAGGGTCAGAGAGAGAGGGAGTCACAGACTCTGAAACAGGCTCCAGGCTCTGAGCTGGCAGTCAGCACAGAGCCCGATGCGGGGCTCGAACCCACGAACCGCGAGATCATGACCTAAGCGAAAGTCGGACGCTTAACTGACTAAGCCACCCAGGCGCCCCATCTTTTTTTTTTTTTTAATCCTTCATGACTAGCATATCGTGCTTAATAAAAGAGAATCAGCCAAGTTAGGAGCACAAAGTTTATCAAAAAGAGACATCTGGGTTCAGCCCCTTTCTACCTTTACTAGGTTTTCACATTGCCCAAGTGGTTTAAAATTCCTGAGCCTCAGTTTATTTAAAAAAAACTTGTAGAAACAATACCTAGGTATTTTTGGAGAATTAAATGAGATAATATACCTAAAGCATTTGGCACAGTGCCTCATGTGCAGTCAACGTTCAGTAAACAGTAGCTATTATTGCCAGATTATGTTTTAATTAATATACCACAAAGGTATAAAAGTAGAATTTTTTGGCATATCTAAATTCCCTACAGAATGTAAAGATACCCCATCATTAATATGCATCACTGCTTAAAAGAGTGTGTTATCTAAGCAGAAGATGTTATATAAGCCAACGGTGCTGTAATATAATACTATTTTAACCAGACCTTTTTTTTTTAATGTTTTTTTTTATTTCTAGGAGAGAGAGACAGCGTGAGCAGGGGAGGGTCAGAGAGAGAGGGAGTCACAGACTGAAACAGGCTCCAGGCTCCGAGCTGGAAGTCAGCACAGAGCCCGACGCGGGGCTCAAACCCACAAACCGCGAGATCATGACCCAAGCGAAAGTCGGAAAGTCGGACGCTTAACCGACTAAGCCACCCAGGCGCCCCTATTTTAACCAGACCTTTATTGTTACAAGCAATAAAGAATCTTAACTCAAGGGACCTAAACAGAGGGAGATGTACTGTCTCACCAACAAGTCTCAGTGTGGGGCAGCCCCCAATTTCATTCCAAAGTCAGAAGCTCAGTACTGTCATCAGATCTGTCCTTTCCATCTTCTGCTCCTCCGTGAGAGGTTCAAGGGTCACATTTGGTCACAGTGTTCAGAAGAGAAGAGGATTACCTCCTTCCTGTGTCGTTTCTGAAAGCAGGGGAAAACCTTCCCAGAAGTTCCTCCAGCGTATTTTCTTGTGTCTCCTTGGCCAAACTGGTTGATAGTCCCATCTCTAAACTGATCACTGGCTAAGAGAAAGGGCCTTCCATACCTTGTCCCTGCCAGGATTTCTCTCTTCTCTCAGCACAGGACTGCAAAGATTGAGTGGGACCCAAACAAATATGAGGGTCTAGCAGCAAAATAAATAAATAATTTATTAATAAATAGTAATAATAATAAACACAGAAATGGCTTCCTTTGGTAAGGAACCAAATGTACTTGAGATATCAGGGCTGCTTAGAATTCCTGTATCTGCATGCAGCATAATAAAACACAGAGAAAGCTCAGTAAGTTTGTATCTAGCCTAGAACTGTTAAGGGGAATGCCTGGCTGGCTCAGCTGGAAAAGCATTCAACTCTTGATCTTGGGATTGTGAGTCTGAACCACACATTGGGTGTAGAGATTACTAAAAAATAAACTTTAAAGAAAAAAAGAGCTGTTATGGGAAATCCACTGCAAATCTAAAGAAACAATTTTTTAAGTCAATAAAATGTTCCAAGATGAAAATTAGCATCATGTGCATTGCAATAGTATCTAATGTACAATTATTTCATACACAATTATAAATACCCTTTCTAAAGTAAAATTATTTAAGAGTGCAATTTGCTTTTTTCAAGAGATCTTGGGGAACTTTTAAATACTGCACTTCCACTTGCTTTCATGGCTAAACAAAGCAGTATTACATCTTTCCATCTTACCTGTCCTTAACAATCTTATTAGATGCAACCAAAATGGCATATTGATTTCAAATTTTCATTTACAGGGAGTTGAAAATACTTAACAATTCAATCTGTCTGACCTACTCCTACATCCATGTCCCCAGTCATTCTCTGTCAATTACCTAATACACCCTTCCCTGCAAAATGAAGCCATTTTTTTTATTAGATTTTTGCTACAGTTCTCCAACATCATTTCAACTTGCAGCTGTGCTTAGGAGATTGGAGGATACTAAAATTGCAGAGAAAGGATATTGACTTAGGGATTGATTTTAAAATAATTGGGAAGCACTATTGGCTTAGAGGGTATTGAGGGTTACTAAAGGAAATTATATTAAAATGCATTAAGAGGATAACTTAGTGTTACTTTATAAAACTCTAACTTAAATTCACATTTGGGCCTCTTGACATTTCAAAACCTAATGTGTGATTCCCAGTAAAATCCCAGAATGATTTCGCTTCACAATGTAAAAGCCTACATTTTCCCCCCTAGCTTTACCCACCATTGCATGAAGATACAATCAATGATGATTAACACTAGAGATGTCAAGAAGTCTCACACCTGTGCTGTGAAATACCTGCTAATCCTTGGTGTAGGACAACGCATTGTTTATGAAAACTGCTTAAAGCAATGTGAGCAACAGAGGGAAAATGATTAACGAAATTAAAACAGGCAGAATAGCCATTTTTTTTGATAGAAGAACTGTGTGTGTGAAAACGGTCTCAACCTCTCGCTAAAATGGAAAGGATTTTAAAATGGAAACTCAGTCTCAGACCATTTATTTCAGATTACTGGGCCGATCAATTTAACTGTGAGAAATAGATTTGACATTCTTGTCAGAAAGAGTTGAAAGCATAATTTAACTATTAAAGTTATTTGAATGCACATTTATTCTCCTTCCTGGCAATATTTCTCTTCTACTTATACAGTTGTCCATGAAATCAAATCCAGGTTGAAACACCTATAATTATCCCAAGGCAAATCTGTCTGTAAACTGTCTTTGAAGAATTAAACTACCATATTTTATTTGTCAAATAAAATTTTATTGAGGCACCTGGGTGGCTCAGTAGGTTAAGCGTCAGACTTCGGCTCAGGTCATGATCTTACGGTTCATGGGTTCGAGCCCCACATCGGGCTCTGTGCTGACAGCTAGCTCAGAGTCTGGAGACTGTTTCAGATTCTGTGTTTCCCACTCTCTCTGACCTTCCCCTGTTCATGCTGTCTCTTTCTCTGTCTCAGAAATATATAAAACATTTTAAAAAATTTTTTTAAACTTTTATTTATAAATATCTACTCACCAATAAAATTAGGGCAAATCTGTTGCTAAAATTGAAGTAGTCTGCTCTAAATCAATTGTAAAGTAGTTCCACATATTCAGAAGTTGTATTCATCAAGCATCTCAGGCTACTGAATGTAATTAAGACTTGCCAAAAGGACAACAATGGCCTTATAGTAATGGGCACAAAATGATTTTTTCCTGTCAGAAAAATGATCTGAATGCAATACCTAGCAAGACTAACATCAAACATCAAAAACTGAAGATGGGGACTTGCATTCTAGGAATATAGAATAGATCAACTTTGTCTTATTCCTCCTGCTACATAAGTACAATGAAAACCCTGACACTGTATATAAAACAAACTTAAGACTCTGAAAGGTGGAGAGAAGAAAGTAGACCAGCCAGGGATCTGAGCAACAACATGGTAGCCCAGTTGCCTGGATTTTCTTTGATGCCTCAAATATCCCAGACTTGGAGCAAACAAAGTCAGCTGGCCAGAAATACAACATCTAAAAAACATAGAAAAGGAATATTACTGTCTTAGTTCATTTGAGCCACTATAACAAAATACCACAGACTGGGTAACAACATAAATGTATTTCTTACAGTTGTGGAGGGTGGGAAGTCCTGGCTGTGCCCTCACATGGTAAAAGGGGCAGTGGAGCCCTCTAGAGCTTCTTTTATCTGGGTACTAACCTCATTCATGAAGACTTTTCCATCACAACCCAATCATCTCCCAAAGACACACCTCCCAATGCCATCCCACTGAGCATTAGAGTTTCAACATATGATTTGAGGAAATATGCAAACATTCAGATGATAGCAATTACAAACAACTCCACACATGTAAACTTGACAACTTGGTTTAGATGGACCAGTTCCTTGAAAACAAAAACTACCACAATTCATCTAATATTAACTAGATAAATCTTAGTGTCCCTACAGCTGTTAAAGAGATTAAATTTATAATTAACACCCCTCCCAAATCTACAGGTCCAGATGACTTTACTGGAGAATTCTACCAAACACTTAAAGAAGAGTTAACAACAATTTGACCTAAAATATCTTCCAAAAAACAGAAAAGGAGAGAACATTTCCCAATACATTTTTTTGGCATTTTTCAATCTTATCTTCCTAAATTTGAGATATAACTGAACATATACCATTGTTTTAGGTGTACAACCCAATGATTTGACTCAATTCATTTTATACCCAGACACCAAAACCAGACAAAGATAATATGGGAAAAAATAATAATAATAACTACAAATATACCTACCTACTTCATGAATATACACAAAAACTCCTCAGAATATTAGCAAATTAAATTCATCAATATATGAAAGAATTATATACATGACCAAGTGGGCTTAATTTCAGGAATTCAAGGCTGGTTCAGCATTCAAAAATCAGCGTTACCTACTATATTACCAGACTAGAAAAGAAAAATCATATGATTACATCAATATATTCAGAAAATGCTTTAGACAAAATTCAACACCCACTAACGATAACAATCTCCAAAAATGGGAATACAAGGGAACTCTTCAACTTGTATAAAAACAATATCAAATATCTACCTCTAATATTATGTTTAATAGTTAAAAATTAAATACTTTTCCTCTGCCATTGGGTAGAGGATGTCTGTGCTCATCATTTTTATTCAAACAGCACTGAAAAACCTAGCCAATGCAACAAGGCAAGAAAAAGAAATAAAATGACTACATATTGAAAAGGAAGAAATAAAACTTTGTGTCCCAAAAAATTTCCAAAAAGAGGTATTTGAGATGGCTCTTGAAAAGAAGATTCATTCATTCAACAACTAACAAATTCACCACAGTGTGGGTCTTATCATTCATTCATTCATTCATTCATTCCACAATTAGCTATAAGGATTCAGCAGTGAACAAATAGATAAAATCTGTCCTTATGGAATTTCTACTTAGCAGAGGGTAAGGATGGGACAGAAAATAAATCAATAAATCATACAATACACATTTGACAGAATAAGTACTACGGGGAAAAGTAGAAAAGGGAAGGGGGAGAATGAGTACAGGAGAGGGAGGGAAGTGCTGCAGCTTCAAAGAGAGAGAGGTCAGAAAAGGCCTCACTGAGAAAGTGACATTTGAGCAAATACTTGAAAGAGCTGATGACTGTGAGCCATGCCAGTATCAGGAAGGAGTGCTCTCCAGCAAATGCAAAGACCTGATGCCTTTGTGACATCACAAAGCTTGTGGCTTGTGAATGGTTTCTGGGAGAAACAGTCTGACTAGAATGAGACAGAGAAAGCACTTGGAGATGAGGTCCCAGGAAATAGAAACACTGGTGTGTAAGACTTTGTAGGCCACTCCGAGGCCATTGTGAGGACTGTGGATAAAATTTCCACAGGTCTGAGAACAATCTAGATAGAAGGAAAGGCAAGAACAAAGATGGAGAAACAGGAGTGAGGGGGAACTTTTGAGAAACACAGGAACTCTTTCTAGGATCATAGAGTATCTAGAGGAATACGGGAGATAAATAAGGATGGGAAACATAATAATAAAGACCTGGACATAACACAGAAGCATGGGAACTTAATTCATGAAGCAATAGGCAGCCATGAGATGCATGAGTGAAAACACTGAAATTGTACTTCACAACAATTAGAACTGTCAGAAAAACAGAGTCTGGCAACTAGTAAATGCAGAGCAAAAACTATAATTTTAAATCCCAGTATTCTGCCTCTCCTAATGGAATAATTCAGGCAACGATCATCAATGATGAGGAAGTGGAAGGTTGATGGGAAACTGGATAAGCTCACAGTAACGTAATTGTGGTTATAAAACATCACATAAATAACAACCTTAATAACGTGAAAGTATACGTAACAAAAGTTGGGAAGTATTATAGTGGTAAGAGAGCTAAAGGGCAGGTCAAGGAAAATAAGACCTTCATTTCACTAACTCAGAGAACAAGAGACATCATGGATAGTGGAGAGAACAAGAAAAAAGTGTCAGTATATTAAGTCACAAATGATAATTAATGGAAGCAAAATAATATAACTTTACTGAGAAAATGTGGGAAAGGAGAGGAAGGACTAGTGTGTTACCTAGATTTTCTGCCGTAGCTAGAAAGATCATTCCTTAAGTTGATTTCAAATAGGAAAAGGCTCTTTCTTGTGGTAGAGTGCCAGTATATAGAGGTAATGATGGAGTCAGCAAATTCCCATTTTACAACCATCATAATAAAATCTGATTCAGGCAAGAATCATCTACGGATGCTACATACATGGGGTAGGAGCCAAGTTTGATAAGAAACAATATTTAATCAGCACCAAAGTTTCTCTTCATAATGTATGCATTAGTTGCAAAAGGAAAAACAACTGTACACTGGAGGACTAGAAGAATACCTTAAGCAAGTGATCAAAATAAGGGGCAAACAGGTGTGTGGCTGGCTCAGCTGGAAGAGCATGTGACTCTTGATCTCAGTCGAGGTTGTGAGTTCAAGCCCCACACCGGGTTTAAAGTTCACTTTAAAAAAAAAAAAGGTTAAAAAAAATAAAAGGCAAACAGGTATCATGTGTCTCTGGATATGATAACTTGAGAAAGACCACATGTTGTTTTCCTCTCAAAAAATTAATAACCTGGGGGTGACTGGGTGGCTCAGTCAGAAGAACATCTGACTCTTGATTTTTGCTAAGGTCTTGATCTCAGGGTCGTGGGATAGAGCACAGTGTTAGGGTCTGAGCTGAGCATAAAGGCTGCTTAAGATTCTCTTTCTCCTAGGGCGCCTGGGTGGCTCTGTCAGTTAAGTGTCTGACTTCAGCTCAGGTAATGATCTCGTGGCTCGTGGGTTTGAGCCCTGCATCGGGCTCTGTGCTGACAGCTAGCTCAGAGCCTGGAGCCTGCTTCAGATTCTGTGTGTATGTCTCTCTCTCTGAACCTCCCCCTGCTCATGCTGTCTCTCTCTCTCTCTCAAAAATAAATAAAATATTAAAAAAAAAAAAAAGATTCTCTTTTTCCCTCTGCTCTTCTCCCCAGCTTGCACAAATTTTCTCTAAAATAGAATTTTGGGGGACACCTGGGTGGCTCAGTCGGTTGGGTGTCTGACTTCAGAGGGGTGCGATGGCTCAGTATGGTTAAGCACCGACTTCAGCTCAGGTCATGATCTCCCAGTTCCTGGGTTTGGGCCCTGCATTGGGCTCTGTGCTGATTGCTCAGAGCCTGGAACCTGCTTCAGCTTCTGTGTCTCCCTGTCTCTCTGCCTTCCTCCTCTTGCACTCTGTCTGTCTCTCAAAAATAAATAAACATTTAAAAAAAAAGAATTTTTTTCATTCATAACCTGAATCTCATCATGAGGAAACAATATCAGACAAATCCGAATGAGAGACATTCTAAAAAATAACTGGCCTTTATTTTTCAGATTTTAGTATCTTTTTTTTTTTATAACATTTATTTATTTTTGAGAGACAGGGAGTGAGCAAAGGAGGGCAGAGAGAGAGAGGAAGACACAGAATCCGAAGCAGGCTCCAGACTCTGAGCTGTCAGCGCAGAGCCCCAAATGGGGCTCGAACTCAGGACTGCGAGATCATGACCTGAGCTAAAGTTGGTTCTTAACCGACTGAGCCACCACACTTCCCAAAAGCTTTAGTATCTTTAAAGACAAATGAAAGAAAGAAATTATTATAGATGGAAACTAGATGTGGAAACTAAATGCAATTTGTGATGCTGAATTAGATCTTGTATCAGAAACAAAATAATGCTATAAAACACATTACTGGGACAACCGACAAAATTGGAATATAGAATGTGGAGTCAATATAGAATTTATTGAATAATTTCTGGTCCTGACAAGATGAAATAAACACATGCCACCCTATTCCTCCTGCTAATAATGAAACAAACAAACAAATAAGACGGGATAAAATCCAATTTTAGTATATGTGCTGCCAAAGCGAGCACAAACCTGGATAAAATCCATAAACCAACTGACAGAAGACCTAAAGGTGAAGAAGAGAAGGCAAACTGGCTAGCGACCTTGGACGTTGAGTTCCCTGGGATTTTGTCAGCCTCCAGTATATCCAGGCCTGGCTGGGCACAAGAGAGCTCCCTAATCCCAAAACACCAATGGGCACAGACCAAAAGACTCCAAAAAAAGTCCATTTTCTCCAGCTACGGGACCAGGAAAAACAGCTTCCCAGAATAGCACACTTGAAGGGGCACCTGGGTGGCTCAGTTGGTTAAGCGTCCGACTTCGGCTCAGGTCATGATTTTGTGGTTCATGAGTTCAAGCCTCGTGTTGGGCTCTGTGCCGACAGCTCAGAGCCTGCAGCCTGTTTCAGAATCTGTCTCCCTCTTTCTCTGCCTCTCTCCCACTCATACTGTCTCTCTCTCAAAAAATAAACATAAAAAAAAAAAACAGCACATTTGACCAAACCTACCCCACTCAACGCAAACCTCTCAAAAAGTCTACTCCCCTCTTGCTTCCACTATCTCCCAGCCCTGCCCGACCCTACGGGATTCCCTAACACTTCATTAGAACCTGGGCTAACCTGCATCCTAGATAAGCAGTTCCACTCTGGGTCAACCAAGCTGAATTTGGGGAGGATCTTTGGGCAAAACTCCAGCTTTTACAGTCTCAGCCCTCTTTTCTATCACCTTTCTCCCATAAGGCAATCAAAGCTCTTTTTGCTTGGGCTAGGCAAATGGCCTCAGGGCAAAGTAGCATAAAAATGGCTTTCTGCTGGAATGCCTCCCAGATTCTCCCTTCATTTTAAATCTATTCCTTAATCCTTTGTCAACTCTTAGAACAGTAAAACTTTCTTCTTAAAAGCATCAATCTTTCATTATTTAGGTCTTTTCAAGAAAAGAGTTTGTGGAATAATCCAGACTGCCACTACTATAAACAGGAGGTCTACTCTTTAAAAATCTTGTATTGAATTATATCAGATAAAGAAAAGCAAATAAATCATAACCGTACAGTTAGATGGATGTTCACAAGAAATCTATACTCCTATAAATAGGATCTGAAACAATTATCAGTAAAGAGTTCAAAACCTTTTTTTCAATGTTTTATTATTTTTGGGGGTTTTTTTTGTTTCTTTGGTTTTTTTTATTTTTTTAATGTTTTATTTATTTCTGAGAGAGAGAGAGAGAGAGAGAGAGACAGTGTGAGCAGGGGAGGGTTAGAGAGAGAGGGAGACACAGAATCTGAATCAGGCTCCACGCTTTGAGCTGTCGGCACAGAGCCCACAAACCGTGGGGCTCAAACCCATGAACCGTGAGATCATGACCTGAGCCAAAGTCGGACGCCTAAATGACTGAGCCACCCAGGTGCCCCTATTTTATTTTTGAGAGACAGAGAGAGATAGCACATGTGCACAAGAGTGATCAGGGGAGGGGTACACAGAATCCTAAACAGACTCCAGGCTCTGAGTTGTCAGCACAGAGCCTGATTTGGGGCTCAAACCAACAAATTGTGAGATCATGACCTGAGCTGAAGTCAGATGCCTAACGGACTGAGCCACCCAGGAGCCCTTCTTCACCACCTTTACTACCTCCTGCAAAGGGAATCATTCTCTTGACTTCTAACACTGTAGTAAAAGTTTTGCCAGTTTTTTAGCTTTATAAATGGAATCATAACGTTTTGAGACTTGCTTCTTTTGCCAATTATTTTATTTGCCTTTACATCATATATTCTTTAGTATTATAGTTGAAAGACTCATCCATTTGGATATAAAACAATAGTTCATTCATTCTCATCGCTGTACAGCATCCCATTGAATGACTAAGCCACAATTTATCTGTTCTACTGTTGATGGAGAAGAACCACTGAGTCGGTCACAGGGTATGCATAGTTTTGGTTTTAGGAGTACTTCCAAACATATTTTCAAACGTACAAATTTAACCTCTTACCAGCAATGTAGGAGAATCCTAGTTCTTTGTTAACCCTTGACCAATTACTTTTAACCACCTGTGAAATCCTGTTACAAACAAACAAAATAGTACCTTCTGTTTGCATTCTACGCCTTCCAGCACCTCGTGTCCCTTTTTAAAACTCTGGGCTCTGAGTTGGCAAGTTCGGTTTCTGAACTTTCATCAGGTAAAAATGGGAAATAAGAGGAGAAAAAATTATTAAAGAAATGATACATTTGATTTGGAAAGAAACTAGAAACAAAAGGCAGAAAAAAGAGGAGGGGAAGTTAAAGTCCTGGGCGACATGGATGCTGGCTCTAGAGTTTTTGAAGAAGGTTGAGAGTAGGGTGAAGAAGTATCAAAGCAACCAGATTAGGCCCAACATACAGCTAAGACCCATGTCAGTAGAGTGAAATTTAACTCAATTTCATGCTTGGTTCTCCCAGAAAAGGCAGGCCGAGGAACCTAATCAGTGTTTCCCTGTTCAACACAAGTCACCTGACGTGCTGCCTCTGAGACTTCCCTTCGCTCCATGTAAGGAAAGTAACCTTGCGATAGCCCATCTGCTTCTACCTAGGAGGACTTCCCTGTACCTGCTCCCTGATGCCTGTGGAAGTCTTTCATTTCGTACAGCAACTTGGAGAGCTTTTCTATCTGCTAGCTTGGATGCTGCCCAATTCATGAACTGCTGAATAAAAGCCAGAAGATGAGTAAATTATGGACATTTTTCTTTTAACACGAGGGAAAGGGGTTTTCAAATGTGAGAAATATAGTGAGTAAAAAATGGAAGGTATTATTGTGAATTATGAATATTGTATTTCTTTGTTGCTTGACTGGAATTACTATCAACCATGGTGTCTAAATAGGGTGTCTCTAGATCAGCCAATCCCGTGGAAGATGGTGGGGAACACGCCTCTGGGAGGTGAAAGAATTCTGGTGAGGCAGAACAGAGAGATAGTTAACTGAATGCACAGCAAGGGGGTGGCTGAAGGGACTGCAGAGGAGAGACTCCCATGGGGCACTGGGTGGGGACTGCTTTAAAAGGGGACGATGAGGAGGTATGGTGATGTATGGAATTCTCTTTTTTTTTTTTTTTTGGTAACTGTGCCTAGTTAGCCCATTGGTTAGTTAGGACCTATGGGTATTTTGAGGAGGGTCGCTTTATGGGCCTGTCTGTATTCCATTGCTCGAGCGTTGTTTGACTGAAAGCGGCCTCTACATCAACTACTTTTGATTATTGAATTATTCCTTTATAACTGGAACCCCACACACAAATTGAATCACGTGGAGCTTTACTTCACATAAACATAAACCAGAGTTTTACTTTACATAAATCAGCTATGAGGGTTAATTGAAGGTATTTGAACAACACTTCCACTAGCTTCATTGACAGTATCCCTCCCTGCCCCTCCAACCCCAGGAAACCTACTCTTATGAATTCTTACCAATCAACTACTCTCTAACTCTTCACTCAATAAAGATTTAGGAACCTTGTTCACACACTTCTCTACCCAATTCATGCTGTAGTCCCAGATTTCAACAGCCACAGTAGATGGCCCATCCAACAGGATAGCTTCGTGAGTAGTGTGTCTGTTTAATTCCAGTGACCTTCACCTATATTCAGTGATGTGTTGTTGACAGTTCATTCCAGCTCCTGAGAGCTGACTGTTCATATCTCTTTCTAGTTCCACACTCGGGAACATGTTGGTTACTTGCAATCACCATGGTGGTGGTATTTCCACAATTAAAATCAACAAATGCTACAAATCGGGGATTTATTTTTTCATTTGTGAGGACCAGTATACCAGTAATGACTGTCTCTATCCCACTTCAAGCTCTCACATGCAGATTCAGAAAGAACCCTGGACTTAGTCAACCCAAGAATTGCTCGACACCAAAAATAGAAAACTAGAAAATTTCATTCTCTAACCACCACCTCAACTCTCAGCTCCCACAGCCCTCTTCTCCTATACCTTCTCTTCAGTGTCACACTAGACCTTCAGGCTCTACTTGCATATTCTCTCTATACACCACAAAGGCAGAAAGGCTTCCAGTTGACCATGCTGTACTGTTTCCTTTGATTCTTCATTAAGAAGAAGCCCAACAAATGACTCAACTTTTATCAATTATCTCCTGGCATAAGACAAGGTTAATAAAAATCATATTTCTTCAAAAATCAAGCAAACCTTGTTTTTACCCTCATTATGAAATGTTCATGGTATCTTTTCTTCTTTATTTTACTTAATTAAGTAAGCTGTATATGTCCAGCATGGGGCCTGAACTCATGATCTCAAGATCAAAAGTAGCATGCTAGGGGCACCTGAGTGGCTCAGTCAGTCGAGCATCTGACTTCGGCTCAGGTCATGATCTCAGTTTGTGGGTTTGAGCCCCATGTTGGGCTCTGTGATGACA
Organism: Proteles cristata cristata; assembly: GCA_017311185.1. Classification (NCBI taxonomy): domain Eukaryota; kingdom Metazoa; phylum Chordata; class Mammalia; order Carnivora; family Hyaenidae; genus Proteles; species Proteles cristata. Next base: position 978,031 of record JAESUZ010000388.1, on the reverse strand, counting down.
GCTCAGAGCCTGGAGCCTGCTTGGGATTCTGTGTCTCCCTCTCTGCCCCCTCCACCACCACCACCACTTGCGTGTATGCATGTTCTATCTTTCTCTCTCAATAAATAAACATTTTAAAAGAATTTTTTAAAAAAGAGTAGCATACTCTTCCAAATGAGTCAGCCAAGAGTCCCTCTTTTCTCTGTCTTTTTAAAATTCCTGTAATCTTTTTTTTATCAAAAAGGTAAATCAAACAATCAGGCAACATCATGCAGGAGGCTCTGAGTAACATTTGCAGCAGGAAATTATATCCAAATACATGTCCTTATAATTTGAAAATGATATGTATATTTGCAGGAATGAATGGAGGAGGGATAGTGTATTGGTTTCCTATCACTGCTGCAACAAATTATCACAAACTCAGATGCTTAAATCAATATAAATCTATTATGTTACACTTATGGAGGTTAGAGGTCCTATACAAGTCTACCAAACTAAAATCAAGGTGTTGACAGAGATTCATTCCCTCCAGAAGTTCTAGGGGAGCATTAATTTTCTTGCCTTTCCCAGCTTCTACAGGCTGTGATGGGATCTTCTTCTCTTCATATTTATATAGAGGGTGAATCTGTTCATATCTGCCAACAGATCCCAAATGGTTTCTGTCTTTTGTCTTTCAGATGCACCCTGTACCAATAGACAATTGATCAATTAACTTTCAAATGTCACTTAATAAAAAGAAACATAATAAAAGAATAACAAAAAGAGGGGCGCCTGGGTGGCTTAGTCGGTTAAGTGTCCGACTTTCGCTTAGGTCATGATCTCACGGTTCATGGGTTCGAGCCCCGCGTCGGGCTCGGTGCTGACTGCCAGCTCAGAGCCTGGAGCCTGTTTCGGAGTCTGTGACTCCCTCTCTCTCTGACCCTTCCCTGCTCACGCTGGCTGTCTCTCTCTCTCTCTCTCTCTCTCTCTCCTAGAAATAAATAAAACATTTTAAAAAAATTAAAAAAAAAGAATTCACACATTTATTAAAAAAAAGAATAACAAAAAGAAATATATACTTGGAGAGAGAGAGAAACAATGGATTTCTAATGAAAATAGCTCTTCAGTCATACAAATATTCCTTTGAGGAATGTCATTTCAGAAACCATCCCCTCAAGATTGGGTAGAAACCTCTACTTAAATACAGTAAGACCTTCAATTACAGTAACTTGTTCTTTGAGTGTTCCTCAAGACAAGCAAACATTTCTCATAAATTTTATTTTTTTTATTTTTTTAAATGTTTTATTTTATTTCTAGGAGAGAGAGAGAGAGTGAGAGAGAGACAGCATGAGCAGGGGAGGGTCAGAGAGAGAGACCCACCAACCGTGAGATCATGGCCTAAGCGAAAGTCGGACGCTCAACCGACTAAGCCACCCAGGCGCCCCTCTCATAAATTTTAACTTGGTTAACAAGCGATGTCTTGCAATACGAGTAGTACATGATGCTGAGCATCACATGATCACAACTGAGCCGATGGTTTTCTATTTCTTACTGTGGGATTGTGGGTGATCATCTCCCATGCTCAGATGTTTGGTGTCAGGCCACAGTGTTTGGCAGAAATCAGCGATTTTTCAGAAGGTTGGAAGGTGTCCACAAGTGACGCTAGTGTATTTTTTGTCATTTCAAAGCACCTATGGACAGTCTGTGGCTTTTCCATACAAGAGGAAGCTTAGGAATGAATGCTTTGCTTCATTCTAGGTGAGGCTGCCTGCAGATATAGACCCTTTCCTCTGTTGCCTTATTGCCAGTTACATTAAATACAGCATACGACAAGAGCTTATTAATATTGGACTATAGTCAATATCTGTGCGAATGCATACAATGGCCACCATGTAGAAAAAGATTCCACTGAGCCAACAGATAGCAGTGATTCTGTTAGAGATAGTGAAAGACATCCTACACAGTAACCCTCCTCTCTCTTGTCTCCCTCACCCCAGCCACAAAGATTTTCAAAGGTAAAAAGAGGTTAATTTTCCTTATATTTTTAATTTTCTTTATTATTTTATATTACTGTATTGTAATCATTTTTATATGAATCCTTTTGGGTTGTGGAATGAATCATCAGAGTTTCCATTATTTCTTATGGGGAAATTTGCTTTGATATACAAGTGCTTTGGATTACAAGCATGTTTTTGGAATGACTTATGCTTGCAAACCAAGGTTTTACTGTACTAATATAATACTGTGATGGTCAAGCCATTACACATGGACTAAAGTACTTCTACTACAACAATTCCCAAAAGGGGATTCATTAATTAGATTTGAGGAAGGAGAAAGAAATTGAAAATAACTATACTGCAATAAAAAATGACATTTGTCAAAATTTGCTTTGTCATCATATATATAGCTAGCTTAGATACACAGCTAATTACGTTCACAAGTTGCTTTGAATACCAGTTGCTAGGGAATGGTAACATCTCCCTATTCTAAAGCTAGTTTACAGTTTCAGACCTAATTCCATATTTTCTGCTTCATGTCCTAGAAGCACAGCCACCAGGATTGATGACCTTGAAGTCCAGTCAAAATAAGTAACCCAGCTGAAGCACAGACAGAAAAAAAATTTTTAATTACATTCAAGACATGTGGTACACACTCAAAAGATCTAACATGTCTGTAATTGGAGTCTCATAATAAGAAAAGAGAAACAACAGGGTTGAAGAAACGGTGACTAAAAAGTTGCCAAACCTGATGACAGACATCAACCTACAGATTCAATTCACTCTGCAAATCTTAAGCATGATAAAGATAACAAAATCATGCCAAAGCACATCATAGTCAGAGTGTTTACAATTAAAGACAGAGAAAAACTTAGAAGCAACCATGGGGCGGTGGGGGTAAGACACACTACCTTCAAAGATACAACAAGACTGAGAGCTGACTTTTAACTAAAGCGATCAGAAAGTGGATGACATCTTCAATGTGCTGGGGTGGGGGGGGAACCCCTGTTATCCTAGAGTTTTACACCCAATGAAAATGCCATTCAAAAATTAAGATTAAATAAATAAGTTTTCAGGAAAAACAAAACTGAAGGGAACTACTGCTGTAAGAACTACACTATAAGAATTACTACATGAAATTCTTCAGGTTGATGGAAAATTAGCCCATTTTAGAAACACAGAATAGGAGGAAGGAATAAAGAATACCAAAATTGGTGAATGTGTAGAGAAACAGAAATAAGTACTAGCAGTTAATAATGACAATAATAATAATGTCTTGTGGGATTTATTGCATTTGGAAAAGTATATGATATCGCTTCTCAGCCTTTTGGCTAAGATCCAGTGTGGAAAAGTATATGATAATAGTACAGTGGGTATAAGGTAGTTTAAAATGGAGTTAAAGTATGATAAATTTCTTTTTTTTTTAATGTTTTATTTATTTCTAGGAGAGAGAGAGACAGCGTGAGCAGGGGAGGGTCAGAGAGAGAGGGAGTCACAGACTGAAACAGGCTCCAGGCTCTGAGCTGGCAGTCAGCGCAGAGCCCGACGCGGGGCTCGAACCCACGAACCGCGAGATCATGACCTAAGCGAAAGTCGGACGCTTAACCAACTAAGCCACCCAGGCCCCCCAAAGTATGATAAATTTCTTAATTTGGGGCAGAAATTAGAAAATTATTAACTTAAAGTAAGTTATCATAAGTCAAATACATATGCATTTTTTAATCTCTATGTCAAGGACAATCACTAAAGATAACACAAGTGTATAATTAAAATATAAAAGAAAAATACAATAATAAAATTAAAATATTCAATTTAAAGAAAGAGATAAAGGAAAACATTAGGAAACTGTATTAGTTAGGGTTCTCCAGAGAAACAGAATGAATAGAATGTGTGTACATATGTAGAAAGAGATTTTAAGAAATTGGTTCATGCAATTATGAAGCCTGGCAAATCTAAAATATACAGGGTAGGCCAGCAGGCTGGAGACCCAGGGAAAGCCAATGTCACAACCGCAGTCTGAAGACAATCTGCTGGCGGAATTCCTTCTTAGGGGAGGTCAAGTTTTGTTTTGAATAGACCTTCAACTGATTGAATGAGGCCACCCACATAATGGAGGGCATTCTGCTTTATTAAAAGTCCACCACTTTAAATGTTAATCTCATCCAAAAACACTCTCACAAAAACATCTAAAATAATATTTGACCAAATATCTGGGCATTGTGGCCCAGCCAAGCTTACCCATAAATTAACCATCATATGAACAAAGAATAGAGGGGGGAAAATAGACAATAAACAGCAACATGGTAGACTGAAATCCAACTTCATCAGAATTTACTTTAAACATCAATAGTCTAAACATTCCAATTTTTTTTTACAAATAGTTTATTGTCAAATTAGTTTCCACATAACACTCAGTGCTCATCCCCATAAGTGTCCTCCTCTATGCCTATCCCCCCCTCCCCCCCCATCCATCAGTCCTCAGTTTTTGTCAGCATTCAAGAGTCTCTCATGGTTTGCCTCTCTCCCTTTCCCCCACCATTTCCGCTCTTCTTCTCCCCCTTGTTCCTCCGTCAAGTTCCTCCTAATCCTCCTATACGTGCAAACATATGATATTTGTCCTTCTCTGCCTGACTTATTTCGCTCAGCATAACACCCTCAAGATCCATCCATGTTGCTACACATGGCCAGATTTCATTGTTTCTCATTGCCATGTAGTATTCCATGGTATAGATAAACCACATCTTCTTGATCCATTCATCTGTTGATGGACACTTAGGCTCTTTCCATGTTTTAGCTATCGTGGAGAGTGCTGCTATGAACATTGGGGTACATGTGCTCCTATGCATCAGCATTTCTGTATCCCTTGGGTAAATTCCTAGCAGTGCTATTGCTGAGTCATAGGGGAGTTCTATTGTTAGTTTCCTGAGGAACCTCCACACTGTTTTTCAGAGGGGCTGTACCAGTTTCCATTCCCACCAACAGTGTAGGAGGGTGCCCGTTTCTCCACATCCTCGCCAGCATCTAGAGTTCTCTGATTTGCTCATTTTAGCCACTCTTAAACATTCCAATTTAAAAGCAGATTATCAGATTGGATTAAAAAACACAAAGCTAGGGGCGCCTGGGTGGCTTAGTCAGTTGAGCGTCCGACTTTCGCTTAGGTCATGATCTCACGGTTCGTGGGTTCAAGCCCCGCGTCGGGCTCTGTGCTGACTGCCAGCTCGGAGCCTAGAGCCTGTTTCAGTCTGTGACTCCCTGACCCTCCCCTGCTCACGCTGTCTCTCTCTCTCTCTCCTAGAAATAAATAAAACATAAAAAAAACAAAAAACAAAAAAAACCACAAAGCTCAAATATATGCTGTTTATATAATAGAAAAGCTTTAAAATTTTTTTAATGTTTTATTTATTTTTAAGAGAGAGAGCGACAGAGTGTGATCAGGGGAGGGGCAGAGGGAGAAGGATACACAGAATCTGAAGCAGGCTCCAGGCCCAGAGCTTCAGCACAGAACCCGATGCAGGGCTCAAACACACGAAACCATGAGATCATGACTTGAGCTGGAGTCGGATGCTTAACTGACTGAGCCACCCAGGAATCCCTTAAAATGTTTTTTAACATTTATTCATTTTTGAGTGATAGAGACAGAACCTGAGTGGGGGAGGAGCAGAGAGTGAGGGAGACACAAAATCCAATGCAGGCTCCAGGCTCCGAGCTATCAGCACAGAGCTGGATGTGGGGCTTAAACTCATGAACCAATGAGATCATGACCTGAGCTGAAGTCGGACGTTTAACAGTCTAAGCCATCCAGTCGCCTCATAAAATAGATATGCTTTAAATATAACAACACAGAATGGTTGAAGAAAAAATGGGGGGGGGGGGAAATTGCCATGCAAACACCAACTGAAAGAAATGTGGTTTCGCTATGTTAATACCAGACACAGTATCTCCCTCTCTCTGCCCTTCCCCTGCTCATGCTCTGTCTCTTTCTCAAAAATATATAAAACATCAAAAGAAAAAATTTTTTTAAAAATCAAAGTAGACGTGAGTCAAGAAGTATCACATGAAATAAAGGTGAGATTTCATGATAAAAAGGAGTAATTCAACAGAAAAGTAAAAATCTTAAATTTGAGTACAAACTTTCACCAACTAAAAAGTAAATGCTGACAGAACTATACATGGAATTTAACACTCTTTTCTCAGTAACTTACAGAACAAGTAGAAAGTCCTAAGTCTAAAAATCTCAGTCAACATAGCCCTTGTTGCAAGGAGAGGACCGGTAAAGGAGCTGGGAATCTGACATGGCCTAAGAATCTTGGTACAGAATCTTCTCCAGAGTCCACTACAGAGGACCTGCTTACAGTCCTTCTCTCCTCCTGTGACCTTGCTGTCAAGCCATCACCTGGAGATGCAGTCATCTGAAGGCTTGACTGGGGATGGCCAAAACTGTTGGAGGCCTAAGTTCCTCACTGACTGCTGGGAGCAGGCCTCAGTTTCTTGCTGCAGAGGACTCTCCAAAGCACTGCTTGCTATGTTCTCATGACAGGGCAGCTGGTCTGCCCAAATGAATGATACAAGAGAAGGAGCGAGGAGGAAGTCATGGTGCCGTTTAGGACCTATTAACATCCCTCCACTTCTGCCATATTCCACTTAATGAAAGCTAGTCACTCAGTCTAGCCCACACTCAAGAGTAGGGAAATTTGCCACCATCCCTTCTTTGAAAGAAACAGTTTGAAAGAATTTGTGGACTAATTTGCTGCTCTCTGTTCAGGTTTTTTCCTCTAAAACAATGTTTCTAAAAGTTATATACTCCAGCACTGGGGATAGAAAAATAAACAAGAAAGGCAAAAATCTTATAGAACTTACTTTCTACTATGACAAGACAATAAATGAGTATAAAAACTAATAATTTTAGATAGTGATAAGTGCTACAGATAGAAAAGGGTAACAGTATCAGGAAGGTAAATGAGGGAGTAATTTTTGATAGTGTGATTAGACAGGCCTCCTAAGGTATATTAACATAAATGAGATCATATACATTCTATTAGATAAACCAACTTTATCATTCAATAAGGCTATCTGTCTTATCAGCTAGGGCTGCCATACAAAATACCATAGATTGGGGGTGCTTAAACAACATTTATTTCTCATAGTTCTGGAGGCTAGGAACTCCATCAAGGTACCAGTCGATTCAGTTCTGGCAAGCACTTACTTACTTCATGGCTTTAGTGTCCTCACATGGCAGAAGAGATGAGAGTTCGGGTCTTTCTTCCTCTTCTTAAGAACACTAATCCCATCATGGGAGTCCCACCTGTGAGACCTCATCTAATCCTAATCACCTCCCAAAGGTCCTACCTCCAAATACCATCACACTTAGGGTTGGTCTTCAATATTTGAATTCTAGAGGGACAAATTTCAGGCTGTAGAAGTTATCTTTCATATCTATACACTAATAGTTTTCCTTTATTTTAAAAAATTTTGTTTATTTCTTTATTTTGAGAGAGAGAGAGCAAGTGGAGTAGGAGTAGAGAGAGAAGGGGGAGAGAGAATCCCAAGCAGGCCCCGCACTGTCAGTGCAGAGCCCAAAGTGGGGCTTGAACTCACAAACCGCGAGATCATGACCTGAGCTGGTCCAATCAGGAGTTGGATGCTTAAACCAACTGAGCCACCCACGTGCCCCTCTATACATTAATATCTTTCCTTTAAAACTACATCCATCTTGATGAAAATTTGTTTTTTTCCCAATTGTAAAGAATACTATGATAAACACTCATATGTGTGTGTGTGTGTGTGTGTGTGTGTGTGTGTGTGTGTGTAATATATCTATCATTGCGTGCATGGATAAATATTTCTGTAGGATAAGTGCCTACAAGTGAAACTACTTGGTCAAAGCACACATTTAAGTGTTTGATAACATCACTCCAGAAAGCTTGTAAAAATATACACCTTCGCAAAAAGGGGTAAACACTGTTTCTGTAGTAGCTGTCAGTATAAACATTTATATCAAAAGACTTTATATACAGTTGACTACCAAAGGGAGGTAGGGTGGGGAAACGACCCTTGGCACAGCTGAAAGTCCACATGACTTTTTAAAATAAATTGACTCCCAATGTTGACCAGAAGCCTTACTGATAACATAAACAGTTGATTAAACATATTTTGTATATGTGTTATATACTTTATCTTTACAACAAAGCTAGAGAAAAGAAAATGTTAAAGAAATCACAAGGAAGAGAAAATACACTTATAGTGCTGTACTATAGTTATTTTAAAAAATCCACGAGGGGCGCCTGGGTGGCTTAGTCGGTTAAGCGTCCGACTTTCGCTTGGGTCATGATCTCGCGGTTCGTGGGTTCGAGCCCCGCGTCGGCTCTGTGCTGACTGCCAGCTCAGAGCCTGGAGCCTGTTTCAGTCTGTGACTCCCTCTCTCTGACCCTCCCCTGCTCACACTGTCTCTCTCTCTCTCCTAGAAATAAATAAAAATATTAAAAAAAAAAAAATCCACGTGGACCCATGCAGTGCAAACCCATGTTATTTAACTGGATATTTATTCTCTTAAAGTTAGTTGGGTCATTCTCACTCTTCTCTAACCTGGTCAATTTGTTAACATTTAACATTGTCCATTACCCTCTCTTCCACAAATCATTTTCTTCACTTATCTTCTCAGGCTATACGCTCTCCTGAGTATCCTTGTAACATACTACATTCCCCTTTTCAATCTTCATTCCTGGTCCCCCCTCATCTCCTTGAATTTGGCCATTCCCAAGGTCAAATGACACACAACCTCATGGATTTAAATACCACATCTCCAATGGGATGTCTAAGAGGCATCCAAAAGCATCTAAAGCTGCATTTATAATCTTAACTCGAAAACCTCACCCTTCCACAGTGTTACCTTATTTCAACTTTGTAAACTGCAACTCCATGTTTCCAGTTGTTCAAGCCAAACCCTTTTTTTCTTACATCCCAACTTCCTCTCTTCTTTGAGATTTCTGCTCAAGACAGATCCTGTCTCCCACTGCTGTTCCCTATACTCCTGGTTTGCCTCTTTTTTTTTTAAATGCCATGTCTCAATATCTAAAATTACGGTGTTTCTTTAATTGATCATAGTCTCCTCTGCCAGAATATTAGCGGGAGGGTAGGAATTTAGCTGGTTCGCTGTGGTATCTTTGGCATCTAGAGCAGTTTTATGTTGCTGTTGGCATAGTGGTCACCCAATAGTTATTTGCTCAATAAATGAGTGAATGTACAGGTCATACATACATAGATATAATTGAGAAGCAGGCTGATAGAGTGGCAAAGGCAATAAATGGAAAGATAAGGCACTGAGGGTGGGGCCTTAGCCTAGGCACCCCTAAGATGTTTAGGCAACTTATCCTTCAAAGTTGATTTTCTTCACCTGTAAAATGGGGTTTATGCCATATTCCTCAGCAAATGAGACAGTTGATACGGTATTTCTTTGGATTGCAATACACAAGTTTCACTACCCGCAACACCTGGGAAAATATGCTTGAAGTCTCCTCTTAATTTCATCTACTCAGGTATAACACGATTTGAGCGTACATCATCAGAGTCAGTACACTGTACCTTTAAAAGTCCACTTGTGCGAACTTTGAGAACAAAGGCAATTGCTAGGGGAAAAAATCGCCAGTCTCTAATTCCACTATGGTAACAGCTATAAAACTATGTATATATGTTAACGATCATTAATTGCACATTAAAACAGGTGAATTTTATGCGATGTAAACTACATCCCAATAAAACCGTTAATAAAGAAAAACCCCAAAATAATGAATCAAGTTCAGGAAGTAAGCTCTGCCATCGATTAGACATGGTTTACGAAAGAAACCCCGGTATTTGGGGTTTCTTTGCTGAGCAACCTATCTTCAGCACTGTACTGGGATAACTGAGCTGAAAGCAGTAAGAACCTAGCCGGGTTCCTCCAGCAACGAAAGCATCGTACCCCAAAGCTCGCGGTTACCAGTCCTCACGAGATGCCTCCCTCCTGGCCTGTTCCGCAACCAAAACCCCATCTCACTTCTGCAGAGTGGACGTCTGCGGGGAGGCAGTGTCCTCACCCCCAGACACACACACACACACACGTGGGTCACTTGGAGTCTAGTTTAAGTTACGTCCGTCCTTCCCCAACCCCAGATCTGCGCGGGGGAGCTGACGACCCTTCCGGCACAGACCGACCCCGAGGTTCCCCCCGGGCACTGGGGGCCACGCGACGCTCCAGCTCAGGGTGGCCTCACACAGCGCGCAGGCCTTGACCTTGGCCGAGCAAGTGTCACCTGAGTTTTTAAAATGGTCCCGGGGTCCGCCCTGACGCTCCGACTCGGGGGCGTGGGCGCCACCAGAGCCTGCCCGCGCGGGAACCCCGCCAGAACTCCCCCGGGGGAAGCACCGCGCGCACAGCCGCGAACGCCCGGCCGCCAGCGGCCGCTCCCGCGCGCGCCAAACTCTCCTCCCGCGAGACCGCCCCTCGGTTGAGCTGGGCTGGAATCGCGAGGTCCGCCCCCTCCTCAGCGAGTTTCCCGCCCCACACGGAGGCGCGAACCAAAACGGCTCCTCCACCCTCCAATCATATCTGCCAGCGAGTCCCCACCAAGGTCATCCGCGTCTTTTTTGCCCACTTCCGCCTTCAGCGACGCTCGTCAACCGCCCCAAGTACGAGCGTCCGCGGTCCCCGCCCCGCACAGTAACTCCTTGCTAGGCCCCGTGTGGCGCGGCGCGGCGCAGGCGCAGTAGTGCGGGTCCTCTGAACGGTAGCTCAGGACGGGCCGGGCTGCCGCGCGCAGCCGGGGAAACGATCCCCCACCGGCAGTTTGGCTGCATCCACTGTAGATCTTGAATGGGACTCCTGCCCAGGCACGTGGTTTCCGTAGCAGCAGCTGCACTTGACGCTAGTATGTGTCCCGCAGGCGAACGTTCAGAGTAGGGTGTTGAAGTCCTAATGGTCCCTTTTTGCGGAAGGAGACACTGTAGTTAGGCTCGTGGGAAGATGTGGATCTCCCAGCCTTTCACGCCGGAAAATGGCACTTTTCATTTGAGGGAATGGTCCCCAGACAGAAAACCTGGCTATTCCTACTGGCTCCTGTCTTGGAGTCAACAAGCTCCATTAATCTTACCTGAAAAATGTACCTGCTAGGGTAGTTGTATGATAGGGAAAAGACAGGATAAAATAGGCAGAGACGGAAAGGTCAGGACCTGAGGTCCCAGGGTGGGGAAAAAATGGAATTTTGGAACAATGGTGGGAGTGTCTGACCTCAGCAAACTCCCTCGGGCATAAGGTTCCTCTTGGGAATGTAACAGACACCACCTACTACCCCTCAGGATTCCCTCAGGAATTAGATAAAAAACCTAACTAAAGAGACCTAACTAAAAATTAGTAGACCATAAAACATACAACAGGCAAGGAATGGTACGGCCATTGACATACAATGGATAGGAGCCAATCAGGAATGGACAACCCAGCACCTAGAGCTATCAAACCCATAAGGGTAGAACCTGAGAAGGAAGGGGGGGGTGCTAGGGAAGGAGGGGGCTGACCAGAACCTTACATAACAAAAGTCCTTGCCTGTAGTCTGGGGGCGCTCACTTTGGAATGCTCCCTCTCTGTAAAGAGAGCTTTCACACTATTCTTCCTTTCAGATCTTATACTCTAATAAACTTTTCTCTGTTGCTCACTTTGCATCCACCTCTTCATTTTTCAAAGCAGCGAGACAACGAATCCTGGGTTTGGAAGTAAAAAAAAATCCTGCAGCAATTGGGACTGCCTGAAACCCCAGAGTCACAAGTCAGAAATCCACGCCACATTTCCTAATTTTGAGGTTAATTTTAAATTTTTTCGTTCAACCCCAGACTTGACCAAGGGTTACAGGGCTGGTTAATAGCAGATATTCAATAAGAACCTTATCCTTGCAGGCCACTGCTTTCCTCACTGTTAGAGTTTTACTGCATGCTAAGTGGAGCCCCATAAATTTACCATTTCTTCTCAAACTCGTGCTGTCCTCCATTTGCCACAACCCCAGTCTTAGGCCTAGAGTCACTTTCTAGTTTGGCCCCTAAGAAAATTCATCATTCCAGTTGACCTCTCCCTGTCCCACAAACGAAGGAGATCGGATTGCTTGACTAGTGGATCTGGTTGTCACTGTTAATGTAGAGCCAAAAATTAAGTCCTCCATTAAAAGAAACCTCGGGCTGCACATAGCCCCAGGCCTAAATAAACTTAACCAGCTTTTCCACTTCTGAGCAAATGCCTGCGCTGCGGGAAGCTAACACCTAACCAGCTCTCTCTGCTTCTGTAACAAAGCTTAAGGCTTGCTTCCCGCCACCGGATTGCCCAAGGGACTAGCCCCCTGGGGGCAGCCACTCCCAAAAGGCCAGCAGCCACCCCCACCTTGCTGAGAGAAGGGCCTGGAGAGAGAGATGTTAACCTGTTAGTCGCCAAACAAGACTTAAAACTCGCTCTATGATAGACTGAATTCAAAGGTATCCCAAATGTTGTAATTAGATCCAGCCAAACCTGATGGCGGGAACCAATCAGATACGGTATATGTTCACATTTGAATGTTAACCAATGGCAAACTTGTAACCATGGAAATCTGTCCATGGAAATCTGTCCCTCCCCATGACTTGTTTACTTCTGTCTATAAAAAGGCTGCAGAGGCTTTGTTCAGGGCCTCTCAGCGTCACCGGCAACGAGTGACTGCGCGGAGGACCGGGTTCGAACCTGCAAATAAACAACCCTTGCCGCTTGGCTTTGACTCTGGTCTCTGGTGGTCTGTTTTTGGGGTTCTCTCGAATTCTGGGCGTTTCATTAACTCTACTTTTGGTCATTTGGGCAGTTTCTAGTTTGGGGCAATTACGAACAATGCTGCCATGAATAATTTTGTAAATGTCTTTTAGTGTGGAGGTATATGTATATGTAGGAGTAGAATTGCCTGTTTATAAGGCATACATGTATTCAATCTGGGTAGATAAACTATAGTAGGCATTATCATGGCTGCCAAAAAATGTCTATGTCCTGATCCCTGGAACCTGTGAGTATTTTAGGCTACCTGGCAAAAGGGAATTAAGGTGCTAATCAGCTGAATTTAAAAGAATTAGTCTGGATTGCCCAGGTGTGTCCAGTGTAACTACAAAAGTACTTAAAAAGGGGAGGAGGAAAACAGGAGGAAGAGAACTGGAGACCTGGCAGTGTGAGGAAGACTGGAGGGCCTGATGTCCCTGGTTTTGAAGGTGGAGGAAGGTAGCAATAAGCCAAGAGGTGGGCGTCTTCTAGAACTTGGGGAAGGCAAGGAAATGGATTTCCGCTCCTCCAGAAGTGACATGCAGCCCTGTTAACACCTGATGAGACTTCCAGAAAGGTAGTCCAATAGACTGTTCCAGCCACAAAGTTTGGATGATTTGTTACAGCAACAACAGGAAACAAATACACTGTCACAACTGCTTCCCAAAGCACTTAAGGTGCTCTGAAAACATATCCAGGCTTCAGCCCTACACCTCACTAACTGAACTGGAATCTCAGGATAGTCCTGGGTGTGGAGTGGGAGGGGGGATTAAGTTCATTAGATAATTCTGATACATCTTGAAAGTTGAGAACTACTTATCTGAACTACTTATCTAAACCCAGTTCTCATCATTGAAGAATGTGGTAGTGATTTGACCACAGGACTGAAAGCAGTTCTCATAAAGACAGTTCCAGATACTAGAAGTCCTTCTCCCTTTTCTTTTCTGCTCAAGAATTAGCATAGCTGGAAAAAAAAAAAGGAATTAGCAAAGCTAGGGGCCACAGGGGCTCAATGAGTCCACCAAGGGGAAGCCTTTTAAGCTCCCAGGGACTTTTTAATTTTTAAAAATTTTTAATGTTTAGTTTTGAGAGAGAAACACAGTGCGATTGGGGAGGAGCAGAGAAAGAAGGAGACACAGAATCTGAAGCAGGCTCCAGGCTCTGAGCTTTCAGCACAGAACCTGACATGGGGCCTGAACCCATGAGCCGTGAGATCATAACCTGAGCCAATCAGGTGCTTAACCGACTGAGCCACCCAGGTGCCCCCTAGGAATTTCAGATGTCGAAAAAAGTTTCCTGTGCACAAGAACTGATATCACCGAGTTCATTAGGATCTGTTGTGGCTGGACATTTTTTGTTAATAGAATTAGAAGATCAGGTGATGTTGGAGTAGGACTCACCTTCATGCCTTTAGGATACTCGTTCCATTGTAGTTATAATTATGTAAAGCTAAGAATCCAGGAAAGAATTGCCAGAGAAGGAATTAAAAATATGATTTTACATGAAAGTACCGACCATTTTCCTGAAATAAAACAAACCAGTGACAACAGCAGAAAGTAAGCAGTCTTAAGCCCAGAAAGTCCACATGCAACTCACTGAAGTCAGTGTGAACAAAGCTGAGGTCAACTAGGAGCACGTGGCTGACTCAGTTGGTTGAGCATCCAACTTCAGCTCAAGATACGACCTCATGGTTTGTGAGTGTGAGTTCAAGCCCCACATCAGACTCACTGTCAGCCCAGAATCTGCTTCGGACCCTCCATACCCATCTCTCTCTCTGCCCCTTATCCACTTATGCTCTCTCTCTCAAAAACAAATAATAAACCTTAAAAAAAAAAAAAGCTGAGGCCAACTATATTAAACATCATATGTACCATAGGCTCTCAATCAAGTACAGTACGTGTAAAGTAAACAAAAAAAAGATTAGGGGCATCTGGGTGGTTCAGTTGGTTAAGTGTCTGACTTCCTTTCAGGTAATGATCTCACAGTTTATGAGTTCAAGCCCCAAGTTGGGCTGTGGGCTGAGTGCTCAGAGTCTGGAGCCTGCTTCAGATTCTCTCTCCCTCTCTCTCTGCCTCCCCAACCCCCACTCTCTCTTTCTCAAAAATAAATGAATATTAAAATTTAATTAATTAATATAGCTAACCTTTTACATTGCTCCATGGCTGAGCAACCAGTTCCTACTGACACAATTCATAAAGAAGCATTAAGACTAAGAGCTCTTTGTATTTATAGATCTTTCTTTAATGCCTGCATAAAGTGGCTCCTCCAAATACTGCCACACCTTGGCACCTTTACTTTCATGGAAAGCTTGACTCTAGGAACTGGTAGAATTTGCAATTCCCCAGAAACGGGGAGCTCTGGACAGCAGGGGGCAGCCTGTGACAGCCTGCCTGGCTCCTGAGGTAGGGCAGTCCTCCCAGCCCCGCATGCTGAGGCTGCAGCAGGTGGCTGCCCTTGGGCCATGGCCCTGGGGAATCCTGAACAAGAAGGTGGTTGTTCTAGCTTCACCAGGTTGGGCTGCAGGTGGAAGCTCTGGACAGGGTGTCCCTGCCTTTCCTGTTTTGCCAGGGCCAAGGGGCAGAGACAGACGGAGACACAGAATCTGAAGCAGGCTCCAGGCTCTGAGCCGTCAGCACAGAGCCCGACAAGGGGCTCAAACTCAAGAACCATGAGATCATGACCTGAGCCAAAGTCAGGTGCTCAACTGACTGAGCCACCCAGGCAGCCCTTAATTACTTTTTTACCACTCAATGCTTCATATCTGATTTTCACACTCACAGTAAGTCAAAGATAGACAGATTCAAAGTATAGAACACAACTGTACCTGGATATGCAAGGGGGTGTACCCAGTAAATTGTTCACTCTAGAAATAGGCTGTTAACCCCAAATATATATATTACCACTAAGAACATAAGCTCTGATTAATGTTCTGTTTAAAATACAATAATAGGGGTGCCTGGGTGGCTTAGTCGGTTAAGCGTCCGACTTTCGCTTAGGTCATGATCTCGCTATTCGTGGGTTCGAGCCCCGTGTCGGGCTCTGTGCTGACTGCCAGCTCAGAGCCTGGAGCCTGTTCCAGAGTCTGTGACTCCCTCTCTCTCTGACCCTCCCCTGCTCACGCTGTCTCTCTCTCTCTCTCTCCTAGAAATAAATAAAACATTAAAAAAATTTAAAATACAATAATAAATATAATTAGATATTGTATATTGCAAGTAACAATTTAGACGAGACCATAAATAAATGTATAGAACAAGGCAATGACAAAAGTTAAATGCCAAATATCAAAGAAGAGAATTTTTCAAGTGAAAAATTCCCAATGCATTTTATTCATAACGTAACCACATTCAAGATGCTGGAGGGGATGTCCATATCTACGGCAGCAATGAAAAGACAGAATTTTTTAATTTATTATCCTGTCCAGTCTCAGAGTGAGAAATGATCTTTGATTTGTCAGATGCTTCATAATCTTGTATAATAAGTCTTAGGTGATTGATGATTTCCTTGTCTGCAGTTCTCATGTTAAATCCCAACATCTTCATAATAATTTCTCGAAAATCAGTAAGCTACAATAAACCACCAAAAACGTCAAGACATATTATCAGTTTGGGTCACCAAATATTACATACAATGAAACTGGTATCAGAAATATAGTCTCATATTAAACATTTCTCTATGAAATGTAACATTCTACATTCAAATTATATTTTTAAGATAGAAAAATAGCCTCTTTTGGGGTGACTGGGTGGCTCAGTGAGTTCAGTGTTCGACTTTGGCACCCCATGATCTTACTCTGGCACAGATCATGATCTCACAGTTTGAGTCAAGCCCCACATGGGGCTCTTCGCTCTCAGCACAGAGTCCACTATGGATCCTCTGTCTCCCTCTCTCTCTGCTCCTCCTCTACTCTCTCTCTCAAAAATAAATAAAAACATGAAAGAAAGAAAGAAAGAAAGAAAGAAAGAAAGAAAGAAAGAAAGAAAGAAAGAAAGGTCTCTTCTTTACAAAAACTCTTTTTTTTTTAATGTCCTTTTCATTTTAAAATTTTGATTTTGATTTTTCAGTAGTCTTCACCCCCAGCACAGAGCCCAACATGAGCCTTGAATTCATGACCCTGAGGTCAAGAGTTGGGTGCTTAACTGACTGAGCCACCCAGGCACTCCTAAGATTTTATTTTTACACTTCATAGACTAAACCTAATTTTATTGCTGCTTTTCATCCCTAAGGTAATTCCTTTATGGATTTCAGACTTGCTGTATGGTAATACTAGTCCCCTAAACCCATCTCTCTCCACCCCTCCTCCCTGATAAGGAAAGCAGCTCTAACCACCCATAAATCACGAGCCCAGGCTGGGGGACGCAGCTGGCTTCCAGGGGCGGCCCAGAAATAGGCCAATGCGCAAATGAGGAAATACTGAGAAGTCTAAGACCTGGTGGGTCAGAACACTGGCAAGTGAGAGGGAAAAGAAAGGGTCCTGAAACACATTAACTGAAAATGGCAGTTGTGAAGGACAAGGATTCTGAGGGGAGACAGAGATACTTGAAAGGGTAAGGTGCTCCTTGGAGGTTTAGAGATAAAGGAAAAGAAAAAAGCAAACAGTGGAAAGGGAGTGATTTCTATAAACAAGATTGTACTGCAGAATCAGACATCACATAAACCCCCACTTTTAGTGGAAACTGCACTTACTGTACCAACACAAGAGGGTAGCATTGAGTTAGGAAACCAAGTGAGTAAACCCTGCCCTGTAACCTACCTAAAGTAGAAACCCCTGAATTGAGAGGGCAGGACAATTAAAAGGATTTTAAAGTGAAGAGATAAATGGCAAATAACATCCATTCGAATTTCTTTTCTTATTAAAATTTTTTTAATATTTATTTATTTTCGAGAGAGAGAGATAGGGCACAAGTAGGGTAGAGATAGAGAGGGAAACACAGAATCCAAAGCAGGCTCCAGGCTCCAAGCTGTCAGCACAGGGCCCAACGTGGGGCTCAAATCCACGAACTGTGAGATCATGACCTGGGCCAAAGTCGGATGCTTAATCGACTGAGCCACCAAGGCACTCCCATCCAAATTTCTTTAAGAAGAAAATAGCCTCATCCAAACTAGTCAAGTGATGAAAATAGTCCCCACAGAGAACTGCCATGAAGCAAAAGAAACATGTCTGACACAATACCCTATAAGGATTAAATACCAGACAAGGATTTGCAGACATGGGGGGCGGGGGGGGGGGTCGGTGCTGGGAACACCTTTATTGTGAATCAAATAGTATTCAGAATACAAATGGACAAAAAAAGATATCCGAGATGCCTCATAGGTAAGGAAGATGTGATGGCTAAACTCGGGAAAGAACAAGGAAAGTCATTTCAGAGATAAAGGAGTAAGCTACAGAGTACCCGAAGTAGAAGAAATCTGACTGAAAATATAATAAGGAATATTGAAAAGAATAAAAACAAGAGTATAAATAAGCAGAAGCTTAAAAAGAGAAAGAAACAAAATAATGTCATGATTTTATGTTTTAAGAATTCCTGGGGCACCTGGGTGGCTCAGTAGGTTAAACGTCCAGTAGGTTAAACGTCAGGTCATGATCTCATGGGTCATGGGCTCAAGCCCCATGTCAGGCTCTGTGATGACAGCTAGCTCAGAGCCTGGATCCCCCTTCGGATTCTGTATCCCCCTCTCTCTCTGACCCTCTCCTGCTCATGCTGCCTCTCTCTGTCTCCCTCTCTCTCTCTCTCTCTCTCGCTCAGAAGTAAATAATAAATTAAAAAAAAAAAAAGAATTTCTTAGGTAATCTGCTAAAGTTACACATTTCTTAAGCAACTAGTAATGGACATGTGGCCTATAATTCCACCATAGCCCCAGTTATTATCAGTTAGCCTTTAAAAAATTCTCCTAAATCATCTGCTCTGTAAATGCAGTGGAAATCTAAGCAAATTTAGAAGCACTACCCTCTTTTCCTAGAAAGTGACTCAGCCCCAGACACAAGGGTTTCCCTGAACTTCCAATCTCTCACATCTTCTTCCTCCTTGTCACCGGTTTATCAGAGGATGCGTATGCAAACCTAACCTAAGGTAATCATATATCCCGTCCTTTGCCACCGAGGATTTACCAGGAATAGGCATTTGATCTAAGCTTTAAAACACTTTCTTGGGATTCTCTCTCATGTCACAGAATCTCTACATATGAAACAAGCTGACGTACACAGCGATGCCAAGCAGAGATGGTGAGAAGAGCTGTGTGAGGCTCCAGGTGCTGATCCTGGTGCCCTCTCAGAGGTCTGGCTGTTTAACTCACCTTTGATTCCATAAGCCAACAGCTTCCTTTTGGTTTGGCTTAGATAGAGTCGAAGTTGAGATAGGTGTTGATCACTTCGACTCAAAGAATCTTACTGTACCAATAAACAACACAAACCTCTTGTGGTCCCGATACTTTGCCAAGCGTGCTCTTTGCCGCGCCGAGCTCCGGAGTGACAGCATCTAACATCTGATGGGCTTTCTCTTTGTCTCCTCTGGCCTCTTTCTTGGCAGAGTCTGCTGCAGTTTTCAAGTTGTCTGTTTTCACACCTGCCTTTTCTTGTGTTGCTTCAACTTTCGTTAAAGATTGCCTGAGCTTTTCAATTGTTTTGTCCTGTGAGGATATAAGGGTGAGGGAAGGGAGATGGCTGTGGTTAGATCTTTTCTAAATAAGAGACCAGGTGCATGGTGTAACCCATGCTTCTTCTTCTTCTTCTTCTTTTTCTTCTTTTTTTTTTTTGACCTGATATATGGAGAAGAAAGAAAATTCCATAATTTATGAGTTAAGAGGACATTTCTCAACCATCAAACTCATCAATAGCCAACAGTCACTGAGCACCTTTTTAGGCACTTGGGACTTAAAGAGGTTTAAAGAGTATTCCATGTCCTCAAAAGTCTTTTTTTTTTAAATATTTTTATTTATTTCTAGGAGAGAGAAAGAGACAGCGCGAGCAGGGGAGGGTCAGAGAAAGAGGGAGACACAGACTCTGAAATAGGCTCCAGGATCTGAGCTGGCAGTCAGCACAGAGCCCGATGCGGGGCTCGAACCCACGAACCGCGAGATCATGACCTAAGCGAAAGTCGGACGCTTAACCGACTAAGCCACCCAGGCGCCCCTTTGTCCTCAAAAGTCTTAACAGCCTCTGCTAACCAAATTCAGAAATACAGAAAATAACTGGCTTCGCGGTAAGATAAATATTATAATAAAATGGCAGAAACCACATTGATTCATAAGTATTTAGTGCACCTTTGGTTTAAGGCATAAAATGTATGCTTGAAATACTGCAAGTGAAGCTTGGTATGGAGAAGATCCAAAGAGGAGCCCCCAAAATGAATAAAACTTTTAACTGTTACCCCAGTAAGAAAGACCAAAACAAAACTAAAAAAGCAAGGGCTCTAGAATCCTAACATTTAGAACATCGGTTACTTTCAAGAAGTAGGGAAGAGTATACAGTATGGCTTCATGGAGTTGATAATGCTCTCGTTTTTAAGATAAGTGGTAGTTTTGCATGCATCTAATTTTATTATCCAATATGTTTTAATATTATATATACCCTTATGCATGTACATAAAATAGCTTTAATGTTATTTTTTTTACTTCAATGAGAAACATGCAGCTAAAATAGTAACAAGACCAGGGGAGTCTGGGTGGCTCAGTCGGTTAAGCATCCGACTTCAGCTCAGGCCATGATCTCATGGTTTGTGGGTCAGAGCCCCGCGTCAGGCTCCATGCTGACAGCCAGCTCAGAGCCTGGAGGCTGTTTCCGATTCTGTGTCTCCCTCTCTCTCTGACCCTCCCCTGTTCACACTCTCTGTCTCTCTCTCTCTCTCTCTCAGAAATAAATAAAACATTAAAAACTTTTTTTAAAAAAATCAAATAAGGGGCACCTGGGTGGCTTAGTCGGTTAAGCGTCCGACCTTCCCTTAGGTCATGATCTCGGGGTTCATGGATTCGAGCCCTGCGTCGGGCTCTGTGCTGACTGCCAGCTCAGAGCCTGGAGCCTGTTTCAGGTTGTGACTCCCTCTCTCTCTGACCCTCCCCTGCTCACACCCTCCCCTGCTCACGCTGTCTCTCTCTCCTAGAAATAAATAAAACATTAAAAAAAAATTTATAAAAAAAACAAAAACAAATAAAATAGTAACAAGACCAAAGCTTAAGTGAATACTTGAAAGGTTACTTCCTTGACTTACCTTCAGGACATTTACTCTTGTCAGTTGAGTTTTCATACTTTTATTTGACAATTTCAAATCACTCAGCTGTTTCTGAAGTTTCTGAATTTTCTCCTCTAATCTTTGAGTAGTAGCAATCTGCAAATACTGCTGAATATTCAATAGTGTTTGTTGCTCATTGTCTTTCTCGAGCTGTTTGGCCATCTTGCCATGTGCTGCTATCCATGAATTCTTAGTCCCAGAGTTTTCCTTTGCAGAAATCAACAGTATTGAAATAAAAGTTGTGCTTCTGGGTGGTATTCCACAATAGCATACCAGATCTACTCTAGGCTAATAAACTACAGACAGTAATACTTACATAAGTAAATATTTTTTCACCAGAAATATGCATTATTAAAATAATCTGGAAAACTGAGTATGACAATAATACGGACGGCTCAGTGCTGAGAAGGGCACAGTTACGTAGATAATTTCATAAACATCAGATCGTAACAGATTAGGTCAACTTTTTAAGGAATGTATTATAAGGAAATATTTAATAAAGATTCAAACACATATTCTTTACATGACTTATAACATGAAAAAGTAGAAACAGAGCGAATACCAAAAAAAGTACATATTATTGATTACACATTCCCTAGAAGTCAAGCTTCAAAAATATTTACTAAGAGAAAATACTAATGATACAACTAAATGAAGGAAGGAGGATTAAGAAAAACTATCCCTATTAGTTATGTTAACATATGTGTGGAAAAATATTCTTAAGTATTTATTTGTTTATTTTGAGAGAGACAGACAGAACATGAGTAGGGGAGGGGCATAGAGGGAGGGAAAGAGAGAATCCCAAGCAGGTTCCATGCTGTCAGCTCAGAGCCAGATATGGGGCTCGATCTCACAAATTGCAAGATCATGACCTGAGCTGAAATCAAGAGCCAGATGCTTAATTGACTGAGCCACTTGGATGCCGCTCTATGGAAAAATATCAGAAAGAATTACACCTATTTAATAACACTGGTTATCTTACAGTGATAGAATTACTGGTGATTTTAATTATATTCTTTCTAATAATCTGCACTTTATAAAGTTGTTACCAGAAAAAAAGAGAGGATCCAAATTTAATAAAAATATCATATATTTTCACTATATATAAACCAAAAGCTAATACAATTTGTATTTAAAAAAAAAAAAAAACTACACTGTCCTTTATGCCCCCAAGCAAGCCTGGTTAAAGAGAAAAGAGAGAAAGTAAAAATACATAACATTAGGAAAGAGAAATACACAGAATGCATAGATATAGAAAATATGAAAATAATTCTAAAAGAATATTTTAAAATTCAGTGGCAGTAAATTGAAAATCTAAAAGAAATATGTTATTTTATAGAAAACAATAATATGCAATCATGATCAAAAAACTCTAGTAAAGTGTTGCCTAGACCTGGCTGGTCAGTAAAGTATCTGACTCTTGGTTTTGGCTCAGGTCATGATCTCACGATCATGGGTTTGAGCCCTTCGTCAGTCTCCGTGTTTAGACTGCAGAGCCTGTTTGGAATTCTCTCCCTCTCCCTCTCCCTGTTTCCCTCCAAATAAATAAATGAATAATATAATAAAATAAATAAATAAATTATACTTGGAGAATTAACTTACTTTTTCAGAATCAAGGATAAAAAATTCAAAGATACTGACAATTAAAACCATATGAATAATATGTTTGAGCATTAGCTATCTATGGAACTTTATACCCAGCAAACAGAGAACACATTTTTTAAAAAAAATTTTAATCTTTATTTATTTTTGAGAAGAGGAGAGAGACAGAATGCAAGTAGGAGAGGAACAAATAGAGGGAGACACAGAATCCAAAGCAGGCTCCAGGCTCTGCACTGTCAGCACAGAGCCCAACGCAGGGCTTGAACTCACGAAACATGTGTTCCTGACCCGAGCTAAAGTCAGATGCTTAACCGACTGAGCCACTTGGGTGCCCCAAGAACACATTCTTTATAAGTACACATGGAATAGCTACCAAAATCAACAAGGTATTAAGCCATGTAAGAAGTCTCAATAAATTCTCTAGGATCATATACTTCCAACATATTGTAATAAAATACAAAATTTTTAAATGCCTTACATCTGGAAACCTAAAAATGTATTACTATGTTTAAAATGAAAAGTAAGGAAAACAGTACATGTCAATATTTGTGGAACAAAGCTAAAGTACCTCTTGACAGAAAAATAGTTTAAATAAGTGCATTCATCAGGATATTTGAAAGGTTAAACATAAACCAGGTACTCTTATTCTTTCTCTTCTTATTCTTCCTTTCCTTTCTTTTCCTCTCTGGACAATACAGTCCTCATGCCAGCAGATGGGCAGAACAAGGTAGGTGCCAGAATGAGAAGAGAAAAGCCGTGACCCAAGCAGGAAGACAAAAGGGGACACAGAGGAGGTGCCCTGCAGAGTGGCTCAGAGCCTGACCAGTGTGAGAGGAGAGCCCGGGTGGAGAGGTGACCTGCGATGGAGTGTAAGAGGCTGAACAAGATGAGGAAGACGTGCACACGGTTTTGGAAATTAACAAGAATCAATAGGAACCCAAATAAGAAAATGGGTAAAGGAAACAACTAGGCAAAGACTAAAAAAACAAAAGACTAAAAAAAATAAAAGAAATGTTCCAACTCACTAATTAGAGAAATGCAAATTAAATTAGCAATCACTTTATACCCGCCAAAATGGGAAAAATTAGGAAGCTGGTTAATGCCAAGAAATGACAAGAATGTGGAGATTCAAGAACATTCATGTATCTCTGGTGGAACTATCATTCTGTGAAAGCCAACTGGCAGTACTTAATCAAATTAAGCATACATCTACCCAATGAACCACTAATTCCAATCTTGAGCAGACACCCGTATGAAATTCTCTCAAGGTCCTTAAGGGGACTTGTACAAGGATGCTGATGGGCAGTGTTTGTGGTGGCAGAAAGACAGAGATAACCAGGGTACTCATCACTGAGGAATGGACCGGCAAATCATGGCAGATATGCACACCGTAGAACTCCATGCAGTAGACAAAAGCAATGAACTAGATGAGCAAATAGCAATACTATGTGGATCTTTTTTTTCTAAAAATTTTTTTACATTTATTTATTTTTGAGAGGCAGAGACAGAGCACAAGTAGGGGAGAGGCAGAGAGAGAGAGAGGACACAGAATCCGAAACAGACTCCAGGCTCCAAGCTGTCAGCACAGAGCCCAATGCCAGGCTCCGACTCACAAACGGTGAGATCATGACCTGAGCCGAAGTCAGATGTTTAACTGACTGAGCCACCCAGGTGCCCCTATGTGGTTCTTAAAAATACAATGCTGATGGCACCTGGGTGGTTTAGTCGTTTAAGCGTCCACTCTTGATTTGAGCTCAGGTCATGATCTCACGGTTTGTGAGATCAAGCCCTGGGTCGGGCTCTGTATTGAGGTTGGGATTCTCTCTCTCTTGGGATTCTCTCACTCTCTGTCCGTCTCCCTGACCCTTCCCCACGTGTTTTTTTTTTCTCTCTCTCTCAAAATATTTTTTTAAAATCTGTAATGCTGAGTAATAGAATGAGATTTTACTACAGTACTATTTATGCAAATTAAAATATATGTATAAAATTATACTTAAAAGAACATATACAGTTGACCCTTAAACAACATGGGTTTGAACTGTGAGTCCACTTATATGCAAATTTTTTATAAACATGGTACAATACTGTCAATGTATTCTCTCTTATGATTTTTCTTTTTTTTTTAATGTTTTATTTATTTCTAGGAGAGAGAGAGACAGCATGAACAGGGGAGGGTCAGAGAGAGGAGTCACAGACTGAAACAGGCTCCAGGCTCCGAGCTGGCAGTCAGCACAGAGCCCGACGCGGGGCTCGAACCCACGAACCGCGAGATCATGACCCAAGCGAAAGTCGGACGCTTAACCGACTAAGCCACCCAGGCGCCCCTCTCTTATGATTTTTCTTAACATTTTCTTTTCTCTGGCTTACGTTATTGTAAGAATACCGTGTATATATAAATAAAGCATATACAATATGTGTTAATTGACTATGTTATCAGCAAGGCTTCTGGTCAACGGTAGGCTGTTAGTTTTGGGGTAGTCAAAAATTACACATGGGGCTTTTAACCTACATGGGGAGGGTGTCAGCACCCCTAGCCCCCACATTGTATAAACAAAAAGATATACATTAAACACATTAGATTGTCTCCTTTGGACGAGGGAATGGGAAAGTAGACCTAAAAGGAATAAATAAATAAGAGAAAGCCCTTCCATGGCCCAAGGTAATGTGTTATGAACCACAGAGTTTGATTAACTCATCCTTCTGCATATGAGATGCAAACTGTGAGGAGTAGGGAAGCAAAGGAATACAAGAAGCCAGCATTAAAACAAAACACAAGGTGCTCAGCCTTACTAGTAATCAGGTAAATATTAAAACTACTATTTTAACCCAGCTCTCTCTCTCTAAAAGAATGACATCATCCAGTGCTGGTGAGGCTGTGAAGAACAAGCATACACTCAGTCATTTCTATTTGGAAAGTGAAACTCCTGCCTTTTGGAAGGTGGTATCTTGACAGTGGTGATTACAATTTTAAATACTCATACACTGTGATCCTCCAATTGCATACCTAGAACTCAATGGCATAGGGGGAGAAAGCACCAATATGGAAAGATATATGTATAAATATACTTATTGCTTCATTATTTGTAATGGCACAAAAAGTGGAAATAATTTGAGAGTCCATCAGTAGGGAACTGATCAAATAAATACGTTACATATATTCTGAGGAATACTATGCAGCTATTAATGGAATGAGTTAAATCCATTATTTCAACCTAAGGAAAAACCATGAGGTACTTACTTTTTGTGATGGAAGAAGAGTATTTAGCATAGTCTCAGTTTTTTTTAAGTTTATTTTGAGAGAGGCAAGTTGCACTGTCAGTGCAGAGCCCGATAAAGGGCTTGAACCCACAAACCGTGAGATCATGACCTGAGTTGAAACCAAGAACTGGACACTTAACCAACTGAGCCACTCAGGTGTTCCCGCAGAGTCCCAGTTTTACAAAAAGTACATACATGTACTTGATGATATCCATAACCATGACAATAGTTGTAGAAGATATATACACTACTGGTTACTGGGGTAAAATAGGCTGACAGAAGGCTGGGAGAAATTATTATTGTTTTCTTCCAAACTTTTCACTTGGTTTCAAGAGTTATAAAAAGCATGTGTTAACTAAATATTCCTAAATTTTAATGTAGCATTTTAGGGGCACCTGGGTGGGTCAGTCAGTTGAATGTCTGACTCCTGATTTTTGCTCAGATGGTTCATGGGTTCCAGCCCCACATCGGGCTCTGTGCTGGCAGTGTGGAGCCTGCTTGGGATTCTCTCTCTGTCCCTCCTCCTCGCTTCTCAAAATAAATAAATAAACTTAAAAAAGTAAAATTTAATATAGCTTTTTAAAATGTTTGCAAGAAAGTGAATAATCATTGATTACATATTTAGGAACAGAGGTAGAAGCCAGATTTATGCTTAGACTCTATGGAGTATGCAGCGATAGCACTTCACTTAGCACTAAAAGTTTTCTAAACTCAGCACTTAATGCATACATGATGGATGAGTAAATGAGTAAGTGATGAGTGAGCCGGTGAGTGAGTGAGATTATGTTTGAGCCAGAGCAGTTATAGGAATAGTTTATCATAGGTATGATATGACAAATGGTTCTACTATGAAATAACGATAGAGAATTTAAAAATCTCCTGAAAATAAATGATATTGTCCTACCTGTTTCCATCCCACTCTTAGAACTGACTCTTTCCCTATAGGTGCAGAGAAGCAGAGAGTAAGGAAGGACCTTGTCTACATGGTCACTACTGCGGAACAGCCTCACGGGCCCATCCTGACACTCCTGTCTGGCTGCCACAACGCCTGATGCTCCACCTGTATAGTCATTCCTTTAAGTTCCTTCCTTTCCTTCGAATTCGCTTTTTAAAGCACATTAACAAATACATTAACAAATGCCCTCACTATAAATACCAAATGTGTGCATCTTAGAGAAATGAGAGATATGGAATGAGGAGAGGACTTTTTTTTAGTGTTTATTTATTTTTGAGATAGAGAGAGAGGGAGTGAGCAAGAGAAGGGCAGAGAGAAAGAGGGAGACACAGAATTTGAAATAGCTTCTGGGCTCCGAGCTGTCAGCACAGAGCCCAACACAGGGCTTGAACCCACGAAACATAAGATCATGACCTGAGCTAATGTCCCATGTTTAACCAACTGAGCCACTCAGGCGCCCCAGAATACCACTATTTTATAACTATCATTCATTGAACTTTTACTGAATTGTAAGCATTTATAAAGTGAGCATTTATCATGTATTAATCCATTTAATCCTTACACTCTGTGAGATAGGAACTTTGCCCTCCAAGCCCCGACCCCACCCTACTCCACCAAATTTTACAATGAAACCAAGGTACAGAGAGGATAAGTAACCCACCCAAGAGCACACAGCTGGTAATGGCTGAGTAGGGTTTCATACTAGGGCTCTCTGCTCTTCACAAATACACTATATTACCTCTGCTGTAATAATGGACATCCTCCTCCCTTTTATACTATAGTACTAAAAATGAAATCAAGGGGCACCTGGGTGGCTCAGTTGGTTAAGTGCCCGACTTTGGCTTAGGTCATGAACTCACGGTTCATGGGTTCAAGCCCCGTGTCGGGCTCTATGCTGACAGCTCAGAGATTGAAGCTTGCTTCAGATTCTATGTCTCCCTCTCTCTGCCCCAACCTGACTCATGCTCTGTCTCTCTCTGTCTCTCAAAAATAAACATTTAAAAAAAAGAAAAGAAAATAGATTAATTTATAAAAAAAATAAATAAATGAAATCAAAATTAAAATTCAGAGCCATGAATTTACTAAATTGGCTAATATAAAAAAATCCACATGTTAAAAGAAATAAATGTTAAAGAACGGCTTCTCTATCAATACACTTACAGACTTCCAAGACTGCTCATTTGCAACAATTTCCTGAATCCTCTCTTTCACAGCTTCCTCCGTGGCTGGTGTGGGCACAATATTGTTGCTCAGAAGAGTAGCCAACTGACTGATGAATGTCTGATTTTGAGATGGTGCAGTTTTTGTTTCCCAGCCAGATGAATATGAAGGTCTGCCCAACTCATATTTTTGTTTTTCCTTAGGGATTGAATCTTGCTGACATTCATCCCAAATTTTCTGGCCATCTTTTGGTCCTTCAGAGTGAAAAATGTTGTCTCTCTCCAAGTTCTTGGTCAGGATAGCTTCACCTTTATCCTAAATATGCCAACACACGTTAAATTCCCCATTTGGAATTTAATATGGAGATATTTACTTCCTTTTATTGAAATATAAATATAGTCATAATACAAGACTTCAGGAGAAAGGTCCTCCAAAGAAATAAAGAGTTATGGAGTCATAAGAGAGACGAGGGCAGGGGCGCCTGGGTGGCTTAGTCGGTTGAGCGTCCGACTTTCGCTTAGGTCATGATCTCGCGGTTCGTGGGTTCGAGCCCCGCGTCGGGCTCTGTGCTGACTGCCAGCTCAGAGCCTGGAGCCTGTTTCAGTCTGTGACTCTCTCTCTGACCCGCCCTGCTCACGCTGTCTCTCTCTCTCTAGAAATAAATAAAACATTAAAAAAAAAAAAAAGAGAGACGAGAGCATACTCAAAAGAGCAAACTGGAGTATCAAGAGGTATTAAAATGACTGTATGGAGGGGCGCCTGGGTGGCTTAGTCGGTTAAGCGTCCGACTTTCGCTTAGGTCATGATCTCGCGGTTTGTGGGTTCGAGACCCGCGTCAGGCTCTGTGCTGACTGCCAGCTCAGAGCCTGGAGCCTCTTTCAGTCTGTGACTCCCTCTCTCTGACCCTCTCCTGCTCACACTGTCTCTCTCTCTCTCCTAGAAATAAAATTAAAAAAAAAACATTAAAAAAATAAATAAATAAATAAAATAAAATGACTGTATGGAGAAATTGTTTTGAGAACACAGGAAATTTAGCTTAGAGAAGTAGCTAACCAAATAGCCTCAGTTTATGAAGTTAAACTCTTTGTAGAAAATTCTGAGTTAATAAATGTAGAAAGAATGATAGAAATTTAAAAATTAGATACAAAAATGAAATTTTGTATCTAATGAACTAACTGATTCAGCCAAGGACTGTCAATGAATGCTAAGACAATTAAGTGAAAAATTGGGAGGGAAATGGATATTTCCATAAAGAATTCATTATGGTTATAAAACATCACTTAGTAATAATTTTGACTATGTAAATGTATAAATGAAAGAAGTCACACCTCTTCTCCCAACCTTTCCCTTGTGTTCCTAAAATCCTCCTTCCATTATAAATAGGCAGGGCTAAAACAGACAAACAAACAAGCAAAAAGTGATGCTTGTACTTCTTCCCGTAGGAAGATTCTACCTTTATAAATTCTAGCCTTCTTTTCACCTTCTTGATACCTTCAACTCTGGAAGCTGAGTAAAGAGGTTCTATTTCTGGGCTTTTTCTCAGGGGAAACTGAGAAATAGAAAAGGAGCTAGAATTGTTGAGGTGCTGATGGGTTTTGCATCACTATAAGCCTAGAAAAGAAGAGGCAGAATAGAAGGGCAATGGAAGAAAAGGTCAGGGCTGCACAGATGCTGGTTTGGGAGATTCTTTCAGAAGGAATGTGGCAGGTTAGTGACAGGTGAAAAAAATGGAGAGCGTTCTTGTGGATTACTTGAATGGGCAATTGAAAATTGGAATTATTTTTTTTAAGTTTATTTATTTTTGAGAGAGAAACAGAGAGAGCGAGTGGGGGAGGAGCAAGGAGAGAGGGAGAGAGAATCCTAGGCAGGCTCTGCACTGCCAGCACAGAGCCCCATAACGGGCTCAAACCCACAAACTGTGAGATCATGACTTGAGTTGAAACCAAGATGCTTAACCCGCCGAGCCACCCAGGTGCCCTGAAAATTGGAATTACTTTAAACTACTTTAAAAGTAGTTACTGGGGCATCTGGGTGGCTCAGTAGGTTAGGTGTCTGGCTTTGGCTCAGGTCATGATCTCCTGGTTTGTGGTTCGAGCCCCTCATCAGGCTCTGTGCTGACAGCTCAGATTCTGTCTCCATCTCTCTCTGTCTCTTCCCCACTCACACTCTGTCTGTCTCTCTCTCTCAAATATAAACAAAACATATAAAAATTTTTCTTAAAAAAGTAGTTGCTGAATATTTCTAAAGGGAACCCCTCACATTAATTGGATTATGATGGACGTTGTTTTACATTCAGATTATATAATAAACCGTTAAAGTCTAAGGGTTTTAAAATAAACTTTGACCATTTCCTTGACAAAAGTCTGGTTCCCATCCTCCAACATTCTATAAAACCTCTACTCATCCTGCGAATTGCTTTCGACTAATGACCAGGCTCGTCTCTTCCTTCTAAACCCAACTCAGGCCATAATTCTAGATTTCAAGGTCGAATGTAGATGATCTGCCAATTTAGCTTTGTGATTCCTATGCCTTGGTTTCAATGACTTTTGCCTACACTGTCCTTCAACACTTACATCCAGAGCCCAAAGCCCAGCCACTGTCAGCAGCAGGAGGTAACACACAGCAGAAATGTTAAACACTTACATTTCATTCTCTTATCACCACCTCTCCTCCCAGTTCTCGCTCAGCTCTATTCCCTTTTACAGTTAGTTCTTCAGTATCACAGAGGCCTTAGATCCACCTTGAGATTTCCCTCGGTACTTCAAAAAGGCTTTTGGTCAACCATACTGCATAGCTTCCTTTGATCCCTGCCCCGCCCCCAGGATCAGAAGCAGACCAACAAACTCCTAAACATTTGTCAATCATCTCTTGGAGTAACACAAGGAAATGCAAATCCTGTTTCTTGAAAAATCAATCAATATTGGGGCGCCTGGGTGGCTCAGTCGGTTGAGCGTCTGACTTCAGCTCAGGTCATGATCTCACAGTTCGTGGGTTTGAGCCACGTGTAGGGCTCTGTGCTGACAGTTGGCTCAGAGCCTGGAGCCTGTTTCAGATTCTGTGTCTCCGTCTCTCTCTGACCCTCCCCTGTTCACACTGTCTCTCTCTCTCTCTCTCTCTCAGAAATAAATAAAACATTAAACATTTAAAAAAGAAAAATCAATCAATATTTATTCTCACCTTCACTATAAAACTATACAAGGAATCTTCTTGACCTTTCATATTCATATGATGGTTGAATCCATTAGCACCTGCTAACTTTTTCTCCAAAAGGCCCGCTTTCCACTCTGCCTTTTCTCTTTCAAAGAGATGGACTCTGTGTAAAATATGGGTAGGAATAATATCATGAAACCAACTCAATTTTCAACTTTCAATTAAAAATAATTAAAGTTGGGGTGCTTGGGTGGCTCAGTCGATTGAACATCCAGCTTTAGCTCAGGTCATGATCTCACAGTTCATGGGTTCGAGCCCCTTGTCAGGTTCTGTGCTGACAGCTCAGAGCCTGGAGCCTGCTTCAGATTTTGTCTCTCTCCCTCTCTGTCCTGCCCCCATACTCACTCTCTCTCCTCTTGCTCTCTCCCTCTCAAAAATAAACATTAAAAATAAAATTTAAAAAGATAATTAAAAAGAGGAGTACCTGGGTGGCTCAGTTGGGTGGGCGTCCAACTTTGGCTCAGGTCATGATCTCATGATTCATGATTTCAAGCCCCGCATCATGCTTTATACTGACAGCTCAGAGCCAGAACCTGCTTTGGATTCTGTGTCCCCCCCCTCTCTCTCTGTGTCCCTCCGACCTCCTTTCTCAAAAATAAACAAACATCAAAAAAATTAATTAAAGAGAGAACCTGGGTGGCTCAGTTAGTTGAGCATCCAACTCTTGATTTTAGCTCAGGTCATGATTTTGTGGTTCATGATTTCAAGTCCCATGTCAGGCTCTGCATTGTCAATGCTTGGGATTCTCTCTTTCTCTCCCTCTCTCTGACCCTCCCCTGCTCTCTCTCTCTCTCTCAAAATAAATAAACTTAAAAAAAATAATTAAAGAAGTAATCCCCACTTAAAATATATTAAATATATGTATCAAATTTGAAACGTACTTCCTCTGAAAAGAATTGTACAGTTACCAAACTATTTCTAGGGAGAAACTAGAAATAGCAGAGAAGTGGGGAGGAAAACAATCCAGTGCTAAGTCCTCTAGTCATTCCCCTGGGGAAGGTCAATTTTTAAACCATCCTTTTCATGGGGAAATTTGAGCATGAATATCTGCCTGCCACTGTTGGTAACACTGTGATGACCAGGAGGTTCCACAGGGATACAAGGACTCCTGTTTTAATAATGCCAGATGGCTCTTCTACTGGGATTTGATGAGAGGAAAGGGAATTAGAATAATGATGCAGCAATAGAGAAGAACATACGTAAAAACTTGTTTTATTATCAAATATACAAATAGCTAATGATTTGGTTCTTTTTGTTGTTGTTGTTCTTGTTTTGATTACCAATTGCTAGGTATTGGTAATATTTTCTACCTTATACCCATAGCTAGTTTAAAGTTGCAGCTGATCTTCTATATTTTTGTTTTTTGTTGTTTCTGTATTTTTGATCCTCTTCTGTCTAAGAATTATAGCTTACAGAATTAGTGAATTTGAGTCAGGTTAAAAGAAATTATCTGGGGGTTCCTGGGTGGCTCGGTTGGTTAAGCGTTCAATTTCAGCTCAGGTCTGATCTCATGGTTCAAGGGTTCAAGCCCTTTGTTGGGCTCTGTGCTGACAGCTAGCTCAGAACCTGGAGGCTGTTTTACATTCTGTGTCTCCCTCTCTCTCTGACCTTCCCCTGCTCATGCTGTCTCTCTCTCTCTCTCTCTCTCAGAAATAAAACATTAAAAAAAAAAAAAAAAAAAGAAATTGTCTATATTAACCAAACAGAAAGTTTTAATTCAAAAGATTATATTAGAGGGGCGCCTGGGTGGCTCAGTCAGTTAAGTGTACAACTTGGGCTCAGGTCATGATCTTGTGTTTTGTAGGTTTGAGCCCCATGCTGGGCTCTGTACTGACAGCTCAGAGCCTGGAGCCTGCTTCAGATTCTGTGTCTCCGTGCTTGCTCTCTCTTTCTCTCTCTCTCTCTCAAACACATTTAAAAAATTTTTAAGATTATATTAGAGATTGCAGGACGCACTCAAAAGGTCTAACCCACCTATAACTGTAGGCCTAGAGTGAGAGTAGAGACAGAATGGGAAAAAACAATATTTAAAAAAATAATTCCCAAGACTCCATACCTGATGAAAGACATCATTGATAGATCCAATAAGTTCTATAAATCCTAAGCAGGATAGATACAAAGAAAGCCATACCAAGACACATCATAGTCAAATTGCTACTAATAAAAAGCACACCTTAAAAAAAAAAAAGCACACCTTATTATCTCCCAAGGTACAGCAATAAGACTGATGGATGACTTTTCAACAGAAACTATAGAAGTCAGAAGATAATCAGATGACACCTTAGCGTGCTGAAAGAAAAAAATACTGGCAACCCAAAATTTTGTACTCGGTAAAACAAAACAAAACAAAAAATGTCCTTCAAAAAATGAAAATTAAACAATATAGTTTTGGGACAAAAAAAAAAATAGAAAATCTGTCAGAAGAAATGTTTTCTGAAAAACACTAGAGGAGGTTCTAGTCCAAGACGGTGACATGAGAAGACCCTGGGCTCACCTCCTCCACGGAAGCACTGGGTCTACCTTTATTTATACAGCAGTTCTGCCTGAAGGGGGCTGAGGGCTGACTGAGCAGCTTCTGCACAACAGAGGATGGGGAGACCACACAGAGAGGTGTGAGAGACAAGAGTAGCCGACACCCCTGCGAGCTCGGGGTCACTGGCCCACACCAGTTCCAGATGCCCTGGGCCTTGCAGGGAAAGCCCAGGGTTGGAAAAGCAACTGGAACATTAAGGAACCGGCCCTGGAATGGTGCCCAGCGATGAGAGGGCTACTGAAACTCCCTCTGGGTCAGAGACACTGGCAGACGGCATGGTCTGTGCTTCCCCCCCCCCACCATGGTGGTGATGCAGATGGGAACAGGGTTCCAAATGCCGTGGTTGGCCTGCCGTCCCAGTGAGCACCAGGTCCCTGGTCCATAGCAGCTCCAGACACCCTGGGGCATGGAGGAAAAGCCGAGGTTTAAAAGAGCAGCTAAGGTGTAAAGGAGCTACGTCTAGAACCTCGCTGGGCAGTGAGGGAACAGGTGGAGCTTTCTCTGGGCCGGAGGGGCCCAGGAGTACTGCGGTTCACCTCCCCCTTCTACCTGGGTGGTGCAGATAGGGCAGGGCCCAGGCTCCATGGCCAGCCTATCATGTCAGCAGGCCCCATGCCCCTGGCCCACACCAGCCTCAGACACCGTGGGGCACAGAAAAGCCACAGTTTAAAAGAGGAACTAAGTATAAAACAGCCAGCCATAGAACTCTGACAGACAGTGGGGGGACCTGCTAGAACTCTCCAGGTTGAAGGGGCTGGTGAGCACCACAGTTATGTTCCCCATCCACCTTGTTCCCATAATGTGGACAAGAACAAGGTCCAGGTGCCATAGCCAGCCTGCCACCTCAGTGAGTCTCAGGGCCTTAGCCCACCAACCCCAGCTGTCACACAAAGACACACACTGGGACACCCCTGGTCCAGCAATCACTGTGGTTGCAGTCAGCATGCCAAGGTGACACAGGCACAAAGCACCTTGGAAAACTCCAGGCCCACACCACTTGAGCTCCAGGCAGCTTACTAGGGGACCCCCGATACAGAGCACCCTGGGACCAGTCTGCTTTGGCTCCAGCTGCCTTGCTAAGGTGCCACCTGCATGGAGCACCCTGGGAACCCCCAGTCCATGCTCACCTCAGCTCCAGCTGCCCTGCCAGAACACCTCCTGCATAGAGCACCCTGGGGCCCTACGCCCACACCCCACCTCAGCTCCAGCCACCCGGCCAGGGAGCCTTCTGTATAGAATATCCTGGGACAACCTGCCTCATGCCGGCCTCCATTTAAATCACCCCAACAGGGCACCCTCTGCACTACACACCCCAGGATACCCTCGCTTTCACCTACTTCTGCTTCAGGTGTCCTCCAAGGTGACCCTGCGCAGCACATGCCTCACCTCAGTTCCAGACATCCCACTGGGTCACTTCCTGCACGAAGTGCCCCTGGCCCCCTGGCCCGTGCCCTACCGTGGCTCTAGCCACCCTGCCAGGGCACCCTCTGCCCGGAGAGCCCCGAGATGTCCTGGTCGCACCCACTTCAGCGTCAGCAATCCTCCCAGGCACGACTCAGCTTGTGCCTACTTGAGCCTTAGCTGGCCTCCCAGGGCACTCTGAGCGAAGGGCCCCAGGCTCCCCTAGCTCGAGCCCACTTCCGCTCCGGATGTCTTGCTGGGGCGCCTTTCACACAGAGTCCTGGGACCACCCAGGCCCACACTCACTTCCGCTCCAGCCATCCCACCAGGGTACCCGCAGCATGGAGTGCACTGGGACCCCAGCCCATGCCAGACACAGCTCCAGCGAGCCAGCCAAAGGCACCAGCCACACACAGTCTATACAGAAGATGACCATGGACAAGATCAGTCCTGCAAGCTTAGGAGAAGTAGCTGTTCCATCTAATTTATAGAAACAAACACAAACAGTCCAGCAAAATGAGGAGACAGAGGAATATGCTCTGAATGAATGAATAAGACAAAACCCCAGAAAAAGAACTAAATGAAATGGAGATAAGCAATATGCCTGATAGAGAGTTTAAAGTAATTATCATAAAGATGCTCACCAGACTGGAAGGAAGAATAGACTCAGTGAGAACTTCAACAAAGAGATAGGAAATATAGAAGAGAACCAATCAGAGTTGAAGAATACAAAAATCAAAATGAAAAATACATTAGAGGGAAATCAACAGTAGATTAGAGGATGCACAAGAATGTACCAGCAATCTGGAAGACAGAGTAACGGAAATCACACTAGCTGAACAGCAAAAAGAAAAAATTATTTATCTTTATTTTTTATTTATTTTTAATTTTTTTAATGTTTTATTTATTTCTGAGACAGAGAGAGACAGCGTGAGCAGGGCAGGGTCAGAGAGAGAGGGAGACACAGAATCCAAAGCAGTCTCCAGGCTCTGAGCTAGCTGTCAGCACAGAGCCCGACATGGGCTTGAACCCATGAACCGTGAGATGATGACCTGAGCTGAAATCGGATGCTTAACTGACTGAGCCACTGAGGCGCCCCTATTTATTTTTAAAGAGGATAAGGTGCATGGGTAATTTAGTCAGTTAAGCATCTGACTCTGGATTTTGGCTCAGGTCATGATCTCACAGATCATGAGTTAGAGCCCCATGTCAGGTTCTGTGCTTACAGTGCAGAGCCTGCTTGGGATCCTCTCTCTCCCTCTCTCTCTCTGCCTCTTCTCTGCTCATACACACACACTCTCTCAAAATAAATAAATAAACTTTAGAGAAAAGAGGATAGGTTAAGGGATCTCTTGGAAACATCAAGCAAGCAAACATTCACATTATAGGAGTCTCAGAAGAAGAGAGAAAGGTGCAGAAATAATAGCTGAAAAATTCTCAACTGGAGAAAGGTGCTGGGAGCCGCACTGGCCTCACTGGATAAAAGTCACAGCAAGGAAATGGTAGCATTTGCACAGCTCCTGCCATGAGAAACGAAAACTGGTATCTCCTTCTGCTACTACTGACATGTTGGAAATGAGCCTGTTGGTATTGACCAGGCCTCACAATATTCCATATCAAACCGATATTCCCCACACAGATTGCTCATAAGGAAAAGCATATTCCTGCCTTTTCAAAAGAGATTTCAGATGAAAGCATTGTGGATGATTGTCAAAAGGCTTTTCCTATAGGCCTTGCAGATTCAAGACTTACATAATAAAGGGGGCTAAGAATACAAATTACAATTGAGCTTGGCCCTGAGACAAAGAGCCTAATTTAGAGTTAAAGACAGATATCCACTCCCACCCAATTGTTTCTGCTTGGAGCACCAGCCCCCCCAAGGCATTTGTGATCAGTATTTGGAGTGACTTATTCTGGCCTTGAATATGTTGATTGCCCTCTGTGAAGGAGCCTATTGAGGATATTCTTCTTTTGTGATTATGAGAGCAAACTTGTTTCCTGAAAGATCTGTTTTTCTTAATACTTCTCCTTAAACAAACAAGCTATTGACCCCTGCTCACAAAGAAATCACTTCACCCTTTTTATGCTAAAAACATTGTCTTGTAGGCTAAAGATACCTTCCTTTCCCATAGGATAAGCATCTACATCACCTACCTCAATCACTATTGATAAAGGCTATGCAGGAGTCTTCTACAAATCTATGTTCTGGGAAATTCTTACATATCAAAGAAGTTTGTCATCAGAAATCATTGTCTAAGGCAAATGCCACTTCTGTGCCATCCCCCAAACACTTAATTATAAAATAAAGTTGAGCCCCAGTCAGAGCAGAGATGCCTGCCTGGTGACCAGAAAGAATCTCGTGGCCTCTCTCATCCCTCCCTCACTGACACCGTCCATCCTCCAGGGACCCCTGGACCTGCCGAAGCCTGCCTCCGACAGAAAGTAAACAAACATCCAGGTTCCAGAAGCACGGAGAACTCCAAACAAGATGACTCAAGGAGGTTCATATCACCAACACATTTATAAAGATAAAGAGAGATTTTAAAAGTTGCAAGAAAGAAGCAACTAGTTACATACAAGGGAAACCCCATGACGCCACCAGCTGATTCTGCAGCAGAAACTTTGCAGGTCAGAAAAGAGTGGCATACATTCAAAGAGCTGAAAGGATAAAACCTACGACCAAGAATAGACTACCTGTCAAGGTTATCATTCAGAATTGAAGAAGAGATAAAGCATTTTCCAGACAGGGATGCCTGGGTGGCAGTCAGTTAAATTGATTTTGGCTCAGGTCATGGTCTCATGGTTTGTGAGCTTGAGCCCCACATCAGGCTCTGAGCTAATAGTCTGCAGCCTACTTGGGATTCTCTCTCTGTCCCTCTCTTTCTACTCCTCCCTCTCCTCCTCTCGAAATAAATAAAGTAAAAAAAAAAAAGTTACTCAGACAAATAATAGTTAATGTTCATCACCACCAAACCAGCTTACAAAAAATGTTAAAGGGGCTTCATTAAGTAGGAAAAAAAGGTTGTAATTAGAAGTAAGACAATTATGAATATAAAGATACAAAGCATATGACAGCATATACATAAGATGTGGAAGAGAGTAAAAAAGAAGTTCTTTTAGCATAGGTTCAAATGTAAATCAATTTACTATAAACTGCTAAAAACTTTGGGTCCTATACATGAACCTCAAGGTAACTGCAAACCCAAAACCTATGATAAATACACAAAAAATAGAGAAAAAGAGTTCAGGCATAACACTATAGAAAGTCATCAATCACAAGGAAAGATAGCATGAAGAGACAATAACTATAAAAATAACCAGTAAACAATTAATAAAATGAAAATAAGTACCTACTTAAAAATAATTACTTTCAACATAAATAGTCTAAGTGCTCCAATCCAAAGACAAAGGGTGACAGAATAGATTAAAAAAATAATAATAATAATAAGAGCTATCTATATGCTGCCTACAAGAGACTCACTTCAGACTTAAAGGCTTCCACAGACTGAAAGTGAAAGGATAGAGAAAGATACACCATGCAAATAGAAATGAGAGGGAAAAAAGCCAGGATAGCAATACTTATAACAGACAAAAATAGACTTTAACAGGGGCGCCTGGGTGGCTTAGTCGGTTAAGAGTCCGACTTTCGCTTAGGTCATGATCTGCGGTTCGTGGGTTCGGGCCCCGCATCGGGCTGTGTGCTGACTGCCAGCTCAGATCCTGGAGCCTCTTTCAGTCTGTGACTCCCTCTCTCTCTGACCCTCCCCTGCTCACGCTGTCTCTCTCTCTCTCTCCTAGAAATAAAAACCTTAAAAAAAAAATAGACTTTAACACAAAGATCGTAAGAAAAAACAAAGAAGGGCATTACACAATGATAAAGGGGTCAATCCAACAAGAGTATATAACAACTGTAAATATCTATACACCCAAAATTGGAGCTTAAATACATAAAGTAAATATTAACAGGCATAAAGGGAGAAATTAGCAGTAGTACAATAATAGTAGAGAACATTAACACCCCACTCACATCAATGGAGATAGATCATCCAGGCAGAAAATCAATAAAGAAAGAGTGTTTTTGAATTACATATTAAACCAGATGGACTGAACAGATATATACAAAACATTCTATCCAAAACAACAGAATACACATTCCTTTCAAGAGCCTATGGAACATTCTCCAGGATAGATCACACATTAGGCCACAAAGCACATCTCAATAAATTTAAGAAGATAGAAAATCATATCATGCATCTTTTCTGACCAGAATGGTATGAAATTAAAAATTAATCATGAGAGAACTAGAAAAAACACAAATGGAGGCTAAACAACATGCTGTTAAGCAGCCAGTAGGTCAATAAAAACAATCAAAGAGGAAATTAAAAAATACATGGAGAAGACAAATGAAAAACACGATGATCAAAACTTTGAGGACACAATGAAAGCAGTTATAAGACAGAAATTTACAGCAGTACAGGTCCACCTCAAGAAACAAACAAACAAAAATTTCAAACAATCTAACTTTATACCTGAAGAAACTATAAAAAGGAAAACAAAGTCCAAGTTTAGTAGAAGGAAGGAAATAACAAAGGTTGAAGTAGAAATAAATGAAATAGAGACAAGAAAGAAAGAGAGAAAAGAAAGGATCAGTAAAACCAAGAACTATTTCTTTGAAAAGATAAATACAAAATTGATAAACTTTTAGCCAGACTCATCAAGAAAAAAAGAAAGAAGACAGAAATAAATAATTCAGAAATGGAAGGGAAGAAACAATGGACACAACCAAAATAAAAAGGATTTGGGGCGCCTGGGTGGCTTAGTCGGTTAAGCGTCCGACTTTCACTTGGGTCATGATCTTGCGGTTCGTGGGTTCGAGCCCCGCATCGGGCTCTGTGCTGACTGCCAGCTCAGAGCCTGGAGCCTGTTTCAGAG
The DNA here is from genome assembly GCA_017311185.1 of Proteles cristata cristata. Classification (NCBI taxonomy): domain Eukaryota; kingdom Metazoa; phylum Chordata; class Mammalia; order Carnivora; family Hyaenidae; genus Proteles; species Proteles cristata. Next base: position 938,016 of record JAESUZ010000388.1, on the reverse strand, counting down.
TCTGTCAATCCCTCTCTCTCTGACCCTCCCCTGCTCACGCTGTCTCTCTCTCTCTCCTAGAAATAAATAAAACATTAAAAAAAAATAAAAAAAACAAAACAAAACAAAATAAAAAGGATTATAAGAGACTACTACAAAAAAATTATATGCCAACAAATTGGACAATCTAAAAGAAATGTTTAAATTCCTAGAAACATAACAATCTTTCAAACTTGAATCAGGAAGAAATAGAAAATCTGAACAGATTACCAGTAACAAAATTGAATCAGTAATTAAAAAAAAAATCTCTCAACAAGCAAAAGTCCAGGACCCGTGAATTCTACTAAACATTTAAAGAAGAGTTAATGCATATTCTCCTCAAACTATTCCAAAAAACAGAAGAGGAAGGAATGCTTCCAAATACATTCTATGAGTCCTGGTACCAAAACCGGACAAAGACACTGTATGAAAAGAAAACTATAGGCCAGTATCCCTGATGAACATAGATGCAAAAATTTCCCCCCAATAAGAGCAAACTTCATTCAAAAATACATTGAGGGGTACCTGGGTGGCTCAGTTGGTTAAGCATCCAGCTCTTGATTTTGGCTCAGGTCATAATCCTTATTGTAGATCATGAGATTGTGGGATTGAGCCCTGCGTCAGGCTCCACATTGAGTGTGGAACCTGACTAAGATTCCCTCCCCCAGCCCCTCCATTCTCACTCTCTCACTCTGTCTCTCCCTCTCAAAAATAAAATTTTAAAAATACATTGACAGGCTTTTTTTTTTTTTTTGCCCTCATTGCGTCTTAGAGAGCAAGATGGGTCACCAGCAGCTCTACTGGAGCCATCCAAGGAAATTCGGCCAGGGTTCTCATTCTTGCTGCATCTGCTCAAACTGGCATGGCCTGATCCGTAAATATGGCCTCAACATGTGCCACCAATGTTTCCATCAATACATGAAGGATATAGCCTTCATTAAGTTGGATTAAGTGAACTTCCTTGAATGGGTCATCCAAGATACCTACCTTAACAGCAGATATCCAAGATACCCTACCTATCTTAATGCCAATTCATTGTACATAAAATAAAAATACTTCAATTCTAGGGAAAAAAAATACATTGAAAGGCGTATCCACCATGATCAAGTGGGATTTATTCTGGGGAAGCAAGGATGGTTCAAATTCATGAATCAATCAGTGTGATACATCACATCAACAAAACGAGGGATTAAAATCATATGAACATTTCAATAGATGCAGGAAAAGCATTTGATAAAATTCAATACTTGTTTGTGATAAAACCTCTCAGTAAAGTGAGTTTAGAGGGAACACACCTCAACATAATAAAGGCCATATATAGGGGCGCCTGGGTGGCTTAGTCGGGTAAGCGTCTGACTTTCGCTTAGGTCATGATCTCGCGGTTTGTGGGTTCGAGCCCCGCGTCGGGCTCTGTGCTGACTGCCAGCTCAGAGCCTGGAGCCTGTTTCAGAGTCTGTGTCTCCCTCTCTCTCTGACCCTCCCCTGCTCATGCTGTGTCTCTCTCTCTCCTAGAAATAAATAAAACATAAAAAAAAAGGCCATATATAAAAAAAAAAACTACAGTTAATATCCTACTCAATGGTTAAAAACTGAGAGCTTTTCCTCTAAGATCAGTAACAAGACAAGGATGTCTATTCTCACCACTTTTATTCAACATAGTATTGGAAGATCTACCAACAGCAATCAGACAAAAAAATAAATAAATAAAAGGCATCCAGATTGGTAAGGAAAAAGTTAAACTATCACTATTTGCAGATGACATGATACTATATATAGAAAACCTTAGAAAGAGTCCACCAAAAAACTACTAGAAATAAAAAATAAATTCAGTAGGGGCACTGGGTGGCTCAGTCGGTTAAGCGTCCAACTTCAGCTCAGGTCATGATCTCCTGGATTGTGAGTTCGAGCCCGCCATTGGGCTCTGTGCTGACTGCTTGAGATTCTGTGTCTCCCTCTCTTTCTGCCCCTCCCCTGATTACACTCTGTCTCTCTCTCTTTCCTTCAAAAATAAACATTAAAAAATATTAAAAATAAATGAATTCGGGGCGCCTGGGTAGCTTAGTCGGTCAAGCGTCCGACTTTCGCTTAGGTCATGATCTCATGGTTTGTGGGTTCGAGCCCCGCGTCAGGCACTGTGCTGACTGCCAGCTCAGAGCCTGGAGCCTGTTTCAGATTCCGTGTCTCCTTCTCTCTCTCTGACCCTCCCCTGTTCACGCTGTCTCTCTCTCTCCTAGAAATAAATAAAAAACATTAAAAAAAAATGAATTCAGTAAAGTTGCAGGATACAAAATTAATACACATAAATCAACTGCATTTCTACACAAATAAAGTAGCAGATAGGGAAATTAAGAAAAACAATCCTATTTATAATTATAGCAAAAAGAACAAAATACCTAGGAATAAATATAACCAAGGATATGAAATACCTATATTCTGTAAACTGTAAAACATTGATGAAAAGAAATTGAAGATGACATATATGGAAAGATATTCCATGTTCATGAATTGGAAGAATGAATATTGTTAACATGTCTATACTACCCAAAGCAATCTACACATTTAATGCAATCCCTGTCAAAATAACAATAGCATTTTTCACAGAACTTGAGCAAATAGTAACTAAAGTTTGTATGGAACCACAAAAGACCTTGAACAGTGGATCTTCACATGAAAAAGAATGAATCTGAACTCCTAACCCCTAACTCACATCATATAAAAAAATTAGTCAAAAATTTTCAGAGATATAAATTTAAGTGTTAAAACTATAAGTCTTAAAAGAAAATATATATGTAAATCTTTGTGACCCTGGATTAGGCAATAGATTCTAAGCTATGACACCAAAGTCTCAAGTGACAAAAAATAAACTTCCATTAAAATTAAAATACTCTGGGGGCACCTGGGTGGCTCAGTTGGTTAAGCGTCTGACTTCAGCTCAGGTCATGATCTCATGGTTCATGGGTTCGAGGCCCGCATTGGGCTCTGTGCTGACAGCTAGCTCGGAGCCTGGAGCCTGTTTCAGAATCTTTATCTCCCTCTCTCTCTGACCCTCTCCTCCTCACACTGTCTATTTCTCTCTCTATCAGAAATAAATGAAACATTAAAAAATTAAAAAAAAAATTAAAATACTCTGTGCTTCAAAGGACACCATTAAGAAAGTGAAAAGACTAAGCAGCCTCAGAAGGGCATGCAACTCTTGATTTCAGAATTATGAGTTCAAGTCCCACATTGAATATAGAGATTACGTTTTAAAATTTAAAAAAAAACTGAAAAGACAACCCATAGATGGGAGAAAATATCTGTGCATCATATGTCTGATAAGTGTCCAGTGTTGAGAACACATAAAAAACACAACTCAAAAATTGAAAGAAATGATCCAATTTAAAATTGGGCAAGGGATTTGAATAGATATTGCTATAAAGAAGATATACAAATGGCACATGAAAAGATGTTCAACATCTTTAGTCTTATGGAAATGCAAATTAAAATCACAATAAAATATGACTTCATATCCACTAGAATGGCTGTCATAAAAAAGATGAGCAATAATAAGTGTTGGTGAGGATGTGGAGCAACTGGAATCCTTATACGTTGCTGATGGGAAGCAAAATGCATAACTGCCTTGGAAAATGGTCTGGAAGTTCCTCAAAAGTAAACATAGAGTTACTTTATGACCCAGCAATTCTACTTCCAAGGCATATACCTAACAGAAATGAAGCATGCAGTCGTGTAAGTGCTCACTCAACAATGGTCACAGGAACATCATGCATGAAGCCACCCCAAAAAAAGGAAACAATCCCATGTCCATCAAATGATGAACGCATGAACAAACTGTAGTATATCATACAGTAGGATATTATTCAGCCATAAAAATGAGTAAGTATACTGACTGATGCTTCAACATGGATTAATCTTAAAAATATTTTGCTAAGTGAAATAAATGAGACCCATATATCTTATGATTGCAGTCATGTAAAATGTTCAGAAAAAGCAAGTCCATAGAGAAAGATTGGTGGCTGTCAGAGACTAGAGTGGAAGAGGGAGTAGCTAAAAATGGGCATGGGTTTCTTCGGGGGGTGATTAGAATATTCTGGAATTAGTGGTGATGACCGCACAGCCTTGTGAATATATTAAAAACTACTAAATTGCCTACTTTAAAGGGGTGCGTTTTTTCTTTTCTTTTATTGAATTGTACTTTTATTGAAATTGTACTTTTATTGAAGTACAGTTGACTAAAAGGGTGAATTTTTTTTTTTTTTTATTTCTAGGAGAGAGAGAGAGACACAGTGTGAGCAGGGGGAGGGTCAGAGAGAGAGGGAGTCACAGACTGAAACAGGCTCCAGGCTCCGAGCTGGCAGTCAGCACAGAGCCCGACGCGGGGCTCGAACCCACGAACCGCGAGATCATGACCTAAGCGAAAGTCGGACGCTTAACCGACTAAGCCACCCAGGCGCCCCTAAAAGGGTGAATTTTAATGGTATGTGAATTATATCTCAATTAAAAAAATGTCTTTTCAGGGGCACCTGGGTGGCTCAGTTGGTTAAATGTCCAACCAGGTCATGATCTCATGGTTCATGAGTTTAAGTCCCACATCAGACTCTGAGTTCAGAGCCTCGTGCCTGCTTCAGATTCTGTATCTCCCTCTCTCTCTGCCTCTCCCTCACTTGTGTTTTCTCCCCAACTTGTGGTCTCTCTCTCTCTTTCTCTCTCTCAAAAATAAACATTTAAAAAACATGTCTTTTTTAATATATAATAATTTTGAGTCAGGTTATTACCTGAAATTCTACTAGGTTTAAATTCTGTGAACAATCAGCAATATGGAGTTTATATTCGCAAGCTTATGACAAATGACATGTTTGAAAACAAACTAGAACATTCCCTACCTTAGATTGTTTTCCATTTCTATAATTCTTTCAGTTAGGTTCCAGTTGCCTCTTTCAAGATTCTGAATATTGATATTTTTCAAAGATTTAATTCTGGTTAGAGAAGCAGTAAGTTCCTCCAGGTCCTTGATATCCTCCTTCAGGGACATTATCTGGAAAGACTGCTGCACATTATTTTCTTTGTAATTTTCTAGCTCACTCTTCAACTCTTGCAATGAAGTTTCTTTTATGAAGAGCTTGTTTTGAAGATTTCTCAGCTATTAACAAAAGGAAAATGTTACTTAAAATAATAATTTTGGTTTTATTTTATTTTTTTTAATTTTTTATAGTTTATTTATTTTTGAGACAGAGAGAGACAGAACATGAGTGGGGGAGGGGCAGAGAAAGTGGGAGACACAGAATCTGAAATAGCCTTCAGGCTCTTAGCTAGCTGTCAGCACAGACCCCAACCTGGGGCTCGAACCCATGAACCGTGAGATCATGACCTGAGCCGAAGTCAGACGCTTAACCGACTGAGCCACCCAGGTGCCCCTAAAATTTCAATTTTAAAATTAATAATAATTGGTTCTGATATATTTTCTGTTAGCAGCAAAATTTACATTGCCTCCTTTCACCCTCCCCTCCAGAACTGAGTGAGTCTACCAGGCTTCTACTATTTGCCTTATTACTATGCTAAAGGATGAAAAACATCTTATCTGCATGAACACAGTCATATTGCCCTTACAAAGAAAAAATTCTATAAAAAAATCAAACTAAAAATACTGGCAAAACACATTAAATTTAACTTTAAGACACCAAGCCTTATTATACATATTAGTAACATTTTTTACAAGTTGTGTAACTCCTACTTATTACTACAGTGGTGTATCTGACAATGCAAGAGTTTTAGCTCAATATCATAATGCCTAAACTAGACAATACAGTTACCAACTGAATACTTTAATATTTAGCACTTCTATATCTGGCTCTTCTTAAATATAGCCCCTCTTGCACCTGTTTCTCCATTATTGGGCAGAAACACATGATAATTATTTTTGTATGCCCTGCAAAGAAATAAAATTGATTGTAACAAAAAACTTTAAATGCATTTAGTGAAGAGAAAAAATGGTCTTCTCAAGACAATTGTGTTCTTGTGAAATTAAATAATAGGTTATTGGTAGAGAGAAAGATGACTCAGGTTGAAGGCATTCTGTTGAAATCACTAGACTCTTTTTTATTTTTTTTTAATGTTTTATTTATTTCTGAGAGAGACAGCATGAGCAGGAGGGTCAGAGAGAGAGAGGGAGACACAGAATCCGAAGCAGGCTCCAGGCTCTGAGCTAGCTGTCAGCACAGAGCCCGATGCGAGGCTCGAACCCACAAACTGTGAGATCGTGACCTGAGCCGAAGTCGGATGCTTAACTGACTGAGCCACCCAGGCGACCCAACTAGACTCTTTTTTAAAATAACTTTAGGGACACCTGGGTTGCTCAGTTGCTTAAGTCTCTGACTTCAGCTCAGTTTATGATCTCAAGGTTCCTCACAGATTTGTGAGCTCAAGCCCCACATATGACTTGCTGCTGTCAGCGCAGAGCCTGTTTTGGATCCTCTATACCCCTCTCTTTGCCCCTCCCCTGATTGTGCTATAAATAAATAAATAAAACATTAAAATAACTTTAACACTGGGAAACCAGGCAATAATCGTCACCAATTTTTGTTAAATTCAGAAAATTTCAATAAGGGATATGGAATACTTGTTAATATATATATTATCAAAAAGCAAGTCAAAATGAAACCTTGTAGAACCTTTCATATATCTGCTTCAGTAAATAAACATATTTATAGTTACCAATGATTTATGTACATGTAGAGAATTGCTTTTAAAAAGTACTTTGAAATTCTTGAAAATAACTCACATATTTTCTTTAGAGAATGTTTAAAACCTATGATCTTTTGTTGACAATTTGGTTTAAAAGGCTTCTTTATGAATTAGGCATAGACATAAACTTTAATCTACTCCAAATCTGAATTATCAAAAATCCCAAAGGGCACCTAGGTAGCTCAGTCGGTTAAGCGTCCAACTTGGGCTCAGTTCTGACCTCATAGCTTATGAGATTGAGCTCCTTGTAGGCTCTGTGCTGACAGCTCAGAGCCTGGAGCCTGCTTCAGATTCTGTGTCTCCCTCTCTCTCTGCCCCTGCCCTGCTTGTGCTCTGTCTCTCTCTCTCAAAACATAAACAAACATTTTAAAAAATTTTTAAAAATCCTAAATTTGTGGGGCGCCTGGGTGGCTTAGTCGGTTAAGCGTCCGACCTTCACTTAGGTCATGATCTCGCGGATCGTGGGTTCGAGCCCCGCGTCGGGCTCTGTGCTGACTGCCAGCTCAGAGCCTGGAGCCTGTTTCAGTCTGTGACTCCCTCTCTCTCTGACCCTCCCCTGCCCACGCTGTCTCTCTCTCTCTCTCCTAGAAATAAATAAAACATTAAAAAAAATTTTTTTCTTAAATCCTAAATTTGTTAAATACTAGTAGTAAGTTATAGGATGGACAAGAAGAATAATGCTACCGATACTAAAACTGCTCCTGTTTTCAGGGATTGGCATTACATTTTTCTGGGGGGAAAAAAGACAAATTAAGAAATATCTCCAGTGTCATAAAATGGATTGAATTTATATAAACTCCATTTAAATTTAATCTCTATTCACCTCCATATGGTAAAAGAGGGAAATTTTTAGAATAGAATTGAAAGAACTATTTATCTATGTATCTATGTATTTATTTTCTTATATATTTACTTTTTTAATGTTTTTTAAATTTTATCTTTGAGAGAGAGAGACAGAGTGTGAGTAGGGGAGGGGCAGAGAGAGAGAGGGAGACAGAATCTGAAGCAGGCTCCAGGCTCTGAGCTGTCAGCACAGAGCCCCACACGGGGCTTGAACTCACCAACCATGAGATCATGACCTGAGCCAAAGTTGGTCACTGAACCAACTGAGCCACCCAGGCACCCCTATATTTATACATTTTTAATGTTTATTTATTTTGAGTCAGAGAACATGTGTGCACAAGTGTGAGTAGAGGAGAGACAGAAAGAGAGAGAATCCCAAGCAGGCTTTTCACTGTCAGTGCAGAGCCTGATTGGGGCTCAAACTTACAAACCGTGAGATCATGACCTGAGCCAAATTCAAGAGTCAGATACTTAACCAACCGAGCCACCCAGGACCCCTCTATATCTATATATTTAAATAAAATGTGAGTCAGGCTATTGGTAGATGAGATAGCAGAAAAGAAGCCCCAAGGAATCAGGCCAATGTTGTAGGCTGAGTTTTATCTTCTCAAAATCTCACATGTTGACGTGCTAACCCCCAGTGACTCAGAATGTGACTATATTTGAGGACAGGATCTTTAATTAAGTTAAAATGAGATCCTTAGGGTAGGCCATAATCCTCTATGACTGATGTTCATATAAGAAGCGGAAATTTAGGGACAGCCGGGTGGCTCAGTTGGTTGAGTGTCTGTCTTTAGCTCAGGTCATGATCTCATGGTTTGTGAGTTTGAGTCCCACATCAGGCTTACTACTGTTAGCACAGAGCCTGCTTCAGATCCTCTGTCCTCCCCACCCACCGTGCCCCTCCCCCACTGGCACATGCTCTCTTTTTCAAAAATACATAAACATTAAAAAAAAATAGAAGAGGAAATTTGGACACAGATACAGAAGGAAAACTTCATAAAGACACAGAGAATAGATGGCTACCTATAAGCCAAGAAAAGAGGACTCGGAAGAAATGAATCTTCTCATCACATACACACACAGTCATTACGTAAGGTGACAAGAGGGATTAATTTATTGTGATCATCATTTTGCAAAATATATGTATAGCAAAACATGACATTGTACATCTGAAACTTATATAATGTTACATGGCAATTATATGGCAATAAATCGAAGAGGAAGAGGAAGAGGCGGAGAAGCAGTAGTAGTAGTAATAGGAAGAGGAGGAGAAGTACTACTACTATTAGTAGTAGTAGAAAGAGGAGGAAAAGGAGAAGAATTACTACTAATCCTGTTGATACCCTGTCTTAGACTTCCAGCCTCCAGAACTATGAGAAAAACTTTTATTATTTAAGCCACCGAGACTGTGCCTCTCTGTTGTGGCAGCCCTAGTTAACTCATGCACATGCCATATATGGCTACGTTCTTGAAAGTCTGGTCAGTGTCCACAATATAAGCATTCAGAATACTTTACTTAAATGTAACCATGGACACAGTACAGGCACAGACAGCCACATCACAGTACCTTTAACAAAGACATGGCCTTTGGGATTCAATCATGGTTATCTTCAAGACTGTCTCTTGCAAAAAATAGCCTGAGGGCACTTGAGCTCAACTAAAGAATTCCTACACTCTTGGGGCACCTGCTGGCTCAGTCGGTTAATCAGGTTAAGCATCTGACTTTGGCTCAGGGCATGATCTCACACTTTGAGAATCAGCACCATGTTGGGCTCTGTGCTGACAGCTCAGAGCCTGGAGCCTGCTTCTGATTCTGTGTCTCCCTTCCTCTCTGCCCCTCCCACACTCACACTCTATCTCTCTCTCTCTCAGAAATAAATAAACATTAAAAAAATTCCTACACTCTAGTTTATCACCTAGCGTTAAGTGAAAAGTCAAGGCATTTTCTACAAAAGTGGTTTCTTTCTTCTTCATCTCTTGATATTACTTATACATCTCATCAAGTATTATATAAGACTAGTGGATATTTGACATTTGGTGCTATGTTTTAAATAGAAACTCAAACTTCCATTAGAAAATATATAATACATACAATTGATTATTATTTTTATATAGATTTTGAGCATGGCCGTTCCTAGCACTATTTTAACACTACAGCACTCAGTGGTCAACTCAAAAGTATTCAACAATGTACCATCTTCGAAAGGATTCATCTGGTAAAAACCAAACAGATGTGGGTCTAAATTAGTGATCCTCAGTAATAAGACAGTTCAATACTGAGAAAAAAGCAAAACTGAGTTAAGGTAATACTTTAAGTCCCTTATCAGAATGTTTCTCTCCCTGGTGTGCCTGGGTGGCTCAGTGTTTAAATGTGTGACTCTTGATTTCTGCTCAGGTTATGATCTCAAGGTTCATGAGTCTGAGCCCCACTTAGGGATCCACACTAATAGCTCTGGTCTGCTTAGGATTGTCTCTCCCCCTCTCTCTGCCCCTCCCCTATGTATGCTCCTTCCTCTTTCTCTCTCAAAAAAAAAAAAAAAAGTTTCTCTCCTTACTTTTACAGAGGATATACTTTCCCTTGACATTTTATTTTCAGATAACCCATATACCTCAGCTAAAAGATTCTTGTTTTTCACCAGCAAACCAGCAAGGTCAGGATGGACTGGATTAGCTGCTCTTTTGTTGTACATCACTGGGTTCTTGGTGGGAACCATTTTAACAGGTGGATCAACACAAGCCTACAGAAAGAATTGCAAACTAATTAACTGAACATGTACCCTGCTGATCAAAACCAATATTATTTTAACCCACACAAACTTACATTAGTAGCTTTAAACAGAATACAACTTTAGAGTATTTATTTTGAGGTGTTATGGTAACAGATGCAATAGGTCTCAGGAAAATAGCAAGGAACTCATATTAAAAGATGTATATATAGTCAACAACACACATCAAATATGTTAGATTGAAAGGAGATAGAAATGGAGATGATGGGGGGAAAAAAAGCATGAACAACCTTACACAGAAAGATTATACTCTACCATGAACCAACATAATTAACTTGACAGTGTACCTGAGATATAAAATAGGAGTAAACTCATTAAAATGTGGTAGGTGTCTTATTTAGTGCATTGCAATATCACTAAGACTTATTTTATTTATATATTTATTTTCAAAGGGATTGCTATTTTTAAATTTTTTTAAACAATGAATATTTCTTTTTATTCCCTCTTAGTATTTCAGTGTATAGTTAGCTTTTAGGATTGAAGAAAGGCATGTACGGAAAATAACCATTATTTTTCTTTGCAATATCACTGAGATTTAAAACACTAATCATAAAAATAAAAATAACAACTATTATTTCCAGTTAGGCTTTTGATTTATAAGAGTAAGAAATATACAACCTACAATTTATTTTTTATATTGAGCTCTTTCAAGTATAGTTTGAAAACTTTTTATTTCATAGTTTAGAAGATATAGATAAGAAGGCATGCTGTAAAAGAATACATCAGCATGTTTATATACCAAAATTAAAATACTAAACAATTGTATTAATTTGTAATGAAATTCTATGCAGCAGTTCACATGCACAGACTAAGCTTACATGAATCAAAAAGAACTTTTTTTAAAATATAATTTATTGTCAAATTGGTTTCCATACAACACCCAGTGCTCATCCCAACAACTTTCAAGAACATAAGACTGAACACAAATAACACGGCAGAAAGTTAGGTCTAGAATATCATTTATGTAATTTTTTAAATGCCCAAAACATTAAAAGCATCCACATATAAGCAAGAACATAAAGCTTATACACTTAGTTCAGAATAGTTCTCTCCCTAAACAAAACAAAACAAAACAAAAGGCCCAAGATGGTCAAATAACACTTTCACAGAGGCTTGTAATAGCAGCTGCCCTGGGGGCCTGAGTGGCTCAGTCGGTTAAGTGTCCAACTCTTGGTATCAGCTCGGGTCATGATCTCACATTTCCTCTAATCCGGTTCTGTGCTGACAGTGCAGAGCCTGCTTGGGATTCTCTCTCTCTCTCTCTCTCTCTCTCTCTCTGATCTCTGCCCCTGCCCCCCCAATAAATAGTTAAAAAAAAAAAATAGCAGCTGCACTAACACCTCCATCTCTTACCACCCCAGACCCTGGGTGCACTCACCCAACTTCAGCCTAGTATCCAAGATACCTAATGATCAACAACAGAGACTCCAGGGCCTGCCCCAGTGCTAGGAATGGCAAAGATTCTTACTGGTGGATGTCTGATCTTCTTAAATCTTTTATATGATCCATCCCAAGTGCTTGAGATGGCATCAAAAGTTACAAAATGGTCCTCAATTGTTACCAGTCAAGTTTTACCTCTTTTAAGAGAGTAAGTGAAGCAAATTAGGGCAGGGGTGTCAAATATAAATCTGTGCAATGGGTACATGTGTATTCCATGTGTATGTCACATTTCTTTATCCATTCATCCGTGACTTACTTTTACTATAAAACATTTCCTCTCCTACCAAAGAAACTAAGCTTGTCATTCTTATTTAATCCCAATATGGGGGTTAGGAAACAAACTATTCTACTCTGAATTTTCACCCCAAGCTCAGAGTTTATCACCAAGGAACTGTATGCTAAAAACTAGGTGGAGTTTTCTAGTGACCTTAAAAACATCAACGGAAGGGACATCAACTGATCCAAGAGGATATTTAACCTGCAGAAAGATTCTCATTAGGGTCTAGCCCTAATAAAACAAGGCTGTAAACCAAGGAGATAATATGGTGCACTAGAAAGGTAACAGGACTCAGACTACTTAGTTCTGTCCCCAAATCATGTGGCTTCTCTCATTCAGAGGCCTGTTAGAGGTCTATTTTTATATCGTTTTGGGATTATTGGGCCTCAGTGAAATGTTGGAACCACCAAAAAGACAAATATAAATAAAATCCACTTTGAGGTTCCATCCGATTTAGATGCGTCACTGATCCTTATTCTAGAGTCAAGACGGGAATCAAAAGAAATTAGAGTTCATTTGACCTCATGTCTTTGATCAGTCACTAGCAAAGACCTAAAAGGGTGCTAGCACAGGCAGGTGGGCAAACTGAACTGGACTTTCCTTTCTCTTGACTATCAATTGTACCTCTGTCTTCTAAGAACAGGGCAAAAATTAAATGTCAGTGTACAACTCACCTCTGGGCTATTTTTCTGAGATGTGTGAGCTGATAGATGCTTGACTTTTGATGGCTTAGCCTCGCGAAGCCCTTTGCTTTGGCCAGTCGCAAGCCTTGCTGGATCTGAGTGATTTAAAAATTGGAGAGGGCCTGACATGCTGGAGATACAAGTAGCATGAAACAGATCTAGTAATGGTGATCCAAGGTGCTTCCAAGGAGAGTTTGTAACGAGCAGTCAGGAATTGATGCTGAAGTATGCACAGCATCAATAGCAATGTCTTCAGGAAGGTTCCACTTCAGATCTTCACATCTTAGCCAGGCTTCAGAAGGAGCTGCCCGCTGAAACTGTTGCTTGGAGACAAAGCAGATCTACTTTCTAAAGATCAAACCGCTGTTTAAACTGTAACTGGTGCAGTGTGCTAATGTATATATATGTGATCATATCATACTTAAATGCTACTTATGAATCATATCTAGAGACATCAGACTTGCAAATATCCTTCATTTTCAATTTCTCTGTCAGGATTCATAACTACATCCCTCTAAATTCAGCCAAAAGATAAAAAGTCTAACATGAGTTTATAATGGAGCAACTGATAATTCATAATGTTCTTTCTGCCCCACTGGAATGTACTTTTACATTATGATTTTCATAAATTCAATTTCCCAAGATCTTCAATAGTACCTTAAATTCATACTCCCTACTCAGTTCAACATCATATATTATCTTTCTTTTCGGAGGTTAAAGAAGGCAAGAGAGAAAAGCCATCTTCCAAATGAATGCCCACATTTTATTAGCCAATAAGCTGGAGATATCTTTTTTAAGATCAGGGGATGTATGGGGAAAGAGGAGGTGAAAGCAGCATTTACAAAGACCAGAAGGGCTGCATCCAAGTGGGGTATGTGTTTCCTTGGCTGGTTGGTATCTCTCAGAAAATTGAACTTTCCCAGAATAAAGGAATTTTCACACAGAAAAAGAAAATCAAGATGATGTGATTTGAATAACATAGAACAGAAAACATGAAGGCCTGATTTTATTCACTAACCTGAAATCAATTTTGAAATTCCTGTATTATTTCATTCTTTTGATATTGAAAGCAATCATTAAAGTACACATCTCTCTGAGGCACCTAGCTGGCTCAGTGGGTACAGCATGTAACTTGATCTCAGAGTTGTGAGTTTGAGCCCCATGTTGGGTACAAAGATTACTTAATAAAGTCTTTAAAAATAAATAAATAAAATAAAGTGCAAATATCTCTAATGAGACTTTAGTCTTTCCTTTATTCTCATTATTTAGTACCTACAATCATTACTACATTAATTGCATTTTTTTTTTTTATTAATTGCATTTCTAAAAACCAAAGAAAGGAACTGAAAAACAACTGAAGTTTTGGTGAATGAAAAGGGAGGATAAACAGCTCCTAAATTCTGGAACAAGAATGACAGTGGAGACAAAAGTCTTCTTAAGAATTCTAGGGGCACCTGGGTGGCTCAGTCAGTTGAGCCTACAACTTCGGCTCAGGTCACAATCTCACGACTCTGTGAGTTCGAGCCCCACATTGAGCTCTGTACTGACAGCTCAGAGCCAGGAGCCTGCTTCAGATTCTGTCTTTGTCTCTCTCTCTGCCCCTCCTTTGCTCATTCCCTCTCTTTCTCTTTCTCTCCCTCAAATATAAACATAAACAAAATTAAAATTTTTTTTAATGTTTTATTTCTTTCTTTCTTTTTTTTTTTTTATTTCTAGGATAGAGAGAGACAGCGTGAACAGGGGAGGGTCAGAGAGAGAGGGAGACACAGACTCTGAAACAGGCTCCAGGCTCTGAGCTGGCAGTCAGCACAGAGCCCGACGCGGGGCTCGAACCCACGAACCGCGAGATCATGACCTAAGCGAAAGTCGGACGCTTAACTGACTAAGCCACCCAGGTGCCCCATATAAACAAAATTTTTAAAGAATTCTATCTTTTACTTTTATTTCCTCAGCATTTTATGAAAATTATGCTCTATTAAAAATAAAGTTACTTAATGCTTCTAAAAACCATTAAGAACTGCTTAATGCTTTCCTCACCATTTTGTGAAAATTATGCTCTATTAAAAACAAAGTTACTTAATGAGTTACTTAATGCTTCTAAAAACCAGGCTATATTATTATGTGGACCAAACTATACCTCTAAAAGCATGGACGTAGACATATAAAGCCTTCAATATCAGTTCAAATACCTCATCATTCCTCAGTTACTGCAAGGTAAAGGTAATCTCTTTCTCTAACTCCTGTAGTGTATGATCTATATTTTTCTTTCAACTGTTACCTCATTCAATGTTGGATTATATAAAAATCTTATCTCTCCTACTACATTAAAGGTACTAAGAGCATGATCTATCTCTGGTTTTCCTCTATCAATCTCAAGAGCAGGCACAAAAAATACACACTGAACAACTAAAGAACCCAACAGAAGAAAAAAAGTTCCTTAATTTTTTAAACTCATATGGATAATAGTACTGTTTTCCCAAACTAATCTTATATAATAAAAATGTATTAGGAGACTAAAGTAAACAAAATAGAGTAATATGACACAATTATTCTGTGATGACAAGTTCATAGATGACTATTCTGTTTTCTATTCATTTTAAAGATTTATCAATACTTCAATTTAGAAAAGATACAGTATGCTATACTATGCATCAGAAAGTAAGAACCACAAATTTTTACCTTATCAAACACAAGAGAAAAGTCCAAATTGAAGTTCAATTCCCAGAATAAACCTGAATTATCCAGTGTGAGTGGCTGCTTGGCATAATTTGCCAGTAGAATGTTTGTACATCAAAGAAGCCTGTTTCTAGGTGAACGCATCACAGAACTCCAAGGAAGGGACAAGTCCTTCCAAAGTGATGCAGTAAGTTAGCCCCTGGCTATTTTCCTAATTAATAAGGTGAAAGCACAAAGTGATTTTCATCAAGCACTAGTAAACCTAAGAACTCTTAAGAAAGTGATTCCACTGAAAGTAAACCTTCCAGCAAATTTGGGGTCTTTTGTGGAATTCTTGAAATACGTTAAAGTTTTATCTCCAATACCTCATTCACGGGAGAAGTACTTTGAGAGGAGGAAATTATTTGATTCACTCTACTATTCCTAAAGCAGAAGATGATTTGTCTGGAAAACTGATATTCTAATTTGAGGCAAATACTTTTTTACACTAGAGAAAGTGTGTCCCTAATGTTTTTCTTTCCTTTTTTTTTTTTTTAAGAAATTATTCCGACGACGTCCCTTCCTTCTTAATACCCCAAAGGAGGAAAAGAACCATCATCAAAGGGCAAAGAGTGGCTGCAAAAGCAACACCAAAGTCAGCTTCATACTCAGGAAAGGACACTGCACCTCCTCCTTGTGGTTGTAGGTATTCTACACGTTGCGAGAAACTTGTCCAGTAACAAACTATAGAAATGATCCCTGGGGCACATGGGTGGCTCAGGCCATGATCTCAACAGTTCATGAATTTAAGTTCTGCACTGGACTCTGCTGTCAGAGCGGAGCCTGCTTCAGATCCTCTCCTCTGTCCCCATCTCTTTCTGCCCCTCTCCCACTTGCGTGTGCGCTCTCTCTCCCTCTCTTTCTTTCAAAAATAAACATTAAAGGGGCGCCTGGGTGGCTTAGTTGGTTAAGCGTCCTGGGTGGCTTAGTCGGTTAAGCGTCCGACTTTCGCGTCCGACGATCTCGTGGCTCGTGGGTTCAAGCCCCGCGTCGGGCTCTGTGCTGACTGCCAGCTCAGAGCCTGGAGCCTGTTTCAGTCTGTGACTCCCTTTCTCTCTGACCCTCCCCTGTTCACGCTGTCTCTCTCTCTCTCCTATAAATAAATAAAACCTTTAAAAAAATAAACATTAAAAAAATAAAATAAAAAAAGAAATGATCCCTGAAAGTATAGTCTTCCTATTATGTATTCTTGATACCAGAACCATTAGGATGATATTTCAAATATCTTCTCATCTTCTTGGTTCTCAACTTTGCCTGCACATTAGAATCTCAACAAAAACTTCAAAAAAATACTAAATTCCTGATCCCACTCCAAGTTCTGACTTAATTGGTCTACACTGGAGCCTATGCAT
The DNA here is from genome assembly GCA_017311185.1 of Proteles cristata cristata. NCBI lineage: Eukaryota > Metazoa > Chordata > Mammalia > Carnivora > Hyaenidae > Proteles > Proteles cristata. The sequence goes on along the minus strand of JAESUZ010000388.1, from coordinate 921,161 downwards.
AATGCTTTTTTCTTTAAAGCTACACAGGTAATTTTAGTGTGACTTTAGGGTTGAGAATGGCTGTTCTACTATCTTCATTTGTAAGTATTAGAAAGGAGGCAGCAAAAAGTGATATTCATTGGAGTGAGAGTAATAGTAACTAACCTTAGAAAATAATATTATTTTCCCCCTAAAACAAGATTTTAAAAATTATATCCTCAAGCAGTAGAACAGAAGCATGAACAAGACAGGAAATGTACTACACACTTATATTCTGGTTGAAAAAGTGAACAAGTATATAAATAAAATTATTTTACATAGTGATAAGAGTTGTGAATAAAGTAGACTAATATGACACAGTTAAATGAGTAGGCAGGAAGCTTTTGATAGTGTTAGCAAAGAAGCCTGTTTTATTGTTGAAGGCGGCTCCGGCAGGTCCAGGGGTGCCTGAAGGATGGATGGTGTTGGGGGGGGGGACGGGGGGGGGGAGAGAGAGAGAGAGAGAGCCCAGAGATTCTTTTTGGTCACCAGGCAGGCATCTCTGCTCTGACTGGGGCTCAACTTTGTTTTTGAAATGGCACAGAAGTGGCATTTGCCTTAGACAATGATTTCTGACAACAAACTTCTTTGATATGTAAGAATTTCCCAGAACATAGATTTGTAGAAGACTCATGCATAACCTTTATCAATAGTGATTGAGGTAGGGGATTTAGATGCTTATCTTATGGGGAAGGAAGGCATCTTTAGCATACCAGACAATGTTTTTAGCAGAAGAGGGTGAAGTTACTGCTCTGTGAGCAGGGGTCAAAAACAGGTCTTTCAGGAGATACCTTTGCTCTCATAATCACAAAAAGAAGTTCCTCAATAGGTTCATTCACAGGGAGTAATCAGCATATACAAGGCCAGAAAATGCTCCAGGCAGAAACAAATGGGTGGGGGTAGATATTTGCCTTTAACTCTAAATTAGGCTCTTTGCCTCAGGGCCAGACTCAAGCCTCCTTTATTATGTAAGTCTTGGATCTGCAAGACCCTCAGGAAGAGCCTTTAGACAATCATCTTTGGAAAGGCAAGGACATGCTTTTCCTTATGAGCAATCTGTGTGGGGAATATCGGTCTGATCTGGAATATTGTGAGACCTGGTCAATACCAGCAGCCTCATTTACAACATGAACCAGTAGTAGCAGAAGGAGATACCAGTTTCCTTGCTCTGACTGCCATCCAGAGAGGCCGGTGCGGCTCCTGGCATTTTATATATACTGACATAAATTAAATTATATTATACATTTTATTGGATAACCTGATCTTATCGTTTAACAAGAGGGGAAAGCGATCTCACACATCTATATGTATCGATTATGTATCTATTGCTCCTTTAACAACTGTATCCACCCTGATGAAGATTTTTTACTGTTGAAATCAACACTGTGAGCTCAGAACACTTTTATACATGTTATTCTAGGGTCAATTCCTAAAATTGGAATTACAAGGTTAAAGAAAGCATACAGTTAAGTTTCTGAAGATAGTATCAAATTTCCCTCAAAAAGGTTGGAACAAATGGAGCTTTTGCAAAAAGCATGCATTTTTTCCCCAAACAACTGCCATTAAGATCATTTGAATAAAAATATTTTGTCTTTCTATTATCTGTGAAATGATTGTCAATCTTTACCTGATTTGACCAATCTGCAATATATTTGAATTACCCCTATTCCCATAAAACACTTTCTTTACCTATCTTCTAAAGCAGTGTGCCTCCCTGGTTTTCCTTGTAACACAATGGACTCTTGCTTTTCTTATAAAAAATTGTTTTGGGGCACCTGGGTGGCAAGCATCCGACTTTGGCTCGGGTCACGATCTCAGGTTTGTGGGTTTGAGCCCCGCATCAGGCTGTGTGCTGACAGCAGGGCACCTGGAGCCTGCTTCAAATTGTGTGTCTCCCCCTCTCTCTCTGCCCCTCCCCCACTCGTGCTCTGTCTCTCAAAAATGAATAAACATTCAAAAACTTTAAAAATTGTGTTAATTCTTATTATTTATTTTTGAGAGAGATTCAGCATGAACAGGGGAAGGGCAGAGAGAAGAGGGAGACACAGAATCTGAAGCAGGCTCCAGGCTCTGAGCTATCAGCACAGAGCCTGACACAGGGCTCGAACCCGTGAACCATGAGATCATAACCTGAGCCAAAGCTTAAGGGACTGAGCCATCCAGGTGCCCTTGGACTTGCTTTTCAATCTGCCCTCCAGGTTTTTCTTCATCCTCTTGAATTCTAAACACTGAGTGTCCTCGGAATCAGTCCTTGGTCCTCTCTCTAGCTATACCCAATCCCTTCATGGGCTCTTATCTAATCTCATGGATTTAAATATCTATTTCATTTGGATGTCTAAGAAGCATCTGAAAAATTTAAAACGGAATTAAAATTCAAAATCTGCTCCTGACAGTGTTATCTTAATTCAATTCAATATGTGACAACCTCACCTTTCCAGTTACTCAAACCAAATCCTTTCTTTCATTCTCTTACACCCCAATTTCCTCTTTTCATACAGGTTTATGACCAAGTCTGATTCCCTAGAAACGCCTTTCTTACCGCATTTCTAAAACAGTACTCTCCTGCCTCTTACCACCATTACTCATCCTCTTAGCTTGTCTATTTTTAAAAAATGATATGCCAATATCTAAAATTAGAGCATATATTTCTTTAATTGGTCTTTGTTTTGCTACCAGAATATTAGCTGGGGGCAGGATATTCATTGGTTCACTATGGTATCTCTAGCACCCTGACCAGTATTTTTTTTTAAGTTTATTTATTTATTTTTGAGAGGGGGAGAGAGAGGATCCCAAGCAGGCTCTGTGCTGACAGCACAGAGCCCAACAAAGGGCTCAGTCCCATGAACTGTGAGATCATGACCTGAGCCAAAATCAAGAGTTGGATGCCACCCAGGTACCCCAGTATTTTTTTGTTGTAAGCACAGTAGCCACTCAATAACTGTTCAACGAATGAATGAGTGATACAGGTCATTTAAAGATATTATTATTGAAAACCAGTTGTTGAGGTGGAAAAGGCAATATATTTAGAGATGAAGCATCAGGTTTGGGGCTTGTCCCAGGCACAACTATACAACTTTGGGCAAGTTATCCTTCAAAGTCTGTTTCTCCAGATGTAAATAGGGGTTTTGCCATCTTCCTCAGCAAACAAGACAGCTGAAAATAGTCAATATGTATTTCACTACCTGCAATTTACAAGGAACATTTGCTTCAGTTTTCTTAATTTTACCTGTTTAGGTCAAACACAATATAAGGATATGTGTTCAGAGGTCCTCATATTAAGTTATTACATTATATCATTATATTATATATTATTACTATTTTTAAGTAGTCTCCATGCCCAGCATGGAGCCCAACACAAAGCCTGAACTCACAACCCTGAGATTAAGACCTGAGCTGAGGTCAAAAGTCAGACACCTAACTGACTGAACCACTCAGGCACCCCTATATTATGTATTATTAAGTCATACTTCTAATTTGTCCACTTGTGCAAACTTTATGAATGGTAAAGTAAATGCAATTACTAGAAAAAAATTCACCAAAAATTATTTAATTCTACTACCGGTGGTGGTTGTACAAGTCTGTGAATCAACTAAAAATCATTCCATTGTACACTCCAATCAGGTGAACTTTATGGCATATAAATTATATCTCAATAAAACTGTTAATAAAACAAAAAAGAGATTCTAATTCCATATATACGGTTTACTGTAAAATATTCTCAGAACTTAGGAATAAAGCGAAAACCACCTACCAAATACTCAAAAATTAAAAAAGAAAAGAAACAAGTTCAAAAGATGACCTCTACCAATAACTTACACATGCCACCCTAAAAAATGTTTTATAAGAAACCCAGGTATTTGGTCAAATCCAAAATGACCTGAACAAAATCACTATCTCAGAGAGATATCTGCACCTTCCTGTTCACTGCAACATTACTTACAATAGCCAATATATGGAAACAATTTATGCCCATGGAAGAATGGATAATGTTATACACAATCCAACCCACCTACCCACAAGACTCTTCAATTTTAAAAAAGGAAATTCCGCCTTTTAGAATAACATGGACTTTGAGGGCATAGGCTAAGTGAATAAAGGACAGAAAAATACTGTAAGTTGTCATTTATATGGAATCTAAAAAAGCCTACTTCGTAGGAACAGAATAGTGATTGCCAGGGCGTAGCGGAAATGGGACACTTAAAGAGTATAAACTTCCAGCGATAAGACGAGTAAGTCTGGGGAATCGAATGTTCAGCGTGGGGACTATAACCAAGGACTATCAATACTGTATTATACACTTGAAAGTAAAAAAGTAGACCTGAAATGTTACTGTCACACACAGAAGCTACTGTAATTATGTAAAAAAATGACGATGTAAGCTAACCCTCTTTTGGTAATTATTTCATAACATATACAGGGATCAGATCATTATTCTACATCTTAAGCTTACATAGGTTATATGTTAATTATCTCCCAATAAAACTGGGGCTAAATAAATAAACACAGTGACCTGAACAACTTAGCTTTAGAGCTACACCAGGATGACTGTAACCTGAGCACAGTAAGAACGCAGCTAGTTTTATAGAGTTGAGTGGACAAACACCCCATCCCGCTTCTGGAGTGGACGCCTGCGGGGAGGAAGCGTCCCCTCCGTGGGTCACTTGGCCTCTAGTTCAAGTAGCGTCCGTCTTCTCCAACCCTAAATCTTCGCGGGGGAGCTGACAAAATCCGGGCTTGCAGACTGACTACCCTTCCCGCATTGACCGACCCCGAGGTTAGGCCCGGCACTTGAGGCCAAGCGGCGCTGCAGCTCTAAGGGTCCCATACAGAGCGCCGGCTTCGACGGTGGCCCAACAGGAGTCAACCGAGATTTCAAAACGGTTACGGGCGCCACGTGGGCCCTCGGACTCATAATAGGGGTGGAGGCGCCACACCAGTCTGACAGCGCCGGTGGGCAAGAACCCAAAAGCCGCCCCAGGCTCTGTGGGTTTCACCTCTGCGGGCCAGCCCTGCGCCCCACCAGGTACCCTGCGCGGAAACCGGCCAGAACTCGCCCGGGGGAGCCGCGCGCCTTCAGCCCCTGCCAACCCCTTTGCCAAGGGGCAGCCGTGCCCCAAGGACACGCCTCACTCCCGCGCGCGCGAAACCGCTCTCCCGCGAGATCGCCCCTCCGGCTCCGCCCCCTGCCGTACCCAGGAAGGCCTGCAATGGAGGCCCGACCCTTCTTCGGCCAAGTTCTCCGCCCCACCCGAAGGCGCAATCTGAAACAGCTCCTTCCACCAGCCAATCATTTCCGCTAGCCACTCATCGCCGAGTTCCTCCATCTTTCCGGGGCTTTCGGAAGTCCAAATCCCGGCCCTTCGCTACAGAAGTTTCTCTGTCCTTCCGGACTGCGCACGCGCACCGACGGGGCGGGGGTGGGGGGAGGGGCGGGTGGCGCCGGCGCAGTAGCACGATCTCCGGGGGTGGTCGCTAAACACGTGGGTTGTGCTGTCCAGGGCGCCAGTGGAGCTAGTGGATCCTCAATTTCGGTGGTGTCCATCGTGGGCAGCGGACTAATAAAGGCCATGGCACCGGCGGAAATCCTGAACGGGAAGGTGGTCTCCGCGTAAGCACCTGTCATTGTTGCTAGGGCATGTTGGGATCCAGGCGAGGGCTCAGAGTGGAGTATGCGGGTCCCCATGTTCGCATTTTTTTTTGCTGGAGGGACACTTGTAGCCCAAGAGTAAGGCTGGCCGGGGGCGGGGGTGGGGAGGACGTAGTACTGAACCCGTTACACTTGAAGATCGGGTCCCCTGCGGTCGAAGAATGGCGCCTTGGGCACCGTCCGCGTTTCTAGAAGGGCTGCCTAGTGGCTGGGCCGGCTGGCTCTTGGGTTTTGGACCAGTTCTCTTAACCCGCCCGACGGTGCTCCTCAAAATGCGGCTGCTGACGGCTCTCTGCTAGAAGAGTGGTTGGGAGTGTCTGCAGCACCATAGTCAGAACTCAGAAATGCAGTTTACTCCCTCACGCTGTAATTCAGAGGTGAGGACACAAATTAGTAAGATTAATGAGGTGACAAATGTCACAAGACTGATCAGTGATGGAGGGACCTCTTCCAGCCATCGCTTTTCCCACTACACCTGAGTCATCATTTGCTAAGTGGATCCCAGTAAACTTTACCTTTCCCTTCAATTTCATGCTCCTCCAATACCCTTGTCTCTGTCCAGGCCCTAAAGTTACTTTCAAGTTTGACTCCTGAGTCCCGACACTATCTCGTGTTACATTTGACCTCTGCCTGTTCTACCTGTATAGGAAATGCAAATGCTTAACTAGTGGATAAATGTTGCCAGACTTACTCCCCAGAAGTACCCCTTGCTGCTTTTTGTCTGGGAGGTGACTAGTGGGAAAATATGAGACTAGAAGAGGGAAGGATACATTTTGTGTGACTCTCCTGGAAGTTGATCTTGGGAACTTTGACTTCGCAGTTATTTAGTAACAACTGTAGTTGGCAACAGGAATTGTCTTGTAAACCTGCCAAGTCTGTGAGTAAAAGGCTTTTGAGTGTATTACAGAGTCCTTGGTAGTGAAAACCGTCCTGGGGCAAAATGGTTTTTCATGGAACGTAGAGATGGTGGACAAAGAAGGTGAGATGTACAGTAAATGGTAGTGAATCTTTCACATTGGTAAAGAGAAACTCCAGACTTTGAGACGAGAAATCACAATACATTTGAGTGCTTTTGAACATGTGCTATGCTAAACTACATTGTTTCTGCTTGACTTTGCTTTTTGTTTGCTTACAGTCAAACCTACTCCCTTTACCAGTGACTTTTTCTGGTAAAGTCTTCTTTTTATTTTTAGAAAAAATTTTTTAATATTTTATTTATTTCTGAGAGAGAGAGAGACAGCGTGGGCAGGGTAGGGTCAGAGAGGGAGACACAGAATCTGAAGCAGGCTCCAGGCTCTGAGCTAGCTATCAGCACAGAACCCAATTTGGGGCTCAAACCCATAAACCGTGAGGTCATGACCTGAGCCGAAAACGGACGCTTAACCGAGCCACCCAGACACCCTGGAATTTTCTTTTTTTTTTTTTTTAATGTTTTATTTATTTCTAGGAGGGAGAGAGAGAGACAGACAGACAGACATCGTGAGCAGGGGAGGGTCAGAGAGAGACGGAGATACAGACTCTGAAATAGGCTCCAGGCTCTGAGCCGGCAGTCAGCACAAAGCCCGACGCGGGGCTCGAACCCACCAACCGCGAGATCATGACCCAAGTGAAAGTCGGACGCTTAACCGACTAAGCCACCCAGGAGCCCCGGGAAATTTTCTTTTTAAAAAGACTGGTTGAAGAGATAATTTAGGCTTTCTTCTTGGCAGGCCACTGGGAATAGGTGCTCAATGGGTATGTTTTCGTTGAGTGGAGAGCAAGTTAAATATGTTCTTAGCTCCACAAAGGTAAATGCATTGTCTTGTTTATGTCTATATCCGAAACACCTAGAAACCTTCTTTCACTCCTTAGTAGTTATGTGGCTTTAAGCAAATTAAGTTATCTATAGCAAAACTTCCTCTGATGTAAAATTAAGATAATATGTAGACCATTGAGTTGTTAGGAGAATTAAATGAGTTCTTAGCTGAAGGGCATTTAGAATTATTCCTAACATGTAATAAGTTTTCAACACATGTTAGCTGTGTTAATGATTAGAAATTAGTTAATGTATACATGGATGATTGATTCATTATCTTTTAGACAGTGATAGCTGCCTTGAGATCTGTTTCAATGGTTCTGAGTATTAACTCAACATTGAAGTCACTCAGGAAGCTTTTTGTCACTAATTCTTTTTATTTAAACATAAATACATATGGGGGTGCCTGGATGGCTCAGTCGGTTAGGCTTCCGACTCCTGATTTCAAGGTTTGTGAGTTCAAGCTCCTGTTGGGGTCTGTGCTGAGAGCACAGAGCCTGCTTGAGATTCTCTCCCCCCTCATCAAAATAAACTTCAAACATTAGTACATGCAGTGAGTGTGCCTATCAAAAGTATACAACTCAATGAAATTTTTGCAACTGAACTTAACTGAATAGCACCAAGATAAGAAATGGCATTGACTTGGGGCGTCTGGGTGGCTCAGTCGGTTATATGTCCACCAGCTCAGGTTATGATCTCACTGCTTGTGAGTTCAAGCCCCATGTCAGGCTCTGTGCTAACAGCTCAGAGCCTAGACCCTGCTTCAGATTCTGTCTCCATCTCTCTGCCCCTCCCTTGCTAGTGCCCTGTCTCTGTCTCTCTCTCAAATATAAAAATAAAACATAAACAAAAAGAAAGAAATTGCATTGGCACCCAAGAAACCCTCCCTTCCTACATCCAGTCACCACCCCCAACAAAGGTAAACATTAAAAAAAATATATTTATGTATTTTTGAGAGGGGAGGAAGGGCAGAGAGAGAAGCAGGCTCCAGGCTCCGAGTTCTCAGCACAGAGCCTGATGTGGGGCTTGAACTCATGAACCTTGAGATCATGACCTGAGTTGAAGTCGGACACTCAGACCAACTGAGCCACCCAGGCGCCTCAAAGGTAGTCATAATCCTGAATTCTAACAATGTAGATTAATGTTGCCTGTTTTTCAGCTTTGTATAAATGGCATTTTACAACATTAAAGACTTCTGGGTCTGGCTTCTTTTAGTGAACATTGTGTTTCTGAGATTATTCCGTATTGCATGTAGTTGTAGCTCATTTACTCTCATTGCTGTATTGTATTCCACTATATGAATATGCCACTGGTTACTCATCCATGGACACTTAGGTTTCTAGTTTTTGGTGATTAGGAATTTTACTGTTATGAGCATTCTTTTGCATGTCTTTTGGAACATATGCATATTTCTGTTGGTTACATATCTAAGAGTAGAACTGTAGAGTAATAGGTCAAATATATATGATCGGTTTTAGTAGAAATTGCCAGTCTTTTCCAAGATATTTTTGCCAGTTGAGTCTCATAGGGTACTTTTGAAATACGTCAATGCCTGGTGCCCATACCAGACTGATTTAGTTGGATTGGCTAGCAATACACTACTGGATCCAAATATTCTCTAAATCTTTTAAAAAGCTCATTTCTGTGATTCTAATGCGTCTTGAAAGGTGAGAACCACTTACTTAAAACCTTAGATATAAATCCAATTCTTATCATTGAAGTATGGCAATGATTTGGCTCTAAGGATTGAAAGTATTTTCTGGGAAAGACTGTTCCAAATCCTGGAGGGGTCCCGCTACCCAGCTTGTTCAGAGCTGACATAGCTGACTTTTTACGTTGCCCTGTAGTAGAGCAATCAGTTAGTTTCTACTAACACAATTCATACAGGAGCATTAAGGCTAAGGTCTCTTTGTACTTACAGAAGCTCTTTCTTTTCTTTTTAAAAAAATTATTTTAAATGTTTTTATTTTTTTCTGAGATAGAGAGAGACAGCATGAACAGGGGAGGGTCAGAGAGAGGGGGAGACACAGAATCTGAAGCAGGCTCCAGGCTCTGAGCTGGCTGTCAGCACAGAGGTCCATGCAGGGCTCGAACCCACGCACCGCAAGATCATGACCTGAGCCAAAGTCAGACGCTTAACCGAGCCACCCAGGTGCCCCCAGAAGATCTTTTTTTTTTTTTTTTTTAAATGTTTTTTTTATTTATTTCTAGCAGAGAGAGAGACAGCGTGAGCAGAGGAGGGTCAGGAGAGAGGGAGTCACAGACTGAAACAGGCTCCAGGCTCTGAGCTGGCAGTCAGCACAGAGCCCGACGCGGGGCTCGAACCCACGAACCGCGAGATCATGACCTAAGCGAAAGTCGGACGCTTAACCGACTAAGCCACCCAGGTGCCCCAGAAGATCTTTCTTTTATGCGCTAATAAAATGGTTCAAAGACTGCCATACCTTGGCACCTTGACCTTCATGGAGAGCTTGACTCCAGGAGCTTGTAGTACTCAAAATTCCTCAAGAGAGAGGGACCTTTGGAAGGGGAGGCGGCCTTCCTGGCTCATCAGGGTCATGCACTTGCCCAGCAACTTGTACTAAGGCTGCAGCAGGTTTCTGACTTTGGTGCTGGCTCTGGGGGAATCTGAGCAAGATTCAGCTTGAGTAGCTTGGATTACAGGCAGAGGCTCTGGGCAGGGGGTCCCCACTTGTCCTCTGTTACTGGGTCAGCGACTCTCTTGAGAGGGAGGTGAACTTCTTACATTGCAACCAGGGATCCTGGAGTCCAGGGAAAGGGTCCCTCATTCTTCTAGTCTGCGGATCAGCTGTCTAGGTTGCCAGCAACTTTTGGCTCTCTCTGCAGATAGATTTGCAAGTCTTCAAGGGCCCTGGGCAATTTCTTCCCTGATATATAGTGTTTGGACTGTAAAATATCTTCCTTGGGGAGAGAAAGGGTGGGACAGGCCATTTGTTCTAGAGTCAGAATTTCTCTAAAATCCAGTCCACTCAATCCATCCCATCCTGCAGCTGAGGCAATAGTTGAGGCTAGAAAGTGATGCGATTTGGCCAGAGTTTACTGGGCTGGTTAATGGCAGAGGTTCAGCTGGAACCAAGCCTTGTTCACCCAACACATGGTGTTTTTTACTCTATCAGGCACTTACAACTTTGCTAAAGGGAATTTCGTAAACTAATCTGTGTCTTACTCGTTGCTGTGCTTCCCACTCTGCTGAGAAGACCATCTTTGACTTTTGTCTACTTTTATTATTGTTTATTACTCACTTATTATTATTTATTGTTTTATTATTCCTTTATACCTTTCTGGAAGCCAAGACTAGACAGAGTTCCTCATTTCCAGATTCCATCTCTGCCTGTTCTGCCCTGTAGGGAATCTGGATCTAGTTGCCAAATTATCTCCCTTTGGGAGGAACACCCTGTTTCTCCATTAAGGGGAGTTCCAAGACTGCAGCCCAAGTTTGGCAGTTGGGAGAGATCTGAGGGTCAGAGATAAGTGTGTGGCATTTTTGGATATTTATTCACTTACTCAGCAAATATCTATGTGCCTTCTGTATGTATGCAGGCACTCTTCAGAGAGTCTAGAGACTATGGTAGTAAATAAAATAGCACAAATCCTTGTTTCTGGAGTTTGTATACTGATGGGTAGAGATGCACCATAAAATAGGTACAGAAGTGTAAGGTGGTGAGAAGTGCTGATGGGAAAACTAGAGCAAGGAAGAGGAGCAGAGATTTCTGACACCTGGGGGATTGTAACTTTAAATGTGGGAATTAAGCTCATACTATTGTAAAAGTGACTTTGGGGCAAATATCTGATGTCTGTGTCGCTGTAAGCTTACCGATATTATGGGGAAGAGGGTTCCTGGCCAAAAGCAAACCTGTGCCATGGACCTTTGACCTCACTGGGTATTAAATGATGGCTTTGGGGTCAACAGTGATGGCCCCAGAGAAGCTGACTAAGCAGAGCTGGGTGAAGTTCACTGACCCACCACCCTGGCTTAAAAGGGGTGTCCTTAAAGAGACAGAGGGGTGGAAATTAGATGGAAGAACCACCCTGATTTGCGTGGTGCCTAAATGGGGTGTCTCTTGAACGGATGGGGCCCCTAAATGTGGGGCAACAATCAGGTGAAAGCCAGTGGGGGCGCGGGGTGGGGGGAATTCACCTGAGGCAGAACAAAGGAAATAGAATTTATTGAATATGCAGCAAGGGAGAGGAGAGGCTGTCTACAGGGAGGCCGAGGGAGAGGTGGCTTGTCAGGAGGGAAAGTGAGTTTTAGTGACATGGGATTTTCCCTTTTTTGGTAACTGCCTGGTTGTAAGTAGCCCATTGGTCAGTTAGGGGCTCTGGAGATTTCAAGGTGGGTCGCCTGGTGGGCCGGTCTGTATTCATCCAGGTGGTCACTGTGGCTCTTTCTGCATTCCTTTGCTCAAGCCTGCTTGCCTAAAAGTGGCCTCCACAATTTGGTTTTTAGGCTAGAAATTGCAGTTCTCACCTATGTGCGCCTTTCAAAGTGACACTTGCTGGATGTTGTGTGGTTTGTTTGCCTTTCCTTTCTCTTTGTTTGAGATACTTGAGCCCACTCCCTCTGTTGGTGGCATTTTTTCTTGGTCAGGTCTTCTTTCTGGAAAGACTGGTTCTGAAGAGACAGGCAGCTTGCTACTTGTCAGGCAGTGAGAGGAGGTGCTCTTAGTTTTTCTGGGTTGGGCAGAGCCAGTTGGATAAGTTCATATGCTCCCTCTGGGGAACATTGGGTAACTTAGTTTACCTCTTTGTGCCTTAGTTTCCTCATCTGCATATTGGGGTAGTAATGGCACCTAATTTATAAGGTTGTTGAAATGAAATGAGTCATTCATTACTTGTAAAGCATTTAGAGCAGTCTCTGGTGCATAGTAGGTTTTAATGAATTGGGGCTTAATAGTACCTGTTGAATAAACAAGTGGTGTCTGCGTTTATCCAGGGTGTGTCTTTGGTAGCTGGCTTATAACCTTGAGCCTTCAAATTAGAGTTTATCCTACTGATCAAATATAAAAATGGAACCATGGTATACATTTAGCTCCAGGGCTAGAAGAACTATTTTTGTGAAAAGAATTTGCCCACCACAGAGAAGGGCTGCTAAATGTTGATAAGCTTTTTATTTTGTCCTGTAGATAAAGTACCTATAGACCCTTTTGTGCTTAAAAAGACTTGCATGTAATGAGATCCAAAGTGCAGGCCTTTCAGAAGTTACATGAGACCTTGAATGCCCAGGCTGTCTTGACTCTGGGAGCCTTGTAGGGGAGTGGGGCCTTCTGCGAGGTTGTAAATAGGCCACCCAGCCAGGCTACTGGAGTATTGTTATAACTGGATCCTGGCAGAGCCTGGAGCGGGCAGCCAACTACCATGACCGTGGCACCAGTGAAAATCCCGAGGATGTGGGCCAAGAATAAGTGTCCGTCCTCATCCATCAAGAAGGGTGGCGTCAGGCAGTTCGGGATTTGGACAGTGGAGCTTTGAGGAGGGGTGTGTGGTCCCTTGTGTATCCCCGTTTGCACTGGGAGTCCTCAGGAAGAAGGACTATCAGGCTAGCCTAGCACAGAGGAGGGTCCTTGGACATACGGAAAAGGCACCCTCTCCTTCCATTGACCCTAGTAGGGGCTGAGCAGGGTACAAAGGCCAGGGCAAGTTAGTCAGCCTCGTTTTCCTCTTCTGTACTGTGGGGATGGCCACAGCACTTATTCATACCCTGGGGTCTCAGGATTACAAGGGTGTGTAATGTATGGCTCTCCGAACAAGCCTGTGAGTTCCTGTGGTTAGGACTGTATCTACTGACATCGGATCCATAGTGTTGAAAGCCCCCAGGACCACAATGTGGTTTGCTTCCCTTGATACTTTCCTGTAAAGGGGCGTTGTGGCACCTTGTACCTCCATGAGCGTGAAGGATTGGGTGGCTGATGGTGCCACAGTCAGGATTCCTCTGCCACCCAGGCCACTTTAGCCTCCGTTTGGCAGTTTCTGAAACTTTGGCCAGAATGACTAACTTGACCAAGATTTACAAGGTTGGGGTGGGTGGGGTGGGGTGGGGGTGGGGGTGGGGAGTAGAGTTACAAGACTGGTAGCAGGGACTCCACAGTGTATTTTCCTTCCTAGTCAAAGGCTCTTACTTGCATGCTAAAAGGAATTGCAAACTTGTATCCTCCTCTTAGGAGGTGAACTGACAAATCTGTTTGGAAGGCTCCCAAACTGCTTCTCTTCAGAAAGTCATTTTCAAGGCTAAAGACAAGTCAAACCTTGCTCTGTTAGATAAGTTTTCCTTCTCACTCTTGATGAAAAGTTCTTCCCCTGGAGCCTGGGCAGGAGAGGTACAGCTTTGTGGTGCTGGTGTTTGAGGAGTATTGGGGAAGACGGACTATTTCTGTAAAAGGTTTTGCCAGAGCCTAAAAGGAATTTCTCTTATGTGATTTAACATGATAAGTGATCTTTCATTTTGGTGCCCAAGTACTAGGTCCTGTAAGCAGCCTTTTAAAAATTTATTTATTTGTTTCTAATTTAAACATTTTTTTATGTTTATTTATATTTGAGAGGTAGAGAGACAGAGACAGAATCTGAAGCAGGCTCCAGGCTCTGAGCTGTCAGCCAGCACAGAGCCTGATGTGAGGCTTGAACTCATGAGCCATTAGATCATGACCTGAGCTGAAGTCAGCCGCTCAACTGACTGAGCCACCGAGAGCTGCTCCAGGCAGCCTTTTAGATGTAAGCTCTTTTTACCCAAGATTTTCCTTTAGCTTTCTCTAAAAGCAGAAAGCTCAGGTCTTTGTGAGGCTTTTCTCAGATAAGAGCTCTTGGCCTGCTCTTCCTCTCCAACCGGAGGCCCTCCGTCCTCCACCTTCTTTCCACGTTCTCCTCGGATGATGAGCCAGAGACCTCTTGGGACTTGGGCCCATAATCAGCTCCGATGGCCAGATCTGTGGTTAATGGTAAGACTAACTCTGAGGGTTGGGCTCTTGCTTACAGATCCTCATATGTGGGGGGCCATTCCGTGATGTCTCATAACTCTTGCTACCGACTGACATTTACAAAATGGTGGCCTAGAGGCCAGATGTTGTTATACATTTTGTTGGGCTTACAGAGTTATTTTAAAAAATTGGACTGCTTTCCAACACGTTTATGTGTATAATTATCCCCCCAAATCTGGAAGCCTGACTTTTTGAAAGGAAATAGAAAGTTTAGCAGTGATGTGCTCTCTATTCTTAACGTCACCAGTTTGTTGGCTCCGAGTAGAAGCTTTCCCCCCGCTCCCTTGTGAGGGGTAAAGGAGGTGGGGCCACGTTGTTTAGGAATCCTAAAACACTTGGTTGTGTCCACCTGGACTTGACAGTGTTTTCCACTTTGTGACCGTTTTCTAATGCACTTTTCTCTCTCTCTCTAGTGCACTTTTTATTTTTATTTTATTTTTAAATTTTTTATGTTTTATTTATTTTTTGAGAGAGAGAAAGAGAGACAATGAGAGCAAGGGAGGGTCAGAGAGAGAGGGAGAGACAGAATCCAAAGACAGGCTCCAGGCTCTGAGCTGTCAGCACAGAGCCCAACGCGGGGCTGGAACCCACAAACCACGAGATCGTGACCTGAGCCGAAGTTGGACACTCAACTGACTGAGCCACACAGGACCCCTCTAATGCACTTTTAACAAAATCACTTTTAAAATGGTACTTTTTATGAAATTTTTCTTGACCAATTCAAACCAGTTTCCCAGCTCCATTTGTTTCTTTTAGATCAGTGGGTCTCAAATGGGGCCAGTTTACCCTTTTCTCCAACCAAAGGCACATTTGGTCAGAGCACATTTGGATGTGTCTGGAGACATTTTTGGTTGTCAGATGGGGAGTTGTCATCTAAGCTGGTGGCATCAGGAGGTAGAAACCAGGGATGTGCCTAAGCATCCTGCAATGCACAGAAGAACCCCTACAATGACTGATTATCTGGCCCAAATGTCAGTAGTGCAGAGTTTGATAAACCCTGATCTAGAAACTTAAGGAAAGTAGTTATTTTATCGCAGTGTATGTGGATTAATGATGACTTGTATACTCACTATGAATTAGAAGATTCATTTGAATTTTATACCATTTAGCTATTTTCATGTCATGAATATCAGGCAATTTAACTTTCTTAGGTCTTTGAGACAATTGGATAGAAGAATTTTACATTAGGGGCACCTGGGTGGTTCAATCGGTTAAGTGTCCGATTTCAGCTCAGGATGTGAGTTAGAGCCCCGAATCCCCGCTGCGCTGGCAGCTCAGAGCCTGGAGCTGCTTTGGATTCTGTAACTCCCTCTCTGCCCCTCCCTCGCTCACACACGCTCTCTCTCAAAAATAATAAACATTTAAAAAAAGAAGAATTTTACATTATAAATTTTTATTGGAGTATGAAATAGATTCATATTAAGCTTTTAAAGATATATTTGATCTATCTGTCAAGTTTAGCATGTATTTTCATTAATTATATTTCTTATATTTTAGTCAAAATCATGAAGGAAAGTACTGATATTAGTTGATCTGTATACTGATATAATGTAGCTTTTGCAATTATATCATGTATCAGTGAAATCAATCAGGTTTTTTTAAAATGTTTATTTTTTAATTTGAGACAGAGAGTATGTGAGAGAGAATCCCAGGCAGATTCCACATTTAGCATGGAGCTGGCACAGGGCTTGATCTCATGACCCCAAAATCATAACCTGAGCAGCTGTCAAGAGTTTGATAATTAGCTAACTGATCCAGTCCAGGAGGTTTTTTTCTAATGTTTGATAACAATCAGTTCTAACAAGAAGGTAATTTAGTCTTTTAACTTAAGTAGGAATTTGAAATATATGTATTTCTTGGAACACTAGGTGGCCTCACAATCACAATTGTTTTTACAAGAAACTACGTGTTAGGTTTTTTTTTTATTAGAAGTATTTTTTTTAGCGTTATAACATTGTATTGGATAAATGAAACAACAAATGAACAACATGAAAACAATGCAAATAAAACGTGTGTTTTGCACTGTTAAAATCTTATAACAATAATCTACTCCTTGGGGGATGGGGCAAAAGAAATTTGTATCCTTTAGAAAAGCCCTGTATAGTGAATGAAGATGAATGTTTTTCCTTTTTCTCTGATCAGTTATTAGTGGTATAAGTTGGTTAAGCCTCCAACTTTGACTCAGGTCATGATCTCACAGTTTGTGGGTTTGAGCCCCATGTCAGGCTCTGTACTCACAGCTAGCTCAGAGCCTGGAGCCTGCTTCGGATTCTGTGTCTCCTTCTCTCTCTACTCCTCCCCGACTTGTGCTCTGTCTCTCAAAAATAAATAAAATGTAAAAAAAAAAATCTTAAAATAAATAAATAAAATAAAGGTATATTCTGTGCTCCTTTGAGAATCATTTGCGAATTACTCTAAGCATGTGCTGTATTCAGTATTTCTGAACTGAGGCAGCTTTATTTTCATCATGTAGATTTCTTAGCCAGGTAGTTTAATACCCTTTACTGCCTGCTTTTTCTACCTATAGCTTCTGTTGAAATGGCCCTGCAGGGTTATATTTTAGCAATGCTTTTTTTCTCAGTCATAAAATGTCCAAAATTTGAAAACGAGCCATCATTTTATGTCATAAAGAATGAATTGTAATTTGTAGTGGACTTTTCCAGGAATAATTGTACAAGACTTTGGACAAATGAAATCTGGGTGACGAGGGGCGCCTGGGTGGCTCATTCGGTTAAGCGTCCAACTTCGGCTCAGGTCACGATCTCATGGTTTGTGGGTTCGAGCCCCGCATTGGGCTCTGTGCTGGCAGCTAGCTCAGAGCCTGCAGCCTGCTTCTGATTCTGTGCCTTCCTCTCTCTCTGACCCTCTCCTGCTCACGCTCTCTCTCTCTCTCTCTCTCTCTCTCTCAGAAATAAATAAAACAAAAAAAAAAAAGAAAGAGTGACGACTTAGGGGTATTATCTGACCAGGACTCTCTGGGGGTAATGTGATTCTATGGGGACATATACCTTTGACTTTTATTGATTAACAACTGTAGGTGACAGAAGTTGGAGAAAACTAATACTAATGCACATGACTCTTGTCTACACATATTTAAACACATTTTGACAGGTTGAAATATAAATGATTAAAAAAAATTTTTTTGAATGTTTATTTTTGAGAGAGAGAGAGCACGAGAAGTGGAGGGACAGAGAGAGAGGGAGACACAGAATCCGAAGCAGGCTTCAGGCTCCGAGCTGTCAGCACAGAGCCCCATGTGGGGCTCAAACTCATAAACTACGGATCATGACCTGAGTCAGAGTCAACTGCTTAACCAACTGAGTCACCCAGGTGCCCTGAATATGTAAATAATTTCTACCTTGACTTTCACCCCTTAGACAAAAAGATAACCCCAAATGTTGCATTTTATTGGCCAATAGCAATGCTTCTCAACTTTAGGTACTATTAACATTTGGGTTAGATAATTGTTTGCATTGCATTGTAGGATATTTAGTTGCATCCCTGGCCTCTACCCACTAGTTGCCAGTAGCAACTTAGTTAAAATTGCCTGTGCCTGTTTCTAATTGGCGATGCTTATTTTACTAGTATCAGTCCAACAGGACCAGAGACTTTAATGGTTTGCTGCTACTTTGTCTTACCATATTCACCTGTACTCTAGTACTGATTTCTCCTACACTGAGATTAATATGTATCTTCCCTTAGGTTTTAGAGAATGTTTGCGCAGGATGGTGAGACTCTGGCATATGGAGGGCTCCTATCCAGGCATCGGAGGTGTTCTCCAAGTGCCTATTTCTGCCTCACTTTGCCCTGATTCTTTACCAGGAATGTAACCCATGGGCCATGGCTGGAAATGAAGGCATCTGTAACTCAAAGAAGTTTCTATTGATTTAGGAGGTGTCAGTGGTTCAGAAGTTGTACTGTGATATGGTAGTTTAGCTTTCTGGAAGTAACGAACTTGCAAACTAAAGAGATTCCCACCATTTAACTCCTCATACTCTCTGACCCTAAAATAAAGGTAGATGAGAGAGGGAGTGTTAACTTGTCTTTCCATGTCTTTTACAGTTTCTCAAGCTTGACGCTTGGCTTTTGTTATTCTCCTTTTCATTCCACAGTTCTTCAGTTAGTGGCCAACTCAGAAACAAGGCAGAGAGAACTGTATAAGGGACCATGGAAACCTGTCTCTCTCTCTCTCTCTTTAATTTTTTAATGTTTGTTTATTTTAGAGAGAGAGAGCAAGTGCTAGCACGGGAGGGGCAGAGAGAGAGGGAGACACAGACTCTGAAGCAGGCTCCAGGCCCTGAGCTGTCAGCACAGAGCCTAATGTGAGGCTTGAACTCACAAGCTGTGAGATCATGACCTGAGACAAAGTCAGACACTCAACCGATTGAGCCACCCAGATGCCCCACAACTGTCTTTTTAAAAACATGTTTTTAATTAAAAAAATTTAAATATTATTTATTCGGGGAGCACAAGTAAGTGAGGGGGAGAGAGAGAGGAGAGAGGAGAAAGAAATGGGACTCACTTGAAGTGGGGTTCGTGCTCACACCATGCAGGACTTGAACTCACAAACTGTGAGACGATGACCTGAGCCAAAGTCAGATGCTTAACGACTGAGCCACCCAGGTGCCCAATTTTTTTTTTTTTTTAACCATCTTGATTTTTTTTCCTCCTTGCTAGAACAGAAAAGTTTCTGCCTATTGGCTTTGGTGTTCTGGGCTAATTCTTGCTGATTGTGGTTTATGTGCATTTTTAAATGTCTCCTTACTATTCTGATCATGTCTCACAAAGACACCTAAATGTTAGCTTTTAAACAAATCTTTCTACTTGGAAGAATATCCCTGCTAATGCAACTTTTAAAAAAATCCTGCTTCTTAGAGAAAAGCTTAAGGGAGTCACTGTAACTGATCTCAGTCTATGATCTTTTTTAGGAAAAAGAAACATTGCACACTTAGATGCATTTAAACTCTAGCATAGAAAATACAGAACATTTTGTTCTTTGCTCTTAACCTAGTGGGCTGAAATATTTCCCACCGATACCACCTTGTATAGCACCTTATAGTACTGGGCTCTCATCGCTTGCTGTCTGCTGGGTAAAAATAGTTTTAGTTGTGCCTAGACTCCCTTCTTCAGGTGTCAGATGGTCATTATTCTAGAAGCCTTATAAGATTTGGGAAATAAATTCACAATATCAGTATGAGATCTGCTCTGTGCCTTAAAATATTTGTAGTTGTCAATCTTTCCAGCTCTATTTTGCACACCCCCCGACCTCAGAGCGGTTGGTAGTCCTGGCATTTTCTCTCTGCTTCTGTTAATATATCTAGAATCCAGCCACTTCTGGTCAGCATACTGTCGATATCGTAGTCCAAGGCACCATCACCCCTGGCCTGGATTTTTGCAATCTGAATAACTTCTTGCTTGTGTTCCCTGATTCTCACCGTTCTCCCTTTAGTCTGTTCCTGGTTTGGCAGCCAGCAGTAATTTTTTTAGAAATGCTAAGTCCTGTCTTGTCAGCGCTGTTCCAAGTCCTCTAATCGCTTCCCATTACATTCAGAATAAAAGACAAGCTCCCCAGTCTACCAGGTCTGGTTACTGCTTTCTCCTTGGACCCCCATTTACCCATTCAGGGCCGTTGCACTTGCTGCTCTTTCAGCTAATTGGCTCTTCTGCCTCTTTGAATGCGAATAGGAACGCCGCTCCTCCCTTGGCTACCTCACAACATTATTGAGAATCTCCGATACAGGTTTCCCCTACTTTTTGAAAGTGCAGCATTCCTGTGATTTGGCACAAAGTGAAGAAGCAGTTTTGGAAAAGTTTTTGAGCATTCCCAGACCCAACAATAACCTCCCTTAGGCTTCTCTGATACCTGAGGACACATTTTGTTAACAGATGCACAAAATACATTGAGGTAAAGCCCAGACACTCCTAGGGTTCAAAGCTGTGGCGGCTTGATGCTGAGTTGCTGAGTCCCTGGCAGGAGCTGGGTGGTGTCTCTCTGCAAGGGCTTGCTGCAAAGCAAACACTGAATACTTTTTGTTTTTGTATATTTGTGGGTTTTGGTTTGGTTTGGTTTGGTTTTTTGTTTTTTGGCTTTTTTTTTCATAAAAGCAAAAATCCTCTGGATTCCTGTGGGCTAGTGAAAACAGGTATGAATGGCGATCTTTCTGAAAAACAAAGTGGCGAAGCCTGAACTTCTGAAAAGCGGGGAATCCCTGTATCAAGCTGTTTCCACTGGTGGTTCCTGTTACTGTCTTACGTTGTGCCCGGAGATGGTTCCCCCATCCCAGTGAGTTTTGTTTGGATTGGGGGGCCTAAAGGAGACCGTGTAGGGCACCTGTGCCTAGGCCTCTGTGTTAACATAAGGTTGGAGGGGAGGGGACCCGAGATGCAGACCAGCACTGCATCTAGTTGCCATGCGGGGGAGGCAGCCAGGGCTAGGCCTGCTGGGAAGATGCAGGTCAGGGCCCGGGAAATGCCACGTGTTTCCAGTTTTCTTGTGTAGGAGCGGAACTGTGATCTCCCTTCAGGTCAGATCCCAGTGATAGAAAAATCCAACCGTCTATTCATTCCTGTTAAATATATCATTGTATAGGATAATTGATACAAATGATTTTTTAAAATAAGGTCACCAGCTTGAAATGATGAGGGAGCAAGGGGCAAGCTGAGGGCAAAGTGCAGCCTAACAGCAACCCCCCCCCATACCCCCCACTCCTGCCAGTGGGACACCTATGATATTCCTTGGACACCCCAGGCTACCCCCAAAACAACCGAGAAAGAACAAAAAACAAATGGTTACACAGATAAGAGCCTCCACCAGTTTACCAGATAAGGGCAATCCCATTATAGCCTAAAGTCCAGGAACTCCTTACTGTCTTAAATTTAATGCTTTGCTAGAGGGAAGAACCACCTTAGCTTGACAATAGCCAGGCCTCTAGGAAATCTTTAGCATTTGAAAGTCTCTCTGGAAACTCCCTCTTGACTTTATCTCCCCCCCTTTTACCCCCTCTAATACAAAATGGTCAACCCCCCCACACTTACAGTACAGCTCTTCCTGCCCATGGGTCCTGTCCCATACTTTAATAAAATCACCTTTTTGCTCCAAAGATGGCTTCAAGAACTCTTTCTTGGTCATTGACTCCCTGTAAGCCCCCCATTACCTCAAAACTTCATCAGAAATAAAATTTTGAAGTCTTAAGTATGACTTCTTGTATCATTCAACATTTTTACCATTGACGAGGCAAATCCAAATTATCTATTTCTTGTGACACTTGTGCCTATTTGTGTTCATTGTTTATAAGTGTGGAGGACTGGAGCAGGAAGTAGTCAAATCAGGAGGAGGGAAGACATGTTTTTAATGTCCGTATGTATCTCATGTGTCAAATGTGGCTGAGATAAAGGGCAAATGATCTAATTTAATGTACTTGATGTGTTGTTGAGAAGTTGTATGTTGGTAAATTGATTTGTTCTTTGTTTCATGAGAGGTTATACTTTTTTAAATGTTTATTTATTTTTGAGAGACAAAGTGTCAGTGGGGGAGGGGCAGAGAGAGACAGAGGGAAACCCAGAATCCAAAGCAGGCTCCAGGCTCTGAGCTGTCAGCACAGAGCCTGGCCTGAGGCTTGAACTCACAAACCATGAGATCATGACCTGAGCTGAAGTCGGATGCTTAACCTCCTGAGCCACCCCGGTGACCCAAGAGGTTATACTTTTAACCTTTAAATTCTTCTGCAAGGAAAATTCTTTTGTGAATTAGAATATAATTTATAAATTCATATTGACTTTGGAGTGGGATTCACTGATTATCACTCATTCGTATGTAGGTACACTGTGATCATCTTACCAGGAAAAGTTGAGCAGGTGTGAGCTCTAGTTCTTTCCTGCAGAAGTTTTTCATATAGCACCTGGAGAGGGGGAATGCTGAGAAAGATGAGCATTAACAGCCTTCCAGAAGTGTTGGTTTAAACTAACTGTCCCCATTCTGCATGGCCCAGTCAGTGTAATTAGGAGTTAGGAAGGATCCACATCTACCTGAGTCCTGGAAGATGGATATGTAATTCATGGTACATATTATACCAGATAATGTCTATTCAGTGAAGGCATTTTTAAAAGAGAAATGGCCTCTTTTAAATGACTTATTTGTGCTTGAAACATTCAGTGTTAATTCCAACCTTTCCTTTTTCTCTAGGCAAATCAGGGAGAAGCTGAAGAACCAAGTCACTCAGATGAAGGAGCAAGTTCCTGCTTTTACACCAGGCCTGGCAATTTTGCAGGTATTGTGATAGTGTATTTCCACAAATATCTTCCTTTCTCAGCTTCTCAATAGCACTTTAGACAGCAAGCACTTCACACATCTCCTCCCTCCTGTCTTCCTCCTTCCCTTCCTTCCTTTTACTTTGATGAACTCACACCTTTTTGGGCTTTCTCTTCAGCTCAGCAGGTAGATGTTGCTGCAGTCCTGGCCCCTCTGCTATTCTCTGTGGGCACCTTTTCCCTGGCCCAATGCCTCTTGACCTTTGGCCTTAGGATCCCTTTACACTTTAAAAAATTTTGAGAACTTAAGGAGTTTTTGTTTGTATGGATTTACCCATTGATATGTATTGTATTAGAAATTAAAATGTTTTAAAATATTTATACATTCTAAATGTCAGTAGTAAGTCTATTATATGTTAGCATGAGTAACATACTTACAAAAAAAGAATTTTGAAAAAACAAAATTTAGGGGCCCTGAGTGGCTCGGTTGGTTAAGTGACCAGCTTCAGCTCAGGTCATGATCCTCGCTGTTGGTGAGTTCAAGCCCTGCATTGGGCTCTATGCTGACAGCTCAGAGCCTGAAGCCTGCTTTGAATTCTGTGTCTCCCTCTCTGCCCCACCCTGGCTTGTGCTCTCTCTCTCTCAAAAATAAATATTTGAAAAAAATTTTTAGGGGCGCCTGGGTGGCTTAGTCGGTTAAGCGTCCGACTTTCACTTAGGTCATGATCTCACGGTTCGTGGGTTCGAGCCCCGTGTCGGGCTCTTTGCTGACAGCTAGCTCAGACCCTGGAGCCTGCTTCCGAGTCTATGTCTCCCTCTCTCTCTGACCCTCCCCTGCTCACGCTGTCTCTCTCTGTCTCTCTCTCTCTCTCTCTCTCTCAGAAATAAAACATTTAAAAAAAAAATTTTTTTTTAAATAAAATAAAAAAATTTAGTGAGACGAGGAGCATTATTTAGCACTTTAGTTATCTGGCTTTATAAAAGACACCTGGATTCCCCCTGCTTTTTTGTTCAACCTCTTGCTATGTGTTGGCTTGATTGAAATATATAAAGAAAATCTGGTCTTATATAGATGTATAGTTGTAAAAAGAGGTTGGTTGTTTGTTTTTGGTTTTTTTTGGGAGTCTTCCCAGATAATTATGGATACTTTTGTGACTGCCACAGGACACAGTATGTTTTTATAGTTTAGTTGCACTGTGTAATCTGAAACTGTCAGTGAACTCTCAGGCTTGGTTACATCAAAATCCACTGCGTTATGTTGCAGTTTGAATGGATGTTTACCCATGCTTGGTTTGTTTTGTCTTCATTCCTCAATTAGTAAAATAATGGTTCACTGAATTATGCAGATCTTCCAAATGTTAACGTTTCATTATGCAATATAGAGAAAATCACAGTCATCAGTATCACCAACAAATTTATCAGAAGAGTCTTTAACTATTGAGAAGTTTGTCAAGCTTACAGGAGTGGATAAAAAAAAAAAACTTCTGATTTGGGGTGCCTGGGGGTCTCAGTCGGTTAAGTGTCTGACTTTAGCTCAGGTCATGGTTCATAAGTTCGGGATCTGCGCTGACAGCTTAGAGCCTGGCTCCTGCTTCGGATTCTGTGTCTCCCTCTCTTTCTGTCCCTCCCATGTGCGTGCGCTCTCTCTCTCTCTCTTAAAAATAAATAAACATTAAAAAAAAAAAACCTTTTGATTTTCCTTTGAAAGCTCAGATTTTACCACTGGCAACAAACACGATTAGCTCTTTACCTTGAGGTAGGCTCATTCTGTCCAGTTTTGAGAAAATATGTGCCAAATATTTAAGCATGAATAATCATTGTTTGTCAGCTGTTTTTCTCAAGTAAAGACAGTGTTCCGTGTAACACTGCTGCGGCTCAGTGGGCCAGGTGACAGGCACAGGGATTTTCCTGGTGACAGCCGGTTCTGTGTGGGGCACACATGTCTGATGAGCCCTTCCCAGTTCTCAGCACAGGGTATTAAAAACATGTATGCAGGTGTTGAGGTTTAATAAAATTAATCATTTTTACTGCATCATGAAGAGCACTTCAAGTGAAATTGGCATCCCTTTTTACTGAGAGTGTGTGGCAGTGACTAGTATAGTTTGGTGCCGTTGCCTTGATTTGTACTAAGTCTTACCCACCATTGCCTTTGCAGCCCCCATACAGATGTAGAAAAGGCAGTGACATCATGGTGCCGTTATAAAGTAGTTTGGCACTTGCAGATCTTCTGAAAAGGTCTTGGGGTTCCCTCAAGAATGGGTAACCTGCCCTAAATCTGGCACTTTAACCTGGCCCTTGATATCAGCTCTGGGTCAGTAACTTCTAAACCTGGGTTTCTTCTGAATTCTGGACTCTTGGTTTCTAGGAAAACTCTCATTTCCCTTCTTTCTCTGATCTCTTTTGCATACTGTTCCTCATTTTTCTGATACCTAAACATTTGGGTGTCATAGGGTCCAGCCACAAAACCCCACTTCTACCTAGTCCTTCCTTCACTGAGTTCACCTGGTCCCATACCCAGGAGAGTCCTTCCTGATTGAGGCCTCTGCCCAGGGTTTCTTCCTCAGTTCCAGACTCATCCAGTAGGACGCCTTCGATAAATCGGTAAGAAGCACTGGACAGATGGACAGATGCACATTTGAAGGGTTGATTTGGATGACAGGACGCCGATAACTTTCATTTGAAATTCCGTGCAGAGACATCTGCTTCCTCACTTCACATTTCCATGTGTCTCCACATGTTATCTTTTAATCCCTTGCTAACTTTCTGTTCCGTGTTCAAGAATTCCAGAGTGAATAGTTCTTAAATACTTCCCCCTATTGCTGTTTATTATCCAGGAGGCCTTAGCCGAGAAGAAAAGTATACAAGGCCTGTGGGTTCTGCCTGGTGTGTTCTCGACTGTGGTGGGTTTTTCTTTTCTTTGCAGATTAATGAGGATCAGAGGTATGTTGTGGGCATTCACTCAGTACGCTCAGGAGACCAGTTATTTCTTGACTTATTCTTGTGAATTGTTTGTTGTAGAAGGAGTACATGTGGTCGACAAGAACTCTATTACTGTAAACCTTTGCAGAGGTTTCAGAAGGAATTCAAAAAAATCTCAGTATTAGCAATATTGCAGTTTTTTCCTGTTTTTAAGATAGACTTCTGAACTTGTATTTTAAGTGTGTTGATTGTAAGAGTTTTTGTTACATGAACACTGTTTTGCAGCTTGTCTCCTGTGTCCTTGCCAGTAAAACAGTGGTAGAATATTACAATGGTGGTGGTAGGATATTTTACGACATCTTTCCCTGATGTAAGGTTTACATGTTATGTTGTAATCACGTCCCTGCTACCTCGACCTCTTGTTTTTTTCCCTGCTGGTGACTGACACCATCTTCCCACACACTCAACCAGAAACCTGAGCTCTTCTCTTGAGGATCTCTCTTGCTCACTCTGTTAAGTCCCCTTAGCGAATATCATGTTATTGATTGTGCCTCTCATAAGCTCTTCTAGTCGCTACTGCTCGCACCCTCTCTACTGCAGGCACCTGCGTACAGGTTTCAGGCTCTAACCTGGACCCTTCCAGTCCGTGTTTAGCTGTTACTGCGGGATTGCTCACAATCCATCCAACCACACCCACCCCGCCCTCTACAGGAGTGACAGCACTGCTTATACAGAGTGTCTGATGTAGTCCCAATGCTTTGTGTATACTTCTAGTTGTTCTGAGCTGCATACTAGCCCTACAGGCTATGTTTCCTTATAGTCACAGTAACTGATGCTCAAAGATCTTGGGTACTTGCCCAAAACCACAGTCAGGAAGTGCCTGCATCTGGGATGTGAACCCAGGTCTGTCTGTCTCTAAACCCCATTTGCTTTTCCTTTTTGTTTTTCTAATTCCTTAGCATTGCACTCAAGGATATTTGTAGTCTGGTCCAGGTATATACACCTAAAAGTTGGAGTTTTTTTTTAGAACAATTGATTGGTAACTTTCCAAATAACTGAATACTTAAAGGAAATTAACCCTTGACTTTTCAGTATAAGAGATCAAATTAAGGCTGTATTTCTATCCCTTTATCACATAAGAAATATTCATTATTAATATCATTATTAGTTGCTTCCTACCAAGAATTATTCAGGGTGTTTTACATATAGTAACTCCTTCAGTCCGCACAAAAGACATGGACAAAACAGTAAAATGAATAAACTCAGGTCTATTAATAAATAGACCAAGACCCAATATATTTTATGGTGTAAAACAGGGATCAGTAAACTGGGCCCCCATCCAAATGCTGTCCAATTTGGAAGAGGTTAAGAATGAAGCAGAAGAATATATGACAGAGTATGTGGGCCCCCCGCCAAAGCTAAAATATATACTGTCTGACCCTGTTTGCAGGAAATAGTTTCAGACTGTTGGTGTTTAAAAAAAAAAAAAAAGTCCCTAACTTATTCTGGGATAAGACCTTTTTAGAATAAAGTAATTCACCTTTTTCAAGAAAGAAATTAGCATTACTGATAAAATGCTTCAGTGATTTTCTTGATAAACTGTGATAGGATTAAGATTTGTTCTCGGAAACCAGTCTTCCACCTACTCGCTTGACTGTCAGTCAAGAATCTGCTGTTCTTCAGCTAAACATTCTTTCCGCATCTAGTCTGTCAGTGGTTGTGTAACCGTTTCCCCTCAAACATGTCCGTACTAAGAGTCTCTGGATTGGCTTTTAGGAAGGCTTTTCTTTTGCACTGGGCTTACCTTAACACTTTGACACATGCTCATACCCATAACCATTATGCTTTCTTTTTAAAACTGGTGGCAGTTTTGGAATTTTTTAAAAGTTTCATTTTTTAAAAAAAATGTGTATTTTTGAGAGAGAGAGAGAGCAAGGAGGGGCAGAGAGAGAGAGAATCTCAAGCAGGCTCTGCCTTGTCAGCGAAGAGCCTGAGGCTGGGCAAGAGCTCACGACCTGTGAGATCAAGACCTGAGCCAAAATCAAGAGTCGGAAGCTTACCCTCACCACCCAGCCAGGTGCCTCTAAAAGATTTCAGTTTTGAGAAATGTCTACACCCAACCTGGGGCTCAGACTTACACCCCTGAGATCAAGAGCCCGTCGCTTACTCCACCATCTGAGCCAGCCAGGCGACCCTGGGTTTGGAGTTTTAGAAAAATTCTTTCAGAAATATGCAGACAGAAAACAGTTACCTGTAAAAAAGATCCACAGCAAAAGACTTGAGACTTCTCACTCAGGAAAGGAAAGGAAGGAAAATGTCGTGACTCCAGATTCAGCCAGGTAAATCGTGTCAAGGGCAAACACAGCAGAAAAATATTTCCAGATACACGTAGACTCAGAAAAATGTCCACATACCTTTCCTGGGAAAGTGACTTATGTTGCATTTCCGCTACCTGGGTGAGGTATGAAGATGAACTGTAGAGCAGAGAGACTGTGGTTTAAAAATGTCTGGCAGTGAATAGCAAAACCATTTAATCTCATAAATGAGTTTAAATAACTAATTGTAGGGGCCCCTGGGTGGCAAATTGTGGTTGCGTGTCCAATTCTTGATTTTGGCTCAGGTCATGTCCCAGGATTGTGGGATTGAGCCCCACTTCGGGCCCTGCACTGAGCACGGAGGCTGCCTGGGGATTCTCTGCCCCTTTCGTCTAGCCACACTTGTGCACACACGCATGCTCTCTCTCTATAAAATAAAAAATAAATGTACGTTAAATATCAGTGAAAATGTGAGGAACAGTTCTGTTGTGCTTGGAGCCACTTCCTTTCCTGCTTAGATCTAAGAATCCCAGAGTGTATTCAGTGCGGAAACGGAGTCAGTGAGGGCTGAACAATAGGGAACACATACAAGAAAGTGACCGCAGAAGAAACAGGAGAGGCTCTGGAATTCTGGGGGATCCCCCACAGGAAGCAGGTAACCCATAGAAAAATCAGATTCCCGCCAAAGGCTTCACCTGACTCTTGAAATGCCCGTGAGTGCAGGCAGAACTGAGAAGTGTCTGTGTGAGGGACAGCCGAAGCTGGCGGAAGGCCAGGTTCCGTGACCCTGAGGAGAGCTTCCAGTAACCCCACCAACGTGACAAGGACTGGAAATACTCAACCTTCTTCCTGTGCGGGTTGTCCTGTTAAAAGGAGTCCTGTGTCTGTTATCCGTGGCATCACCGGACCTACCGTTTCCCCCCTCTGCAGTTTTGGGAGGAACCAAACTTATAGTCGAGCGTGAGAACGTGGGAGCGTGTTTGTAAGACAAAATTTTACAGATATATGGCCAACAGTGAAACACCATAAATATGTTCGTGACTAGAGAAACCTTGGGGGACACAGTGAGAGCCGGCACGGTAGTTCAGAGCATTTGCTGCTTCTGCACCACGCTTTCCTCTCTGTCTTGAGGGCAGCGGCTGCCCTTGCCTCGCGTCGGTGTCTCTTCTGAGCGAGGCCAGCCTGAACTAGCCCCACCCCGGCTGGCTTCTCTTCCCAGTGTAACTGCGCAAGAGACTTTTCTACTGCCCTTGGGCGTGGGGGGCGGGACAGAAGGTGCAGATTATACCTTCTGGGCTTTCCTGGCTCCCACAGCTCTGGTGACAGAGATGATTCTGATCATCTGAGGACAGTTCAGGCCTCCACGCTCTGTTGTTCTCGCAAGGCGGCTCCAAGGCAAACTCCTTGTTTAGTGTCCAAGGGAGATGCAGGTGTCCCCTGCCTTTTTTTTCTTTCTTTTTTTTTTGGTCTTGTGGCTTCTTCAGTGGGCTCAGGTGGGCCTTGTTTGCTGAGGGGTTGGTAACACCACCTGTGTTCGTATCTCCATTCTGCCCCCGCATTCTCCCGTTCTCCTGTGAAGTTCTCTGCAACAGGAGTCTCATGATTAAACATTCCTTTTATCAAAACTAAAATTTTAGAAGCTTTTCTGTACACTTTGCCTTTCCTTGATCGTCTGATTTGCATGTATTTATTATTCTAGGTTGGCGACAGAGATGATTCTAATCTTTATATAAATGTGAAGCTGAAGGCTGCGGAAGAGGTAAAGCCCGGAATGGCAGTGCCATCATCCCAGCCCGCCCCCACCCCAGGTCTTGTTGATGACCCCGTGCCCTGTGTGCCCCTCCCTGTAAAAACTTTCATTGCCCGTGGCAGACTTGAGTTGATCTGTTTTGCGAGTCAGAAATGCAGGGCTGAAGCTGCATCCTCTGGTTTTACCCTTGGATGTTTTCCAGTCCGTGGTCTGCTGACTTCCCAAAGAGCAGGACCAGTGGACGTGAAATTGCTTAAGAGCAGTGGTGACAGTGAACAAGTGAAGGATGAATGGGTCAAAGTGAGAGATTCATTCTTCAGAACATACGAGGGTGTGGGCACCTGGGTGGCTCAGTCAGTTAAGCAGTTAAACGTTTGACCCTTGATTTCAGCTCAGGTCATGATCTCACGGGTCTCAAGATCCAGACTGTGTCGGGCCCTGCCCTGGCGTCGTGGAGCCTGTTTAGGATTCTCTCTCCCTTTCTCTCTGCCCCTTCCTCCGCTCACATGTGTATGCAGGCACGTGCACACACGCGCTCTCTCTTTAAATAAACAAACAAAAACAAACATACAAGGGTGAAATGGTGACTAGGGTCACCTGATTTGTATTAGTCATATTGAATGGCCCCATGTCTAACGTTCTCTTGCCTGTTTTAAATGTCCATTTTTGCAGATTGGGATCAAAGCCACGCACATTAAGTTACCAAGAACAGCCACAGAATGTGAGGTGAGCTGTGAGGAATCAGTTGTTAAGAGGGATAGCTAACGTGCTTTCATCTCTGGTCTTTGGTTTAGTGGAATTTTAGGAATTGATACATTCACCATATGAAAGACCTCAAGGTAATTCTTTGTTTGCAGACTCTGCCTCCAGAAAAGTTTTGGAAACACACAGAGTAAATGGTGCCATCCTTGGGTATGGCTGTGTGTATTCAGTGCATGATCGCCATGTCCTTTGCTTCAGACCCCTGCAGCATTCACTACAAACCGATCCTGGGCCTGTACCTGTGTGCCTTTTAAAAACCAAATATGGGGGCGCCTAGGTGGCTCAGTCAATTAAGCGTCGACTTCGGCTCAGATCATGATCTCATGGTTCGTGGGTTTGAGCCCCACGTCAGACTCTGTGCTGACAGCTAGCTCAGAGCCTGGAGGCTGCTTCAGATTCTGTGTCTCCCTCTCTCTCTGACCCTCCCCTGTTCATGCTATCTCTCTGTCTCAGAAATAAATAAAACATTAAAAAAAATTTTTTTTAAAGTATGTATTCCATTTATATGATGTTCAAAAATAGGCCAAACGGGTCATCAGTGATTAAAGTCAGAACTATAATGGCCTGAGGTGCAGGGAGTAACTGAAGGGGCAGGAGGGAGAAAGAACTTTCTGAGGTGATGGAAATGTTCTACATCTGCACTATTCAGTGGGGTAACTGCTAGCCACGTGTGGCCATTTAACTGGAATGAAACAAAATGTAAAATTCAGTTCCTTGGTGGTGCTAGCCACGTTTTAAGTATTCAGTGGCCATTCCTGTGCAGTAAAAAGTGCACATTATAGAACGTTCCTGTCATCACAGATCTTGGTTTGGATGAGTAACATGGCTATTACTATTGAAGTTCTTCACTCTTTTCCTTGATGACCTTCTTAGCAGACACTGAAGATTACATATGGTGTTAGAATTGCTCTCAGGTTCAAAGGGAGGTATACTTTAAGAGGACTACAGTTAAACTCTTGGAGGAAAATAGGGCAACCAAAAAGTGTTTCTCTACCTTTTTGGTATCTATGTATTATACAAATTGTATGCGCTGTTACTTTTAGGTGTTAAGGTACGTTATGTCATTGAATGAGGACCCCACTGTACACGGTTTCATAGTGCAGCTACCTTTGGACTCAGAGAATCCCATTAACACTGAAGCGGTGGTCAATGCTATTGTACCCGAGAAGGATGTGGATGGGTGAGTGTGCCTTGGCTCTCCGTATCACGTTGCATGATTCCAATTATGTTTCTGTTTCCGGAACAAACCATATGTGCTTCTAGAGAGTAAAGACATCTAATTATCTTTATTTCTGCCTTCATTGCTTTCATTGTTTTAGATTGACTAGCATCAGTGCCGGAAAACTTGCTAGAGGTGACCTCCATGACTGTTTCATCCCTTGTACGCCTAAAGGATGCTTGGAACTCATCAAAGAGACAGGTAGAAACAAGTGAATGAAAACAAACCACCATTTTTTGGGCCTGGTCTTGACCCATGGAGGTAAGGGGCTGGTACACTAGGCCCTAAATGAATGGACTTGATTGGCACAAGGTTACCTGTCAGCTGGGGGCTTTACCTAAATTCTCCATTTTTTCAACAGCTCTGTGGACTAGGTACTATTACTGTTTAACAGCTTGAGAAAACAGGCTCAGAGAGATGGATGCGTAACTTGTCCAAGAGGCAGCAGAGTCAAAATGTGAACTCCATTATTTGAGTTCAAAGAAGTTTATTTTTGTTTGCTTTTTTTTCTCAAAGAAGTTTAACTTTTTTATGGAAAGGTAACTTCTAAAGGCATAAGAATTCAGACACAGTGAAAAGCCCCAACCCCCAAAATGGAACCTGAGTCTCCATAATAGTTTGAAGACTCGACAGATGGCTGGAAGCAGATCTCTTGAGCAGTTGGCCATATTACCCCACTACCTAGTGAACATCTTGGTATTTTAATTTCTTCATGAACACTTTCCGCAGAGGTTATTTTTTACAAGGAAATGTGTCCTATTTAGAGGAAGTGGATCAGAAGTTTCAAGTGGAAAATGCTGGCCAACGTATATGAACATTTTCTGTGGTTGGCAAGACAAGGTTAAGCTATCAGCTTCCGGCTGGCTTTTACTCTTCAGTGCTACAAGCGAATTTATACTCCGAAGCATATCCCCTGAGCCACAGCACCTTATTTGCCCTAATGCAGCTTTAGGTCCCTCTCAGAATCCTAGAGAGTCTATAATAAAGTACCCTTTAAACATCTCAGACCTTGAGCGCTTTACCTCTAGGTGTTTATGATGTTAGCATTACACAGAAGCTTACCTTTTCTGAATAAAATTAACGTATACAAGCAGCACAATTTAAATGCAAGCCACCTTAAATAAGCAAGAGTTCACTTGAGCCAGGCTGTGTAGAGAAGCTCATGTGGAGACTTTAGGATCTTATCCCTGCTTTCTTCTTGTGGTGGCTCATTCTTGGGCTCTCCTTGATTGTCCTGAGCAGGTCCTACCTTGTGCCTGACAGTTGTACAGCTAGATCTCATTGGCCAGGGACACATGTGAGTGAGGGGCGCCTAGCTGGCTCAGTCAGTTAAGCATCTGACTTTTGGTTTTAGCTCAGGTCACAATCTCACTGTTTGTGGGGTTGAGCCGCACATCAGGCTCTGTGCTGACTCATGGAACCTGCTTAGGATTCTCTTTCTCTCCCCTCCCCACTCTCTGTCCCTCCCTATTGTGTGTGCACGCTCTCTCGCTCTCTCTTTCTCTGAAAATAAATAAATTATTAAAAAAAAATGTGGGTGAACACCCAGACCATCTCCTTTATGGAGTAGAGTATTTCAGTCCTGAAAAGGACATTGGGATAGTGCCCAAAGAATGGATGCTGAGTCATCAAAAAGAAAGCTTTCTGCTACATTTAAAGTTCCCCTTTGTCTCTTTCCTGCAAATAACCCTGTGGCTCAAGCCCTGTGCCAAAAGAGAAATTTGGATGAAGAACTACATAAATGAACTTACCAGAGCTGTAAAGAATTACTGATACTTCTCTAATTTCCTTTGCTTCCGTCCAGCACATCACATGTACCCTATTTGTTATAACTATTTTTCCCACACAAGTAAATCTACTGTCTTCCATATGGCTGTTTAGCTGTATGTCAGGTTTTCTTTCTTCTTTGAGTGTAGGTTTTCTTCCCACTCTCCCATGACTCAATGAATGGATCTTGGCTTAGGCTGCTCCCCAAAGCCCACAGCAAAAAGGACACAGTACATGTCCCAATTTGCAGCTGAAACCCTAGAGCTGAGACTATTATTGCCAAAGAAGGGGTGTTTTTAGGAAGACTTCTGCTTGATGCTCAGAACCCCGTGTTTGTGCACTTGTTCTGAATTTTCCCATTTAGGCGGCGTGTGAAGAGGGCACCGTCTCCCCACACTCTGACTCACCCTGTTCTTTCAGGGGTGCAGATTGCTGGAAGGCGCGCCGTGGTGGTGGGGCGCAGTAAGATAGTAGGTGCGCCCATGCATGACCTGCTCCTGTGGAACCACGCCACAGTGACCACCTGCCACTCCAAGACTGCCAACCTAGGCGAGGAGGTAAGGGGCCCGCAGCAGAGGGAAAGAGGTCTGTGCGTGTGCCTGAGTGCGCACGTGCACAGTGGGTGTTCTCACCTGGTTTAAGTGCAGAAACTGCCGTGTACTTTATTTTACTTCATCCAAGATCTCATTTAACCCCTCTAGCAACTCCCTTGATTCTTGTCTCATTTTACATGATGAAGAAACAAATTCTACTTCAAAACCTGCCCAACAAAACACAGATTTTGTTCTGATCCTATTCTTTCTGTACCAGTCGGCCTCGCAGGAAGGTAGGGTTTCTCAGTGCAGAAACTGGGATGGATCCCAGCAGCCAGATCACAGACGTGTGACACAGTAGTGGGTTCAGAGATGGAGGTGCTCAGGAGGGGGATGTGGGCAGTGGTCCGATGGACCTCCTTCACGTCTTGTTCTCGACGTGCATCAGATCCTGGAGCCTAAGAATTCTTATACCTATCCTGCTGACAGCGCACCTTCTCTTTTAATCCTCCTGAAGCAGAGCTCTGCAGGAGGGGCTGGTCCCCATACTGCATAGGGGAGGGGCAGCCTCCCAACGCCACATAATTTAGAGCCAGGCCTGTGGCTCCAGGCCAGCGTTCCTCCCTGTCCTGCGTGTTTACATCACCTTCCCCGTTTCGGAAGATTTTAGTAACGGGGAGCATTGTGGCACATGGAGGAATGAGCCCAGCATAGGAACTGCGAGAGATGGTCTGTGGTCCGCATAAAGTAGCTGAGGACAATGAACAAGTTCATATGAAGCTCAGGGTTGCCTGTGCCACATCTAGATTTTTATTTATTTGTTTGTTTTATGTCTCACTGTTTAATTTCTGAAGTCAAAACCCTCTTTCCCTAGGTAAATAAAGGTGACATCCTGGTGGTTGCAACTGGTCAGCCAGAAATGGTAAAAGGGGAGTGGATCAAGCCCGGGGCAGTAGTCATCGACTGTGGGATCAATTATATCCCAGGTGAGTGCCGCTAGAGGAGGAAGGTGGTTTCTGGTGAAGGACGGGCAGAAGAAGACGTCTAGGTCATCAAGTGAAGCCTGTATGAGAACCCCTTGTCCCGTTTCAGGTTTGAAGTGCTAGGGTCAGAGCAAGTGTCCTGAGCAGCGATTTTAGCCACTGGGCTGTGCATTTCCTGAGACAGACTTTGTATAAGGAGAGGGTGGGGGAACGGGACACAAGGGGAGCTCACCCTGCCTTCTCCCAGAGATCGCCCTTTATTCTTAACGAAGGGTGAGTAGATTTAAAATATAATGCAATCTTTTTGGAATGCTGGGTTCTCCGGGAGAGCGGCTCACTTTGCCAAGACTCTCTTGTGGGAGGGCTTTACTAAGGAGACTTGGACCCAGACCCTTCTAGGCAGAGAGAATAAAGCCAGTGCATTGTTGTTCCCTCCCAGTTGATCCCTGAATCAGATAGTTTTCAAATATCAGAAAGTTTCCCTCCCTTCTGTTTTCGGTGTTACCAGTGAGTGTTACCCTGTTAGGTGGCCGCACTGCTGTGCGCCGTTTCCTGGTCTCCCATACGCATCCACCTGCGAGTCCCTGGGTCTTGAGAGAGTCACAGACTGAAACAGGCTCCAGGCTCTGAGCTGGCAGTCAACACAGAGCCCGACGCGGGGCTCGAACCCATGAACCGCGAGATCATGACCTAAGCGAAAGTCAGACGCTTAACCGACTAAGCCACCCAGCCGCTCCTGTGTTGGTGGGTCTTGACGGGAGCCTCTTTCTCCCACGTTACTTGTCAGGCTCCGTACCCCCACCCTCGTTTCAGCCGCCTCGGTGGCCTTTTATCTCCCACTGCCTTGTGAACCCCTGTCTTCACCTGTTGCGGAGTAGACCATGCACCCTTGTCTGCACACGCCTGGCTTGTCCTCTGTGGTTTCCGTCCCCGTGTCCCCCGTGCAGTAGGCAGTTCTGTGAAGTTGGCAGACTCTTACAGGACCGTACAGTGAATAACTGTATACATGCCTCGTAGATTCAAGAACGGAACAGTCTTTAATCAGACGGCTGTTTCCGTGCATCACACACCAGCGCAGCCCGGGGCTACGTGCTCGGAAAAGCTCCACTTTGATCTTCAGTTAAACTACCTCCTCCCTATCTCTCCTTCTTTTGAAAATGCTTCTCTTCCTTCCCCCGTGCCCCCCTGCCCTCCCAGAACTTGGTGTCTCTTTGTGTGCAGTGTCCTGTGCTTTCCTCCACCTCAGGGCCGTGATCTCTGCAGTTTCTTGTCTAGCTTTATGTCTTCAAACTGCTGGCACTCACACTTGTTGAATTGTTGAAGGGAGTTACAGCAAGAGTATTGGTTTTTTTTTTTTCCCTTCCTATCTCAAGTTTGAAACACAGACACTAAGCTGCCAAGGAACATTAGTCACTGTCAAGCCTTCACCATTTTTAACCTCCCTCCCACTCTCCCTACCATGCTTTTAAGACAGTAGCTCATAATTGATCACTCATTTTCCTGTAGTGTAATTATCTAATGGGTGAGAAAGACATTGCTCTCCTACAACTCCTCACTTTGAGTACTTGTGATATGACATTCAAGCCCATTCTGTTTAAAACCTTGCATCTTCTGTATCATATTTCTGCTTTAGGCATCTTTTTTTTTTTTGGGCGGGGGGGGGCCTAGATTTGAGAGATGGAAAAAAAAAGCCTGGGTAGGAATCTTGAGTCTTACAGATAGGTATGAAATGTTGACTTAAACATGAAACTCCCCATCTTGTTCACATTTATTTTTCACATAGATGGTGAAATATGAATAAGAGCAAATCAACATCTGGTCAGCTGTGTTTTTACTGATCTGGGGTATTAGGAAATAAGTTTTGATAAGGCTGAATTTTATTGTTAACTTCTTAAATTGTCTTTAGTAAGCCAAGTGGGAAGACTGTTTTTATGTGTTTCTCTTACATGTACTTTCTGCTCTGCACTTGGATCTTAAAAGTATTCTTTTTTGAGGGGGCGGGGTATGTAATTCATTCTTTATTTGGCAAATGTCTTAGGATATTATCCCTGAGTGGACAGTGTAAATGATTTTCTTTCTTTAAATTTTTTTGAGAGAAAAAGAGCATGAGCAGGGGAAGGAGCAGAGATAGAGAGAGAGAGAGAGAGAGAGAGAGAGAGAATCCCAAGCAGGCTCTACACCGACAGTGCAGATGGGGCCTGATCCCACATCTGCCTGATCATGACCTGAGCCAAAATCAAGAGTCAAACTAACGCCCAACCTACCGAGCCACCCAGATGCCCTGCAAATGACTTAAATAATCAAAATATAAGTCAAGATATGGCCCAGTTACAGAACATGATGCCTTGAAAATGAACATTTGCAAACAATAACATTTAGTTCCTCCAGTCTACCCACTGGTCTGTAACTCAGTGATTGGATTTTGTACCTATAATTTCCAATGAAAGAAATTCTAGGGCTCGGGTAAATACCCAGAATATTTATTGGTTACTGAAGCCATACACTGAGAAGTGATGGCTTTTTTCTACTGACCACATCATACTTTACACAAAACACTGGACGTTTACCAGAGGGGCCTCAGAATCGGCCCTAGCCGTGCTTGATTCAGGGCAAAGCTGAGCTCAGTTTGCGTAGCGGTCGTGCACTGATCGATGTGTCTCCTATATACGAAGACACTAAAAGGATCAGCATGAATACATAGGAAGAGGAGTGGGGCATTTTAAACTAATGTCCGGGTTAGACTATTGAAACCTGCACCACAGCTCTTAGTCACAGCTTCTGGACATTTTGAGATGACTAGGATTTGAGATGACTGAGAGGATATGTTCTGTGTGGCTTGCTTTATATTCTAGTGACCTGAAACCATCCTTAGGAGAGAGATTCTCCAGCTCCTTAAGAGTGAATATAGAAAATACCCTGTTTCTAGGATGGGAAGAGAAACCCTTATATTTAGGGAATGCTTTTTTTTCTTTTTTTAATACTGTTTATTCATTCCTGAAAGACCGAGTGCAAACAGGGGAGGGGTGGGGGGCGGCGGGGGGAGGGACACAGAATCTGAAGTAGGCTCTAGGCTCTGAGCTGTCAGCACAGAACCAGACATGGGGCTCAAGGTCACCAACTGCAAGATCATGACCTGAGCTGAAGTCGGACACTTAATTAACCAACTGAGCCACCCAGGCACCCCTAGAGAATGCTCTTTCAATTTCAAGAATGCACAGATGTCTCACTTGATTCTCAGCAAGCTTGTGAAATAGGTAGTGTCATTCTTTTGCAATCTTTGGACTCCTGGGCAGTAGGAGTTCACAGAGGCTAAGGACTGGCAGTTAGTAGAAGAGCTGATCCTAGAACTTAGATCTCTTTAAGTTTGCTATCTCGGTTGTGGTGATCTGATTGAAGAGAAGGGGTGAAATGGTAAGATCCTCCCAGATCCTGCCTCAGGAGCCTTCGAGCCACAGGGTCTAGTCCTGTCCCCCAGCGCCTCCCGGAAGTACACTGAAGCCAAGTCTAGGAGGTACTTTGTGTGAGTGAGCAGTGATGCATCACTAGGTTTTGTTCTCTTGAATAGCTATTCTTTGCTGGTGAGATTTGTAGTTGTTCTTGTTTCCTTTTAAGGGAAGTGTAATTATATTCTTTGCCTTTTGCATACATTTAAGTAGCTGCTTGTCTTTGGAATTGGATGTTGAATTGTTCCTCCAGCTCAAGCATGGAGCTTACAAAGTGCTGACAGTTGCTGTAGAAACGGTATCTGGCAGCTATGACATAGTTGGAGCTCTGTGCACCAAAAAATTCCTTTGTAGGCCTTGGCAAATTAACATTTTAAAAGGTGCTCATTACATACTGGGTAGTTGGTTTTAAGAATAAAAAACAGTTGGTATTTTCTTTGCCACATGACTGCAGAAGGATTCTCCTGGTTCTGAAAACCACTTAAGCATCTTGTGAATTTTTGCGGGTGAAATAAGTTTCCACCTAGAAAATAACAAACACCTGTCATCCTGTAGCTTTTTAGTAAAATAGATGCTTGAGCCTGATGGGAATACACACCCTTAAACTCTACTTAGTTTTTGGTACAAGCTGTCATACTCAATGACTTAACTTGGAAATAAGCACCAGGATTGTCTGAGACCTTGCTTTGCTCTTTGTCCCCCTTGACCAGATGATACAAAACCAAATGGGAAAAAAGTTGTAGGTGACGTGGCATACAGTGAGGCCAAAGAGAGGGCGGGCTTCATCACACCTGTTCCTGGCGGCGTGGGGCCCATGACGGTGGCGATGCTGATGCAGGTGCGTGCAAATAAAAGTTTCTGCACTGGAGGTTAACTGGACTTACTGCAGTTATTTTGCAGTATATATAGATATCGAATCATTGTATTGTATACCTGAAACTAAAGAACATTGTATGTCAGTTATACCTTAATTAAAAAAAAAAAAAAGTTTTCCTAATAGGTGTAAAAAGCTGGCAGAATTCAAGTTACTGCTTTTAAAGAAGGATGCCAATCTGTCGAAGGGAAAAAAGGGACTATTAGAACAGAGATATAGAATCAGTTATATTAGGGGAAAGTAGGGATGGCACAATTGGAATTTACTTTGGAGTATCAGAAGCTCAGCAAAAGGAAAGTGCAAACACACAACTTTGCTAAGTGCACTTTATCTTGCTTGCCCTTTTTAATATACATACAAGCTGAAATGGGGTGAGCCCAGGGCACTTTAGCAGTGTGTAGACTCTTACCGAGGATTGAGGTATGTTTATAGGGAGATCATAAAGCTGTTCATTTTGCAGTTGAACTGGAGTGACCTGAGATTTGGAACTGAGGTGGAAGTTAAAATAATCACTTCTTCTAAGTTCATTTGTGACCTTTCATTTAGAGCACAGTGGAGAGTGCAAAGCGTTTCCTGGAGAAATTTAAGCCAGGAAAGTGGACAATTCAGTATAACAGCCTTAATCTCAAGACCCCTGTTCCAAGGTAAAAATAAAATTTTACTGGTTTAAAACTTTGTGGATTATCTGTTTTTAGCTCATGGATACCATGGCTACCTGTATGTCCCCTCCTGCCATCAGTGGTCGGGGTGGGTCATTCCTAGGATGCCGTTAAATAAATTCAGTGAGTCGGGGTGCCTGGATGGCTCAGTCAGTTAAGCATCTGACTTCGGCTCAGGTCATGATCTTCTGTTTTGTGAGTTCAAGCCCCGTGTCAGGCTCTGTGCTGAGAGCTCAGAGCCTGGAGCCTGCTTAGGATTCTGTCTCCCTCTCTCTCTGCCCCGCCCCTACTCGTGCTCTGTCTCTTTCTCTCAGAAATGAACATTAAAAAAAAATTTTTTTAAATAAATTCAGTGAGTCAAGATTGATACATATTTTCTCTTTCTCTTGTAAGTGACATTGACATCTCACGATCTTGCAAGCCGAAGCCCATTGGCAGCCTGGCTCGGGAAATTGGTCTGCTCTCTGAAGAGGTAGAGCTGTATGGTGAGACAAAGGCCAAGGTTCTACTGTCCGCACTGGAGCGCCTGAAACACCAACCCGATGGAAAATACGTGGTGGTGACTGGGTATGGTTGTTACTCCTTTGCTTGACAAATCGTAATCCTGATGATTATTATCACAGATTGCATTTCCTCTTAGCATATATATGCGAAGATTCCTTTAATTTGGTTTTAACATTTTCACACCTGTTTAGTCTAATTTGATTCTTATAGTAACCCTGTGAGACAATTAATAGTAGAGTCTAACCCTTTGGAGTTGAGAAAATTTGTGAAGGTTATCCATCTAGTAGGGGAAAGAGTTGAGTTTTAAAAGCTGGTCTTCAAATGGAATAACCTTTTTTTTTTTAAACCCCAATTTTTTATTCAGTAGATGTATTGAGCGTTCTTTTTTTTTTTTTTTTAATATTTTTTAATTTATTTCTAGGAGAGAGAGAGACAGCGTGAGCAGGGGAGGGTCAGAGAGAGAGGGAGACACAGACTCTGAAATAGGCTCCAGGCTCTGAGCTGGCTGTCAGCACAGAGCCCAACGCGGGGCTCGAACCCACGAACCACGAGATCATTACCTAAGTGAAAGTCGGACGCTTAACCGACTAAGCCACCCAGGTGCCCCTTGAGCATTCATTTGTTTTTAAATTTTTTTAATGTTTTATTTATTTCTAGGAGAGAGAGAGACAGAGAGACAGAGTAAGCAGGGGAGGGTCAGAGAGAGAGGGAGTGACAGACTCTGAAACAGGCTCCAGGCTCTGAGCTGGCAGTCAGCACAGAGCCCGACGCGGGTCTCGAACCCATGAACCGCGAGATCATGACCTAAGTGAAAGTCAGACGCATAACCGACTAACCCACCCAGGTGCCCCTTGAGCATTCATTTTTATTGCTTGGCTGAGTTAAATACAAAAGCTAGTTTTTTAGATTACATCGAGCTATTAAAATTATAGCGGTGTCTCTATAAGATAAAATGTATTTTCTCCTCACAGTGAGAAGAGCTCAGTTACAACCGTCTTTTTAAATGTAACATTTTTTTGAAGCTTCAACTAAGACTCTTGGAAAAGATCCTTTTTAGGGTCTTTCGTCTTCCTTACTATTCAGATTACGAGTCATTCTCTAAGATCTGTTAGGTGTGGCTTAGTGATTCACATCAATATAATTCCTATTCATTTACTTTCCCTCTTTTGCTTTCACCTTAAAGAATAACTCCAACGCCCCTGGGAGAAGGGAAAAGCACAAC
The DNA here is from genome assembly GCA_017311185.1 of Proteles cristata cristata. Classification (NCBI taxonomy): domain Eukaryota; kingdom Metazoa; phylum Chordata; class Mammalia; order Carnivora; family Hyaenidae; genus Proteles; species Proteles cristata. The sequence goes on along the minus strand of JAESUZ010000388.1, from coordinate 879,515 downwards.
CACCATTGGGCTCGTGCAAGCCCTTGGCGCCCATCTCTATCAGAACGTCTTTGCGTGTGTACGACAGCCTTCTCAGGGCCCAACCTTTGGAATAAAAGGTATTGGTAGGACTAGACCTTGGGTGGCCAGAGAGCACTGCTTCTACTTCAGTCCTCTGGTCCACTTGACCCAGGAATGCTTATGGGTCTTCATATAGACACCAGGAATGTCCACATGGCCCCCCCCCCCCACCCATCTCCGTCGTGATGCTCTTGGTGAAGGCTTTCATCAGATCATCCCAGCTCATGCTGTCACTATTTGACACTGCGCCCGGGTTCCCTGGGATGGGTAATAATGTAGCGAGAGGTGCTTTTGTGTGACTAATAGTCAACTGTCACAGTAACAATAAAGGTAATGGTAGCTACTGATCATCTTGCTGACTTTCTAGAAACAAAGACACCCTACAGATGTCTCACCCTGTTGGGAGTGAGAAGAGCCTACTGTTCTTGAGTATATGCTTTGTGCTGTGTCTTATGCTACGCAGTGTATGCATTTTCTCTTCTAATGGGAGATAGTTGCTGCTGCCATTGGTTTGCAGCAGCAGCAACTGGGGCTCCCAGAGTAACTGTCAAGTGCCAGAGTGGGTGCCACGTCAGTGTCAGACACTTGAACAGCGCTGCCGACACAGGGTTTCTTCCGATTGCACGAAACGTGGCATCACTGTTTGCTTTCCGCCTTTCGCTTTTGGTAGCTGTGGTACTGCAAACATGCTCTTTTCATAAAAATTATTTTTATTAATTGCAAGTGCGTAGAGTTAGCTTTCTCACTTGCTTGGTGAGAGGATCACCCCTTCTGCAATCACACACATTGGTCTAGTGACTGCTGCACAGGGCCCACCTTTGCTCTTCTTCTGCCCGTAGTAATATATTTTATAAATGTCCTGACTCAGTACATCGTGAGCTTGTCTTAACAACCATCTTTCAACTTCAGAACGAACCTTTCCCTTGCGCTGCTTATTGAACCCAATATCCTGCTTTTCCCCTTGTCACTAATTGCCCCATTTTCCTCGTGTGGTCTCTGCCTCACAAAAAACCCCACAAAATCTAAACCTCGAATTGACATTTATCTCACTGATAACCTGATAACCAGATATTTTTGACTGGTCTTTTGTTAATAATCCAAACAGACCAGCAAAAGCTAGCAGTTGAGCTCTTTTCTAACATGTGTCTCCTATTTAGGAAGAAGTGCAGGCTCTGTGTTTGTGTTTGGCGTGTGTATTTTAAACAGGCCTTTTTTAAAAATACCAGCGTAGCATTTATGAGAGTAGGAAATTGAGCAGGGTTGCCTTTATGTAACCGTAGGCTGGGTTTTTAACAAATGTTAGGAATCACAGGGAACCTGTTTCTAAAGATAATGAGTAGGTATGTCTGTGTTCATGGTTTTGTCATTTAGAGTCAGGTTTCAATGGAGCATGAGCAAGATCAAGTGTTTCAGCCTGCTAAAAAAAAATTAGAAAACACTTGATCAAAGCTGCCCAAATGGTTGAAAAAAAGTAAATAGATAATACGTGTGTCAGTGACAACAACCAGTTTGCTTTTATTTGATTTCCAAGTGCTGGAGAAACACTTAACCTGAGTCCTCACCCTTGACCTGCCCTGTAGGTGGCGCTGCAGGAGGCGGCTACTCCCAGGTCATTCCCATGGAAGAGGTAAAGTGCCTTGGATTTGCTTTCAGTCGGACCCTGAATTATAGTTTTTCCTTCCAGAGATTAACCCTTTTGTGTAGAGTTCTTAGTGGACAAATGACTTGTATTCTCATCAGAAAGGGGAAAACATCTTACTACGCAGGCTTGTGAGACAGCTTAGTTTTTTCACATGACAAGGACTTCAAGGTCTGGCTTTCAGTGGGAATAATACTTTTAAGCAAGCGATGAAATGAAGCATGAGACTGGGAAGGACCGACACCAAGCCCATTCAGGGGGGCAGCTCGAGACACGGGAGGGAGCACGGTCTGGGCACACAGGCGCAGGGCTGCCCTCAGGAGCCCTCGGCGCTCACGGTTTATAGGACAGGAGGATGCCCTCAGTAACCCGGGGCTGCTACTCATGCGGCTGGTGTGGCGTCTGTGGTCACAGGACGTGTCCCTTAGGGAAAATACCAACTTCTTGTCAGGATAGACAGTCCGTAATCAATGTTTTCAAGAGCAGTTTGTATCGGGTGTTTGTTTGCTGACTGTGCCGCCATCAGGTTTCCGGTAGCTTTAACGCAGGCACTGATTTGGTTGCAAGAGGATGATCGTCAGAAAGATGTTGGAGAAGTTGCAAGACTGATGTGGCCTCTGCTCTTTTGTAGTTTAATCTGCACCTCACTGGTGACATCCACGCCATCACTGCAGCGAATAACCTTGTTGCTGCAGCCATTGATGCCCGGATGTTCCATGAACTAACCCAGACAGACAAGGTAGGCTGCTGAGGCCCCGGGGGCACTTTTGAAAGGGCTGACATACCCACACTGATGTTGGTCCCTTAGGTGTCGATGATGCAAGTTGCAGGGCAGGGTGTTCCTCTCATTTCACAGCCCTTTTCCTCCTTTTCTTTAAGGCTCTCTTTAATCGTTTGGTACCATCAGTAAATGGAGTGAGAAAGTTCTCTGATATCCAGATCCGAAGGTTACGGGTAAGGTTCTCCCCTGTACATTTTTGATAATTGTATGAAATTGGGTGATTGATAAGGAGATACCTATTTTAGATCAAGTTACTTCCATAACCATAGCCTTAATGTCATTGTATACATAGCAGAGGTTGGTGGTAGAGGATAGCTCTCATTCATCTGTAAATTATACGTGGTTAGTCCTAGAATAAATAGAGCACTGACAACCCGCCCTCAGTCAAGAAGACTAATAACTTCTGGGGCACCTGGGTGGCTTGGCTGGTTAAGTGTCCACCTCTTGATTTTGGCTCAGGTCATGACCTCACCATGAGTTCGAGGCCTACATCAGGCTTGCTCTGAGCGTGGAGCCTGCTGAAGATTCTCTCCCTCCCCCCAACCAAAAATAAAAACAAAGCAAATACATAGTCATTAAACATACACTGTACCCTATGACTCACAAATCTTACTCCTAGGTATTTATCCAAGAGAAATGTCAACTTGTGCTTGTACAGAAACATGAATGTTTTTAGCAGCTCAATTCATAATCTCTAACATTTAGAAATAACTCTAATGTCCTTTAGTGGATGAATGGATAAACAGACCTGTATGTCTGTGCAATAAAAAGGAATGAGCTATTGGTACACGCAATTTGAATGACTCTCAGAGGCAACATATTGAGGGAAAGAAGCCAGTCTCTAAAGGTTGCATACTGTGTACTTCCATATATACGGTGTTCTCAAAAAGACAAAGCTATAGTAATGGAGAATAGATCAGTGGCTGCCAGAGGTTATAGATTTGGGGAGGGGATGGTGCAAAAGGGATAGCACAAGAGGGTTTTGAAAATAAAATTTGAAAATACACTCATTGTTTTTACATATGAGAGGAATTGTACATATATATACATATATGTATATACATATATATACACACATATACGTATATATTTTTTAATGTTTATTTTGAGAGAGAGCATGAACAGGGAAGGGGCAGAGAAAAAAAGGGAGAGAATTCCACGGTGTCTCAGTGTAATTACGGATTTCACGAACCGTGAAATCGTGACCTGAGCCAAAATCAAGAGTCAGATGCCTAACTGAGGCACCCAGGCGCCCTGTATGTATATATTAGTTAGCCTCACATATGTAAGCCTAAGTATGTGCTGCCTATTAGCAACAATAGTTTTACTTTATTTTTAATTTTTTGCAACTTTCTATTTCAGTGTTGCAAGAATGGGACAGGAAGCTCCCCTTTACCGGGATACATTGTTTATGTTTTGCCCTACTTTCAAAACAGTTATGTTTTATTTACTTATATGCAGTTTTTTTCTGGACTTGAAAAAAAGTGACTTTTACACAATATGATATATCTTAGCTTATTTTTTTCATACCCCCAAAAATCCTGTGTGTAAGGTAATTACTGCTCTGTTTTATAAAAGGGTTATGTCTGAGAGGCATGGAAAGAGCAGGCAACTTCTTTTTTTTTTAGAAAGTTTTTTAAGAGGTTGGAGTTTTTTTTAAACTTTTTTTAATGTTTTATTTATTTTTGAGAGAGAGAGAGAGAGAGACAGTGTGAGCAGGGGAGGGTCAGAGAGAGAAGGAGACACGGAATCTGAAACAGGCTCCAGGCTCTGAGCTGGCTGTCAGCACAGAGCTCGACGCGGGGCTCGAACCCACAAACCGCGAGATCATGACCTAAGCGAAAGTCGGACGCTTAACCGACTAAGCCACCCAGGCGCCACAAGAGCAGGCAACTTCTAATCTTACCTTTACTGATGGAATTTTTTGTCAGATGCGGGGTGGTACTGGACAAATTGTGTAAATAATTATTTACAAATCTCTAGGATTTGAAATCAAGGGACTTGCCCAAGGCCACAGTTTCCTTCCCACCCCACCAGGTTGGAACTAGAACCTTGGTCTCCTCCTGGGTCCCCAGGCCTCCTCTGTGGCAAAGTGTGCTCACAGCCCACCCCTGTGTGCCCAGTCAGAGCGGGGTGTTGATGGCATTCTCAGCCTAGTGACTGAGAGTTGTGCTAACTTTTGTAAAGAATGTCATGTGCTAGGCTTCTGAGGCCATTTGATGAGCCAGTGAGGGCCAGCTCTTAAAACCCATCTGAGATTTTAAAACAAAGTTTTCACAGTGTATAAAAAGGAACTGTGTAAAGAACAGGGCTTGCTGGAGCCCACTCAAATCTACCACGCATTAGAAAAAAAAAGGGGAGGGGCATGCGTGGGTGGCTCAGTCAGGTAAGCATCTCACTTCAGCTCAGGTCATGATTTCAGGGTTCCTGGGTTTGAGCCCCATGTCGTGCTCTGTGCTGACAACTCAGAGCCTGGAGCCTAGTCGGGATTCTGTGTCTCCTCTCTCTGCCCTTCCGCTGCGCGCGCGCTCTCTCTCTCTCCCTCTCTCTCTCTCTCTCAAAAATAAACATTAAAAAATAAAAGAACATATTTTTAAAATTTATTTATTTTTTTAGGAGAATACATTTTATACGCACTTTCCATTTCAGGGTGTGACCTGCATACATACACACTGTAAATAAATAAAATTTCCAAGTTCCGTGAGGAAGAAGAGACAAACCTTTTTTGTGCCTTTTGGAACAGTAAGAAGGCGTTGAAAATGCAGTGCTATGTAAAAACCATGTGAAAATGATTTATATTGATTTTTAATGATTCATAACTTATTTTTACCCTTCCTAACATTTCATTTGCATTGGAATTCTCAATTGTTTGATTGAAAAAGCTTTTTGTACCTTGCTTTTCCTTTCAATACATTTGGGCTTGGTGAACCCTCCTACACTGTTGGTGGGAATGTAAACTGGTACAGCCCCTTTGGAAAACAGTGTGGAGATTTCTAAGGAAGCTAACAATAGAACTCCCCTATGACCCAGCAATAGCACTGCTAGGAATTTACCCAAGGGATACAGAAAGGCTGATGCATAGGAGCACATGTACCCCAATGTTCATAGCAGCACTCTCCACAATAGCTAAAACATGGAAAGAGCCTAAGTGTCCATCAACAGATGAATGGATCAAGAAGATGTGGCTTATCTATACCATGGAATACCCCATGGCAATGAGAAACAATGAAATCTGGCCATGTGTAGCAACATGGATGGACCTTGAGGGCGTTATGCTGAGCGAAATAAGTCAGGCAGAGAAGGACAAATATCATATGTGTGCACGCATAGGAGGATTAGGAGGAACTTAACAGAGGACCAAGGGGGAGAAGAAGGGCGGAAATGGTGGGGGAAAGGGAGAGAGGCAAACCATGAGAGACTCTTGAATGCTGACAAAAACTGAGGACTGATGGATGTGGGGGGGAGGAGGGATGGGCATGGAGGAGGACACTTGTGGGGATGAGCACTGGGTGTTATGTGGAAATTAATTTGACAATAAACTATTTGTAAAAAAAAAATACATTTGGGCTTGGTGAAATAGGTACAATATATTTTGGTCATTGTACTTAAAAAATAATTTTTTTTAAATGTTTAATTTTTGAGAGCAAGCGAGCAGGGGAGGGGCAGAGAGAAAGGGAGACACAGATTCCAAAGCAGGCTCCAGGCCATGAACCCGCAAACCGTGAGATCATGACCTGAGCAAAAGTCGGATGCTTAACCAGCTAAGCCACCTAGGCGCCCCTGTGCTTATTTAAGGCTAGGTTTAGAGAAAGGCCTCTGGTGCTCAGTTCAAGGGATAAACATTGTTAATAATAACTGTGTTGTGTGAGAGAGTAAGAAATAAAGGCTTAGCCCCAGGGATTCTAGTTTTCCCTTCTTCATATCCCGTGGTTGTATTTCCTAGAGGGCACTCCCTCTGGAGATAGCGAATACATTTTTAAAAAAATATATCACGCTTTTGTGTGTTTTATCTTATCGATGTTTTAATTTTCCTGCCTCTTCAGAGACTAGGCATTGAAAAGACTGACCCTACCACACTGACCGATGACGAGATAAACAGATTTGCAAGATTGGACATTGATCCAGAAACCATAACTTGGCAAAGAGGTACCAGTGTGATGCACGCGCCCCATTGGCTTTCAGTGTGCTGCACACCCCTCCCTCCTGTGGGGCTTATTCGAGTGTAAGGGCCAGAAGCGTGTGTGTTGGTGTCTTCATGGCTAAGGCATGACCAGGATGGCGACTGACTTGTTTTTTCTGGCCACCTCCATCAGTCTCTCTCTTTAGGAGCTGTAATCAAACCTCCTCCCGTCAGGTTACTTGGACATTTTGCTGGCTTTTCAGTGTTGATTGCAGCGAGGGTAGTTTTAAGGAAGTTCATGCGTAAACCAGAAATAACACTCTACAAGTTTCTTTTTATGCTAAAAGTTTGGGTTTCATGAAGTAGAGAAATTACGTTTAACCACTTCTTGAATCATGCTGTTCTTTACTCGCAGAACGCTTATTTGATGCACGTGACTTACATTTTCTTGTCACTCTCTAGGTTGCCTACTCATTTTTACCTCATTTTATTAAACTCTTGTAACAAAGTAGGTAGCCTTCAAGGTTTAAACAGTTGGCAGCGGGGTGAGTGTGTTGCCTGGCCTCACTGCCAGTAGGTTTCCTCGGTACAGCTGGCATAGCTTAGAATTGTATTTGGTACCAACGGTGCATCTGTGCTTTCCCTGTCACTGCTGAGGAGTTTTTATCCAGTCATGCAGAAGGCAGCTGATGGCAAGCTTATTGACTGACTGCTTCTGTGATTTTCATTGGTTCAGTAACTATTGCTAGCTAATAGCATTTTTAAAAATTTTGTTTTTAAGTTTATTTTTGAGAGAGACAGAGACAGAGCATGAGTGGGGGAGGGTCAGAGAGAGAGGGGGAGACACAGAATCTGAAACAGGCTCCAGGCTCTGAGCTGTCAGCACAGAGCCTGATGCAGGACTTGAAATCATGGACTGTGAGATCATGACCTGAGCCGAAGTCAGATACTTAACTGACTGAGCCACCCAGGCGCCCCCTTTTTAAAATTTTTTTAATGTTGATTTGAAAGCTTATTTATTTGTTTTGAAAGAGAGAGAGAGAGAGAGAGCCAGAGAGAGCAAGCTGGGAGGGACAGAGATAGAGGGAGACAGTGAATCCAAAGCAGGCTTCATGCTATCAGCACACAGCCTGATGAGGGGCATAAACTCACAAACTGAGATCATGTCCTGAGCCAAAACCAAGAGTCAAACACCCAACCAACTGAGCAACCCAGGTGCTCCAGGTTAATGGCATTTTAAAGATGACTCCTTTAGAGTTTGCCTGGCTGGCTCAGTCAGTTAAGCATCTGACTCAGGTCATGATCTTGTTGTTTGTGAGTTTGAGCCCTGCATCGGGCTCTGTGCTGACAACTCAGAGCCTAGAGCCTGCTTCAGATTCTGTGTCTCCCTCTCTCTCTGCCCCTCCCCAATTTGTACTCTGTCTCTATCTCAAAAATAAACAAACATTAAAAAGTTTAAAGATGACTGCTTTATTATCTAAAATCACATTGATATTCCTCTTCCTTTGCTTCCGTAGGTAGATGGTATAATATTTTATGAGGAATAAGCTTAAGACTTATTTTGAAAATTTAGCATCTCATTCAATTTTCCTTTGCTTTATGTCTAATTCATGCTTTCCAGGAAAGTAGAAGCAGACCAGGAAAAAGTAGATCCTACCTATTGACTGGCTATTTTATATAGAGAAATCAAATACAAAGAACTTGACATAGTTTTTGAAAATAAGAGTAGGCTCCAACAAGCCACTAGATCCTTCACTTGCCAAGTGGGGTATGTGAGTGTGAGTGTGTGTGTGTGTGTGTGTGTGTGTGTGTGTGTGTACCTGCACACGTGTATGTGTGCATGCATTGTACAAGACCTTGCTTTGGGGGTTTAACTTAAAAAAAAAATTTAATGTTTACTTTTGAGAGAGAGACAGAGCGTGAAGCAGTGGAGGGGCAGAGAGAAAGAGAGACACAGAATCTGAAGTAGGCTTTAGGCTCTGAGCTGTCAGCACAGAGCCTGATGTAGAGCTCGAACTCAGAAACACCGAGATCATGACCTAAGCCAAAGTCGGATGCTTAACCGACTGAGCTGCCCAGGCATGATGACAGTCTTTATGGAAAATAATTTCACATATAATCAAACACCTTAAAAATGTCTCTCCTGTTTGACCTGTTTAGTGTATGAACTGGTTTGTTGTTCATTTTGTGTTTTATTATTGTTTGGTACATCACACAAGAAACAAAATTGGTAATACACCAAAATGTTAACAGTAATTAGTCCTGGAAGATGGAGTTAAGATTAGTTAGCTAGTTGATCTTTGCCATGGGGTATACAATTGGATACATATTCTGTCATCAGAATGGAAATTGTTTCCTCTAAGTGTGCTACAGAAAAGAGCATGCCTGTTACCTAGCATGCTTCAGAGAGCATTCGCCTTGCCCTGCATTTACGGTGTCTCTCGGGATGGTGTACCATCAGTGACTCATCCCACAGAACAATAACCTTGGCCTTTTAGAAAACTGGCCTCCTCTGTTTTCCTTTTCACACGTAATGGGCTTTAAAATAGATGCCAGATTTGTAGTTAATTGTTTGAATTCTCTAGACAGAATAAAACCAAGCCACTCTATGTTTCTTTAAAAATATCCTTTTTGGGGGCACCTTGATGGCTCAATTGGTTGAACGTCTGACTCTTGATTTCAGCTCAGGTCATGGTCTGGTGGTATGTGGGTTCAAGCCCCACACTGGACAGCCTGGAGCCTGCTTGGGATTCATTGTCTCCTTTATCTGTACTACCCCCCACCCAAAATAAATAAATAAACATTAAAAATATATATCCTTCTTTAGGGGTGCCTGGCTGGCTTAGTCAGTAGAGCATGTGACTCTTGATCTGGGATTATGAGTTCAAGCCCCAAATTGGGGGCAGAGGCTACTTAAACATGAAATCTCTGAGGGGTGCATGGGTGGTTCATTTGGTTGAGCTTCTTATTCTTGATTTTGGCTCATCATCATCCTAGGGATGTGGGATCAAGTCCTGCATCGGGCTCCACACTGAGTGTGGAGTCTGCTTAAGATTTTCTCTCTCATCACACTGAGATACCTCACGCCAGTCAGAGTGGCTAAAATGAGCAAATCAGAAGACTCTAGATGCTGGCGAGAATGCGAAGAAACAGGCGTCCTCCTACACTGTTGGTGAGAATGTAAACTGGTACAGCCCCTCTGGAAAACAGTGTGGAGGTTCCTCAGAGGTTAACAATAGAACTCCCTTATGACCCAGCAATAGCACTGCTAGCAATTTACCCAAGGGATACAGGAGTGCTGATGCATAGGGGCACATGTACCCCAATGTTCATAGCAGCACTCTCCACAATAGCCAAAACATGGAAGGAGCCTAAGTGTCCATCAACGATGAATGGATCAAGAAGATGTGGTTTATCTATACAATGGAATACTACATGGCAATGAGAAAGAATGAAATCTGGCCATGTGTAGCAACATGGATGGACCTTGAGGGTGTTATGCTGAGCGAAATAAGTCAGGCAGAAAAGGACAAATATCATATGTGTGCACGTATAGGAGGATTAGGAGGAACTTAATGAGGACAAGGGGGAGAAGAAGGGGGGAAATGGTGGGGGAAAGGGAGAGAGGCAAACCATGAGAGACTCTTGAATGCTGACAAAAACTGAGGACTGATGGATGTGGGGGGGAGCGGGGAGATGGGCATGGAGGAGGGCACTTGTGGGGATGAGCACTGGGTGTTATGTGGAAACCAACTTGACAATAAAGTAGTTGTAAAAAAAATAAAAATAATAGAAGGCTCTAAAAAAAAACTGTAATCTTCACTAATCTAAAAAAAATTTATTTTCTTTCTCTCTCTCTCCCACTGCCTTATCCCCTGCTTGCATTCTCTCTCTAAATTAAAAATACATATATTTTTAAAAAATAGGGGGCTCCTGTGTGGCTCAGTTGTTTAAGCCTCAGACTTCAGCTCAGATCGTGGGTTGGAGCCCCGCATCATGCTCTGTGCTGTCAGCTTCAGATCCTCTATCTCCTTCTCTCTCTGCCCCTCCCCTGATCATCTGCTCTCTATCTCTCAAAAATAAACATTAAAAAAATAAAGAGACTAAACATAACCTTTTAAAATAATTTCCTGTTCATTTATAGTATGGGAGCATCATTTCTGAAAGTGAACCCATATTCTAGCTTCGACATCAGCTTTGAAATCAGATAATTGCAGACAGCCATGAAGTTGGACTTGTTGCTGTTGGGTTAACTTGCTGGGCTTGTCCTGAAAATTGTTCTGTGTCTTCTCTTTCTCCTGTAGTGTTGGATACCAATGACCGATTCCTGAGGAAGATCACAATTGGCCAGTCTCCAACAGAGAAAGGGCACACACGGACGGTAGCTGTTCATTTGTTCTAAGTAAATTTGTTCTTGCGAACCAGATCCTTGACGCTTCCGCCCTCCTCCGTCCTCTCCCCTACGATCAATTCTGCCAGGTGTTGTTCTGCCTTCTCCTTTTTAAAATGGAAGCGAGTAGGTGTGTGGGACCGAGCACTCCTGACAGCTCTTGCAGTAAATCCCGTGTGTCACCTGTGTGTTTCTCCCCCAGTATTTTTTCCTGGAGGTGGAGAGCCCCCAGTGAACATCCTTGTATGTGACTTATTCAAACTGCCTCTGTTTTTGTGGCCATTTATATGTTCCTCCGATGTAACAGCTTCCATGTTGTTTCCTCATGGGTTAGGGAAACCATTGCCACTCGAAGGCTGCCTTCAGCAGAGATTGTTTTTTTCCTGCTAGAGCGTTTATTTTTAGAAGTTAACCACTCAAGGTCTTGGAAGAGTTGATTGCAGATATCTGCCCTTGGAGAATTATTTTCATTAAGTTTTTTGTGCACGACTCTGTCAGTCTGTCCACTGAAGGTATTCGTTTAAGCCTTGGGTGCAAACAGGGCTTGGCCTTGGTGATTCAATCTTCTAGTTTAATGCAATGTTGCCTGTTGTGTCTCTTCCCTGCACACAGGCCCAGTTCGATATCTCAGTGGCCAGTGAAATCATGGCCGTCCTGGCGCTCACCAGTTCACTGGAAGACATGAGAGAGAGACTGAGCAAAATGGTGGTGGCATCCAGCAAGAAAGGGGAGCCCATCAGTACCGAAGATCTGGTGGGTGCCCGGGTTCTCTGAGCTCGGTGACACATCTGTGTCTGTCAGGGCATCTCAGTTACTGATGAATGCACTGATTTTCCTACTTGTAAGACAATTATTAAATTTATAAACAGTACTTCGTGGCGAGTAGTAGATGGATTGCCCCAGTAGTAGACCACAGGTTTCAGATGGTTTGAGCAACAGCTCGAACCTGTGAGAATTTCTAAAAGCGGATGTATGACTTCAATTTTCAGAGAACATCAAATGTCCCAGCGAGGTCCTTAATAGCTGAGCCTGGAGTCACACCCTGACCTCTCCCTGGGACAGGTCTCCTGGGACAGGTCTCCCTGCTGAGAGGCCTCTTGGCGTGAGGCTTGTTGGCCACCATATCCACGCTCATAAGCGCATTGGAAACAACTCATTTGCTCTTCTCTCTGATGGTCCTCCTAGGCTACCTGGGAGCCTGCTTCGAGTTCTGTGTCTCCCCTGCTCCTGATCACACTCTGTCTTATCTCTCTTGAAAATAAACATTAAAAGCTTTTTTAATGTAAAGTTTTACACCCAAACCAGAAACTTGAAAACTCACCAAAAATGAATATGGGTGTGATCCGTAGCTTTATCTGCTTTGCTACTGGTTTGTTCAACTATGGTTGGATGGTTTCAAAGAGAGACCAGATATTTAAGAGTTTGTATTGAACTCCTGGGTAAATTTTCAGTTTCAGCTTTGGGAAACACACACTGAATTTGGTGTTTAGCATTTCTGCCCAGACATCAAAGTTAGAAATAACTCAGTTCTCTATGAGCTAGCATTTCTGTGCTATAAACTAGTATAAAATGGCTTCCTCTCATCAGTCAGCAACAGAGCTTGATTGAGATGCTTGTTTCCAGAGTTCCATGTTTTTCACAAATTACACGTGGATGTCATTTTCATTCTGTGTGTTATCTCTGATTAAAATAAGTGGTAACTTCATAGTATATCCAGAAAAAATAAATAAATGGATGGTATAGTTCAAGTGAAAGTCCTGATTGGTGCACAATGGCTAAAAAAAGGAAGACTTAAGAATGTTGAGTTTTGGTTTGAAAAGGTTGGGGTTTTTTGCAAATCAGAAACAATGCTTCATGCCTTTGTTTTGTAGGGGGTGAGTGGTGCACTGACAGTGCTTATGAAGGATGCAATCAAGCCCAATCTCATGCAGACATTAGAGGTGAGCAGAGTGACCGCTGCCTTCCCAAATCGGTCTTCCGCGTCAGACCAGAGCGGTTATAAAGCACACTTCTCTTGCGGAGTCAGGGAGTTCTGTACCTGCTCGTGTCTCTCTTCCCATTCTTTCTCACTGCTGTGATTGGGATGCTGCTGAAATAGAAAAGAGGGGGCTTTGTATTTTTCTTCTGGAAAGTCTTTTTCTTTCAGATTCCAGCTAACTTTCATCCCCTTGACCATGTTGGTGGTGCCGCTCATGATGTCTTAATTTCCACAGGGAACTCCAGTATTTGTCCATGCTGGACCGTTTGCCAACATCGCACATGGGAATTCCTCCATCATTGCAGACCGGATCGCACTCAAGCTTGTTGGCCCTGAAGGGTTTGTGGGTGAGTAGTTTTGGAAAATCAGTGAATAAATTATTTCCCTTTTAATGTCAAAGGAGTTAGGATGGCCTTTTTACTGTTGCTTTTCTCCTTACTTACAGTGACGGAAGCAGGATTTGGAGCTGACATTGGAATGGAAAAGTTTTTTAACATCAAATGCCGGTATTCTGGTCTCCGCCCTCACGTGGTGGTGCTTGTTTCCACTGTCAGGGCTCTTAAAATGCACGGGGGCGGCCCCACGGTGAGGACCAAGAGTTGGAAGAATCTGGTTGTTGGGAATGTTCTGAAGGCTGAAAGGAAGTTGGGATGACTTGTGCCTGTTTCTTCACGAAGCTGCTCATACTCTTATGATTAATAGGGCGCCAGAAGCAAGAGGTGTTCAGACGGCTCTTGTAGTGGCTGCCTTACCGCTCATAGGCACTGTCAGCTCTTGGCGTTTAAAGATGGTGGCAATGGGCTTCATGGCTTATCTTTCTGATGATATCTAAGCCCTTTCAAGGACATGTGCTTGGCTATATCGACAAAAAACCCTTTATGTTTAGACTGTTCTTTTTAAATGAGTCCCATTTTCCCTCTAAATAGTGATGCTGGCAGCCAGCCAAGCAAACCATTTAACTGAGACAGAGGTCAGTGCCTTCTTGAAAGGCACATGCTGCATGGCGCTAGTGCCGAGCAGGAGGGAGGGGAAGGAGAGAGGTAGGTCTGACCTGGACTGTGTCTGGGTAACAGAGAGAAACTAGGTTAGGACTAGCTTATCTTCAACTCCAACCTGAACTTTGCATTTTCCTGAATTCCTGCTCGTTAGAAATTGTACTTTGTATCCTATTATTTTAATACCTTTTCTTCAGCACATGTGCACGGAGAAATTATGCTAGTTTTCATAAATTACTTGAAGAAGTAGTAAATTCCTAGCCTTCTTAAATTCCAGAAGCTGGTCTTACAACTTGAGAAATAAGAGCCCCCTCTCTTAAAATCATTGTTTCTTTTCTTTTTTTTTTTTTTTAAATTTTTTAAAGAAATCTTTGTTTTTGAGAGAGAGAGAGAGAGCACGTGTGTGCATACGCAAGTTGGGGAGGGGCAGAGAGAGACAGAAACACAGAATCCCAAGCAGGCTCCAGGCTCTAAGCTGTCAGCACAGAGCAAAACCCAGGGCTCAAACCCATGAACCAGACAATCATGACCTAAGCTGAAGCTGGACTCTTAACCAACTAAGCCCCCCAGGCGACCCTAGAATCACTGTTCTTAGTGTAGCTATCATAGCAGTTCTGAAGCATTTTAGTCCCAGAACTTGTTTTCATTTAAAATTCTTGAGGCATTGAAAGAACTTGTGTTTAGGTAGTTATATCTATTGGTATTCACTGTATTGGGAATTGAAAATGAGTTACATTTTAACAAAAACAATTTTTTTTTCATGAAAAGTTGTTACCTTTTCCAAAACAAAATCTAAGCATCATACAGTTTTCAGATCTCTTTCTTATCTGGCCTAATTGAAGACTACTGGATTCCTATGTTCTCCATGTGATCAGTTGTGTTAGCACATGTGTTGTATTCTTTCCAAAAGTCCATTGTACACTCAGAGAATGAGTGTGAAAAGGGCCATGATATCTTGGAATGATTATAGAAATAGTCTTGACCTCATGGACCCCTTGAAAGCATTTGGCCCCGAGACCATGCTGAGAGAGCCACTGCCATAACACAACCCCAGGACACCTCTCCAGTCTCACTTGTACCCCAGGTAGCAAAAGCACTCCAAGCCCACGAATGCAAGATGGACCCCTTTATCTTCCCAGTTATAACCAACATGTTTTCCTCTTGCACCGCTCACACTATTGCACCTTCTTTCCTTCTTTCCTCCTTTCCTCCTGATCTTATGGTCTGAAAAATAATGCCGGACACTTAACCCAGGGAGCAGTGAGAGGAGAGCCTCACACATAGCTTCACTCCTGTCAGGGAGCCAGACCTGCTGCTCACATTCCATTGTGGAGCTACATGTAAGCCCCAGAATATGGCGGCTCAGGTCCCCGCCTATTGCCCTGCCGCTCAGTGGCCCTCTTTGGAGACAGAAGAATGGGAGCGGACCACGCTGAGAAGCTGAAGGCTTCTTGGGCACTGTCTGCTGTCCACCGTGAGTCCCTGGAATCAGCACTTTCTCCTCAGCGCTCGTACCTGGGGATGCAGCAGGGCCAAGCCACCGGCAACCTCACTGCTTAAGTATTCTGACTCCTTTCAGTATAATCTGATGGAGGGAGAAAATCCTGTGTTGTGTCACTCTTGTTTGCATTGCTCAGGCTCCCTACTTCAACCGCTCAAAGGCATGCATTGGCTCCATGGAGTAGCTCAGGAATCCATCACAGGGCTTGTCACAGACTCCACTGGCGGACATTCAGGGTGGGCTTTCTGACCACTGCCTTTTTCTATACGTGGACCTTTACTTCCGCCCCCACAGAAGGTTGTGCTCGCTGAGGTTATGGCCCTTGCCTAGAACACATCCCTTTCCCCACCGCCTTCACAGATCCATCCTCACCTCCCTCCGTCAGGCCACAGAGGTCTCCCACTCGGCTCAAACCAGACATTTTTGTTGTGTGCAGTAGGGCTCGTCATATGCCCTAAATCCCTCAGGCAGGAAACAACCTTCTCCTGCTGTAAACCACCCCTCCCCCCGCTAGCATGCAGCTTCGGGCCTTTTACACGCAGCAAGGTGTCATTTTAAGCTAAAACTGGATTGTAAATAGAAAATGCCTCTGACTTTGCCTCCTTTCCTTTCAGGTTACGGCTGGACTGCCTCTTCCCAAGGCTTACATAGAGGAGGTAACTTCCATCATTTCTAACCACTTTTCCCAGAGAGCACCACACCCCGAATCGTTTCTCAGGCCAGCCTGTTTGGAAATGAGGGGGGTGGGTATGGCTCCTGGAGGCAGGGGCACTAAAAGGCTTGCTTCATGCTGAAGACTCTACCTGAGTGAGGTAGGGAAGAAGTGCTTCATAAAACAGGCACCCCCCGCCCGGTGCCTGCTAGTGAGGCCAGTGGTTGGTTCTCGGTAGGGAGCAGTTTTCCCCCAGGGGACATTTGGCAATATCTAGAGACCTATTTTTGATCATTTCAACTTTAGGTAGAAAGTGCTGCTGGCACTGAGTAAAGGCTAAGGATGCTGCTGAACAAACAGCGAGCAGCGCACAGGGCAGCCCCCCGGCAGAGAGGCACTTGGCCCCAGCGTCAGGGGTGCTGAGGTGGGGAAACCCTGCCCTGTAGACTAACGTTTCCTTCCACGGCCATCCCGCATCGGCTGCTCACTTACCAAATGCCATCTGAGTCTGAAGGAAGCAGGGACTTTTTGTGAAATGGCTTTTCCTCCACAGACTTAAATCCACCTTAAAAGGGCCACTATGCAGTCAGGACCCTGGTTATTTTTCTAGGTATAGTTTCTAAGCTGATTTGGTTTGTAGCTGTCAAGGAGGAGCTCAAAGAAGAATTGTGAACCTTTTCCTTTTTATATCATTTACTACCAAACTCCCTGGAGGCCGTTTGGGGTGGTTCTGTGAGAGACAGAGGGGAGGGTCAGCCGCCGCCACTGTGAATTCAACTCTTCTGCCTCTTTTGGAGGCTTTCAAGTTGTCAAGCAATCGAGTGCCACTGTTCAAGCCCTACATGAAGTATTTCAGAAGCAGCTAGAAAAGAATTGTTGGTGCCTTGAGTCTGCCTGTCTTCTGAGTTATGATTTGCCTTTTATGGTCATTTGTCTGATTCATGCGTAGGAGGGGAATTCACAGTTCTGGCCCTCCTGCCACCCCACAGCCTTTCCTGTGTCTAATTAGAGTGACTGCCCCTCACTGGCCCAGCTGGTGTCTTCGTTTACGAAATTCTACTTCTTAAAAACTGTTCTCAATCGGTCTTACATATTAATTGGTTTTCATGTGACTAGAGGTAAAGAATTAGCAGTGCTCTTTAGAATATCAACTAAATCCTAATTTTAGTTTTCAACTATTAAAGGGGAAGAAAGGCACAAGTCCTGTTTATAACCCTAATTGTTTTCTACCTTTATCTTACCCCCTTTTTCTGCTCTTTTATTGAATCCACAGACCAAGGGCTGTTAATGCCGCATTTTGCTCATGATCCAGTGTGTTTATTTTTATATATAAGACTATCATATTTTTATCTTAAAAATATTTAATGTATTTTTAAGCTTAGAATGGTAGCATCCTTTTTGTAAAAGAAAGTTAAACAATGTAAGGGTATAATACATGATTTGAGTCCCCTGAACAGTTTGGTGTATATTTTTGAACATTTAAGACATTTCATAAATATATACATGTATTTTTCTATTTGTCCAAAACTGGAATTAATGAAGCTGTCCATAGTTTTGTAACTTTGGCACACTTTAGTACGTCTTTGATAGTTCTCACATTAATACAGATTATCTCACTTTTCCTGGCATCTGCATGGTACATATTTATAGAGTGTATACATCATAATTCACTGGCGCAGTCTGCCATTGAAGGAGGTTTGTGTTTGCACTTTTCCAAGGCTGCAAACAGAGCTGCCATTCAAATTTAACACATTTAAAGGTATGTTTTCTTAATTACTTTCCTTTAAACATAATAGTATTTGGTTCCTAAAGATGGCATTTATCTTGTTTTCTTTGTCCCGAGTGGAGGTACCTGGTTGAGCTCATTAGAACCTTGGAAAGCATCACTGATCACTTCGTGTTTTCTGATGGCATGTATGGTGGCTGTGTAATGAACACTAGGCGCTGTGTTCTGTCTTCTGTGCAAGATGCTGAGTTTGTACTCATTGGACCATATGAGTACATAACACCTATAAACACAAGGTTGTAAATGTAATTTACTTAAGAGCGACTAATTCCCTGCAAACAGCACACATGCTATTAAGATGTGGTGTGATGATAGCAGCTCTGCCTGCCCTCATGTTTTCAAGATAGCCAGGAGACGAGCTAGTGTCCCTCCAATGTTACACGCTGGTCCAAGGTTATGGCTCCCTCGCGCCCCCTCACCACGGTGTGGAAATGTGCCAGCAGATCTGCTGTTAGCTTGTTCTGACAGTGAGTGGCTGGATGCTGGTTCCAAGAGAAAGGATCCCTTTTAAGAACCTGCAGCTGGCCTCATGGACCTTTCCCTGTTGTTTTTACAGAACCTGGAGCTGGTGGAAAAAGGCTTCAGTAACTTGAAGAAACAAATTGAAAATGCCAGAATGTTTGGAGTTCCAGTGGTAGTGGCTGTGAATGCATTCAAGTGAGTACAAAGAGTAGGAGTCGAGGGGGACTGTGGAAAATGGTCAGAAAACGTCTCCTGGAGCTGACGGTAGCACTGCTTTGAGCTTTGTTTTGTTCTCCAGTTCCTGGTATTTGTTATTAAGCCTGTGCTCTTGCAGCCATCAAGGAGGGCCTGTGGTGTGAGTCGCACCACAGACGCCACACAGACTCGTCACTTCTCTCACTGGGGGTCCAGAGGCAGATTTGGCTCCTGTGGGTCCCCTTCTCCACTGGGTGAAGTGGGTGACACACAGGCTGAAGTTAAGTGTTCTTTTTGCTCTCTAGAGGCCTTTTGTGCCAACAGAAGGTCATAGCCCTACGGAGTTCCATTATTTCAGTAGGTCTAGTGGGATGTTCTCTTGACAAAGAGTCGAACATATTGAGCTAGAAGTGTTCGTGCGAGAGAGAACTTGTGTAGGCCGTGTAGGTATTGTAGTGCTAGTTTTGGTCTTGTTATAATGGCCTAACCACAGCAGATCGGGAGGCAGCATTTTAACAAAGCTGGTATTTATTGATTCCTGTGATGTGCCTGGAATGTTCTAAGTATTTTGCATGCGTTTGTCAACTAAGCTTGATGACATCCCAATGAAATAAATGCCATGATGATTCCCACTTTACCACGTGGAAACCAAAGCACATAAAGATTCAATAACTAGCCAAGAGTCCACCCAGATCCTAACTTAGGGAGCCAGGATTCAAATCCAGTCTGTATTGCTTGGTTAGTTTCCATTTATCAGTGAGTAACTCAAAAGAGTTTGTCCTCTCTAGCTGTCATCGGTGCTTTAACATGAAGTGCTTCCTTTACAGGACAGATACGGAGGCTGAGCTGGACCTTGTTGTCCGCCTTGCCAAGGAACATGGGGCTTTCGATGCTGTGAAATGCACTCACTGGGCAGAAGGGGGGAAGGGCGCCCTAGCCCTAGCTCAGGCCGTCCAGAGAGCAGCTCAGGCACCCAGCAGCTTCCAGCTCCTTTATGACCTCAAGGTGGGTTACTTGCTGTAAGACAAAAAAAAAAAAAAAGGCACAATGAGGTTTCTGTGTAGCTGCCTCTTTAGAGCCCGTGTTTAGCATCTTCAGCTTTATGAGATTGATTCCCATGTAGGTGACTTACACAGTCACAGCCTGGGCTCCCAACCCTAGACAGCTTTCTTAACCAATGCATGTGTCTGCTTATTTACAGAGTAGCAGGTTCAGGCAAGAACACTCCAGGAGGTTGGCTCTTGGCCTAACTTCTGAAAAGGCTCACAGGACCTTCTCTTTGCTGGCAGGAGAAAGGGTTAAATGCAGAACCAGTAGTATAATTCACTACAGCCTTTATTCCAAGGCATTAGCCACACTGTGGCAAATTGGCAAGGAGCTACATCAAGCTCACAAAAGCTTTCTGACCACTTCCCAGTAGCTGGGGAAGGCAGTGTGCTCCCGAGCTCACTTCCTAGTTCGGGGCGTGCAGAGAGGCTCTTCGGTACAGAGGCTTCGGCATTCTTTTCTTCACTGAGTAACTTTAAGAGGCACTGCTTATTCTGTGATGTGATAAAGTTAGTTCTCAGAAACATTGTTCTTATAGTAGGGTTGCATTTTGTGTTCAGTTTTCTGTGCGTGTATTTCAGGATATGATTAGACGTGAAGCAGTGTGCCCACAACTGGATGCTTTGTGAGAAACCTGGGATGGATGTGGTAGTTAATTCTGCTTGTATTTTCCAGGCTGGTTCTTAGCTTGGTTTTTAAAAAATAATCCTAGACTTTCAAAAATAGCCATAAAAAGGTAGAGGGAAGAAACCCCAGTGTTTTTGAATTTTTAGCATTCTCTTGTTTCTGTTTGCCCTTTGCAGATAAAATACACTGACATTTCACTGACATTGTCCTATTGACATTGACGTTTTCCCGTTAGACTTTAGTTTTCGAGACTGGTTTGAAAATCTGTTCAACCAATCATATTTTCAGGAAATGCCATAAACACAAATGTGTACACACATGCAAAGAAAGCATTTATTAAGGGACTCTCTCTAGGCCTATCTTCGGTACCTCAGTTAGGAACCTCAGTCCTTGAAGACCAGCAGGAGGCCCAGAAGATATGGAGTAATAAAGACTTTATCACTCGTTTCTACTTGGAATGTTCTCTGTTCTGGTAAACAGGAGGCTGCCATTTTTTGTCTTTCTTAGCATCTGTTGGTCTTCAGTCAGCCCTCAGCGAAAATGCTTTTGCTTCAGAAGCTCTGAATGTGCCTCGGCATTTATAAAGCTCCAGTGATAAGCTGCATAGGAAAGTAATCTCTTTCGCATCTTTATACAACCGTGATTGAACAGTCCCTTTATTTTTGTCCATTATATAAAGTCTCTCCTTAAATTATCACTGCGTAGCTCAAAAGGGAATTTTTATCTTTATAAATTGTTGCTCCTTTCAGAAAACAACATTTGCCCAATGTGTCCTCCTAGCCTTAGTTGCTAGGGAGCATAGAGTCAGGTATATTGCCTAATTTTAGTACTTTGCTCATCCAAGGAGCCTTCCTTCCCATTTCCTTTAGGCAGTCTCTCCTTATTGCTGTTTGCTCTGCATCCTCGTTCCCCAGTGGAGCAGCCCCATGGCGGGGGTGGGGGTAGGGCCCTCACTGGGTGACTGACCACTGGCCTCCGTGCCTGGCCCTGTTTGCTTCAGGTGCCACAGAAGGCATGGCCTTCATGGCACTCGCGGTGCCTGTTGTCGTGTAAGTCACTGGGTGTTTTTTAAATACGTAGGTGATTTTGTTTTTATGGCTATTTCTAAGCAACAGTGATTCGCAATCACTGTCTTATGTTAAAAATAGCATCTGCCTCTCATATAACAAACTGGGAATTAGTTGTTGGGTGGATACTTGTTGTCTTCCGTCAGGAGTATCCCAGGCCTGGTTCCACAGGGGTCTGATCTCCAATATTAGAATGCTACTTTGTATTTATGAAGAATGAAGTATTCTTGTGTAGTCAGCACTATTGTTTATGGCACCCTTAGGGTGGTCCTAAATACACACGCATGCGCACACGTACACACACACACACACACACACACACACACACAGAGCAACCTCATGTCTGTGGGACATTTTCCACTTATAAAATCTGGAGCTTGGTATTAAAAAAAAATACATCTAAGCCACACGCACGTCACATTATTTGTGTATCTGTTCGCATGTGTAAAAGCATCTTTCTGCCCTTTCGGGAACTTTGACCTGGAGCGTGGCCCTGCCCCGGTGCCGCAGCATCATGTGTGTCTACTCGTGACATCCCCTCTCTTTCCTGTGGATTAGCTTCCAGTTGAGGATAAAATCAGGATCATCGCGCAGAAGATCTATGGGGCCGATGACATTGAATTACTCCCCGAAGCTCAACAGAAAGCTGAAGTTTACACAAAACAGGTAGGTGTTTGGTTGGTTGGTTTTTTCAGCTCTTTACAGAGCAGCCCAGGCCTCAGAGCCCCCGAGTTCTCCCTGCCATGCTGGGTGCCCTCTGCTTCACTTCTCTGGGTGACGGTCTTCTCTTCTCCCCTCTGGATAATGAGTTTGCTTAGGTGGTGCAGTCCTTTATCTCCCCAGAGGTGGGATATGAAAAGTGTCGAAAAGCCATCGAGAAATAGGGAGTGTCTTCCTCAAATACGGAGAGCCTGCCTTCAGTTGTGTCCTCACGTCTGCTCCAAACTATCACTTTTAATTGGTTATATAGATGAAAATAAAATACTCACTTTTGGAATATGGTTGTGAGTGCTTACCTCCTTCACCCAACAGTGATTCTTTTTTGTGGGGGCAGGGATCTCGAATACTAAGCTCGAGGTCAGTGAGGTAGACATGGATATGAAGGGAATTAGATGTTTCATTGTTTTTTAATTTTTAAAAATTTTTAATGTTTATTTTTGAGAGAGCGAGCGAGCACACAGGGCAGGGCAGAAAGAGAGGCAGACAGAATTTGAGTCCGGCTTCAGGCTCTGAACTGTGAGCACAGAGCCCCACATGGGGTTTGAACTCATGAACCACGAGAACATGACCTGGGCCGAAGTCATATGCTTAACTGACTGAGCCACCCAGGCGCCCCGGGAATTAGATGTTTTAAATAAGTCGGAGAATCCGTATCATGACAATGCCCAGATGTGCTTTGTCGTCAGCTTTTCACTTGCCCTGCTTTGTTCCTTTCTCTGCCCAGGGCTTTGGGAACCTGCCAATCTGCATGGCCAAGACACACTTGTCCTTGTCTCACAACCCAGAGCAGAAGGGTGTGCCCACAGGCTTTGTCCTGCCAATCCGAGACATCCGCGCCAGCGTTGGGGCCGGTTTCCTGTACCCCCTGGTGGGGACGGTGAGTGCTGCAGGCAGAGTGGGGGGCTGTTCATCTGGGCTTCTCATCTGGAAGTGATCCCTGAAACTGTCCAGCGAGTGGCAGCTGAGCAGAGTTCACGGCCGAGGAGCAAGCTGGAGTCGGGCCTGTCAGGGTTAATCCCGCCGTGGATCATCCTCGTGTCCATTCAAGGATGAAGCCATGACTGCTTGTGGTGAACAACAGTTCTGTTTCCCAGGGGCAGTATGACCTTGACTGAATCCAGGACAAGCCTCATCGATAGCCTGTGATAGTGCTAATGTATAATCACAGCTGACGCTTATTGGGTACCTTTCACAGATGAATTCAGTCCTGCTAACCGTCCTTGGGGGGGTAGGGACAGAGGCTCCTACACTCCCTCCAGAGGCTCCTACACTCCCTCGTCTTCTTGACAGGCTTGCAGCTTATGCCTGAAACTCCAGGAATTGGTTGTTTCTGAGTAAAGAACTGCCCCCTTAAAATGTAGATGAAGCCTTTAGAGGTGGAAAATGAGGTTGCTTATTTCC
Organism: Proteles cristata cristata; assembly: GCA_017311185.1. Taxonomy (NCBI): domain Eukaryota; kingdom Metazoa; phylum Chordata; class Mammalia; order Carnivora; family Hyaenidae; genus Proteles; species Proteles cristata. Next base: position 856,094 of record JAESUZ010000388.1, on the reverse strand, counting down.
ATTTGGAGATGCATTATCAAATGCTTCCTTATCTTACGACTTTATGCATATTAAAGGGGGAGCTTTGCTGACAGAGAGGGAGAGGGGTGCTTAAGGGCACACTCACAGTGTGCACTGACCTTCCCAGATTAACGCAGATCCTGTGCCTAGGTTTTCCCCTTTGACCAGCCCAGTGGCCTACACCTGCAGCTTGTCCTTACCTGCAGTACAGGACTGAAATGGTAAGCTGAGCCAATTTCCAATGGAAAAGAAACCAACAATTCTCCTACTGGAGCTGCATTACTCTTTCAGGATAGAAAGAAAGTGGTAGGAGATGGCATTATAGAATCTGAAGTATATAACATTAAAACCACATCCAGTTTTCACTGCTGGTTTTGGCCTTGGGCAAGTTATTAAAGATGTGTACCCTGCTCCACCTAGCCTTCAGCGTGGGGCAAACTGGCGCCCCTTCAGCCACTGCAGAGAGCAGGAGGCTGAGCTGCGTCATGACGTTCTTCAGTCCTTGGGATTTATAGGAATTACCTTTCGAAAGGAATGTTCAACCATTGGCCTGGCAGCTTGACTGTCACAGAAACGAGTGTTATTCTCTCCTGACACACTGTCAGCACTGCCAGCTGGAAGAGCAAGAGCTGCACTGCGTTCACTTTCAACATGCATGCAGGGGGATGGCTATAGAGAGGATGGCAAATCAGACAGGTCCAGCCTGAGTTTGCCAGTAGCCTGTCTACCTCAGTGGGCACATGCCCATTGTCTTCAGCATCACCTCCAGGCTTTTCTGCTAGGTCTGAGGACCGGTCCCTTCCTTCCCCCTTCTTGTCCACACACCCAGCAGTTGCCTGCAGGGTTCAAGAATAGAGACTGATATCAGATTCCTATAGAATGTTCTGGGAGGTTATAGTTAAGTTGTGGAAGTTCAGCTTAAACTCTTACTGTCTGGATCTGATTTGGAACTTGTACATATGCATTATACAAGGTATTGTTACAGGTGAAAGTGTATAGAGTTGTTACTTACATGCCTTAAGGATTCGCAGCTAGGTAGTAGTTGTTAAAGTCAGGTCTTTAGAAGAGAAGCAAGTACAAATATAACCTGTAGGCATTATGAACTCTGTTTTAGAAGGCCCAACTGGACCCCTAAGAATAGTGATTGTAAAACTATCTAGATTTTGTACAGAAATTTCTTGGCACAAGTTAAAGGATACTAATTCCTCATGTACTGCTGAAGCAAAATAATATGGACATCAACATAAGACCTACTAAAATAAATTAAAACAAAATTAAAAAGGCAAACCCTACACCTCCCTTTGGTCTTGTGAGGACTGAGGAGGGGGGAGGTGACTCTTCAGCCCGCCCTCCACCTGCCTTAGGAAATGAAGGTGGAAGTCCCTCCTTGCTACTTCTTATTGCAATGGTCAGTGTGGAAGATGGTAGTGAAGCCTGGCATTGGCTTGCCGGAGACACAGTGGTCTCTGTGAGGCCGTAGCAGGATCAGTGACTTGGTGTGTAACAAGAAGAGCGCCCCCTTTATTCACAACTGTAAAATAATACTCTATCTTTGTGCCTTGGGCTTTTTATCTAAAGGGAAGGTAGAAACGAAGATCACTTTATTTTTAATGCTATTTCACATCTCCTAGATGAGCACAATGCCCGGACTCCCCACCCGGCCCTGTTTCTATGATATCGATTTGGACCCAGAAACCGAACAGGTGAATGGGTTATTCTAAACAGGTAAGTTGTTACTGGTGAGAGTTTTGCTTTTTTCCCTTACGAGGCATATTTGTGAATTACGGGACTCCAGCTAATGCTCTGAAAATGCATATTATAATGCTTTCAAAATGTCTGTCTCCAAACATCCAACACATTTTTGGAAAAGGAGCATGGTTTGTCAAGGGGCAGTGTAGAGGAGAAAGCCACTGTGTCGTGAGCTTTAGAGGAATTGGCGCAGAAGCTGGGTTCCGAGTCATTGGCACCCTGGAGAACAGGCGCCACTCGGGGCCTGGGTACTCTGAGTAGATGGTGGGCAGGAGTTAAGTAAAGTCCCAGAACGTAGAAAAGAAGAGGAAACAGTCCAGGATTTCTTGGGGTCTTAAGTAAAAGGCTCCCAGACACTCATCATGATGAATGAGCCTTCCCTAGACACATCTGGTTTAAATTTCAAAAACGTCAAAGATGTAAACCTAAAAAGCTTTCTCCAGGAAAGAAGAAATGGTGTGTAGTGAGAAGATGGGAATTAGACTAGAATTAGCGTTCACTTGTGTTCTTATCAGCAGTAATGGGCTTTTCAACAATGGAGGAATAGCCTCCATGTTTACCGGGAAAGCTGACTTCCCACCTGCACTTAACGCCCCACCGGATCTATCCCCGTGTTTCCAGACAAGTGCAGGTTTGCCATCCCACCTCCCTTCCTAGGAAGCTATTAGCTGTGTACTCCAGCAAAACGGGGAATAAACCAAGAAACGGAAGACCTGGTTTTCAGGAAACCGAGTCCCGATCTGGGCAGTTGTGAAGCGGAATCCTGACAGCTGCAAGTGACCTAGATTTACAAGTCTAGGAATTGAGGAACACTAACTAGAAGGAGCCAAAGACAAGTCTAGGAATTGAGGAACGCTAACTAGAAGGAGCCAAAGACAAGACAGGGTAATAATGCAGAACGAAAGCTCTCACGCTGTTTAAGAGAGTCAAGGTCCAGGTGATGGCAAAGAGTAGTCATCTTCTCAGCAGCTGCAAGGATGGGTGCTCCTACAGAGGGAGAAGAGACCGTGTGCTTGTGTGACACTGGAAATGTCCCCCCGGCTCATGCCTGGCCCGGCCCTGAACAGTGTTCACATAGCCATAGTGGAAGTGCCACGCGTCAGGTCCGTGGGCAAACCCTACTCTACCAGAGTTAGGTGTGGACAGGATGGAAACGTTAACAACTTTGGCAGCTCTAGAGGAGAATGCTGGGGCGGGGGCTGCAGCTCGTAGAAACGTTTACTTCTTGTGTCCTTTCCCTTCTAGATTGCTCCTCTTCGAGAAGCTGCTCTGAATGTCTGGCCAGTGTCTATTCAGGCCGACTGTTGGTTAGGAAGTATGGGGAAGGCGGAGAGGAGTCAGCCCCTGCCCTGAAGATCTTCTAAAAGAAAGAGCAGGAGTTTCCCCAGGAACCTTTCTTCAGTCTTAATTCCCACCACGATGTATAAATTAACGTAAATCATGCACAAGTCTACTTACTTGATTGAAGTTCCACCGAATAAAAGGAAATGATTTTGTGATCTGGATGTTTAAATATGAATTGCAGCCACACAGACTGTGCTGCAGTATCGCTGCCGTCTTGGGGGAGCCCCTTTGCCAGCAGGCCCCCCCGGGACTGAAGAAGCAAGTTGCAAGACATTCTTTATTGACACTGTTGTGTCCCAAGGGGTAAATGACGCATACTTGCAGATTTTTGAGGGGACATAATCGGGACACCTCCTGAGAAGGTGGAGTGGGAAGTAGGGTATAGAGAGAATGTGCCTTTTTAATCACATACCTTTCCATATTGTTCCTTGAAAACAAAGAGATCTGAGAAAGTGCTTATCCACTTCTGTGGGGGGTCGCATTTCTGGTACAGCTTTAGCACCATTTATTTTTAAGTCCTCACAAAGGATGGTCATAACGCCCTGACTACAGGTCCATCCTGTCTGCTCTATTGGTTCAGCAAATGTTCATTGAGCTTATGTGCTCCTGTGCCTGGGCTCTATCCCTCCCTCCGGAATGTTTTCCCTGAAATGTTTCCCTCCTTTTCTTGCTTATCTTCTGTCTCTGTTCTTCCTTTCCTGTTTTCCCTTCCCTCTTCTCCCTTATCTTTCTGCGTTGGATCCTTCCAGAAGATGTTGTATCACCATTGATGCCTATGTAAACACCGCTGGCATTGGCAGAGCAGTATTTTTCCTGGTGTCTTTGGTTTTCTTACATTTAACTCCCTAGGTTCACGTCGGCATTGTAATATAGTCAGTCTTGCCATCCAAAGAATTGATGGTGGTGCTTTGGGGACATATGGTAAAGGGGTCATGAGTGCAGAGCTCCATGCTTTGTGCTGTTCCTGGCACGTTGTACACAATGATGTTGTCGGTTCCTGTTCCAAAGCGTCATTTGGGCCCTCTCTGCACAAAGTTCACTGTTTCTGATGTCTTTTTTTAATGTCCTCTGAGACCTCATCTGGAATGGGACTTGCTGGGAATTCATTCTGTAAATAAGGGAAGAAAGCAGGCTATTTATTGTTAGACATTGGTGACTCAAAGATCATCTTAAAAGATTTAGGTTTCCCCATATCACCAAAAGCCAGATGGGTTTATATCCTTAATATTGGTAAGAACAGTGAACACGATTGGTGGGAGAGGGTGAGTAGAGGTGTATAAGCCAAAGATGGTAAACAAAACCCTAATGTAATTAGTCCAAATTATTTCTACCAGATATTTAGAATGAATGGACAGTCACTAATGCAAGAATTTTCCTAAGAGGGAGTAAAATACGTCTTCAGTAAAAATTCAAATGGTACAACTTGCTTTTTCCACCTGCCATTATATCTTGGAGATCTTACTATGTCAGCAGTTTGAGATACACCTTGTTTTTTACGGCTGTGTAGTATTTCCACAGTCCTCTATTGTTGGACACTTCCCATCGTTTTTCGTTATTGCTATCAAAAATCAGAGAGCAGTGAATTTGCTCTTATGTATCTGTGAGGTTTGCAGAGAACCACGTGTTGGGTAAATTGTTAGCAATGGAATTGCTCAAAAGTGACCTCTAGCTTCAAAATGGGAGCTGACGTTTGGGTAGAAATGTGTAGAGAGAAGTTTTAACAGAACATATTTATAAATTAGGTTTGTATCTCCATTTTACAGAAAGGCAAACTTCTTAATTGCCGTACTTGCTGCCTGCCAGATAGTCATGGTAAAGTCCTCTGACTCAGGCCTCTGCTCTTAACTATCATTCTGCTGCTCATCAGAGCTATTCCTGGAAGGCAGCCCCTGCCACGTGGTACAGAAGTAGACTTCCCATTTGTGACAGGTGGAAAGCTATGCCCATTTCACTTCCCTCTTGAAGGAAGGGATGATGAAAGGTGGAAGAAGCAGAGGGAAGAAATAAAGAGGTCAGGAAGGCTGCTGAGCAATTATTAACAGCATGGGGGTTTGTGCCATTGATTCTTCAGTCTGGTTAAGTGTGATGCAGAGGGGCGCCTGGCTGGCTTAGTTAGTGGAGCATGTGACTCTCTGTCTCCGGGCCGTGAGGTTGGGCCCCATGTTGGGAGTAAAGATTACTTAAATTTAAAAAAAAATTTGTTTTTGGTGCGCCTGGGTGGCTTAGTCGGTTAAGCGTCTGACTTTCGCTTAGGTCATGATCTCGCGGTTCGTGGGTTCGAGCCCCACATTGGGCTCTGTGCTGACTGCCAGCTCGGAGCCTGGAGCCTGTTTCAGTCTGTGACTCCCTCTCTCTCTGACCCTCCCCTGTTCACGCTGTCTCTCTCTCTCCTAGAAATAAATAAAACATTTTTAAAAAATTTGTTTTTAAAGGATAAATAACTGCAGGCTAATTGAAGACCTAAATTCAAGACCTACAGAAGCATTAGTGCTCAGGGTACATATTAGTACTTTTTGCCAGACAAAGTCTGATGTCTTTACCTTGAAGCGAGGAGCCCTTTCAGATCACTGGCCTCCCTGTTTCCATTCTTTTTTTTTTTTTTTTTTAATATTTTTATTTCTAGGAGAGAGAGAGAGACAGCGTGAGCAGGGGAGGGTCAGAGAGAGAGGGAGACACAGAATCTGAAATAGACTCCAGGCTCTGAGCTGGCTGTCAGCACAGAGCCCGACGCGGGGCTCGAACCCACGAACCGCAAGATCATGACCTAAGCGGAAGTCGGACACTTAACCGACTAAGCCGCCCAGGCGCCCCTCCCTGTTTACATTCTTAACCCTTCTCTGGCCACTAGTGCTTTCCCTCCCCATATTTGTAATGTTACTGATGAACAGATTGGACCTTCGCTATTCTCTACTTCAGAGGCTGTTGCCATGCACTGAAGATCTACATAACACTCTTAGTTCAGAAGAGGCAGCAATGTGCTGTCAAGTAAAGCAGATTATGACAGAACTGCCGTTGAGTTTGCGTTCACTGGTACAACCTGATGGTGCCCAGAAACCGATAAAAATACCAGAGAACATGAGCTACAGGTTTGTTTAATGGTGTACCAGGAAAGGGGGCGGTGGGCTGATTCCCAGAAGGCCTCCAAGGTTTTTGTAAGAATTACTCCTAAAGAGTTCTAAACCATTTTTTGGTAGCTACACGCCCAGGCCATGGGTGGGTGAGGGCCAGGATGGGAGAAACGGTATGATCAGATAAACATGCAAGCTATTCTATTGGCACACTATGTCTGGTGATATTAACAAGATAAGCTGTAGGTAGGATAATTTCTCCTCAGATTGGAGAAATATATTTATAGCCTGTTTCTCAGTATATAATGAAAAGCTACTAATGGAGTAGCAGACAATGATACGGGTGATAGCTTACCAACTGTCACTGAAGTGAGTTTAGGGATGACAGGTTTCTTTCATGCATGAAGTACTGGATACATTTCTTAAAACTCAAATATGGCATCAATTTCTAGGCATATCCTAAAGAAAAACCACAGTGCAGTATTTTATTTATAGCACTATATTCTTTGTGTGTGTGCGCGTGCACGCCTATGTGCATGTGGTAGAGGTTGGAGATGAGTTATTTGAAATACACCTTAAAGAAATCTTTCCTTCAAATACAAAACCAATTTACCTCAACCTCTTACCAGTTCCCTTCCACTGGCCTTTTCCCCCCAAGACTAGCAATTAGAATAAGATCTACAAGTCATTGAGGTGGCCTTTATTGTTTTTAACCTGTCCCTTGTGTTATTTCCAACTCCTACCTAATAAGGCCGCTCTGCTACCCTATCTTCGTCTGGATAAGCTCATCTTATTTCTGCCTGAAATTGTTGTAAATGCCCATGTCTAGTAGATTTGGGAAAACTTGGATCTCAGTGACTAATAGCATCTTGGCTTGTTTGAAGTTCAAAGGTGTCAGCGAGCTTAGCAACCCATCTGGGGACATAAATGGCATCTTCACAGGCTGCTGTTGGCTGCCTGCACAAGGATAAACTGAATTCTTAATTACCACTGAAGTGGATGCTTATAGATTTTCCTGTTTTACAGCTCGTCTCTAACTTTACCTGTAAATTTAAGACCATGACAACTTAAGATTTGGTTTTGCGGTTGTGACCTAATGGTACTTTCTTAAGTCTCAGTGAGGGCTACAGAATCTCACAAAGGTAAAATATTCCTGGAAAAACATCCAAAAGCAGATAACACTACTTTCCCTGAAGATCAGGATCCTATCAAAGAATGGAGGTAAGTACAACCGCTTTTCAGTAATTCTTGGCTCCCGCCTTAATAGGTTCTTCATGTGGATGGTGTCCCGGGGAGGGCCCCGGAGGAGCCCAGAACTGCAACCCGAAAGGACCTCACTGCTGGAACTCCCAGGAATGCTCTGGTAGGTGCCGGTAATCCTGAAGCATGTCACCTAAGCCCTCACAGCAACACCTCTCCTTGGTTAATGAAACCGATGCGCTAAGTGTACTAATTTGAGGTGCGTTTCACTACGCTAGCAACTGGTTTAGAGAAAGATCCAGAACATGTATGAAAATACACAACGCAGTCGTCCAGTCAGGAAGGAGGGGAGATGGAGCCTGTGCCCTTTGCTCTGATTGAGACTGGAATCCCGAGAAAAGCCATCTCCTGTTCCCCACTCCCGCTTAATCGAGAGGGACAAGATTAAGCAGACATTGGAAACACATGGGTTCCTATGCCCTTCTGACCTCCTCCGCACACAGATTGCATCGCTCCTACCTGCGCCCCTGGACTAGGGAGATTACGGTGTGTCTAGGTCTTGGGCCTGAGAGTCCATTTGGCAGTGAACCATAATAACACCATTACACCCAAAGCCACTGCTAGGAAAGTTGGTTTGCTTCCTTTTGTATTTTGTTTGTTTCCATTCATATATGTAATTTTCTCTCCAAACGAGCTCTCACTCTGCAGTTTTGAATCCTACTTTCAAAACGTGGTATCGGCCGTGACTTTAAATATTTGGTGTGTTTGGGGGGCTTCAATGGGACTGCCAATAATTTAAAACCTGATTTTGCTACTTTGCGTCTCAGGAAATGCGGAGCTCATTCCCCCTGTCGCCACCCCATCTGCCAGCCCTCCCTTCGGATGGTCCCCCGCCCCTGGCCGGACGTGGTAGCGCGGCGGGGACTCGCGCGGGGGCTGGAAGCCCGGGGTGCGCTCCCACGCGGCGGGGGCCGCCGCTCGCAGGCCGCGCCCCCGCCCCCCGCCGCCGGCCCTGGCCCCGCCCCGCGCCCGCCCACCCGGCGCGCATTGGTGCCGCGGGCTGTCGCTCGCCGCTCTCTGGGGAGGGGGCGCCGCGGGCTGCGGTCCCACTGCAGAGGGTTGTTCTCTGCGCGTGCGACCCGGGCTTCCCGGCTTCCCGGCTTCCTGGGCGCCGGGCCCCGCGAGCCGCCCCCTGACCTCGGCGGCAGGGTCGCCAGGGACCCTCGCGCCCTCGGTAAGTGAGGGACGGCGACAGGGTGGCAGGGAAGGGGGTGTGGGTCGGGGTCAGGTCCTCTGGCCGCCTGCGCGGCGGGGTGGGCGCCCGCAACCCGGGTCCCCGAGGTGACCAGGGTAAGAACCGGGAGAGGGTCGTTCGTCAGGCGGACTCGCCAGCCGGCGCCATCCGGGTCAGCTGTGCCCACCTACCCTCTTCGCGGTACAGCTCGTCCTGGCAGCCGGGGTTGCGGGGACCGCTTTTCCTTCGTGACCCTCATTTGAGGGAGAGGTGATTTGGGGTCCGTGGCCATCATAATTGTGCAGAGAGCCTGAAGCTGGGCTCTCTGCTCCACGCCCCCGGCGCTTTCCTTTTTGAGTACTTTATCCTGCGCTCCAGCTCCTGCCGCGGGCGCGTCCGGCCGCGACGAGACGCCTTCCTCCCGGGGGCAGCCTGGCGGTCCGCATCTGGCCCTGGGAGAGGCTCGCAGCTTTCCTCGCGAAGCGCTTGCTCTCTTCCTCCGTGCTTCTCTGCTCAAGGAGAAAAGTGGCGTTAGACTTGCAGTTCTGTCAGGAAATGACAGCGGGGACTTTACGATTACTGCGGCGGTAAAAGTACCCTGCTGGCGAAGGAGGAATCATCTGCAGAGTAACATTCTTCAAAGTTGTAATGTCTACAGATTGCATTTTCCCCCATTTCAGTTAGGTTTTGGAGAATTTGTTGTTGTTATATATATATATATATATATATATATATATATATATATATATATATATATATTTATATTCTAGGAGAAAAGAGCGTGAGCAGGGGAGGGTCAGAGAGAGGGAGTCACAGACTGAAACAGGCTCCAGGCTCCGAGCTGGCAGTCAGCACAGGGCCCGACGCGGGGCTGGAACCCACGAACCGTGAGATCATGACCTAAGCGAAAGTCGGACACTTAACAGACTAAGCCACCCAGGCGCCCCGAATTTGTTTTATTTCTACCGTGATATCCATTCAAGTGGGCTTCTCAGGCAGTTAGTTGTCTTTGGGCAATCCAGGGCAAGTTCAAATCATTACCGTCTTAAACATGGTCCAATTTCAGTGTTTCTATTAGTTATACATCCTCTGGTTGGCGAGCACTCTCAGGTGCTGAGAACTCCAGGGCATGGGAAGACAGAGAGAGCTGTAATCAGCTGTGGTTCTAGGGCTGTGGAAGCATCATGCGAGGAGGCACACTGTACAATGTTCATGTTTTAGTTCCCATCGCTGTTCTAGGTTGACCTTGTCCTTCTGTTAGGGGCATGGAGTATGTAACTCCAACCTAAAGGAATGCTTATATCATAAACTGATTTGCAGAGTTATAGTTCGTTTTGTGGTTCAGAGAGTCAAGAGCTGCCCAAATAAACCTGCAACGCTGAAGGATTTACATAAAAATAGTACAAAGAAAGAGTCCCTTTGCTTATTTTAGGACACCCATCAACAAAAATTCATATGTTTGTTAAGATCCTCCCCTCACATCTGTGGTCATTTGGTGTTGTCACGCTGGTCTGTGGATTAATTTTATATTTATGTATAACTAATCAGTTTGCCAATCACATAGCTTAGCAATTATCTTTGGCTCTCTGATTAGTTCCAGAACCAAGAAAACAAAATATAAGGAATTTCAGAAGCTTGATTTTTAAAATAACAAGAACTCAGGGGCGCCTGGGTGGCTCAGTTGGTTAAGCGTCCGACTTCAGCTCAGGTCATGATCTCACGGTTCGTGGGTTTGAGACTTGTGTCAGGCTCTGTGCAGACAGCTTGCTCAGAGCCTGGAGCCTGTTTCAGAGTCTGTGTCCCCCTCTCTCTCTGCCCCTCCCCTACTCATGTTGTCTATCTCTCTCCCTCAGAAATAAATAAAAGATTTTTAAAAATAATTAAAAAATAAAATAACAAGAACTCAGCCTAGTCTTGGTTCAATTATGAGTTCATGGGCTGCATTATGGTTAAACAACTGTTAAGCAATTAAAACATTTTTGACTAGTGAATCTAGGAATCTAGTGCAGATTAGTATCTCCAAATGATTCATTTTCATGATAAAACTATTGCTCACTTTCAGAGCATGGCCTTCAGAAACAGGCAATCTTCGGCTGAATCCAGTCTCTGTTACCTCCTAGCTGTGTAATATCGGGCAAGTTGCTTAACTCTCTTGTGCCTCAGTTTCTTCCTCTGTAGGTAGTGATACCAGCGCCTACCCACTTTGTAATGTTGTGGGGAAGACTAGAGATGTATGTAAAAGTGCTTAGCCTTTCCTAATGCACAGATGCTGCTCAACAAATGTTAATTTTTATTATCATTCACTCTTACTGACCTTTGACTATATGGTCATTATGGAAAACTTTTGAACAGTAGGTACTAAGGAGAAAAAAATGTCAAAATTATACAACTAAATTTAAGAGTGGAGAGTGACGGTGATGTTAAATTTCCCAAAAGTATGTATGAAAAGTAGCACCTCCCTGATGGAGCATACATTTTTAGAACAGAAACCTTATGGTAGAATGGAAGGAACATTGGAGAGGCAAAGTCTTCGGTTCTCACTCCAGCAATGACCTTATCTAACCGTATGGCTTTCAGCAGTCCAACCACCCACTCTGGAGCTCAATTTCTTCATCTGGCTGGACTTTAAAAATCTCTAAGATCCTTTGCAGCTGCAGAGTTATTTATTGCATGTAATAAAAATGACCCTAGCTTGCTTATCACCTTGCCTTTCATTGTTTTGTTAATGTTGTTTGTTTGTTAACTTGGAATTGAGTCATAAACATTCATTAAGACAGCACACTGCAAGAATTTATATCAGATTTGCAAATAATACAAGATGACATTTTAACAGAGTAGAGAAAAATAAATTCACATGGAAATGTTTTTGATATTTCAATTCTCCAGTTATTTCAGTAAGTTCTTATATGGGAAACATGCCTGGTAGAATCATATACATTCAACAGAAATCTAGGAAATTGTTTTCCTAGAAAACAATAGGCTGATGGTGAAATAAAATGCCACTCTCTTTTCTCTCATCAGGTTGATCCTTAAGTAAAATAAAAATCTATCCCATAAAGGGCTTTCATGAAGAAATTAAAGAGAGAAATTACCAGTAATAGAGAAACTAGGAATTGTATGCTGGAGAAACCACCTAAAATTTCTGTATGGAGTAAGACAAAAGGAGTGAATACATCCGGAAGAAATTTTACTTCGTATGATACTTTTGCCATTTTTCTGTCATAAAGGCTGCTAAGGAAGAAAGAATACAGTTTTCTAGAGAAAGAACGAGTGTAATGTAAAAATGGAAGCTGCAGTTTCTGAAATTCAAGTCGAAAACAAGGATGAGAAGAGACCAACGGAAGTTAGTCCTCAAGATGAGCAGCAGGAGGAAAAAGCATCAATGCTTTGCTTCAAGAGAAGAAGGAAAGCAGCCAAAGAAATGAAGCCCAAAGCTACCTCTAAAGCTGCTGATGCAGCAAGAATGTGTCCCCCAGAAGCAGGAGCTTCTGATCAGCCACAGCCCCCCAGGGGGGCCTGGGCCTCAATCAAACGTCTTGTAACACACAGGAAAAGATCAGCATCTTCGAAACATCAGAAGCCCTTTGAGGCTCAAGTGCAACCTGAAATCAGTGCTGAGGATGCTAATCTTTCTAAGAAAAAGGCAAAATCCAGACTTAAGATTCCCTGCATAAAATTCTCAAAAGGAGAGAAAAGAAGTAATCATTCCAAAATTATAGAAGACTCTGACTGCAGCCTCCGAGTCCAGGGAGAGGCTGAACGTTTGGGTACAGAAGCTCCAACCCAATCCCAGGCAGCCACGCCCAAGTTGCCCCAGGACGTGAGTAAAGATGTCTCAGAGAAAGGGGGCGATGAGGTCTGTGAGCCAAATGCGAGCAACCGCACAACTGCACCTGGGGAAAAAGTGATTGCCGTGGAACTTGGGTCAGACACGGGGCATTCTGTCATCCACACGGGAACTCTGGTCCTTGAAAGAGATACTGAAACGACAGAGGAAAAGCAAAGTGTTCAACCCCAGCAGGCAGGCCCGCTTGAAACTTCAGAAACACAACATCAACTACCCGAGGTTTCAGATGTTCCTCTGTCACCTGCAACCCCCGCTCAGCAAATCGTGGAAGAGGCCAAAAACAATATCCTAGAAAGTGGACCAAATCAGGAACAGCCTGAAAGTAGAGAGATTGTTGCTGAAGGGAGTGAGCCAAAAGATACTGACCTGAGCCAGGAATCAGAGCTTAGAGGAAATGAGGTCACTGCAGAGAAACCAAAACCAGAAGAAAGCAAAAGAATGGAGCCGATTGCTATTATTATTACAGACACTGAAATCAGCGAATTTGATGTTAAGAAATCTAAAAACGTCCCTAAGCAATTCTTAATTTCAATTGAAAATGAGCAAATAGGGGTTTTTGCTAACGATAGTGGTTTTGAGGGTAGAACTTCAGAACAATATGAAACCCTCTTAAAAGAAACGGCTTCTTCTCTTGTCAGAAATGCTATCCAATTGTCTATAGAACAGCTAGTTAATGAAATGGGCTCTGATGATAATAAAATAAACAATCTTCTGCAGTGACTTAATTTCCAGATCATGGGAGGAAAAAAAAAAAGCTTAATGCTGAATTATTTTACATATTTGTGGCATTTCTTATTCAGTAACAAATGAGAGATTTATTATCTGTGGAATTTAAAGGTACAGCTCCAATTCAGAAGTGCTAAAGAATTAAGTTCATAAAACCCTTCCTCCCCCTGAGATGTAGTCACTTCTGGATGAGAGGAAGCCCGTACAGATTGCAGTGCACAGTGACACACAGGGAGTTGTGAAAATGACATGTGGAGATTGGGCTGCTTGGGGAAGGAAGCTGTATTAATTGAGTGCTTATGGTATGACATAAACTCTTTTCTGTTCTCTGATGTCATAAAGCCTTGTTTCCCTTTGACAGTTCGATCCTGTGTATAGGTAAACATCACATTCAATTTTCAAACCTTTTCTTTTCCCCCACAGTGCACTTTGATGTTTAAAATGGTGAATAAGGTGAGCTGTTTTGGTGAATGTGTGATTTATAATTGTTATACACTCATAGGCAGTAGTCTTACCTCAAAAAATATGGCCTTTTCCCAATTTCAGCAGAATGTGCATATTTGAATTAAACATGAGTGTTTTTCTAGTCGCGCTTAAACACTGTACAAAAGCCATTCACAATTTACTTCAAACAGACAGATAATTACCAAGTGCAAGGGCGTAGACACAGGCAGGGCATTCTCTCTCTCCGTCTCCTGCCTCCAGCAGACCTGTATAAAGCCATTTCTGCATGGGGTCGTCGTCTACTGAAATGTTTAGAAACAAAACCCAAAAAGCTAAACAAGAGCAACAGCAAAAACAAAAAGAGCAAGATCATTGTTTTCCATCAGGGGAAGGTGAACTGCCCCAGGAACAAATTCTCGCAGAGATCGTAGGATTCATCTTGCAAGATTGCTTCTCTGGAGACCGTATCCATCAACCCCTCCTCAAAGAGGGAACGTGAATTCAAAGCCAGCCTGGCAGTAAAGGTACTAGGAAATCATAATAACCTAGTGAAAATATTATTCATTCCTGACCAACGATGAACCAAGTACATAGTTGAATAGAAAGTGAAAAGTTATCACTAAAGCACATTGTATTTTAAATGTCACTGTTCTCTCATTGTGCCCATGTGTCGAGATAACCAGTAACAAACATTTTACATGGATTTTGAAAAATAACTTTTTCATCAGTATTTTCAGTCCAGCTAATCCCTTACAAAAAAAAAAACAAAACAACAACACAACGAACTTAATGTAACAATAACAAGGGCTTATTTGCATTTTATTCGGTTATTTAAATCACCGATCTCATTAATGATTGCCGTATTTTTTGAAAAAGTAATTCCATTTCAATCTTTCCTTGTGTCGAATGGCCATAATACTACAATGCACTTCCCTACCTCACAGGTAAAGGTTCAAACTGTAGAGTCCCCCACTAAGTGACAGCATTACTTTGAAAATGGATGAAGTATGAAGAACTTACCATTTGAATGGAGTCAGTAAGGTATTTGGTAAAGAATATTTGTACATTCTTGGGGAAATGAGTGTATATTGGCTGATTGGAAATGATCTAGGTGACTTCCAGCATTACTATGTATAGAAAGTATGTGCTTATTTGTCCTATAGAACCTTCTTTGTTTCTTGCTTTGAGTCCGTCTTGAGTCCTCTGGCAGAAAAACCTAATCTGACTCTGGAACTGAACCACATAATGGATACTATTAGCAAGATTCTTTCCTGAGGTGCAAAATCATCCCCCCAGACTTTCCTACCTTCATGCCTATAACCTTGGGAGCAGAAACCCACAAAAATCCTTCAATTTAGCAACATGAAAGTGGATTTTCAAAACACATGACCCAAGAAATGAATTTCTTTAGTATACAAGTTTTAAGCATTTAAAACAGACTGCTAAGTCATTCTCCCTAAAACTACTCTTTTTCATTCACTCTGTGTGGTGCTAATGGACTTGGATGGCTACCAGCTACCAGCAAATATCAGATCACATTTAAAAGTGAACAATTGTTAAAAACCTGATCAAAGTCGGTGCATTTTAACAGTGTTTTGAAGAATCCTGTCTTCATTTACCACAAGAATGGCTCAAGCCCATATGCTTGCATTGTAAACTTTTTAGTAATCTCTCATGAATGAGCACAGAACACAGCACTCATCAGTGATTGAAAATAGGAAGGTTTAGGCATATTTATTTGGGAGTTTGAAAAAAAAGATGCAAGATAAATATGTGTAATTATTTTTGTTAAAATAACACTTTCTTTAGTCCTAGGTTTCTCCTTTTTTTCCCCACTATGGTTTAATACATATTTTTGGTTAGATGTACTATAATTGAGTGTTTCTGTGGTGAGATGTGTACTCTACTTGCATTCATCTTAAGTGATTTTTCCTTAATCTTTCCTATTCAGAATATCTGGTGAGTTAAATCAGTAGGATTCCAGTTTGAAAAAGGAATCCAGAAATTAATTGGTCTCCATCTGAATATATCTGCCACATGCCCAAATCCTATTAAATGAATTCAAAGGTGATCCAAACTGTATTGTTGTAGAAACAAGCAGGAATCAGATAACTTGGAAGTCTCTTATAAAATATGTTTCATTTCAATAGTATGTATTTTAAGCAATTCGACCTTATACACCAGACATTAAATAAATTTAAGTAGGTTCTTTTCGATTCATATCCATTTGACATGATTAAAACAATCATTTAAAAGGCAATTCAATAACAACTACATTAATTTTCACTTAAATTTCCTGTGTAATCTTGCTTTTAACTGAGCATTTATTAATTGGTTGGGATTCAGTTTCTCTTTGAGCTTAAGATTTTACAAGGTGGATTGGTTTACTGGATGCTTGTTAATTTCTTCATCATATTATATTCCCCCTTGTAAGAGTCAAGTATTATTCACTTTGCTTTACAACCCAGCGAATATGAAAACCCTCTTCTATTTTCTGTAGCACTATTCACTTAATATTTTCTCAAAGTACTTTATAGGATATAAAAATAGTACTGGGTAACATCTAAGTAAAGGCAGCAGAAAACAAAAGAACTTTCAAACAGAAATTATGTTCCCTGCTACCTCCTCCACCTCAAAGAATAATAAGCATGTGGCACAAATGGAGTTCTTCAGAAAAGCTGTCTGCATAATTTTCTTTCAAGGTAATGCATTTGACAGCATGAAGTTTGTGACGATCTTAATGGGTCTAGTATTTAGTGGAGACTAAGAAACTTTGATTTATTTCTGAGAGATTATCTAATTTCTTACTGCTAAAGGCCATTTAGTCATGGGAGAGCACCGGCCAAGTGGGCTTCTGCCTACAATCCAGACTTAACTTCATAAATGTTTAACTTCCAGTTGCCTTATTTTTTATAGTTATGAGTTAATTTGTGGGGGTGAGGGGTTTACAGCAGAATTTTTAAAATAATTGTTAGGCTTTAGAATCCCATTGTTTGGAAAGATCCTTTTAATCTCAACTTTATTCAGATATGTAAAGTCTTTCTAATTTCATCTGATACTCACTACATCAGGGTTGACTTTTCTGCCTCCCATTTCTGCATTTTTTTAAAGTCCTCTTTTTCAGTTTCAGCCTCTTTAGGTTCAAATTCCTATGATGTCTTATCGTGTAACATCAAGTTTCTTATACAGAATTCAAAATTGCAATCAATAGTACATTTTATGATACATTTTTGAAAAAAAGTTCTTGCGATCCTTATTTAGTTACAAAAATTAAACAGAAGGAAGCTACAGGAAATTTAGATGTCCTGATTAAATTCAGTTTGGTTCAACATGTGTTGGGTATAACATATGCCCAACACTGTTTGGTGAAGAAGACGGGCTCCCAGCCCTCCAAGAGCTCAAGCCAGGCAAACAGCACCCACAGGAACTGGGGCAGGGATTAAGGCAAAGGGTCACAGGCAGTGCAGCTTCATGGGTGACGTAGAGGGGAGAATAAAGAGACACTGGTTCATTTGTCCAGTGTGGGGAGGTCATCATCTAAATACAGGGACAGTTTGAAAAGCATTCAGTTTCTAAATAGTTACGCAGTTATATTCATTATGATTTGTGAACAGGTGCAGAAAAAAGCCTGCATAATGTTACATATTTATAGTAGTTCTTTGTCTGTAAAAAATGTTAAGTGGATGAGCTATTATGAAAGTAAAAATTCCATTTTGTATTTCGTATTAAAATTAGTACTATAAACTGTGGATCAGATGCTAATATTAAAGAAATACTCTGTAGAAAAAAGGTTTCAACCTGAATTAATATATGTACTAACTATTAATATAGAATAAATGTTATATTGGCTCATGCTTATTTTATTCACCTAAATCTTTTAAGAGAAATGTGGTGTATTATATTTATTTCCTAAAAGTATAAAGATCGTACCGATGAAACTATTGAGTTAGCATTACCAGGGGTTCTGCTCTGCTGGTTGGGTGTTGGACAGATTTTACAATGATCTACCTAAAAGAGCCCACCTGTAGGGGCTCCTGGGTGGCTCACAGTCCGTTAAGCGGTTAAGCGTCTGACTCTTGGTTTTGGCTCAGGTCATGATCTCACAGTTTGTGTGTTCGAACCCTGTATCATGCTCCGCACTTTGTGGAGCCTGCTTAGAATTTTCTGTCTCTCTGCCCCTCCTCTGCTCATGTGTTCTCTCTCTATATCAAAATAAATAAATGAACTTAAAAAACAGAGCCCACCTACAGCAAAGAGAAACACAAACACCTCAAACTTGAATCCAATTTTAGTGAACTATCAATCCATCTAAAGGGCATTTCTGACTTTGATGCCATCTGTAAATGTGGCAAAAGTGCACTTGTTTTCATCCTCTCTTGCTATACTCAGTTGTTTTTCTACATTATATTAACCTAATAATTGTTAGTAATCTTTATGGTTTTCCAAATAATTAAGCAATCTTGATATGAAAATGCTTAAGTAATTCAAATGTTGCTGCTAAAACTGGGTGTTTCAAAAGTTCTATGTTTACAGGGACACTGATTATATTCCCCTAACATTGACAGCCCTGGTTTTCCTAAAGCACAGTACAGTGGTAACAACTGGGCCTCTATTAAAGATCATCCTTTCTAAATCTCGGGACCAGTTTAAAGTTGACTGTATCTGGGGCACTTGGCTGGCTCAGTCAGTAGAGCATGTGATTCTTGATCTCAGGGCCGTGAGTTTGAGTCCCATATTGGGTGTGGAGATTACTTAAAAAAGAAAATAGAGTGGATAGTGTCCTAAAACTAAAATGTGTTCTGAAGCAAAATGTCTTACTAGTGTACAGACCCTGTATATAGGGCATTTTGCAGAATTAAAAAATTCTTATTAAATCACAATTCTATTGCAAAAGAAAGATACACCACCTTTTACAAGACTTGTTTTCACAGGCAATTCTGTGACTCTTTTTTTAGACCCACCATTACTGCTGAATTCTAGACTCCCTGACCCCTTTGTGAGTGCCTACTACCCTCCCCCGCCACCGCCGCTGAAAGCTTGAGATCATGAGAGGTTGAGTTTCTGAGAGTGAGTACAGACAGTCCCCAGCTTACATTGTTCTACTAAGGATTTAACTTCATTGGGACAGTGAGGGGCCAAGGGCCTTTTTCTTTTTTTAAAGTAGGCTTTACATCCAGCATGGAGCCCAACACAGGGCTTTGAATTCATGACCCTGAGATCAAGAGTTGGACACTTAGCCAGTTGAGCCACCCAGGTGCCCTGATTTTTTTGACTTTATGATCATGTGCAAGAAATATGCAGTCAGTAGAAACCATGCTTGGAATTTTGGATTTTGATATTTCCTAGACTAACACTAGTATGATCCTCCGTCATGGTGCTAGGCGGCAACAGCCACAATTCACATTCAACCATGTGATCATGAGGGTCAATAACTGGTACACTTAATTTCTCTCCCCATACAACCATTGTTTTTCACCTCCAGTACAGTACTCAATAAATTGCATGAAATATTCAATACTTTATTATAAAATAGGCTTTTTGTTAGATGATTTTTCCCAAAGTAGGCTAATGTGTGTGTTCTGACCTATGGTCAAGGTAACTAGGCTAAGCTATGATGTTCAGTGCATTAAGTGTATTAAATGTATTTTCAACTTACAGTGGGTTTATTAGGACATAAGCCCATCACAAACTGAGGAAGATTATATGTATTTGTACATGAACACACTATATATCCACAGAAAATCCTCAGCAAATCTGGGCACAAGTGTCTTGAATAGTGAATGAATGGAGAATGGTCTGGTGGCTTCCGGCCTAGAAAAGTCCCAAACTGAAATTTGTCTCTGGAGGAACACCTGGGTGGCTCAGTCAGTTGAGCGTCCACTTCTTGGTTTTGGCTCATGTCATGATCTCAGGGCTGTGGGATCAAGCCCTGTGTTCAGCTCCACACTGACAGTGCAGAGCCTACTTGGGATTCTCTCTCTCCATCTCTCTCTGCCCCTCATACACTTATGTGCTCGTGTACGCTCTCAAAATACGCAAACTTAAAAAGAAAATTGTCTCTGTACATTCCAGCTCATAACAGCAATGGTGGCGGTGTTCAGCAGTTTCTGCATGTTAGCAAGACAAGATGCACTTTCCCTATTGACTCATTTTGTAGCTAAAGTCAAATAGGACTTTCAGCCTTGATGTTTTTATTGCAGTCCAATTATGGGGCCAGGATTCAGCTTTTCACAGCTATGCTTGTGGCCATGAAACCCAGACCTTCCACTTCTGCACTCAGGGAGGTGAGGAACACAGGGTGACACAAAAGCAGATGGAGTCATTTGTACTTGAACCTTTTATTCCCAGATCCCTACTGTGACATCCGTACCTTCAGGGCACAGGAAGGTCTAGTCAGTATGGCTACAAGGGGGGGGGTGTCTCTGGATCACATCTGTGATCAGTCACTCAGTCACAACTACTGCATCTATAGGTAGGCGCTCTCAGATCAATCAGATAGCCTCATACATAAGTGACAATGCAGAGGTTCCCTGTGAAACAGCCATTTATGGCATAAAAACTTTGAATATTGGTTGTCTTTAAAGACATCATCCGGGGTGTCTGGGTGGCTCAGTCGGTTAAGCGTCCGTCTTCAGCTCGGGTCATGGTCTCACGGTTCATGGGTTCAAGCCCTGCGTCGGGCTCTGTGCTGACAGCTAGCTCAGAGCCTGGAGCCTGCACCAGATTCTGTGTCTCCCTCTCTCTCTGACCCTCCCCTGCTCATGCTGTCTCTCCCTCTCAGAAATAAATTTAAAAAACATTAAAATTTTAAAAAATATAAAGACATCATCCAAGGGGCACCTGGGTGGCTCAGTCGGACTCTGTGCTAACAGCCAACTCAGAGCCTGGAACCTGTTTCGGATTCTGTATCTCCCTCTCTCTCTGACTCTCCCCTGCTCATGCGGTCTCTCTCTCTCTGTCTCTCTCATTCTCTCTCTCTCCCTCTCTTTCTCTCTCTGTCAGAAATAAATAAAACATTAAAAAAAAAATAAAGACATCATCCCAAACTGGAGCATTTCCATCCTCCTGATCAGAACTAGTTAGAACTATCCTTGTACTCTGGGTAAGGCTGAGATGTACAGAGTGCCAAAACCATAGGTCACCACTCAATTCCACTGAAAAAGTCACTAGGCTCAGCTAGGACGTTTGGTGGGTTAAGTGTATTAAATGTATTTTATAATCTTTTATCTGGATGTGCCACAAACAGCCTTCTCAGTAGTTTCACTGATTTCATAGTGAATTTGCTTAGAATTGTCTTCTTAGTTTTATGGGTTTCTTCCATACCCTCTGTGGCTGCCTGGTGTGTTTTTTTCTGATCTGTGGAAGTTTAATAGTGAATGATAATCATTATATACAGTAAAATCCAATCTTCTTTGTGCACAGTTCTATAGATTTTGACCAATATATAGTTGTGTCACCTAGTGAGTCTTTTTTCTTATTCTGATTTCATTATTTTTTTTTTTATACCACATGTGTATTTTAGTTTAATTTCCTGGCTGCATCAGTGGAAACTGCTACTTTGCTGCAGAAAGTCAAAATAAGGGCTTCTTAAGCCCTATATTTCCAGGAAGGAAAAGCAAGGCTGCTATGCACCGCTGTGCAAGGTGCACAGCTCAACTGCAGAAGCCCTCATGCCAGGGAGTGGCGCCCCCTCGCTTCTACTGTGTATGATCTACATGACCATACGTGGTGGCTCTGAATATAGCCACCAATTTGAGAGATCTGCAAAACTGTGATGGTGTTAACAGTGAAACAGGAGATGTTTAAAATAAAAAAGGAGGCTTCCATTTATATGCCTTTCCTCCCACATTTTAAAAGATTGTGATGGAAAGAGATGACAAGAACCACTGAGCTCATAGCACCAGACTTTGCACATATGTGTAAGAAGGGCGATGCTGCAAAATGAGAAGTGGTCTGGATAAAAGAAAAAGGAAACTTGGAAACTTGGCTGGATTCTCTAGTCTGCATTTTGAAAACTTTTCTCTTACCTTTGCAAATGTTATGTCCTTCTAAAGAACCACCATCGATTCTTTAGATGTTTCTCCCTATGAGGAACTTAGAACAAATGCCAATGACCCCCCCCCCCCCAATTTTTAAAATTAGCTATTTACCTACATATGGTTTGGACTAAGTACCATATGGCTCCCACTACAGAAAAATGTGGCAAAGCTAAATTCAAAAGACCTCATTCTTTCAGGGCCTATTTGGTCTGCATGAATCTGACATGGACCTTCCAGAAATTCAGACAGTCCAGACAAGGAGTAACAACTACAGCCGGTGACCAGCTCCTTCTCAGGCTTCCTTCCACACGAGCCCCTCCCACAGTTCCCAACAGAGCAAGGACCAGTTCAGGGGTGCAGACAACCCTCCCTCAGAGTACTGCTCTTCCTTCAGATTTCTGGCACAAAAGGACACCATAGTTTTTTTAATAGTTTAAAGGAAGATACTTTATTTCTATTATTTTGATACAATATCACCAGGTCCTTTCAATGAAAGAAGTTTCAACACTGTATAAACAATGGAAGATAATTTATCTGAGAGGAGGTGGGTTCATTCTCCAAATTGGCTACTCAGCTGTAAAATGAACTTAAGAGAAGCATTTAGTGATTAGATGCAAAGTTCTAGGCTAATGATAATAATACTGCAAGCAGAAATGATGGAGGAAAAAAGAGGGCACACTGCACTCACTCAGTGTTGGAAAGCAAGAAGAGTTGAAGGCAAAAGAACTCTATTAAAGAAAGTCTCAGTTTACTCAGAAAATGGACCTGGTTGGAAGGAAGGGAGAGAAGAAAGGTAATAAACACCAGCTTAGGGGCACCTGGCTGGCTCAGTCGGAAGAGTATGTGACTCTTGATATAGTGATTGTGAGTTCCAGCCTCTCTCTGGGTGTAGAGATTACTTAAACAAAACAAATGAAACCAACCAACAAACAAAACCCCACCAGCTTAGAAAATCAGTTGTTGAGCCATCATTAAAAAAGAAATTTCAGAAAATAATATATAGGCCAACTTCACAGGATGTGAATATGAGGAAAGGAAACAGGAGGCAAGAAGCAAAGGAATATTCACTCAAATGTCCCTTGATTTCTCTCTTGACCAGGCAGGACCCCAAAACCGAGTTTGAGGTCTGGTTAGGAGAGCAAACATGATGGGGACCAAAATTCCAAGGACTAACTGTTAAAGACAAGAATCCTCAGAGAAGCTCAATATAACAATCACAATAAATGTTATATTTAAAAAACCCATCTGCTACAATATTTACATGTAAATTAGAAGCTTCTTGATCAAAGAGAGATGTCAAAATCCAGAGGTACCCAACATATTATAGAATTCTAGGAAAATTCTTGTTAATCATGAGTAAGACCAGACCCAGCAGTAGCTAAGTACCAAATAGTGAATTAAACTGTGATGCTAAACTTGAGCATCATATAAAATGGGATTTTAAAAGATCCATTGGTGCCACCTTTTGGCCAGATTAAAAATTTACACAAATTACAACCTACGATCTCATGTTATTTTCACAGAGACCTTGTTAGAGACATAGTTGTTTCATTTAACGTTATGTGAATAGATTTAAAACTGCCTTGATGCCTAATACAGCTGATTTTTAATCATATTTTTTAGTTTTTAAGAGCTGGGATAGAAGATAATACAAATAGAGTTTAATTCTGAACTAACACATCTCATACTGTGTAAGTATTTTTTTTTTAATTTTTTTAATGTTTTATTTCTTTCTAGGAGAGAGAGAGAGAGAGAGCATGAGCAGGGGAGGGCCAGAGAGAGAGGGAGTCACAGACTGAAAGAGGCTCCAGGCTCTGAGCTGGCAGTCAGCACAGAGCCCGACGCGGGGCTCGAACCCACGAACCGCGAGATCTAAGCGGTTCTAAGCGGATCTAAGATGACCTAAGCGAAAGTTGGACGCTT
Source organism: Proteles cristata cristata (assembly GCA_017311185.1). Classification (NCBI taxonomy): domain Eukaryota; kingdom Metazoa; phylum Chordata; class Mammalia; order Carnivora; family Hyaenidae; genus Proteles; species Proteles cristata. The sequence continues at coordinate 832,520 of JAESUZ010000388.1, read as the reverse complement.
AACCGACTAAGCCACCCAGGTGCCCCATATACTGTGTAAGTATTCTTATAGTTCTAGACAACCATCACAAAACTTACTTTAAGCTTTTAGATCGGGATTAGTCAACTTCAGCACTATTGATGTTTTGGGCTGGATAATTCTTTATTTGGGCAGGGGGGCATTGTCTCCTGCATTGTGAGATGTTTAGCAACATCCCTGGCCTCTATCCACAGATGCCAGTAGCAACTTTCCCCTCCCCAACCCAACCCAGTTATGACAACCAAAAACATCTCTACATTGTGAAATGTCCCCATGGTCAGGGGGATGACCCTGTGTATGATTAACTTAAAATGTCAACTGGCCACAGGTGCTCAGTTATTTGGACAAACATTATTCTGGGTGTGTCTGTGGAGGGGTTTTTGGATGAGATAAACATCTGAATCCGTAGACTAAGGAAAGCAGTTTGCTCTCCCTAAAGTGAGTGGCCCTCATCCAGTCAGTTGAAGACTGAATGGAACAAAAAGGCTCATCCCCTGAGAGTAAAGGGAACTTCTCTTGCTTATTACTCTGGGACACTGGTCTTTTTCTGCCTTTGTGGGTCTCAAGCCTGCTGGCTTTTGGACTAGAATGACACCATTAGCTTTCCTGGGTCTCTAGCTTGCCAACTGTAGATTTTGGGACATCTCAGCTCCATATTTGTGTGAGTCAATACTTTATAATCAATCAACCTCTCTCTCTCTCTCTGTACCATACACTGTTGGTTGTTTCTCTGGAGAACACTGACTAATACATGCCGGTTTGAGAACCACTGCTGTACATTACGTTTACTAGAGAAATAAGTAAACAGGGAAGAAAGAAAGAAGCAAAGCAGGGAACTACTGGGCAGTGGCTAGATATGACCTTTCTTTCCAGGATGGCAGTTGGAAAGCACTTGATTTGGACACAATCTTCTATTAACACAGATTGGGGTGCCTGGGTGGGTCAGTTGGTTATGGGTCCGACTTTGGCTCAGGTCATGATCTCACGGTCCCTGGGTTCAAGGCCTGTGTCGGGCTCTGTGCTGAGAGCTCAGAGTCTGGAGCCTGCTTTGGATTCTGTGTCTCCCTTTGTCTCTGCCCCTCCCTTGGTCACATTCTCTCTTTCTCTCTCGAAATTAAATTAAAAAAAAAACCATTTAAGAATTAACAGAAAATACAGATTATGGTTGCTAAGACCTGGGCTCACTGATGCCCTTTTGCATCACACATCCAAGATGTTCCCTGGCACAGCAGCTTACTTACTCCAGTGCTAGGAGGACATCTGGCAGACACTGCTGTAAAATAAGAACATGGTCTATAAGCTGCACTTAAAAAAGGTTTTGTTTAGGATCAAGTCACATTCATTTATTGGTCATGATAAAATACATGAAATCCACTGTTTTCATTCCAAATAGAGGATACAAAACTTTCTAAAATAATGTTTCTGAAGCAGAGTCACAGTACATAAGGTGGGAGAGTTTAACCATACAATGTGCTATTCGCTGCGGTCTCCTGAATTGGCCCGTGTATTACTTGTACTTGGAGGATTTCTTCTGTGGGCCCTTCTTATTGCACACGTTTTTGAAATCCAAGTTTCTCTGAAACAATTTTAAGTTCATATTTGATCTACTCTGACTACATGACTTTATTTGGCACAAAATGGAAGAGCTGATGGCAGTTGATGGCAAATGCATTGGAGCAGTTATCTACTAGGTAATTGAGGGAGGCACAGATACACAGGGAAGCACAATAGCTTCTTCCAGGTCTTGAAGACACAGATCACAGTTTCTGATTCCTTGTATTTAAGACACCCAGGCTTGGGACCGTATAATCTAACCAGTTTTCAAAAAGTCCCACCATACAAACATAGAGGTACAGCAGAGAACAATCATTTACAGATTCCACTCTTAGGAATTTAAAAATTAGTTATAATAAAATACCTTAGAGCTACATTAAGCTTAAAACATACAAAGACACAGATTACATTATGAAAACTCTTCATGTGGCTTATTTTACCACAATTACTGCTAAAAAATGACACTTAGCAAGGATCAGGGTTACAACGCTAAGAATTTACCTGGACAGATAAACATTAATGGAATTATACCATTTTCCAGACTCTCTCTTGCCATGATTAATAGGTGTTTCCTTCAGTTTAAAGCGAGGCCTTTCCAATATTATTTTAATACAACATAATGAATAACTATGTTATTTATCTGCACTCTATTTCTTGTCTCCATGTACTTTTTAGATGATGTAAAGCAAAGAAATGAAAATGGTATTTTCTCAATTTTGTTCTTTTTCCATGTGTAAACAATATGTTTGGGGGAACTTTCCATGAAGCTGAAATTGGCAAGGTTTTATTCCCAATAATGCCAATGAACTAATATCCTTCTTCCTAAAGTCTAAAGAGAAATACTGCTGATTAAACTACAGTAGAAATGGAATTCTAGCAACACTGCTGTTTCTAGAGTATTTCTAAAAAATAAAAGAACTGTGTCAAGTAATTATTGAGTATTAAATAGTATATGACTGCTTCTAAGACGTTCTAGAGTTTACAGGTTGGAATATCGAAGTTAATAGGTTTAGCTGTAGAGTATGTTTTCTTTATATGGTTGGTTTTTATAAATAATACTAAGAAAATTTAACACAATTCCTCACAACACCGCTGTGAGGTAGGGATTGCTTATATCCACTTTAGAAAAGCCAAGCAAGAAATAATCTCAAGATAACATAAATCAAGAAATTTTGGTTTTATCTTATAAGGCGGACCACATTTATAAGAGTTCCAGAGTTCTGACAGTATGCTAATAGGGACAAATACTAAACAAGTCTGTTTTTCTCCAGAAAACAACTATATGTAGGATCTGGAAAGAAGAGAAAATCTTAAGTTGATCCAAGAAAATGTCTCCTTCATATTTGCCTTATATGTTGATTAAGGTGCAGCTAGCATTTCCAGTTTTAAGAGCTTGGTAATCAGGCAAACTATATTATATGGTTAAGATTACAGCTCATTTTACAGATGATGTGGTCAAAACTAAAGGGTTTAGCTGGAAGACCCCTTTTTTTTATATACAAAGTAGATTCTCTTACTGAGGAATCAAGTCTTTAAAAAAATATACTCAGGGCACAGCATTAATCATACATGTAACAGTTATTTTTTAAATATGGCTTGTTGAATGAATGAAAAAAAAAAAACAAAAAACAAAAAACGGGTCAGCTCCCATACCACAACTCACTGGCTCCCTAGAACCCACCTGTTGGGACTTTTTTCCTACAAAACGGAGTTAACATTTTTCCACTTCCTAAAATAGAAGATTATGAAGACTAAAGAAAGACTACAGAAAGAACATTTGCTCTGAATTTCTAACATTAAAAGGAACTATCTGAATGAGAATAAAAATACAATTAACCATTATGTTCTTAACATCCAACAAGCATAGATCTATTTCAGCTGTACTGTTGCTGCCATGGCCAATCAGCCACAAGCGAACACTTGAATTTCTCCAGACTCTGCCCTGAATAGCTACCGTACCCCTCAACTCCTATGCACCCACAATCCCACTCTTTGGCTCCACACTTCTTGTGTCAAGGACTAACGACTGAGCAAGAAGAAAACAGAGAAGGAAGAAATTCAAAAAAGTTATCCTCAGGAGAAAAATAAAATTCTACTTGAAGAAGGGCTGGGGAATATATCATGAATTGCCTAAAATATACAAAATAAATGTTAATATGTGTGTGCACCCTATGAGATGAGATTTTTTGAGGGCTGAAGTTTGACTAATTGTTTAAATGACTGAAGTGTAAGATTAGATTAAGTTCTCACCCCCAAGGGCAACACATTTGTTTTCATCCGCTCCCAATGTAACTGGTAACTATATAACAACAGCGAGTTAGATTTCATTTTCAACACATCACAATCCTTACCCCAGGAAGCTGTAGTCATTTGTGTGAGGGAGAAACTCAACTGCCTTAGACAATGCCCGGTGGTTTCTTCATTCAGCCCTCAAGAAAAACTTACCACTTCACAAGTCACCTAAACTCAAGTGTTTACCCAGAGAAAACCTTTGTGCCCTTAGGATGGCTGGATTACGCTTTGAGCTTCCTTCTGACTCCACGCTGAGGCTGTCAGGAGATGTCCTCAGAAGGATGCAGTCAATAAAGGAGCTCAGAGTTCCTGTATACAGTTAAATTATAAGCCTCACAAACCAGATTTATTAAAATGTCTGTGAGGCTTTGAATTTAACAGGGCAGCACACACAAAAAATATGAGGCTGTGTTAAAGCCTCTCTGCTTTGTTATTCTTGACTATCTAATCTTTGAAATTTAAACATTTCAGAAACAATGTAGATATATCTTTTTGTGGTGAAGTTTGACCAGCGAGTCCCCAGCTACATAAAGCAGGACAATCTATCATTTAGTCCATTAATTTTAATTTTTCTGGTGTTTTAGCTTTGTAAGTTTCACTGTTATAAAAGAGAGCTAAGTTTATTCACAAAGGAAATGCTATCATGATTTTTAGACATAGTTCTAGGACACTGTGTCTACTCTGCTAGTTTTATGGACCAGAAAAAATGAAAGCTGTGTCACTGAAAAATTACTTTGTCAAGTGATAGAAAATTAACATCAACTTAGGCAGCCTAGAAAATCCTCTGACACTGAGGGTAGAAAGATAATTTGTATTTTATCATTTTCGTCTCTAAGGTGATGTAAACCTCTGGTCATAAAAATATCTCAAATTGCTCTTAAGATGTTTAAGAAAACATTCTAGATTAAGGTAACAACATTGGGTGTTAGTCAAGGCAGATCGATCTGAATCTCTATGTTTATCTACATGTATGAACGTGTATAATCTACATGTTTATCTACATGAACAGAACATGTATGTTTCTGTTTCTCTCCTTAGGATTTTGTTTTAATATCTGAATCTCTTCTGTTTCTCTGTTTTCAGTAAAATATTTTTATTAAAAATGAGGTATGCTCAATGTGAAAAAATAAATAAATGCCATACAAGATGCTGCAGAGCTAATAAGTAAAAGTGATTTTAAAACTACTCATGATTTATTATAGCTATGCCTTAAGACAAAATTTTTATACATTATAACATATAGTTATGCATTAGAAATAACTTTAACTTCATATGTGGCAGAAAGTATTTTTTATTATTTTTAATTTTTTTTAACATTTCTTCATTTTTGAGACACAGAGTGCAAGCAGGGGAGGAGCAGAGAGGGAGACCATGATTCTGAAGCAGGCTCCAGGCTCTGAGCTGTCAGCACAAAGCCCAAGTGGGGCTCAAACTCAGAATGGTGAGATCATGACCTGAACCTAAGTCGGACACTCAAACACTGAGCCACCCAGGTGCCCCAGAAAATATTTTTAAGTGGTCTTTACAGTGGCTTATTCATGTGAAAAATTAGCCAAAAATGAGAGTCTAGAGTATTCTTTTAAAAATTTCATTTACTTCAATTTGGTTTTACTGCTTCTACAACTTAGAAATTCTATAAATAACTATTTACTCTAAAGTTCCATAGTTCTTACATTGATTTCTGATTTCTTTTTATTTTTTCATGTTTTATTTGTTTGAGAGAAAGAAGTAGAGAGAGACAGAGCACGAGTGGGGGAGGGGCAGAGAGAGAGGGAGACAGAATCTGAAACAGGCTCCAGGCTCTGAGCTGTCAGCACAGAGCCCGATATCGGGCTTGAACCCACAAACAGTGAGACCTGAACTGAAGTCGGACGCTCAACTGACTGAGCCACCCAGGAGGCCCAAATTCTGATTTCTTAACTGCGACTTATGAACGGTTCACAGCTGTACTTGAACGTTACATTTTAATAGCCATGTGTATACCATATCTTACAATAAGACGACCTAATATATACCACCTTAAAACTATGGATAGATGGCAACAAAAAAAAAGTGAACAGACACGGAGGAGGAAAATAGTTTATAAATCAAAAAATGCACGTGAGTTTTCTTTTTCAGAACTGATATAAAAATGATGAAGGATAAACGGCTACTCCACAAGGATAGTGTCCACACTTTCTTGTGTGAGCTCTGACTCTAAGGCACAGGATGAATCTAACTGTTCTTGCGACAAGCAAGAACTTCTCAGGGGCACATCGGACCAGCTGTCACAGTACGGCTGAAATCTCTGGGCTACCGCGTTACCGAACCTTTGGCATCGGTTATATCTGGAAGATTTACCTTTGTGTATATACATGTGTTCCAGCAGTTGGCTTTTTCGGAGAAATTTATGACCACAGATGGAACAGCTGACCTTTCTTTTCCTTGAAAAAGAAAAATTACAGTTTAATTCTACTGGCTCCGTGTCTTTGGAGATCAAAGACACTTGGCTGATCTGCAGAGGCTCGGCGGTGCCCTGGTTTGGGTGGTCAGGCTGCTGCTCGTTCTCCTTAACAATGAAAGAGCCTACTCTGTGGCATTCAGGAGCCTCACTGTTTTCATTAAGTGGATGCACTTCGCCAAGGTCATTGCTTTCCAGAATGGAAGCAGGGACACCGAATGGGAGGGATCCGGACACGTGGGTGTGGAGGTGCTGCCTTAGGTTACCGCGGGAATCAAAGCGTTCGCCACAGTAATGGCATAAGTGTATTTTGATACTGCTTTCGGTGAAAGTGGGGCCTGTCCCCTCTGCTGAGGGTGAAGGATGGCTCTGGGAGATCACAGACTCAGGGTCACATCTCTCCTGCTTGATGGACGCTGGGGGCTTCTGGCGCTCCTCCACAGCCTGGGCGGCAGGACGTGCCCTCTGCGGATCCACAGTGCCATCATCCAGCCCGATGGCGAGAGAGAGCTGCAGCTGCGGGGGGTCAGCTGGCATGGCAGCCCTACTGCCACTGGTACCGGATGGAGCTTCTTTGACCTCCAGTCCTGGTTTGACAGCTGTTTTCTGGGCTGTTGAGATCTGAATGCCATACAGATTTGAGGACTGCACAGTCTCTGGTGAGAACACTTGATTCATTTCAGTGGCAATGTGAGAAAGGTAGTCGGCATGAAGAAATCGAATACCTTCCTCCAGACGACTGTGATCCACAATCTGTTTTGGCCCTTTCCCTGTGTACATAATGTGCAGCAAATAGCTGAATATGTCAGGCTGGATATCCGTTGGTTGTATCTTTATGCATTCGCTGTTAAAAACAAAAAAACAGAACCACACAAAATGAAATAACCAGTTGGCCTTTTAGGCAGCAGTATACAGTCTAGGCTAACGAGATTTCTTCCTAAGAAGTTCAAACTCAGCAACCTGCCTTGATGAAACATACCAACAGAACATCAAACTTTCACTGTACACCGGCTTTGTGGCCCAGCAAAAAGTCTTCGTGTATCCAACCTGCTGCCTAAAGTTAAGAAACACACACAGCTATTCTGTGGAGCTCAACATTTAGTGACTCCTAAGTGATACGCACTATGCTAGCTGCCAGCGAGTAGAAACATGATGAATAAAACAGGTGCCTTGCTGTTAAGGAACTTAACAGTCTTTTGTTTTTTTGGTTTTTTTAAAAATGTTTTATTTATTTCTAGAAGAGAGAGAGAGAGAGACAGCGTGAGCAGGGGAGGGTCAGAGAGAGAGGGAGTCACAGACTGAAACAGGCTCCAGGCTCTGAGCTGGCAGTCAGCACAGAGCCCGATGCGGGGCTTGAACCCACGAACCGTGAGATCACGACCTAAGCGAAAGTCGGACGCTTAACCGACTAAGCCACCCAGGCGCCCCAACAGTCTTCTGAATATATAACCAAAAGAATGGAAAACAGGGACCCAACAGAACCTGTGCGCCAGTGTTCACCACACCATTATTCACACTAGCCAAAAGGTGGGAGCAATGCAAGTGTCTGGCAACAGATGCCTGTATGAACGGAATGTGGCACATCCGTACAGGAGACTGTTACTCAGCCAAAGGCAGGAATGGAGCTCTGACACCGCTACAACATGGATGAACCCTGAAAATGTTTTGTAGGTGAAATAAGCAGACCCAGGATGCTTTGTGTGCAATGCTACTGATAAAACATATCTAGAACTGGCCAATTCATGGAGACAAAAAGTAGATTAGAGGTTCCCAGCAGCTTGGGCAAGGAAGAGATGGGGAGTTATTGCTTAATGGGTACAGAGTTGCTGTTTTGGGTGATGAAAGTTTTGGAAATGACAGTGGTGATGATTGCACAACATTGTGAATGTCCTTAATGCCAGTAATTATATGATGAAAATGGTTCCAATGGTTTTGTTATATATATTTTACCAAAATAAAAAACATTAAAAATTTTAAAAGGATCTATTGAAATTGGTTACTATTTAGAATTTAAATTACACTAATCTGAGGGGCGCCTGGGTGGCTCAGTTGGTTGAGCATCCAACTTCGGCTCAGGTCATGATCTCATGGTTCATGAGTTTGAGCCCTGCACTGGGCTCTGTGCTGACAGCTCAGAGCCTGGAGCCTGCTTCAGATTCTATGTCTCTCTCTCTGCCCCTTCCCTGCTTGTGGTCTGTCCCTCTCACAAAAATAAATAAAAATAAATAAATAACACTAATCTTATTTTGGCTTTCTAACTATATTACCACACCTAGTCTTTATATCACAAATGAATAGATATAAGTTTGAAAAACTTCAAAATAACTCTAAGCCCAAATTTTAGATAGGAATCTAGAATTCAGATCATAGGTGAAAATAACAAATGAATAAGAAATTGGGAAACACCCTGCAAAATTAGGATAAAGAGAACCCAAGGGAAGTGCTGGATGTCAAGGAACGAAAGAATTAGTCAGTGGACTTACCTTCTCTGAAGCAAAACTTTGTGAATGCTGCAGAATGTACTGGGGTCAGGAAGTATACCGACAATCCATTCTTTCAGTCCCCGTATCTCAGGATTCCCTCCTGGGTGTCACTCTTAGCTCTCACCCACCCACTTCCGGGGTCTGTGGCAGGTGTTTTTTATATCAGCACAGAGCTCTGGTGACTGAGGATTTTTAGTTGCTCAGCAGAGCTACCAGACAGCAGGCCTGACACCTTTGCGTCTCTTGGATTTAGCTCAGCGTGCATGGTGCCTGGCACACAACAGGCGCTTTGGGAGCAGAACCAACTCAGAGCTCTGAGAGGAGACCGATGTGAAGGTTCTGTTTCTAATCTAATCTCAACACTGACACTACCCATGACATGCCCCCACCCCCCACATACTCGTGCCATGTATTCCGGTCACACCGATGTTCCCCGTTTCCTGAATGCACTAGCCTGGTTCATACCTGCCTGTGTTTCCAGGCACTTTCCCTCTGCCTGCAGTGTACCTTCCTGCATTCCTCTACAACATCCAAACACCTCCTCCTAATCCTTCAAGATCCAAGGCTTCCGTAAAGCATATTCAAACCTCCTCAAAACAGGGTGCTGACACCTCACTCTACCTTGTACAACACTTCTATTATAGATGCATCACATTAATTATTGACAGTGGTAGCTGACGGTGCAAAGCCCGGTTCCAAGCGTGTTAATATTATTAATCCATTTACATCTCAACACCATGGGGTGAGCATACATACAATGCTAGTGTTTTACAGGGAAGGAAACTGAGACACAGATCAATTACACAGCGATTATTTTCTTTATGTGCACTGTCTATGAGACTATTAACTCCATGAGGGCAGGGAGCATAATTGGTTTGTTACTGGGGGCTAGCACAGTGCTGACATTAAGTACCAGATACATGCTTAAATGAATGAATGTATAAATAAAAATGGGTAATTGAGGCTAGACTCCTAAGTATTTTATGCAAAAATCCTTTAAAACAAAAACACAGAATTCTATCCCTTTCAAACTAGGATGGATTAAAGCTATTCTTTAAGAGGTCAGAATCTGAATACCATTTTCCTGCCCTCTTCATACATCCTATCACGTTGGGATAACCTAAATTCAAAAAATCAAAACACTTTTTGAAGACAGTATTTGAAACAAATGACTTTTGATCCATAGTATGGAATATAACGTGGGTAGAAACATGACATTAAGGCCTTGCTATGAAAGTGTTACAGAATAGGTATCAGCAACTTGGTGAGTTAGAACAGCTCTTTACAAACACAGATCTGCATTTGAGTGTAACTTATTGGGGGGCTATAATCCTGGATAGGTCAGTTACTTAACTCAGCCTCAGTCTCCTTTTCTCTAAAATAGTGTGGATAAGGGGTGCCCGGCCGGTTAAGCATCTGCCTCTTGATTTCGGCTCAGGTCATGATCTCACAGTTAGCAAGTTGGAGTCCTGCACAGTAGAGCTCTGTGCTGATGGTATGGAGCCTGCTTGGGATTCTCTGTCTCCCTGGCTCTCTGTCCCTCCCCTGCTTGTTCTCTCTCTCTCTCTTCCCGCCCCCACCAAAAACCACAAATAAATAAACAAATAAACTAAACTAAAATAGTGTAGATAACAGCAGAATGTACACTAGGTAAATACTCAGTGCTTGGGTATGGGATAAGCCTTCAATAACTTTTAGCTATTATCATTTTGATTTGTACCTTCTACCATGTATCCTACACACTGAGATGAATTACTGGATGTGTAAAAAAAAATACGTAATTTGTTTTTATTTCTTTTTTTTTTTTTATAGTTTTTATTTATTTTTGAAGTAGAGAGAGACAGGGCATGAGCAGGGGAGGGGCAGAGAGAGAGGGAGACACAGAATCTGAAACAGGCTGCAGGCTCTGAGCTCCCTGCACAGAACCCGACGTGGCGCTTGAACCCACAAACTGAGATCATGACCTGAGCCGAAGTCGGATGCCTAACTGATTGAGCCATCCAGGCACTCCAATTTGTTTTTATTTCTTAAGGTGATCCCATAAAAGAGTCCCCCAAATGACGTTATAATAAGGCTTAGCTATATCACAATATTTAAAATTCTTCTGATTTACAAAAGCACATCCTTACCTTGTTTGGTGAATAAATATCATCTTGAAATAGTTAGAGAAAGCAGCAAGCACTGCTCTGTGGGCTTTGAAGTAAACATCTCCAATAGCAACTGTACAGTCACACAGAAAACCGAACTCTCGCTGCATGTTCAGCTGCTGCAGGAGAACAAGGCTATGGCTCCCTGTGTCCATTGCGGCTCTGAGAAAAAGCACATTTTTTTTTTTTTTTTTACAAAATTAGCTTCAGTTCACACATATCTAGAGTACAAGGAGACCTAAATTTAAACGAGATTATTCAACAGTTTTTACTACTGTTAATTTCGCCCCAAACCTAGCTAACATGAAATCCCCTCATTATGAAAATATCAATTCTGCTAAAACTATAAAATATTGGTCTTTTTTTGCTTGGTAAGAAGGTAGCTTGGTATGAGTGACACAGAAGCAAAGGGAAGTTTGTCCTTTTTCAATCTATCTGACCACAACGTTTCTAGTCCTGTTTCCTCATTGGAAAATGGGAATGAGACACCTGTTCCTCAGAGCTAAATGAGGGAAGTTATACGAACTGCACCTTGGGCTGGAAACTGCCATTCAAATGTTAACTATAACTGTTGATAACTTGACAGTGTCCTGGCTGGGCTAGAGGTGTTTCTTGCTCCTGAGGAATCCCCTATGTGGTCAGGGGATAGTGGCCTCCTAACTAAAAATGTCTGGGAAACGTATCAGTCACAGTATATTCAGGAGCTCTTAAAATAGATACCAAGCCACATCCCCTGATGTACATGGGACCTGGAACCCTATGGGAAAGCCTAAACCCAGATATTAACTGGATTCAGACACATACAAGCATGGAGGCTCCTGAAGGGACAATATAGAATGGGACCACTGGTCCTGGGAAAAATCATGCATGGGGGAGAACGTGTAGAAGAATTCTGCCAGCAAGGGAGGGCAGTGTGAGCAGCAAGAGTACTCAAGTCTATGGGAGCAGCAAGGGTACTCAAGAGTGGTGTCGTTACAGGTAGGTGGGAGGCTCCACTTTACCACCTCCTCCACCCCAACTGTGTAGACAGCCCCAGTGCTCTAGGGAGAAGGCAGCTGGGTATGAAGGGTATCGCTGGCAAGCTGGGAAAACCTTCTCTAAAAAAAGCAATCTCTGAAAAAGAGAATGAAGTTTCCTCACTAGCCAGAGACCAAAGTCAAAGGAGGTCAGGGAAGAAAGTGTGGGGTTAGCTGTCTGGAGACTGGCCACAGGTTGGGCAGCAGACAGCTGAGTGATCACTTATATAACAGAACCAGCTGACACTTAACAGTGTTTCCTGTGTGTCACGTACTTTCTACTCATTTAATTCAATATACAACTCTACAAAGAAAGGGAGTGTTCAATGCACCTTATAGATGAAGAAACTGAATCAGTGCAGACAGTTAAGAGACTCAAGTCACATTGCTAGTAAGTGGCAAGCAGGGGATTCCAGCCTAGGCACGGGGCTCCAGAGCCCAAATGTCCTCCCTTTCCACCCTTCAGAGGGAACATGACCCACACACAGGAGATGCTTAGGGAATGGTCAGGTTATACATCAAGACACACAGGGAAGCCCTGGAGCACCAAGGTGGCTCAGTCGGTTAAGTGTCCGACTTCAGCTCAGGTCATGAACTTGCAGTTTGTGAATTTGAGCCCCACTTTGGGCTCTGTACTGACAGTTCAGAGCCTGGAGCCTACTTCTGATTCTGTGTCTCCCTCTCTCTCTGCCCCTTCCCTGCTCATGCTCTCTCCCTCAAAAATAAATACATAAAAAATACATTAAAAAAATTTTAAAGACCCACAGGGAAGCCCCAAGAATGTTTGGAAAGAGGAATTAGGGAGAAACCTAGATTTTCTGCTGCTTAATTTGCTTACATAAATCTGACACAGAAAACAAATACTTATTAGTGGATAAAGTCTAACCTAAAACTGGGAAAGAAAAAGGTAATGATTACCGATAAAAAGTTAAATCTATTTTTATTAAAACTATATATTTGGGGCAGCTGGTGGCTCAGTCAGTTATGCATCTAATTCTTGATTTTGGCTCAGGTCATGATCTCACAGTTTGTGAGACTGAGCCCTGCATCAGGCTCTGTGCTGACAGTGTGGAGCCTGCTTAGGATTTTCTCTCTGCCTCCCTCTCTGCCCCCCAGCCCCTGCTACTCTCTCTCAAAATAAATAAACTTATTTTTAATAAACTACATATTTAATGTACTGATGTGGAATAATCTCCAAGATACATTAAGTAAAAAAAGCAAAATGTAAAATTGTCCAGAGAAGACTACTCTTAATGTAAAAGGGGTAGAGTGGTTTTTTTAAAGGTGGGGGAGAAATTTATACATATATTCTTGTTTATGTATACATCTCTGCAAAGGTTCAAAGAAATGAGAAAAATGTTTGCTCCCAGCAGGAAGTTAAGGGTGGGGGAAATTGTACTGTCTGTACTGAAGTCCTTTTCTTGAAGTTTAGCAGCATAAGTACATACCAACATGTATTCCCTTTTCCCTCATTTTTAAAAAAAAATATGAAATAGGGGCATCTGGGTGGCTCAAGTCAGTTGAGCATCCAATTCTTGATTTCAGCTCAGGTCCTAATCTCATGGTTCATTGGATCAAGCCCCGTGTCCAGGTCTGAGCTGATAACATGGAGCCTGCTTGGGATTCTCCCTCCCTCTCTCTCTCTGTCTCTCTCTGTCTCCCTCCCTCCCACACACACATTTTTTCTCTCTTTCTAAATATAATAAACATTTTTTTAAATTATGAAGGGATGCCTGGGTGGCTCAGTTGGTTAAGCATCCAACTCTTGGTATCGGCTAAGGTCATGATCTCATGGTTGCCTGCATCCATCGGGCTCTGCACTGATGGTGTGGAGCCTGCTCAGGATTCTCTCTTTGTCCCTCTCTCCCTGACTCGTCCTCACTCGCTCTCTCTCAAAATAAGCTTAAAAAAAAATTATGAAGTATTTCAGATGGACAAATAGGTCCAGAGAACAATGTGACAAACACGCAGTCACCCATTCCTGAGCCATAAGGCAGAGGTTATACAAACACGGCAGAGACCCCTGCCATCTCTCTCTCATTTGCACTGCCTCCTGCCTTGCCTCTGAAGGTAGTCATCGTCCTGACTCTGGTGTTTATGACTGTCTTGGAACATCACGATGTTCTTGCTGCATCTGTACATGTCCCTTAAGAAGGTAGGGTGTTATTTCGCATGTTTTAAAATTTTATATAAATCAGAGTGTACTCTAGGAATCCTGCAATTTGCTGCTTTTAATTCTACACTCGTAAATTACTATTTAAAATTCTACTTACTCACACACAAGTTTCTCCTATTCCTCCCCCAGTTAAAAAATAGATAAAAAACAAAACTCTTACTTCTTACCATCTCATTTTAAAACCCTTTAAGGAGTAAGGAAATAAGAAGTAAAATAACAGATCCTATAGAGACCTGAGCCTAAACAAAAATCCAAATTGTGAGTATTGTTCCAAAAGACCATTTGGCTAAAAGTCACTACTTATTGTATTTGCCACATTTCCCAGATTCTAAAACACCACCAACTTATAGAGAGATTTAAAAACCAAAAGAAAACACCAAATACACTGGAGATTTCACCATGTGAAAAACATGTGTCTCAGATTCAATGAACGGTTCAAAGTGAGGTAGCTTGAACTAGCCTTACAAATTGTTTAAAACAAAACAAAACCTCAGATCATAAACATTTTCACCAGATCTATATCTATCTGTCTATATATAGTGCATTAGTATAATGAACTATTAAACCACATGGAAATGAGAAAGGACACACTAAAAAGCCACATATACAAAAATCTTGTGGTTAATGGTCTATGAGTAATAAATTCTTCATTTACTGAACACATTTTTTGAAGAGAAACTTAATACAGAAAAAATTATTTGAAAGCATGCATTATACAAGGCCTAGGGATAGAAAAAAATTACATAGATGCCACATCAAGAAGACTGCACAGGCTAATAGGGGAGACAAAATAGAAAACACAGTAATAATAATATAAAGTAAAAGTGATAAATGTCACGAGAAGTTCATAGAACATGCTATGGGGGGGGCGAGGGGACCAACAGCAGGTGACTCCATGGAAAATAAGCCATTTGAACTGAATTTAGATGAAAAGGAGGCGAACATAGCATTCCAGGCAAGAAAAAAATAGAATGAATGGAATTACAGGGAAGTGTGTGACTATATAGATGACGGAAGAATTCAGTCTGGCGTAGAAAAAAACAAAAGTAAGTGACTAACAAGATGTGGTTAGCACACACAGGGTACTGACTGTAAAACTGAAAGGTACTCCAGTGGTGTTTCAAATGAACTGTTAAGATGTTTTCTGCTGGAGGGAGAGCAGCATAGTAGTTAAAGTTTGGACCCTGGAATAAGACAGCTTGGATTAAAAAATTCCAATTCTGTCATTTAGCTGTGTGATCTTGAAAAGATACTTAACTTTCTGGCCCTGGATTTTACTTGTAAAATATGGATAATTATAGTATCTACCTCACAGGTTGTTACATAGATTTAACAAGATAATGCATATAAGCACTTAAAAATTGTGGGGCCCATAGTAAGTGTTCCGTAAATACTAAGTACCACAATCATGATCAGGATGATCATCATTATCATTAGGCTTATTAGTCAAGACTGCTCTAGTAACCATACATAAAAAGATTACCAAGGGAAAGGTATGGAGAGATACAGACCAGCAAGGAGTTCACTGTAATACCCAAGTAATGGCAGTGGGAATGAAGGAATAAAAGAAGATACACCAGACGTAGAATTGACATGACTTGGCAGCAGATTGGATATGATAAGCCAGAGAAGATCAAATCAAAGGTGAGTCTCAGAATTCCAGCTTGGGCCACTGGAAGAATTCATTCATTCCTTCAGGTCATCTTTGCAGAGTAACTGTCAGGTGTCAATATAAAGGCAGGGTCCCAGAATGCCAGGAAAGAGGCATAGAGGCTATCTTCATAAAAGAGAAGTTTCATTTTGGACACAATGAATTCAAGGTGTTCACTCTAGGACATCTGAGTAGAAACGTTTAGTGATCAATGAGACAACGTGCAGGCCTGGGGTTCTGGAGATCAGGGCTAGGCAGAGAGAAGGTCTTCTGCTTTTACACAACTGAAGCCACCAGGAATGCATGGGACTATTGAGTGAAATAAGAGGGGGAAAAAAGCTAAGAATGAATCTTTGAACAACACAGAAAAGACACAACATGAAGAAGAAATAAGAAAATACATTGAATGGGGGATAAGGGGGTGGTGAAGGAAAGGCAAGAGCCTTGGCTGGAGGCCTACTGACAGTGGAAAATGCTGCAGAGAAACATGAGGATGAGGCCTGTTACAAACACCCCAAGTGGGGTGACCAAGAGGTTTCTGGTGACCTTTGACAATGGTCTGGGAAAGCAGCAAGAGCAAAATATCTCCCTGCAAGAGGATGTTAGAAAGCAGAGGCCATAAAGGGTAGTGCAGATGGACAGGACACTGATAATAGGGAGCTATTGATAATTATCAGCTTGGAGAAGACTTTCAGCTGAAGAGAGGTGGAATTTCTAGAAGCCAGAAGGAACAGAAGTCTTAATGCAGTAGTTGTCGGGCACAGAGAAGAGAGAGATTTCTGATGGTGGCAAGGAGAGGGCTGAGGGGAGGAGAGAATCTGAGAGTAGTTGTAGACAGCTTTGATTTACATACTATGAAGTTAGTCCATATGTAGAGGGAAGAGCTGAGTTCAGGTGGGCCTTGAAAGAAACCTAGACTAATAATCCCTGATGCTAACATAGAGTGATGACGTTTATACAAAACTTTCATGTAAAACAATTTTTCTGTTGTAGATGTGATACTTTCTATTAATGTCTTCAAATTCATGGTCTGTATCATTTCCATTAAACTCATTCAGTGAATTTTTAATTTCCGATATATTTCCAGGTCTAAAATCTTCATCTGATTTTTTTTTTTTTTTTTTTTTTTTTGGTGTCTAGTCCTCTGCTGAGATTTCCTATTTGTTTGCCCATTACTACCTTATTTCGTTTTATGTTCTTCAGCATAGTTCTAATAGCTGTTTTAAATCTTCTCTGCCAAATCCAACCTCTGAGTCATTTTGGAATCAATCTTCATTAATTAGAGTGATCGTTTCCTGTTTCATTTTGGACAGTATCCTAGGCATTGTGATTACTGTAGTAAAGACTCTAGATTCTGTAATATTCTTCCAAAACGTATTGATGTTTTTTGCTTTGTTGTTGCAATTAACTTGGTTGGACTTAAACTCCAAATTCTGTCTGCCCTCTGGTTCAGTTTTCTTAGGAGTAGGTGTGCCGAGTGGGGGTTGCTTCACATATATCTAAGTTTAGGGGCTGGCAAGAGATTCAAGCTGAGTGATACACAGCATTTGGGGGCCTCCCAGCATCCTTTCTGGGATTTTCCTTTTCTTCCCAGCTGTGTGATCACCCTGAACTCTGTCCTCTTTTCTTCAAGCAAGTAAAATTACAGGTTATTAACCTAATTTTAGCCATCCCTGCATGTCACCAACAGAAGACTTCTCTCAGGATAAAAGCCATAAAAATGGAAATGTGCCCACTGCTGTTCTCTTCTTCCAAGCATAGACCTCATTCCAGTTTCTGATTTTTGTCACTTTCAAATGCCATTTGGTAGTTTCTAAAGCTTTTTTCAAATTTATACAGCTGAAAGTCAGTTTAAGCTGCACAGGTCCACTTTTATGCAGATTTTTTCCCCATAAACATGGTACAGTACTGTACATGTATTTTCTCTAACCTATGATTTCTTTTTTTTAAGCAAGCTCTAGGCCCAATGTGGGGCTTCAACTCAGAACCTTGAGATCAAGAGTTGTATGCTCTACCGACTGAGCTAGCCAAGCACCCCTTCCTTATGATTTTCTTAATAACATTTACTTTTATCTGATTTTAAAAATATAGCATATAACATGCATAACATAAAAAATATGTTAATTGACTTTTTATGTAACAGTAAAGCTTCCAGTCAACAATAGGCTCTTAACAGTTAAGCTCAGGTTGGGGAGTCAAGCTATATGCAGATTAGGGGGTTGATGCCTTTAACCCTCGTGCTGTTCAAGAGTCAAATGTAGTTTTTATTTCAGAATGGTCCCCACAGGAACTATTCAGCCATTATAACCCTTCATCAGTTCTAAACAGTTCTGGCCTCAAGATCTATTTACACTCTTAAAACTTAAGAGTATTAAGGACTGCAAAAAGCCATTTTTTTAAGTGGGTTATATTTATCAATATTTACCATATAAAAAATTAAGTGAGATCTTTTTTTTTTTTGAGAGAGTGCGCTCACATGTGAGATGAGAAGAGGCAGGAGAGAGAGAGGGAGAGACAGAGACAGAGAGAGAATCCCAAGCAGGCTCCATGCTCAGTGCAGAGCCCAACATGGAGCTCAATCCTATGACCCTGGGATCATGACCTAAGCCAAAATCAAGAGTCAGATGCTCAACTGACTGAGCCACCCAGGTGTCCCAAAAGGGAGACATTTAAATATTTTTAATTCATTTAAACTAACAGTAAACCCATTATGTTAACATAACATGTTTTTTTCTAAAAAATAACTACATGTATATTTTTAAGTGGGAAAGGTAACATTGTTTATAGCAAACAATCCTTTCATACCTGGCTCTAAAAAATACAGCTGAGTTCATTGCTTCTCTGTTCAATCTGTTGCTACATTTTTTTAAAAGTGTTTATTTATTGGGATGCCTAGGTGGCTCAGTCTGTTAAGCATGGCACTTTGGCTCAGGTCATGATCTCCTGGTTCGTGGGTTCAAGTCCCCTGTCAGGCTGTGTTGACAGCTCAGAGGCTGGAGCCTGCCTCAGATTCTGCACCTCCCTCACTCTCTGCCCCTCCCTCACTTGCACTCTGTCTCTCTTTCAAAAATAAACAAACGTTTAAAAAAAAAGTATGTTTATTTATTTTGAGACAGAGAGAAGGGGAGAGAGAGAATCCTAAGCACGGTGGGAGCTCTCAGGGCAGAGCACTAGTCAGGGCTCAATCTCCTAACCTGTCAGATCATGACCTGAGCTGAAATCGAAACTTGCTTAACCAACTGAGCCACCCAGGTGCCCCAGCCACATGTTGTTTTGATTCAAGCATCTTAAGATATTTCAGCCTTGCAAAAGCAAGATCCTTGTAGATACTGAAAAGGTTTCAGGAGCCTCTGGGTGTCCTTGCACCATAGTTTGAGAATCTCTGTCTTATGCTATCTTTTTTTTTTGATCCTATGAGGTAATAGAGCAGATACTATATTGGTTCCATTTCATGGTTGAGGAACCACAGGCTCAGAGAAGGCGAGAAGAGTACCCAACATCAGGCAACTAGCCATTCATTGATAGTACTTCGGGTCTGACTTTTTTTTTTTATTAGTTACTGAAGGACAATTCCATTTTTTTTTAATGTTTATTATTTTTGAGAGACAAAGAGACAGAGTATGAGTGGGGGAGGGGCAGAGAAAGAGGAAGACATAGAATCCAAAGCAGGCTCCAGGCTCTGAGCTTCAGCACAGAGCCCGATGGAGGGCTCAAACCCACACACTGTGAGATTAATGACCTGAGCTGAAATCAGATGCTCAACCAACTGAGCCACACAGGCACCCTTCAAGTCTGACTTTAAACTCATGTCCTTTCTTTAAAACCCCCATGTAAAACTTTTAACATACACACTGATGGCAGATTTTGCAAATATACTGAACTGAATAAGGGGGAAATTTTTCTAAGTGTATAAAATGAAAAAAAATCAGATCTGTTTAAAAAAAAAAAAAACACAACAAGGGGTGCCTGGGTGGCTTAGTCGGTTAAGCGTCCGACTTTCGCTTAGGTCATGATCTCGCGGTTCGTGGGTTCGAGCCCGGCATCGGGCTGTGTGCTGACTGCCAGCTCAGAGCCTGGAGCCTGTTTCAGTCTGACTCCCTCTCTCTCTGACCCTCCCCTGCTCATGCTGTCTCTCTCTCTCTCCTAGAAATAAAACATTTAAAAAATAAATAAATAAAAATTAAAAACAACAACACAACATATATATAATAAGTTCACTCAAACTTGTTTGCATAATAATAGACCTTTGATGTTTTAAGGCAACACAACCGGATTTTATCTCATATCAGTAGAGCCAATCCATCACAAAATTATTAAAAATATTTTCTAATGCAACTTACTTAGCAAATTCTTAGCTAGGCTTTTCATATAGCCTTTGCTCATTATTTCTTTGACCGTCAATTCTATTTTCTCTACTGTGTGGAATAGCCAAAGCTTTCTATGCATACAGAAAGGTCTCAGAAGTTACTTTTAAGAACTATGGGTGGAGGGGCACCTGGGTGGCTCAGTTAGTTAAGTGTCCAATCTTGATTTTGGCTCAAGCCCTGCATAGGGCTCTGTGCTGGACATGGAGCCTGCTTAAGATTCTCTCTCTTCCAGGCAAAGCATGAGAGACTCCTGAATGCTGAGAACAAACTGAGGACTGATGAGTGTGGGGGGGAGGGGAGAGATGGGCATGGAGGAGGGCACTTGTGGGGATGAGCACTGGGTGTTATATGGAAACCAATTTGACAATAAACTATTTGTAAAAAAAAAAAATTCTCTCTCTTCCTCCCTCTCAAAAAAAAGAAAAAGGGTTAAGAAGAAAGGAATTTTGGGTGGCAATTTTAGGATGTAAGAGAGGCTGCAGAAAAATAATTTTATTCATTTTATTACACTGACAAATGAGACAGCCAAAATGAAAGAGTACTTCGCCATAAGATGCTTTACCTATTATCAAAGCAGTATTTATAATAATAAAATCAGTATTGATATTTAAGGAAAACTACAAAATCTTATTTACTAACTCAATTGCAGTAACTCTGGATTAGCTCAGACTAAGTAGGCTAGAACAGCTCTATGCCAGTATCTATTTTTGTTTAATTCAAAATTAGTTGATTTTAACATCCTTTAATTTAATTTTATTTATCCTTACTTATTAAAATATATCTATTGTATTAGACTAGACTCTCAGCTCTACAGTAGCCAGATGACAGGCGGCATCCTTGAACACAGCTTTTCATTCTCTCAGGCTGTATGAATCTTTAATAAAAAAGAGACATAAGGTATAAGACATCTGTTTCTGCAGAAAATAAACAGGCTGATATATTTTCTCTGTGGTTCCTACCACTGTGACTTTATTATTAATTATAATTAAGACAAAGAGATAGAAAAGTTGGCAGAGAAATGTGTACAGCTTTTTTGAGATACTTACCCATGGCTATAAATACAAAGATAAAAGCAGGTATATTCAAAGTGCCAAGTGATAACAGACTTTATACAATGATTTTCATTTTTTAATGGTACTTTCCCATGACTGTGGAGGTGTAACATTTTACAATCTAGAGAAAGGATGTTTGCAGAGATCATTTTATTGTGGACCAGTAGCTCTTATCACTGACTGTCCTGTAAAACTTTCATTGAGTGCAGGGGCTGATGCCTGCATCCTACTCCATGATAACCCAGAGAGAACTGCTGTGAGGCTCAGATCCTTTTTTAAAAAGCTTGTCGGGTAGTTCTAATAGGATGCCTCAGTCAAGAATCACTGTGTTAGAAGGGAACCAAGCAAACCGAAGAGAACAGTTCACACTCTACAATTACAGAGAAAAAGAAGCAATTTTAGAAGAAGTGCTCAAAATGTGGGAATTATACCAATTACACTAAATGAAAAAAATAAACTATTGTACTTCTAATTTAACATTAAACAAAAAAATGAGCCAGATTCTAAGAAACAAAAGTCTCCCAAACTAGGAGAATGGACACTGGGGGCAGAGGAGGAACACATCATTTCAGGCTTCTTCTAAAAAAAGTATTTAGGAAACAGAGGTATTTACTCTCATACACCATTATGCCTATTATCGTAATATCTGAAAATCATAAGGAAATCACAAATCTGAAAATACTGAGATAAAACATACAGTAATTGTAGGCATCTGCTTATGAAAATCACTGAAAATGCTAGAGAAGAGGGTAAGCAGCAGACGTGGTAGATGACACAGGAAGAGCAGTTATGCTCTAGAAACCTTTCAACGGAACAGGGAAACGTCAGTTTGGGGCCTCCTGCCTGTTGCCAGACCCGGCCAGCCCACGACATCTCTAACCCCCATCTAACCAACATGTGGGGTGCCTGATAAAGCCGCAGCACCAGGCGAACATGAATGCTAAGACTGGTGAGTGCAAACTGCTAGTGGACCTTAAAAAAAAATCAGAACCCTCTGAAGGAAAATAAACAATTCTTCTCAGTCCACTAAAAGAATAATGACTGCATTTCTGAAAGAGAAAAAATAAGGTACTCAAAGGAGAGCACAAAGTTGGGTAACAACAGTGTGAGGACAGACCTAGAATACAGTACACACAAGAATAATTACAACACCTGAATATAGGTGAACGAGGACTCCCTGTACCACAGAACGCTCCACAAACACATGGGTTAATTTTGCTTAAAGTGCCCAGAGTTTTTCACAAGGAACCAAAAGTCATTGTATGACTGATGTATGCAGGGAACAAATGAATTAGAAAAATTTCAAAAATAACTAACAATACTATAAACACTTTTTCTTCAATTAAGATTTAAAATGGGGCACGTGGGTGGCTCAGTCGGAAAAGCACCCAATTTTGGCCCAGGTCATGATCTCACGATTTGTGACTTCGAGCCCACATAGTGTGTGCTAATAACTGGGAGCCTGGAGCCTGCTTTGAATTCTGTGTTTCCTTCTCTTTCTCCTCCCCCTCCCCCAACAATAAACATTAAAAAAAATTTTTTTTTAAAGATTAAAAAAAAATCCTGCCGGCAAAAGGAAAGAAGATGTGTGAATAAATTACTAAAACTGATGTTTGTTTCACATACTTTCCTCTTCCTCCACTCTCCCTAAACAAGTTCAAGTAGCAGTATCTTTCGTATGCTAGAGTAATACTGTTCTAGTTAAAGTAGCTACTGTTATACTAAGTAAATACTACATGCAAGGCCTTGTGCTAAGTACTCTATGCACATTCTCTCTTTTCATCCTCACGTTGACTATGTGTTATTTTTATTTTCATTTTACAGATAAGGAAAAACCTAGACTTAGTATACACAAGTAGCAGATAGTACAAAGTGGGGATCAAAAGCTAGGCCTGTCTCCATGACCTGCACTGGTAACTCTAAACTGGAATAGTACTTTTCTTAGCATCTGTCTCTCAAAA
This sequence comes from Proteles cristata cristata, assembly GCA_017311185.1. Taxonomy (NCBI): domain Eukaryota; kingdom Metazoa; phylum Chordata; class Mammalia; order Carnivora; family Hyaenidae; genus Proteles; species Proteles cristata. The sequence goes on along the minus strand of JAESUZ010000388.1, from coordinate 809,363 downwards.
GACTGACGTTCGCATGCAATTTGGAATAAATAAGCAAAAAGGGGGCACAGGAAGTGGTGTACAAGTACTTTATAATTTATCAAGATAAGAGCACCTGCACTGGTTTTTTAAGAGAGAAAAAAAACCCAACAAAAACCCTGCAATCATCTAAAACCCCAACTCTGTTCTGACCCTATTATGACACAAAAAGACAAGCTTTCTTTAACAAGATGGTCAAGCACCACCTATGGGCCATAGTAAATAAATCACTTTGGTTCAGTGGTGGGGAGGGCATTACGCAACACTTCCCAGCACTGCCTTTGCCAGGATATTTTACGGCCAAGACTCTTGGGCCCCTCCTCCCCAGCTAGACAGCCTGGCTCCTGCGCATTCCCCTCAGGAGATAGGGTGGAAGCACACAGCTCCATTTTCTAAGGCAAAGAGGGCAGCTGAAAGTCCTGCTCAGCCTCTCTGGGCAACCACAGGCGCCAATAAATCAGCCACAGGCGATTTTCTCATCCCTTTCCTGGCTTGAAGTAGTAGCAAGATGCAACGCAAAAGAGCAGTGACTAGACTTGTGAGATAAGTAATCTGGCCCTGAATTCTGCTGCAAATGACAGCATCACAGAAGCTAGGTAAATCTGAGTCTGTTTCCTCATTTGTCACATAGAAACAATACTTACTACCTTCTTTTTGATTAACTACTCAAAATTCACCTCTGAAAGTGGCTAGCCACTGCTGATGCTCAATAAACAGCCAACGACCTGAGCACAATCCACCTCCCCTACCTCCAAATAAGACATTCAGAGAAGGGCTGAGCAAAAAGGTATAGCAAGTCACGTGAGGTCTCTCCCTGCTTTGTTGCTGACCAACCCCACGATGTTCCACTGTTTCCCATAACCTCGCAGCTATCAGAACTAATCTATCCCCCTTCCCACACCCGTCCAAAGCTAAAACAAAACTGATCTATTACAAGTGCTATCCCAGTATTCTACTCCCTATTAAGGAACGGATTTCTGATCATGGATAGTTTACCCTTAACCAAAACATTTCCACATTGCTAAAGAGATTTTTGATGCCTTAACCTAAGGCAACAACCAATGCTGCAAACATTGATTATTCTTGAGGAGAATAGGGCTGAATTTTGGAGGAGACAGGCTTTGAGACCCAAAGTACATCACAGGCAGTCTACTTCACCTAGAGGTAAGGCCAACCCCACTCCTTAAACTACCAGAGCCCACACAATGGCCAAGCCTGGTTTCTCAATAATCTGAATCAACCCAAACATAATCACCTCTGGCAGGCAGTCTCTACAGTGAGTGGGTTAAACCGACACCGTGCTCCTGGTGTGGTGGAGAGCCCAATAACCAAGGTCCCGAGCCCTAGAGTACAGTTACTCAAAAGGCATAGGGCTTCGATCAAGCTACACGTTCTTTAGGCCGGATGTCTTCATCTATAAAACGAGAGGGATGAACTAGTTTTCTCTTAAGGCCCCTTGCAGCTTTAAATTCTGTCATTCCAACGTATACTTCACACGCTTGACAAAATCCCGTGAGAATCAACAGTTCTGCCAAAAGACCTGAGTCTCAAGAGAACCAATGCCAAATATAATTCCCCGGGGGAACCGGGCGTTACTTTATGAAACACGTTAGCTGCTATCAAGTTCCAAGTACAGCGCGAGGTGCTGCCTAAGCAGCTTGATTTCTCCAAATGACGAGTGCAAGGTAAGCAGTGAATAATGGGGCAAACTTTAAAGAGAAAAACTGGATTTACTCAGAATGAAATTAATATAATCTGAAAAAAAGGAAGAAATGAATTATGAAGGGGGAGAGGAACTTCCTGCCCTAGAAACGGGGTAATCACAAATGGGGGTGGGGAAGGGAGAGGACAGTGGCCGCAGCGTCTCGCAGTTTGCACCAGGAGACCGCCCACTTGCGAGAAGGGTCCGCGCGGCCGCCCGGGGAACGCCGCAGGCCTGCTGGGGGTGGGGGTTCCCACGCGGGGTCAGGCCCCGACAGCCGCCTTCTGCGGGCAGCGAAGGGCGGCTCTGGGCATCCTCGGCCCAGCGCTCACAAGCGGTTGCCATTTTCCTCCTGTGCCCTGATTGACATGTCAAACGGACCAGAACACCCCTCTCCCCAGCTACTTGCATCTGTCCCACGACCGGCGCAGCTGCAGGCCGCCGCCCCCGGCGGCTCGCGGCGGGAGGGACTGAGCCCGGAGCAGCCCACAGGGGCCGGGCCGCGTCGCTTACCCAGACGCCGCCGCGGCGGCCAACCGGCTCCTCCGTGCGGGAGGGGCGGCTCCCGCGCCGCACACGTCACGCGGCGGCGCCGGCTCACGCACCCCACAGCCCGCTCTCGCGCGGCTTCCCGCGCCGGCCGCCCCGCGATGGGCCCACGTGACCGCGCGCCTGGTAGCCGGGGAACGAGGCGAGCGAGGGCAGAAGTGTGCGTGCGTGCGTACGTGCGCGCCCGCCCGCCTGCCTACTCAAGTGGCCCGGCGGGGGTCGGCCAGCGCTCTGGGCACCTCCGCCACGGTCTTCAGACGTGACTCTGTAGGCGGAAGCGTGGAGATGAGCCTGAGCGTTACAGGCTTCCCACACACAACCGCGTGACCCGGGGACTTTCCCCAGGGCGTGCAAAAAGCACAGCACTGCCTCAGTTCGGGGGTGGGGGTGGGGAAGGATGCGCCCGCGTGTTCGCGGGGAGAGAGGTGGGGGCGCGGGGCCAAGGAGGCCGAGCTGCTCGAGCCTGGTGGGGGGAGGCGGGCTGGGCGGGGTGGGGCATGGCGGGGGAAGTGACTCAAGGCCAGAGGCGGACAAGCCCATGGCAGGCAGAGTGGGGGGAGCGCGGGGAATGGGTGACCCCGGACCGACTGGCGGCGCACGGGACAGGGCGAGAGTGCCGGCGCCCCCAGAACGCCGGGGACAAACCGCGAGGGAAGGCCCAGCTGCTGAGCCCTCTGGGGCAGGGGTCTGACATCTGGACGGAGTGGGAAAACAGCATCCTGCCCTTGGGGAGTCGGGAGGAGCCCAGTCCCATCCAGCTGTGCAAACAGGAGGAGGAGGAGGTCCCAAGCCTACCCTTGGGAGAGGGGCGAGAGGGCTGGTAAAGCCGCCGCCGCCGCGCTGGCCCCCGCGGTGCGGGTTGCGCCAGCCTCCCCGGAGCCCGACGCAGAAACTTGTTGCAAACAAACAGGCGACCGCGGGTGCCCCTAGCAGCCAGCGGCGGAGTGGGTGGGCGGGCGAGAGGGAGGGGAAGGCTGGCGGACGCCGCAGCGAACTGGTGGGCAGACCCGGAGTCGCCGCGTAAGCGGGGCCGGCTCAGTGCGGTGCGGCAGGCGCGGCTGTGCGGCAGCGGAAGTCCTTTGTTGCAGCACAGTCCCTGGCAGAGCCAGAGCCTCTCCGCGCAGCCCAGCCCGAACGCCGCGCGCCGCCGCCACTGCAGCTCGCGGCCCCTTCGCCTCCGCCCGCCTTTCCCGTGGCTGATTTGCCTTAAACTCCCTAAAACCTCCGCAGCCCCGGTTCCTGCTGCGGCCGGTGAGTATCTGCCAGTTGTGGGGCTATTTGCGCAACTTTGGCCCGGACGGGAGGACGCGGGCCGCCGGCCTGGCGGAGTGCGGTGCGAGAGCGGTGCCGACCCGTGCGGGGATCCTGAGCGCGGAGGACGCGCCGCGAGGACCCGGCGACTGGCGCCTGCCGGGCCGCCTGCTCGACCCCGCCGTTCGCCCGCGCGCCTGGTCCGGGACGTGCGGCCTCCCTGGGTCGCAGGCGAAGCCCCCGCGGAGACTAGTTCCCAAATTAGTTACCTTCTTTTCCCTTTCTTTCTCTGCCTTTATTTTTTTCTTGGGGGGGGGGGAGGGGAGGGGAGGTGTAGACGGGAGGCGGGAGGACCCGGTTGATTGACGTGCCCAGAGCCCGCTTCTCTCAACTTACAGCTGCGGCTTCTCGGCGGGTGGGAGGGGAAGTGTCCCGGAGCCCGAGGCCGCAGACTTGGGCGCGCTCCGAGGGAGGAGGCGTAAGAGCCGTGCAAATTCTTGCCACGCTCTTTTTCCACCCCCACTTGCCGGCACACACGGTTTTTGTTCAGTAAAAAAGTAGTGGGTCTCGGGCTTGGGAATTTTTAGTGGAAATGATGTGTTTCTTGGGAAGAAAGTGCTTTCAATTCCAGTGGTGGGCGCTTGCTACAAGTTCTGTTAGTGTTCGGTAAATGTGTTGGGTGTAGATCGGGAGTCGTTACCACTAAAATATGTAGGCTTGGGTCTGAGCTCAGCCACCCTTGTCAGTTTCCCTTTTTTTTTTTTTTTTTTAACCTAAGCAGTGCGTCTGTATGATTTGAAAGGTTGACATGACCTTTTCCAAATTGGGAGCGTCGGTTGATAGAAGTCCTTGATGCTTTCTGGGGACAGTGAGACATTTGTATGTGTGTAATAACACTCCTAAATCGAGCTTCACGTGGTAGGTACGCGCAGATTCTCCATTGGCCTAAGTATATTTCCATACAGCTTGTCTCAAGGCAGGAAAAGGATCACAAGAACAATTTTCTCGAACCCAAGGACTGGTTCCAGGCTTTTTGAAGCGACTTAGAATCAGATTCTGAGTTGAAGTTCAAGGCAGTCTGGACCAGAATTGGTGAAGGATGCTGTTCTCATGTTAACTTCAAAGGGATTACCACCTTCTCTTTAGAAACGAAGAAATTAGGTTCTATGAAATTTTGTCAGTGCAAGTGGATATGATGGGGAGAACTGGGATACAAAAAGATGAAGGTTGAATGATAGCTGGCCATTCCAACCTCAAAACTTTTTTTTTTTAATTTTTTTTTTAAATTTATTTCTAGGATAGAGAGAGACAGCGTGAGCAGGGGAGGGTCAGAGAGAGAGGGAGACACAGACTGAAAAGGCTCCAGGCTCTGAGCAGTCAGCACAGAGCCCGGCGGGGCGAACCCACGAACCGCGAGATCATGACCTAAGCGAAAGTCGGACGCTTAACCGACTAAGCCACCCAGGCGCCCCTCCAACCTCAAAACTTTTGATTAACTTGCTGGATGTCTGATAAAGTCTCAGTAATAACTGAATGGCTTTGGGAGCTAGATAGGAGCTTCCTCATCTCAGAGAAAATTGAAGCATAATGGATGTGAAACTATTTTCAAAGATGAATAAAGACAGTCTGCTGTAGAGCCTTTACTTAACATCTTCTATTCATTTTAGGAGATTTCTTTATTATGACCAAATATTCACAGTATAGGATAACTCAGGTTGAGTAGCCTTCCCTGAAGCCTTTTTGTTCTTCCCACTCCCAATGTGATGGCCTATTTTGGGGACGTAGTGGGGGAGCCCTGGTGCATCATTGTCAGAGGAAAAAGAAACCATATTTAACCAGGACCTCAGCAGGGCATGAACACAGTCTCAGCCACTTGCACTTGACCTTGTGTTTTGATTTCACATTAACAGCTAGATTTTTGTACTGTTTCCTTATTCTCTTCTTTTTGCCAGGCTCTGGGGATGATAAGTTCATAGAGCGTTTTCAGAGTGTCTCTGTGTTCCTTGCAGCAGCGTTTCATATCCTAATGTGCAAGAGAAAAGAAGTGCCTCTCCTCCTGCAGCCAGGAAAGTGCTAAGCCTTTCCTATTAACCTTCTGGGCCAAGGGGGAGGAAACTTTGTGGGATACAAATGCAGAAAAGTGTCCTTAGACTTTTATTTTTAAGCTATAATCTAGTGTCTTCTAAAAAAATGGAGGTATATTTGAAAAATGTCTGCTTGAGAGGTCTCTTTGGTCTGTATAGGATGTTTCCTCTTGTTGTTTTTTCTTGTGCTAATATATTTTACCCTGACATTTTGACGTTGTTATTCTTAAATACTTTTATGTGAACCAAATTAAAAGTGATCCGTGCCTATTTTTTTTCTCAAAATGGAAATACTTATTATAAAACCCATGCTCTTTGTAAAAATTCAGCCAATACTAAAGTACATAAAATACAAAAATGAAAATCATTTTGATTCCCACTCCCCAGAGACAATCACTGTTAACAGTCAATTACTTGTTTAAAACAAGAGAAGGCAACATCTGATCATAACTGTGCTGTTGTGTGTGCTTCACCCTGCCTAAGTATGGCCTGTGATGATTCATGGCCTTATGTTCTCTAGTCAGTACTCAGGTTGGTGAGAATTGGCCAGGTGGAGAAAAAGGGAATGTTTTGCATTGCACTGGTTTAAAATTCTATGATCAAGTAACAGACGTGAGCATTTAAATATAACAGGGCTGCTATTTTAGGTTTGTCCTTATGAAGTACTTACTGTACTGTGGTAGGCTAGTTCTCACACTTTTTTTTCATGCTAATGTTGATGTCCAGCTTCTGGTGCATTGATTTATACCAGCCAAACTCCTTAAAAAAAAAAAAAAAAGCCTTATATCTGTAGGCAGTGTCATAGTTTTGTAGTTGAGTGGCTGTACTTGCCATGAAGGACACTGCCAAAGTGTACTTGTGTGGATACGGCGTGAGGGGTTCCTCTCAAATAGTACCTGGACGTAGCATGCCTGACATCAAGGAAAGAGACTTAGAACAAAGAAGGGGATTCCTGACTGTACAGTTTTCAGATCTGGCATGGAAGGAGAGGGTACATGTTTAATACAGATTTCTAACTTATGTCTGTGGCTTGTGTGGTAACTACAAGAGATCTTAGTCAAAGTACAGAACCATTTATGACTTAGCCTGGCATATTCAAGAAGAATGTGTGTGAAGTAGTTGATAGTGTTCTGAAAGCCCCAAAGTAGTACATAGGAGTTTAATCCTACCATTGGTTATTTGATAGTGTCAAGGACACTACTCTGCTTTGATTTTAAAATCATTTTCAGGAGCACCTGCGTGGCTCAGTCGGTTAAGCGTCTGATTCTTGATTTTGGCTCAGGTCATGATTGCACAGTTCATGAGAATGAGCCCTGCATTGGGCTCTGTGCTGACAGTGCAAGCCAACTTGGGATTCTCTCTCTCCCCCTCCCTCTCCCCCACTCACACTCAGGTGAGCGCACTTGCACTCTCTAAATAAATAAATAAGCATTCAAAAAATCGTTTTCAAAATAAAATTGGAAAATTAAAGCATTAAATCACCAACTAGATTTTCCATTTGTTGTCTATGTGAGATACACATAATCCTTTTTAGAGATAACTGAAGAGCTCCACCCCCACTTTACAGCTTTAGTATTAGGGAAGAGCTTGCTCTGATGGGTAGTGGGAGTCAGCAGATGGAAGTGGAGATGCGGAAGGGGCATGGCATTCTGCCTGCAACATGGGGCTATGTGAGAGTGGGTCACTGGGAGACTTAGGATGTTCTAAAGGGGCGCTGCAGTTAATAGTCATTGCCGTGAAGAGTGTTGTCTGGTTTATAAAAGCTGAAACTTAGGGCCCTGAATCAAGACTGCAGAATTTGAGTCTCACATTCTACTTAAAAGATGAGCGCTTGAGTATCAACCATTAACATTCACAAAATGAGGATAATAAAAATAACTCAGGATTTTTGTGAGAATCAGTTGTATAATGTATGGGAAATTGCTTTGTAAATTTTTGACCACTATATAAAAGCTGCCATGATGGAAATAATACAAAAAATTAGGCACCTGGCTGGCTCAGTTCCTGGAGCACGTGGCTCTTGAGCTCCAGGTTGTGAGTTTGAGCCCCACGGTGATTGTAGAGATTACTAACAACAACAAATTGATAAGCAAAATAAAACTTACCTACTTCAACATTTATTCAGTCAAAACTGATCAAATATTAATGAAATGTCAGGCAATTGTTAGGGCTCAGGGGGTACAGTGATGACAAAGACAACACCTTGACCTCGAGCCTACAGCAAAGCAAAATTATAGAATTATAATCTCTGCCAAGAGTGTGGTGGTGGACCCTACCTAGTTGTAGGTAGGGGCTGTTTTGGAAGAGACGAAGGGCATCTGCATTATCATTATCATGGGGTCTGGAAAAAATTCCCCCAAAGAGTGACTGGACATCAAAAAGGTTCTAAGGAAAGGGAATCACATACATGAAAGCATGAAGGCTTTTGGTATGGTAGGTCCTTTGGGATGAAGGGGAATCTTAAAGTTTAAACAGACTTAAGGCTTAAAAATGGAGTTAAGCTTCTTAGAATGAACACATTTTTTGATACTTTTTTTTTATTTGTTTCATTTCATTGACCTTTAATTAGATAAGAGTTTGCAGGGTTTTGTTTAGAATTAAACAAGAAAAACGGGGCTATAATTGGAAAAATTCGAGACAGTGTCATTTAAAAAGATGTGTGGATCTGTAGGGGGCAGAAGTCTGGACTTCCCCGTGTCCTAGAACTGCCTTCCTTGCTGCTCTTTCAGCAGCGTTTACCAAATACTTACTATGTTGCACGGAAACAGGTTAAGGGCCTTGTCTTTAGGTTGCTCGTAATCTAGTGGGGAGACCTTCCGACTGACACACAGCTAACTGGGGTAGCCAGTTCTTATTTAGCATTTACTCTGTGACAGCCACAGCCTCATGACAACTCTAAACACTAGGAAATATTATCATCCCCATTCTCAGATGAGAGAATTGAGGTGCAGATTGCTTATGCGACCTATTCAAGGTCACACACCTAGTAAGTGGCAGAGCCAGAATTTGAACCCGGGCAATCTGGTTAGTCTGTGCTTTTTAACATCCAATTTATGTTGCTGTTCTGGTGATTAAAATATAGCATAATAAGTGCAAAATAAGGAGATGACACAGAGTAATATCAAAACCTAAAATAGTGGGAGAGGGAGGTGTTACAGAAGGCTTTCTGGAGGAGGTGACAAACTGATTGTTAGGTATGTGGGAGGTTCAGCCAGAAGAAGCAATCAATCAGCATGAGTAAAAATGGAGGTAAGAAATACATTAAGCAAAGGGGGGTGGGGGGGCAAGCAGTTTTATGCTGCTTGAGAATGGAGTTTGAAGCAAAAAGTAGCCAAACCGAAGACTAGACGGGTGGGCATGGACGGCTTAGTATGCTTTGGTAAGGAGTTCTTACTTTTCAGCCTGAGGATATGTGAAGGGAGCATAGATGGTATGATTTAAGTTCTTTACGAATTGTTTGTTGTAATAACTCAGGAGTGATTACAGAGACCTCAGGAGGGCAGGGAAGGTGGGAATGGACTGGAGAGGCAGATTTGAGAACTACTTAGAAAACTGGTGAGACTCAATAGTTAACTATTAAGGGTGGGAGAAGTCCTAGGCAGCTCGCAAATAGCCTGGGTGATTGGTGCATGGCAGTACCAGCCGAGACAGAGAATACAGCGGGGAGGAGCAGTTTAGGTGAGTCCCAAAGTCTCACAGCGGTACAAATATAAGTTCCAAAAAATGAACCCTAAGATTACCAAGAATACCAATGCCACGTGCAAAAAGTGACTTCCTGGTAAAGCTGCTGCTTGCTGAGAAGCCTACTGTTCACACAGTGCCCTCTAGTGGTTGGAAGATGCCATGTTGCCTCTTTAAGATGAATGGATCAAAATGTAGAGATGACTTGGAGTAAATACTTTTCCTCTTCTGCCTCTGGAGAGAGAGAGAAATATTCCAGAAGCCATATGTTCCCTTTGTTTTCTGTGGACAAATTTATTTCCTAGACCTAGGAACAACTCACTTATTCAGAACTTACATGGTCGGCTACCTCATTATCCAGTGCCCTGGCCAGAAGCAAGAGTAAGGCAATTTGTTGCCAGCAGCAATTAAAATAGATGAAAAATCAGGTCATGATCTCACAGTTCATGAGTTCTAGCTCCACGTCAGGCTCTGGGCTGACAGCTCAGAGCCTGGAGGCTGCTTTGGATTCTGTGTCTCCCTCGCTCTCTGCCCCTCCCCTACTCACACTCTGTCTCTCTCTCTCGTTCAAAAATAAACAAAAACATTAAAAAATAAAATAGATGATGGGGCCCCTGGGTGGCTTAGTCGGTTAAGCGTCTGACTTTCGCTTAGGTCATGATCTCGAGGTTCGTGGGTTCGAGCCGCGTCGGGCTCTGTGCTGATTGCCAGCTCAGAGCCTGGAGCCTGTTTCAGTCTGTGACTTCCCTCTCTCTCTGACCTCCCCCTGCTCATGCTGTCTCTCTCTCTCTCCCTAGAAATAAATAAAACATTAAAAAAAAAAAAAAAAGAGCTGGAAGGGACCTTGGACGTGGTTCTCTGATCTTTAAAAAAAAAAACAAAAAATAAAATAGATGAAATAAAGTGCAGGAATTAAAACCTTATCTTACAGAACACTTCCCTAGGTCCTCTCAGAAAATTAAACTCTGGAGACTCAGTTTCAATGAGTTTTTGTGTAATTTCTTAACCCATAACAGATTGAAAATGGTGGGCAGCAGGAGATCAGCACCCCTTTTAGAAGTGATAGCTATTGGCTTGACAAGCAAGACAGACTACTAACCAGCCAACAAATCACAGCCTCTGAGAGCACAACAGTTTGAGGCCCTTTTGTGTAGGTGCAAACAACCTTTGCCAGTTTGAACAGCGCCTGTATTTTAGCAAAACACAACTGCCACAGAGCATGGGGCAGGCAGGCCGTTGGTGTTGCACTCGGGGGGTGCAGACCCGCAGGAAGAGCCCTAGACCAGGACTGAGGAGATCAGGGCCTTTGCTCTCAGCCACTACAGCTGGAGGTGACCTTGAGCATGTCTCTTAACCTCTTAGGGCCTCAGTTTGTTTTCTCATGTGGAAAGCACTGGATTGAACTTGATCACTTTGTAAAATTCTATGACGTATGTTCACAATGATATTAATATTTAAGAAAAATTGTATTATGCTTGACTGAAAAGACAGGAAGAGATTGTCATCTCTTATTTTTTTAAATTTTTATTTTTTAATTTTTTAATGTTTATTTATTTTCACGCAAGAGACAGAACATGAGCAGGGGAAGGGCAGAGACAGAGAGGGAGACGCAGAATCTGAACCAGGCTCCAGGCTTTGAGCTGTCAGCACAGAGCCCTATGCAGGGCTCGAACTCAGGAACAGTGAGATCATAACCTGAACCGAAGTCAGATGCTCAATTGACTGAGCCACCCAGGCTTACCTATTGTTTTTTAATTTTTAAAGTTTATTTTTTTTTGAGAGAGACAGAGCGTGGGTGGGGGGAGGAACAGAGAGAGAGAGGGAGACACAGAATCTGAAGCAGGCTCCAGGCCCCGAGCTGTCAGCACAGATCCCGACGTGGGGCTCAAACTCACGGACCATCAGGTCATGACGCAGGCCAAAGTCAGTTGCTTAACTGACTGAAGCCACCCAGGTGCCCTTGGTCTCTAATTTATGTGAGAATCCTATGAGGAGTATGATTATCCCTATTTTATAGATGAGAAAAGCAGGTTTAGAGAGCTAAGGATGTTTCCTCATAGCTTAATAAGTGCTAGAGTTGGTATCCAAACCTATTGGTGCCTGCTTCCTGGGCTCTTATTTGATACTTTCATTTACCAAGCATACATTAAGTGCCATGTCTGTGGGACATGTGTGCTGGGCACAGGGAGCACGAAGGCCTTGAAGTCTCATCCTGAGCCTTTCGAGTTCAGTGTAGTGGCCATTGCTGTATGGTACCCCAGTGAGTGTAAAGGACAGAAGTCATGCTCTAGCAGTGTTGAGACTAATGTAAAGCACCATTAGGGTTTTAAAAGATTTTAGGGTGTGAGCGTAGAACTGACTCACCATTTATAGCATTGTTTCTATGGGAATATGTGTTTGAAGTTCTAAATAACTAACTTAAAAATAAAGTTTTGGAACATAACCCAGTTATAATTTCAGAACTTCTTGTGCTAAGTATTGAATTTACAGTCTAATAACCAGCCAGAATGCCTGTTCTAAAAAGTGAATAAAATCTTCTAAACTTGATTGTGTCTGTCATTTAAGTGCCTTGAAGTAAAACTTTTCATCTACAAAACTGGCTCCTCCTGGAAATTTCAAGAAAACCTAAAGAACTTCATCAAGTTTAAATTTAGAGACTGAACTCTATACCCTGGAAAATGGTATTCCAAGAAAGAATTTCACCATGGCGACCTTATTTTTTATAGGTGGCATAATGACAGAGGCCACGATCTCGGGCTCGAGCTATATTGCTTGTGTCCTAATCCCGCCAGGTCCTCTGTGACCTTACAGAACTTATAAAACATTGTGTACCAGTGTACACACACACACACACACACACACACACACACACGCACACACGCTTAGACTCGAGCCTGACCGTGGATAGTAAGGCTTAACAAATGTTGGCTCTTCCTGTCATTTCTGTGTTAACAGTTGTGGTTCACTCTATCTTCACAACCTCCATTTATGAGTTTGGTAAAGTGTATCTGTTTTCCCTCTCATTACGTTTTCATGCTTTTGTGTATGCTGCTGTGTATTCGTCTCCCTTGTGCAGATACCTGAAATGCCTTTCATCTTATTTTCTATTTTTCTCTGTTGTACTCATTCATCAAGACTTTGCTCAAATCCTCCATCCTTCCTAACGCCCACTGTTTTAGTACAATTATGCTTTTTTCTCCCCCCTCTAACTCCTGCTGAACTTTATTCAATTTGATTTGTTATTCTCAAATTGTTTCTTGGTTTAAAAATTTTTTTTTAAATGTTTTTATTTATTTCTAGGAGAGAGAGAGAGACAGCGCGAGCAGGGGAGGGTCAGAGAGAGAGAGTGACAGACTGAAACAGGCTCCAGGCTCTGAGCTGGCAGTCAGCACAGAGCCCGACGCGGGGCTCGAACCCACGAACCGCGAGATCATGACCCAAGCGAAAGTCGGATGCTTAACCGACTAAGCCACCCAGGCGCCCCTCTTGGTTTAAAATTTAATCCCTCATATATAATGAGTTCTATGTTGACCACCCTTTTCCACCCTCTACTTCAATGCTTTATGCAGTGTTAGGAATATTGTTAGATGCTCAATACACTCTGATAGTTTTATTAACATGAGAGAACCTTTTCATTTCATTTCAGGATTTAAAAAACATTTTTTTAAATGTTAATTTATATTTGAGAGAGAGGGATACACAGAATCTGAAGCAGGATCCAGGCTCCGAGCTGTCAGCACAGAACCTGATGCAGGGCTCAAACTCACAGACTGTGAGATCAGGACCTAAACTGAACTGGGACGCTCAACCGACTGAGCCACCCAGGGACCCCTCATTTCAGGATTTTTAAAGGATAGCCTGTAACCCTCAAAGTAAATCCCTATACATATATCCAATCATATAAGACACAGAAATAGGTATGAGGAAATGAATGTATATAACTAAATGACCTTTGAGATCCAGAGGTCATTGTTAGTGGTTGAGAGATAGAGGCACTGAATTGAGAGTCTGATGCTAGACTCTGCTACAGATCCTCACTGAGCGACGCAAGCTGTCCCCGGGGAGGCCTCCTTGGCCTGTGGCACACATTACAAAAAGATGATTCGCTTTACAGAAGGAGTCAGTCCAAAATGACTGTAAGTGACTTCTTCATTCACTTTATTTTTTTAATTAATTTTTTTTTGAGAGAGAGAGCAGGAGTGAGCAAGAGTGAGGAAGAAGCAGACGGAGAGAATCTTAAGCAGGCTCCACGCCCAGTGTGGAGCTCAATGTGGGACTCAATCTCACAAGATTGAGATCATGACCTGAGCCGAAATCAAGAGTCAGACATTTAACCGACTGAGCCACCCAGGTGCCCCTTCATTCACTTTATATGCTTATTTATCGGTTCTTTAATTATCATTTGACTAAGGCAGAAGCAAAAGAAACTTTCAGCAAAGCTGTTTTTTCCAATTTAAGAGATTTAGTGATGAAGGAAAAGTATTTCTGATACCTTACTGTGTCAGTGAGAAATGCACTGAAATAGCTTACACAGTATAATTTAGGGAACACGTCTCCTGGGTAAAACTTGATGCACATATACAGATAAAACAACATTACAGATAGAGTTCAGATGTGGGTAGTCACTTGTGCCAGAGCACCGGCCGGTAAGTCCTGTACGGACTCATGCCCAGCCCTTGCCCAGCGTTCTTTGTAGAAGCGTACTTTACCCAGTGCCCTTTACAAGTGGTTTGTACCCATCTGCGAAGCCAGGAGTCCTTGTTCTCTCTAATCCTAATCCTCGTACCTCCTTTACCAGGTTAACTGTCCTCTTGATACACTGTTTAACAGTTCTAGATCTTTGCTGTTCTATGAAATAAGAATGTTGGACCAGATTAGAACTCTCTAGACTCTAAAAATCCGTGAATATCTACATTGATGTGCTTAATGTGCTTTGTGGCTGTTTTTGAATTTGAAATGAAACTTTCAAACTAAAAATTTGAAAATCTAGTGTAAAATGTGTTGCATCACCCAACTTCTCTCTGTTCCTGGAGAAACTGCATGCACACAGATACCCACCTGGCCTCAGAACTCTTGGCTTTTAGATCGTATTTGAAGCTCTGCTCTCAGTCCCAGCCCTTGACTTCTAGCTGTAATAAATTTCTCTGGCTAGTGAAATAGCTAGTAACACAAAAGCAGTCACTGATTCAGTTATAAAGACAAGAACAGCTAAACCCTTTTGCACTGTTGGTGGGAATGCAAACTGGTGTAGCCCCCGTGGAAACATATGGATGTTCCTCAAAATGTTAAAAATGGAGCTGTCCTACAATCCAGTAATCACACTACTGGATATTTACACACACAAAAATACTAATTCAGAATGATTCGTGAACCCCCAAGTTTATAGCAGCATTATTTACCATAGCCAAGATATGGGGGCAGCCCAAGTATCCACTGATTGATGAGTGGATAAAGATGATGTGGTATATATACACAAAGGAACATTATCCGGCCATAAAGAATGAAATCTTGCCATTTGCAACGACATGGATGGATCTGGAGTACAATGCTAAGCAAAATAAGTCAGAGAAAGACCAATACCATATGATTTTATTTATATGTGGAATTTAAGAAACAAAACAAGTGAGAAAAGGGGGTGGGGAAGAGAGGACACATACAAACCAAGAAGCAGACTATTAATTATAGACAACAAACCGATGGTTACCGGACGGGAGGTAGATGGGGGAATGGGTGGAATAGGTGATGGGGTTAAGGAGTTAAGAATAGCTAAAATATAAGCAATCCTTTCATTTAAAACATTTGCAAGCTTTCCTATAATATAAAATTAAGTTTTGGTAGCATTATAAAGAATATCAAAAAATTGAAAGGAGAAAACTTATTTTGGAATTTGAATGAAATTGTTTTTAATTAATAAATTTAATGTAAATGAATGTAGGAAAAGATTTTTTAAAAGGGGGTGCCTGGGTGGCTTGTGCATTTGAGCATCTGACTCTCGATTTTGATGCAGGTCACGATCCCAGGGTCGTGGGATTGAGCTCTGTGTTGGGCTCCGTGCTGAGCATGGAGCCTTCTTGAGATTCTCTCTCTCTCTCTCTCTCTCTCTCTCTTTCTCTCTCTCTCTCCTCCCTCTGCCCTTCTCCCTTGCTAACTCTCTCAAAAAAAAAGAATTGGGGTACCTGGGTGGCTCAGTCCGTTAGGCATCCAACTTTGGCTCCGGTCATGATTTTGCAGCTTGTGAGTTCAAGCCCCACATGGGTCTTTCTGCTGTCAGCACAGAGCCTGCTTGAGGTCCTCTGTCCCCCTCTCTCTTTGGCCCTCCCCTGCTCTCTCCCACTCTTTCAAAACTAAATGAACATAAAAGATTAAAAGAATAAGTGAATAAGTTTTTAAAATTTTAATGCAAAAATTATTCTCAAGAGATAGGTAATAAGCTAAAAGTCTCATGGGAATTTAGATCCTTCACCTCAGATTCTATACCTCTTTTTTCCCTGTTTTTTGGGTTCTCTTTTGTTGGTGTTATTAGGCCTTCTCAAAGCTGTGAAGTGTAATAAGTGAGGTGTAATAAGAACAAAGTTATTGGTACTAGTATATAAAGGGTTGCTATTAAAAGTTACTCTACCTGTGGTTTTTGGTTGCTATCTATCTGCCTCATAAAGCAAAGTAGAGGGTTTGTTGTCTGGGAAGACAAAGTTGTCTTCCCTGAAAAAGCCTATATAGTGGGGGGATAAATAAATAAATAAATAAATAAATAAATAAATAAATAAATAATAAATAGATGTTACTCTACTTCAGGGGCACGTGGATGGCTCAGTTGGTAAAGCATCCAACTCTTGGTTTTGGCCCAGCTCATTATCTCATGGTTTGTGGGTTCGAGCCCCACATCAGGCTCTGTGCTGACAGTGCAGAGCCTGCTTGGGATTCTTTCTCTCTCTCCCTCTCTCTCTCTGCCCTTCCCCCACTTATGCTGTCTCTCGTGCATGCAAAATAAATAAATAAACCTAAAAATATTTTTTTAAAGTTACTCTGTTTTTTAAAGTCAGTTTTATTCAGAACGTGGATATTTGCATAATGATATCAATGAAACTACAATTCTAGGTCAGCCTAGAAGCTGTAGTCTTGGGGCGCCTTGGTGGCTCAGTTGGTTGAGCATCCAACTTTGGCTCAGGTCATGATTTCACAGTTTGTTGGTTCAAGCCCCGCATCGGGCTCTGTGCTGACAGCTAGCTCAGAGCCTGGAGCCTGTTTCAGATTCTGTGTCTCCCTCTCTCTCTGACCCTCCCCTGCTCACACTGCTGCCTCTCTCTCTCTCTCTCAGAAATAAATAAAACATTAAAAAAAAAATAGAAGCTGTAATCTTAGCCTGAATTTTGTTTGGCCTTGAGCTCTCTGAGGGGAAGGTAGGAATGTAGAGAGGCTGTGAAGACAGTGGGATTCAAACTCATGCCTTTCTGACCCAGAGCCCTTTGCTCTCTCCACCAGAGCATGATGGCTTCTTCCACAGAGAAGGAGCTTTACAAATACACATTGAACGAAGTCACTTGTATAGGAAAAGTCAAAATTCTCCTCAATGATGTATCTTTGAGATTACAGAATACCTGTGCTATTGCTGACTCTCAGTACTTTGTATAGTGCCCGATGCCCCGGAGCACTCCATGAATGTTTGTTGCATTGACAAATGTGCATTAAAATGCTGTTGGTGCTCTTGTTCTAGTGTTTTGTTTATGTTAACACAGATGCATTTTTACTAACGTAACTGAATCTGATTTTATCTAGAGAGGCGCCTATCATATTGGCCTCTGATGTGCTTGCAACAGTTTTGGTTGCTGGCCATAAAACTGCTTTCCACTTAGATTAGAAGAGTTCTTGGAACTTTTAAGTACTTTTTTTTTTAAGTTTATTTATTTATTTTAAGAGAGAGAGAGCACAAGCAGCAAAGGGGCAGAGAGAGAACCCTAAGCAGGCTCCTCACTCTCAGGGCAAAGCCCAAGGCAGGGCTCAATCCCACAAACCATGAGATCCTGACCTGGGTCGAAATCAAGAGTTAGACACTTAACCGATTGAGCCACCTAGGCTCCCCTAAGCTCTTTATGTCATTATATTAAGCACAGGATATGTAAAATCTGCACGTCTTCACAGATTAACTGCTGGCCTTCCTCCTATTGGACTACTGTTTGGAAGGAAACTTTAAGATTATCCAGTTACATATAGTGGAATGTGTATGTTACATATGTGGAATGTAGCTAAGTGTAAACTTAGCTCCTGATGCTTAACATATGCATGAAACCACCACCACTGCCTGTGTTACTTCCATTAGTTATCACATGTCAAGAACTATACATTTTACGCATTGCTTTTATGTATCTTCATGTGTGATATGTTATTTGACATATTATTATACCCACTTTTGATAGTTCAGGAACTTTGGAACCAGTGAGGGTAAATAAGTTCCTAAAGGTGGCAAAGTCAGATTGGAACTCAGCTCTCTCTGGTGCAGAGCCTGTGTTCTTTTCCTTGTACCATGCTGTCCTCATCGAGATTTCATCCCTCTTCCATGCAGGGCATTTCTTATCATCTGAAAGAGTTTCTTTCATTTTTTAACAACTCTTATTGGGAGAAATTTTTTTGAGATAACATCTATCCTTCTGCCCCTTTCTCTTTATTATTCATTAAAGTTCTCTATGAATCCTACAAAATGACTATAGACCTAGAAATCTCATTCTATGGTACAGCCACTCTGGAAAACAGTATGAACTTTTCCTCAAAAAAAAATTAAAAAATAGAACTACCCTAGAACCCAGCAATTGCACTACTAGGTATTTATCCAGAGGATACAGGAGTGCTGATTCGAAGGGGTACGTGAACCCCAATGTTTATAGCAGTACTATTGACAATAGCGAAAATATGGAAAGAGCCTAAATGTCCATGGACTGATGAATGGATAAAGAAGATATGGTACGTATACACAATGGAGTATTACTCGGCAATCAAAAAGAATGAAATCTTGTCATTTGCAACAATGTGGATGGAACTATAATGTATTATACTAAGTGAAATAAGTCAGAGAAGACAGTTATGATTTCATTCATATGTGGAATTTAAGAAACACAATAGATGAACATGGGGAAGGGAAGCAAAAATAAGATAAAAACAGAGAGGGAGACAAACCATAAAGGACTCTTAACTACAGAGAACAAACTGAAGGTTGATGGGGGTGTGGAATACAGGTGATGGGCATTGAGGGGGGCACTTGTTGGGATGAGCACTGGGCGTGATATGTAAGTTATGAGTCACTAAATTCTGTTCCTGAAATTATTGTTATGCTATATGTAACTAGCTTGGGTTTAAATTAAAAAAATAGAGAACAAACTGAGGGTTGCCGGAGGGTGATGAGTATTAAGGATGGCACTTGTTGGGATGAGCACTGGGTGTTAAATGTACGTAATGAATCGCTAAATTCTACTCCTGAAACCAGTACTACACTATATGTTAACTAACTTGAATTTAAATTTAAAAATAAAAATAAATACGTCTAAGAAGCTGTGAGTTCAATAAAGTTAAAGCCTCTGTACAAAAAAAATCTCATCCTATAAAAAATGGGCTTGGGGTCAACATTTTTGCGTGTGTGTTTCTCACTCTTTGAATAAGGTTTTTTCCTTTGGCTTTGTTTCATATAATTGTTATTGTTACATAATTTCATATCCTTTGTGTATTTATTTGATGTTCCACCCTGGAAACTTATCTCATTTTCGTCTACAGTCTACAGTCTTCATTCATTGTTTTAAAGGCCACATGACAGTGAATTTTAGGTAGTAGATTTACCTTGGTTCAGCTCCCTTATTACCAGACATTTCAAATTATAAATAACATATTGATGGGTATCTTTGTGCACATATTGCTTTTTGTATTTCGGTACATGCTGAGCATGCTTCCTCATTGGCTGTGGATATAGACTTAAAGAAGGCTGAAACAGCGTACCTATTTGACATGCTTGATTTGGCTTGCAAAAAGGTACAATGGTTGCAATTTTAGCAAGGCTCTAGTCCTCATGATCAGTCCCCTTCTTTTTACTAGACTCACTAGATGCGTATCCCTGACTAAGCAATTCTATGTCATTAGGTAGGAAGGACAGGAAGGAGGAGGAGGGATGGGTCTTTAGGTAGTGGGGAAAGGGGGTATGCGATCCACATATGACCTGTGATGAACAGTAAAAAGCAAATGGAAATAAACTGTAAATACCTCTTAATTACCATTGTAAGCGTTAGAAGCATTTGGGGCCTGAAGAGTGAACATTTAATTTCTCTGAATAGCTTGTTAAATGTTCTTTTTATGCTCAGATTGAATAGGAACTTGTTTTTAAGTAGAAGATAGTGAAGTTAATGTTTACAGATTAAAAGTTGAAGCTATGGATTAAGCGTCCAGCTCTTGATTTCCGCTCAGGTCATGATCTCACAGTAGTGGGAATGAGCCCTCCTGTCAGGCTCTGCACTGAGCTTGGAGCCTTCTTAAAGTTTTCTCTCTCCCTCTGCCCCTCTCCCCTGCTTGTGCGCACTCCCCCTCCCCAACTTAAAAAAAAAATGAGGCTAAAATTGGATCCTATTTTAGTTTTATGATATAATGGATAGGGCTTCTAGTACTTTTAATGTTTTCCTCTCCTTTACCCAAGGTCAACTCGCTTTAGTAATAGTATTTATAGTGGGGGCTGCCTAGGTGGCTCAGTTGGTTAAGTCCAACTCCAGCACTGGTCATGATCTCCTGGTTTGTGGGTTCAAGCCCCACATCAGGTTCTGTGCTGACAGCTCAAAGCCTGGAGCCTGCTTCAAAGTCTGTGTCTCCCTCTCTCTCTGCCCCTCCCCCTCTCCTGCTCTGTCTCTCAAATAAACACTAAAAATTTTTTTAAAATAAAAAATACTTGTTAAGTAATATTTATAGTGTCTACCATATGGGTTTTATCTATTTATTTTTTAATTCCTGAGAGAGAGAGCGTGAGCAGGGGAGGGTCAAAGAGAGAGGGAGACACAGAATCTGAAACAGGTTCCAGGCTCTGAGCTGGCTCTCCCCACAGAGACTGACGCGGGGCTCGAACCCAGGAATCGTGAGATCATGACTTGAGCCGAAGTCGGCCGCTTAACCAACTAAGCCACCCAGGCGCCCCTCTACCATATGTTAAGTGAAGAAAACTAGTTGTAGAAAGGTATATCTAGGATTATATCATTTAGGTTAAAAAAAAAAAAACACAGCAAGAGCAAAAACTGCGTGCCTGGGCATACAGTAGGTACTCAGTGTAGATACATACAAACAAATCTGAAGGTACACAATCCAGTGTTTGGAGAGGTTACCTCTGGGAAGAGGTATGTGACGTAAGGTGTACTTTTATTCTATTTTCTTATATATTTGAATTTTTGCAATGAGCACATGTTACTTTGTATACTTTAAAAAAAAACCAATTAAGAATGAATAAAAATTTACCATCTAAGCACCCTACCTCCTTTGCTAATGCATCCGCTGCTTTGTCATACCATAAAGTGCATGCCAAGCAATATAAGACAGATATTCTGACTCTACAGAATGATTGCTTCTCCAGTAATCAAGAGAAAAGCATTGATCAAACCTATCTCTTGTTGCCATTTCCATATAATCTAAGAAGCATTTTTTTAAAATTTTTTTAATGTTTTATTTATTTCTAGGAGAGAGAGAGAGACAGCGCGAGCAGGGGAGGGTCAGAGAGAGAGGGAGACACAGAATCTGAAGCAGGGTCCAGGCTCTGAGCTGGCAGTCAGCACAGAGCCCGAGGCGTGGCTCGAACCCACGAACCTCGAGATCATGACCTAAGTGAAAGTCGGACGCTTAGCCGACTAAGCCACCCAGGCGCCCCCTAAGAAGCATTTTTAATATAATTTTTTCTATGGAAATTTTCAAACCCTCAAAAATAAAACTCTACTCGTGTCCCAGCTTCAGTAGTTATCAACACATGGCCAGTCTTGTATCACCTATAGCCCCCACATCCACCTCACTGGATTGTTTTCAAGCATTCTTTAGACTACATCATGTCGTCTATAAATATGTTAGCATGTGTATCTAAAAGATAGGGACTCTTTAACCCCACCAAAGTACATTCAACACACGTAAATATGAGGAGTAATTCCTTAACACCCATTACCTAAGTTTTATTACTCTGCAGTTTAGTTTTTGAACTTTCAGTTTAAGTTGCTATTTTATTTACTTTCATTGTATCCTTCAGGTACTTTTACACTTTTCCCTTTCAGATCTAGTAGACGTTATTCCCAATAGAGTTTGAGAACACCAAAGTGATGGTTTTTGCTTTTGATACCTTAACTTGGATTTCCTTTTTTTTTATAAGTGTTTATTTATTTATTTTGAGAGAGACAGAGAGCACGAGCATGGGAATGAGGAAGGGCCAGAGAGAGAGAGAATCCCAAGCAGGCTCTGCACTGTCTTTCAGTGCAGTGCCCAACATGGGGCTCGATCCCACGAGCCATGAGATCATGACCTGAGCCAAAATCAAGAGTCGGATGTTCACTCTACTGAGCCACCCAGGCACCCCCATTGTGCTTCTTAAAATCAAAATGGGAAGCTTGAATAAATGGCTATCTTCATCTTCAAATTTAAAAGCATTCAGATATATATTAATTGAGTTTCATTACACGTGAACGGAAAACTATTTATACCTTTGTTACAATAGCAAAGTCACACAAGTCATAGAGTGTGATCAAAATTATTCTTCTTTTCAGGTGCTTTTCTGGAGATATCTTATCTGACTTTTCTATTTTTGTCTTGCATAGGTCTCTAATTAATCGAAGATGGCAAAGCCCAGTCATAGCAGCTACGTCCTTCAGCAGCTAAACAACCAAAGGGAATGGGGTTTTCTCTGTGACTGTTGTATTGCAATTGATGACATTTACTTCCAAGCACACAAAGCAGTTCTGGCTGCCTGTAGCTCCTATTTTAGAATGTTCTTCATGAACCATCAGCACAGTACTGCACAACTGAATCTCAGCAACATGAAAATTAGTGCCGAGTGTTTTGATCTCATTCTGCAGTTTATGTATTTAGGAAAAATCATGACTGCTCCCTCCAGTTTTGAGCAGTTTAAAGTGGCAATGAACTACCTACAGCTGTACAATGTTCCCGACTGCTTAGAAGACATACAGGATGCAGATTGTTCTAGTTCGAAATGTTCATCTTCTGCGTCTAGCAAACAGAACAGCAAAATGATATTTGGGGTAAGAATGTATGAAGACACGGTGGCTAGAAATGGCAGTGAGGCCAGTAGGTGGTGTGCAGAGCCCAGTTCAACAGTCAATACACCACACAACAGAGAGCCTGATGAAGAGTCTTTACAGTTAGGGAATTTTCCGGAACCACTGTTTGACGTCTGTAAAAAAAGTTCTGTGTCCAAACTGTCCACTCCGAAAGAGCGTGTGTCTCGACGCTTTGGACGGAGTTTTACCTGTGATAGCTGTGGATTTGGCTTTAGCTGTGAAAAGCTATTGGATGAGCATGTGCTAACCTGTACTAACAGACATTCATACCAAAACACAAGATCCTACCACAGAATAGTAGACCTTAGAGACGGAAAAGATAGTAATATCAAAGCTGAATTTGGCGAAAAGGATTCTCCTAAGACGTTTTCTGCGCAGACAGACAAATACAGAGGAGACCCGAGCCAGGCGGCCGAGGATTCGACATCCACCCCTGGAAGCAGAAAAAGTAGCATGGTGGAGTCTGAGCTGGCCAGCGAGGAAAAGAGCAGAGCTGCCGAAAGGAAGAGAATCATTATCAAGATGGAGCCAGAAGATATTCCGACAGACGAACTGAAAGACTTTAACATTATTAAAGTTACTGATAAAGACTGTAACGAGTCCACTGACAACGACGAATTAGAAGATGAAGCCGAAGAGCCATTTTATAGATACTATGTTGAAGAAGACATCGGTATTAAAAAAAGTGGTAGGAAAACTCTAAAACCTCGGATGTCAATAAACGCTGAAGAAAGAGGCGTCTTGGAAAGCATGAGGCCCCCTAACAACAGCAGTCCGGTGCAGGAGGATACGGAAAACGCCTCTTGCGAGCTGTGCGGACTCACAATAACCGAGGAGGACCTGTCATCCCATTACTTAGCCAAACACATTGAAAATATCTGTGCGTGCGGTAAATGCGGACAGATCCTGGTCAAGGGCAGACAGCTTCAGGAACACGCTCAGAGATGTGGCGAGCCCCAAGATCTGACAATGAATGGGCTAGGAAACGCCGAGGAGAAAATGGACATGGAAGAGAATCCTGATGAGCAGTCAGAAATCAGAGATATGTTCGTGGAGATGTTGGATGATTTCAGGGACAATCATTTCCAGATAAACAGCATCCAAAAAAAGCAGTTGTTTAAACATTCTGCCTGTCCTTTTCGGTGTCCCAATTGTGGCCAGCGTTTTGAAACGGAAAACCTAGTGGTTGAACATATGTCTAGCTGCCTTGACCAAGATGTGTTTAAGAGCGCCATCATGGAAGAAAACGAAAGAGATCACAGGCGGAAGCATTTTTGTAATCTGTGTGGGAAAGGATTCTATCAGCGGTGTCACTTAAGAGAACACTACACCGTTCATACCAAGGAAAAACAGTTTGTCTGTCAGACATGCGGAAAGCAGTTTTTAAGAGAGCGTCAGTTGCGACTGCACAATGATATGCACAAGGGCATGGCCAGGTATGTCTGTTCCATTTGTGATCAAGGAAACTTCAGAAAACATGACCATGTACGGCATATGATTTCTCATCTATCTGCTGGTGAGACTATATGCCAGGTCTGCTTTCAGATATTCCCAAATAATGAACAGTTGGAACAGCACATGGATGTTCATCTGTATACATGTGGAATATGTGGAGCAAAATTTAATTTGAGGAAAGATATGAGATCACATTATAATGCCAAGCATTTGAAAAGAACATAAGTGATTTTCTACTGTACTCATGTTTAGCTAATAGCAGACAAAACACCAAAGCAAAGGATATGAGCTATTTAGAAATTGATTTTATAAGATGAATTGTTGGAGAGAAATTTCAAGGCCCTTTTACCTTTAATATTTTTGTTTAGGATCTTAAGTATCTACATTTTAGATGTTATTAAATGTTTATCATTTTTGTTATTTCTTCATAGAATTCTTTGATTTTAGTTTGTTTTAGCTACGATTAAAATTACTTTTCAATGTAGATTACAAGTGGTTGTTACCCCTTCAATGACTATTAAACTTTAGTTGTTGTTTTTTTTTTATCATAAGGTGATGACTTTACTATTTCTATGTGGGTTTTTTTTTTTTTAAGGTTATCCTGTGAAATTTTAGATCCAGCATCATTGGCCATTTGTGCTTATTTAAAAAAAAACTTAAAAATAATTCTTTGAAACTATCTCATTTACTTTTAGCTTTTTTGTTTTGTAAGTTGAACAGTGATTTAGCCACTGTTTATTCCCCCTTTTTATCAATGAAATCCATATTCTTTAATTGACATGCTTATTAGGCAGTTTAGGTGCATTGACTCTAAACTTGAAGGTTGACATGGGCTCAAACTTGGCCTAAAAAGATTGATGGACCTAAGGAAATTCCTATAAATGAATATTTCCTATAATTGATAAAATATTATCATTTAATAATCACATTTAAAACTTATATTAAGTGTAAAATCCAATGACTTTACCCCACTTGAGAAGTTAGTGGGGACATGTCATTTTGTTTTGTGATATTAAATTTAACTATGATAGTTAATTAAAAAGACATATCTTGTATTCATTTAAAATAATTTAAAATATTCTGATTTCTAAAGTGTATTAGTTTATCAATTATTTTTGTTTATAAATAGACTTTAATAGCTCTCTAGGAATATGACATCTAAAGGAAAATGATTTTTCACCTTTAAAATTACATACTTTTGGAACTTAACTTTGAGATTTGAGAAAGCTGCCATGTATATTGATAAATCAAATAAAATAAAGAAATCAATTACAAACCTGCTTGTTCTATAAAAGTAGAGTGTGCAAAATAATGTCTTGTGTTTTATCCTAAGTTTTGGAGGAAATGTGTTGTGGCAAATTGCAGTTTATCGCCATGCTTTATTATTTTTTTTTTCCTGTAAAGAACTACAAGATTTGAGGACTATAAAATAATCACAGAGCATATAAGTAGAAATAGTGTATCACTTCTTAGTTAAAGTAGTATTATTAGTTGTTGCTGACACAGGGTCTACGTGAATTACATGTGAATTAAAACACTGGCACAGCTGACCCAATAAACACATCTGTTGAATAGAATGCCTTTTAATGTGAATTTCTCGCATTGTAATCCCCTTCTCATAGTGAAAGGGATTTTAAGTGACTTCTGTACTTAAAAATATAATTCTGTAATTATGAACAGTAATTTAGCAGCATTGCTCTTTTTGTTTATATCAGATTCTTAAGATATGCAAGTCATATTTTTCTGTACAATTTTCATAAAAGAAAAACTTGCCAAGAGAATTGACATATTGACTAACAGACCTAGCTGAAAGAGAAGTAAGTAATAGAGCACAGTGTGAGCTCAAAGATTTGTGGGGATACAAGTAAGAACAGGTAAGTCAGAACAGGAACAATAGAGGTGGGGTGTGGGATTAAAATAATGGGAAATAGAAATGGGGGAAATACACTAACAGACAAACAAGGAGTTAGGATTTTTTTTTTTTTTAAAAAGGCCACATAGCCAAAAAAAAAAAAAAGGTAGAAAAAGTGATTCAACTTAGTCTTGGACACAGTAGTTTATCAAGGAATGAAATCTGAAGTGCCACTTGAAATATGGTGTATACATTACTGATAGGAACCCAATAAAAGTTGTGTAACAGACCCAGAAGCCATCAGAGGGTTGTGTAGAGAGATAAGATAAACTCAACAAATTTCCAAACTATTTATATAGTTTCTTAGTGGACATAATTTTTAGGGGGGAATCACTTTTTTCCATGACTTTCATCAAAATCTATTGCAGTGGCTTCCTGACATTAAAGAATAGGTTGTTTCTAAATACCACCATGCTGTAAAAAGGATTGTCTATTCCATTAGGAAAAGGGAGGGTTAATTTAGTGTTCTGACATGTACTAACAACAAACAATTAGCAAGCAAATATACAAACATTGAACAGAATGTCTAACTTTACATAACTGAGAAGTTTATGGTCTCACAAAGCCCCACCTCACCATGTTGTTCCCTTCCCGTTTTATATTGCCCAGGACAACTTTTGTTTTGGAACTAGTGATAGGGCAGCACAGGCTTCTGTAGGTATAATGCACAAATTTTCCTTATTAAGGTAGACAGTACATTTAAAGGCTACTTGCCTCTTAAGGGGAATGAGGAATGTCTAACACCTCCCTCCAATCCAGTTTCCTCTTCCTTCCTTCCTTTCCTGGGTTACAGAGCTGTAACTGCTTGCCATTGCTTCTTGCCCTCCATGCTGTGAAGGCAGTGAATCACAGAGGCTCACTGTGGAAGCTCCCTTCTCTTCCTGCCTTTACAACTTATGTAATTAGGCTCGAAATCCAAAAATGAAGGGAAAATCTAAGACATCTGTGGAATCTTGTGTCTCACAGTTTTGCTTAAAGGGCCTCTTGTTCTTCAGCAAGAAATCCTAGAGAAATGGAGTCCGTGCATCAAGCTTGTCACCAGTCACAGGGCAACTCAGATGTTTATAATTCTTTAGTCAACAGCACGAAGAATCTCAGATTAATGAAGCCCAACAAGGTGGCACTGGACTAGGACTCAGAAATGTGTCTTAATCTCACCCATAGTGTTAAAGTAAAAATACTGAGGGAAATGACTCTCATGCATAAGATGGTACAAGGCTAGTTTAATGTATGAAGTTTGAACATGGACAAAACTTAGAAGAAAGAACATAAGGATTCTAGGGACTAGTTATGAAACTAAAAGAATTAAAATAAGGACAGACTTTGCTAGGGCAGTTAGAGCACCAATTAAAGGGAAAAACATATTTAAGTCATATTTAAGTACTGTAGTTGAGAACAAAAATATGAACAAGATGTAGTAGTTGAATAAAAAAATAAACATTTGGAATTGTTTCTAGGTGAGACTAGAGATTGAAGTAATTGATAGGTTAAAGGAATACTGACTGATACATTGAAATAATTACAGCTATAAAATGCCTAATAAAACGATTGCTGTGAACTTGCCAAGGATATGCCTAAATACTTGAGATAACATACCAACTTTTATATTCTAAAAAAGTGGGAAGAGAGGCTTGTGGTTGGCAACTTTCTTCCTGGTTAAACAGTACTTGTTCCTCTACACCACTGGTTAAGGAACTTCCATATTTAATAGATCTCTGGAAAAATCCCCCCTAGTAATCAGTTTAACAGTTAGAGTGAACATAAAACTTGTCATTGTTGAAAGGTAAATTAGTACCAACCAAAAGAAAACCTGAATGTGTATCTGTACACATGGTTGAGAGTAAAGAAATTTGGTGTGTTTCTTAATTTTCAGTGGGTTATAGGAATTAAAAATCTTTTTTTTTTTTTGCCATTAATCTACTTTATTAGTTCCTCATCTTTCCTCACCAGCCCCACCTCCTTTGTAACAAATGCTTCTCTGTGATAAATGCCAGCATTGTGCGGGCACCCTAGTGATACAATGCCTGGGATACCTGGGTGCCAAAAAGCTCTGTAGGGACATATTCTTGGGGAATGCCCCCATCCCCTTGATACTTGAGGTGTAGGGAATGGAATGGCAGGATACATGCCAGCGAGATGATGCAAGTAGGGTGCTGTTGGGTGTTAAGAGCATGAAGATGCCGCCCAGATCCATCCATCCTAGAGTAAACCTGGCATCCATTTACTTAGTGCTCTTTACACTCTGCTAAGCGCTTTACGTGCACCATTTTAATTAAGCCTCATGGCCTTATGAGGTAAGTATCATTTTAATTTTCCAGATGGGGCACTGAGGTTCACAGAGACTTGGGTCTTTTTCCTCAGATCACACAGAAATTAAACACTAGAGCTAGAATTTGAGCCTAGACCTGTATGATTTCTGCATGCCTGTACTTTACCACTAAGCCACATACCTCACCTACCAAGGAGTACAAAGAAGGGCCTTTTCAGCCAGGAATACATGTGATAAAGCTCCTATGACACTCTGTGCTCCAGGTTCATCTGTGGCCTGCTGTGCCTGGTAAGCTACTTAATGAACGTGTTGGATAATGTGGAAACCTATCAGCTGGAAACAAAACTTTTTATTTGTTTGGGCCATTCAGAGTGATGTTTAGAAATAAATCCTAAATATTGACATGTTTTAATTTTCCTTTATTTAAACTTAAACCTTTAGTGGTATAATCAGCCATTTGAGAAGACCCATTGTAAGTGCTCAATTAAATTTAATTTGAATTCCACTTCTGTACTTCTACCACTTTGGCTTTTTTCCCTTCTATTTTCCCTGTTCCTGACCTTTATGTTTCAGTCTCCAGCCACTCACCATTTTATTGGTTATGAGACTGATGAGGTGAATAATTCCAACCATTTGAAAATATTCCCAAGAAAAACCAGACCCCCAGAATAACTGCTTTCCTCTTTTTGTCTTAACAGATGATGTGGATGAGAAAATTTTCATTTCTTTGGTTAAAAAACAAAACAAGTCCTTAATTGGCATATTGTGATTGATTCGATTAAAGTTTATGGCATAATCTGTCTAAAATCAAAAGTTCATGATCTATAGTTCAATTTACCAAAAATATTTGTGTAAATGTACAAAGACAGTCTTACTCATGAAAGAAATGAAAGACAATTTCAGGAAGCAACAGCTGTTTATGCACCCTAACCTCATGGCAAGCTTAAAAAAAAAAAAAGAACAGTTAATGGTTTAAGTGAAACAATTCCCTTGCCGATCTAATGCAATTTTAACTTGATACATCTATTGCCTGATGTCTAACAGCTATGCGATAGGTTTTACTACTACTATGTTAAATCTACTACTTTAATGGTCTTTCTACCATCTGCCAAATGTTATTTTTTGAGTGAAAAGAGAATAACATGGTGAAGACTCCATGGATCCTGCCTCTATAAATCACTCAGGTGGCCCGCTTTCATTGCCTCCTATCAAACTCAAGGACACACTAGTTGGTAACATATCAATAGAGTCTTATACTAAAACCAGATGAAATTTAGCTACTTAGAAATTTAGGTGCTGGCAAGAGGCAGAGATGCAAGGATTTAAAATGCAAGGATTTTTATGTCTGTGAGTATTGGTAAATATAAGCTAAATGATAATAGCTTGTAAACTCATGCTAATTTTGAACCAATTTAATACCACTTACATGTTTATATTCACATGCTTAGTTGACTTCAGCATTAAGAAGGTTAAATTCTATTTAAGTCGTTTCCTTATATTCAGGAGAACCAAATCATTGAAGTCCATTGGTAGTGGCAGATTTGTTCATCGTTTCTATCAAAATCTACCACAGAGCACTAGGGGGCAGGAAGCCATTATAATTTCTTATTATCTTACTCATTTGCTGACAAAAAAGATGGTGTAAAGATTGCAATCCAGTACTTGGCTCTGAATTGAATGTATCAGTTTACTAATCACCATTGTAACAAAGGAAGAAGTCACAGGAAACTCTAAGGCCAGGGGATGACATATATAAAAGACATGATTTCATTTCAGAATCAGGAATATTAACAGTTTTATGTGATAAAATTTGCAGAACTCTCTGTACTTAACCTGTTTGAGAAAGGAATAGTTAAGTAGACAGCCTATAAAGCCCCCAATTAAGCTTTATTTCAAAAGTTACCATGTTGTTTTTATTGTCCTTAAACCAATTGCTTATACCAGTCAGAATGAGCGGAGCTCATTTTTGGGTGACAAAAATATAATTCTGTTCAGGTTATGAAGGTCATTTTCCCTTTCTAATGCTTATGCAATCCCTGATGTGGGAGAAAATGTTTTAAGAGATGATCTCTTTTTTAAAAAAATAGGGCAAAGCGTTGTTGCAAAAAATATAATTCTACCCAGAATCACTGAGGCCGTTTAGAAGACTTATGAACTTAGGACTTTGAAGGAAAACTTCTCAGTGTGCATGTGTATACTTTATTTTTGTTTGCAGAGTGTGCAACATTTAATATTTACAGAAAACAATGTTAGCTTGATGGCTGAAGGCACTCCGTAAAAAGAATATGAACTTTTAAACTTGTTAGATCCATCTTCCAATTAGAGATTTCCCATTAACAAGTTAAAATGCGTTGTAGGGCACCTTGCTGGCTCAGTCAGTAATAGAGCATGTGGTGCTTGATCTCGGAGTCGTGAGTTCGAATCCCACCTTGGATGTCGAGATTACTTACCTAATTTTTTTTTAAGTTAAAATATATTGTAAAATTATTTGATTTGAAGAAAGACCTCTTAACTGCTTCCTTTCTCCCTACTTTCTTCTGCCTGGCTGACCCCTTTTCATGTTGCATGTGTCCTACTCATTCTAGCTTAAATTATATGAGAAAAAAATGTGCCTCTAGAGCTGAAGAATTATATTAGTAATAAGAACACCTTATATTTGAAGGGTACAGTGAGTTACATCAAGGAAGAAATTAAATAAATTTAAGTCCCAGGAACTATGTTTTCGTTTCCATTCTTTGTTCTGTAATATTATGCTGGCCTAGTACCCAAAGCCATGACATTCTGACTTAAGAATTATGTTGTGTGTAGTAGAGCAGTCAACTTGTAATATTATTTTTCTTGAGTTTTGTCTTTTTCTGTGTGGCAGTGGTGAAATAGGGCCTTCTAAACCTCTGGAGAAGTGAGATCTGAATTTGGAGAGGACATGGGGAAGAATCAATCTTCAACAGATAATCTTTAAGTCCAGACCCAGGAATATCAGATCTGAAGTGACACCATCTTTTCTGTCTTCCTGACAAACCTCATCAATCCCCAAGGTTCCAGTTTCAAGGATCCAAGGAAACTCAGTAAAGATCACTTTGGAATCACTTTGCTGTGACAAAATTGATTCATGGTGACTCTCCTAGTATTTGTGGAAAATCTGCTAAAGAAAAGTAACTAGAATATTCCTATGGCATCAGTGGTTAAAGCTACACTAAAATGAAACTTTATATGCTAATTATCTTCCATGGTCCCTTCTAAAATAAAAGGTTTGTTAGGCTACTATAAATACATTATAAAGAGATAATAACGTATCTGTATAAACACATAAAATCCTAAACTTAAAATAATCTCAATCACAGTTTATATACTATGAAATGTAGTTAGATAATTTTAAAAAATTATACCCCCAAATCTGTAGTTTAGAGTATATATAAAAAGATGTGGGTACAGAGAAAAAAATATGAGACCAAATTTTTTAAAAAGAAAAGATAACCTAGTTATTACTCATTGTAATGTAATATTTGCCCTTCCTCCTTTTTCACTGTATATACTCGTCACAAACTGGATTATTAATATTAATGAAGCTCCCTTTTAAACCTGTTAACTCAAAGGAAAACCAGAAGTGGTTATTGTTACTTCAATAATAGATTTTCATAAGTCACAGACAACAAAAAGAATGTATCTTAAGACACATTATTTTCTTCTGAACTTAGCAATATAACCTAATAAGGTAGAATGAGTTTCTGTTAAATATGTATTCTCAGTATTAACATATAATACCATATTTCTCATATTTCAAGATAAAATTTAACTGAGTATGGAGTGAAACAATGATTGATGTGTTTTAAAAAAACTTTCACTGGGAAATGAAATGTTTGATGAGATTATAACCTGGCTTCAAATACTTTGTTTTATATATATATATGCTCATACACACATTTCTTAACCATATGAATCTTACAGCCGTATTATTTCCTTATTGTGAAATACTCGTAGTTTTACTTTTGTTTAACTGTCTATCCATTATTTATTATTTTGTTTCTTATGCAATATCCTGATGTCATATATTTCCAGAAATGCTTATTTTGTTTTTATGCCTATTTCTTCAAATGTTTTAATAAAGAATTACATAAGAAATAAATATCTAAGAAATAATATCTTAGAGTATATATAATAGTATATGCAAAAGCTAAATCATTTAAAATCTCTAGCTATAATGTGGGATGATAATTGAATATTCCTTCTAATAATTAGACTAACAAAAAATTAGATAAAGTTAATTAGAATGTGGTAGTAGGTATGGGGGCCTGAAGGGAAAAGAGAAATACACTAAAGACTTCAAGTTCATATGAAATCAACTGCTTTAAGAGAAATAAGTTTAGAAAAGCATTAGGTTCTAAAAAAACAAAAACAAAGTAAAAAACTATCGCTAATCTCTTGGGAAGCATATAAAACTGCAGACTTATAACAAGTAGGAAACAGACAAGATAAAAGATTACCTATAATTAAAAGTGCCAGATCGATACAGTAGTGATTCCACAAATAACTTTTGACTGGTAGAAGTAGATTTAGAAATGAAATATGGCTTAAATTTTGACTGTACTAAACTATAACTGTAATGAATTACAATAATTATAAGTGATATAAATGAATTCTATAATGTGATTATTTTCTGTATGTTAGTATAAAATGGAGTTGCTGAGTTACATGGAAAATTTTTGTTACATTTTTTAATCCATTGCTTTTACTTAATAAAATTTCCTCCTCTATGTTCAGAAGTTAAGCTGTCTGTATATTACTTTTATTTATACAGTATTTTTTCAACCTGGCTCTTTTATAAAATTATTTGTCTGAAAAGTTATTATCATCTCCATCCATTCTCTAATACAAAAATAATAAAGTATCTGAAACAGCTAATTATTGTGTTCCTGAGCAGCTTAAGAAATGCACAAAGCAGGGACACCTGGCTGGCTCAGTCTGAACAGCACGTGACTCTTGATCTTGGGGTTGTAAGTCCGAGCCCCATGTTGCGGGTACAGATTACTTAAAATCTTAAAAAAAAAAAAAAAAAGTGTACAAAGCAAAACTGAAAAACCATTCCTATTGCCAAATCCTGGATTCTTTTATACAGAATGATTAGAAAAGTACTATCTCATGGCAAACACAGATGGCAACAAATTAATTAGGTTTCCTCATAATGTAAAAAGGACTAACAGGGGCACTTTGGTGGCTCAGTCAGTTGAGCCTCCGACTTTTGATTTTGGCTCAGGTCATGATCCCAGGGTCTGGGATGGAGCTCCATAATATTGGGCTCCTCACTGAGCATGGAGCCTGCTTAAGATTCTTTCTCTTTCTACCTCTACTCCCTCCCCCACTCATGCTTTCTCTAAAATAAAAAAATACTTATAAAAAATGCACTGACATAGTATTTAGTTCTTTCAGAGTGTTAATTTTCAAAATAACTATTTAGAGAAATAACTTCCCTACTAATATAATTCATTTTGTTTATTTTCAGCTTAAGAGTTTAATAAGTTGCACATCCCCTCCACTGATCAGCAAAGTGTATTCTCTTCCTTTCAGTCCAGTTCCTAAAGATGATTACCACTAATTGCACAAAATCTCGTTAAGTATTAACAATTATGACAATATTGGGTCAGTCAGACTATTCCACAAGATTCTATCCTTGAAGTTAGCACTGTACAGAACTGAAGTAAGGCCCAGTGAGTGTTGTTGTCACAGATTCACTTCTTTTCCGGAAAAGCCTCTCTTCCAGGTGCAGGTCTTGGCTTTCCATACGAGGAAATGTCCTACTCCAGACCACTGTGTATCTGCAGTTTAATTCTAACTTTTAAGGACAGAGGTTTTAAGACTAAAAGAACTGGTGAAATTTTTCCTACAATGATAGGTGATTAGAGAAAAATTTGGGGACAGGGTATTGCAAATGAAGTATAAAATGGAAGTATTTATAGAGATTGTTTCATTTATTTTAAAAAAATTTTAATGTTTATTCATTTTTGAGAGACAGAGTGTGAGCAGAGGAGGGGCAGAGAGGGAGGAAGACATAGAATCCGAAGCAGGCTCCAGGCTCCGAGCTGTCAGCACAGAGCCCGACACAGGGCTCAAAGTCCCAAACTGCAAGATCATGAACTGAGCCGAAGTCGGAGGCTTAATCGACTGACCCACTCAGGTACCCTTTTTTTTTTTTTTTTTTAATATTTTTATTTTTCTAGGAGAGAGAGAGACAGCGTGAGCAGGGGAGGGTCAGAGAGAGAGGGAGTCACAGACTGAA
The DNA here is from genome assembly GCA_017311185.1 of Proteles cristata cristata. Lineage (NCBI taxonomy): Eukaryota > Metazoa > Chordata > Mammalia > Carnivora > Hyaenidae > Proteles > Proteles cristata. The sequence goes on along the minus strand of JAESUZ010000388.1, from coordinate 774,891 downwards.
ACAGGCTCCAGGCTCTGAGCTGGCAGTCAGCACAGAGCCCGACGCGGGGCTCGAACCCACGAACCGCGAGATCATGACCTAAGCGAAAGTCGGACACTTAACCAACTGAGCCACCCAGGCGCCCCTATAGAGATCTTAACTAGTTCAGCTCTAGCTTGCTCATAGGTCCTCAAATTACAGGCTGCTACTTATGCCGCTTTCTCTTCAGGCCAGGATTATCTCCTCAAAACAATCCACAACCTTTATGAAGGCTGTGTCCGGGTAGGGATTGAGAGGATTCCAGATAATCCATTTTTTTTTTCCTGGTAATTCTGGAAAAATTTATTCTTATTCAGTCTCCTTAGGGCAGGCTTGACTACCAAGTACTTAGGCACATAGTCCTAGACCTAGTCTTACTCATCTTTGTATGTCTAGTACAAGTCTTTTCAGATGTGAATTTGTTTCAACTTTTGGTCCTAGTAGTACTATTTAGTACAGAAATATAAGAGATAGGCAGAGAATCTTCTTCTTATATGGGGGGAAAAAAAAGTTATTTCCCATTTTTTGGTTAAATAATGTGCCTCAGGCCACTCTTAGTAAACACTGAACTAGTGAATCACTACTGTGTTCCAGGTATTCTTCTGGGTGGTGGGGATTAATTAGAGAGGGTTTGACATATGTTGAAGCTCTTGGTTTTTCCAGACTGGGTGAAATTTCAGTCTTTGGATTTTAAAAATATTTGAAACACCCTAGTATTTATAATCTGCCAAATAAATTTCTCTTGTTGAAAATCAGTAGTAATTTGGGGCGCCTGGGTGGCTTAGTCGGTTAAGCGTCCGACTTTCGCTTAGGTCATGATCTCGCGGTTCGTGGGTTCGAGCCCCGCGTCGGGCTCTGTGCTGACTGCCAGCTCAGAGCCTGGAGCCTGTTTCAGTCTGTGACTCCCTCTCTCTCTGACCCTCCCCTGCTCACGCTGTCTCTCTCTCTCTCCTAGAAATAAATAAAACATTTAAAAAATTAAAAAAAAAAAAGAAAACCAGAAGTAATTTCTAGGTAAGTAGATTAGCAAACTGTTTCAATTGAATGCTAATAGTCAAGCTTTAAAAGTCATTGAAATATTATAGGAAAATTTAGAAAAGTATTGACAATCCTACCCTCTAGAGATAATCAATTTTGATTCATTTTTAATATATGTAAGATTATCCTACATACAGAATAAGATACGAAAGTCTTATATCTTATTTTCCCACTTAACTATACCATGAACATTTTCCTGGGTCATTAAAAATTCTTGTGCACAATTTTATGGCTACACAGTAATTCATCATATGAATGCATTATACTTTATGTAATCATTTCCTTATTGTCAGATATTTAAGCCATTTCCCTTTTATTATTGCTATTATAAATACTATATCTGTATGTTCTATTATTTCCTTAAGATGGATCCCACAAAGAGTAATGCTAAATGAAGCGCATGATCATATTGAAGGTAAAGAAAAAATATTGTCACATTGCCCTCCAGAAAGAGTGTACTAATTTATATTCCCACCAGTAGCATTTACCTGTTTTGCTGCACCAATGCTGGCACTGATGAATATTATTTGATTATAAATTTGCAAGTTTGATCATTTTTAATGGGCTATATTTTATTTTTCACAAATAGTTTATTGTCAAATTAGTTTCCACATAACACCCAGTGCTCATCCCCACAAGTGTCCTCCTCCATGCCCATCCCTCCTCCCCCCACATCCATCAGTCCTCAGTTTTTGTCAGCATTCAAGAGTCTCTCATGGTTTGCCTCTCTCCCTTTCCCCCATCATTTCCGCCCTTCTTCTCCCCCTTGGTCCTCTGTTAAGTTCCTCCTAATCCTCCTATACGTGCACACATATGATATTTGTCCTTCTCTGCCTGACTTATTTCACTCAGCATAAGTGGACCCTCAAGGTCCATCATGTTGCTACACATGGCCAGATTTCATTGTTTCTCATTGCCATGTAGTATTCCATGGTATAGATAAACCACATCTTCTTGATCCATTCATCCATTGGTGGACACTTGGGCTCTTTCCATGTTTTAGCTATTGTGGAGAGTGCTGCTATGAACATTGGGGTCCATGTGCTCCTATGCCTCAGCATTTCTGTGTCCCTTGGGTAAATTCCTAGCAGTGCTATTGCTGGGTCATAGGGGAGTTCTATTGTTAGTTTCCTGAGGAACCTCCACACTGTTTTCCAGAGGGGCTGTACCAGTTTACATTCCCACCAACAGTGTAGGAGGGTGCCCGTTTCTCCACATCCTCGCCAGCATCTAGAGTTCTCTGATTGGCTCATTTTAGCCACTCTGACTGGCGTGAGGTGGTATCTCAGTGTGGTTTTGATTTGTATTTCCCTGATGAGGAGGGACGCTGAGCATCGTTTCATGTGTCTGTTGGCCATCTGGATGTCCTCTTTGGAGAAGTGTCTGTTCATATCTTCTGCCTTAACGGGCTATACTTTAAATGAATTATGAGCTACAATCATCCAAGAGAAAAAAAAATTAAAAAAATACAAATAAGGAACAATAGAAAAATTCTGAAAATGATCAGTATATGACATTGTTCCAGGACCCCAAATGTTTATTTCATATAAAGTCAAAATGTAAACACTATGCCTTTTTGGGAAAAACTCAGATGCCAGGCCAGTAGCGCATGTGATTTGATCACATGGACCTAAGTTCAAGCCCCTTGTTGGGAGGAGAATTTACTTAAAAAAAAAAAAAAACAACCAAACTATAAAACTTCGATATACTAGATAAAAAGAGCAGGAAAAAATATATATGTAAATAATGAAAATACAGATAAAATTGACAGTGTGGTTTCAGACAGCAGTGTTAAAGATGAATGTGGTATTAGACTGCAAGATTTATTTATAATAACTATGCATAGAGTACACAGTTACTATACAAAAGAACCTCTCCCTTCCTGAAGCTGCAATTTTAGTGTCTGTAGGAACTTAGCATATTTACTGTTTTGCAACCTTGCTTTGCTTGAAGTAAGTGTATGAGGGCTGTCTGAATACAAGAGATGCGATGAGTTAGTTTCTCACTGTTCTTTCTGCCTTCACAGTTGTAGCTGGGACCTTGTCTCTAAATGACACTGTATCATCAGTTCTACAAAGAATTTGTATTGCTTTCCAGCCCCCAATTGCCCTTCCCCCTTTAACTACATAAAAGGCAAACATTTCCAAGAATAAAATCAAGTTGTACTCACAACTTAAGACAACTCTAATAGAAACTTTCTGGTTTTAGCTTTGTTTCCCTAATATTTTCTTTAAAAGGTTTCCTAGTCCCAAATCCGCTTCTTTCCGAGAAAAGGAGATGGCAACTGTGGTTTAAACCAGTGTTCTTTGTAACCAATGAGATTCACAAATAGCAAATGTGTTTTTTAAAATTGGAAAATGACATACACAACTATATAAAAGAAAGGAATATTCATGGATTTAAATTTTTTTTTAATGTTTTATTTCTGAGAGAGAGAGAGAGAGAGCGAGCGTGAGCAGGGGAGGGTCAGAAAGAGAGGGAGACACAGAATCTGAAACAGGCTCCAGGTTCAGCGGTCAGCACAGAGCCCGACATGGGGCTCGAACCCACGAACCTGAAATCATACCCTGAGTCGAAGTCGGACGCTTAACCGACTGAGCCACCCAGGCGCCCCCATCGATTGATTTTACAGGGTTCAGTCAACATTATGTCTTGGTCACAGATAGCTAGGTGTGATTTTTAGACCAAAGCTTCTCTCTGGCATTGCCTCACCCAAGTCTGCGAGGGGCTATACGGTCTTAGCCTCCTTGAAAACCTGGACCCCCCCTTCGCATAGCCTCAGGAAAAAACCTTTACAGGTAAAGCTTTTAAATGTATCCTGTCCACCCGAAAAGACTATTTGGGGCTTGTGTCCCTCCCCTAACACTAATCTTCTGTCCAGAACTTGAATTTGCTTCAGCACACACTGCTCTCCTCGCTGCCCATGCTACAATGCATGTTAAGAATGCCCGACCCCCTTCTCTTCTTGGCAAACTTGAGCGCTTGGCTCAGGGGTCCATGCCTCCCAGGTGACCCTCACCAACAAAGCCGGCCCTGTTTGGATGTTTCCCTACTTTGAGTTCCCATAGCACTTCTCTCAATTACGTTTTTCTTTGTATTAGAGTCTTTGGGGCGCCTGGGTGGCTTAGTCAGTTAAGCGTCCGACTTTCGCTTAGGTCGTGATCTCGCGGTTCGTGGGTTCGAGCCCCGCGTCGGGCTCTGTGCTGACTGCCAGCTCAGAGCCTGGAGCCTGTTTCTGAGTCTGTGTCTCCCTTTCTCTCTGACCCTCCCCTGCTCACGCTCTCTCTCTCTCTCTCCTAGAAATAAATAAAAATATTAAAAAAAAATCTATATTTAGAGTCTTAACCTCATAGAAACCGACCATTTCATTTGTCTTTTTACTCTCATGTAATACGTACCTGATAAAGCTCCTTGAAGGTCTCCAGCTTTCCCCCACAACGTGAAGTGTCACCGCTGCTTCTGTTACAGCAATTTTGTTACGGTCTTCCTTCCAGAGTCCAAAAATACAGGGGGCTGCTTCTACCTCCCATCAGCTGGTGCCCATAGTACTTCCAGACCTATTCTCATATTCCTCTTAAACATCATAGAGTGAATTACGCTCCTTTTCACCTACCTACTCTGAGGGTTTACGTCTCTAATGTAACTTTAGCATAGCTAAAAAAAACAATTTCAGTTGAACCCGGTCATGAACACCTGCGCGTGAGCTCATGCTGGGGATGAGAGAGTCTTGTGGGGCGTCAGCCTAAGTTACTTAATGGTGCTTCAACATGCAGATTTTGATTAATTTACAGTTGCTTCCAGTGAAGAACTCAAAGCGGCGAATAAAGCACTTGAAACGGAAAATAAGGAAAGCAGTGGAGAGAACGGGGAGACGAAATCAGGGAGCTTTAAGGGGCAGGACAAGCAAGGGGCGTCTGGGTGGCTTAGTCGGTTAAGCGTCCGCCTTTCACTTAGGTCATGATCTCGCGGTTCGTGGGTTCGAGCCCCGCGTCGGGCTCTGTGCTGACAGTCAGCTCAGAGCCTGGAGCCTATTTCGGAGTCTGTGTCTCCCTCTCTCTCTGACCCTCCCCTGCTCACGCTGTCTCTCTCTCTCCTTCCTAGAAATAAAAATATTTTTTAAAAAAGGGGGGGGCAGGACAAGGAAGAAAAATGGAGAGCGAGGTGGAGAAAGTTTAAACCTGGGAGGACGACTCGCAGCCGCTGCCCGATCTCCAATTGTGCAGGCCGCCCGCACGCGGCGCAGAAAAACCATCGGCCTCTTGGGGCGCACCCCCGGGCTACGGCTGTCCCCGCCCGCCAGGCGGTTTTCATCGAGCGCTCACACCCACAGGGACGCTGCGAAGCACGCGAAGTAAAATTCCAGGAGGCCGACGTCCCGTCTCAGGAACTTCAAAGTCATTTCTTTTTGTCCCCGCCGGATGAAGCCGACCTCACGCCCAGGCCAAGCCAACTCCCAGTCCCTTCCGTTTGAACGGCGCAGGAGAGGGGGTTGGGGGGGAAAGCTGGCTCTGAACCTAGTTCCTCAGAGCAGCCAACTCAGAAGGAATTGCCCCCACCCCAGCGTCCTAGGTTGGTTGGGATACTCGACTTTGAAATGCACTGACGGTCTTAGGAACTGAGCGAAGCGCTCAGGTGATTCCACTCTCGGGACTCCGCTTCCGCCTCTCCTCCCTGCGACACGCCCCAGCTTTCTCTTCCCCACCCACTTGGGAGTCCGCGCTGCTTATTGGTCCTGTGCCCTGCCAATCCGGTGGACGTTGACGAATCCCGCCTAGGGAAAGGCAAAGAACTTACTAAAGCGCCAACACCTGGCCGGGGCCGGGGGAGGGGGGCGCGAGCGTAACGCCCCCAAGCTGGTGGCTGCGCACGTGGAAGGGCGGCTGGAGGCAGCTGCGGGAGACGGGTGGGAGGCCTTATTTGCATAACGGCCGTCCCCCGCCTCTGAGCGCCGGCCGGGGTCCCGCCCCTTACCCAACTGGAAATCTGTTGGGCTACGGGCGGGTCACTCTGACCCAGGCAAGCCTGTGGCAGGCGGTCCTGGGAGCGGATTGGCTCCGAGAGTTTCCAGAAGGCGGCAGGGAGGCGACTATAAGAGCAGGGAGCCGAGAAGGGGGAGCGGGAGAGCTGTTTGCGCTCGCAGCGTCTAGTGCGAGTTGGCCGTTAGTTGACGCCGCAGGTTTTCTGTCCTAGGTGTTGTCGCCTAACGTCGATTACCTATCTTTAAGTCAGGATGTCTGCCCGCGGCCCGGCTATCGGCATCGACCTGGGCACCACCTACTCATGCGTGGGGGTCTTCCAACATGGCAAGGTGGAGATCATCGCCAACGACCAGGGCAACCGCACCACCCCCAGCTACGTGGCCTTCACCGACACCGAGCGCCTTATCGGCGATGCCGCCAAGAACCAGGTGGCCATGAACCCCACCAACACCATCTTCGATGCCAAGAGGCTGATCGGACGGAAGTTCGAGGACGCCACGGTGCAGTCGGACATGAAACACTGGCCGTTCAGGGTGGTGAGCGAGGGAGGAAAGCCCAAAGTGCAGGTGGAGTACAAGGGAGAGATCAAGACCTTCTTTCCGGAGGAGATCTCGTCCATGGTCCTCACTAAGATGAAGGAGATCGCCGAAGCCTACCTGGGAGGCAAGGTGCAGAGCGCGGTCATCACGGTCCCGGCCTATTTCAATGACTCGCAGCGCCAGGCCACCAAGGACGCGGGCACCATCACGGGCCTCAACGTGCTGCGCATCATTAACGAGCCCACCGCGGCGGCCATTGCCTACGGCCTGGACAAGAAGGGTTGCGCCGGCGGCGAGAAAAACGTGCTGATCTTTGACCTGGGCGGCGGCACCTTCGACGTGTCCATCCTGACCATCGAGGACGGCATCTTCGAAGTGAAGTCCACGGCCGGTGACACCCACCTGGGTGGCGAGGACTTCGACAACCGCATGGTCAGCCACCTGGCGGAGGAGTTCAAGCGCAAGCACAAGAAGGACATTGCGCCCAACAAGCGCGCTGTGCGGCGACTGCGCACCGCTTGCGAGCGCGCCAAGCGCACCTTGAGCTCCTCCACGCAGGCAAGCATTGAGATCGACTCGCTGTACGAGGGCGTGGACTTCTACACGTCCATCACCCGCGCCCGCTTCGAGGAGCTCAACGCCGACCTGTTCCGCGGAACCCTGGAGCCGGTGGAGAAGGCGCTGCGTGACGCGAAGCTAGACAAAGGCCAGATCCAGGAGATCGTGCTGGTGGGCGGCTCCACTCGCATCCCCAAGATCCAGAAATTGCTGCAGGATTTCTTCAACGGCAAGGAGCTGAACAAGAGCATCAACCCCGACGAGGCGGTGGCCTACGGAGCCGCCGTGCAGGCTGCCATTCTCATCGGGGACAAGTCCGAGAACGTCCAGGACCTGCTGCTGCTCGACGTGACCCCATTGTCGCTGGGCATTGAGACGGCGGGCGGCGTCATGACCCCACTGATCAAGAGGAACACCACGATCCCTACCAAGCAGACGCAGACCTTCACCACCTACTCTGACAACCAGAGCAGCGTGCTGGTGCAGGTGTACGAGGGCGAACGGGCCATGACCAAGGACAATAACCTGCTGGGCAAGTTCGACCTGACCGGGATTCCCCCAGCGCCCCGCGGGGTCCCCCAGATCGAGGTAACCTTCGACATCGACGCCAACGGCATCCTCAACGTCACCGCGGCTGACAAGAGCACCGGTAAAGAAAACAAAATCACCATTACCAACGACAAGGGTCGTCTGAGCAAGGACGACATTGACCGGATGGTGCAGGAAGCGGAGCGGTACAAGTCGGAAGATGAGGCCAATCGTGACCGAGTCGCAGCCAAAAACGCGGTGGAGTCCTATACCTACAACATCAAGCAGACGGTGGAAGACGAGAAACTGAGGGGCAAGATTAGCGAGCAGGACAAAAACAAGATCCTCGACAAGTGTCAGGAAGTGATCAACTGGCTCGACCGAAACCAGATGGCGGAGAAAGATGAGTATGAACACAAGCAGAAAGAGCTCGAAAGAGTGTGCAACCCCATCATCAGCAAACTTTACCAAGGCGGTCCTGGCGGCGGCGGCGGCGGCGGCGGCGGCGGTGGTTCTGGAGCCTCCGGGGGACCGACCATCGAGGAAGTGGACTAAGCTTGCACTCGAGTCAGCGTAAACCTCTTTTCCTTTCTCTCTTTTTTCCGGGTTTTTTTTTTTTTCCTTTGAAATGCCTTTGTGCCAAGTCTGAGATCTGTTGTTGGAAGTCTTTAGCCCGTGTATGCATATGAAAGGAAGGGTGCAACAACTTAGTTTAATTATAAAAGGTTAGTTCTACAGTTTGATTTTTAAAACCATTATTTGAGGTTTCTCTTTAATGCATTTTGGGTGTTTGCTGACTTGAGCATATTTGAGTAGCTTAGTTTGTGCATGGAGATTTATTAGAGATGGGAAACATGAAGTTTGCACACAAGTTCTATGGAAGCTTGGTAACAATAAAATATATAGAAGCTTGAATTGTTTATTTTTATGTACTACTTTAAGGTTAAAATGAACACTTAGTAACGTTAAGCACAGGCATACTTTTTGCAAACAAATGCTTAAATACAAATTTAAAGTAAAGCTGAAATTGATCTCAAAATTACTGTCTTGGAGTTTTCACTTTTCCTTTCTTAACAGTTTTAACCATGTTGGTGTTTAGGAGACTAGTATGAGGTGAAATGTATCCACCTCAGTCTCCTCTAATTCTCAGATGAGATTCCTGCTTTGAGTTACCAATAATTTAAGGGGAGAAGATCTGGGTAAACTTTCCCCCTCCTTTTAATAAAGAAGGTCTGCCAGTGTACCCGGACTCCTGAGGCTTGACTTAAGTGTTCCAGTGAAAATCCACCTGAATATTCCAGCAAAATATAAACTATATCCTGGGGTTAAGTATAAAATGATTTTTTCTCTAAACAAACACTGGGGCTGGAGTTGTCCTCTGACAATAATAGCCTGACACAGTATGGAACAAATGCTTTTTGTGCATCCAGGTGCCTGAAACAAAAGCCAGCAGAGCAAACTTCAAAGCCACTTAATATTAAAGAGTCCAATGTAGTCAAACTTGTTTTAACTTCAATTTTCTAGTGAAACAGCTTAACTTCTGAGCTTATGGCAAATTCCATAAGGCTGTGTTTTCAACATTTACCATTACTTGGGTGATAGAAGGAGATAATGATTTTTTTTTTTTCTGATTTGAGAATCCTGATGCTTTTGCAATGCCTGCCTTAAATCACTAGAATAGATTTCTTTCCTGAAAGACAAAAGTGCAAGATAGTCCTGTGTTTTGTTAATACACAACTTATCCATTTTCTTATATATTTGATTTGATTTGAGATTATAACAGATAAGAATATTGTAACCCTTTGGGATACACTATCCTGGGCTTAAGCTTTAAAATCCACATCTGTAGGAGCAGAGGGTTCTTATTTGTATTTTTTAGTGGAATGACACTTCTGCTCTGTTCTATTCTCTTTAAGGGGAACTTGGGAGAAATTCAGTAAAGCTGATTGGAAAATACAGTTAACCTAATGTTTTCACCACATGTAGACACTTCAGTATCTCTTTTCAAGTGATGTAGATTTGCTCCATGTTGTTCATAAGATAACAGTGAATTATAGAAACTATATTTTTAGTAGTGGACCCTTCTGTATCATGCAGAGAGATTAATTTTTTAAATAATATTAAAACTACAGCACAAATTAGCCTAAAAATGTTGAGCTTTGTAATAACCCTCACCTACAAGAGCTGACTCATATGTACATTAAGTCTTTATTTTTTAAGCAAAGTCATTTAAGTGGATGGAATAAAAAGGCAATATTGAAATTGTTTCCAAAATAAACTTAAAAAGTGTTTAAGGTAATTACTCTTTACACTGAAAAGCTGATAACTCAGATGTTGTGATGCTAATACCATGTTAGTGGAAAGTTTTCAGCAAGGAAGGCAGTAAGAGTAATTAACTACAAAGAGCATCACATAAATATTTAACAAACTACTTTAGTACTAACAGAATCAGGTGAATACTAGCTAGCAATAGGGTGATTTTTTTTTAAATTGTTTTTAATGTTTTATTTCTGAGAGAGAGACAGCGTGAGCAGAGATGAGGTCAGAGAGAGAGGGAGATACAGAATCTGAAGCAGGCTCCAGACTCTGAGCTAGCTGTCAGCACAGAGCCTGACACAGGGCTCGAACCCACAAACTGTGAGATCATGACCTGAGCCAAAGTCGGTCGCTTAACCGACTGAACCACCCAGGCGCCCAAATAGAGTGATGTTTAACATGAATTTCTACCAATAATGCTCATTGTGTTAACCTTTTATTAGTCCTTTATTGAAAGCATTTATCCCTTGTTCTAACTTCAAAATATAATGGAATCATTCTATAAGTGCAGAAATACAATTTGGTAATAGTATGTTTCATTTTAGACCTTTCTTTAGAAGAGATTTGTTTCTAAAGTATCAGAAAAAAATGGCCAATGGTAGTTTCTTTGACTATCCTGTGGTGTGGCCTCTGGTAACTTGCTATAACACAAATACCAGTATGCAGATACTGCATTTTCTGTTTTTCTGAAAAGTAATTTGTAAAACTCCCAGCCTTCTTGAGTGTTTTTAATTTTGTCTTCTCAAATTTATCTAGATCTGAATACTTCAAAGATAAAGGCACCAAAGTAGCCATTCAGTGTTTCCATGGGTCATTTGAAACTGGTAATTGGATAACTCCTGGGAACTCCTTAGGAGATGTTAGATCAGCCATAGTCAAATGACAATGGAAAAAGTACTTGATGTTAGGATGAGGCTAAATTACAGTTTAAGGAATAATTAGCATCACTGACCTTGAAAGTAGTGTTACACTAGGAACTAGTCATGACTAAGGCTAATGCAATACATATAGAATTCTAAAGGATTAAAAAGGGACATTTCTCAAATGGACACTTAAATTCTTACCTGAAGGTCTAATATAGTTCCTGTTTTACAGCAATAAGTCTAAACACCTTTCAAAATAAGACCTAGCAGGTTGTTTACAGTATTTGAGATGCATGAAATTTCAAAACAAGCTTACTCTAAATTTTTTTTATTGCATTAGTTTGATGTGTTATAGTGGTAATTAACAGTTGTTCATGAGATTTTTTTTAAAGTTTATTTGGGGGTGTGGAGGGGCACAGAGAGAGAATCCCAAGTAGGCTCCATGCTCTGCACAAAGCTTGAGGAATGGCTGGATCCCATGATCGACCACAAGATCATAACCCCAAGATCACAACCTGAGCTGAAATCAAGAGTTGGATGCTTTTAACCAACCCAGCCACCCAGGCACCCTCATGAGGAGGTATTAATTTAGGTGTTCACATCTTTTTTTTTTTTTTAATTTTTTTAAAATTTTTTATTTCTAGGAGAGAGAGAGAGAGAGAGAGACAGCATGAGCAGGGGAGGTCAGAGAGAGGGAGACACAGACTCTGAAATAGGCTCCAGGCTCTGAGCTGGCAGTCAGCACAGAGCCTGACGCGGGGCTCGAACCCAGGAACCGCGAGATCATGACCTAAGAGAAAGTCGGACGCTTAACCGACTAAGCCACCCAGGCGCCTCAGGTGTTCACATCTTGAAACTTAGCATGCATAATAGGATATTTAATGTATCATCTGTATGATTATGTCAGGGAGACTTTTATCCTATGAATTGAATGTAGTTTATAAAAGTGCCATGAGGCATGTTCCCCTTGCTTTTGGACACTGGAATTAAAGTTGTAAAGAATCTCAAATCCATACATCACAAGACAATTGCTAAGGCAATATATATGTTTAGGTTAAGGAACAATAGAAATATTCAATTGCTTCTGTAAAATGTCAAAATAGGAATGAGAAAACTGTTTTGAAGGATTTTCCTTAAGCATTAAAATTAGATACAGAAAAATTGATACATTCCTTTAAAATTTTGGATCTTAGAAAAAGAGCCCAATATTTTTCTTGAGATAGCTCTTGGAATACTTTAGGGTATATGCACTTCTGAGATTTAATGGGGTGATGCTTAATGTTGAAATGTATTTCCCTTAGAACAAATTAAAAAGCTATAGGCTTCTCTATTTTAGTTTAGGTTGTTTATGAATTGAAGATTGGGGAACTAAGCAACCTAAAATGGAGTTGATATTCAAGTACTATTGCTATTTTTTTACATTTAGTTTTTATTTATTTAATGTTTATTTTTGAGAGAGAGAGAGCATGTGAGCACAAGTAGGGGGAGGGGCAGAAAGGGAGAGGGAGACAGAATCTGAAGCAGGCTCCAGGCTCTGAGCTGTCAGCACAGAGCCCAACGTGGAGCTCAGACTCACAAACTGAGACATGACCTGAGCTGAAGCTGGAAGAGCCACCAAGGTATCCCAAAAATCTCTCTCTTTTTTTTTAGAGAAGAAGGGAGAGGGGCAGAGGAAGAGAGATCATCTTAAGCAGGCTCCATACTTGGTGCAGAGCCCAAAGTGGGCTCGATCCCACCACCCTAGGATCAAGACCTAAGCTGAAATCAAAAGTCAGATGCTCAGCCAACTGAGCCATCCAGGCGCCCCTTACAGGTTAGTTTTTAAAGGTAGAATTATAATACCCGGAAAATCTCTCCAGTATGACTTTTTCATATATAAGCATACTTTATATTCAGTTAACGTCTTGGGCCTAAAATCTGAGATCAGCAATTTAGTTCTATCCTATATGCTCTTAGTTATATGACCTTGAGAAGTTTCTCTTCATTAGGCAAATACAAAACAAACCAAAAATCTTTCCCTCACAGGACACTTGAAACTGTTATATATATTTAGAATGGTACCTTTGTCCCTTCTTTATAACATCATGAGTTTTTTTTTTAAAGGGAAAATTGTTTTTTGTCATGCTCTTTTTATGTAGATCATTGGAGTTCGCAACTCATTTTTTTACCTTAGTTTTGTACCTTAGAGAGCTTGAAGTTAATCTATGGTGAAGTATAAAAGGTCTTTGGTTTTCTGTTTGCATTTCTTCATTCACTGGGATAAACCAAAGAGGTTGACTGAAGTGTGGTCTTTCTGATAATGGTTGTGCGGTGAATGGATTCTACCCAGAGTCCTTGGTGTCTCTCAGTCATGTGGAGCTTCAGCTCATAATGTCCTCCTCACCCCAAGTTACATACATTGTTAGGTGAAAAACTCTTGGTAACTGGGATATTCTTACTCCTATTTCAAGTGAGCCATTCGTGTATGTAATAGGCCAGTCCTGAGGCCACAGCCTCAAAGCCCCACTGCCGGGGGATAGGTGGGCTTCCATACAATGTGAACAGCAGTGGACTGGAGTGGACCATGAATCTAGCTGATTACAATTTTATACCACTGTAACCAGTGATTGTGTGTTATCAGGTAGTGAGAGTGGGAGGGTGAGGTAAGGGAAAGCGGTGGGTTGACTACTCCCCTATTTTTTAAATTTATGGGAGTATAGTTACCAACTATTTACTGAGCATCTCTTTACCTTACTAGGCTATGGGGATAAAACTAAGGCAGAAGATATTAGGCATTCTCAATCATGTAGCGATATCTAGCATTGCTTACATCAGCGTTGGAGGGGAAAAGAAATACCAAAGTCTGCGTATCTACTTAGTTAAAGAAGGAATTACAAGACATGATTTGAAAAGTGAAAAGCATGAGCACTGGGTGTTATATGGAAACCAACTTGACCATAAACTAATTGTAAAAAAAAAAGAAAAGAAAAAGTGAAAAGCGACATGTAAAAATATAATTGAACACTCATTGACACAAACCAAGTTTCTTTTCTTAGGGCGACGCTAATCGAGAGCACGGAAGGGTGGGTTGCACGGAAGGGAGGGGTGCTTTATACACATTTCTCCTTAAACATCCTCCTAACTCCTGATCTGGGTATCTTCGGACAGAGGTTCAGAGTTGCCTTGTCCTGGACAAACCCATCTAGTTATGCAGCGGAACCAAGTTAAGAAACCGTATTTCCACGCATCCTTCCCTGAACCTCCCCGACACCCCCATCGACCTAATCCCAGCCTGGATTTGGAGTTTAGTGCTATTAATGTTCGCGACAAAGGGATCTTCCCTATGGAACTGATCTTCGTATTCCAATTACGAACACTTCCAATTACGAAGGGTTTACTTCACAGTTGGAAGGCCGGGAAGAATCGGAAATAACCCCCGGGCGGCTTCAGCACGAAAATGCAAACGAGCCGCCCCAGCAGAGGTAGTCCGAGAGTTGACGGAGCCCCGCGAGAGCCGGACCCGGCAGAGGCGCCCCCCGCCCCGCGTGCGCAGCCTCGGGGCCCCGGCGCGTCTCTGCCCGCGCGTCGGCGCCGCGCAGCCGGCGGTCGAAGCATGTCCCCGCCCCCCTACGCCCTACGCCCCGCGGTCTCGTTTGCCCCGCGCTGGCGGGCTGTTGCCTGGGTGACCCTGAGAGGTTGGTTTCGAGAGATCATGCATCAGATGTCGGTGCCGGAGTTTTATCCCCGGAGGAAGCGGATAGAAGGACAGGGGGCTTCCTTGGCGGAGGTAAGCGCAGTCCTGGTCGCCCCCGCCCCCGAGGCAGAGGCAGGGCCGGCCCTGCCGCCTCCTCCCGGCTCTCGGCTCCCGGAGCGCCCCCCTCCCCCTCAGCCCCGACCCGGCGGCACTCAGAGATGTGGGCATTTTTGCCTACGAAACCAAAACTATGGAGGTGTCCTCGGCTAAAGGGCAGAATTGAATTCTGGCTCCGTACCGGGATGTTTAGAGGTTTATGAAAGTTCCACCTCACCACCTCTAATTTGTTGGTTGTAAAATAAATAGCCTTCCTGCGCAGGAAGCTGTCCTGCTGGGGGTGCGATCCGCGGAAAGAAAAGGCTGGTGGGCTGGGAGCTACCACTGCTGAAAAAGTAAGCTGGTTCCTTGCCCACTTCCTCTGGGCGGGGTCGGTTAGAGCAGGTTCCCCTGTTATGAGGGTCTTAACTCCTCTCCTCTGCTGAGGCCGCGCTGGGCATCAGTTTATTGTGGCCTGAGTCCCAGTTCATCGTAAATTGCTATGATGAGCCTTGAGATAGTAGTGCAGGCTTCGAGAAGTTTCCTTCCTTCCCTTCCTTCTCCTCCTCTTTCCCTCATTCATCTTTTCTACTGAAACTACACCTGAAAACAAAATGGATAAAACCCTGGTTTCAAGTTAAAAACAAACAAACCCTGCAACACTTGAAGATTCTACATCCTTACTGAATAAAGAGCGGCTAGTGGGAATTGTTAAAAGCTCCTTATGACCTGCGTATGTAAATTGAATTTTTAATTATGTTTGCTGCTATCATTTCATTTTACAGCAATTGGGATTACGATTGGGAATGTGGTACTGGAAAGATGAAACCAGAACTCTTGAATTCAGAAGGTAAATTTTATGAGAACCTTATTGTAGCTTTTATAAAAATTACATGTGCCTGGAGTAAAAAAAGAAAAAAGAAAAGAAATTCTTGTATGTATGAATGTAATGAGCAAAATAAATAACTGCTGAAATCTAGCCATCTGGAGAAAACCATTTTGGTGAGCAGTCATCCAGATATCATTTTCTGATAACATTTATCAGCTGCTTCCTATGTACCAGACACTGTGCTAATCAGTTTGCCAACCCTTTGAAAAAGCTTCATGTTCATCCAGTTTTATAGATGAAGAAACTGAAGTCAAAGGTTAAGCGGTTGGAGTAAAAGTAAGTGATTTGGCCAAATCACACAGCTCACAGGTGACTAAGATGATTGAAATCTAGGTCTGTTTGGCTCAGAGCACATATTCTTAACTGCTTTATGAAATTGCCTCCTTGAGTTATACAAATAGAGTTTTACATTAATGGGACTGTATTATATTTGCTGTGCAATAGATAGTCACGTCTACAAGGTAAAATTATTAAATTAGAAAAAACTAATGATTTTAAGCTTCGTTGAGAAAATCTGATTCTATTAAGTGCGTAAGTAAACTAACAATACTAGGCACTATCTGCTGTGCTGCGTATCTGTTATGAGGCAGACGTTTGCCTGTTTTCTAATTCTTAAACAGCCATGGAGAGTGGGCATGAGTATCTCCATTTTAGAGACGAAGAAACAAGGCCCAGGGAGACTGAGCAAAAGAGACTTGAACCAAAGTCCTACAGCCAGGAAGTAGCACAACTGACATTTTGAACCAGAGTTTGATGCCAGAGTCCTTCCCACCATGGACAGTAGTCTCCCTCCTTTAGACTGTAGGCCCCTCAGTGGCAGGAACTGTCTTACTCATCTTTGTGTCCCTTGAAGGAACTGTCTACAGAACTTCACAGAGTGGGCCCTCACCAGATGTTTATTGAATATTTCAGCAAACCAACTAGATTCAAGTAGAGGAAGGCTGGAGGCAGGGGACCAGTTTAAAAGCTAGCTGTGGGAGGTTTACAGATAGCTGTATAGGTACGAAACCGTGAGTCGGCACAAAGTCTGTGTTAGGAAGAAAGAGAGAGAAGGGTACAGGACTAAGAAATATACAAGAGGTGGAAGTGACGGGATTTGGGATAGAATCGATAGGATGTGAAGGGAGAGGGAGAGGAGGTGCTGCGGCTGACTCCCAGTGTCTGTCTTGGTGATTGGGTGGCTGGGATTACCCTTCCCCTGTATACAGAATAATAGACAAAACTGGTGATGTGTCTGAGGTGATTATGACATGTTCACACGCGTATGTCTCTTAGGCTGTTGGACAAATGGGGCTAGAGGTCAGGAAAGGCTAAGCAGATGTAATTTATAGTTACATCATAAATAAAATGACCTTTAATATCAATTAATCTAAAAAATTAAAAGTTTATATTTTATAGAATATTTGTTTCGATATTGCTGAGTGATTTGTCATTTCCACAGTGGTGATTTCTGGTTTTTGTTTGCAGACATGTCACAAAATCCTGTTGTCTAGCTCCTGAAATATCACAATCAGTGTGTGTGAGGTAGACAGTGAGAGAGACAGAAAGAGCTTTGGGATTAGACCGCCAAGATAATAATGGGAGTCAAAATACAAGTTAAATACATGTTACAACACCAGAAAACGTGGGTATAAATTTTAAGTGCCAACATGCCCTTTCCTCAGTCTTCATGTATATTTAAAGGCCATCTCAAGCCTCTTTTTTTTGAAGGTGGGACTTACTGAGATTCTTTGTAAATGAAATTAATTTCCAGTATATTTCAAACTAATTTTCAGTGTGACTGGTTATTCCAGTATGTAAAATCTTTGCAGGTCTGATTTTGCTAGTTTTTTTCTTACAGTGTTACTAAATTTTTTTTTAAGTAATGTAAACATTTAAAACTTTTTGTTTTGGAAGAGAAGTGCCTGGGTGGCTCAGTTAAGCATCTGACTGTTGATTTTGGCTCAGGCTGTGATCTCGTGGTTTGTGGGTCTGAGCCCCATGTCACGCTCTGTGCTGACAGTGTGGAGCCTGCTTGGGATCCTCTCCTTCTCTTTCTCTACCCCTTCACTGCTTTCTCTCTCTTTTTCTCTCTCTATATACATAAATAGACAGTAAACATTTTTAACAACTTTTTTTTAATGTTTATTTTTGAGAGAGAAAGGGACAGAGCACAAGAGAGAGATGGAGACACATAACCCAGAGCAGGCTCCATCCAGGCTCTGAGCCGTCAGCACAGAGCCCAAAGTGGGGCTCAAACTCATGAGCTGTGAGTTCGTGACCTGAGCTGAAGTCCAGTGCTCAACTGACTGAGCCACCCAGATGACCCCCAAAAAACTTTGTATATTGGAAGATTTCAAGGATATACAAAAGTGGGAGAATGGTGTAATGAACTCCCAACATTCCCATGAGGCAGCATCCACAGTCACCAAATTAAGGTCAACTTCATATCATCCACACCCCATCTACTCCATCTCTGGATTGTCTTTAAGCAAATCCCAGACATCATGTCATTTCATCTATAAATATCTCAGTATGTATCTCAAAAAATAAGTACTCTCTTAAAAAAAACCTTACTGTGGGGCGCCTGGGTGGCTTAGTCGGTTAAGTGTCCGACTTTCGCTTAGGTCATGATCTCGCGGTTCGTGGGTTCGAGTCCCGCGTCGGGCTCTGTGCTGACTGCCAGCTCAGAGCCTGGAGACTGTTTCAGCCTGTGACTCCCTTTCTCTCTGACCCTTCCCTGCTCACGCTGTCTCTCTCTCTCTCCTAAAAATAAATAAAACATTAAAAAAAAATTAAAAAAAAAAACCTTACTGTTTATGCACTTACAAATATAAATGGTAATCTCTTTATAGCTCATGTACTCAGTTTGTATTCAGGTATCTACTCTTGTCCAGTTTTTTTTTAAGTTTATTTATTTATTTTGATAGAGAGCACGGGTGAGCAGGGAAGGGGCAGAGAAAGAGAGAGAGAGAATCCCAAGCAGTCTTCGTGCTGACAAACTCAACTCACAACTCGCAACTCATACTTGAACTCAAAAACCATGAGATCATGACCTGAACTGAAACCAAGAGTCGAACACTTAACTGACCGAGCTACCCAGGTGCCGCTGTCCAGTGTTTTTTTAAGTTTGTGCCAATCAGGATCCAAATAGTTTCCATACATTGTAATTGGTTTGATATATCTTTTGATCAAGTGTACATGTTTTGATAGGTATTTTTACGGGGCTCCCAGGAACAAAAGACAGGCAGAGAAAAAGGAGCTGGCCAAAGAGGAAGAATAATTAAGGAAGGGTAAGGGAAAAAACCTTGAGACATGTAGGACTTTGAACACATGAGAAGTTTTTCTTTTTCTTTTTTCTTTTTTTTTTTTTAATTTTTTTAATGTTTTATTTTTTTCTAGGCGAGAGAGAGAGACAGCGTGAGCAGGGAAGGGTCAGAGAGAGAGGGAAACACAGACTCTGAAACAGGCTCCAGGCCCTGAGCTGGCAGTCAGCACAGAGCCCGACGCGGGGCTCGAACCCACGAACTGTGAGATCATGACCTAAGCGAAAGTTGAACGCTTAACCGACTAAGCCACCCAGGCACCCCAGAAGTTTTTCTAAGAACGGGGATGTTGTGTGGAGTGTCAGCAGTGTCAGATGCTAAAGAGAGCTCAGGTTTAGACAAATACTAAGAACAGGTCTTTGGATTTAACAAGTTAAATTAAAATACCTAGCAAAAATAGTGTACTTTTGTCAATAAGTTTACCTGTGAAGAAGGAAAATAAGAGATGGTAGCCTCTAGGGGATCCAGTCCTGATGGAAGGGGATTTTTGTTGGTGTTGTTTTAAATGTAGAAAAATCTCAAGTTTGTTTGTTTTGGGAAAAAGAAGAGATGGAACAGAAGAGAAGGAGCAGGGAATATTAAGAGTACAGAAGAGCTCAGAAAAGATAGGAGCACCTTCGCACTGAGTATGGTGGAGGAAGAGACACACGCAGGAGGACTTGGGCAGTTCCAGGGGTTGGGGGTGGGGTGGGTATGCTGCCCTTCTTACCGAAAGTAAACTAGACCCTTCTAGGCTTCTGTTGGAAAGAAAATCTTTTGGTAGTAGTGCTATGACCCTAACTCTTTCCCCTGAGATTGCTGCTCTCCGTAGGGCCCATTCGTTAGTGACTGTCATCCCTGCCACCACTGGGCTGGGGTCAGGGCTGCAGAAAACTGTATTCACCCAGGTACACTGACCCAGTACCCAAATGGGGCCATTTCCTGAAGTCCAGAGCGGACAAGAAAGGCTTCCTTCCAGACGTGATATCCAAGTCAAAGCCAAGACCTGAAGGGCAATAGGGGTTAGCAAGGTAAAGGGAGATTTGGTTGGATGAGAGTGTCTTCTAGGCAGAAGGCCCAGCTTATGCAAAAGCCCCATCCTGAGAGGCCCCGGAGGCGTATTTGAGACTGTACATGGTTCAAGAAGCTGGATATAGAGTTCTAGGCAGGTGTGAGTGGAAGATCATGAAAGGTCTCACATGCTATGCTGAGGAATTTGAGCTTCATTCAGAAGGCACTGGGGAGCCATGGGAAAGGTTTTTTTCCCCTAAAAATTTTTTTTTTCTTAAATAGTTTATTGTCAAGTTGGTTTCCATATAACACCCAGTGCTCATCCCAACAAGTGCCCTCCTCCATGCCCATCACCCCCTTCCCCTCCCCCTCACCCCCATCAGTCCTCAGTTTGTTCTGGCATTCAAGAGTCTCTCATGGTTTGCCTCTCTCCCTCTCCCCAACTATTTTTTCCCCTTCTTCTCCCCCATGGTCCTCTGTTAAGTTCTTCCTAATCCACCTATACGTGCAAACATATGGTATCTGTCCCTCTCTGCCTGACTTATTTCACTCAGCATAAAATCCTCAAGTTCCATCTGCATTGCTACACATGGCCAGATTTCATTGTTTCTCATTGCCATGTAGTATTTCATTGTATAGAAACCACATCTTCTTGATCCATTCGTCAGTTGACGGACACTTAGGCTCTTTCCATGATTTAGCTATTGTTGAGAGTGCTGCTATGAACATTGGGGTACATGTGCCCTTATGCATCAGCATAAATTTTCTTTAACATGTATTCATTTTTGAGAGAAAGATAGAGTGCGAGTGGGGGAGGGGCAGAGAGAGAGAGGGAGACAGAATCAGAAGCAGGCTCTAGGCTCTGATTTGTCATCACAGAACCTGACGCAGGACTCAAACCCACTAGCCGTGAGATCATGCCCTGAGCCGAAGTCAGATGCTTACTGGTCTGAGCCACCCAGGTGTCCTGGAAAGGTTTTAAAGAGAGAGATAAAGGGACGCCTGGGTGGCTCAGTCGGTTAAGTGTCTGACTTCGGTTCAGGTCATGATCTCACAGTCCATGAGTTTGAGCCCCGCATTGGGCTCTGTGCTGACAGCTCAGAGACTGGAGCCTGCTTCGGATTCTGTGTCTCCCTCTCTCTTTGCCCCTCGCCCGCTCACTCTCTGTTTCTGTCTCTCAAAACAAAATAAAGACTTAAAAAAAAAAAAGAAAAACAGATGTAAACTGATTGGAACTACATCTTAGAAGAATGACTCTAGCTACAGGGTGGAAACTAGCTTGGAGAGAAACAAGACTGGAGGTAGGAGATGAGTTAAGCAGTTGCAGAAATTCTGTTGACAGATAATGATGGCTAAAACTAGGAAGGTGGCAATGGGAAGAGAGGGAAGTAGACAAATTTGAGATGTATTTAAGGATTAAGTGATTAGTGGGCTGTGAGGGCTACAGCTGATGGAGAAAGCAAGGATGACACCGTTTTGCAACTTGACTACCTGGTGGGTGGTGGATGCCCAAGGGAAGGTGTCCAGTAGGTAGATGTATCATTTTGTAAGTCTGAAAAAAGAGCTGAACCTTAAATATATAATTGTAAGTTATCAATGTTAGTGGAATAGATAAAATTACTCAGAGAAGTAAGAAGAGTAGCCAGACGTGGAACCCTGAGAAAGACTCTCATTTAGGGAACATGTCCAGGAAAAGGAGCTTTTAGAAGGAGACAAAGAACAGCCAGCAATGGGGAAGAATATTAAGGTGTTATAAATCCAGATAATTTGCTGTGCAAAGTAACAGCTTGATCTCAGGGGCATTCAGTTTTTATCCCATCAATTTCAGACCCTGGGAATCCTTTCTGGGATTTTAGTCTTCTTTCACATGAAGACTACACCTACTAGCAAACAGGAGTTCGCAGACTTGGAGGTATTCTCCAGTTCAGCAAAGATGATCTCTTTCCTCTTCCCAGCCTTGCAGTTCTTGGCATCTTTCCTGAATGAGTGGGCATTGGAAATCTTTTGTTTTATTTATTTATTTATTTTTTAATTTTTTTTAATGTTTTATTTATTTCTAGGAGAGAGAGAGAGACAGCGTGAGCAGGGGAGGGTCAAAGAGAGAGGGAGTCACAGACTGAAACAGGCTCCAGGCCCTGAGCTGGCAGTCAGCACAGAGCCCGACGCGGGGCTCGAACCCACGAACTGCGAGATCATGACCTAAGCGAAAGTCGGACGCTTAACCGACTAAGCCACCCAGGCGCCCCTGAAATCTTTTGTTTTAATTAATTAACTTATTTTTAAATTTCATCCAAGTTAGTTACCATATAGTACAACAGTGATTTCAGGGATAGATTCCAGTGATTCATCCCCTATGTATAACACCCAGTGCTCATCCCAACAAGTGTCTTCCTTAATGCCCCTCACCCATTTAGCCCGTTCCCCTCCCACAACCCCTCCTGTAACCCTCTGTTAGTATATCCCTTTCTTTATGTTCATCTGTTTGGTATCTTAAATTCCTCATATGAGTGAAGTCATATGATATTTGTCTTTCTCTGACTGATTTTGCTTAGCCTAATACTCTTTAGTTCCATCCATGCAGTTGCAGATGGCAAGATTTCATTCCCTTTGATTGCTGAGTAATGCTCCATTGTGTGTATATACCACATCTTCTTTATCCATTCATCTGTCAGTGGACATTTGGTCTCTTTCCATACTTTGGCTATTGTTGATAGTGCTGCTATAAGCATTGAGGTACATGTGCCCCTTCAAAACAGCACACCTGTATTCTTTGGATAAATGCCTAGTAGTGCAATTTCTGGGTCATAGGGTAGTTCTATTTTTAATTTTTTGAGGAACCTCCATACTGTTTTCCAGAATGGCTCCACCCGTTTGCATTCTTACCAGCGGTGCAAAAGAGATCCTCTTTCTCTGCATCCTTGCCAACATCTATTGTTGCCTGAGTTGTTAATGTTAGCCATTCTGACAGGTGTGAGGTGGTGTCTCATTGTGGTTTTGATTTGTATTTCTCTGATGATGAGTGATGTTGAGCATCTTTTCATGTGTCTGTTAGCCATCTGGATATCTTCTTTGGAGAAGTGTCTATTCGTGTCTTCTGTCCATTTCTTCACTAGATTATGTGATTTTGGGTGTTGAGTTTGATAAGTTCTTTATAGATTTTGGATATTAACCCTTTATCTGATGTCATTTGCAAATATCTTCTCCCATTCTGTCAGTTGCCTTTTAGTTTTGCCAATTGCTTCCTTTGCTGCGCAGAAGCCTTTTATTTTGATGAGGTCCCAAGAGTTCATTTTTGCTTTTGTTTCCCTTGCCTCCAGAGACGTGTTGAATAGGAAATTGCTGTGGCCAAGGTCAGAGAGATTTTTGCCTGCTTTCTCCTCGAGGATTTTGATGGCTTCGTGTCTTACCTTTAAGTCTTTCATCCATTTTGAGTTTATTTTTGTGTATGGTGTAAGAAAGTAGTCAAGGTTCATTTTTCTGCATATCACTGTCCAGTTTTCCCAGCACCATTTGCTCAAGAGACTGTCTTTATTCCATTGAATACTCTTTCCTGCTTTGTCAAAGATGAGTCGGCCATTCATTTGTGGGTCCATTTCTGGGTTCTCTATTCTGTTCCATTGATCTGAGTGTTTCTGTGCTAGTACTGTACTGTCTTGATGATTACAGCTTTGTAATACAGCTTGGAGTCTGGGATTGTGATGCCTCCAGCTTTGGTTTTCTTTTCAGGATTGCTTTAGCTATTCGGTCTTTTCTGGTTCAATACAAATTTTAGGATTGTTTGTTCTAACTCCGTAAAGAATGCTAGTGTTATTTTGATAGGTAATGCATTGAATATGTAGATTGCTTTGAGTAGTATCGACATCTTAACAATATTTGTTCTTCCAGTCCAGGAGCATGGAATATTTTTCCATTTTTTTGTGTTGTCTTTAGTTCCTTTCATTAGCTTTCAATTGTTTTTTTTCCCCCATAGTTTTCAGTGTATAGATTTTTCACCTCTTTGTTAGGTTTATTCCTAGGTATTTTATGGTTTTTGGTGAAGTTGTAAATGGGATCGATTCCTTGATTTCTCTTTCTGTTGCTTCATTATTGGTGTATAGGAATGCAGCCAATTTCTGTGCATTGGTTTTCTATCCTGAGACTTTGCTGAATTCATGGATCAGTTCTAGCAGTGTTTTGGTGGAATGTTTTGGGTTTTCCATATCGAGAATCGCGTCATCTGTGGAGAGTGAAAGTTTGACTTCCTCCTGTGGCACTGGAAGTCTTATCCTTCGGAGAAGACCTGGCTCTCTCTGTCACTGGCAATACCCTGAGAGGGAATAACTGTATCAATAAAACAAGACATCCATAACCTCCACACAAGAAGTAGACACACAGTAATGGGTAGGGAAAGGATGGTCATTATTTCTTTTTTCTTTTTTTGAAAGAGAGAACATGCACGAGCAGGGGCAGGGGTGGTAGAGAGAGAGAGAAGGAAATCTTAAGCAGGCTTTACGCTCATTGTGGACCCTGATGCAGGCCTCAATCCCACAACCCTGGAATCATGACTTGAGCTGAAATCAAGAGTGGGATGCTCAACTGAGCCACCCAGGCATCCCAGTCATTATTTCTGAATAGGCAGTTAAGGAGAAGACCTCAAAGAGTGGTTTGCAGGAAGACTTGGGTTCAAATCCTAGCTCTGCCACTTATTAGGTGATTATCATTTGTCAAGTTACTTAGCCTCACTAATTATCAGTTCCCTTGTCTATAAAATGAAATCAGAATGCCTTGTGAGGAGTAAATGAGTGTGTTGCATAGCTTCATCATTATGGATGCCCATTTCTTATTTGTTAAAGAGGAAATACCTTTTTTCACAGGCCGCCTCTGGGTTGGCCCATGAGGCAGGCTTCTCCCTGATGGTGTCAGCAGTCCCGCCCCTTCTTCTCACAGCTGTGAGAGAACCAGCGGCCTGCTTGCATGAGTCTTCGCCAAGGTCATTGACTCCCCTGAGGACATACAGCTGAGGAAACTGTACCTCCAGAAGCCCCCAACTTTTCTCATCTTTCATCATGGCCTGAGAGAAGAGTCTTATAACCAACTCACAACCCATTAGGAGCTCCAATTTGTGTGGAAGCCAAGAGTGGTCCAACCTCTGCATTTTAGTGGTGGGTTCTAGGGGAAAGTATGATTTTTTTTTCCTCACTTATTTCCGGGCAAAGGGAAATGACATGATTATGTTGTAATATTAGGAATGTAACAAAATGTGGTCTGAGAAAGGACCAGATTCTGACTGGGTTGCCGGCAGGAGAGGAAGACTGTGGAGACTGCTGGAGGGCACAGAACTAGCTCTGACTGCTGTTTGGCAGCCAATCAGAGGTACAAGTCAAAGGGCAGCTTTTAGTTATTACTATGACCCTTCCTAGTGATTTCGAATGCACTGTGAGCATAGGCTGCCTGTAGAGCTACGGCACAGCCCTCAACAGAGAGAAATCCTTCCTGCCAGTCAAGGTAGGAATGACTTCAGTCAAGTGAAAAACCTCTCAGACAAGTGTGAAGTAGGGAAGGCACGTCCAAAGGTCAGAGAATAAGGACTAGAGGCTTAGCAGTACATGTCAGACTCTTGGCTAAGGACAGGCACTTAGTGTCTTATTTTCAGGTGCTCTCATCTCAAATCATCTCAGGCAAATAGGGCAGGAAACTTTGATTTGTAGGGATAGGACTGAGAAAAGGGCAGGAGACAGCAGTTTTATTGGGTGTATCTGTCTTCTCCTGTCTCCTAGAGAAGAGAAACCCTGGGAGGGCCAATGACTTCCTTAGCCTGGGGTGGGAAGGGTAATGGCCAATGGATTGTAAGTAGCTAAAACAATATGATGGTCTAAGGAAAAATGTGAAAACAACTTTGTCTCCTTGTTTAGGGTGGTTATATGAAAGAAGGAGGTACTAATCTGCACAAGGCATCTTGTGCAGGAGAAATGGCTTCAAAGAGCCATTGGAAAATGGGTATTTGGGGGATTTTATTATTCTGTTAAAGATGATCTAAATGGTCCATCAATATAACATATCAACCAAATAGTGTTTTTTATATGTGTCTCTATCAACTTTTTCTTAGTTATGCAGGTAATAAGTCAATACATTCTTACTTAAAAACTCAAATAATATGAAAGTGTACAGATTGGTAGCTAGATCTCTTCATCACCATTTCACCTCTCTGCCCCTTCTGATCCCCTGTCTCTTTTTAGCAGTAGCCACCATCAGCATTTCACATTCTTCCATTTCTTTTTTTTCCCACCCACTCCCTCAGTATTTCAATATACCTTCCCTGGCAAATACCCAATCCTAGGAGACCAGGGATAAGAGGAGCACCAGAAACAATGAAAACCTTAGAAGTCATCCACTGATCAGCTTGGTACCAGTTACCTTTTTTTTTTTAAGTTTATTTATTTATTTTGAGAGAGACACGGTGTAAGTGGGGGAGGGTTAGAGACAGACAGACAGAGAGAGAGAGAATATCACAAGCAGACTCCATGCTGCCAGTGCAGAGCCTGACTTGGGGCTTGAACTCATGAACCCACAAGATTATGACCTAAGCCAGGTCAGATCGCTTAACCAAGACTCAAGACGCTTAACCAACTGAGTCACCTAGGCACCCCTGCTGCCAATTATCTGTAAAAAAAAAAAAAAAAAAAAAGTTGAAAAGTGCAAAGAATCATTCCCTTGTGGGGTCATGATGTATATGCTTTTAGGAGCTAACCTATTCTACAACCTGAACACTGCTAGGCGGTAGGCAGAAACTCTGGGAAGAAGAAAGAATCAAACTGATTAACTTTATTATTCCCATGGGGAGCTATTTCTCTAAAATAATTATTCTGTGAGTAACATCAATCCCAGAAGATTTTCAAATGAAGTTGTTTTAAAACTGTTGTGTCAAAACACAAAACAGCACAAAACAAAACAAAAACACCCAGTTGTTTAAAAAAAAACAAACCCACAAAACTGTTGTGTTGACAAGGAGAGAAAGAGAGTATATATGATTGATATCCATCTTCAGAGAATGAGTAAAGTCTGGGGGAATGTGTTTCTATTACTTCACCTACACTTAGGCCTAGCAGAAACACAAGACACTGTGGGCAGAGATTAGGCTTCTGGGTTGTGTTACCATCATGGCATTGTTTCAGGTGGAAAAATAAAACTCATAATCCACAGTGGGCTTCCAAACCAGTGTATTTGGTAGACCCCACAATTCTCGGAGAAAATGCACTCTGAAAGGCAGGAACCACATCCTGCTGGTCTATAAAATGTTTTTCAGGGGCAGGAGGTCGCATCTGGGTGGCTCAGATGGTTAAGCATCTGACTTCGGCTCAGGTCATGATCTCAGGTCATGAGTTTGTGAGTTTGAGCCCACATTGGGCTCTGTGCTGACAGCTTACCTGGAACCTGCTTCAGATTCTGTGTCTCCCTCTCTCTCTGCCCCTCCCCTCACTCATGGTCTGTCTCTCTCTCTCTCAAAAGTAAGTAAACGTTTAAAAAATTTTTTTAAAGAAATGTTTTTCTGGGTTTTTCTATTCAGCATTTGCGGATATCATTCAGAGTCTGTGCATTGACTCTAACAGGTACCATTTTATTTTCAATGTTAGAGCAATGCGTGACACAGAGTGTGGCCTCATGGTATCTGTTTGTTGCTCAGTTGTGGCCCCTTGTCACTTAGCCCCATTACTGCTTAGTAAATGTTTGTGCGGCTATAGAATTTAAGACACCCTGAGTTAAGTAAAGGGTCCCAACACTTTCCAAGAGATGGTCAAGGCCCTTTCAGCAGCCCACAGCAGAGACAACTGAGATGCTCCTTGGAGGTAGGATTGCCTGGTAGGAAATCACATGGCTCTGCAGCTAGAGATCCTGGCCCCCCGTCCTGACTCTGACACCTGCTGAGTGATCTTGGTCAAGTTACTTACCTCTTTCTGAACTTCAGTTTCTCTCATGTGGAAAAATGGCTAGAATAGTAATATTTTCCTGATAGAGTTGCTGTGAGGATTGAATGAGATTGTGCCTAGAAGCACTTGGTGCACAAGTGCTCAATAAATGAAAGCATCTCTCAAAATTTATCGCGAACTTTCTGTTTTTGTGAAGTTACTACAACATCTTCAGAAGGAAATGTTTTGTGTATGGTGGTATTCTGGAGGCTGCTGGTACATAGAGGCTGAATATAAAGTCTGAAATGTTAATCCTTTTTTCTACATGGTTGTTCCATATGTAAGTACATGAATTGAGTACTGCTGTGCCTCAGATTCTCTTCACGCTCCACTCATATTCCAGTCCTGAGATTCCATGAGTTACTGTCATGATAGGATTAGTCTTCCCCTGGGGACAAGTTAGGTTCCTAATTTTCTCATTTCTATTACAGTTTTATACCTGCAGTAGAATTCAAGGAAAAAGGAAGGAGAGGCAAAGCAATACACTTTGCTGAAATTGATGGTCCAGCTTCGGACAGGTAACGTCCCTTCCCAGCTGTGTCAGTGCTGCTGATAGAACCTCTCAGCAGAATGTCTCAAGTGTTTACAGACTTTAAGAAAATATCATTCCCATTTTCTGAGGTTGAAATGCAAATACCCATTAGGAAGGAACATGTACCTATTTCATAATTATGGGAGGAGTTATAATAGCACTTGTAAATGTATCCCTGTGATAATTTGGCTCAGCAAATTTTCAACATTTTATACTTAAAAAAACATTTTTTACTTTATTTAGAGAAAGAGTGTGTGTTGGAGAGGCAGAGGGAGAGAGGGAGAGAATCTCAAGCAGGCTCCATGCTCAGTGTGGAGCCTGACAGGGGGCTTGATTCCAGGACCCTGGGATCATGGTCTGGGCCGACACCAAGAGTCGGACACTCAACTGACGGAGCCACCCAGGCACCCTTATCCTTTTTTAAAAATCTGGAAATGGTAGCATCACCATAAGTGAATTATCTTAATAGATGATCTAAATGATCTGTTTGCGATGGAATTGACATTTACATTTTATATCAGGTAGTGTGCATTTCTCCTACCCCTAACATGGTAAGTAGGATGTTTAACAAAATGCATTCCAAAATTCTCCTTACTTTATAGTAAAAGCCTCATGCATCTCAGGATCAATTACGTATAATTAAAACCTTTCAAGCCACTTCTAGAGACTGTTCTATTCCAAAACAGGTTTACCGATAAAAAGTTTGCTTCAAGAGACGATAAATCACCTAAAGCCTTAGAGAAGCGAGGTCAGCAGGGCAGTGTGACACTCCATGATGCTAAATGTGAGTAACGGGTTTGTCATCTTCACATACCGTGTCAGGGGTGAACCTCTGAGGCAGCCCGTGGTCCCTCTTTCAATTGTCTATCTTCACTCCTTTCAGTTGTTGCTTTGTTTTTACTACAAGATACTGAGATGCAGCGGGTCTGTTCTTTTACAACGTTTATGAGGTATGTAATGCTTGAGACATTTCAGATTTTTTATCCTTAATTTGAAGTAATTCTACCTGATAAATGATGAACAAATCTGGATTTTGGAAAAAGGGCATGGGACTGGCTCTGCCATCCCCTCAGACTGAGACCAAAGAGAGGAAACCAGAAGTCCCAGCAGCCCAGAATAAAGCCCCAGGGCAAGGAGAATGGGGAGAGTGTTGTCAGGAGTCCCACTGAGACTACATTATGTGTATATAATAGAGGGTGTACTCGTTCACTGAAGACCTGCTTTCTCCATGTTTGGAGCTCCAGCAAGTAGTAGGTGTGTGACTCGGTGAAGCTTCTTGACCTTTCAGAGCCTGTTTCCTCAGATACAAAATCGGAAGTCATCGTGTCTCCATAAGGCTGTGAGTGGAGGGTGCTTCTCACGGCACCACACTCGTGCATGCTCAGTGAGAAGTACCCAACGATTGGCAGGCCTCTCAGAGCCCCTCGCATTCAGTGAAGGCTGTTTGTGGGAACACCAGAGGCCTTATTCCACAGCAGGAGCACGCTCAGCCTGACCATAGGGCAGGCTGGGAGCACTGAGGAGGCAGTGTCCCAGAAGCAGCCTTCAGTCAGTGCTGTGCCAGGAGGGAGTGTCGGTAGAAAAATATCCTAATTTTCATCTGTCAAGATAAGTCTGAGAAATTTTCCCCCACAGGACTGAACTGCATTTGTCCACGGGGATAACCAAGTGTTAACACCCCCATTGTGGGCTTCCTTCCCTTTCCTGTCTTACTTCCCTACCCCACTACTGACGTTTCCTGTGCGCACATCCCAAGTCTTTGTCTCAGTCTGTTTCTGTGAGAACCCAGCCTAGGACAGGGACATATTAATGTTGTTGGAAAAAAAATCTGCAATGCCCACGGTCATCCTGTTGTCAAGGTATAGTTGAAGAAAGAATGTCGGTATGAATTTCCGTTTGCTAGAAAGAAAGTAGCAAAAATCTTGTAAAAGTATTTAGAACGAGGACAAAGACCTCTAGTTTTTCCACTTAGGACTGCCTTTGCTGCATCCCAAAGTAGTTTTAAACAAATTAGATAGGATTGTGAATCAATGCAATCTTTTCCTAGAACAAAACTGTGCAACTTTAGTATGCTCTATACTATGCCCTAGCAATCTCAGTCCTAGGAAGTTACTCAGAGACATGGCCATCAGGATAATTACTGCAGCAGTATCGACAATATTTCTAAAAGACCTACATATCCATCAATAGAGGACTAGTTAGGGGTGCCTGAGTGGCTCAGTTGCTTAAGCAGCCGACTTCGGCTCAGGTCATGATCTCACGGTTTGTGGGTTCAAGCCCCGTGTCGGGCTTGTGCTAACAGCTCAGAGCTTAGAGCCTGCTTCAGATTCTGTGCCTCCCTCTCTCTCTCTGCCCCTCACCTGCTTATCTCTCTCTCTCAAAACTAAATAAACATTTAAAAAAGTAGAGGACTAGTTAAATAAGTTATGAGTTATAGAATATCTTACCCAGCTGTTTGAAAGAATGAGGAAAATTGATCCATAGTATTAAGGAAAGAGGTCCATGCCAAGCACGTAGTTGCAGAAGCAAGTTGCAAAGACTTGTGTGTACAGCATTATTTTCGGTGTTACCAAAGAAGATTTTAAGTCATATACTTATACTACATGTACGTGTGTTGGTGGGAGAGGACCTTCTATGTAATTGTCTGTGCTGTCGAAAGTTTAGAAAGGCTTCATGCCACTCTTAGGAGTGGCTGCCACAGGGAAGTAGGATGATAGCATGGGAGGGAGAGGACATTTTACTTTACACATTTGTGTACCTTTTTTAAAGACTGGAAAAATATTATTTATAGCATAAAACTTACTAAAAAGGAAAACTAATTAGTAAACAAAACTATAATTTAGTGTGTGACCTCCCAAAAAGTTTTGGTTACAAAAATCTGATTTCTTACGTCTTCAATAGTATAGTAGAAAGAATTTTAAAGTTGTTGTTTTTGGGTTTTTGTTTTTTGTTCTTTTTTGAAAGAGAAGGCACACATGTGCAACCAGGGAGAGGAGAGAGAGGGAGAGAGAGAATACTGAGCAGGCTCCTCACAGTCAGCAAGATGTGGGACCTGATGACCTGATCATGGTCACGAACCATGAGATCATGACCTGAGCTGAAATCAAGAGTTGGACGCTTAACCAACTGAGCTACCCAGGCGCCCCAGTAGATAGAATATTAAATAGTAAGTTAGTTGTGTGATAGGCATGATAACATGTACTTCTTCTTTTTATTTTATTTTATTTTATTTTATTTTATTTATTTTTTTATTTATTTCTAGGAGAGAGAGAGAGAGACAGCGTGAGCAGGAGAGGGTCAGAGAGAGAGGGAGTCACAGACGGAAACAGGCTCCAGGCTCTGAGCTGGCAGTCAGCACAGAGCCCGACGCGGGGCTCGAACCTACGAACCGCGAGATCATGACCTAAGCGAAAGTCGGACACTTAACCGACTAAGCCACCCAGGCGCCCCAACATGTACTTCTTCTTATTTTTATGTCATGGGCCCATGTATTTTTATGAGAAGTTTTATATTTGAAATATGTTAACATTCATTTCTTTCTTTCTTTTTTTTTTTTTAAACTCTCTCCATAGGAATAAGAATCTGGACCATTTCCTCATGGCATTATTGTACTATTTATCTCGTTACTTGGAAAAAATAGCCCTGGAAAAGAAACCCAAAAGCTATATGGTGTAAGTAGGACTTTGTAGCGCACTGTAAAGTTTTATCATTGCCAGTACTAAAACCGACTTTTTTCTTTCAAGATTTTATTTAAATTCAAATTAGTTAACATATAGTGTAGTATTCGTTTCAGGATCAGAATTTAGTGATTCATTACTTACATATAACACCCAGTGCTTATCACAAGTGCCCTCCTTAATGCCTATCACCCATTTGGCCCATCCCCTTACCTACCTCCCCTCCAGCAACCCTCAGTTTGTTCTCTTTAGTTAAGAATCTCATATGGTTTGTCTCCCTCTCTGTTTCTCTCTTATTTTATTTTTCCTTCTCTTCCTCATATGTTCATCTCTTTCATTTCTTAAATTCTACATAGGAATGAAATCTGTTTGTCTTTCTCTGACTGACTTATTTTGCTTAGCATAATACACTCTAGCTCCATCCACATCATTGCAAATGGCAAGATTTCATTCTTTTTGATGGCTGAGTATTAGAGATGATGGAAATTAAAAAATTTTTGGAGTCTACTAAAATATTTACATGGGAGGAATTCATTAGTTTTTTTGGGTTTTGTTTGTTTGTTTGTTTTTATTTCTGAGAGAGAGACAGCGTAAGCAGGGGAGGGTTAGAGGGGGAGGGAGACAGAATCTGAAGCAGGCTCCAGGTTCTGAGCTAGCTGTCAGCACAGAGCCCGACATGGGGCTTGAACCCACGAACGGTGAGATCATGACCTGAGCCGAAGTCAGACACTTAACTGAGCCACCCAGGTGCCCCAGAAATCATTAGTTTTTAAAGCTCACTGAATAATTCAGATAGTCATTCTAACAACAGAATATCCCAGATAATATAGACCAGCACTGCCCAGTAGAAATATAATGAAAGTCACATATGTAATTAAAAGTTTTTCAGTAGCTAGATTTAAGAAATGTAAAAGATAAAGGTGGGGGTGCCTGTCTGGCTCAGTCAGTAGAGCACACAACTCTTGATCTCAGTGACATGAGTTCGAGTCCCATGTCGAACATAGAGATTACTTAAAAATAAAATATCTATAAAAAGATAAGGGGGAAGTTAATTTTAATAATGTATTTTATTTAATGCAATGACTCAGAAATGTCATTGCAACATGTAGTCAATATTAGGAAGTTATTGATGACATACTTTACTTTTTTTTTGTAGTAATTCTTTGAAATCTGATGCTTACAATTTCTTCAATTCGGATTAACCACAGTTAGTGCTTACTGGCAACAGGTGGCCCATGGCAACTGTGTTGGACAGTGCAGATACACGTATTTGGTTTTATGCTTATAAAGTTCTTGCTAGGGCTTTTGGAAGCATCTAATGAAAAAAATTAAGAATAAAGAAAATTAATAGATATGACCAAAATGATATTCCATATTGCAGAAGAAAACAAGATTTCTTAAGCTACATAGGAAGAATTTCACTGCTTTAGGCAGAGGTGGCTCAGAGCCCTATGGGGCAAGAATCCGGGAACTCCAAGTCCAGAGGAGAACAATGCCTCTCAGGCTTGGTGACCTTTTGCAAACCATGGAACTTTCCAAGTGCCCAGGCTGCCCTCCCTAGTACGTGTGGAATCAACCCAATGATTTAGCTGTTAGAAATACTGGTCGAGTCATCAATCTGTTGCTGTGGAATGTTTTTAAAATGCAAAATTCTTGTGTATGACCAAGCAGTTTGAAAAACATTTTATGGATAAATAAGTGTATCTCGGCAGCAGTTTTGTAAAGAACCAAATAAATAACTCAAACATTGCTGATCTAGTAAAGCCATCAGAATATACCACATCCATGTTATTTCAAGGTTGCATTTCACAGCAGAGTGGCCAGAGATCATGCAGGGTTTCTACGGTGATAAGGAAAAGGGTTCAGCTAGCTGTAGGCTTAGAAGGTTTGGGGGACTTGTCCCCCCAGAAGAACTTATCAGACTTTGGTAGCACATTCGTTTATACTCTATGTGGTGTTTTCTAATTCTGAGAGTTACTGCTACTCTAGCAGACATTTCTTTCATTTCTTAATTTATAGAAATGGGTAACAGAGAAAAAAGGTTTCTTGGTTGTTTTTAAAATTCACTAAAACTTATTAGAGCACAGTGGAATAAGGTAGACTTTTTTAGAAGGAATCATTTACAGATGACAGAAAAATCCAAATCTTAAGGTGATTGATTCTGTGGGGTGCCTGAGTGGCCCAGTCAGTTAAGCGTCCGACTTCAGCTCCGGTGATGATCTCCAGGTCATGGTAGTATCCACTTTACAGAGTTATCATCTAGATTATATGAGATAATGCATATTATCTTAAACCAGAGGCTGCCAGTCGGGAGGAAAGCCTTCAACCTGTGGGAGGAGAACTGAAAGGGCTACAGAGGTATACTTCAGTGGGTTTAGACGACTAAAAAAGCCCCAACTGCAGAGGACGGAGTCTTTTTCCCATTTTACAGATGAAGAAGCCAAGGCTCAGAGAGGCTAAGTAGCTGGTTGGAGATGACACACCTAGTTGGGGGTGGGGCTGAGATGAGAGCCCAGATCTAACTCCCAGGCCCCTGGCTAAGCCACTGAGCCCTGTGTCCACACCCCTGCCAGTCAGCTGAGCTCTCTTATACAGAATTTATCTGTTTGTACTTAGGATTTGTGCTGTCTGAACAAAGGCAAAACTATGTAATTTTTATTTTTTTTAAAGTTTATTTATTTATTTTGAGAGAGAGTAAGCAGGAGGGATGGGGAGAGAGAGGGAGAGAGAGAGAGAGAGAGAGAGAGAGAGGGAATCCCAAGTAGGCTCTGTGCTGTTAGCAGGGCTTAAGTTCACAAACTGCAAGATCATGACCTGAGCCGAAATCAAGAGTCAGACAGTTCACCCACCGAGGCACCCAGGTGCCTCCAAATGTAGTTTTTAAAGCATTGTAAGCATTTTTCAAGTTATTACAGTCTTCACAATTATAATTTTTAATGGTGGCATAACTTTCCATCAAGCTTATGTGTGTTATTGACTGACTTATTTATTAAGAGCTAGTATAGCACTTATACTGGTTAAGGGTATGGACTTTGGTGCTCGAATATATCCTATGGGACTCATATGTTAAGTTAATAAATGTCAAGTCCTTAAGTGGCACCTGACTGTATTACTACAGTCTGCATTACTACTTCTTTTTCCCCTCCATTTTATATATTTTTGGGAGTTGCCAGTTTTCCTAATAGACAAATAGATAATAATTGAATATTATTGAATATCTTTATGCATTAGATTTCCTCCTTAATTTTGGATAATTTTTTAAGTTTATTTATTTATTTTGAGAGAGAAAGAGAGAGCACGCATATTGGAAAGGCAGAGAGGGAGAAAGAGAATTCCAAGCATCCTCTGCACTGCCAGCATGAAGCCTGATGCAGGGTCTGAACCCACAAACTGTGAGATTATGACCTGAGCCAAAATCAAGATTCAGACACTCAACTGACTGAGCCACCCAGGCACCCCTGGATAATTTTTTTAAGAAGGATAAATTTGTCGGGATGAGCACTGGGTGTTATGTGGAAACTAATTTGACAATAAAATATTTGTAAAAAAAAAAATAAATAAATTTCTAGGAGAGATTATTGGACCCAAGTTTATGATCAGTTATATGGTGTTTGAAATTATCAATTTTTCCCCCAAAGGATTTTACCTGGGCTTGTTTTAAATGCCAGACTGTATCCAGACCTGCTAAGTTAGGATCTTGGAGAGGGGGCGGCGTTAGGAATCTGCACTTTTAGCAAGTATCCCAGACGATTCTTGCTTACATTTAAGCTCTGGAACCATTGGCCTAAAAGTTTCAAGGCGTTTTTGTTTTTGTTGTTGTTTTGTTTTCAACAGAAAAGAGGCGTATTAGCTACTGGCAGCTCTGGAAAAGTTGGGGTAAAGGGTGAGGGTAGGGGGCTGCTGAAGGAAGCAGGGGGCAGGCATAGTCATGGCCATTGAGGTGCAAGTGGGTGTGGGTGTAGGTGTTTGGGTTATTTGAAATTTGGGCATTTAAAGTTGGAACTCCATTTGTTCCATAAACTCATTTTATTCCAGTGACGTACAAGCCTTCTTATCACATGTGATAACATGTTGTGCTTTGAAATACCTCGATTATACCCCTTCCTCCACAGCATATCCGCCTGTGGTCAGTCAGTCTCATAGTTAACATCAGAAGGGGCAGTAATTCATTCCTGTTGTTTAGAGTGCATTTCATTGGGTTTAAATCTTTCTGAAAGTGAAAAGGCAGATAAAAAGCCAGTGACACTTCACTTTTCAATAGCAATCATTGGAATATGTGGTTAGCAATAATGTTCCCTACTCGGCTGTACTGCAAAAACTTCTAAAATTAGGCTCCAGACATGCTGTAACAGGTTGTCTTTTGGAAACGTTTATTTGCAGTTCAATTGGAACTGGGGCAGTGTTTTCACAGGAAAGCGAGTCTATTATAATTGATGCCAAAGCTCCCAGATTAGTGCTCCGCACATGCTTCCTCAGCAAGCGCAGACTGAGAGTACGGAGCCGTTGAGGGGTTCAAACACTGAGCCTTCAAGCTTCCTAGTAACATCAGGAATCCAGGGGAAGCTGACGGGGGAAGAGTCTCCAGTAGCTCTTTCAGCAAAACTGCAGGAAAATGGGCTGCCAGCTGCCTCAGAAACCAGTGTAGGTAATTGGTTAGTTGGGCTGTTGGGCTGTTCTGTGTAAATTAGGACTGCCTGTGTGTAACATTAGAGATACATAGCATAAAGAATCTACAAAAATGTGAAAACTCACCATGAACCTTAGATGTTAATTACAAAGATAAATATCAAAGCCATCCCTCTGCCAAAGCTCAGATCAGCTAAAGGGTAAGTGACATATGCTGACTCACTTGTATCTCTTTCAAATTAGTTTACATTTCTGACTTTTTGCTGATTAATGTTGGCATTTGCCAAAATTAATCCAAATGACTGTTTTCTTTTCAGGGGCCTTGTAGAGAAAAAAGAGATGGAATTGGTTATGAGGAAGTTAGAAGCAGCACAGAAATACCTGGCCCAGAAGTACTGCATCCTCGTCCTGGGCATGGGAATGCCCGAGAAGCATCACATGTGCTGCGGGAAGTAAGTGCACACTGACCATCTCGTGAGATCTTCACTTTGTGTGTATCTATATCCTCAAGACCTTTATATTTGACCTTTGGAGCCCTTGCGAAAGTTTCCTTTTCTGTTGTACAGAAAAATGGGGCTCAGGTGAGACTGCCCCAAATGCGTGTGATTTCTTGTTTGAGAAAGCCAAGTGAGTGTGGGAAGAATCACAGAATCTACGCTGCTTAGGCTTAAAAGACTTTTCTCTCAGTATCTACTGGCTCAGTAGAATCTTGCTGTCAACCTGGAAGGCTTCCTTGGGCCGGCCAGGGTCTCCATGGCTTCCTGGGATGGGAGGCTGGGTGATGGGCCAGTGTTACAGGTGTGTCCCCTGCCCTTCCGCTGCTCATTTTGTAGCAATAGTAATGGGTCCAAGCTAGTAAGGTGGGGGTTATAAGATGATGTGGTTTATGGGGAGATAATCTTTGCCTTAGAAGGACAGTTTATGTATTACTGTAATTAAAATTTATTTTTTTAAGTTTATTTAGAGAGAGATTGAGAGAAAGAGAGTGTGTGTATACATGTGCACACACACAGGCAGGGGAGGGGCAGAGAGAGAGGGAGAGAAGAGAGAGAATTCCAAGCAGGCTGTATGCTCTCAGTGTGGAGCCCAACTTGGAGCTCGATCTCGTGAACCATGTGATAATGACCTGAGCCAAAATCAAGAGTCAGGTGCTTAGGGGCGCCTGGGTGGCTTAGTCGGTTAAAGCGTCCGACTTTCGCTTGGGTCATGATCTCGCGGTTCGTGAGTTCGAGCCCCGCGTCGGGCTCTGTGCTGACTGCCAGCTCGGAGCCTGGAGCCTGCTTCAGTCTGTGACTCCCTCTCTCTCTGACCCTCCCCTTCTCACGCTGTCTCTCACTCTCTCTCCTAGAAATAAAAAAAAAAATTAAAAAAAAAAAGAGTCAGGTGCTTAACTTACTGAGCCACCCAGGTGCCCTCTTTAATTAAAATTTAAAAGCATCTTATCACAGGAGAGTTTGGAGGTATTAGAAAACTCTGATCCTTAAACACCACCCCACCTCGGAAATCTCCTTCTCTGAGCAGTTTCATAACAGGCTCAGAAGCCATACCACGGCCATGGCCCAAACTAAATGAAAAGAACTCAATTCATGGGTTCTCTCTGCATCTCCCACGTTTTCAAGATACAGAGATTTTTTTTTTTTTTTTTTTTTTTTTTTATATTTCTAGGAGAGAGAGAGAGACAGCGTGAGCAGGGGTGGGTCAGAGAGAGAGGGAGTCACAGACTGAAACAGGCTCCAGGCTCTGAGCTGGCAGTCAGCACAGAGCCCGACGCGGGGCTCGAACCCACGAACCACGAGATCGTGACCCAAGCGAAAGTTGGACGCTTAACTGACTAAGCCACCCAGGCGCCCCAAGATACAGAGATTTCTATATGCTTTATGTTCTACATTTTCTGTGTCCCTTATTCTCTTATTCTGCTTATTACATCATTTCATCTACCACTTTGAATAGCAACTATAGTTACTCTACCATGTAACATACCAGTTTGCTTCAGCGTTCCTTCTGTGCATGCTTATTATGTGGTTTCAGTTTTTCTGCTTCGCGACATTTTTTTTTCTTTTTTTTTTTAATGTTTTATTTATTTCTAGGAGAGAGAGAGAGACAGCGTGAGCAGGGGAGGGTCAGAGAAGAGAGGGAGTCACAGACTGAAACAGGCTCTAGGCTCTGAGCTGGCTGTCAGCACAGAGCCCGACGCGGGGCCCGAACCCACGAACCGCGAGATCATGACCTAAGCGAAAGTCGAACGCTTAACCGACTAAGCCACCCAGGCGCCCCTCTGCTTCGTGACATTTCTGCATTGGATATCTTTACATAAACCACTTTGTC
This sequence comes from Proteles cristata cristata, assembly GCA_017311185.1. Taxonomy (NCBI): domain Eukaryota; kingdom Metazoa; phylum Chordata; class Mammalia; order Carnivora; family Hyaenidae; genus Proteles; species Proteles cristata. Next base: position 735,996 of record JAESUZ010000388.1, on the reverse strand, counting down.
CATTTGGGATATTTGCTTATGGCGTATTGCCCAGAATGTATTTACCTAGAAACCGTGAATAGTTTTCTAGCTCTTGTTGCATGTTGCCAGATTGTTCTTCAGAAAGGTTAAGCCATTTTGTATCACCGTCAGCAGTAAGCATACCTAGCTCTATTAGTTTGATTTTTTTGGTAGCTTATAGTTGTATAAAAAGCTTACAGCTATTTTATTTGACTTTTGAATATCTTTCATGACTTTGGAGTCTGGACTCTTTTTCTGCATAAAATAATTTATTGCCTGTTTATTATATTAATTATTGCCTCAGCTAGTTTTAACCATTTATCAGGTGGAACCTGGATATTTGTATAACTTATGTTTCATATAGCAAGGACTGGCTATTTGTTTTTCTAGTTTGTTCCTTTCCTTTTGATGTTTATGTGTTTACACATTATGAAAATGTTAAGAATTTTTGTTTACTTGAACATTTCTACCTTGTGTTTTTTATTTTAAAAAATGTTTTAAATGTTTATTTTTGAGAGAGAGACAGAGACAGAGAGGGTGGGGGAGGGGCAGAGAGCGAGGGGAACAGAGGATCCAAAGCAGGCTCCTTGCTGACAGCAGAGAGCTTGATGTGGGGCTTGAACCCACAAACTGAGCTGAAGTCAGACATGTGACCACCTGAGACACCCAGGCGCCCCTCTATTCAAGTCATATAAGTTCATCATAAGCTTTATAGTTTCCTATTCAATCACTTGTAAAATTTCTTTTTCTCTACATTGCTCTCATTTCTTCTCTCTGTAAATTGTCACTTCACATTGAGAAAACTAGAATCTGCGGCTTGTATTAGTTAGCTTGGGCTGCCATAACAAATTACCCCAGACTGAATGCCTTAAACATCAGAAATTTATTTTCCCATAGTTCTGGAAGCCCGAGGTCAGGAGGCCAGCCTTGTCGAGTTGTGGAGGGCCCTCTTCCTGGCTTGCAGACAGCTGCCTCGTTGGTGGAAAGAGGAAGCCCTAGTCTCTCCTTCTTCTCTTTTTTAAAATGTTTATTTACTTTTGAGAGAGAGAGCACACTTGAGCAGGGGAGGAACAGATAGAGGGACACAGGACTGGAAACCAGAAACGGGGCCCCTGCCAATAGCAGAGAGCCCAGAGGGCCCAATGGGGGGCTTGATCTCACAAGCCCTGAGCTGAAGTCAGATGTTTAGCCAACTGAGTCACGCAGGTACCTTCTCTTTTCTTGAAAGGACACTAATTCCTCATGGGGCTCCACCCTCATGATGTCATCTGAACCTAATTACTAAGACTCTACCTCCAAATGTTATCACAATGGGGGTTGTTAAAGCTTCAACATATGAATTTGGGGGTGCAGCTGGGGGGACACAAACCTTCAGTCTACCACAAAGTTTTAAAAAACACCTCTAAAAAGTAATTGAATTCCCAACATTTAATGTTTAATCTTTAAAAGCATATGTGCAGTTCAGACTAATTTTGAGATGAAAAAAACCCAAACTATAAATAACAATATCATAATTAGAGAATTTATCATATCTTTTAGTTCTCTGCATATAGAACCTACACTTAAGTTATACTTTTTTTCTTAAGATAAATTCTCTCTTTTTTTTAATGTTTAATTTTGAGAGAGAGAATGCAGGTAGGGAAGGGGCAGAGAGAGAGGGAGACACGGAATCTGAAGCAGGCTCCAGGCTCCAAGCTGTTAGCACAGAGCCTGACTTGGGGCTTGAACTCACAAGCTGCAAGGTCATGACCTGAGCTGAAGTCAGAGGCTTAACTGACTGAGCCACCCATGTGCCCCAAGTTATTATACTTTAATGGTACATTTTTATTACACTGTAATCCTTATACAAACTTTAAAAGATCTCATTATGTTTGAAAGATAGCAATTGCCTCTGTTTGGTAAGAGCTAATCTCCAGGAGGTGCTGGTTTTTGCAACACCACCTGCTTTTCTCCTGGCTGTCAGATAGCAGTTTGGAGAAGAATCCAGTTAGAGCGTACCACCCACCATTCACTTAGCAGATTCCATACCGGTCAAAGAGCCAAACAAAGGATACTGAGGCAAACAGATTACAGCATGTTTTTGCCAGTAAAAGTTGTTAATTGGCTCTGGGTGTTGATTATGTCTAGTGGGGCTGATACTGTTCTTCGACTGTTTTATGAAGAAGATGAGGACAGTTTTTGCCAGTCAAGTGATTACCTGATTTTAACATATCATTATTTCACTTCCAATGTGAATAAGCTCATATTCTCACAAGAACATTCTCATGTGTATTTTCTGACTTTTTCCTCTAATATATGCACACTTAATACTGGAGTAGGACATCTTACGCTATTTGTCTCTGAAGTTAAAGACTTCAGAAGAACCAGCAATTTGGGGGCTGTTAATTTAGTGCTTTCATGTTTCTTGAGAAGTAGGAGGACATACTTTTCTATTCTAAATACATCTGTAAAAGCCTAGTATCGAAAAAGCTTTGGCACAATTTTGATGAACATATTCAGTAAAAGATCTCTGTGTTTTCCAAGATAGATAAGAAAGCCTCTCTCGATGTGGCACATGCCATAGAATCAGATGTATTCTTTGGTTGTGGCTAATTTGGACTCCACCCCCATCTGTACCCTACGATTTCTACCTCCCTCCTTTGCCACTGGCACCTGGTGGCTGACCAGAGAGGCTGGTGCGTGGATGAGCATAAAGATAAGGGGTTTCCTTAAAGCTCAGTCTATAAATCATCCTTAAGCCCTATTCCTTACTTCCACCTCCCCCTCCCATCTCTGCCCCCAGTCACATGTAATAAGGCCTCTTTCCCCTCTCCCAAATGCATTCCTTTTATATTTCCCTTCCCTTGTGCAGAGTAGCCCTTGACCTTCATTTAAACCTGATTTCACCCAAAGCAGCAGGGGGGATGGGAACATAACATAAGTGGGAATCCTAGCTTTTCTTCTTTCAGGACCAGAACCCCATGGGTTTGGCTCTAGGCTTATACTTTCTTCATTTGGGTTTAGAGCTGAGAGTCTAAGGTAGCAAGAAGGAATAAGAAAGCATAATAATAGGCCACTGAAAATCTCTGGCTTTATCACCAAGCTGCCTTTCCCCTCTTTCCTTTGGAGTGTGCCCTCACAGATGAAATGTGTAGCATTTTTGCCGACTAGCCTGGTAGTCACTTGCCACATGTGGCTATTGAGCCCTTGGAATGTAGCTGGTCCATATTTAAAGGTGTTATAAATGTAAAATATATACTATACAAAAAAGAGACAAGAGAAGGAGACAGAATCCTAAGCCATCAGTGCAGAGCTTGATGCAGGGCTTGAACTCACAAACCATGAGATCATGACCTGAGCCGAAATCAAGAGTTGCTTAACTGACTAAGCCACCTAGGTGTCCTGCACTTGCTCTCATAATTAATAAATAAATAAATAAATAAATAAAATCAAGAGTTGTTTAACTGACTAAGCCACCTAGGTGTCCTGCACTTGCTCTCATAATAAATAAATAAATAAATAAATAAATAAATAAATAAATAAATAAATAAATAAATAAATAAAATCAAGAGTTGGTTAACTGACTAAGCCACCTAGGTGCCCTGCACTTGCTCTCATAATAAATAAATAAATAAATAAATAAATAAAATCAAGAGTTGGTTAACTGACTAAGCCACCTAGGTGCCCTGCACTTGCTCTCATAATAAATAAATAAATAAATAAATAAATAAATAAATAAAATCAAGAGTTGGTTAACTGACTAAGCCACCTAGGTGCCCTGCACTTGCTCTCATAATAAATAAATAAATAAATAAATAAATAAATAAATATGCAAGCAAGCAAGCAAAAACAGATTCTCTCTTCTCTCCCTCTGCCCTGCTTGCATTCTCTCCTTGAAAGAAAGAAAAAGAAAGAAAGAAAGAAAGAAAAAGAAAGAAAGGAAACCACACAGATTACAGATTTGTGGCTTGCATTATATATCTGTTGGGTTTTGCTATTATAAACCCTACTTTGGTTCAGGTTGTGATCTCACAGTTTGTGAATTCGAGCCCTGCATTGGGCTCTGTGCTGATGGCTCAGAGCTTGGAGCCTGCTTCAGATTCTGTGTCTCCCTCTCTCTCTTCCCCTCCCCTGCTCATACTCTGTCTCTCTCTCAAAAATAAATGTTAAAAAAATTTTTTTATACTCTATTTCAATTTGTGGAGGATTTGGAGTGTTTAAATTTGTTATTTATATTAAAATGTTAAATTTATAATCAGTTTATAATTACTATATACTTAATAATATAAAAATTATGAAATAAAATTAAAAAGAAAAACGACTCAAAATTCACCAAGAGATGAATTTGCTGATTAAACTAGGAGGGTCCTAAATGTGCCCATTCTCTGCCTGCATTTCCTGGACTCATTTCAAAGGTTTATATGCAGAGCTAAATCAGAATGGTAAGAAGCCATTACCTTCTGTACTTGATTTCCAGCTGGTGTAGGCTACATCAACTTGCTTTGGGCTTTAAGGGAGAAAGAAGTCCCAGTTTTATGGCAGCTTGAGGGGAAGGGGAAGAGTTTCACGGTACTTTCTCTTCTAATGTTTAAAAAGAGAAGAGGAGAAAGTGTATGTTTCCTGCTCAATCCCTCTATCATTTCAAAACCTCACTAAGATGGTGCTGGTTTGAGTTATACAAACGTTAAGTGCTGCTCTCGGCCTTTTCCCAGAAGGCAAGCTGACTTGGTATTCCAGAAACTGAGTCTGGTGGGTTCGTACATCAGCTGGGCAGGTCTGCATGGTGTCTGGTTTCAGTGGGCAGGGCCTCGGAAGGGTGGAAGGTGCCGCAGCAGCACTCCTGTCAGGTGGAGGCTTCAGGCTGAGGCCTGTCCTGAAAGCTTTTGCTGGGCTCTGTAGTTTCATGTTTTTAATCTGCAAAATATTCTAAAGGAAAAGCTTGTTTCCCTAGCATTTTGGTTACAGGGACAGTGGTGGAGATCTGACAGGCCCAAGTTCTAGTACAGTCTCTGTTCCTAGTTAAATATGTCTTTGGACTCCAGTCTCCTGAACTGTAAAGTGGGAATATTAATTCTGACTACACCATAGGGATCTTACGAGGACTAAATATGAGGATGTAAATGGCTTAGCATAGTGCTTGCCACATAGTCCGTACTTAGCACATGTTCACTGTATTTATTACCTTGGCTCCTTGATGAAGACTTGCACACGGGGATACCAGTGTATGAGTGAAGATGGTGTGGGAGGGGAGGGGTCCACCCCAGGAAAAGCCGAACCAGTTCTTCAGTGTTTCCCTCAAATGGAGGGCTAATCTGGGGTCACACAGATTGTGTGGTCTCTGTGAGAAGGCTGGAGGTCCTGAGGGATTTGAGCCCTCTTGCCCAGACTACCAGAGTTCAGGACAGTTCTTGAAAGTCTGATAACAAGGGCCAGTGCTTAGAGTCTGTTGCTCCGAAAGCAAGAAGCAGAGCAATGCCAGAATCATCCTTGGAGTGGCTGGCTCTCGCCTTGGCCCCCTTGAGTGATAGTTGAATAGAAGGTACGCAGCCCTCTCCCTCTGTCCCCATGTCCTCCGCAGGCCGCATCTGCCCTCCTAAGCCTGGGAATCAGAATTAGAGGGGCCTGTTTGTGGGAGGGCAAATTAAGTAAGCATGTCCATGCCAGAACAGCATCCTTAACCTTGAATTTGTGTCACAAAGACTCCTGTGCAGATGCCTGCCTTTAAGAGATGAGGCTCAGCATACACACTGGATCCAGAAGGAAGAACATGCCGCTATCCCCATCAACTAGACATTTACAAAAATTTTTTTATTATCATTTTTTTGGATTCTTTGTCTTTTTCTCCATTTTAGATTTACCTTCTAGTTCTTTATTTCCCTACCTGCTAACACCCCATGTTATCTCCTTACCACCTTTCCACTCTCCTTACGCCCCCAACACTCACCACCAAAAATGTTCATTTCCTGCTGTCTCATTTATCCTGAATTTACATTGCTTAACATTCGAGGGGTTTTGATATAGATAACCTAAGACATTGAAGGAAAAGATACTGGGATTCATCAGTGCCTTTTGATAGCATTTATGTGGGTAAATAGTCTTGGGGCCACAGGTAATGATCCCATGGAGAGGCCTTTTAAAGACAGGGGCTTGCCCAGGTCACTGAAAGATTGAACTTCCCTCTCAGCCTATAGTTGTGCTTTTTGTATTGCAGGGAGAAAATCTCAGATACGCAAAAAGACTGGAAATTCTTTGAGGTGAGTCACTTACATTTTGGGGCTTTTCTCTTCTATATGAAACATGAAGTAGACCAAGAACCAATAGCCATGTGTCAGGCACTTATTTTCAGTGCAGATCTTCTCTTAAAAGATTGCTGACAAGCTGTGTGCCATCTCTTAAGTTTTTGGTTTGATTTGCCTCCTGCAAAGGTGAGTACATGTGTAACTTTCCAGAGCTTTTCAGGAACGTGCAGAAATTGGGTCATCCGGGTTTGCGTCTGCTTAGCAATGTTACATAGACAAGTAGGAGTTTTTACTACCGCAGCCGTGTACCGTGATTCTTGTCTGTTTTCTGTTGTAGTCCTTTTACACTTTCTGTACATATGTAGCTTGGATTGTCTTCCGACGTCAACACTTCACAGAGATTGAAGAAGAAATAGGAAGGCTCTTTCGTACCAGTATGTTCAATACTCCTCGGAGGAAGCGTGAGGATGAAGAATTAGGAGGCGAAAAGAAACGCATGACTTTTGTACAGTTCAGGTATAATATTTTGCCTTTCCGAAGTTCAAGACCATTTCTAGGAAACAGGATGATGTAACCTAAATGTCACCTCTCCCCACCCTAGGAGAATGATGGCAAAACGCCCAGCAATTAAAAAAGCCATTAACATGCGCTCCCCAGTCATGTCTACTCTGCTGCCATCTCTCAGAGAAAAAGCTCAGAATGTCTTTGAGAAGAAGTGTCATCAAGGAGATGTCAAACTCCCAGCCCAGATGCAAGAGCACATGGAAAGTCTGGACTCTACGCTCATGCCAAAGTACGTGGCCCAAGGGGAGAGAAAGGAGAGCCCTGCGTCATGTGCTAGCTAGGGCCGGGAGGGGCAGGGGTTTAGACACCATGCCAAGGCCAGAAAGTTGAATCTAGATGAAAGCACTACCTTCCTACCCACCCTCTCCTCTCTACCTGTTTCCTTTCCCAAGCAGCTAGACTAGAAAACATTGCCCGAAAGTTATGCTAGACTTCAAATAGTTCTCATTTGGAGGAGGGAATAGCAAACTCCGTAAGCTGAGGTTTTTCCATTAGAACAATCATCTCTGGTAAGCTTGTGGGGGGCCATTACAAAATCATTTTGTGGGCTGTTTTCAGACTCCTATTTAAAATCACAATGGTACTCTTCTCGGCCTTTTGGCTAAGATCAAGTGTAAAATCACAATGGTAGTTCATGGAAATAGAAAACGTGTGTGTGTGTGTATATGTGTGTACATGTGTATGTAGCTTACCCACAGGCACACAACCACAGCCACATACCTTATTCTTTGGCCACACTGCTTCAGCTATACCAATAATTCTTTTCACAGAGTTGGCATCTTGGGGGAGCCTCGATGTCTGTTCAACCCCCATACCCTTCTTCCCCTTGAACCAGAAGAAAACACAAGAATGTCTGGAGCACATTCATCCCTGATAGAAAGAAATAACATGCGGATCCAGGATACACTGGACTTAGTCATGAGAACATTGTCCTCTCAAACAGCATTCCCTAAATAATCCTTGTACGTTCCATTTCTGTAAGTAAGTCCCGGTTTTTGAAGTAAACTGCTTTGACTTAATCACTTTATATAGGACTAATATTTTTTATTATCACACTTTTTGAAATTGAAAAATAAAATTTTATAAAGGAAATAAAATGTTTTTAAAATTAAATCTCTTTCTATTGGCTATATTATTTTTGGCATTGAGATATAAAGTACATCTGAGCCATTTGAAAGCCTTTTAGCATATGCGTTTCATTCTTTCATTTACCCATTTATCAACAGATGTGTGTTAAGCCTCTGCTCTAGGTATGCCTGGATGGCTCAGTGGGTTAAGCATATGATTTTGGCTCAGGTTATGATCTCATGGCTCATGGGTTCAAGCCCCACGTCGGTCTCTGTGCTGACAGCTTGGAGCCTGGAGCCTGCTTCTGATTCTGTGTCTCCCTCTCCCTGCTCCTCCCCACTCGCACTCTGTCTCTCTGTCTCTCAAAAATAAGTAAACATTTTTTTTAAAAAGCCTCTGCTCCATCCAAAGCCTTGTGGTGGATTATGTAGGGAAAAGGGATCAAGACAGAGACCATATGCTCAGGTCTGGATAGTAGAGGAGATAAATAAAATACACACCTGCTCACAAGATGATTTTAAATGTGTTAGAGACCATAAAAGAGGGAAAAGCCAAGTGCCCTGAGAGAACTGAGCAGAAGAGCAATCCCTTCTTGGGGGACCGGGAGCGTTCTGACTTGAATTTGGCTTTGTAGGGATTGGGTGGCACCAAAGGGGGACTTCCAGTCAAGGAAGAACGCGTGCAAAGACAGAGGTGAACAAGCGTGCCCTGTGACTGAGGAAGGCAAGAGCACAGCTGAGGAGCACGCGAAGGACAGCTGAACGTTCACTAGGCGGTGAGTCGGATTTTCTCTGGCAGGCGACAGTTAGGAATCACTCAGGAAACCACTTCGCTACGTGCAGTACAGAGCCGCCGGTTCTATAGTACCATTTTAAAGTCCTGTAGGAGTTTAAACCCGCTAAAACACCTGGATTGAACGAACCTTTCTGTGGTCACAAGGTTTATCCTCAAGCTTCAAAGTCCTCCTGAGGCCCCTGGGTGGCTCAGCCGGTTAAGTGTCCGACTCTAAATTTCAGCTCAGGTTATGATCTCTCAGGTTTGTGAGATCGAGCCCCACATCGGGCTCTGTGCTGGCAGCATGAAGCCTGCTTGGGATTCTCTTTCTCTCTGCCCCTCCTCCACTTACACATGCTCTCTCCCTGTCTGTCTTTCTCTGTCTCAAAATAAATAAACATTAAAAAAATCCTCATTAGCCTTTAGCTAAAGATGCTCTCATTTCACAGAGAAAACTGGACACCTTCCCCAGATTTAATATCAAGAGCAGAGGCACATCAGCTCCAGTCTAGGGCTAACATGGGGTGGCTTCAAATACCCTCTGTTTTCATGCTGTTATTCTTAACCATCCAAGTCAATTCCAGTGACAACTCCCATTAAAACTGCAAAGTTTTTATCAAAATCATGGGCTATGTGCTAACCTTTCTTGGACTTTTAATTTATGTAGAGAAATTAGTTATAATACACTGTGTCATAACAAATATCTTTCTCGAATATGTTGATGTGATTTTACTTTGGGGGATTTTTTTAAATATTTAAAATGGTTTAAAATTTTTTTTATGTTTATTTTTGAAAAAGAGAGAAAGATTGCAAGCAGGAAGGGAAAGGTGGCAGAGAGAGGGAGACACAGAATCTGTTCATTAGGGATATTGGCCTGTAGTTCTCTTTTGTGTGTGTGTGTGGTGTGTATATCTGATTTTGGTATCAAGGTAATGCTGGCCTCATAGAATGAATTTGGAGGTTTTCCTTCTTTTTCTATTTTTTGGAATAGTTTGAGAAGAATAGACATTAACATGTTTACATGTTTGGTAGAATTTTCCTGTGAAGCCATCTGATCCTGGACCTTTGTTTGTTGGAAAATTGTTGAATACTGGTTCAATTTCTTTGCTGGTAATCAGATTGTTCAAGTTTTCTATTTCCTCCTGTTTCCATTTTGGTAGGTTGTATGTTTCTAGGAATTTATCCATTTCTTCTAGGTTGTCCAGTTTGTTGGCATGTAGTTTTTCACAATATTTTCCTGTAATTGTGTGTATTTCTGTGGTGTTCGTTGTTATTTCTTCTCTCATTTGTGGTTTTATTTATTTGGGTTTTTTCTCTTTTTTGGGGGTAAGTCTGGCCAGCAGTTTATCAATTTTATTGATTTCTTTCAAAGAACCAGTTCCTGGTTTCATTGATCTGTTTTGTTGTCTTGTTTGTTTGCTTTTAGTTTCTATATCATTTATTTCTGCTCTAATCTTTATTATTTCCTTCCTTCTATTTGTTTTAAGTTTTGTTTGTTCAATTTCTAGCTCCTTTAGGTGTAAGGTTAGGTTGGGTACTTGAGATTTTTCTTGCTTCTTGAGATAAGCCTGTATTGCTATAAAGGCTCTATTAGAACCACTTTTGCCGTATCCCAGAATTTTTGAACCATTGTGATTTCATTTTCATTTGTTTCCATGTGCTTTCTGATTTCTTTTTTATTTCCTGGTTTACTAATTCATTGTTTAGTAGCATGTTATTTAATCTCTATGTATTAATGGTCTTTGCAGATTTTTTCTTGTTGTTACTTCTAGTTTCATAGTGTTGTAGTCAGAAAAGACACATGGTATGACTTCAGTCTTTTTGAATTTGTTGAGGCTTGTTTTGTGGCCTAATATGTGATCTTTTCTGGAGAATGTTCCATGTGCACTTTAAAAGCATGTGTATTCTGCTGTTTTAGAATGCAGTGTTCTGAATATTGTCTGTTAAATCCATCTGATTCAGTGTGTCATTCAAAGCTATTTTTTTCAAGGGTACCTGGGTGGCTCAGTCAATTAAGCATCTGACTCCTGGGTTTCAGTTCAGGTCTTGATTTCACAGCTTGTGGGTTTGAACTTCATGTTGGGTTCCACACTGACAGTGCAGAGCCTGCTTGGGATTCTCTTTCTGTCCCTCTCTCTGCCTCTCCCCCACCCCCAAATAAATAAATAAATAACATAAAAGTTTATTTATTTTGAGAGAGAGAGAGCACACATGCATGCATGAGCAGGGGAAAGGGCAGAGAGAAAGGGAAAGATTGAATCCCAAGTGGATCTCTGTTGCATAAATATTTACAATTGTTATGTCTTCTTGTTGCATTGTCCCCTTTATTATATAGTGTCCTTCTTTGACTCTTGTTATAGTCTTTGTTTTAAAGTCTATTTTGTCCAATATAAGTATTGGTACTCTGGCTTTCTTTTGACATCCATTTGCATGATAAATGTTTCTCCACCTTCTCACTTTCAATCTGCAAGTGTCTTTATGTCTAAAATGAGTCTCTTGTATGCAGCAAATAGATGGGTCTTGTTTTTTATCCATTCTGTCACCCTATGTCTTTTGATTGGAGCTTTCAGTCCATTTACATTCAAGGTAATTACCAACAGATATGTATTTATTGCTACTTTATTACTTGTTTTGTGTTTTTTTTCCTGAAGATTTTCTCCGACCCGTTCTTGTCTTTCTTCCACAAGGTTTGCTAGCTTTCTTTAGTGATATATTTATTTTTTTTCTCCTTATTCTTTGCATATTTATTAGTGGTTTTTGATTTGTGGTTACCATTAGGTTTGTCTACAACCTCTTCTGCATCTAGCAGCCTATATTAATTTGATGGTCATTTAAGGTTGAGCCCATTCTTTACTCCTCTCCTCTCACATCTTGGGTATATGGTGTCATATTTTATATCCTTTTATTTGTGAGTTCCTTGAATGATTTTTTTTTTTTACAGAAATACTCATTTTTACTGCTTTTGTGTTTCCTCACATCGTACTGTCGTTTTTGGTCTTTCCTTTCCACTCAAAGAATCCCTTTTAGTTTTTCTTGCAGGGCTGATTTAGTGGCCATGAACCCACAAACTGTGAGATCATGACATGAGCTGAAGTCAGACGCTTAACTGACTGAGCCACCCAGGGGCCCCTGGATAGAGTATTCTTAGCCGCAGGTTTTTCCCATTCATCACTTTGAATATAGCATGCCTCCCTTCTGGCTTGGATAGTTTCTGCTGAAAAATCTGCTGACAGCTTTGTGGGGTTTCCTTTGTATGTAACTGTCTTTTGTCTTACAGCTTTTCTTTATTCTTTTTTTAAAGTTTATTCTGAGGGAGAGACAGAAAGAGCATGAGTGTAGGGTGGAGACAGAGAAAGATAGATAGTGCATTAGATAGTGCAAATGGTTACACATCATGAATATACTGTCCCTGAATTGTACACCTTAAAAGAGTGAATTTTATAGTAGGTGAATTATATCTTAAAGAAATTTCTGAAAAACTGCCACACAATGACTAAATGTAATGTAGTATATTGGAAGAATCCTGAAATAGAAAAAGGACATTAGGAAGAGATTAAGGACATCTTAATAAAGAGTGGATTGTAGTTAGTGGTAACATATCAATAAATTTTCGGAATTTCTTTTTTTTTTCTTTAAATTAACACAAAGACGCAAAACCTTAGAAAAACACAAGAGAAAAAAAACTTACCGCTAATGTTTTGTGAATCCCCTTTTAGTCATTTATGTGCATATATATACAAACAAAAACTGGTTTTTTTTTCTGCACCTCCCTTCTTCCTGTGGTAATGCATCTAGAGCAGCCAATACTTATCTGAAATATTTTTTTTAAATGTTGGGGCGGTTGGGTGGCTAAGTCGGTTAAGCATCTGACTTTGGCTCAGGTCATGATCTCACAATTCGTGGGTTCCAGCCCCACGTCAGGCTCTGTGCTGACAGCTAGCTCAGAGCCTGGAGCCTGTTTCAGATTCTGTGTCTTCTTCTCTCTCTGGCCCTCCTCATGTTCATGCTGTCTCTCTCTCAGAAATAAATAAAAAACATTTTTTAAAAAATCTATAAAAATGTTTATTTTGAGATAGCATAAGCCAGATAGGGGCAGAGAGAGGGAGAGAGAATCCCAGACAGGCTCTGTGCTCAGTCTGGAGCCTGATGCAGCGTTTAGTCCCATGACCATGAGATCATGACCTGAGTTGAAATCAAGAGTTGGACTCTTGACTGACTGAGCCACCCTGGTGCCCCTAAAATATGATTTTCAGCCCTGTAATATTCTGTGGTATGAATCTGTCACAGTACCCTTGCCCAATCCCTTATGTTATTTTATGCACACTTTATCACTCAAACTGATGGTTGTTTTCTCATTGCCCTGCAATGATATTGCTGCATCAAAGAGCACACTCCTCTTCAAGACCTTATTGTTACCAAATCTCTTCCCAGAAGGTTAGCCCCAAAGCACACTACCTCCATCTCTGTATGAGAATCCTCACTTCCTCCCTTGGGCATTATCATTTCTTTGAATCATTGCAAATGCTAAGGTAGTGAAAGATAGATTTGTATGTTCATTCTCATTTATACTCCCAAATAAGAGTAGGGATGAATACCTCTTCACATTGTATCTCCTTTCCTGGTTTATCACAGAAATCATAATACAGGAAATGCTTTGTTTCTTGGAGTAAATGCACTCCCCAACCCCAGGTACTATATTATGGTATCACAGATAATAAAATAATAGCCCCTTGTCATAAGTTCTGGATGAAGGCCAGTGGTCTCTGGGTGTTTGTTCTTACTTGATAAAATCCGTTTGTCCTTCTTTTAGCTCAGAATCTTAAAATGCTTTCCAGATCCCAGGTAAAGTTGTCAAAGTGCTTTTTAGGTACTTGTTATAGGAGTTCTCATCTGCCTCAGCAACTCCTGACCTGCCAACCTCACCTCCAGCCTGGGAGTGATGAGAGCAGAACAGTCTGAACTCAGGTACCTGATTATTTACTACTCACACATTTTGACTTTTTTTTTCTATTACTGGACTCTATTTTGATCTTTATTATACTGATGTGTCATTCTTTCTTTGAAGAAATTGCAAATGGTCCTGTGAGGAAACCAGGTTATAGAAACGCTAGATATAGTAAGATACTGTGTGTCTAAAACACTCATATATTTACAGAAAGTTTGGAAGGAAATAAATTATTAACAGTTCTGCCTGAGAAGTAGGATTGTGAATGATGTTTCTTTTTTTTATTTTTTTAAGTTTATTTACTTATTTTGAGAGAGACAGAGACCGCACAAGTGGGGGAGGGGGAGGGGGAGAGAGAGGAGCCCAAGGAGGCTCCACGCTGTCAACTCAGAGCCCCATGCAAGACCCGAACCCATGAAACCATAAGATCATGACCTGAGCTGAAACCAGGAGTCAGACACTTAACTGACTGAGCCACCCAGCACCCCATGAATGATTTTTCTTTAAATATTTTTGCTTACATGTACTTTATACTTTCTTTTTTTACAATAGTTTAAAAATAGTGTCCCCGGGGCGCCTGGGTGGCTTAGTCGGTTAAGCGTCCGACTTTCGCTTAGGTCATGATCTCGCGGTTCGTGGGTTCGAGCCCCGCGTCGGGCTCTGTGCTGACTGCCAGCTCAGAGCCTGGAGCCTATTTCAGAGTCTGTGTCTCCCTCTCTCTCTGACCCTCCCCTGCTCACGCTGTCTCTCTCTCTCTCCTAGAAATAAAGAAAATTAAAAAATAAAAAATAAAAAATAAAAATAAAAATAAAAATAGTGTCCCCAATATCTTGCATAGTGGTGACATCTAACACCACCCCCATCTAGCAGCACATAGAGATCTCAATGTTTATGAGCAAAAGATGTGAGTAGGTAATCAGCCACAAAAGGAGAAACACAAATGGCCAATATGGGGAGGTATTTGTTTTCACTACTCATTGGAAGTCTAAATTAGAACATATGATTCCATTTCCCCTATAGAATTAGCAAAGATGTTAAGAAAAGACAACTTCTAATGTTGGCAGTTGGGTGGGGAAGTAGGCATTCTCACACATTGATGAGAAAATATACTCTTGAAGTCAGTTTGGCAATAATATATTACTTTTTGAACAGATTTGTGTACTTGTGTTTTCATTTAGGGCTGATTTAAATATAGGGCTCCTTCATGTCAATCTGTGATGATTTGAGACTTAATGAGGGGTGGAACTATATCATTTCAGCCAGCCCTGTGACCAGATAGATACTTCAGAAGTGCTTTGGAGGGTGATTATGATAATGATAAATAGTTTATCATCCTGAATTTATAAGCAGTCATCAGTCATGGATGGATAGCCTACTCAGTAGTCAGTGCCTTGCTACACCTATGAGGGTCGGGCTCTGTGCTGACTGCCAGCTCAGAGCCTGGAGCCTGTTTCGGTCTGTGACTCCTCTCTCTCTGACCCTCCCCTGCTCACACTGTCTCTCTCTCTCTCTCTCTCTCTCTTTCTCTTTCTCTCTCTCTCTGTCCTAGAAATAAATAAAACATTTTAAAAAAAAATTCTAAAAAAAAAAAAAAAAAGAACAAGGTGGGGTTCCTGTTCTCACAGCTCAACTCCAGAGTCAGGAAAAGCTCAATACAAAATGGGGAAGTGTGCAGGTAAGCTCACTTGTGAAGTGGAAACTTAAGGGCTCAGCAATCCGCCAGCTCATAATCATCCTTGCAGAAGTAACGAGGACCCTGGGGAGGAGGGGCTCACATCTCATTTCTCCTGCTCATGCCATCTTCCTCCTGCACTGATGCTTTGGTGACCACTTACCATGTGGCACAGCAGGTGCATCTGAGTTTGCCTTGTTTCCCTGGTAGGCAGTGAACTCTTTCAAGTGTACTCAGGGCAACCCAGATAGTTGACCAGGGAAAACTTCTCTGTGTCGAAATATTCCAGATGACAAATGTAAAACAAATGATAAAGTTAGTTAGACTCTTGCCGTGTTGCAAAACATCAAAGGAATAGGGGATCCAGGCACTGATTGCCGGTGGCAGTCAACATTGTGAGGGACATCTAGTCATCAGATGCCTCCAATGGAAATATGAAAGACCACCTATGAAATGCTCTTGCACGAGTGCCTGGGTGGCTCAGTTAGTTAAGTGTCTAACTTCAGCCCAGGTCATGATCTGATGGTTTGTGGGCTCAAGACCCGCATCAGGTTCTGTGCTGACAGCTCAGAGCCTGAAGCCTGCTTCAGATTCTGTGTGTGTGTGTGTGTCTCTCTCTCCCTGCCCCACCCCTGCTGTGACAACTCTTTCTCAAAAACAAACTTAAAAAAAAATATTCCAGCCAAACTGCTCTCCCCAAAACCAAAAATACAAAGCCCAAATCAGATTGAGCCTCTAAATCTAACATTTGATTTATGGGAAATTCAGAAGAGGATCAACATGTTAAATAATACTACAGGAATTCAATCAGAAAAATTCAAAATGGGGGAACTCCACAGAAAAACGTACCTTATTCTTCAGTAAGTAACAAGGGGGAAGAAAGGAAGGAAGAGGAAACGTTAGATTAAAAAAACACAAAAGGCATATCAGTCAAATGCAGTATGTGGACCTTTCTTGGATCTTGATTTAAACAAACCAATTATTAACGTGTGTGTGTGAGAGAGAGAGAGAATCAGGGCAATTTTCTACTTAGGGGGCTATCTGATATTAAGGAATTATTGGTAAATCTGTCAGACATAATGTTGCTGTGGTTTTGTAAGCCCTCTACCACCCCACTTTTTAGAGGCATAAACTTAAATATTTACAGAAGGAAGAAGAAAGGCTGGCGACAGAAAGGGAGATGAAAAAAAAATGCGTAGGTATCAATTCTCCTGAACTACCTTCTGGGATTGCAGCTTGGCTGGGGAGTGTGACACCCTCTTCCCCGATCCTTTCCCTTTGCAACAAGCGCCAACGAAAGCATGCCTGAGACGGTTAAGCAAACAAAATGTGCCCTGAAGAAAGAGAACACATGAACAAAATGCAGTAAATCCATCATGTGCGGACAACTGGCATCCACTGGAGACTGAGCCAGCGGGGGCAGTCACGCCTCGCGTGGACCCAGCTGGTAGCACACTTCTTGCTTCAGGGACTATATTCTTTTGTGTGGCTTCTCTTAGCCCCACTGACTGGATAAATCTGCTGCTTTCTACCCAAACACTGTTGCTTCGCTTGGGAATAATTATCTCCTTCTCCACATGCACCCTGTTCCCTTCACACACATCCCTTATCATGCCATGATAATCACACACTGAAACAGATGTAGAAGGCACAAACGGAGCATTTGCTTGACGACTCGAGTCTTGTGTCGTTGCACACAAAGAAGAAAGTGAGGAGGAGCCCTATCTGTCATTGCAGGACTCACACTGGAGCATGTACCCATTAAAGAACAATTGAGTGGATTTTTTAGAGCTAGAATTTTACCCCCATTAGTTCTCACAGCAAACTGGGAAGAGTGGTAGTTATAGTTGCTGGCTTTTCAAGCCAGGACTCTGAGCTACAGAGCTGTTGTTACCAGTCTAGAATTTTAAGTTTGTCATATGAAATCGTTGGTTTACGGGTTCACAAATAAATGATTACTGTGCACTTGCTGGGCTAGGGGCTGAGAACACTGCTCCTATTACAAGGCAGACATGGTCTGTGCTCTTCTACACGCCTAGAGCTTCTCCAGGCAGAGGGTGGAGTGAGAGGTAGTTAGCAGGGACTTAACTAGATGGTTTGTGCTTTGTAGGTTGTAGCATGCGGTTGGGATTTTGTCTAATTGGATGGGCCTCTGATGGAGGGTTTTAGGCAAAGGAGTGACATGATCCAGTTTATATTTGAAAAGATTATTCTGGCTACTGTGTGGAAGATGGACTGAGGTTAGGGTTGGAGGGATGGAGAATGGAGGCTGGAGGTCAATGAGAGTTTACAGAGGTGGCCCAGGAGAGGGAAAGTGGTGTGCTAGACTAGGGATGGATTCTGGATAAGGTAGAGTTGGCAGGATTTGCTGATCTGTTTGCTGTTGAGGATGAGAAGAGAGAGAGAGCGAGCAAGGAAGGCTCTAAACTTTTTGGCCTGAGCAATCGGGTGTTTGGTATCTCCATAGGGGAGAGTGGATGAAGAACAGGTTGAAGGAGAAATCTTCAATTCTGTTTTTGCTGTTAAGGCCCAGGGGTTGGGCATTCTTTCATGTATGTAAGCAATCAAAACAAAAGTCCTAACAGATGGAAGTACAGTTGACCCCTAGACCCACCTCAGTCTGGATGTAAGATTTGAAATTGAGATAATCACTTCATGAGCCATGGTTTATACAATCTCTGCTAAAAATAATGCTCAATTCAAAGAAAGACAGAACGAATCCAGCATGAAACCCAACCCAACGTTTTTTTGAAGCCACATCTGATAGACCATCAGTGGAGAAATGGAAGATGGGAAAGCACGTGCACCTGTTGATTTTCTAAGACGATCTAAAGTGACACATACAGGGGCGCCTGGGGGGCTCAGTCAGTTAAGGGTCCAACTTGATCTCAGTTCAGGTCTTGATCTTGGGGTCATGAGTTCAAGCCCTGTGTTGCACCCAGTGCTGGGCGTGAAGCCTACTTAAATTAATAAATAAGTAATTAATAAAGTGGCACATGCAGCTAGATATAGCTCTCTCTCTGCTATAGTAGCATAATATGTAGAAGTTAAATTTTATTTGCTCATTTGTTTCATTCAACATTCTGCTTACTGGGTGCCAGGTTCTGGTGGGGGCTGGAAATTGGGGAAATAAGATGCTGTCCCTAAGTTCAAGGAGATCACAGTCCAGTAGGAGAGGCAGATAAATGTTTAGATAGTCATGACTATGATGCACCAAGTGATACTCCAAAGTTTGCAAGTGACAGTGGTGACAGCAGCAACCTTCAGTGATGGGGTTGGCATCAGCAGTGGGTGCAGCAATGTGGCCTTGCCTGTGGTTGCGACTAATCATCTACTCTCCCTCTATTCTTGTCTGTTTTCCAAGCTTTCCTGATAATTCTACCCAGTATACACACCTAGTAAATTACCTGTCCACTTAACTCAACCAGTGTTGATGGATAGGCCACTGGTCTCAGATTCTTAGGAAAACTTCCAGAATTGTTTTATGCATGTGAATGCAGGACTAAGCCTTACTTGGTGTAAAAATGTTGAAATTTCAACTTCCATGTCAGTTGGTGAATAGACACTGTCTCTACCCCCATGGGACCCCAGACTTCCTGGTCCCTCCCCTCATTCCCTGTCCCCTATGATGTGTCCTCTCAAGGGGTTACACCAGGCATAGGTGCTCTGCGGGCATTCTTCCTGATTGACAGGTGCCTCTGGTGAAGCACCTGGATGTATATACAATATACACATAGAAATAGATGCATGTAAGTCTGTGGAAGAAGGTCTTCATGATAAATTCATCCCAATGGAAACTTACTATACCTTCTGTATGGCTAATGTGAGCTCTTTCCACATCAGCCCATGTAGCCTTTTCAAGTGTCTGTTTGGTGTTCCATGACATGGATTTAACCATAAAGGATTTTTTTTTTAATTTTTTATTGTTTTATTTATTTCTAGGAGAGAGATAGAGAGACAGCATGAGCAGGGGAGGGTCAGAGAGAGAGGGAGTCACAGACTCTGAAATAGGCTCCAGGCTCTGAGCTGGCAGTCAGCACAGAGCCTGACGCGGGGCTCGAACCCATGAACCACGAGATCATGACCTAAGCGAAAGTCGGACGCTTAACCGACTAAGCCACCCAGGTGCCCCTTAACCATAAAAGATTTAATCAGTTTGGGGAGGTTTCAAAAAATAGAGATGCCCTGTCCCTATTTCTTAACACCAACTTCAAGATGAAAATTCATAAGTTTAGGGAGGGGTTGACCATAAGAATTTTCCAAACTTTCCAGGTGGTTCTGATTATCAGCCAGGTCTGAGACTTTTTTGGCATAACCAATGCATCAGTTTACCCTACAGGTATGAAAGCCCACAAAAAGCCTGAAACTTCCTTTTTTTTTTTTTATAAAAGGCCTACCTTCTCCTCTCTAGGACACAAGATACAAAACAGTATAAAAACCTGTGCTTAAAGGCTTCCAATACTTCGGTTCATTGTTACCCTGGCTTGCTACCAGTTTGTAAATTTTCTCTGTTTAGCAATAACTGAAAGGAATGCCAGTCTAGAAGCAAGATGAGGGGCAGAGACCTCTCAGCAAGTTCCAGATACCCAGGCCAAGCTTTTGCTTCCAAAGAACATTGCTGTCCCTCCTGTATTTAGAATAAATTCCACTTTGATTGTCCTCCAGGAACTGAGCAGTGGCCAAACATCAGCGTTTCTTCAGATTTGGAAATGAATTTTGATTGTTTCTTCATAGGTCGGTATAATGCTTAGATAATCAACTGCAGTTCTTGGCAAAGATTAAATGTGAACTCAGTTCACCACTCCCAGACTATCTGGAAACCAGAGAAGTATATTTATGGGAAAAGAGGTTTATATAAATACTTTCCTCAGTGACCCACATGATGGAGTTGAGAATAAGTATCTTGCTTTTGGTGGACGATACCAAATTAGGTGGAGCTGGCAGCATCCCAATGCTGAGAAGTAAACTCAATATGACCCTCCTAGATTGACTTTGACAAATTAAAAAAAGAAATGATTCGCACCATAAATACAAGATGAGAAATGGCTTACAACCACTATAGTAAAAAATAAAATGTTACAAAGTTTCAAAGTTAACAGCTGGGGCGCAACTCCAAAATTAGTCAGTAATACGGAAAATACTGGGAAAACAAAAGAACATGATGCTGGAATGTTAATGTGGAAAAGATAAGCACAGTTTCAGAATACTTTCCCACATATGGCCTTCATAGGGCCTTAGCTAGAGAACATGCCTATCCAGTTAGGGCGTTTTTGGAATTTGGGAAGACTATCTAAAAGAAATTCAGCGTGCCCTGAGAAATGTGGGTGACTGAGATGACCAGGGAAAGGGGGTAGAGAATCTCTAAGAGACATTTTCAGCTAAATGGAATTATTAAACACATCCGAAAGAAAACTCAGAAACAGCTTAAAAACTGTCTTCCAGTATTCATGGTGTGATTATAGAGAGAGTGTTGAGTATCTTTTTCTGTCTCCCACAGAAAGCACAACTGGAAATCAAGAGGCAAATATGTAATAATTCAGACGATGCTAGATCTAAGGATGAGTTTGCTTGGAGTAGATTAGTGGGCTGGTGTGTAGTAGCCGGAGTACACAGAACATGGGCTCTGGAATCAGACTGCCCGGGTTCAGATCCTGTTCCACCACTTACTCCCTGTGAGGCCTTGGGTGGGTTACTTTCCCTCAAGCTACCTCACCTTTCCATGTGAGAAGTAGGGAGGCCAAGAGTGTGTGCCTTATAACGTCATGGGAAGGATGGCATGAGGTGATTATGCAAAGCCCCAAGAAGTGTGTGAGTATTGGCTGATGACCGAGGATAGTAAAACTTCTAGAACAGGCTCCTGGAAGGGATGCTTGTGTCTATTCCTATGCACTTGAAAGACTATCTCAAACTAATGGTCAAATCTGTAGTGCTAGTTCGAAGTCAACTCTGTGAGGAACTCATGGTATCTACACCAAACATATTTTAGTCATAATTTCAAAATTGCCTCATTCCATCACATTCTCATATCACAAAATTATAAACCTTAGACACCTAGCTGTGTCTGCCTTGTACACAATATACATATTCAGTCACATATTCAGTCAGGATTACAAGCCTGGATATATTCATGAGAATATTTGCTCCTTAACCTTTTGATATTGCAGAAACATTATCAAAGAGTCTTCATAACAAATCACGAAATATGTTCCTGCTCCAATTTGTCTCAATGAACCAGTTTAATTCAATTTAATTAAATTCCATTCAGTTTAACTAACCATTAGTGAGGACCTGTGTTAGGCCCTTAGAAGGACTGGTAATGATTGTCCCCTGCCTTTAAAGACTGCACAGTCTACCAAGAAAAGGATGAAATGAAAATAGTTCATTTTAATATCATATGACAGATGGCACATTTCATATGCCCACTGCCATGCGGAGGCGTAGAGCCTAACTGATGACCTTGCCTGGGAATCACCAAAGGCTCACAGAAACCCAGACGCTGAAGTGAACTTCGAAGAAAAGAGGGGAGGGGAGAGCATTTCTTGAGGTGAAGCTGACAGGAGATCTCGGAGTGACAGCTGCTGTCAGGTCCAGGGACTGCCCTCGGCATGTGGAGTGAGGAACATGGTAGCAGGGGAAAAGGAGGCATGCTGAGGGGACAGGAGCTTTTGCTCCAGTGGCTGACAGCCCTGAGCGACACTTCCTGGCTCTGCTGGCTCCCCAGTCTGCCTCGGTGTCCATCAGGGACCATTCGTGGGGATGGACGGGGTGCCCCCTCCCAGTTCCTCTCCTGCTTTCTGTGTTGAGAAGAAATCCATGTAACTTGTGGGGACTCCATCTTCCAAATAGAGAAAAAGAGTCCACATTTCAACATTGTGGTCTTAAGGAAATAATGCCCCTCTTTATGTATAAAAAAAGAGTTGAACAAGCATTGGATTTAGAGTCAGTTTCTAGGCTTGGGTTCAAATCCCAACTCTGGGGGCCCCTGGCCTGCTCAGTCAGAAGAGCACACAACTATTGATCTCAGAGTTGTGAGTTTGAGCCCCGTGTTGGGTGTAGAGATTACTTAAA
This sequence comes from Proteles cristata cristata, assembly GCA_017311185.1. Classification (NCBI taxonomy): domain Eukaryota; kingdom Metazoa; phylum Chordata; class Mammalia; order Carnivora; family Hyaenidae; genus Proteles; species Proteles cristata. The sequence goes on along the minus strand of JAESUZ010000388.1, from coordinate 713,687 downwards.
AATAAAGTCTTAAAAAAAAAAATCCCAGCTCTGCCACATAATTGTCTGTTCTGAGTAAGCCATTCATTGGTGTTCAAGTTTTCTGGACAAGGGCTTAATATGTTCAGCTCAGAGGACCCTGATAAGGATGAAATGAGGGATTGCATATGAAAGCAGCCAGCTGAAAGTAGATATTCCATTGGCATTTGAGTGATTTTTGATATTACCGTTATTATTTTGCCTAAGTAATGTTGGTATAGAGCTATATGACATTCCCAGATGATCATGAACATGAAGCGGTATTAAGGGCAACAAGGACTCTGAGGCCAAGGGTTTAAGCTGTACATCCACCTTGCAGAAAGACTTGAAAAGCACTGCTGAAAACTTAGAGTAAGAATCAGGTGTGTGTGTTTATCTATGTATCTATCATCTATTTTTTTTAAATATTTTTATTTATTTCTAGGAGAGAGAGAGGGAGACAGCGTGAGCAGGGGAGGGTCAGAGAGAGAGGGAGACACAGACTCTGAAATAGGCTCCAGGCTCTGAGCTGGCAGTCAGCACAGAGCCTGACGCGGGGCTCGAACCCACGAGCCGTGAGATCATGACCCAAGCGAAAGTCGGACGCTTAACCGACTAAGCCACCCAGGCGCCCCTCTATCATCTATTTTTAACCATTCTTACATATTTGGACCAAAATCATTTTCTAAACAGTAAATAGTAAATGCCAGAGTAAGATATCTGATAAATGAAGTAGAAGGAACTCTTTCTCCCAACTGTTTCTTTCTTTTTTTTAATGTTTCTTTTTGAGAGAGAGAAAGAGAGAGGGACAGAGCATGAGTGGGGGAGGGGCAGAGAGGGGGAGACACAAAACCTGAAGCAGGCTCCAGGCTCTGAGCTGTCAGCGCAGAGCCCCATGCAGTGTTCAGACTCACGAGCCATGAGATCATGACCTGAACTGAAGTTGAACGCTTAGCCTACTGAGCCACCCAGGTGCCCCTCCTCCAACTCTGTTTCTAAGGATTCTGGTAATATCTACCCAAATCACAGGAAGTATGTTGGAAGTAGGCCCTCGTTCAGTTTATTTCTATGTTTCAAATTTTTTCAAGTATAGAACACTCTACGGTAATAAGGGAAAATTTAAGAAGGCCCACCCCTGATGTTTTTGTGAAACTTTCCACAACAGGAACAATAGGGAGAAATAGTGGGGGCCCCTGGGTGTCTCAGTCTGTTAAGTATCTGACTTCGGCTTGGGTCCTGATCTTGCGGTTCATGAGTTCAAGCCCTGTATTGGGTTCTGTGCTGACAGGGCAGAGCCTGCTTGGGATTCTCTCTCCCCCTCTCTCTGCCCCTCCCCCACTTGCACTCCCTATTTCTCTCAAAATAATAAATTGATTAATTAAAGCAAAAGGAAAGAGAACAAGGAGAGTGGTGGTGGAGAACACAGATGTCCCTGCAGATCCATGCTTAGAGTAGGATAGGGGACCTTTTTTAATCTCCCTTCAGATAGCAAGGTTGTTTCTCACTGATGTTTTCCTAAATAATAAGAAGCCAGGCTTGTTATAAATCAGTTCTTCTTGGGGTTACAAGGAGGGCAGCCTGGGCGCCACTGACCAAGCCGGTGTCCCACCCCCACTTCCCCCCGTAGGCTCAGGATACTGAGGAGACAAAGCTGCATGTATGTTCCTGAGCACCAGCTCGCCTCTGGACACGGCCAATGGCCCCAGCACCATTAACAGGAAGTCTTTCTTTTCAGGGCTGGGCAGGAGAGAGGCAGCTGGACAAGGAGTTGGTTCAGTGCTTTGCTATGGTACGAGGTCAAGGCTTTTTTCAAAGCAAATGACAAATGACAGATCGTCCTTTGTGCATCCATAGCTAAGTGACACCCGAGGCCCCAGGAGGAATAGTTAGTGCTTGTCATGAGACGCCAGGCCCTCATCACATGCTTGTGTCAGACTCTAAACTGAGAGATGATGAGCCAGCGCTGCAATCCTGCCCCTGACGTCTGGCCAGTGGTTCTGCTTTCACCCAGTTCTCTTCTTTGGTGTCTCGTTTCACAGATGCCAAATACAAACCTCATTGATTCAGCATTCGGGATCAGTGGAGCTGGACACGCATGTTTTCGTTTGCAATACCTTTAGTGAAGGGTTTGATTAAGCGAAAAAAGTAGAAAGTTGTTAGAGGAATGGGAGATTTAACCCACTTACAATAATAAATGTATTAAAGAGACTTTAAATAGGGTTTGATGTGTTAGCCTTTGGTCCTTCTCCATTTGGCTGGCACCATGTTATATCTGAGTTTATTTAAAACAGTGCTGTAGTTGATTAGCAATCCTGCTCTGGGCTCATGAAGGATAATCAGAAGTGGTAGCAAATCAGCCGGGTATTTGCTTCCTTGGTAGTGTTCAAACCTCTTTTAGAAACAGTTGTGTGAAGAAAACAAATAAAATGAAAGCAAATGACATTAATTAAGCATTTGTTGTGTTCTAGATGTATGTTAGCTATCATAATTAACTTTTTCATTTGATTCTCATTGTACTCTGAAAAGTAATAAGGATTATTTCAATTCTACAAATGGGGAAGTTGAGTCCTATGGTTGACAAAGGTCACACAGCCAGTTAGTGGAGCCAGGTTACAAGTGGAGGTTTGTTTGACTCCATAGTCTGTGCTCTTTCAGTTAAAATAAAAAGGATTTCTGGTTAACAATACATTAAAAGATTCAGTACGGGCACCTGAGTGCTCCGTCAGTTAAGCGTCTGACTTGTTTTGGCTCAGGTCATGATCTCGCAGCTTCTTGAGTTTGGGCCCCACATTGGGCTCTGCACTGACAATGCAGAACCTGCTTGGGATTCTCTCTCTCCATCTCTCTCTCTGCCCCTCCCCCACTTGCACTGTCTCAGTCTCTCCCCAAAATAAATAAACTTTAAAAAAAGACTCAGTACCTTAAAAGGCTTCAGTATGTATGGGAACACTTTCAATTTAAAAAGTTTAAGTGGAAAGAGCACATGGCTGGCTCAGTTGGAGGAGCATGTGACTCTGGATCTTGGGGTTGTGAGTTTGAGCCCCATGTTGGGGACAGAATTTACTTAAAAAAAGAATAAATAAATAAACAAATAAATAAGTAAAAAGGTTAAGTGGAGGTAAAATGGAATAATAAAAAATTACTAAATGAATTCATAAGAAGACAGGGAACAAGAAAAAAGAAACAAAGGAAAGATGTGACAAAAGGAAAACAACTAGCAAGAAGATAGATTTAAACCCAACATATCCGTAACCACATTAAATGTAAATAGTCTAAACCATCCCTAATAAAAGGGAGAGATTATCAGGTTGAATAAAAAAGGCTAGAGATGCTGCCTGTAAGAAACATACTTGAAATATAAAGACACACATAAATTAAAAGTAAAAAGATGGAGAAGGGGTGCCTGGGTGGCTCAGTCAGTTAAGCATCTGACTTCGGCTCAGGTCATGATCTCGCAGTTCATGGGTTCAAGCTCCACATCGGGCTCTGTGGTGACAGCTAGCTCAGAGCCTGGAGCCTGCTTCAGATTCTGTGTCTCCCTCTCTGTCTGACCCTCCCCTGCTCACGCTGTCTCTCTCTCTCTCTCAGAAATAAATAAAACATTTAAAAAATTTTTAAAAGAAAGATGGAGAAGGATAAATCATGCTAACAGTAAACCACAACAATGTTGGAGTGGACTTCAAATACAAGGAATATTACTGGCAATAAAGAGGTCTATTATATAATGATAGAAAACATAACAGTTCTAAACATAAATGTACCCAATAACAGAGCTACAAAATATCTGAGATAAAAAGTAATAGAAATGGAAGAAGAAATGGAGAAATTCATAATTATAGTTGGAGATTTTGACACTCTTCCCTCAGTAGGAAGATGAAGGTAGTAAACAAAGCAGATGGTAGAACAGTAAGGATAGAGAACACTTGAACAACACTAGTAACCAACTTGACCAAACTGACATTTATAGGACTTTTCACCTGACAGTAAGTACCCATTCTTTTCAAGTGCACACAAAATGTGCCCCACTAATAATCTTGACCATAAAACAGACCTTAGCAAATTCAAGATAATTGAAATCAACGTACGTTGTCTAACCACAATGGAATTAAACTAGAAGTCAATAAAAGAAAGATATCTGGAAAATCCCTTAATATTTAGAAATGAAACAACACACTTAAATATCCTATGGGTCCAAGATGAGAGCACAAGGGAAATTAGAAAAATATTTTGAATTGAATGAAATAGTCTAAAGCACTGACATTTTACAAAGTCCACCTGGTCTGAATTAGTGCCTACAGGTTTTAAGGCAATGTGCCACTGGGACAATTTTATCAAAATACAGGAGCAAGAACACTGCACTCTCATCAATCTCTAAAATGAAAAGCAGATGCCTAATGTCTACAGAAGGCCCTCCCCTCCCGCACCCCCTCTTCCTGTGTTCCCGGCTCTGCCCTGGTTTCAGATCCCAGGTGAAGACATCTCCAATGACACTTGAGCCCAGACACCATACTAGTGCTGTTTCCTTCTGGGGGAGCGTCTTGCCTATGATCCAATCGCTGTGCAGTGGACCAAGAGGCAGGAGGAGGCTCTCTTCTCAATAAGAAGTCAGATGTGTTCCTGGCTCTCGGTTTAAATACCTTTAAATAACAGCACCAAGCATGTGTTCCGTCCTGCTGCAACCTTCTGAAAGGAGCCAGAAGCCTGTGTGAATTTCATTTCTTCATCATAGGAACTAACGCGCAGGCCTTAGACAACAAGAAAAATCAACCAAGGTGTGGGGGCATGTAGATTCCATGGCGCTAACAGGAATCATAACACGTAGGTACTGCTTACTCTGGCATTGTCTCTTTAACCCTTGCGCAGCCCCATGGAGTAGGTCTGTTCTGCAGAGGAGAGACTAAGGCACAGCAAGTTAATAAAAATCCTTAAGGTCCCACAACCAGCAAGTGGCAGAGCTGGGATTCCATCCAGGCTGCTCTAGTAGCTGAGTGGCTCTGGAGGCTTCAGTCTCTGTCCTCACAGGGAGCCCTGAGGGAGCCTTTACCGTCACATGAGGGAAAGGATGCTGGAGGCATGTCAGTGCCTGTACAGAGGACCCAACAGAGACCCAGAGAGGTCAAATGACTTACCCATGGTTGTCAGGCTATTGATGGCAGATCTCAAGCTAGGACTTGGCCCTTCTAATCCCCATCCCTTTGCTCTCCACAAGGTTGACTCCCTCACCAGGGTGCCCCAGGAGAATCAGTCATCTTTCTTCTATCCTGGTGTATATCCTTTCCAAAGCACCAGTGTGACCAGCCCTAGAAGAAGATGTGGATATAATGAACAGAGCAGAGGTAGTGTTAGTGGGCACTGTTCTGACTGCTGCTTGGTGGGGGAAAGGGAAAAGACTGGGAATTACTGGGCTATGTGGATCCATATAATATGGATCTGGTCAGAGAGGCTCAGGTCACACATCTGGGCTCTCTGAGCCTCTATTTCCTTGTCTACAAAATTGGGGCCATAGTACTAACAAGCACACAGAGTCACTCTGAATACTAACTATGAGAGCTAATGCACATAAGGCACTCAATCCAGTGTGTGGCACATAGAAAGTGTGCACATTTTCCCAGTGTCACTTCTTCAGTCTGCCTATGAATTGCCTGAGTGTACACTTCTGTAGCTATAACCTCTGGATGGAAAAAAAAAGTTGTTTTTCTCTTCCTTTCTTTACTATCTTGAGAGTGGAGGTTTCTACCTGTGTGTCTTCTTCAGGTGCTCACCTGCCTGGGGCTTTGAGACATTTGCCTGTCAAGACCTGTCCTAACAGTCCAACTCAGAGCCTCTCTTTTCTTTTAACCCCCACCACCCATCTTTTAGGAAATTCCTCCTTGGATCTAGAGAGGGTGTGTCCAGCAATGCATTCTTTCTAGAACCCAGAAATGGGAGGATTCTATCAGAACGCTTTGTAGAATATATATATTTAGCAGAGGAGGATGAGGATGCCTGAAAAAAAGAACCCGTTGTTTCATCTCTGAGTTCTGTGCATTCTGCTTCTTCTGAAGAGGGTTAGGGCTGCACTTGACATTTTTAGAGCTAGCATCTCTACAGTCTGCCCTGAGATTTGTAGGGAATTATCTTCAAGGTCAGGACCCGTTCCACTGGAAGAACCAAAAGCTGCCCATCGGCCAGATTGAAATGCTAGAATCTCTTCTCCTGGCACCAAAATGCCAGAAATGAGCTCTTGATAATATGTACCAAGAGTCCTAAGTAAGTTTTTTTTCTCCACTATGATCCTTTTTATTTTTTCAAATGAAGATAGCTGTTTTTAAGTAAAAATTGACATTAGTTTGAGGTGTAGTTTGGCTATCTCAAAATGGTAAAATTATAGATGATTTTGTTCTTTTTCACGACCATTAGAAAGAATTGCTTAAGTAATTTATCCTAAGGAAATAACCGCTTGTTCTTGCAAAGATGTTTTCACAGCCTTATTTATGGAGAAAACAACAAACAACCTAAATGTTCACCAACAGGGAATTACTGAACTGAAGTATGATTCACCTACATGATGATATATAATGCATCCACGAAGAGTGACATTTATAAAGAGTCTTTAATATCATGACATTAACACTCATGATATTAAAGACGCTTTATAAATCATGACATTAACACTCATGATATTAAAGACTCTTTATAAATCATGACATTAACACTCATGATATTAAAGACTCTTTATAAATGTCACTCTTTGTGGATGCATTATATATCATCATGTAGGTGAATCATACTTCAGTTCAGTGGTACAGGTAATGACACATTCAATCAATAGCTACAAGTTCAAGTGTGTGGCAGGACCAGAGCAATCACACCCTACTGGTGGTACTATAAAACAGTACAAATACTGTTTAAATGTATACATTTAAAACGTATACATTTTAAAATAAAGTTTTATTTATTTTGAGAGAGAAAGCAGGCAGGGGAGGGGCAGAGAGAGGGGGAGACAGAGAATCGCAAGCCGCTCCATGCGGTTAGCACAGATCCCGACATGGGGCTCCATCCCATGAGCTGTGAGATCATGACCTGAGCCCAAATCAAGAATCAGATGCTTGACCGACTGAGCAACCCAGGCACTCCTAAACTGTATACATTGAATACATAAATATAAGTGATTATTTAAAGTAAGACTTTATGGGGCGCCTGGGTGGCTTAGTTGGTTAAGTGTCCGACTTTCACTTAGGTCATGATCTCACGGTTTGTGGGTTCAAGCCCCGCATCGGGCTCTGTGCTGACTGCCAGCTCAGAGCCTGGAGCCTGTTTCGGTCTGTGACTCCCTCTCTCTCTGACCCTTCCCTGCTCACGCTATCTCTCTCTCTCCTAGAAATAAAAAAATTAAAAAAAAAAATAAAAAAAAAAAATAAAGTAAGACCTTATGATCCAGCAACTTTACTCCTAGATATTTACTCAAGAGCAATGAAGACATATGCCCACACGAAGACCTTTACACAGAAGCCTTATTCATAGTAGCCCCAAACTGAAAACAATCCAAATACCTATCAACAGGTGAACGTATAAACTGTGGCATATCCGTACAATGGAATAAGCACTGCTCCGTAATCAAGAGGAATGAACACTTAGACCTGCAACAATGTGGATGAACCTCGAAAACACTATGCTGAGTGAAAGAAGGCAACACAATAGAATATATAGCATTTGATTTCATTTATATATAAGAACACTAGAAAAACAAATATAATCTATGGAGACAGATAGCTGACGGGTGGTTTCCTAGAGCTGGGGATTGAGGGGACTGACTGGGAAAGGGCACAGAGAACTTTTTGGGGTAATGGAAATATTCTGTATCTTGATTGTGGTAGGGGTTCTAAGAGTGCATGAAGAAATATTGATTGCCAGGATTTACAATATGACTAAATAAAAGTTGTGTGTGTGTGTGTGTGTGTGTGCACCTGTGCACACACATGTATACCAGATATAACACCATAGGATCTCAATTTTTAAAATAAAAATGGGTGGGAAGCACCTGGTGGCTCAGTTGGTTAAGAATCCAACTTTTGATTCAGGCTGAGGTCATGATCTCATGATCTCCATCATGGGATCGAGCCCCATGTCAGGCTCTGCACTGGCAGTGAGAAGCCTGTGTGGGATTCTCTCTCTCTCTCTGCCCCTCCCTTGCTTGCACGGACACACTCTCTCTCCTTCTCAAAATAGATACACTTAAAAAATCAATCAGTCATTAAAGATAAAAATAGAAAGGAGGGCAGAGAGAATACTGGAAGCATATTTACTGAAAGGTAGTGGTGGCTAACTCTGGTTTCTGTAGTTATAAGAGAGTAAAAGATTATTTAAAAAAAATTTTTAATGTTTATTTTTGAGAGAGACAGAGCACAAGCTGGAGAGGGACAGAGACAGAGAGGGAGATACAGAATCTAAAACAGGCTCCAAGTTCTGGGCTGTCAACACAGAGCGCAATGCAGGGCTCAAACTTGGGAACAGTGAAATCGTGACCTGAGCCAAAGTCAGACGCTTAACAGACTGAGCCACCCAGGCCCCCCTAAAAGATTATTTTAACCAAAAAGATTATTTACCTGGGTAGCCCAGTTGGTTAAGAATTGGACTCCTGATATCTGCCTGGGTCATGATCCCAGGGGCATGGGATCAAGTCCCCTATAGGCTCTGTGCTGAGCATGGAGGCTGCTTGGGATTCTCTCTCTCCCTCTGTCCCTCTCCTCTGCTCTCTCTCTCTCCAAAATAAAAAAAAAAAAAAAGGAAGAGATTAAAAGATTATTTTAATAATTTTCTGTTTTTTTCTAGATTTTGTCTCATGAACAAATATTGATATAAATATTAACAAATAAAATCTAAAAATAATTGTTGAAATTATTTAAATTGTTTAATTTTTTGAATCTTTAAATATATTCGATCAATTATATCTCAGTACAGCTGAGAAAGAAAATTCAAAGACTTTGTGGGGACATATGTCTGCGGAGAACCGAAAAGGAGACAGCAGGCATGCTGTTCTCTAGCTCACTGGCTCTCTTTACTGAGTCAGTGAACAGCATGCCAACCATAGCATGTGAGGAAGTAACTCCTAAAATGCTGAGTAACACATCTCAGTATGGGCACCTCCTAAAAATTTAAAGGGTTTACATGCGGTAAGCAGATTTTGGACAAATGTCCTATTGAGATCATTGACCCTCACTTATGTGCAAGGCTTTATTCCATAATCTTCATCGAGGTGGAGCTAATGAGACCTCTCGGTTGGTCCTTTGGAGACCCTGACCTCAAAGGGGCTCTGTGGGTGGTCCTCATTCCAGGACCTGGGCCACCCAGTCACATGGGCATAAGGGGATGGACATCCTGGGGTGTTTTCTCCACGGGATGCATACTCCTTTTTGGAGGACAAACTGGGAAAGACTCGTTTTTGGAGAGATGCACCCAAAGCTGTCATCCCCAAAGGCCATTTCCCTCCTTTGAGCCCATTTCCCTCCAAAATTGTGGGAGCCACAACTTCTTCCTCTTGGGTACCCTTAGTTTCTATATGTGAAGGTATCCAGTGACTACTTTCACCAAAATAGGTCATTTTGATTTAGTTGATTTGTTGGGGTGAAGAGAAAGGAGCCATCTCCCTTAATAGAGGGCGCCAGTGCCAGGCCTAAGGGAGAGAGTGGCGACCATGACCCTAAACTCCTTACAGGGTCAGAAATCCCTGGGTGCTTCCATGCAGTTCTTGGGAAAGATTATGAAGTTGGCCAAACTGTCTGCTGGCCCAGGTCAGAGAAGGGGCTTCCTCACTCTCTTCCTGCCTGCGGACGTCTCTTCATCCAGGAGATTCCACATTCCATGGCTTAGCTCTGTTCATAAAGAACTAGCTGTTCTAGTTGAAACCTGGTGCATCTTGCTCAAATAATCTTCACAGTGGCTCACTATGTGTTTCTAGACCATGCTCTTTGGACTTATTCTAACTCCACCACAGAGTAGAGAGCTGAGGAAGCTTGGCATCGGTGTGCCTTGTAGACCTGCCACCCACCACAGGAAGTGGCTATGGCACTGAGAAGCCAGGCTGGCCCTGCCCACAACACATAATTACCGGGTTTGATATTTGGATGGTCCGTCCCAGAGCCAGGTCTCTTGTACTTGTAGAAGCCAGGACATAATCCCCCATCCTTTCTTCCAAAACAAACCTGAGGAGCATTTATTCTCTGTGCCGATTTCCTTTGATGAGGTTTTCCAGGGCCTGATGGATGACTCTGTTCCCTTACCTTGGCTTCTAATTGCTGCCCACACTTGCTTCCATCTGTTGTGGTTTCTGAGCTAGGAATGGAAGTGTACTTGGATGTTTTATCATCGCTTTGGAACACAAGCCTAGAAAAGCAGTGTTCCCTGTAATTTCCACTCCTTTGGATTTCTATTCAGCCTCGGTTTTTGCTGAAACAGCACAGGAGCCAAAGAATAGACAAGGTACAGGCACCTTCCCAAAATGCCAGCTGCCTCCCTGTCTTATCAAGAGTGGAATCAAATGATGGAGCAGGTTTTCACCTTGAATCGGCCATCACTCAGCAAGGAGGTGTTAACTAACACACCCCGTCAGGAAGCCAGAGGGCAAAGGAGGCTCCCAGAGGTGGAGGCGTGCCCTCTGTCCCCAAGGATTCCCCATGTAGACTCTGCACTCAAGGGCATTCTCCATGCAGACCCCGGTGGCCAAAACTGAACTGATCCAGTTTTCAACCCAGGGGAAGACACAGTGACAACTGGTGATTGAATGTGCTACATGTGTGGTGACGGCTCTACACATTCACAGCAACTTAAGGTCACTGTGGACTGGAGGGGTCTGGGAAGGTGACTGAGAAGAGGCTGCTTAAACCGAATCTTAAAAATCAAGGAAGAGTTGGGGCGCCTGGGTGGCTTCGTCGGTTAAGCGTCCGACTTTCGCTTGGGTCATGATCTCGCGGTTCATGGGTTCGAGCCCCGCGTCGGGCTCTGTGCTGACTGCCAGCTCAGAGCCTGGAGCCTGTTTCAGTCTGTGACTCCCTCTCTCTCTGACCCTCCCCTGCTCACGCTGTCTCTCTCTCTCTCTCTCTCTCTCCTAGAAATAAATAAAAATATTTTTTTTTAAAAATCAAGGAAGAGTTATTCAGGTGGAAAGGGAGGGAAGAAAATAAGGGTGCTCCACACTGCATAAAAGTAAGGGCAAACCCAGTACTCCCAGGCACCTGTGCTGTGACCCCCTCCTTTACTCTGAGTTCCTTCCAGACTTTCTCCTTCAACTGATTTAACAGAATAAGAGAATCGTCTTAGGCTGCAGCCCTGCCCCTAAATCAAGAGATGATCTGGACCTTTGAAGAAGCCTCTAAATTCCAGCCTCCCCACGCGCACCCCAAGTAACCCAATGCATGCATATATAGTCACTGAAGTGAAGAGAGCTAATTACAGGAGCTGCAGGGGTGTGTGGAAGAGGGTGTTAGACTGATGGTGCCCAGGGTTAGTCGGGTGGAAGGTGAGAGCGTGTGGGAGATGCTGAAAGGGCTGCTGAGGACTCTTCCAGATTGTGTAAGGAGGTCCGATGGCTAAACTGCTGTGTTTGTCTTCTAGGATGGGTGGAGGGGCAACTGGAAGGGAAGAATCAAGGGTTGATCTGACCCACCCTCTGGGCTCTGCCTACATAGAGCCTACATAATCTGATTTTATTTGAGGTGAGAGACTATACCTCCATCCCTTCCATAGCCACAAGGGATTTCATACTCAAAAATCTGTGCATGGAAGGAAAATGCCAGGAAGGACATATGTGGTGAGCTCTGTGACCTTGCGCCCCTGGTCAGCCTCAGAGCCTCTGAAGTATGTCCCTGCAAGTGACCCGCGGTGTCCCAGTTACCGCCAACCCAGAGCCAGCTCTAGCCTCAGCTCCTGGCTTCCTCACCCTGCACTCCTGGCAGCGCTGTCTCGCCTTGATCCCCGTGCTGACAGCAGCCCAGGCAAATGTCCTGGACCTGCCCAGGCTCCTCCCCTGGGTCCGCACGGGTTTGGGGGTGGAGTGGGGGGGTAGGAAACAGCAGCCCAGGAGGTCTGTGCCTGACATGGGGGCCCCAGGACTGTTAACCTTCCTGGGAGCCGGCGGTATTTGGGCTTGCGTGTGGGAGTAGTTTTTTATTGCTATGCATGTATTTATTCATCAGGGTTGGAACTCCAAGAGGGTGTGTCGGTACTGTTCACCGCAGTCTTCTAGCAAGAGGCATCATGATGGCGCTGCCAGGACAAGGTCCCCACAAAGGTTCTGTCCATGAAAAGAGAACATAAGCGCCACTCTGGCAGGAGGTTCTGCTGTTTAGTTCACCATTGCATCCTCCCTGCTTGCCACATAGTAGACACTAAATAAATACTTCTTTATTGAGTTAATTGCTTAAAAATCACCTGATCAAAGCTGGAAGCTTTTTAAAAAAAATGTTTTATTTGTTTATTTATTTTGAGAGAGAGAGAGAGGCAGAGAGAGAGAATCCCAAGCAGGCTCAGTGCTGTCAGTACGAGGCTCCATAGGGGCTTGAACTCACCAATCCTGAGATCGTAAGCTGGGTGGAGATGAAGAGTCCTATGCTTAATGGACTGAGCCACCCAGGCGCTCCAAGGCTGAAGGCCTTTTTTAAAGGTTGTAATCTGGGAAAAGCTGGGGCAGAAATGTTGCAGAGCCCTGAATTCAAGATCCATCCATCCATTTATTGAATACCTACTGTGTGCTACACACAGTGGTGGATGTTTGAGGTACAGAAATGAATCAGATATGATCTCTGTCTTCAGGAGGGTTACGGGAGATTAGAAACAAATTAATGGCAAAAAACCAAAAATGCTGCTGGAATGAGGCAGAACCAGAGGAAGCCTGTAGAAGTGGATTGAAGCATGGGTCCTGACTGAAGCCTCCGAGAGACTGTTTTAGAAGTTCCTCCGAGCCTCAATTTCCTGATCTGTACAGGGGGGATGATAATCTCTTCCATTTACTCCAGGGGTTGTTGGGAGGGGTGAATGAGCTAACGTGTGACACTTGTGCGGCACAGGGCAAGACACGTGGAGGCTCAGCGTGCAGGGGGTCCCAAAGGAAGAGCAACAGGTTTCATGCAGGGAGGAGGTGCTCACAAAAGACTTCTCAGAGGAGGGACTCAAGCTGGGTCTTTCGGGATGAGGGCATGTTGGCCAAGCAGGCTCAGGAGAGGGTGGTTAGGTGGGGTGATGGTGAGGATGGTACACAGCTGTTCTAGCCCAGCAGATGAAGGGGTCCCAGGAGCCCACGGAAGGGGTGCTGAACACAAGAATCATCCTGACCTCTGATCTCCACCCCTCAACACACAACGCACATCAACTGGAAGGCTCTGCTCTTTTCAAAGGAATTCTGTGGTGTCGGCTATGCATTTAGGGCCTTGTAAAGCATGATTACCAGGCTGGGCTTCAGCTGCACCCCAAGCTCACGGAAGATTGCCCACACCGTTCAGCTGGGGGGTGACCTCTTGGAACTGCCAGGCTGCATGAAAGATGGGCCAAAGACCACCTAACACTGCCTTGGTGCCAGCTCTGTTCTAAGCACTTGGCCTGTACTAACTCATTTAACCCTCACAGCAACAAGCCAGCGAGGTAGGTGCTGTTATTTGCCCCATTCTTTTCATTGATAGTGCAGGGAAGCAGAGAGGTTAAGTAATTTGCTTGAAGCCACACAGCTGGGAAACGGTGGAAGTAGGCTTCAGACCCAGGCAGTTTGGTCCAGAGTTAGAGCTCTTTGCCACCACTCTACGTTACAAACATAAGAAGGGGTGGAGAGTCACGGTCTTTACTGTTTATAAATAGGTGTAAAAACCACTTAAGTTTGCTTTGTCAGGAGTATTAGAGACCTACAGCTCTAGGGTCTAAAACTTTTCTGTTCGAGGGTCCTGGAAACCGAAAATCTGAAAACTGGACACTCTTCCCAGGCAAGTACACGGTTGCATATGTAATTCTGGGGGTTTGTGGGTCTCCTGAAGCCTATCCAAACACCCCTTACAAGACTGTGAATTTGGGGTTAACAGGGCCAAGATTTCCTATTAGGCTTGGAGATGGGGGTGGGTGGGGGAGGGAGGGAATTTGCTGGAGAGACCCAAGCAGAAGGCTGACTCAGGCCACCACAACTGCTTGCTGCCCAGCTTCGTGCTCTGGAGATGAAAGCATTTTTTTCAAACTCTGAATCATCTGGTGCTATTTCTTTACATATTTCTGCAAGAAAAGAAAGCTTTATTTGGAATGATTCACCAACATATAAATCAAGAGACATGCAAAACAGACTTAAAGGAGCTACAGAAACTTACAAAGCCTAGAAACTGTAAAAATAAATGATTTCCAGTGTTCCCAAAGCAAGGCATGTAAACTCAACTCCGGAGAAAAGAACAAATGAAATCAACTTGCTTTTCAAGAGGTTACAATTCTAGCTAAGATGATGCACAGCTATTTTCTTCTTTAAAAATTGAAATGAGGTAACACATGAACAGGATTAAGAAGTAAAAAAAAAAAGAAAAATCAGAAAATCCAGCAATGAAAAGCAACAGCTGGGACTTTCCCCACCTTGAGTCTCAGAACCTAAAGGTAACTGATTTACGGATTCTGTTTTTACTGCTTCTGGGAGCTACCCCTTCCCTCTAAACGATATGCTTGGATTCTGCTCTGCTGTCACAGCAGAGGGTTTAGATTATGTCACCACCGCGATGACAGCCCCCTCTAATTTAGGTATACAAAAACTACTACTTCTCCTCCGCTGCACTAGTTAACATTATAACTCTGGAAAATATTTACTTAAATCTCTTGCTCTTGCACATTCAACTGTTGACAGTCTGTTTCCCTGCTTTACAGATGAGGAAATGGGAGGCTTAGACCATCGCTTGCCCAAGGCCACATCGTAGGTAAGTGGTGGATCTGGTTACAAGCCCTGCTCAGCCCCCAAGCCCTTCTGTGCTGTGGTCCCAGAAACACTGTGCTTGGCGTCTATCACTGAAGTGGGGCCACCTGCTATTTTTATACCTATTACTTTGTAAAGAGAGCTCCAAGGATCCAGCTCCGCCAGCTAGTAAAAATACCATTTTGGCCAGTGGAGGGGGTTGTTTACAGAGTGGATTTCAGAGTACTGTGATTCCGTCCTGGAGGTTGGGTCTCGTCTCAGCTTCCTCCCTCTCTTGCTGCAGGGAGGTGGGGCTAGAAATGGTTCAGTAGAAGCCAGCTCGAGGGTTCCCTGTTCAGCACTGTGAATCTTCAGTAGTGGCAAAAGAGAACAAAGGTGTTGAGGTCAGTAGCTAATTGTTCAGGGTCCCAACCCTGGAAGCTTGGGTTTGTTTCTCAAGCTTTTTTCAGTACATCCACTACTTTATCAGAACAAAGACGCCCATGTTAGCCTCTGTGCAATAGCATGCTGGTAAAATCCACCTGACACTCCTGGAAGGGGGTGGTGGTGCTGAAGCATTTGCCAGTTTCCATGGTGTAAATGCTGCCGCCATAGTCGATTTCAAGCTCCCAGCATGACTTCACTGAACATGAAATAGTCAAGAAATGCACAGTAGCAATTCATTATAAAGTTATAATGCAATAGATGCAATAGATATAAATAACCTCCAAAGCACAGATAATCAGGGTTTTTTTAATGTTTATTTTTGAGAGACAGAGTGAAAGAGACAGAGTGAGCAGAGAGGGAGACACAGAATCAGAAGCAGGCTCCAGGCTTCAGGCTGTCAGCACAGAGCCTGATGCAGGGCCTGAGCTCATGGACCATGAGTTCATCACCAGAGCCAAAGTCGGATCCTCAACTGACTGAGAGCCACGCAGGCACCCCAAAATCACAGATAACCACAAACTAGAGTGAAATTGATGAAATTTGAAGTGGGGTTCATGAATGAACGCCTAAGAAAGAATTCTTGAGACTTTTTTTTAGTGCAATAAGGTGATTTTATTATAGCATGAAGACAGGAGCTGTGGGCAGAAAGAGCTGCATGGGATTGTGAGGAGTGACTGATCATATACATTTCAATTAGTAGGGGTTGGAGACAGCATATGTCTCTAAGGAATTTGGAAGCAAGGCTTTCAGGACCTTGATGGGCTAGCAACTGTTAAGGTTAAAATTTTAGTCTTTAATGAAACAAACATTAAGGCACTAAGGCAGCCATCAGTTCCTTGAGGAAGGTCACCCTCTGCGTGTTTCAGGCGTCTTATCAGCGGGCTGCAAGCTGTAAGGAGATTTCAGTTAAGCTACATTTCTCTTGCCTTTGCTTCCCTCATCAAAATAAATAGGAAATGATGATTTTTGAGTACAGGCATACCTTGGAGATAGTGTGGGTTTGGTTTCAGACAACTGAAATATAGTGAGTCAAATGAATTTTTGGGTTTCCCAGTGCATATAAAAGTTATGTTTACACTGTACTGCAGTCTATTAAGTGTGCAACAGCACTATGTATAAAAAAGCAATGTACATACCTTAATTTAAAAAGACGTTATTGGGCAGAAAACAAATAATGCAAAGAAGACATCCAGATGGCTAAAAGACAATGAAAAAATGCTCTACATCTCTTATAATCAGGGAAATATAGATCAAAACCACAATGAGATACCACCTCACACTGGTTAGAATGGCTAAAATTAACAACTCAGGCAACAACAGATGTTGGCAAGGATGCGGAGAAAGAGGATCTCTTTTGCACTGCTGGTGGGAATGCAAACTGGTGCAGCCCCTCTGGAAAACAGTATGGCAGTTCTTCAGAAAGTTAAAAATAGAACTACCCTAGGACCCAGCAATTACACTACTAGGTGTATATCCAAAGGATGCAGGTGTGCTGTTTCAAAGAGGCACAGGCACCCCAATGTTTATAGCAGCATTATCGACAACAGCCAAAGTATAGAAAGAGCCCAAATGTCCATTGACAGATGAATGGATCAAGAAGATGTGGTATATACGTACAACGGAGTATTACTCAGCAATCAAAAAGAATGAAGTCTTGCCATCGGGAACTATGGGGATGGAACTAGAGGATACTATGCTAAGTGAAATTAGTCAGAGAAAGACAAATACCATATGACTTCACTCATGTAGAATTTAAGGTACGAAAAAGATGAACATAAGGGAAGGGAAGCAAAAACAATGTAAAAACAGGGAGGGGGACAAAACATAAGAGACTCTTAAATACAGAGAACAAACAGAGGGTTGCTGGAGGGGTTGTGGGAGGGGAACGGGCTAAATGGGTGAGGGGCATTAAGGAAGACACTTGTTGGGATGAGCACTGGATGTTATACATAGGTGATGAATCACAGAAATCTACTCCTGGAATCATTATTGCACTATATGCTAACTAACTTGGATATAAATTAAAAAATAAAAAAATAGAAATTAAAAAAATAAATAAAATACTTTATTGGGGCACCTGAGTGGCTCAGTCAAACATCTGACTTTGTCTCGGGTCACTCTGTCAGGGTCCATGAATTCAAGCTCTACATCAGACTTTGCACTGACAGCTCGGAGCCTGGGGGGGAGCCTGCTTCAGATTTGTGTCTCCCTCTCTCTCTGCCTCTCCCCTGCTTGTGCTCTCTCTCTCACAAAAACAGAAAATAAGCATTTAAAAATTTTAAAAAATACTTTATTGCTAAAAATAAAAATACTTTATCGCTAGGAAATGCTAACCATCATCTGAGCTTTCAGTGAGTCATATTGATCACAGGTTACAACAGCAAATAGGATAATAATGACAAACTTTGAAATATTGCAAGGATATTACTAAAATGTGACACAAAGACATGAAGTAAACAAATGCAGATGGAAAAATGGCTCCAATAGACCTGCTCAGTGAAAGGTTGCCACAAACCTTTAATTTGTAACAAAACATAATGTTTTGCTTATGTTATACAAAGCTATGCTTATATTTATTACTTTTTGAAAACTATACAATTTATTTCACTATAAGTGTTTGTAATTTAATTTACTTTTTTAATTAAAATGTTTTTTAATGTTTATTTTTGAGAAAGAGAGAGCATGAGCAGGGGAGGGGCAGAGAGAGGGGGAGACACAGAATCCAAAGCAGGCTCCAGGCTCTGAGCTGTCAGCAAAGAGCCAGACATGGAACTTGAACCCAAGAGCCGAGAGATCATGACCTGAGCCAAAGTCGGGTGCTCAACCAACTGAGCCACCCAGGCGCCCCTGTAATTTAATTTTAAATAATACCTGTATTTAACAACTGGCTCCCAAGATTCCTGAGAATTCAACAGCCAGGTCTTGTGGGTTTGCACAGACTGTTCCAGTGAGCCCACTGCTCCCATATAACTTAGGAGGCTGCTGCCTGGGCCAAAGCCGAGAGCAAGAAGTCTGGGATCTAGTATAAGACTATATGATCATAAGTGACCAGCCTGGAAAACATAAAATACCCAGGAGCCTGGGCTCTGGTGGCGCCAGAACAGAGGAACAGGGGAGGCCAAAATGTCTGGGAGAGTGAGTGAAGCTGGGCAGAAACCTTCCCCAGTACACTCAGATGTACAGAAAAGGGCAACATTCTTTGTGACTATTCTTCCCTTCCTCTACGGACTCTATTTCCTCGACTTCCACTTGTCTGTGAAAGGGAATTCAAAAGGTCTCATTTTCTTTAAGTTTAGAATAATCTCGCCAGGCTCTCTCAGCCCCTCTTGAATACAGATCCAGTCTTTCAGATTTCTCCCCACGCACCTTGGGCCTTCAGGAAAGACGGTGTATTAATTTGCTGGCATGGCTGTAACAAAGGACCACAGTCTGAGTAGCTGGAACAACAGAAATTGATTGTCTCACAGTCAATGAGAGAATTTGATCCTCTCCCAGGAGGCTGGAAGTCCAAAGTCAAGGCGTTAGTAGGGTTGATAATATCTTCCAGTTTCCCATTTTATATAAGGATACGAGTCATGAACTAGGGACTCATCCCATTCAATATGACCTCATCTTAATTATATGTGCAACAATCCAAGTTCCAAATAAGGGCACATTGTAAGGCACCAGGGATGTGATACTGTGATTTATAGAAAGAGGTATATGTTTGGCCTTTGTCCTATTTCTGACACAGAGCTCCTAAAACTCTGGGTATTTCCCAAGTGATGAGAGCAATAAACGTGTCCTCTGTTGTGTTAATGAAGTTAACTTTGGACCACACCCAAGGATGGGGCTGGTTGCCAGTGAAGCCAACTCTGATTTGAGGGTTGAACTTTCAGTCTGCCCACTCCCCACCCCCATCTTTGGTATTAGGAGCAGGGCTGGAGAGTGAGTCAATTTCCAATGGCCAATGATATAATCCATTGTGCCTATGTAAAGAAGCCTCCATAAAAACCCAAAAGGATAGAGTTCGGAGAACGTTCAGGATGGTGAGATTCAAGGACAGTGGCCTGCTCAGCGAGGGCATGGGAGCCACTCTAGCAAATTAATCAAATCCAAGGAGTAATTGGAACCTCCACTAAGAAGCACAGGTGATGACCTGGACCTACAGTGGGCATCCGAAGTATCAGAGGGAGGGCAGTCTAGTGGGGCTGAGCCCTTAACCTGTGGAATCTGACACTATCTCTGGGTAGACACCGTCAGAACTGAGTTAAATTGTAGGACCCCCAGCTGGTGTCAGAGAATTGCTTGCTGGTGTGTGAAAAAGCCCTCTCCCCTCACTGAAACTGGGTGCAGAAATCTTGTTAAAGGGTTAGGAATTCAACATATAAATTTGGTGGGGGACACACTTCAACCCATAACAAATGATATTTGGTGGTAGGGGCGTCTGAGTGGGAATGGATATGCACGTGGCCTCATGAGGGTGGTGGGTCTGGGAGCTACCGTCCATGTCCTTCCTGGTCTGCTTTGTAGGGTGGCTGGTTTGATCCGGTTTTTGAATACCCAGTGCCTGCCAAAGGCTCACTTGGGTGAAGCTGCTCTCACCAGGTTCTTTGGCTCCTGCATCCATAGTCTTTCTGGTCGTTTGGTTCTTCTGTTTTGTGGCCACTCGTTCTCTTTCAACTCTCTCTACTCTCCTGGTCCCAAGTACTTACTCAAACCCCTTGGGAGATGGGTACCCTTGGCTGCGGCTGTACTGCCACTGCAGAGTTTAGGGCTCTGTGAGACTTCCTTGCAACCCACCTACCACTCACCGTCTTTGGCCTTGGCTGCCCAGGCTGGATGCAGACCTTCCCTAAGGTGCCTGAGGAAAGAATGAATAGCCTCACTGCTCTGGGAGGGCCCTAGACCGACCCAACAGGGTCTCAGGCCTGAATAGGGAGCAGGGCATTTGCCTCTCTTCCTCTTCTTTCCCCCGCCTTCCCACACTGGAAGTGCGATTTAAGTTCTCTCTCCCTAGGGCTTGGAGTAAATTCAACACTTTTTTTTAATATGTACATATTGGATATACATGTGCATCATATATATGTTTAGAATTTTATATATTTAATGCTGTACTAAGGTATTATGTGTTTCATAAAACATATCCCACAATAGGTATTTTATTTAAAATTTTTTTAATTGTTTAAAAATTTTATTCATTTTTTGAGAGAGGGAGAGAGACAGGGCATGACTGGGGGAGGGGCAGAGAGAGAGGGAGACACAGAGTCCAAAGCAGGCTCCAGGCTCTGAGCTGTCAGCACAGAGCCTGATGCAGGGCTTGAACCCATGAATTGTGAGATGATGACCTGAGCCAGAGTCAGATGCTTAAACAACTGAGCCACCCAGGTGCCCCCCACCAAATGCATTTTAAAGGGTAAGATAAAAATGAAAATAGAAGTGTTAATATTTTTTTCCTGTACCCGATGTGTTGGCACACCCCACTTTGGAGGCCACTGTTCACTACAGTGATTTGAGAGAGAGAGAGAGAGGATTTGGCAGGCCAAAGCTGAGCAATGACCTGGTTGTTCTCTTTGGCATCTCCCTTTGCCTGAAGCATGGAAACCTGTTGATTAAATGGGTGGAGAGCCTCAGAACACCGTGATTTAATCGGAAAGAAAACACACCAGTTTAATATATATGCACAAGTATCATCCCATTACATGGGAACCATGCCACGGGCTGGCCCTGATCCCCAAGGTCTGAGAGGAAAACAAACTGCCTCTGTGGGGCATACAACATTCCCTTTGTCACCACCGGAAGACGGATGGGTTAATGCCTGTTGTCCCCTATGCTCTCTGGAACATGTGTGTATATGTGTATGTACGTGTGTGTGTGTATATATGTGTGTGTATACACACACAGGGGGGTGAGAGCTGCCAGGAGGCAGATGTGGAAGAAGACAAGGGATGCAAAGTTCTATGTACTGGGAATTTACAAGGACATAGAATATGACAGGGCTTAGCTGTGATGCTCGTGCGTCCCGAGTCTAACCAAATGTCCCTTGTGAGAAGTAGGTGGCTTTGTGCAGAAGTCACCAAGAATGAATACCAGTCCTGATCTAGTAAGAGAAAGGTAAAATCCTCAGTATAGCATCTGAGAATCCAGGAGGCCCCAGGAATGCTCTCCATGCTTCTCAGGCTCTCTGAAAGTACACGTCTCCCCTGAAACCTCTTGGAGGCACAAGTGGTGTGAAGTGAAAAAACAGTTACCATTAATATGTATGGAAAAAATTTCAAGAGTTTCTGGACCCAAAAAATAACCTTTCCTAGGCTTTTCTGATACCTTAGGACACATCTTGCTAACGGATGCACAGAATAAGTTGACATAAAGCCCAGATGCTCACAGACACAGCTCAAAGCTCTGGAGGCTTGATGCTGAGGTGTGGAGCGTTGGGGGGGGTGGGGGTGGGGCAGGGGAGGCTTTTGCTGCAAAACAAATGCTGAATGCTATTTTTGCTTTTTGTCATAAAAGCAAAAATTGTTTTCGTATTTCAGTTAGTGAAAATAGGTACTAATGTCAGTGTTTCGTAAAATCAAAGTAGAAGAACACGGATTTTTCAAAAGCAGGAGATACTTGCGTGAGGATTCTGTCCTTTCATTTAAATAAAGGCTTGCAACAGATATTATGGAGACTTTGGGAGATTTCCAGTAGCTGGTCACTTCCCCGTGATTTGTGATGTTGGCATAACTGCGTGGTGGCCAAGTAGAAAAGGCAGGGAATTCTGTATCTGGGCTTGCATTCCGGTTTGAATCCTGGCGAGTGCTTATGAGTTTAGGGACCATCGGCAAGTTAACTTTCTGAAGCCTCACTTTCCTGTTGATAAAACAGCCCAGTACTAAACAGACTGATGTATACAAAGTGTCTGTTGCACCCCACAGCACAAAGTGGACCTTTAACAAACGCAATAAAAGTTAGCTGATAATAGGTAAAGGCTAGACTTACTAAACGTTTTCTTCCCAAATTTCTTAGCACCTCCTGCCTGCCTCAGGCCTGTCCCTCCAACCGAAACTTCTGAGGTGTTAAAGTGGCCTATTTTTTTAAATTAGTAATTTATCTTTAAATTTACATCCAAGTTAGTTAGCATACAATGCAACAGTGATTTCAGTAGTAGATTCCTTAATGCCCCTGACCATGGAGCCCATCCCCCCTCCCACCACCCCTCCAGCTGCCCTCTGTGTGTCCTCCGTATTTAGAGTCTCTTATGTTTTGTCCCTCTCCCTGTTTTTATATTATTTTTGCCTCCCTTGCCTTATGTTCATCTGTTTTGTATCTTAAAGTCCTCATATGAGTGAAGTCATATGGTATTTGTCTTTCTCTGACTGATTTTGCTTAGCATAATACGCTCTAGTTCTATCCACATAGTTGCAAATGGCAAGATTTCATTCCCTTCAATTGCCAAGTAATATTCCATCGTATATGTATACCACACCTTCTTTATCCATTTATCCGTCAGTGGACATTTGGGCTCTTTCCATACTTTGGCTATTGTGGACAGTGCTGCTATAAACATTGGGGTGCATGTGCCCCTTCGAAACAGCATACCTGTATTGTTGGATAAATACCTAGTAGTATAATTGCTGGGTTGTAGGGTAATTTTACTTTTAATATTTTGAGGAACTTTCATACTGTTTTCCAGAGGGGCTGCTCCAGTTTGCATTCCCACCAGCAGTGCAAAAGAGATCCTCTTTCTCCGCAGCCTCACCAACATCTGTTGTTGCCTGAGTTGTTAATGTTAGCCATTCTGACAGGTGGGAGGTGGTGTCTCATTGTGGTTTGATTTGTATTTCCCTGATGATGAGTGATGCTGAGCATTGTTTCATGTGTCGGTTGGCCATCTGGATGTCTTCTTTGGAGAAGTGTCTATTCATGTCTTTTGCCCATTTCTTCACTAGATTATTTGTTTTTTTGGGTGTTGAGTTTGATAAGTTCTTTATAGATTTTGGATACTAGCCCTTTATCTGATATGTTGTTTGGAAATATCTTCTGCCATTCTCTCAGTTTCTTTTAGTTTTGCTGACTGTTTCCTTAGCTGTGCAGGAGGTTTTTATTTTGATGAGGTCCCAAAAGTTCATTTTTGTTTTTGTTTCCCTTGCCTCCAGAGACGTGTTGAGTATAAAGTGTCTTCTTATTTTAATGTCTTTTTTATTTTTTATTTGAGAGAGAGAGAGAGAGAGAGAGGAAGAGAGAGAGCAGGAGAGGAGTAGAGAGAGATGGTGACAGAGGATCTGAAGCAGGCTCTGCACTGGGAGCAGAGAGCCCAATGTGGGGCTTGAACTGACAAACTGTGAGATCATGACCTGAGCTAAAGTTGGATGCTTAACCAACTGAGCCACCCAGGTGCCCCAAAATGGGCTTTAAAAAATTTTTTTTTCTAGAAATGTTTAGCTTTCTTTTTTTAAATATATATACTTTGTAATTTTAAGTACAATCTACCCCCCAACATGGGGCTCAAACTTATGAGCCCAAAATCAAGAGTCACAAGCTTTACCAGCCAAGGCAGCCAGGCACCCCAGTATTCAGCTTTCTAATTAACTTTTCAATTAACACAGCTTGTACTGTGTTTTACAAATGTTTTACATTATCAGTAGGCAAATTACCAGAGAGTTTCTTCAGGTGTGTTTCTATACGGTCCATAGGGTCCCATCCATTCCCCTGAAGCAGCCCCTCCTTTCTTCTGTAATATTTATACCCCAGTTTGATGCTGTCCACCGCCTCCCCCCACCCCAAGTGTTTACATTTGTAGTAGGAAGCTCTGGGAAACCTGACCGTTCTAAAAATCAAAAGAAGTGGATTTCCAATATGGAGACTTCAGGCTGTGTGACAGATGGTAAAAGGAAATATTTATACGAAGGCTGTGGGCGGGAGAAGAGACACTTGTTACTGTTGAACTTGTAGTAGCTGCCAGCTGGACATACAAAACACAAACCTGGCAAAACCTCCGTCAGCCCTGAAACGGCTTCCTCACGGCAAACAGACGCTGCCTTTAGTTACTCCCCTGGGCACTAGGGTTTTTCTTAGACGGGCTACCTCACGGTCCCCCCTCGGAAGTGTGTCTGCTTCTCCCAGGAGGGTCGCAGCTGAGATTGATGAGGTGGGTGCAGAGCTGGCTCACCTGTTCGGCAGAACAGCTCATCACAGAGATGGGACAGCAGGCGGAGATGCGGTGGGGGTGGGGGGGCAGGTGGGGGAAGTAGAGGATTGGAAATAATATCCCCAAAGGGTGTTTCTGGAAGGGCAGATCCGTGGAGAGCACTGCGGTGAGGAGAAAGGGAGGCACATCGTCTTCTACCATTTTCACAAAAGCCTACGTTGCATATTTTTGCTAAAATGTTGGAAACATAAAGTGGAGAAAAAGGCAATTTAAAAAAAAGTATGACACAGGCAGGTGGAACGGTCTTTCTGACCCCACAAATTTGTCTTCAGGCCCCTTGCCAGGCAGGCTCTCAGTGCACACCCTGGCGGGCTCTGCCACTGTGGAAAACACTGCCACCTGCTGGGCCTTTTGAGAATGTCAGCTGACCCTGTCCGTCAAAACTAGTCCCAGGCTTTCCCAGTGCCCTGTGTGTCCACCATCCTGGCTCTCCTGAAAAACAGACCAGAACACCCCCAACACACATGCACACCCAGAATTCTGACTAAAATGTGTCCCAAAGGACTACTGTTGACATGGTGGAGGAGAAAGGCTACAAGGATTTTTTTTTTCTTGGGCACTTCTAGCCCCTGTTTCTGGCTTTTGAATTTTTTTTTTTTAAATGTTTTATTTATTTCTAGGAGAGAGACAGCGTGAGCAGGGGAAGGTCAGAGAGAGAGGGAGACACAGACTCTGAAACAGGCTCCAGGCTCTGAGCTGGCTGTCAGCACAGAGCCCGACACAGGGCTCGAACCCACGAACCGCGAGATCATGAACTAAGCGAAAGTCGGACGCTTAACCGACTAAGCCACCCAGGCGCCCCATCTGGCTTTTGAATTTTAATTTAAGCCACTGATTGAGGCTCAGATAGAATTTAACAGCACATGGGGGGAAAATACCTTAGAAATATATTGAGGAGCACTTGGTGGCCCGGTTGAGTGTCTGATGTCACCTGAGGTCATGATCTCGTGGTTCAGGAGTTCCAGCTTCACATCAGACGCTGTGCTAACAATGCAGAACCGGCATGGGATTCTCTCTCCTTCTCTCTGCCCCCCCCCACCCCGCCAAAACAAATAAATAAAAACATTAAAAAAAAATAAATATATTGAAACAAAACAAAAAATGGAAAGGCTATCTAGGGAAAAGCCCTTGTGCCAAGGGGCTGGGGTGGGAGTGGAGCCCAGGCTGTGAGAGGTGTAGGGAGCTGTTAGGAAGCTCTTAGCCAAATATCTGCTGAGAGGCCTGAGAGAGAAGAGCAGAGGAGGGGAGACAGAGGGAAGGAGAGAGAAAGTGAGAATAAAGTTCCATGGAGCTGGGAAATGACCTCTTGAACCATTCTTCTTCCCACAAATGCTTTCTCTGTGCTAGACTTGGGGTGAAACGGGAAGCATAGCCAGATGTGCCTTCTCTGGAAGGGAATCCCAGAGCCTGTGACTGCGCTGTGGAGGTTCAAAGCCTTGCAGGATTGTATCTGAGCCCCAGACCTTCATAGACCTCAGCAAACATCGTCTTGGCATATGCGACAGAGGACAGCACACATTAACACTCAAGTTTCTCCTTTGTTCACAGCAGCGCAATCTGCACAAAACACGCAGTAGATGGGGCCCCTGGGTGGCTTAGTCGGTTAAGCGTCCGACTTTCACTTAGGTCATGATCTCGCGGTTCGTGGGTTCGAGCCCCGTGTCGGGCTCTGTGCTGACTGCCAGCTCAGAGCCTGGAGCCTGTTGCAGTCTGTGACTCCCTCTCTCTCTGACCCTCCCCTGCTCACGCTGTCTCTCTCTCTCTCTCTCTCCTAGAAATAAATAAAAAATAGTTTAAAAAAAGTAAAGAAAAAAACACACAGTAGAAATGTGCGTGTGTTTTCAGCCACTGTTTAGGGAGAGGCAGAGAATTTGGGAGCATCCCAGCTTCAGAATCCATTAACCTAAATGTCGTCAGAGGTGTACACAGAGCAAATGGAATTGTGTTATGTTTAAAATATAAAACAAGAGCATATCTGATCATCACAGAAGCATTAAACTGTATCTCACATTCATTGCAGACAACCTAAAGATCCCCTCAAATTCAACCAGTCAGGACTCAGCCATGCCCAGTACCAGCCATCAGAGTTCAGTGACGGAATCATGGGCTTGGCCACTGCCATTTTATAAACAAATTAAATTAATTGTGAAAGCAAATCATTTGTGTCTGGTAACCGCAAAAACAAAGCATGAGATCACATTATGAGAGTGAAAATTTTGAATCAGGTCATTCAAAGATAAAGCAACTTGCTGACATCAGCCTTGGGTAGTTATAATAAAAATGAGGCATGGGGTGGGGCATATTTTCTGCAACTTCATCAGGAGCTAGGCTGTGTGTGCTTTATTTGTACGCCGATCTAACACCATAGAAACAGAAGCTTTGTTTGGATAATCTTTACCTACGCTGGAGCAGGATTCCACCAGGCAATTTCAAGGCAATATTTTACATGTGTTTTAGGATCACCTTGGGGCCATGTGATCATCCGAGGTAATAGAGTGTAACTATTAATGCAGTCTTTTTTTCAACTAGAGCATTCTGAAAAACTTAAGTTATAAATTAGCTTAACACTATCTTAAGATGGAGAACTGTAAAGTTCCTTGCAGCATAGTGAAGTGGCAGGATAAATCCATGAATGTTAAAATCTCAATGTAGTATAATGGAAGAATCTGCTGAGTTCCCTAAAACTTCTTTAATTTTCACCCTGGCCACTCCCTTGCATTTAGCGGTGGCCATATGTCTGAGTTCTGGCCAATAAACTGTAAGTGAGAGAGGCCAAAATAGTTAAGAAATGGGTCAATATCACTGAATAGAGAGTCCATTTACAAAAGTCAGCTGCATTTTGTTATACTAGCAACAAACAATTTGAAAGTGAAATTTCAAAAAATAGTTCCATTATTGATAATACCAAAAAACATCAATGTAACAAAAGATGTGCAAAACCTGTGTACAGAAAACTACAAAACATTACCAAAAGAAATTAAGGGAGGGGAAAAAAAAAGAGTTATATACCATGTTCATGGTTGAAAAAAAATTTATGCAGCTGTTAAGTCTCCTCAATGTTATGTATAGATCCGTTTAAATTCCAGACAAAATCCCCACAGACTTGAATGTGTGCATGTAAAAACTAACAAGGAAATTCTGAAATGCCAAGTGCCAAAGATGATCTTGATCAAGAACAAAGAAGATTCAAATTACCGATTTTTAACCTACCATAATCAAAACTATGCATTATCAGTGAAAGGATATAAAACTGACCAAAATAATAAAATAGAAGCCCCAAGTGACCCCTACATATATAATCACCCGATCTGCAACAAAGGCACATTGCAATACAGCAGGGAAAGGATGTTTTTTTCAGTAAGTGGTGATGATTCATGGGGTATTCAAATGGGTAAACCTTGACTCCTACCTCATACCAAACACAAAAGTAAATCACGGCTAAATTATGGACCTAAATGTGAAAGGTGAAACAATAAAACTTCCTAAAGATAACAAAGGAACAGAGAAGAATATCTTCAGGACCTTGGGATAGGCAAAGATTTTTTTACCCGTGAAAGAAAAGATCAGTGCTCCATATTTCATTAAAATTTAAAACTTTGGTTATTAAAAAAAACACAAGGCAGCAAAACTGCAAGCCAGAGTGTGAGAATATAATTGCAATTCATAAAGTGACAAAAAACTCACATCCTGAATAATAAAAAGACAGACTACCGAGAAGGAAAAGAAGCCAAAGACCTGAATGGAAAATTCTCAGAAGAGAATGTTGAAGTGGCCAATGAGCCTTTTAAAAGGTGCTCAATAACATTAGTCATTAGAAACTTGCAAATTAAAACTACAATGAGAAAATCGACCAATCAACCAATCAGTCCTCAAGGAAATACCAGAACACTCAATCCAGAATGGATAAATGAGAAAGATGGACAATACCAAATGTTTGCAGGGATATGGAGCCACTGGATGTCTCCTGCAATGGTGATGGACATGTGCCTTTGCATAAACGCTTTGGAAAAGCATTTGGCAACATCCACTGAAATTTTATATACGCATGCTCTCCAACTCAGCAGTTCTACTGCTAGCTGCATACCCAACAGAAATGTATAGATAGGGGCACCCGGGTGGCTCAGCTGGTTAAGCATCTGACTTGGACTCAGGTCACGATCTCATGGTTCGTGGGTTCAAGCCCTGCGTTGGGCTCTGTGCTGACAGCTCAAAGCCTGAAACCTGCTTTGGATTCTGTCTCCCTCTCTTTCTGCCCCTCCCCCACTCACGCTCTGTTTCTCTCAAAAATAAATAAGAATTTAAAACAATTTTTTAAAAGAGAAATGTATAAGCTTCTGCACAGCCAAGGAAACAACCCAGAAAATTAATAGGAAACCAACGGAATGGGAAAAGATAGTTGCAAATGACATATCAGATAAAGGGTTGATATCCAGAATCTACAAGGAACTCACCAAACTACACACCCGAAAAACAAACAACCCAGTGAAGAAATGGGCAGAAGATATGAACAGACACTTCTCCAAAGAGGACATCCAGGTGGCCAACAGACACATGAAACGATGCTCAGCATCCCTCCTCATCAGGGAAATACAAATTAAAACCACACTGAGATACCACCTCACGCCAGTCAGAGTGGCTAAAATGAGCCAATCAGAGAACTCCAGATGCTGGCGAGGATGTGGAGAAACGGGCACCCTCCTACACTGTTGGTGGGAATGTAAACTGGTACAGCCCCTCTGGAAAACAGTGTGGAGGTTCCTAAGGAAACTAACAATAGAACTCCCCTATGACCCAGCAATAGCACTGCTAGGAATTTACCCAAGGGATACAGAAATGCTGATGCATAGGAGCACATGTACCCCAATGTTCATAGCAGCACTCTCCACAATAGCTAAAACATGGAAAGAGCCTAAGTGTCCATCAACAGATGAATGGATCAAGAAGATGTGGTTTATCTATACCATGGAATACTCCATGGCAATGAGAAACAATGAAATCTGGCCATGTGTAGCAACATGGATGGACCTTGAGGGTGTTATGCTGAGCGAAATAAGTCAGGCAGAGAAGGACAAATATCATATGTGTGCACGTATAGGAGGATTAGGAGGAACTTAACAGAGGACCAAGGGGGAGAAGAAGGGCGGAAATGGTGGGGGAAAGGGAGAGAGGCAAACCATGAGAGACTCTTGAATGCTGACAAAAACTGAGGACTGGTGGATGTGGGGGGAGGAGGGGTGGGCATGGAGGAGAGCACTTGTGGGGATGAGCACTGGGTGTTATGTGGAAACTAATTTGACAATAAACTATTTGTAAAAAAAAAAAAAAAAGAGAGAGAGAAATGTATATGGGGTGCCTGGGTGGGCTCAGTTGGTTAAGCATCTCACTTTGGCTCAGGTCATGATCTCACGGTTGGTGGGTTTGAGCCCCGCATCGGGCTCTGTACTGACAGCCAGCTCAGTGCCTGGAGCCTGCTTCTAATTCTGTGTCTCTCTCTCTGACCCTCCCCTGCTCACGCTGTCTCTATCTCTCTCTCAAAAATAAATAAAACATTAAAAGAGAAATGTATAGATATATGCACTAAAGACACATTCATAATAGCTTTGTTGATAATCATCCAAAACTGAAAATAATCCAAATGCCCATCAACAGAGTGGATAAATGTGGTATATTCACATAATAGAATATTATACAGCAAAAAAAGAGAATGAGCTATTGTTTCAAGGCACAATACGGCTGAATCTCACAGACGTGCTAAAAGCGGTGGATGTGCCCTGTCTGTGCTCTCTTTCCTCATCTGCCAGCTAAATAACAAGGACTCCAAGGATCTAAAAGAGGGTAGAGCCGCAAAATAGAGCTTAGGGAACCCTGAATGGTGACATGAATGCTGGTCAGGAATACCCACTTTGTACTGTAACAGGAGGGACGATGACTTTTTGTGTTAAGTCATGGCGAATTTGGGGTTAATCTGTTTCAGCAGCCAGCGTGACTTATTCTTGGTGGCACATGCGCAATGTGGAATTAAGCAGTAACAGGTGATACCACCAGAATGTGCTAGAGAAGCTCATAAGATAAAGGGTCCATGAGGAGCTGGTGTTATCAGGAAAGGCCTCTCCCCCTTTATAAATGGAGGTGGGAATTGGGTAACTCAAGGGAGAAATCCAGGTAGGGGCAGAGGCCGGGGGGCTAATGCTGATGGAGGGTAGATGGAGTGCATCCGGTTCCTGCATGTGGACGTTGGCTTAGGGGCAGCTTTGGCAGGTGCCCCTGTCATCCACTGAGTGATCTTAGAAGAGAAAGGTCAATGGCTATTCTTTCCTCAGTAGATCTGCAGCGCACAATTTGAAATGACATACTCAACCTACACATTCAGGGCAGTTTCTAGTGAGATGTATGTAATTCCTTTCCTCTGACAACATGCTCCATTATCTTCTGTTTAGTAATCATCTACTTTTAAGAGAATTTAGGAAGCCCGATGAATAGATTAACATTTCTTTCCTTGAACTCCCAGATGTTCTGACCAGATTCCAACTTCTAGTCAATGTTCCCAGCCCGTCACCAGAGCTGTCTGGTAATTTTCTAATCCTCACTGGGACATTCCTATTTCCTGCTGAGAACTAAGAAAACAGCAGTGCTCTCCTGAAGGGTGGTAGGTCACAGCCCTGAGGCCTGGGATCTCCATTTTAGGAGAAGTGTTCACACGAGTGTAAAGCTCTGAGAAGAAATGGGCCTGTCAATCTCCCGGGAAAGAATACGAGAACCCACCATAAGGATTTTGCTGCATTCCTCAGCAGTACAGGGCTGTCTAGGAAGTTCATTTTGATTCAAAAATATATCAAAGTGAAAGTAATGTATGAGTGAGTGTGTGAAATAGATCTGAGAAAAAGGCAAATGTAAAGAAGTGGGGGAGATAAAGAGAGAGGTCCAAGGCAAATAGCTTTCTTTCCTTGCAAAAAGACCTCTTGGGTACCCTTGATGTTTTTTATTGTGGGAATAGTCAAACAACAAAAATAGAGAAATTGTGTAATGAACCACTACATACCTGTCATCTGATTTCAACAATATCAGTCTTTTTCACCTATCTGCTCTTCTGTTTTTTACACTACAGCTGGAATTGGCAAACTATGACCCCGTGGCCACAAACTATGACTATGGCCACATCCAACTTGTCTCTTGTTTTTATACATAAAGTTTTATTGGAACACAGCCCCACCCTTGTGTGTGTGCATTATCTATACCTGTTTTCCCATCACAGAAAGGCTAAGTAAATTGTGACTGAGATCAAGCAGCCTAGGAAATCGAAAATATTTGCTATCTGATCTATCGCAGAAGAAATTTACCAGCCCCCACACTAGAGTATTTTAAAGCAAATACTAGATGTCATATCACTTCATCTGTAAATGCTTCAATATGAATATCTAAAAATAAGAGCTGTGGAACATCTGGGTGGCTCAGTTGGTTAAGCATCTGACTCTTGATTTTGGCTCAGGTCATGATGTCATGGTTCCTGAGTTGGAGCCCCACATCGGGCTCTGCGTTGACAGTGCAGAGCCTGTCTGGGATCCTGTCTCCCTCTCTCTATGCCCCGCTGTCAAAAATAATTACATAAACATTAAAAAAATAAAAATAGGGGTGCCGGGGTGGATTAGTCAGTTAGTTTTCCGGCTTTGGCTCAGGTCATGATCTCACAGTCCATGGGTTCGAGCCCTGCATTAGGCTCTGTGCTGACAGTTCAGAGCCTGGATCCTGCTCAGATTCTGTGTCTTCCCCCCTCTCTCTGTCCCTTCACTGCTTGCTCTCTGTCTCATCTCTCAAAAAAATAAAATAAAGACATAAAAAATTTTTAAAAATAAAAAAATGAAGATAAGAGCTTTATTAAGGCCATATTAATAAAATAATTATTGTATCTGGAAAAAATTAACAACTCAATTTAATCTAATACCTTATTTGTATTTAAAATTCTTTTATTATCAAGGTGCCTGGGTGGCTCAATCAGTTGACTGTCTGACTCTTGATTTCAGCTCAGGTCATGATCCCACGGTTCATGGGATCAAGCCCTGTGTTGGGCTCTATGCCAGCAGCATAGAGCCTGGAGCCTTCTTGGATTCTCTCTCTCTCCTTGCCCCCACCTTCCCTGTCCATGCCTTCTCTCTCTTTCAAAATAAATAAACATAAAAATAAATAAAAACCCTTTATTATCTTAAAAACATGTCTTTACAATTGCCTTTTTCAAATCAAAATAAGGCTTACACATTGTACTTAGTTAATATGTCTAAGTATCTCTTTTTTTGAGGGAGAGAGAGAAAGAGAGGGCACAAGTGAGCAAGAGAAAGAGAGAGAATCCTAGGAGGGGCAGAGGGAGTAAGAGAGAAAGAGAAGCGGGCTCACCCAAAACGGGGCTTATGCTCACCCAAAGTGGGGCTTGAGCTCACCCAATGTGGAACTCATACTCACAAACCATGAGATCATGACCTGAGCTAAAGTTAGGTGCTTAATAACTGAGCCACTCAGTCACCCCATCTCTTAAGTATCTCTTAATCCACTTTAATTTCTCCCTCACCACCCCTTGTTCCACCTTCTTTAATGACATTTATTTATTGAAGGCATCAGGTCATTTGTCTCATGGAATCCCCACATTCCGGATATGGCTGGTGGCATCCTCACTTGTACCATTGAACATGATCAGAGTGCGTTTTTGTGTCTGGGGATGTGAGGTGATATAGAGAATTTCCCCTTACCTTTTCTGGAGGTGGGGTGTGGAAAATTGTGGAATGAGAAATCAGTCGAATTAGACCCAGTTCTACCCTTCTGGGATGTAAAGGAGAGAATCAATTATAGTTACATTTAGGGCTCTTGTAATATAAGCCAGACCCAGGAAGGAATCAAATGTTCCTTCACTCCACTCTGTTGGAGCTTATGTTGCTCAAGCCATGAGAATAAAATTATATTAACCCAAGGAACAACAGTAGAGTAATAAAAGTAAGAAACACAATGCTTTCTAGAACAATACACCATTTATGAAAATTAGAAGTCCAAAAGAAATCAACACAATCCTATCTACTTGACAAGGACCCAGGGCTCTTGATGGACCCACAATGAACCCTCAAGTGGGTGCCTATGGGGAGGAGGCAGGAAAGGGAGAGACTACTGATGAGGAAGAGGAGAGACAAGCAAGAGAGGAGTGGGGAGTGCACTGACCGTTGGTGGTGGGTTGCCCTGAACTGGAGAGAATGACTCAACTCTGCACCAAAACAACCAACCCTGAGGGGTTCTTTTACTTATGTGAGATTAAACTGTGTGGCTGCCAAGAAAATCCAGTGCTCATTTTGGAGCCACTTGCCAGTTGTTTTTGAAAAGTGGTGAATGAAGGTACTGGGGTGGCTCAGTCAGTTAAGTGTCCAACTTTGGCTCAGGTCATGATCCCGCAGTTCGTGAGTTCGAGCCCTGCGTCGGGCTCTGTGTAGACAGCTCAGAGCCTGGAGCCTGCTTCAGATTCTGTGTCTCCCTCTCTTTGCCCCGCCCCCTCTTACAAAAATAAGGCAACACTAAAAAAAAAAACTCTTTTAAGTTAAAAAAAAAGGTGGTGAATGACCTGTCACCCCTCTGGCTCGTGAGGAGACTGAACTGAAGTGGGATCCTTCACTGGGGGGCCACCGTGCCCCAGCAGAACGACCTTCACCAGCAGACAAGGTCCCAGGAGAGAGCTTGCGCAGTGGGCAGGGGCAGTGGGCATTCCTGCAAAGAAGGGAATGTGGAGTACAAAGAAGTTGAGAGAAAGCAACACCATAGACAACCTTCTTTTGAAGACCTAGGTCTGCAGCTGTTATTATGGGTTGAATTGTGTCCTTCCCCCAAAAAGATATACGTGGAGGCCTAACCCCTGCACCTCCACATATGACCTTATTTGGAGATAAGGACTTAACAGAGGTAACCAAGTTAACAAACATAAGGTCCTCAGGAAAGTTCTAATCCACTAGGACTGGCATCCTTATAAAATGGAGGGATGTGAGACACGAGCATAAGGAGAACACGATGTGAAATTGTAGTTATGCTGCCACAAGCCAAGTGTCTAGCACAGAGGCCTGGCACAGATCCTGCCCTCAAGACTTCAGGGGAGCAGGGCCCTGCGGACACCCTGATTTTGGACTTCTAGCCTCCAGAACTGGGACGTGACACATTTCTGTGGTTCTGAGTCACTCAGTCTGTGGTACTCTGTTGTCACAGCTCTGGGAAACCACTTACTCCAGGAACGCTTTTCCCCTGTGTTGTGTGAGAGGGTGACGGCGCTGTATAGTTAGCACCTTTGCTCATCCCATGGTTTCCTGCCCTTCGAAGAACCAGCTGACCGACCACTGATGACTGACGCACCTCCTTGGCAGCCCAAGGGAGATGCAGCAGGCAGTTTACAAGCAGAGAATGCTTCAGGCACTCTGCCGGGACACTGGTCAAGTGCCACATCCTATGAGGCTGGGTCAGTTTCTAGATCCAATCATCAAAGGTTATTGGCAGTGACAGGGACTCATGGGACTGTCAGGGGAGAAGATTCCTCTGGTCACAAAAAGAGCAATTGCCGGGCGCCTGGGTGGCTTAGTCGGTTAAGCGTCCGACTTTCGCTTAGGTCATGATCTCACGGTTCGTGGGTTCGAGCCCCGCGTCGGGCTCTGTGCTGACTGCCAGCTCAGAGCCTGGAGCCTGTTTCAGTCTGTGACTCCCTCTCTCTCTGACCCTCCCCTGCTCACGCTGTCTCTCTCCTAGAAAAAAAAAAAAAAAAACAAAAAGAGCGATTGCCGGATTGCTGACCTCAAAGTTATAAGGGATGATGAGGTAGAAAGGAGGGAGGCTGCCATACTTGTGTAACATAAAGTTACACCCGGACCCCAGAGTGTCTTGACCTAAAATTCTCACAGCTGGACTTACAAAGCTGGAGAATAGGCAGGAAGTTATAGATCTGTGTGTGTTTTGTGTGTGTGTATGTGTGTGTGCTCATGTGGGAGTGACTTTTATCAAGTAAAGGCAGACATCAGGATGCAGGGAAGGGCAATTCATATGAAAAATATTCAGAGACATTTAGAAGGAAATATGATAAAGAAGGTGCAAAAGTCATGACCTTTCACCCTTGAACCAGAGTCTAAGGAAGGAGCACACTGAATGAATCAAACAAGGTGGTGCAGATGGACCCATTCTGGAGACCGCAAGCTCCTCAGAGGCAGGGGTCATGACCTTGACCGTCTGGGATTACTGGGTGCACTGCTCTCTAGGAGACTAGGATGCCTAGGCAGGCCTGGAAACTAAAGGACAGCAAGAATGTGTTGTTTTGATCTGCTGCCATCACCCCTACACCCTCCTCCCCACTGCTTTGAAGGCAGGGGCATGCCTCCTTTGGGGGAGCTCCATGTCATCCCGGTGGGGCTGCCTAGCACAATCCCCTGCCTTCCTCTCTCTACAGCCCAAGAGGTGGGCATGAAATCCAAGCCCAGCCAACAGAGCCCTTCTTGGGAGTTATGTCTTCTTAGTTTTTAAATTTTTTTTTTTTAATGTTTTATTTCTAGGAGAGAGAGAGACAGCATGAGCAGGGGAGGGTCAGAGAGAGAGGGAGTCACAGACTGAAACAGGCTCCAGGCTCTGAGCTGGCAGTCAGCACAGAGCCCGACGCGGGGCTCGAACCCACGAACCGCGAGATCATGACCCAAGCGAAAGTCGGACGCTTAACCGACTAAGCTACCCAGGCGCCCCTTAGTTTTAAATTTTTTAAACGTTTGTTTATTTTTTGAGAGACAGAGCATGAACAGGTGAAGGGCAGACAGAGAAGGAGACACAGAAACCCAAGCAGGCTCCAGGCCCCAAATTGTCAGCATGGAGCCGATGCGGACCTTGAACCCACAAACCATGAGATCATGACCTGAGCTGAAGTCGAACGCTTAACTGACTGAATCTCTCATGTCGTCCCTGGGATTTATGTCTTCTAAAGCAGGAAGTTCTTTTCTTCCTTAGTAATGGCAAACTGGCATGATGTGAGCCTAGAGCTGCCTGTGGCCATGTTGAGCCTGGCCCAGCAACCAAGTCTGGGGCCCTGCAGGGTAGTAAGAATGCTGATAACAACATATAGGCCGCTCAGTTCTGTCCCTGGCCCACATATGGACCCATGTCTGAGACCTAAGGAGAAAGAGGGCTGTGAGTAAAAACAGTTTACTTCCATAAACTCTCTGTAAAACTATAGGAGAAGGGCAGCACATTGGAGAGAAGAAAAGCATCTTTCTGCCACGTCATCACAGAGCAGCTCCTCCCTTTGGTCCAGTGAGTTCCTCAGAAGCAATACTTGAGGGCAATGTCTGGTGGGAAACTTTGGTGCTTGGCCATGGGCGCTGACCCCTGGTGGCAACATGGTGCCTGGCTGGAAATGGTGGTATCTCAGGAAGCATTACCAGTACTCACAAGAGACAGCAAAACAGCACTGGGAAACATACTTTTCGTTTTCCTGTAGGGGTGGCGGGAACGGTTAATTGAGAGAAGATCTCAGGTCCAGGTCTTGCTTCAGCAGAAGAGACAAGAGCAGTGAGGTCCAACGATTACTCTTGCTGTGTTCTCTTGAATTTATGGGTTGAGGTGGCCTGGGAAACTCAGGTACAGGGGGGCACCCCAATAAAGCTAGGCCACCTTGTAGCCCGTGTTTAGCTGCACAACTTGCCCCCATAACCTGGAGATTTAGAAATAACAGTAAGTGTTTAATATCTTACATAAGTCAAATATTTAGGAGTGGCTTAGTTGAGTGGCTCTGGCTCAGTGATCTCTCATAATGTTACAGCAAGCTGTTGGCCAGGGTTATAGGATCTACCTCCTCACTGAGGCTTGAGGATCCACTTCTAGAAGGCTCACTCATATAGCTGGCAAATTATATTGGCTGTTGGCAGTGGGGGTGAGGTGGGGTGACGCTCCATTCTCCCACATGGAGTTTATTATCATAGGATTGTTTGAATATCCTCACAACATGGTAGGTGACTTATCCGACAAGTGATCCAATAGAATGAGGTAGAAGTTGCAATGTCTTTTAGGATATAGCCTCAGATGTTCCCCTCCTTCCTTTCTACCATTTCCTATTGTGACACAGCTTGTCTCTACTCCATGTGGGAGGGGACCCCTCAAAGGCGTGGACACCAGCAGGCCAGGCTCACTGACAGCCTTCTTGGAGGGGGCTACTACAGCCTGTCTCGGCATGAAACCAAGTTCAACAGGAGCCCCAGGCTCACACCCCAAAGCACTGGAGTACCTTGCAGAGTGCCCGGCGGCAGTTTCTAAGTTCCTCTTCATGCGTCTGTCTCCAAAGTCACACTTCGTCACAGTAGCTACTCTCCAAAATCTCCCTTCTTCCAACTTACCCAAATCTTGGTATCCCTTCTGTCCCCCCAACTCCACCCCACCTCAGCTGTGTAGATCAAGCCAACCTCTCCCAATTCTTAACTCCCCCCTCTACCTTGAAGCTTGGAAACCAGGTAGGGAGTCATAGATGCTCTTGAGTGGGGCATAGAAGGTGGAGGAAGAGGAAAGGCAGGGAAGAAGTACCTGTTAACATTTCATGTTTATATCACATTTATGCCCTAAGTGCCTAGCACAGCGCCTACAACATGGTAGGTGCTCAAGAAATGTTGGCGAATTAATGGATGATGATCATTTGCAAATTCTAAATGAAAATGCTAGTATTCAGTGGTAATATTATAGCAATAAGTTTCCATATAGAACACAAAAGTGGGGCACCTGGGTGGCTCAGTTGGTTAAGTGTCCATCTCTTGATTTCAGCTCAGGTAATGATATCACGGTTCATGAGTTCAATCCCTGCATTGGGTTCCATGCTGACGGTACGGAGCCTGCTTGGGATTCTCTCTCTTCCTCTCTTTCTGTCCCTCTCCTACTCACTCTCTCTGTCTCTAAATAAATAAATAAGATTTTTAAAAAAGAACACAAAAATGATATGGTACTATCTTGTTTAAAAATGTGCATGAGGGACGCCTGGGTCGCTCAGTCAGTTAAACGTCCAACTTCAGCTCAGGTCATGATCTTACAGTTTGTGGGTTCGAGCCCCGTGTCAGGCTCTGTGCTGACAGCTAGTTCGGGGCCGGGAGCCTGCTTCAGAGTCTGTATCTGCCTCCCTCTCTGACCATTCCCTGCTCATGCTGTCTGTCTCTCTCTCAGAAATAAATAAGACATTTAAAAAATGTGCATGAGAGGGGCACCTGGTTAGCTCAGTCAGTAGAGCATGCAACTCTTGATCTCAGGGTTGTAAGTCTGAATACCACATTGGGTATAGAGCTTACTTAAAAAGAAAATCTTTAAAAAAGGTTCA
Source organism: Proteles cristata cristata (assembly GCA_017311185.1). NCBI lineage: Eukaryota > Metazoa > Chordata > Mammalia > Carnivora > Hyaenidae > Proteles > Proteles cristata. The sequence goes on along the minus strand of JAESUZ010000388.1, from coordinate 674,861 downwards.
TGATAAGAGTATATAATGTCGCTTTTCTGTATATGCATTTTTTGTGTTCTCCTCTGAATAAGCTTCTTGAAAGTAGGATCTGTGTTTTGTCACTGTGTCCCCAAAGCCTGACAATGCCTGGCTTGCATAGGCAAGAGTTTGTTAAACACTTATAATGTATGCCAGATACTTCTCCAAGGCCAATACATATATTAACTCACTTAATTCTTAGAGTGACCTGATGAGGTGGGGTTATATTATTATCTTCCCCATTTTTCAGATGAGAAAATGAGGCACATGGACGTTAGGTAGCTTGCTGGAGGGCCCAAAACAAGAGCTAGAATTTGGACCAGGACGATCTGGTTCTGCGCTCTGTGACCACCCTTCCTACCACATCTACAGACTTTGTGGACTTGAATTAAAGTTGAATGAGGAGATCTGTTAGACCTCTTCCAGGGAAAGCCTGTAAATCTATATAAGACACATCTAGAAAACCACGAAAGAAGTCCTGAAACCACCAATGTGCTTGAAGGTGACTCAATGAGAGAAGAGAGGAAGTTGCAATGCTTCTGAAGGTAGTTGTTTTAGCGAAAGATGAAATGTGTCTGAAAAATCAATAAGCACACAAAGGATTTTTTAGGGCAGTGAAAATGCTCTGTGTGATACCGTAATGATGGGTACATGTCATGATGCATTTGACCAAGCCCATCGAATGCACAGCACCAAGAATGAAGCCTCATGTAAACTATGGACTTTGGGTGATTACCATGTGTCAGTATACATTCGTCACTTGTAACAAATATGTAATTCTGGTCAGGGATGTTGACGATGCAGGAGCCTATGCCTGTGTGTAGCCAGGGGGTAACTGGAAATCTCTAAACTTTCCTCTTAATTTTGCTGCGAACTTAAAGTGGCTCTTAAAAATAAAGTTTAGGGGTACCTGGGTGGCCCAGTTGGTTAAGCCTCCGCCTCTTGATTTTGGCTGAGGTCAAGATCTCATGATTCGTGGGTTCGAGCCCCAGGATGGGCTCCGTGCTGACAGCATGGAGCCTGCTTGGGATTCTCTCTCCTCTCTCTGCCCTCCCCTGCTTACACTCTCTCTCAGAATAAATATACTTTAAAAAAAAGTTAAAAACTTATCAGCAGGAAAAGGAAATCAATGAACACAAATAAAGCCAAGCAGTGGTGTTCACATTAGCATCACAATGGAAACCCAGCTGGAGCAAGAGGCTTTCAATCTGTCCAGTTTCACCACCACCCCCTTCCCGCCTGCTGTGGCCAGAGCAGGGTGAATATTTGGCTGATGCTGGGTCCATCACAGGGTATAGTTCTGGGCGTCACAAAGCTCTGGTGTGTCAGATTCATGTTCAGTCTCCTCAGGAAATTACTGTTTGAGTGAAAAAATTTTAAAATCACCATGGAAATCAGGAAGCAACACTCTTACTGAGGAACCAACAAATGGAAAGTTTTATAAAATAAGTAACACGGCTCATGTTTTAGCACCAGGATTTGCGGTGTCTCCCCCATGGTACACAGTTAATGTCCACTTTGTTTCATACCACATAAGAGTAATTTTAGCCTTCAGAATTTTGAAACTGCATAATTATTGGAGAAGCTTAAAAAGAATGAGAACATAATGATTTCCCATGTAAGTAAAGAATTTGCAGAGCTGAGGCAAAGGAAAGCAGAGTTCTGGAAATGAGAGGCGGTGTAGCACCAGGGAGGATCTGGGCGGGCATCAGGACACATGGCTTTGAATTTCAGTTCTGCTATTTGCACACTTGGCCTTTCTGCAGGACACTGAACCTCTCTGAGTCTTACTTTCTTCATCTGGAAGTTGAGAAGGTTGCCCCAGAAGGTCCTTAAGGACCCACCCAGCCCTAGGTCTGAAGCCAGGGGAAATGTGGTGTGGTTAAAGGTTATGGTGCCAACTTCCACACGGTTCATGTACACAGAGAAACCCACGTGAAGTGTTCTGTTTGGAGAGGCAGCCCTTGCCAACGCGGGGCAGCCGAATCATCTGCAAGGGAGACGCCTTGGAATGTGGCAGTGCATCCCAGGAGGGGAGAAGATATGAGTGTGTGTTTGAAGGGGCCAATCTGCCATGCCAAGCACCCACCAGTCTTCCCTCCGCCCTGGTTCTTTGAATTCTTCCTCCCTCTTTATTATATGTAATTTTTTCTAAACATCTCAAATCCTCTTATGGAACGGAGCGGGAACAGAAGCAGATTCCTTAAAAACAATCCTTAAAACTGAGTTGCTTCAAACTACCATGACAGTATCATAGACCCAGCAATGGCGCATCTGGGGCTCTATCTGGAAGAACTGAAAGTGGAGACTTGAACAGAGAGCGTGCACAGCCATGCTCGCAGCTGTATTACCCACAATAGCCAAAAGGTGCAAACACCCAAATGATGTCCATCAACAGACACATGGATAAGCAGAGTATATATGATGGAATAGTGTTCAGCCACAAAACAAGAATGAGATTTTGATACATGCTGAGACTTGTATAGACCTTGAAACTATGATGTCAGAGAAAATAAGCCAGACAAGGAAGGGCAAAGAGTGTCTGATTCCACTTATGTGAGAGACTGAGATTAGGCCAATTCATAGAGACAAAAAAATAGAGGAGAGGTTTCCAGGGGCTAACGGGGAGGAGAAAGGGGAGTTGTAGTTTAGCAGGCATAGAGTTTCTGTAGAAGCTGATGAAGACATTGAGTATAGACAGTGATGATGGCTACCAGCGCTGAGGGTGTATTTAGTGCCACTGCTCGTATATTCATCTGTGGCTAAAATGATAAATATTATGGGGCACCTGCCTGGCTCAGTCAGTTAAGCGTCTGACTCTTGATTTCAGCTCAGGTCACGTTCTCACATTTGTGAGATGGAGCCCCATGTCAGGCTCTGTGCTGACAGTGTGCATAGAGTCTGCGTGGGAATTCTCTCTCTCACACTTGCTCTTCCTCCACCCTGCTCGCATTCTCTCTCCCTCTCAAAATGAATAAAACTTTAAAAATGATAACTATTGTGTTATGTATATATAGCCACAATAAGAACTTTATTTTTTTGTATGTTTTTTAATGTTTTAGAGTAGACTCCATGCATAACCTGGGGCTTGAATTGACGACCCTGAGATCCAGAATCACATGCTCTATTGACTAAGCCCAGCCAGGCACCCCAATAAAAACATTTTTTAAAATGTTTGTTTATTTTTGAGAGAGAGTGTGAGAGGGGGAGGGCAGAGAGGGGCGGGGGACAGAGGATCTAAAACAGCTCTGCACTGACAGCACAGAGCCTGATGTGGGGTTTGAACTCACGAGCCATGAGATCATGACCTGAGCCGAAGTCAGGCACTTAACTGACTGAGCCACCCAAGACCTCCCCCCACCCTCCCAATAAAAAATATATATATATATATTTTTTTTTTAAGGAATGAGTTGCTTTTTGTGCTTCTGTTAAAAACTTTATTTTTGGGGCGCCTGGGTGGCTTAGTTGGTTAAGCGTCCGACTTTCGCTTAGGTCATGATCTCACGGTTCGTGGGTTCGAGCCCCGCGTCGGGCTCTGTGCTGACTGCCAGCTCAGAGCCTGGAGCCTTTTTCAGTCTGTGACCCCCTCTCTCTCTGACCCTCTCCTGCTCATGCTGTCTCTCTCTCTGTCTCCTAGAAATAAATAAAACATTTAAAAAAAAAAAAAAAACTTTATTTTTTTGTATATAAATGGGCTCTCCATAAAGTGAAAAAATGAAAAGAGAGGCAGCTACTTAATAATGAAATCCGACCGGAAATCGCAGTAACCGAGACATGTGTGTGCTAGTGTTTGTGTGGTTTTGGGAAGATGTGAGGAGGACACGGATTTTAGAAAGAAGCAGAGAAAGTCAGAAAGACAAAGAGAAAGCCGAAGACCTAGTGGAGGGAGCACCTTTCTCACTCACCAGGCCAAGTCTCCAGACTCCTCAGATTACACAACACCCAGTTTGCTCCTGACCCAGCAGCTGTGACGGAGTGAAAGGTTGTCTCTAATCCTTCCCCCAGAGAAGTTTTGTCCATATTCTTCCAGAGCTTTTCTGCTCCTATTATCTTGATAGGTTTTCAAATAGGTACATTTCTCTTTTTTTTTACATTTTTTAAAATGTTTTTTTATTTTTTAAAATGTTTTTATTTATTTCTGAGAGAGAGTGACATAGCGCGAGCAAGAGAGGGTCAGAGAGAGAGGGAGACACAGAATCTGAAGCAGGCTCCAGGCTCTGAGCTGGCTGTCAGCACAGAGCCCGATGCAGGGGCTTGAACCCATGAACCATGAGATCATGACCTGAGCTGAAGTCAGACGCTTAACCAACTGAGCCACCCAGGCGCCCCATCAAATAGGTACATTTCGTCCCCAGATACTAGACCCTGAAGAGAATCGGGAATGATTTTGTGTCTCCACTCAGCACCACCATTGCTTGCATAACCTCTGTGACTTAATTTCCCCATCTGTACTATACAGGTCAACTCACTGTTTCCTTTGAACAGCAGTGACTCCTTTTTTTTTTTTTTCTAATGTTGTATTTATTTTTGAGAGAGAGACAGAGTGCAAGCAGGGGAGAGGCAGAGAGAGAGGGATGCACAGAATCTGAAGCAGGCTCCAGGCTCTGAGCCATCAGCAGACTGTGATGAGAGGCCCGAACCCACAAACTGTGAGATCATGACCTGAACTGAAGTCAGATGCTCAACCAACTGACCCACCCGGGCGCCCCTGAATAGCAGGGACTCCTTAAATGTGCCCAGGGACTGGCAGCTTAGAGAACACTCAGGCAGGCTGTGCCCCCAGAAGCAGCTCTGTTTTGTCCTTTGCTGAACCCCCTGCCCAAAAGCAGTGGTGCCACATAGTAGACATAGGACAATACTGCCTGAATCCCTGACTTGGGCTTGTCTTATTTAGTCCTCAGGGCAATGCTGTGAGGTACTTTTCTCCTCATTTTACAGATGAGAGAACTGAGTCTCAGCAAGACTGAGGAATTTACCCAAAGATCTGGGATTATTTGCACAGGTTATTTGGCTACAAGCCCACTGACTAAGAGGTACATCAAAATAAATTTTATTTTTTCCATTGATTTATTTTCGTTCAAGTGGATTTTTATTTAAGATATAGAAGTCATAAGTTTTATATCCTCAAGCTTGATTTGTCTTAAAAAGTTTTAAACTTTTTATTTAAAAAAATTTTTAATGTTTTACATACTTTTGAGAGAGAGAGAGACAGCATGAGCAGAGGAGGGGCAGAGAGAGGGAGACACAGAATCTGAAGACAGGCTGCAGGCTCTGAGCTGGCTGTCAGCACAGAGCCTGACGTGGGGCTCGAACCCACAAACCGTGAGATCGTGACCCGAGCCGAAGTCGGATGCTTAACTAACTGAGCCACCCAGGCACCCTTTAAGCTTACTCTTTAAATAGCCATGCAGGTACATGAAACGAATACTTTGAGCCTTTGGGATGATGCTATTGTCTCCTGTTATTCCCCTGTTCTCCTGCCCATTTCTTTCCTTGCCTCGTGTTTCCCTTCCCTCTGCTTTTGTCCTTACCTGGCACACAGCTCTCGGCTCTTCCAGCCATTTGAGGATCCCCCTGTGGAGCCTCACCCTCCTCTCCAAATGGCTGTGAAATAAGTCCTTCCAAACGCTCAAGTTCGCTCCCAGGAGGAGTTCTCACAAACACAACGTGTTCTGTCCCAACACCTTGCAGCAATATGGTTATGCCCTTTCTAGACCAGGCCGGCCCACTAGTCAAAATGGGATTTGTGAGCTGAGGGGAGTTCCAGGCTCCTATGGTCTTTCTTCCCAGTATATGACTCCAAGCCCATGGTTAGAAGTCCCTCTGTACTTATTAGTAATGGGACAAATTGATGTCATATGCCTCCTAATATAATGCCCTGAAAAGAGTACTGTTTTTTTGTGGGATTCCTGCCCCAAATATATAAACCACAAGGAAGCATCGGACAAATTCAAACTGAGGGGCATGTCATAATGTAAGTAGCCAGTGCTCTTCAAAACTGTCAAGATCTAGAAAGAAGAGGAAGGTCTGAGGGAATGTTCTAGATTGGAATAGACTGAAGGAACATGACAACTGAATGCAACTGGGGTCCCAGTTTGGATGCTGGGCCTGGAAGTGACATAATTAGGATAATCAGTGACATGTGAATGGGGTCTGTGGATTAAATGGTATTATTGAATCAGTGTCAGTGTCCTGATGGTCATGTTTGTACAGCGCTTATGTAGGAGTCTGTCTTGGACCGGGGGGCTGGGGGGAGTGGACATGCACTCAGGTATTAAGTGGGGGGAACAGTCCCTCTGCCTCTGAGTGCAGGATAATAGCAAAGTGGGTAAGAGAACAGGCTTTGAGATACAATACACCTGACTCGCAATGCTGTCAAATGGGGCCTGTGTCCCCATCTGTAAAGGTGCAAATACTGCACCTACTTCACAGGATATTTTAAGAATTTGATGTGATCCTGTGCGTAGGGAGTGTGGCCTCACGCCTGGCACCCAGAAAGCCCTCCACACACTCTAGCTGTTTTCATGGCCTGCACGCGTTTCAAGGCGATAAACAACTTCTATTGTACAGTCACTGGCTTTCCAGCTTTGTGGCTGGGACCCTCCGTGATTCCCTCCCACTGCTCTGCTTTGAGAACATGTCACCATCATCACGGGCATTGTTGTCTTTGGGACTGGCCACTGGTCAGAATTATTTTCTGTGGCCTAAATGCAGACTCCCAAGTTAAGTGCTGAGGTCTGAAGGAAAGCTCTGGCACCGAGCCCTTGTTTCACGATTGGGGTGTCCTTTTCTTACAGTGGCATGCTGGGACCAGCTTCTATCTCTTCCTGAACAGCCAGAGGCTTGATTGAATTTCCTCTGGGCCTCCAGAGGGCATGACTCTGGATCCGGAGGTGATCCGTCTAACTGTCCTTGTTTCGGAAGACCTGGAAAGCAGCTAATTACTCCTGGCCAGCAGCTTCTTCCTCAAAGCTGGCCATCAATTTCCCTTCAATGTGGGCAGGTCCATGTGGGAGGTCAGATCCTTGATGGTCTGGGTGTGTACTTGCTGAGACAGGAAGTAGCATCTTTCCAGGCCAGATATTAGAGGGTGTGATTGGGACCCTGTCTGCTTTATCACCTGAAGCACCTGTTCAGGAAATCATGGGCAGGTGTGTCCCTAGATGAGACAGGGGGTGTTCAGTTTTCATAGGTTTGACAGCAAAGTCTTCATTATAATTTTAATCTTCACCCTCTTTAGGGACCCTGCCTTTCAAGTATCAAATCATTTCAAATTTTTTTTTAATGTTTTATTTATTTCTGAGAGAGAAAGGGAGATACAGAATCTGAAACAGGCTCCAGGCTCTGAGCTAGCTGTCAGCACAGAGCCTGACGCAGGGCTTGAACCCACAAACCGTGAGATCATGACCTGAGCCAAAGTCGGACACTTCACCGACTGAGCCACCCTGGCACCCCTCAAATCATTTCAATAAAAAATCTGGGGGGGACACCTGGGTGGCTCCGTTGGTTAAGCAACCAACTCTCAATTTTGGCTCATGTCATGATCTCAAGGTTTGTGAGATGAGCCCCGTGTCCAGCTCTGCGTTGGCAGCACAAAGCTTGCTTGGGATTCTCTCTCTCTTCCTCTCTCTGCTCCCCCCTCCCAGCTTACTCTCTCTCCAAATAAATAAATTTAAAACATTTTTTTGTACTAACTCTTGAGACAAAATTATTTAAGCATTTATTATCTCAAGATTTCTACTGATTAGCAATTCAGACCAGATACAGTGACGACCAGTACAGCTCTTCTCTGCTCTATGATGTCTAGTGCTTCAGACTGCGGTTGTTGGTGAAGGCTGGGGGCTGGAGTCATTCAGAGGCTCCTTTATTCACATGTCCTCTGATTGAGGCTGGTTGCCAGCTGGGGGCCTTTTGGCAGGAGCATCCATACATGACTTCTCCATGTGGCCTGGGCTTCCTCACAGCATGGTGGCTTTTGCCCAAGGCAAGTGCCCAGAGGAAGAGAGAGAGCAAGGTGAACGCCTTTTATTGCCTTTTATGACCTAGTGTATTAGAGTTCTTGAGAGAAATAGAACCAATAAGAACCAACTCTGTAATTCCAAACGGCAAGTTCAAAATCTGCAGAGTGGCCAGCAGGCTGGAGACCCAAAAAGCCAATGCTGTAGTTCAAGTCCAAAGACCACTGGTTGCAGAATTCCCCCTTGCCTGGGGGACATCAGTATTTTGTTCTATTTGAGTCTTCAACTGGTTGGATGAGGCTCACCTGCGTTATGGAGAGAAATCTGCTTTACTCCAAGTGTACAGTCTTAAATGTTAATTTCATCCAAAAACCCCATCATAGAAACATCAAGAATAATGCTTGACCAAATATCCAGGCACTGTAATTCAGCCAAGTTGACACACAAAATTAACCATCCCATCTAGTTTCAGAAGTCACACAGCATTACTTCTACCACATTCTATTGGTCAAGGCAGTTACAAAGGTCCACCCAAGTGGGAAGGAACCACCCCCTCAGCCACTGCGCCCCCACCGACCCTGCTCCAAGCTCAATAGAGGAATATCAGTGTCTGGTTGTAAGAAGAGCATGTGGAATGGGGTATACATTGGCGTGGCATCTGGAAAATACAAATGTCACAAACATCTACCTATAATATAGAAGAAAAGGAAACCAGGGGCGCCTGGGTGGCTCAGTCGGTGAAGCGTCCAACTTTGGCTCAGCTCATGATCTTGCGGTTCTTGGGTTGGAACCTGCTTCAGATTCTGTGTCTCCCTGTCTCTCTGCCCCTCTCCCACTTGCGTTCTGTCTCTCTCTCAAAAAGAACATTAAATTTTTTTAAAGGAGAAAGGAAACCAAATTAAAATATGTCTTTCAATTAAAAAATTTTTTTTTTAATTTTTGAGAGAGAGAGAGAGAGAGAAGGAGTAGGGGAGGAGTAGAGAAGGAGACAGAATCCGAAGCAGACTCCAGGCTCCGAGCTTTCAGCACAGAGACCCACTCGAGGCTCAAATTCACAACTTGTGAGATCATGACCTGAGCTGAAGTCGGACGCTTAACCGACTGAGCCATCCAGGTTCCCCTCAAATATGTCTTTCAAAATGTAAGTTCTCGGGTGTGGCTGCACTAGAAGTTATAATGGAGAAGTCACGTGTCGTGCATTTGTACACAACCCCACTAAAGATGTAGACTGCCATAGGTATATTGTCTGGGAAACTCTAAAAACACAGGTGGAGTTGCTGTAGGTAGTATGATTTTCCAAAATGGTGAATACTTAAAATTCTACACAAAAGAAAGTGCAGTTTTCCCCTCTGTTTACATAATAGTTGCATTTCTGCAAGAGGGTGGGTAGTTAAGCTGAGCGTATAAAAGTAGGCAAAAAGCATACTGTGTTCATGTGTAAAATCAAGTTAAGTTTCAAGGCCCAAAGCAGTACATAGTAGATTATTTTACCTATAGAAATGTCTTATGGAACAGTCAGACATTGTGTAGAGTATAGAGTGATTCCTACAGAGCTTTCTACCACATTGGAGAACACTTGGGTCCTCCTGACCTCTCCCTACTAAAAGCCAATGGTGCCCTTCCCAGAGCTCGGAAAAACAAGCCAAGAAAAAAGCCTCCACAAATTTCTAAAACACATTCTGGGGGGTAGTAACACCCCTACTGAGAACCCAGTGCTGTGAAGGAAGAGAACAGAAAAATTCCGAAGATTCCTATGGAGAAAACAAGGAGAAAGTCTGGGGAGTACAGAAAGGAACCGACCAGTGTTAAAACAGAGACAGAAGGCAAAAAGCCCCATGCAACATCTGATGGGTGGGACCGCTGTGTGTGCGTGTTCCCGGGGGGATCGTTCAACTCATTCCAGAGACCCCAGCGGAGGCCCCACCCTGCTCCTTTAGGGCTCCAGCACCAGCCAGGATCAGAGAAGAACCATTTTTCGTGTGTCCACCATCATCTGCATTGAGGGCCCCTAATTTTGTAGGACATTACTCACACTGAAGGTGAAGCATGAGGAAAAGGAGCTGACGGGCCGTACATACAGTGTTCTCTTTTGATCACTTCACCCTAATAGTTGGGCCTCTCTTTGTTTAGAAATGAAAGAAAAATCTTAGGACTACCTAATAAAAACTAGAAACTTCAAAGTGGCCTCATTTCTTTTTAAAATGAGGCTTCATTCAGAAACCTCTATGTCAGACCTAACATACCTTTTAAATTTCTACCCCTGGGCCTTTGCACCCACCATCTGCCCTGTTGGAATGCCATCTCTCCAGCTGGAAGTCTGTGTATCGCCGTCCCACTACCTTCACGAAGTCTGGAGTTCTGAGCCCAGCCCAAGGAGGATTTTCTTCCTCCCTGGCATGACTCTGTCTCTTATGCCTCAGGCACTCATCAGACTCACATGTGCTGTATCTTCTATGAGGCTCCTTTCTCTCATTAGTTACTTTCTTAAGGGTAGTGACTAATGCAGATGCCTATATGTTTCTTTGTATCTCCCCACACCTCCTAGCCCAGTGCCTCCATCAGGGTATAAATATTTTGGATGAATTCAACAGGAATAAAACTCTGTAAATTCTGCCACTTGAACTATGGGAACTTTAACCTCCTGAGGTCAGATCAAGCTTTCACATCACTGAGAATTCATTGCTGACATTTCCAGGGCTTCCCTTCTTGTGAGAGGCTGAACAATTAGCCACTACTTTAGACAACAGGGCATTGATTTTGCCTGAGTGGATATGGGGACTAGCTGCCAAGAAGAGAAAGCTGCAAAAGTCTGAGTCAGGAAGCCACTGGGCAGGTGAAGAAGGCAATCCATCCATCAGCCTTGGCCTTAAGGAGGTGTGGCCTTGAATCTGTCCGAGGAGGAGGAGGAGGACGCCAGTGTGAGGGTCTCTTCAACTTCTGGAAGGGAGCTGTCAAGAATTATCATCCTGCTCCCTGCTCACATTTCCAAGTTTAAATATCTCTGTAAACCATTTCAGACACGGGCAGTGCACCTGTGTGTAGTTTCTCTGCCCCCAAATGGTGAGAATATTCAGAAATCTACTGAATTATAAGAACTTCATTTTAGTTTATTGGAAGGGTGTTTTTGTTTTTGTTTTCTGGATTTGTTTGTTTGTTTTAGGATCATAGGCCTTGGATTTGATGTTTCAAGGGGGTCCATGATCTTGTCCTGTGACCTCGTTCAGTCCTCAGGTTGGGGTTCCTGGGTGACAGTCTCTCGGAGCCTGAACTTTCCCTCCCGGCATTTGTACAAGTGTGTTAAAAAACAATCTGTTTTTTAAAAGTTTGTTTATTTTTATTTTTTAAGATATTTATTTATTTTTGAGGGGCGCCTGGGTGGCTTAGTTGGTTAAGCGTCCGACTTTCGCTTAGGTCACGATCTCGCAGTTCATGGGTTCGAGCCCCGTGTTGGGCTCTGTGCTGATTGCCAGCTCAGAGCCTGGAGCCTGTTTCAGTCTGTGACTCCCTCTCTCTCTGACCCTCCCCTGCTTGCGCTATCTCTCTCTCTTTCCTAGAAATAATAATAAAAGATATTTATTTATTTTTGAGAGAGAGAGAGAGAGAGAGAGAGAATGTGAGTGGTTGAGGGGCAGACAGAGGGGGACAGAGGCTCTGAAGCAGGCTCTGAGCAGAGAGCAATGAGCCCGATGTGGGACTCGAACTCACGAACTGCGAGATCATAACCTGAGCCAAAATCAGACACTTAACCGACTGAGCCACCAGGCACCCCCCCCAAAACAATCTATTTTTTTTTTAATGTTTTATTTATTTCTAGGAGAGAGAGAGACAGCGTGAACAGCAGAGGGTCAGAGAGAGAGGGAGTCACAGACTCTGAAACAGGCTCCAGGCTCTGAGCTGGCAGTCAGCTCAGAGCCCGACGTGGGGCTCGAACCCACGAACCGCGAGATCATGACCTAAGCGAAAGTCAGATGCTTAACCGACTAAGCCACCCAGGCGCCCCAAAACAATCTATTTTTTAATCATCTGTTTAATGCCTCCTTCTTTTGCTGAACTGTGTGCTCCAGGGGTCGGTTCCTTTACTGGGGTGCTGTTGCTTCCTGGCACAGCAGCAGAGTGGGGCTCAGTGAATATGTGTGATGTGGGGAAATAGTCTGGAAGTTCCTCAAAGTTAAACATAGAGTTACCACATGACCTGGCAATTCCACTCCTAGGTTTATACCCAAGAGACTTGAAAACATATATCCACACAGTAACTTGTACATGAATGTTCGTAACAACATTATTCTTCACAGCCAAAACATGGAAACAATCCACGTGTCCATGAACTCATGCGTGGATGAATACAATGCAATATATCCAGACAATTGACTATGTTGTGGCAATAAAAAGGAATGAAGTACTGATACACTGTTAGGCACTGCAAAATGGGTGTAATTTGAAGCCTTGAAAACACTATGCTAATAAGTGAGAGAAACCAAGCACAAAAGCCTGCATTGCGTATGATTTCAGTTGTGAAATGCCCAGAACAGGTAAATCGTAAAGATACAAAGTGACTAAAAAAAAAAGATACAAAGTGACTTATGAGGATTTTTGTAATGATGGAAATGCTTTGGAATTAGAGAGTAGCGCCTGGGTGGCTCAGTTGGTTGAGCATCCAACTTCGGCTCAGGTCATAATCTCATGGTTCATGGGTTCCAGCCCCGTGTTGGTCTCTATGCTGACAGCTCAGAGCGTGGAGCCTGCTTGGGATTCTGTGTCTCCCTCTCCCTCTGCTCCTCCTCTGCTCACATTCTGTCTCTCTCTATCTCTCAAAAATAAATAAACATTAAAAAAATTAAAAAGAGAGTGGTGACAGTTGCATAAATAGGAAATATACTATAAAACACTAAATCGTGAACTTGAAAGTGGTGAACTTTATGTTATGTGAATTATATCTCAATTTTTAAAAATATTGCCATAAAAACTATATACAGAGCACCTAGGTGGCTGAGTGACTTTGGCTCAGGTCATGATCTCACAGTTTGTGAGTTCGAGTCTCACATTAGGTGAGCATGAGCCCTGCTTCGGGTGAGCCCTGCTTCTCTCTTTCTCTCTTTCTCATTCTCTCTCTCTCTGCCCCTCCTGGGGTTCTCTCTCTCTCTCTTTCTCTCTCTCTGCCCCTTGCTCACTTGCACCCTCTCTTTCTCTCTCTCTCTCTCAAAGCAAACAAACAAAAAACTCAAAAAAAACTATATTCATAAATATATATAACTATATTAAAAAACTGTATGTATATATATATATAGAGAGAGTGAACGATTCATTGCTGAGAGAGAAAGCTGCAAACTCAGGGTGACCCAGAGCTGTCTGGATTTTCCCAGTAGCCCGGGTGCATGTGAGAAGCTGGGCTCTAGAGCTGAGCGTTGGCTCTCTGTGTGAGAAAAGGGTGTGGCTCTGATTCATCCTTGCACTGACTGCCAGCACTCTTACTGGATGTGGTCCATCCCCTACATTTTTATCAACTTCAAGAGAGGAAGTTTGGAGAGGCTGGCTTTCACTCTATTTTCTGAAAATGGATTTCTGAGGCATGTCAGATTAATAAAAACATCCTAGATGTCGAGGCCAAGTACATCAGCCTAATCATATGGGGACAGGGACAGGTGAATACTCAAGTTAGAATTTTGATGTATTTTACTGGAGGCTTTGGAAGTTTACATAAGAGGTAGGAAAGAAAATGGTGTTATCTGGGGCCATGCTTTAGTGCTGTCATGAATCCAGAAAAATGAGCAATGTCTGCAGTTCAAACCCCAGTGGAATGGGTGTAGCCAGGGGGACACACACTCCCTGTGTTAATATATTCAAGGGCTCTCAGCAGTTTGGCTGAACAAGAGACCTTTTTAGAGTTTGTCCTTGCAGATGTATCTCCTCTGAATGAGAATGGAGGACAGGCCCTTCACCAGGTTCTCCTTATTGGGAAGCACAGAGATCCTGAGAAACACCAGTTTGGAAAAGGGAGAAACCATTTTTGCAGGACAGAGGCACATACAATTGGGGCTGCATTGATTCTTTGCCCTAATCACCAGAACCTGGCCAGGGCCTCTTGGAGGTCAAGACAGACCCAGAGTAGGTGGTGCAGTCGGTTAAGCATCCAACTTTGGCTCAGGTCATGATCTCGTGGTTCATGGGTTCAAGCCCCGCGTCGGGCTCTGTGCTGACAGCTAGCTGAGAGCCTGGAGCTTGTTTCAGATTCTGTACCTCCCTCTCTCTCTCTGACCCTCCCCTGCTCACGCTGTCTATCCCTCTCTCCCTCTCTCAAAAATAAATAAAACATTAAAAAATTAAAAAAGACAGACCCACAGTTACCTGCATTTTTTTTTTTAAGGCTCCTAGTCTAGGGACACCTGGCTGGCTCAGCCCATAGAGCATATGACTCTTGATCTCAGGGTCATGAGTTCAAGCCTCATGTTGGGTGTAGAGCTTACTTAAAAAAATAAAAAGTAAAACCCTAAGTATATGAAAATGTGAAGGTTACTGAGAAGTGTATTATATTTAAAATGTTTACCTTTGAAAGATGAATGCTTTTGCCACAGAAAATTAAAGGTGATTGTGCTTTTGCAAAAGATACTTCCAGGACATATTTGAAACATATCACAGGAAGCGCTGTAGAGGTAGTGATGGAGCGCAGGTTGAGAGTTCTACCCTGAAGGTCACCTTCTTTCAATCTTATCATCTGAGGATAGTCAAAAGCCAATGGGGGGCCCTTTGTGGATTGTGAGGCCAGACTGCTGCTGCCGCAGCTGCAGATCTCTTGAGTAGGAGGGAGACAGCGCCATCTCGGAAGCTGTGTTCTTGTGCCAAAGCCAGTTTTTATTAAGACCTTTCTTGGGGCGCCAGGGTGGCTCCGTCGGTTGAGCGTCCATCTTCGGCTCAGGTCATGATCTCACAGTTTGTGGGTTCTATCCCAGCGTCGGGCTCTGTGCTGACAGCTCAGAGCCTGGAGCCTGTTTCAGATTCTTTGTCTCCCTCTCTCTCTGCTCCTCCTCCACTTGTGTTCTTCTCTCTCTCTCTCTCTCTCTCAAAAATGAATAAACATTAAAATAAAATAATTAAGACCTTTCTCTTCAGTCAATAAGCAATTGGCTCTTTAGGCCTTAGTTCTCTTCCTGGCCAATCCCAGATGCCTGTTTGTTGCAACCTTTCTGTGCTTGGGTATTTTTGTAGATTTTATTTTTGTTTAATTTTAGTCAAAAGCAGTATCATATTACAAGGGCAAAGGCAGTAATTATTTGTTCTTCATGGGGGTGGGAGTGAGGGGAATGGGAGTGATGGGCATGGAGGAGGGCACTTGTGGGGATGAGCACTAGGTGTTGTATGAAAACCAACTTGACAACAAACTATTGAAGAAAGAACAATCATTATTCGCTCTTCAGCTGCAAACAATGCAAGTGTTAAGAAGGGCCATGTTTCACTTATGGGGATGAGCACTGAGTGTGATGTGGAAACTAATTTGACAATAAACTATTTGTAAAAAAAAAAAAAAGAAAAAAAAGAAGGGCCATGTTTTGGGCCTCCTAGGTCTTGCCTGTTGGGCTGCTTCCTGTGAAGCACATCAGTGAGGCCTTGGCCTGCTCTGGGCCCCTCATACATCTCTCTTCCTGCAGCCTCAGACTCCAGTGGGTTGCCCTGCAGGGACTTGGTAATGGCACCGTGAGCCCAAGGACCCACTACAGACTCACCTTGAGAAATGTAGGAAAGGAAGGTTTGGCTTCACTGGAACCCCTTTAAACATGAACAAGAGAACACATAAAATGGCAGATCATTACAGAGGTGGGCTAGACTTTCCTGAAGGAGTCCCTTGGGTGCTAACTGTGTGGCGTACTGTTTGTGAATTACCTTGCCATTTCCCAGTTGTGGCAGTCAGGGAACATTCCAGGATCCCCATCATGTACCAGATAGTAATATAAGCACTTTTCATGGCATCATCTCATTTCATCTTCACCACATGCCAACCGGATAAGCACTGTTCTTATGCCCATTTTACAGATGAGTAAACCAAGCATAGAATGGGTAACTGACCTCAAATCACATTGCTGATGAGTAGCAGAGTTAGGATTTGAAGACTGGTCTGTCTGATTCCAGAGTTCAGGATCTCAGCGCCCTATTTTTAGGTTTCTAGAGAACATTCCTTTTCCAAATCAACTTTACTTTCCCCAGGGCCTTTGTGTGAACAGGAAGTCAACTTTGCACTGCACACGGCACTGAAAAGATGTATCCTACAGCATGCTGTGAGTGCAGATAACAGGGACGCGCAAAGCTCTGGACCTCAGCTGCTCTTAGAAGGGCTGCGAGTGGTGTGGCAGGGTGCCACTCTCTTGCAGAGACCAGCCTCCTAAGCAGGTCACCCAAGGCTTCCCTGGAGCCTCTTGCCAGAGGGCTGAGGCCTGGCAGATGCAGAAAGAGATGCAGGCATCTTGGAGCAGGAAGGAAACTTGATGAGTATTCACCCTCACATGTTACAGACGGGGAAACTGAGGTTTGGGAGATTAGGTAAAGCGCACCCTGCCTGCAAGCATAGCCTGGGTCTCCTGGCCTGCATGCCAGTTACAAAATGGGCTGCGTGCCAAATGAGGAAGCCAAGGCTCTGAGAGGTGATGTAATTGACCGAAGGCAGGGGCCCATACTCAGCTCTCGGGGAGTCAGCTACATGCTGAAGTCATAGTGGGCTGTGGATAGAAGGCGTTCTTCCCACCCTCGTCGGATGAATGAATCACATGCATCTGTGTTTCCCAAAAACTTGCCTGAGCATAAGAATAATCTGGGGGCAAGTGTTAAAAAATGAAAGCTCCAGTCTGACTGCAGGTCCCGCCCTTGATATATCGTTCTCACTCCTGGTCCAGAAAATCCCTAACCTGTTATCACCAACTTTTCATACACAAAAGGGTGTTCTTTTTAGATTTGTTTCTTGCAGGCCTGGACCTGTTGGGATTTTGAGCACACTTTTTAAACGATGCCTTCCTGCCTTTATTCTCAGTAAGGCAGGTTGTGTCCTCTAGGGGGCAGAAACGAGCCACTTGTTCTTTCTTTGGGGCTCAGCCTTTAGAATTCCCGGAAATGTAAGGAGAAAATAAATACCCAAAGGTGGTTGAAAGGAGGCAGATCTTACACGTACTTTTTTCACAAGGTTGAAATGTCCTCTAAGAGACAGAA
Source organism: Proteles cristata cristata (assembly GCA_017311185.1). NCBI lineage: Eukaryota > Metazoa > Chordata > Mammalia > Carnivora > Hyaenidae > Proteles > Proteles cristata. The sequence continues at coordinate 657,708 of JAESUZ010000388.1, read as the reverse complement.
TACTGGTAAGAATTCAGGCTCTGAAAAAAAAAAAAAAAGAATTCAGGCTCTGAATTCAAAGAGACCCACATTCATGGATCAAATGTATAGCAAGGTAACTGTAGTTCATGGTACTGTACTTTTGAAATTTGCTAAGAGAATAGATTTTAAATGTTCTCTTTTTCTCTCTCTCTCTCATACACACACACACACACACACAAGGTAACTTTGTGAGATAATAAATGAATCAACTAACTATATTGTGGTAATCATTTCACAATAAATATGTGTCTCAAGTCATCACATTGTATGCTTTAAATGTCCACAATATTATTTGCCAGTTATATCCCAATAAAGCTAAAAAAAAGAAAAGAAAACCCAAAAAACATCCCCAGGTTCATATCCACTCAGTCATCTACTATCTTTGTGATCCCAGGTGGCTATTTAAATTCATCAAACCTCAGTTTCCTGTTCTGTAAAATGGGAATAATAATACCAGCTTTTTTTTTTAATGTTTTATTTATTTCTGAGAGACAGAGAGAGAGAAAGAGAGAGAGCAGGGGAAGGTCCAAGAGAGAGGGAGACACAGAATCTGAAACAGGCTCCAGGCTCTGAGCTGTCAGCACAGAGCCTGACGCGGGGCTCGAACCCACGAACTGTGAGATCATGACCTGAGCTGAACTCGGACGCTTAACCGACTGAGCCACCCAGGCGCCCCAATAATACCAGCTTAATAGGATTGTTTTGAGACTTTTATCGCAATTGCTTAAAAAAAAAAAAAGCACTGTTATTAGTACCTCAACTGTTACTGATGCTCTCTGAATGGCATATGATTATTAAGTCTATCGGGAAGGTAGGCTGCTCGTTCTTCAATAGTTGGCTGAAGCTCTCTACAGAGGCATTCAGCCCATTCTTTTCCAAGCTCTGTCCTAGGATGACATTTCACATCCTGGAAACCCGTAATATGAACAACACAGAGTCCACACTGGATGGAAGGAAATGTGTTGACTTCCTTAATAAAATCAAATCCGCTTCCTCTGAGGTTGGCTCTGGCTGCCAGGAGTGTCTCCCCATGGGAAGGATTGTGGGATCTCGTGGCTCTGTCTCCCAAGATCCACCTTCCCCTGGAGATTTCTCCCTAATCTCACTGGTGCCCGCACAGGTAAGGAAAGCTGCAACCCTTCCCCACCCTGGGAGAATTTCACCTCTAGCCCTGGAGGACCTGGGTTTGATTTCACTGAGGGTGTCAGTCAGTTTCTTCATCCTGGGACTTGGCGATTCTCTTTTTAGCTTCACCTGGACTAGCTTGCGATTTTAGGATCCTTAGTTCCTAACTGGAAAGGATAATAACGCTCATAGAGGCCACCATGTTTTGAGCCATTGTTATGCACCAAGTGCATACAGATTCTCTCATTCCACTACGTTCCACTCTCATCTCCACTACAGCCCAGTGAGTTAGTCCCGGTGACCACCTTCATTCTGCAGATGGAGAAACTGAGGCACTGGGAGGTTAGGTAGTTTGCTCAAAGCCTCCAGGGTAGTAAGAGAAGGAGCTTAGGTCTAGAACTCCACAGTCTGACTCCAGAGCTGGATTCCAAATCACGTGGCAGTGAAGGAAGTTGAATGAACATAGAACCTGCCTTGTCCCCCCACCCCCCCTGCCCCCTCCTGTGCCCTGAAGCAGTGATAAAGCCTGAGGTCTTTGATAATACCAGTTTCAGCTAAAGGCTCGACTGCAGCCTGGGCTCCCTCTGGCCACCTCCAAGTCAGGTGAAGGTGTCAGTGACATCAGGGAAGAGTTTTCTCGCAAGGAGAGAGCCAGCCTCCCACAGCACAATCTATTCTGACACTTCCTCTTTCCCACCTGCTTCCGCCCTCCTCTCCCACAGCAAGTGCCCTTCCTGCTCCAGACACAGGGGGACATTCAGTTTTCTGGGCATGACCCTTTACAAAGGCTCACGCGGCAGATGACGAAGGGGTGTGGGGCATACTCAGCTTGCAAACGTCATGGCCAGGTGGGAACAGGAACACCTCTGAGGTCTTCTCTTCTTGGCCAAATTGAGTCCAGCTCCTAAGCATAGATGCTGCTCCCTCTCACCTAGCCTTTCACCTCCTTTTTTTTTTTTAATGTTTTTTTTATTTATTTCTTAGGAAAGAGAGAGAGAGAGACAGCGTGAGCAGGGGAGGGTCAGAGAGAGTGGGAGTCACAGACTGAAACAGGCTCCAGGCTCTGAGCTGGCAGTCAGCACAGAGCCCGACGCGGGGCTCGAACCCACGAACCGCGAGATCATGACCTAAGCGAAAGTCGGACGCTTAACCGACTAAGCCACCCAGGCGCCCCTCACCTCCTTATTTTTTCACCACCGTGGAGGCAATGCTCCACAAGGCAGGTTAAGACTGTCCCTGCCCTGAAGACTCGGAATCTGTCGCCATCATTCTGAGGTGAGGAAGTTGCAGTGTTGAGGTTTCTTGCTTCTTCCTCACTGAGAGAAAAAACCCAACTGTCAACAAACCCCAAACAATGAACCAAATGGTGCTGGGAGGTTACTGGGCAGGAAGGGCCGCAGGTGTGGCAATAAAGGTCATGAGATAGCCCCGGCACAGAAAGTGAAGTGACAAAGGACAGAGGGTAAAGAGAGGAGAAAGTCTGAGGAGAGAACCGCTTGAAGGTGAAAGGGCTGAGTCAGTGTGTGTGGACTCGCCAGGTACCCAGGCTGCAAGGCAGTGGGACGAGAAGTGAGGAGAAGAGAAGAGAATTGGAAGGAGGCATCTGCAGATGGGGATCTGTGTTCCAAGAGGCAAAAACAAATCAAAGCAAACCCAAACCACCTTTTAAAGACTAGCAAACATTCCAGAGAACCCAGAGACCTAGCATTCGAAATACCCAGACTGGCTGACCCTGGGGGGATGGGGGCTTGCACAGGGGTGTGGGTCCGGGGGTGGGTGGGGAAGCTGCAGAGATCAAGGCTGGTCTGGATTTGTCCATATAAAGTAATTGGCTGAGAAGGCAGTGTGGGAGAAGAGGAGGAAGTGGAGGGAGTTAAGAAGATATGTTTAAAAGTTTAATACAAAAGGCTACATAGTGTGAGGTTCCATTTGCACAACGTTCTGGAAAAGGCAAAATTATGAGGCAGAAAACAGATCAGTGGTTGCCAGAGGCTAAAGGTGAGAGGATGTGATTGTGCAAAGGACTATGAGGGACTTTTTGGGGGTGATGGACTGTTCTGGATCTTAACTGAGGTGGTGACTACACGACTGGATACATTTGTCAAAACTCATGGATTGTACATTTCATTTTATTTTTATTTCAAAGAGAGAGAGTGCATGCGAGGCATGGGAGAGAGGCAGAGGGAGAGAGAAAGAATCTTAAGCTCCCATGCTGAGCATGAAGCCTTACATGGGGCCTGATGATCACGGCCTGAGCTGAAATCAAGTCTGACACTCAACAGGATGCCTAAACTACTGAACCCCCCAGGTGCCCCAAATTGGGGGAGGTGTCAAAATTACATACTACAAATCATTAAAAAAAGGAAAATTTAGCCTCTTTATTTTTTAGAACCAATATAAACTTCTTTGCAAATTCTCCTTCCCGTTAATATTCCATGGGAGAATTTAAACTTGCCAACTAAAGAGAAATCAGCCTCTTCCACCTTAAAAGGGCTTCACTGAGTGGCGCCTGGATGGCTCAGTCGGTTAAGCATTCCACTTCGGCTCTGGTCATGATCTCAAGGTTCATGGGTTCAATCCCTGCATCGGGCTCTGTGCTGACAGCTCAGAGCCTAGAGCCTGCTTCAGATTCTGTGTCCCCTCTCTCTCTGCCCTTCCCCTGCTCAGGCTCTCTCTCTCTGTCTCTCAAAAATAAACAAACATTTAAAAAATCAAAAATAAAATAGAACAGCTTCGTTGAAGTAGTTCAGCCCCTTTTGGATACGTATGCAGTCCAATCCCTGCCCACACTGTTACCTGCTAGGTGTGCCCCTCCTGCTCCTACCCCTCCCCCCGCCCCCACCTTCGGTATGGATGTGGGGCAATGGCAGAGGTTACTGGGCTGTTGGTCTGGATGCTGGACCTGGTGCTGTCCTCAGTGGCTGCTACAGAGCTGCCCTTCACTCACCTGGTCTGCTCGCTCATTGGTCCTGGCTCAGCTCCACTGGTTCTGTCCATCCGAACCTGCACCTGCTCCCTGTCTCTGCGTGTTTTCCATTCCCCAAGACAGCTCCACTGGCCCTCAACTCTCCACCCGCCTCTGCATTCCCTAGCAGCTCCAGAAACTTCTGGGTTTCTCCCGGGCCACACAAGACAAGGGGAATTAGGATGGGGAAGGGTGTGTGTGTGGGGGGACATCTAAAGACTCTTTCAGACTAAACACACCATACAGTTGTCTCTACTTTGCTGCAGCCTATAGACACAGGGACCCATGGCAAGGGTGACAGCCCAGGGCTCCATTTAGTAAGCGGGCCACATGTTCTTGTTGCTTGCATGCTCTCAACCTCTGGGAAGATTTTCTACTCTTTCCCACGCTGTCATCAAGGTTTGACATGAGTGAGAGAGCATGGACTTCTGGTCTCCCCATTCCCCCCCCACCCAAGTACCAAAAAGTTTGTACTTCCTCTTTATGTTTTTCAGAGACTTCTTTTCATCACATTTTACTCCTTTCCTGCCCTTTGGATTTTATTCTAGATGGTATCCACCTTTCTCTTCCCCTAGAGCAATAAGCCCCATGGTGCAGTAAGAGAATGTAGCTCAATGATAATGGAAATGCCATGGAAAGGGTTTCAAAAATGGTATCTCCATTACTGTACGATCTTAGGAATGAGGCAGCCATTTCCAAGAGAGTGTTTTTGCTGGTGTGTTGAGAAACTGTCTTTGAAATGATATGAGTTTTCTAAACGTGATGGAATTTCCATCCGTTCAGGTATACAACTCGTTCTTCACCATCTCTGAGATGCCTCCTAGACTACTTGCATTATACCCAGTGCTATCGCTGTATGTGCTTTTCCTTAAACTGGAAGAAGTTTGATCTCTGTCCTCGCTCCCATCCCCACTGCGACTGCCTTAGTTCAGGCCCTGGTGTTTCTCGCCTGGGTTGTTAGAACGGTTTTCTGATGGATCCTTCTACCCCAGACTTGTTACCTGCTTTCCTCTACCCATCCTTGCCATTGGCATGATCTATCTTTCCAAGTACATATCAGATTGTGTCGTTCCTCCACTTAGGGCCCTTTTATTGGGTTCCCATGCCTTTATGACCTGGCCCCTGCCCACCACTCAAGATTCTGTGCCTTTGCACATGTTTTTCCTCTGGTGGGAGTGTCCCTCTTCACCTTCTTCCCATGCAACATTCAGCTCAAAGACCTCCTTCTCCTTGAAGCCTTACTTGTCCCTCCAAGTAAGACTATGGTTTGAGTCATCATGATGCCAACTTGCCTCTGTTAGGACACTTACCTCAAAAAACTGCATTGTAGCACTAGGCTGTGAGCTTTGGGGGGGGTGCCAGTGGTGGGATGTACTAATAATCTCTGCTTCCCCAGAAATTGGCGCATTGCTTGGCCCAAGCCAATGGAATGAATGAATAATGACCAGCATCAGCCATGGAGTGGGAAGAGACCTTGAAGGTCACTGGGTTCAATGTTCGCATTTTCCAGATGAGTCTCAGAGAAGTTAAATAACTAGGTTAACCTCACACGGGTAATTATTACATAACTAAACTTTGTCTGGGGCACGTGGCTGGCTCAGTCGATGGAGTATGCAACTCTTGATCTTGGGGTCATGAGTTTGAGCGCCATGTTGTGTGTAGAGATTACTTACAAAATAAAATCTTTTGTTTTAAAATTAATTGATTTTTCTTAGTAATCTTTACGCCCAATGTGGGGCTCGAACTCACAACCTCAAGATCAAGAGTTGCATGCTCCTCCAACTGAGCCAGCCAGGTGCCCCAAAAGTAAAATCCTAAGAAAACTCCCCAAAAAACAAACAAACAAAAAATCCCAACCAAACCTGGTGGCCCTTTGGCCCCTGGTACAGAGCTCTTTTTACTCTCTACAGGGCCTCTAGACACAGGAGAGGAGAGCAGTGGGGGTCAGGGCTGCAGGCAGGGGTCAGTGAGAAGACACCAGAAGCGAAATAATTCCGAGCTGGTATAACTTATTCTTAAGCCAGAAAAGGGGTCAACCCCACAGAGGGGTTTTATAAAACCCTCTCACCTGTGCAGCTGGAGTGATGTACACTATGTCAGCACAAGCAGCTGGTATCTCAACTTACAATAACAACGCTGGGGACGGGGGAGGGGAATGTAAACAGGAGCCTTGCTGGTTCACTCCTGATTTGTTTGAGGCCCGGCCAATGTATCTGGCCTGATTACAGCATCACCACCATCACAGGGATTTTATTGCTTTATTTCTTTAAAAACTATATTTGTATTTCATGATTTTATCAAAGCAGCCATATGTACTAAGTTCGCACCTTGTTTGTTCCTGGGGCTTTGGGGTCACAGGCTGAGGTTGCATCTTGGATCTGCAGCTTCCTTCCGGCACGAGTTCAGGGCAAGTCACTTAACTGGTCTGCGCCTCAGCTCTCATGTTTGTAGAGATGGAGGTCACGCTGGTGCTCTGCATGGCTGTCATGGGGATGAGCGGAAGGGCCTAGGGAAGCAGTCAGCAGCGTGGGTAAAGCCTGGCCCTGGCGCCAGAATGCCAGGGTTTGAGTTTTGGTGGCACACCTTGCAAGGCGGGTGACCTCAGACACGTTACTTATCTTCTCTGAGACTCAGTTTCCTCTCTTGAGTAATTAGTGTCCGTGTGGACAGGGTCCAGGTAATGGAAATGCTGAGCATGGTGCCAGGCACATAATATGTGGTAATTCCTTTCTCCGCCCCTCCCAGAGGGAGCCATTTCTGCATCTGTCTGATGGGTGCACAGGGCGTTGGCCGGTCCCACCTGTATCATCTTTTGATAAATCCAGAGAAACCAAGCCTCTGTTGTGCCAAAGACATAAAACCAAGCCTCTGTTGTGCCAAAGACATAAAAACTATTTTTTTTTTTTTTGTCCCTAGAGTCACCACAGGTTGACCCACCTGACCCCATATATGGAGGCTGCTCTCCCCACCCCCCGGCTTGCATGTCGGGGTAACAAGGACAAGTCCAGTCCAGGTCTGGCCCCCACTCCCAGGTCTAGAACCGTGTGGTCTCCTATCTGGCTTGACTCAGGGTGCTTTGTTCAGTCTGTGGCCTGGACTCTAGCTCCTGAAACTTCCCAGAGGCCTGCTTGGACCTGTTTTTTCTTGTGTTTATTAGTCTCGGCTCACTTGTTAGCCTCTCAACTCTGCATGCCAGCCCCAGTCACCTTCTCCATTTGGACACACCCCAGACTCTGGGAGGGAAGGCCAGGCTCCCCGCCGCCCCCACGCCGCACCCACACGCCATAGTCCTGAAGCTCGCAGAGGGAGGTAAGAGGGACAGGGGCCAGACCCTGAACTGGGAAGAGGAGGAGCCTGAATCCCACCACTGGTGAGAAGTTGAAAACAAAAACAGTAAAAGTCTAGAGGTCCTGCTTCTGTGTCTCTTGGAAGCGCCTTTGTCTTGTGGCACTTCCAGGCCCAAGAGCCCAGAAACAGAAGAGATGATAGAACTCCTCGAGGCCCAGTCTAGCCTCATCTGGAGCAAGAGGCCGCGTGATGGCTTCCAAGACAGGTGGTCCTCCAGCCCCTGCGTGACTGTGCTCTGTGATAGAGAGCTCACTACCTTTGTGCCCCACCCAGGTCGCTGCTGATCCCCTCCTCCAGCTGGAAATGCATGTGGCTTCCGGACCTTTGACCCAGCGTTCCTAGCCCCTTGTCTGTGTGATGGTCGATTTGAGCAATTAGCCTACTCCATCCCCCCACCACCCTCCACTTCTCCGGGCTAAACACCCTCATGATATCTCATGTAACATGGTTTCCAGACCCCTCCCCTTTCACTGGGCTTCTTCCATGTCCACAGAAAAGCAACTATAACAATAACAGCAAGGGGCGCCTGGGTGGCTCAATCGGTTGAGCATCCAATTTTGGCTCCAGTCATGGTCTCCCAATGCGTGAGCTCTAGCCCCGTGTCGGGCTCTGGGCTGACAGCCCAGAGCCTGGAGCCTGCTTTGGATTCTGTGTCTCCCTCTCTCTCTTCCCCTTCCTCACTCACACTCTCTCTCACTGTCGCCCATAAAAACAAACAAGCAAACAAAAAAACCCCAGCAAAACCAGTAAATATTTAGGGAACTATTATGTGGTAGGCATCTCAGCAGGTGCAGTGTGTATGGTAGGGGGTGTGGGGGAGCACACAGGTGTTACTGGTCCTCAGGGAACTGACATAGAGGTGAGAAGGAGACAGCACATTTGCAGGCCAGCGGGGGCCACTATTAAAAGTTTAACAGTTAGGGGGCGCCTGGGTGGCTTGGTCGGTTAAGCGTCCGACTTTCGCTTAGGTCATGATCTCGCGGTTCGTGGGTTCGAGCCCGCGTCGGGCTCTGTGCTGACTGCCAGCTCGGAGCCTGGAGCCTGTTTCAGTCTGTGACTCCCTCTCTCTCTGACCCTCCCCTGCTCACGCTGTCTCTCTCTCTCTCCTAGAAGTAAATAAAAATTTAAAAAAAAATTTTTTAAATAAATAAATAAAAGTTTAACAGTTAGGGGTTGTGAGAGCTAAAGGATATGAAGTTTCATTTTGAGGTGATGAAATGTTCAAAAATGACTGTAGTGAAAGTTGTACACATCTGTAAATATATTATAAACCACTGAAGGGCACCTGGGTGGCTCAGTCGGTTGAGCATTCGACTCTTGATTTCTACTCAGGTCATAATCTCCTGGTTGGGCTCTACTGAGTTCCACCCTGCTTGAGATTCTTTCTCTCTCTCTCTCTCTTTCTCTCTCCCTCTGCCCCTCCCCCCACATCATAAGCACATGCACACACACACACATATACACACACACATACACACACATACACACAGATACATACATACACACAACATAGAATTCCAGACCTAAAATGGGTGAATTACATAGAGTGTGATTTACATCTCAACAAAGCTGTTAGGATTTTAAAAAGTTTAACAATAAAGTGCACGGAGCTCCCAGGGCTCAGGAAGATACTAGAGAGGGAAATGAGATTTGTTCTCAAAAGGAAATTGCTGTATGAGGTTGCTTAGTCCTGGCCAGCCAAGCACTCTGGATCTCTGAGGAGAGAAAAGCAGATGGCTGTGGCCTGGGGGAGGGTGGGTGACAAGTCCTTCTGAGATCTTCGCAGGGACCTATTTCACATAAGAGGCCTGCTTTGGTGGCTCAGGCCTGCTAGTACTGTGGGTCTTGGCAGAGAGAGAAGGCTCTGTTATTTTTTCTGCGGAGGCCATGTGAACGGGGCAGCCCGTGTACATAGTTTCCATGGCATAATCTGACTATAAAGCCCTGTGTGTCTGTGGGGGAGGGATGAGGAGAGGCCCTCGGCCCGGGTGTCTGTCAGGACTGGGCATGGGCCCAGGAGGCACATTCCCTCCCGATTCCTGCAGGGTCCTGAGCAGCGATGCAGGGAGGGGTGCGCCTGACTGGCCTGAAACTTTGGAAGCTCATCTGGCTGCTGACTGGGGTGAGGGCGTTGGCTCTTCCAGACGCCTGGATGTGAGGTAGAGGAAAGATAATCTCCCAAGAACTGGGCCGGGTCGGGGCTCAAGCAGAACACAGGATGTGGATTCACGAGGCAGCAAAGCAGAGGCAGGCAAAGGAGAAGCCTCCTTGTCTGCCCTTGGCCACCAGCCCCCACCTGCAAAACAGAAGCTCCCTGCAGGCTGGCGGGGGCCCAGCCCCAAAGAGGATAATTTGCCTAGAGCCATTTGGGCAGGTTCACTGACTGCCTCTCGCTCCTGGAGAAAGGACTCCTCTCAAGAGGCCACCTGGCTAGCTGGAGAAAGCCGGGGCTTCTCAGACACGTCAGGGATGCAGAACATGGGAACAACATTTATTAAACAACTATTAGAGAGTAGGCTTTGTGCAAAGCATTTGGCATTTCTAATTTCACTTGAGACAATATAGATGAATTATCATCGTAATAGCTAATAATTCTTGAGTGCCTACCAAAGAAACAGGCTTCCATTTACTGAATGCTCACAAGCTCCCTGGGGTGAGGGGAACTACCATCTCATCTGTCATTTTGCTTTGCCTTGTGTCACTGAGCCAGGAAATATGCCAGCCAGGATTTGAACCCAGACACTCTGACCCCACATCCCCTGCTCTTAACCATCGATTTTCCCAACATATGCTCTCAATTTAGGTTTTGTGAGGCTCCCCCTGGGAGCCTTCAAAATGGCACCTCAGCTCTGAATGATCCAAAGTTCCCACTTCCCTTCTCTACCCTGGCTCCGTGGGGTCTTGAAGCTTGGAGTCTCAAAGGCGCCCCGTCCTGGGAGAGTGGCCGGCCCTTTGCCTGCTCTGGGTTTGTTGTGACGTGCAGGGCGGCAGCCCCAGGCTGTGGAGGTCGCCCAAGACAATCGTGCCTTTCTGAGGGCGCATCTCAGGCTGCAGCCGGTGCACACAATACCCTCTGTCTCCGGCAGGGCAGAAAAGCGCATTATTGCGGGCGGGTGACTCGGACTCTGCTGGGGTGATGTCTGTGGTCTGCAAGTCCCCCTCCCCGTGCCTCCCCACTCCAGCGGGTTGGCCTGAGGCTGGGTGGGGAGAGGGTGAGGTGCACTCAGGGCTTGAGAGTCCCTTTCTCTTGCGGCTCCTGCCCTGCCTACCATGTCAGACATGTCTCCTCCTCCTCCGTCCCCTCCTGCGGGCCCTTGCCTGGACCCACATCTTACATTTCCAAGTCTTCGAGTGCTCAAATTTACATTATTCTGGAAAGCACACCACATCGTGCCTGGTACAACAGACTCTCCCCAAATGCGACTTTCTCTACTGTTTTCCTTTTCTGGCTTCTCATGTTTGGACTTCCTATGCAGGGTGGAGATAATTTGTCATCAGGAATTTTGACAGAGACCCTGAAAAACAAGTGTGTTCTTTTTTTTTTTTTAAATCTTTTTTTTAATGTTTTTTATTTATTTCTAGGAGAGAGAGAGAGAGACAGCGTGAGCAGGGGAGGGTCAGAGAGAGAGAGAGTCACAGACTGAAAGAGGCTCCAGGCTCTGTGCTGGAGCTGGCAGTCAGCACAGAGCCCGACGTGGGGCTCGAACCCACGAACTGCGGGATCATGACCTAAGCAAAAGTCAGACGCTTAACCGACTAAGCCACCCAGGCGCCCCATAAAACAAGTGTGTTCTTAATAGGCATGACAGCCCTAGCACGTGCCAGGAGCTGGACCAGACCTGAATCCTCACGACAGCTCTGGGTGTGCTCTTGCCAGGCCCACACTGAGTGTAAGAAACGAAGGCTCAGAGGACTTGACTGTCTTTTTTTTTTAATTTTTAATGTTTGTTTTTTTATTTTTGAGAGAGTGGGAGACAGAGCATGAATGGGGCAGGGGCAGACACACACACACACACAGAGACACACACAGACATACACACAGACACACACACAGACACACACACACACACACACACACACACACACACACACACACAATCCAAAGTAGGCTCCAGGCTCTGAGCTGCTGGCACAGAGCCTGACGTGGGGCTCAAACTCACGAATCGTGAGATCCTGACCTGAGACGAAGCCAGCTGCTTAACCGACTGAGCCACCCAGGTGCCCCTCAAGTGTCTTGACTAAGGGGGCAAAACTAGTAAAAGCCACTCGGGCAAAAAACCAAGCCAAATTCGGTTCTGAGTTTATGTACACGTGTTTGGCCACTGTGTTCTAGCGACCGTCTTTAGTTTCCCAGGCCTTCCGTAACAGAGCACCCAAAACTGGGTGGCCCAGAACAACAGACTTTTATTGTGTCCTGGTTCTGGAGGCTAGGAGTCTGCGATCAAGAGGCTGATAGGGTGGGTTCCTTTTGAGGGCTGTGAGGGAGAGACTGTTCCATGCCTCTTGCCTAGTTTCTGGTACTTCGCTGGCAATCTTTAGGGCTCCTTGGCTTATAGATGCATCATCCTGTGTCTGCCAGGTCTTCACGTGGGGTCCTCCAGTGCGCATGTCTGTCTCTGTATCCAAATTTCCCCAAAATTAGCATGCCAGTTGTGTTGGTCTGCAGAGATCTTATTTCCAAATAAATTACATTCACAGGTACTGAGGTACTGAGGTACTGAGGATGAGGACTCCAACATCTTTTGGGGGACAAAATTCAACCCATAACAGTGCCCTTCCCTGCTCAGTTCCCTGGAGACCCTGGCTTTTTTCAGACCTTTAAGAGGAAGTGATGTTTCCCTCCGCTCCAAGGGCAAGAAAATCTCTCACCAGGACCCCTTTTGCTTGCTCACGTAGTGTACACACACACAGTGGCACAATGGTCAGGACAGAGCCTGGACTGCCACATCAGCATCTGGACCCAATGCAGTCAGCGGCACATCTGGCCAAGGCGAAGCATGGACAATGCCGGGTGCTCCGGGGGGATGGAGAGGAAGCCGCCGGCGGCCCGGACGCTCAGCCCTCCGGCACCGCAGTTTGCACACAGCCACACCAAATCGGTTCTTAAAATATCCCCCTTTCCCTCCAACCCCTCTACCCTTCCCAGACTCAGCCCCCTCTCCCTTTCCTCCCCTCCTTCGGCCTCAAGCCCTCCCTGCAGTCTTACTAGGGTGGAGGCAGGGGTCCTGTGTGTCTCTGCAGCTCTAGCATTTGGCACAGGAGTGACAATTTATGGGGTGCGAAGGGCAGAGGGAAGCAGCTTGTGATGTGGACTCTCTTAGCTGTACCTCCAGTGGCACCCAAGTCATCCCACCTGCCTAGTGACTGTCCCTGCCGGGCCTCACCTGGGTAGGCAGGGCCTGGTGGACCGTTGCGGTAGGGATGGTGCTTCCTGGGTCCCTGGCTTGAGGGGTGCAGGGGAGGGCTTCCAGCTCAGGGCGTGGTGGCCCTGGTAGCCCTCTGGCCGGCTGTGGCGTGGCCTTCTCTCCCAGACTCTCCCCTCAGCTCCACCCAGGCCGACCCAGCCCCTGCCCTGCCTTCTCCGCCCCCTCTGCACAGAGGCTCCCATTTGGGTGCTCCCCATTTCCACCGGCCTCAGGGACTGGTTTCCCCTATGTCCTGCCTCCCGGGCCCCAGTACAATCACTCATACACATGGGACTTCACGCAGCCGCACGTACACACATTTACATACAACCACACCCTCTTTACATACACACATTCACACGCAGCCTCGTCACTCACACACATGTTCACACACACTTTATAAGTCACACACAGTCACATGCTCACACACTCACACAGGGTTTGCACGCCTACATGTATGCACACATTCACACGTGCCCACACACTCATACCCATAATAGTCTCTTATACACACACGCGTGCACGCGCACACACGTAACCTCATACAATTTTCCAGAACCTCCCTGTTTAGGACTCTGCTGTGCCTAAGCAAGGCCTTCCTCGAGTCGGCTCTGTGGTGTGCTTATAAATGGGCCCCCTGGGTTAAAGCACCCATTGCTGGGAGAGGGAAAGCTAGACAGGAAGCAGTTGGGCCCTGAGATGGGAGCTCGTGGACTAGAAGCCGGCCTGACTTTTCTGTTAAATCCCAGCTCCATGATTTTATCTATGTGGGAAGTGAGATACTTGCTTTATTTCTCCAAGTCTCAATTGTCTCATTTGGAAAGTGAGGAATAAGTTATGTATTTCACAGAGCTGTTATGTATTTCCCACAGGTCTGAGGGATATCTATCAATACTGTACATACTGTCGGGGTGCCTGGCGGGCTCAGTCAGTTGAGGGTCCGCGTCATGATCTCACACCTCATGAGTTCAAGCCCCGTGTCAGGCTCCATGCTGACAGCTCGGAGCCTAGAGTCTGCTTTGGATTCTGTATTTATTTCCCTTTGTATCTCTTTCTCTCCTTCCCTCTCTGCCCTTCCCCACTTGTGTTCTCTCTCAAAAAAAAAAATTAAAAAAATTAAAAATGCTATAAATACTGTCAAATGGACACCAAAAAGCTGCTTTTCCTGGCATGTGGGTCACTCCTTCTCTTCCATAGGCAACCTTGGGCTGCCAGAAGCCTGATAAACCATGCTATATACACACCATAAAGCAACCCAAAAGACCCTCGCGCTGGCCAAAGAGGCAATCCTTTCTTTTTAATTCAGTTGGATTCAATCTACATGTAATAAGCTAACACTGGATGCAGCAAGACAGTGAAAAATAAGTTCTAGATCTGCTGCGGAGAAGGGCATTTGCAAACTGAAGAGCACAGGGCTCAGGTGTTGGCCCGGAGCAACATTCCGTCAGCGTCAGCACTGGGGATGAGGAGACTGTGGAGACAGGACAGGGCAGGCCCTGCCCTCAGGGAGCTTGCGGTGTATAATGAAGTCAGTTACAAAGCAAATCATTGACGCACCAGCTAGGACGGAAAAACAGGGAGCCGAAAGAGCATTCCTCAGTTTAGGCCAACCCCACAATTTTGAGACAGGCAGGGCGCCCCTTTGAGTTCTTTTCCAACACCCCTTCAGGTGTTCCCTGGAGCCACCCAGGAGCCTCAGCCTACTTCCCTGGTTATCTTTGTATCTGTCCCCTCCTTTTGCTCGCTGGCTCTGGGCAGGTGGAGGCCTGTGGCCTGGGTTGGGAGGGGGGACACGGCCATCCGGACCCAGCTGGAGCCACGGTGGTACCTCGGGCTCCTCTACTGCCACCTGACATCAGCCTCCCAGGCCTGGGAGAGCTGCTTGGCTCACCGGCGAGTGTAGGAGAGCCAAATGAGGAGAACTCAGCTGTCACCCACTCCAGTTTCTAGGGAGGGAGGGCTCCGGCCACAGCATCTGCTTGGGGCCCGAGCTTATCTGAGCCGAAGCGGGCTCGCCCTTCCGGACACACAGGAAAGCAGCTATCTGATGAAACTGCATTGCACCTAGGTATCACCCACTTAATGCGGTAGCCCTCCCAGAAATATTTGCATATTAGATGACACCACGTTGAGGGCTTTGCTTAATGCAAAGGAGGGACTTGCTAATTACATAGGCTGTGCAGGCTGGCTGGTGGGAAGATTTTATTTGGGTGGATCACAGCAGGCCTTCCCACTCTGGCAACAGTTTAGTTCCTTTAGGATGATATACTCCACAGCCTTTGTCCTGGTTTTATTGTTGTTTCAACTGTGAGGAATCCATAAAAAATGAAACATTTGCTTAAAGTGTGGGAAGCCCTCATGTTCTGAGCCCTCCTTTGCACCCATCACCTTCTCAACCAGCTGTTCCCCACGCCTTTTCAAAGGTCCTCTCCATTGTGACAGTGGACCCGTGGAGTGGGGAATGTAGCATTGCCACACTGAGATAACTATACCCACAAAGTCACAATTATGTAAGCACGGTGGGTTAGTTTTTAACTTCTAGAATCAATCTACCATGAAAGAGAAAGATGGAATTAAATGCTACCAACCATAACAATATAAATGTAGAAATACAGCTGGTAGAAGTTGGGGTTACCAGGGGACATCTCTGTGGAAAGACAGGTAATGAACCCATTTAACTGAGCAAGGAGACGGTAGAACCTGGACCCAACCAGTAACCAAGCAAGCTTTAAGCATGTTGTTTAAAGTTACAAAGATGGGGCATCTGGGTGGCTCAGTTGGTTGAGCGCTCGACTCTTGCTTTCGGCTCAGGTCATGATCTCATGGTTGGAGGGATGGAGCTCTGTGTCGGGCTCTGCGCTGACAGTGTGGAGCCTGCTTGAGATTCTCTCTCTCCCTCTCTCTGCCCCTCCCCTCTTCTCTCAAAACAAATAAGTAAACTTAACAAAATAAAGTTACAAAGGTAACCAATAGAACTGAAATTTGTAAAGACTAAACACTGTGATTGGGGAAGAAGGTGGGGTTATGTTAGGAGCTAAATTCTCATGTTTCAAAGGCAGGAGTCACAACAGCTGAGGTTAACAGATAAAACTTTTGCAACAAACTACTTAGTGTTAGGGTGATGACCATCTAAAAGCAGAAACATGTAAAACTGGCTGTCTCTGGAAAAGAGGACCAAAGTGGGGCAGGGAACTATAATAATCCCTATAGGGATGATCCCTATAATCTCCATTAGGTCACATTTAGATTATGGGCAGGTTTTACCTTCATAAAACTTACAAGAAATACCTTTTCAATTTTCCATATTTTCCACATTGGGCATGTGGGACAGTGATAATGAATGATAATACATGAAAAGCTTATTTTATTTATCATTTATTGAAAACTTTTTTAGGGGCGCCTGGGTGGCTTAGTCGGTTAAGCGTCCGACTTTCGCTTAGGTCATGATCTCGCGGTTCGTGGGTTCGAGCCCCGCGTCGGGCTCTGTGCTGACTGCCAGCTCAGAGCCTGGAGCCTATTTCAGTCTGTGTCTCCTCTCTCTGACCCTCCCCTGCTCACGCTGTCTCTCTCTCTCTCAGAAATAAAATAAAAATATTAAAAAAAATAAATAAAACTTTTTTAAATGCTTGTTTATATTTGAGAGAGAGAGAGAGTGTGTGTGAGCAGGGATGGGGGGCAGAGAGAAGACAGAGACAGAATATGAGGCAGGCTCCAGGCTCTGAGCTGTCAGAGCTCAAACTCATGGGCCCTGAGATCACGATCAGAGCCGAATTCAGACACTCAAGTAACTGAATTGAGGCGCCCCTAAAAATTTTTAATTGTATTAAAAACACATGACTAAAGTCACCATCTTAACTACTGCTAAGTGTACAGTTCAGCAGTGTTAACCCTATTCACATTGTTGTGCAACGAATCTCTAGAACTTTTTCATCTTACAGAACTAACTCTGTAATCATCCAACAACTCCTTGTTTCTCCCGCTCGACAGCCCCCGGCAAATACCAGGCTACTTCCTGTATCTGTGAATTTCACTACTTTAGATACCTCATAAAAGTGGAATCATGCAACAGTTGTCTCATTTTACTTAGCATGATGTCTTCAAGGTCCATCCACGGTGTAGTATGTAGCACAATTTCCTTCTTCTTTAAAGGTTGAATGATACTCCATTGTATACCTAGACCACATTTTCTTTTCTTTTCTTTTTTAGACCACATTTTCTTTATCCATTTTTCTATGGATGAACATTTGAGTTGTTTCCACCTCTTGGGTATTGCAAATAGTGTTGCAGTGAACGTGCATGAAAGCTTTATTTATATTTTAAAGGACACCCCAAGTGGATGCGGAAACTATGGTCAGAGAAGACCCCCAGAATTTGTTTAAAGTCCCTCCTGGGCCAGAGCAAGCCCAGGGCTTCCTGCCTTCACCTTCCTGGCAGCTGGGGAATTGGTCAAGGCCTGAGCTCTGGGGATGGTCTGTAAGTGGGAGGAAGTGCAAAGCGGAGTCATGGAATAGCATGGAAAGTCCACAGAAAGGAGACAACTTGGCATAAGCCTGGTGTATAGTCCTTGTTGCCATCCACCCACTGCTGCCAGTGCTCTTGCAGCCCTGCCTGAGTCTATTCAGTGCCCTGGCTTTTGGTAGCTGGGCGCAGCTGCGATCTGAGTTCACTGGGAAGACAAGTCTCCACCTGGTAACCGTGTGCCTTTCCCACCAGCTCATTTTTTCCTTTTGGTCTTGGGCCGGTGCCTTAGTGTTAGTTTGCGGGGGCGGCTTAGGTCTCTTTGGGATTATCAGGACCCTTTCACCTAGTCCCTGACTGTCCTGCTAGTACAGGACAGATCCCTGTCTAGGCTGGAGGCTGTGGGTGGGGCCATGTCCCTCTGCTGGCTAGCTTGGATGGTTTCCTACTGTGTTAGGTGACGGATTGTTCTTGGCCAGGAAATTATTTAAGTTCAGCTTTTCATCTGATGATCTGCGAGGCATTCAGTCAACTCATGTGGAACTAAAATCCCTTAGGGACCTGGCCATTAATGGGGTCCTTAGGCATAGCATGAGATACTTTCCATACTGGGGGAAAAGGAGTGGGATATGGGGTCTCCCATATCATGGAGGGAGGGTGTTCCCTATGGGTCTATTGCGAGGTGTGGAAGTTATTTCCTTCCTCACTGGATTGTGGCTTTGGAGCCACCTGGTAGCCTCAGCTGACCTTTTGTGAGGTTCTTTTCAGAGGCAGTGGCTCTCATGGGGAGAGGCTAGGTGACAGTTGCCAGAGTTCAGGCAACTGATGTCTGTGTCTAGGAAGGAGGTTGACACCAAGGGTCTTCCTCATTTCCCAATTCTGTGCCATCAGCCTTTCCTGACGTAGATCGTTGATTGGGATGTTCCATTAGAATTTATCCTGCCTTTTCCCCTTCCAAGCCTTGGAGGTGCACGGAGGAAGGACGTTCTCTAAGACTTAGTATCTAATACACAGATGCTAGTCAGAGGTGGCCATGGAAATGTAAATTCATTTCAATGAGATAAAATTAGAAATGCAATTTATCAGTTGCATTAGCCACGCTGTACGTGCTCAGTAGCCCTGTGTGGCTCCCATAATGGGTACTGCAGATACAGAGCACTTCCATCAGTACAGAAAGGTCAGCACTGCGCTAGGCCTCCTCTCGCTTCCTTGCTCTATGATTCTGATCGGGAGTGACTGGTGGCTGCTGCTCCCTTATACTGGGGCCTCCAGAGAATGCTGCCTATTGAGAATTCAAAAGCAGAGAATGAGCAGGGTAGAAATGCCTTCAGTTCCCACTCAATATTGAGTCCAGGACAACCTTAGGCTCTGAGATTTTGTTCTCTCTCCCTGAGTATGACGCCTACTGTGTCCTTGCTCTATAGTCCTACTGTCCTGAAGCCGCCACCCAAGCCCTTTAAGTGTTCTGGCCTGTAGCAAGGATTCTGTTCTGCTCATCACCAAATCTGTTTCATGAATTTTCCATGGTATAAAGGCATACCAGCCTAACCTGGTTTTCTGAGCTAGACCCCTTACCTGAAACACCTACGTCCCTTTGGATATTTATCCCATTACTAACCCTGCTGCAGTGTCCTGTGATAGATAACAGTTGTCCCTACACAAGCCTTCCTAGTGATTAGCCATTTGTTTCCCTATGAAAAGAGTCTAGTTATTAGGGATGAGAAGTGGGGACATGTCTCGATCTGTGAAGTCCATAACGGAATGGGGTTTTCCAAAATAATGCAGCACAGCCTTGCCTTCTCCCCCAGGCCAGCCCCATACTGTCCTTTCAGTCTTCTGAGTACACCCCACAGCACAAGCATTCCCCACCGGATAGCCAACTTTGGGACTCTGTCAGTGAACCTCTTTTACTCCCTTTGTCAGGAATCCTGACAAGAAGGTATGAAGAGGGAAGAGGAGGAAAACTTCTACTCTTTCCACTGGGGTTGATAAACTCAGAGAATGTGAAGCTCAGGTCTGGCAGCCATATTGCTGCCTCACCATGACAGTCAGCCTGTAAGGTGATTCTTAGTAGAATAGAAAAAGGGAGAGAAAACAGAGCCATAAAACATTATTAGAGCCCCTAGACACAGCTGTGCCCTAACACACTTACCTCCAACCCTGGATTTTCCAATTCTAAGAGACAAAGCCCCTTCTACTTAAGTGAGTTTGTGTTGAGTCTCTGTCATTTGCAACCAAAAGAATTCTAACTAATATAGAGTCATTAGGCCTGAATATCTGGAAGGAAGAAGCCTTGATGCTTCTTCTGCTTGATGATCAAGGTCAGGTCTTTGCCAAGACACCTGAAAAGAATGACCAGACTGCAGTACCAGTGAACCCGAGATGGCTCACGTGTATACCAGCATCACACACAGACCAACCTTGACCACAGGTTCACCTTCCCAGCACTGGCTTCTGCTCTTCATGTTTCCTCTCCTCTTCAGCCCCCAAGTCCTCTTTGTCTCTCAAGACTCTAGTTAGAGGCCTCTTCCTCCAAGAAGACGATTCCTCCGTACTCTAGCCTCTAGCATACAGTACGCTCTCTGCTCTCTGGCTTTTAGTGCCCAGTAGAATTATTAAAAAAAAAAAAAAAAGAAGTGAACTGTTTTACACCATGTCTGCTTTCATTGTCTAAAATGTCGCTTTAAAGATTTTACCATTATGTGTCTACAGTTTATCACCTTCCCCCACCTGGTTGAGGTCAGAGATGGGGTCTGATGCTTTTATGTCCTTGACAGGAGCCAACATAATGCCTGGCACATAACAGAACTGCGATCACTGTGGATTAGAAACTTGTGGAAATGAGTGTGGAAGCTATAGGAGTCAGGTCTGTGTGCAGCTCTCCTCAGTGGGAAATAAGCATCTACTCGTGTGGCCAGGAGGATGGGGTGGGGGGTGCATTCCCCTAGTAAGCTATGTGGTCTCCTCACATCAGGGAATGGGGATGGAGGGAATGGAGGAGGAAGTGAGAATGTAGGTCTTTGCTTAATGGCTGAGACCTCCCAGGGAAGGGTCCTTAGGTCACATGGGCTGGTGGAGACTAGAAGTGACTCTGTGCCTCAGACCTCTCTGAGCTTCTCTGTCCTGGGGGAGGAGAGCAGATCCAGAGGGTGGGTGCAGGTAAGGAAGGGCACCAGGGAATCAAGTCCTCTCTGGCAGTGCCTTCAGAATTGGCTCAGGGTCCACATGGAAGAAACTAGTGTCCTCACCCTACTGTCATTCCTCATTCTGGGTCCATTTTAATGCAGCTAGAGACTACATTTTCCACCAGACTTGAGTATGAATGGCATTTGGCTATTTCCCAAACATCCTATCCCAACATTTGAGGCCTAGTATTTGCCAATACTGAAGCCATTAAAATAATTTAAAGGCTTTTTGAGTGATGAGATGATCTTCAACATAAGTACATATCCTTATTCTTTGAAAGTCAACACTATTTGAATATGTCTCTTCTGGGTCATTTGTAAAAAGGGAGAGAATCTCCTTTTTCCATTCAGCTATGTTAATAGTCACATCTGAGAACATAGAAGATACCACACGGTTAGGTCCTCAACTATTCTCTAATTGTTTTCTGGTTCTTCTCTTTAAAAAATGTTTTTTAAATGTTTATTCATTTTTGAGAGAGAGAGACAGGGACAGAGCATGGGTAGGGGAGGGACAGAGAGAGAGGGAGACACAGAGTCTGATGCAGACTCCAGGCTCTGAGCTGTCAGCACAGAGCCTGACATGGGGCTCAAACTCGTGGACCACGAGAGCATGAGCTGAGCTGAAGTCAGATGCTTATCCGACTGAGCCACTCACGTGCCTCTGAGAACCAGGAGCGCTAAGGTCAGGAGAAGATCAGTGTCCCAGCTCACACAGTCAGGCAGAGAGCAAATTCAACCTTTCTCCATTTCTGTGTTCTGTGCAAGCCCTCAATGAATTGAAGGATGCCCACCCCTACTGGGGAGGACAATCCACTTTACTCAGTCGGCCCATTCAAATGCTAGTCTCTTCTGGACATAGACACACTCTCACAGACACGCCCAGAGATAATGTTTAGCCAGATGGCTGGGCATCATATGATCTAGTCAAGTTGACATATAACATTAACTGTCACACACCGTAACATTTATTAAACATATCCCAGGTAGGTGCTAAGTTCTTTACTGATTTTATTTTATTCTTAGAGATGTATATGAGAATTGCTTAAAGAAAAAATACTTATGTTAGATGACTTCTAGGGTCTCTTCCTCTTTTTTTAAAATTTTATTTTAGAGCGAGATTAAGAGAGAGAGAGCATGTGAGTGGGGGAGAGGCACAGAGGAAGAAAGAGAGAAAATCCTGAGCAGGCTCTGTGTTGAGCATGGAAGCCAACGTGGGACTTGATCCCATGACCCTGGGATCATGACCTGAACTGAAATCAAGAGTCGAAGGCTCAACCGACTGAGCTACACAGGGACCCCTAAGGTCTCTTCCAGTTGTAAGATTCTTTGACTTGAAATGGCATTAGGGAAACTAGGATGTTGAGGTGGGGCTTGGGAACCTAACACTTAGAAGCAAAAATACAAATAACATTATAAGCTACCTCTTTCTGTGGACTAGGAACTATGTGTCCCTTACAAATATTTTCTCACTTATTCCTGGAAAACACCCTATGAGGTAGGTATTACTACTCACCTCACTTTCAGATGAGGAAACTGAGGCAATGAGAGATGAAATGGCTTGACCAAACAGCAGTATTCAGTCTATTGACTGGAGTCTGTTGACTCTAAAACCTGTGCTCTTAACCACCATGCTTCCAGAGGGACTGCAAAGCCCTCCATATCTGGTCTGGATGCCTGAGAAGATGCCTTTCCATGAGGCCCCAGGGATGTCGGTGACCTGGGAGAGGGAGCCGGCAGGAGTGTTGTCATAGGAACAGCAAATTCCACTGTGAGGACTGGTAGCATGCAGGCAGCTGGGGCTGAGGAAAGTTCTGGAAATAATTCTGCAGGAGTCTCTGAGCCCAGGAGGAAGCCAACTCAGCTACTCCCTTCAGCAGGACTTGGTAACCCTCAGCTTTGCTTCCTGTCTCTCCAGGGGCAGCGGGACAGGGTGTTCTCTGAGTTCTATTCCTGGGGCATAGGCGGCAGAGCCACGGTTAGGACTACAGAGTCTGTGCTTGCCAGGCAAAGGGCCCGCCTTACTTGCAGAGCCAGCAAGCTGGAGGTGTCACAAGTATTTAGAGACATTTGCTTCCCCTCCCCCATCATCTTATGACCTTGAACACATTCCTCCTTTTCTCCCTATCACTCCATATACTAGCCTCTTGGACAAGTCTGTAACTTACTTGTGAGCCTAGTAGGCTGTCCAGTCAGTTGTGAGGCAATTCACAGCAGTTCGCTTTGGAAGAGCAGGGAGGGGACATTTCTTGGGTTTGATTTACTCAAGTTGCTCCCATCTGCTGGTGGCTGGCGGCTCCTTGGGAGCCAAGGAAGGTATTTTGGTTGCATAAGTTTAGGCTGCAGAGCAGCCTGGCAACATGTCCTGGGGCTGCTGCTAAGAGCTACACAATCTGGGACAAGTGACTTGACCTGAGACTTGTTGTTCTCACCTGTAAAATGGGACAGAACGATTACTTGTGTCAAAGGATGGCTGGGAGGATGGAGTGAGAACACTCATGGAGCACTTGGCACTGCTTCTGGCACAGCGCTTCCCCTATAGTCTTCCTAGCAGGCCGAGGACAACCACAGACCTGAGATAAGGGTGTTTGGAGCATGAACTTAGGGGTTAGGAAGCCGGATTGTTCTCCCTCGTCAAGCTTGGAGGTGAAAAGGAAAGAGAGCTAGTCTCTGAATGACTGATCCAGTTTGGGATTCCTTAGGATGATGGAATCCAAGGTGTTCAGGATTGGAAGAAGCCCTGGCAACCCTCTAGGGCTGAGAAGAGTGCAGTCATGTAGCCGGAGGTGAAGAGGACAGCAGGCCAGAGTGATCTGCACAAAGCACAAAGGTAGGTAGGTTTCAATGGGGAGGCCTGGCAGCCACGAATAGGATAGGACTGCGTGGGGTCTGTGGGCCTGGTCACTGTTCGTGTGGAGGAACGATTATTCTTTCTACCCCTGGGTCAGATGCTGGTGACTTAGGAAAATAGAGGGGACTGGGTCCCAGATGCCCTAATCTGGTTATAACCACACACGTTTCATGCAGGGGCCGGCACAGAAGCCAAAGAGTAGGCTGATCTGGGCCCCACTGGTTTCTTGGAACAACTGCTCTGTACTCTGAGCAAGATGGAAAGATGGAGAAGCCAGGGCTGAGTCTACTGACAGCCGTCCCCTTCCTCCCCGCTCCCCCCACCCCCGCCAAGTCTAGGCGGAAAAACATCAACAATCAAAATTACAGTTGGGAAGAACTGCCTCCATCTGCAAGTAACTGGGCAATTACCTCCTAATTAAGCTCTCATTAATTTGTTTTCCGAGTGTTACAGTATGGTACTTGGTAGGTGCGCCCTGCCCCACTTGTCACCAAGGTGTTGAAGACAAAGCATTTCACAGGAATCAAGGTGGAACACTTGCATCTGATTACCTGCAATAGCCTGATTTGTTCCAACATCCTGAGGTCTTAAAAGCCATACCCTTTTATCTTTGGAGCACTGGATTTGCAGGGTTTCTTCTCTTTTGAGTCCTAGGTTTCAGGAGAGGAAGAGGAAGGGCCAGGAGGGGAAGAGACAAAAGGCCGAATTCAGACCACTTTTCCCGAGTGTGGTCTATGAGTTGGAAACGTTTGCTATTAAAATGCGGATTCCTAGGGGCGGCTTCGGTCACGAGTCTGAAACTTCCTAGATGATTCTTATGAATGCCCAGGTCTGAAAATCTCACATAGAAGCAGACAGTCTTAGGGGATACTAACAACACAGCTGAAGGAAGTAAACAGACAACTCACAACACCATTCCAGCTAATAGTTTATAAACCCACCCCAGAAAATCTTTCATTCTAGCATTAAGCTGGGGAAAGCTGGACTGTTCCATGTTTATACCTCATCCATCTTACAGGTGATGCTGCAACTAGAAAAACGTTTGGCACAAAGGCCAAAATTCCAAGAAGGGATAGCAGTGTGTAAATCAACCCCGAGACCCTTAAAGGCTGATGTCTAAGTGCCAACACTGGTCTCAGGTGTTGTAAATGCTGACTTACAGCTCCTTTATCTGCCGATAACGAAGGTGAACATAAGTGGATCTCCAGAAATGGTTCGCACGCAGCAGCTCCCAGGTTCTTGAAAAACCGCAAGTGATTGGCAAACGTTTCTGTTGCAGACACAAACTCAAACAAACAGGTCATTTCCTTCAAGAGCTCCTCACAGCAGTGGCTGGGAGCCTGAAGGTAGTGGGGGTGAGGAGGGAGTCTTCTCTCCCTTCCCCCACACTTTCTTCCCCTTTCTGATGTCAGATTTTTTTCTGACAATGAGTTTAGACTTGGGGAAAGAAGCAATTAATAAAGAACTTCAGGAAAGGGATTTCACTTCTCCCCCCTCACCCAACCCCCAGGCCTTTGCCCTCTCAGAGTGATTACAGACCTTCCCATTTTACTCATTTCAGGAAGCCTGGGGGCCACAAGGCTCTGAATCACTGTCTTGTAAGGGCACTGTGTTACATTGAACTTCATTCAGTGTGCTCTCGGAATGTACAGAGCTGGGTCCTGCCTACCAAAGAGTCTTGCAATCTGATAGAATTCTATCTGATAGATTCTGATTATAGGCAGCCTGGTAATTCTGGAACAGGTGGTAGGAGTTCATACTTTTTAAAATAAAAATAACAGTTTTATTGGGACATATTGCACATACCACACAGTTCACCCACTTAAAGTATACAATTTGATGTTTTCTGGTATAACCACTATTTTTAGTGTTTATAGCACTCCTAAAAAGAAACGCTGAACCCGTTAGCAGCTATTTCCATCTCCTCCAACTTCCTTCCACCCTTACCCCAGCTCTAAGGCAGCCACGAATCTACTTTCTGTCTATATAGATTTACTTTGTATGGATTAGTACGTATATGGGTTTTTGTGGCTGGTTTCTTTCTCTTAGCATAATGATTTCAAAGCTCATTCATGTTGTAGCACCAACCAATACCTCATTCCTTTTTATGACTGAATAATATTCCACTGTATAGATACACGCTTTGTTTATCCGTTTATTATCAATTGATGGACATTTGGGTTGTGCCTACCTTCTGGCCGTTGATTAGTGCTTCTATAAACATTCGCGTACAATGTTTTATGTGGACAGATGTTTTCAATTCTCTTGGGTATATACAGTAAGACCTTGGATTGCGAGTAACTTGTTCCGCCAGTGTTCTGGAAGACGAGCAAACGTTTCTAATCAATTTCAACTTGATAATCAAGCCATGTCTTGCAATATGAGTAGTATGTGATGCCCAGTGTCACATGATCAAAACTGAGCCAATGGTTCTTGAAATTCACTTTGATATACAAGTGCTTTGGATTACAAGCATGTTTCCGGAACAAATTATGCTTGCAAACCAAGGTTTTAGTTGTATATACC
This sequence comes from Proteles cristata cristata, assembly GCA_017311185.1. Lineage (NCBI taxonomy): Eukaryota > Metazoa > Chordata > Mammalia > Carnivora > Hyaenidae > Proteles > Proteles cristata. The sequence continues at coordinate 631,827 of JAESUZ010000388.1, read as the reverse complement.
TAGGAGTGGAATTGCTGACTCATAGGTTCACTCTGTTTGATCTTTTAGGTATGAGGGTTTTAATTTCTCTATTAGAGAGAATACTCCATCCTCATTAATACTAATTATACTATGTGTTTTTTATTTTAGCCATTCTAAGGGGTATATAGTGGAATTTCATAAAAATTTTTTTCTAAAGATTTTTATTTTTTTATTAAAGAATTTTTTAAATCTTTATTCTTTCTCTAAAAACATTTATTTATTATTGAGAAACAGAGAGAGACAGAGCATGAGCATGGAGGGGCAGAGAGAGGGGGAGACCCAGAATCCGAAGCAGCGCCAGGCTCCAAGCTGTCAGCACAGAACCCGATGTGGGACTTGAACTCACAAGCGGTGAGATCATGACCTGAGCCGAAGTCAGACGCTCAACGAACTGAGTCACCCAAGTGCCCCAAGATTTTATTTTTTTAAGTAATCTCTCTCCCCAACTTGGGGCTTGAACTCATGACCCTGAGAGATCAAGAGTTGCATGCTTCATGGACTGAGGTACCCAGGCACCCCTCATTGTTTTTTTGGTTCCATTTCTATGGTGGTTATTAACGTTGTTGAATAGCTTTTCATGTACTTATTGGCCATTTGTATATCTTTTTTGGAGAAATGTCGATTTAGATTTTTTTTGCTCATTTTTATTTTACTTAAATGTTTATTTTGAGAGAGAGAGAGAGAGAAAGAGAGTGCACATGTGCACTTGAGCAGGGAAGGGTCAGAGAGAGAGAACGAGAGAGAGCAAATCCCAAAACAGGCTCTACATGGACAGTGCAGAGCCCCACTAGGGGCTCGATCTCACAAACCACGAGATCATGACCTGAGCTGAAACCGACAGTCAGACACTTAACCAGCTGAGCCACCCAAGAGCCCCTTGCCCATTTTTAAATTGCGTTCTTTGCTTTTTTTAAATTATTGAGTTGTAGGAATTCTTTATATATTCTAGAGAAATCACTTATCAGGCAAATGATTTGCAACGATTTCCTCTCATTTTTTGGGTTATCTTTTTACTTTTTTGATGACGCTCGAGGCATACAAGTTTGAAGTTTTGATGATGTTTAATTTGTTTTTTATTTTGTTGCTTGTGGCTCACATTTTGAGAAACATTACTAAAATGCAACTTTAAACTCCGGAAGCTTTGTGACCTTGAAGCCTGGCTGGGCTTTTTAGGTCACCTTGGTGGGGATTCCTCCCCCACCCCCCCAGCCAGCCCTGGTTCTTCCCCTGGGCTGGAGGCGCAGAGCCTCAGGGGACCTTCTCCGTGTTTACATCCCCTCCCTCTCCTGAGGTCTACCACAATAGAGCAGCTGAAATGACAGTTTGGATATGTCCTTTATTGTGAAAACTCAATGGTCTTTGTTTCTGGGATTTGAAATTTTGATGCAGATGTTGGCAGCCAGAGTTAGGAAGGAGGGGGGAAGGGCCTGGAGAAGGAACCCATCCACTGATCTCCATAGTGAGTCATTCCAATCCTCTGTGCTGCCTTGGTTTTCTCCCCCATAAAATGGGGGAGAACAGCTCTATCTCCCCCTCTCGGTGGGGGTACTGTGATGATGAATTAATCTGTATTTGTTAGGACACTTTGAGATCTTGGATTAAAGGCATTAGTGAAGTACAAGGTATTATTATAATAATAAATGATTTAATAGCAGGGATGGTGCAGCTACTAAAGCAAGAATCGAAGGGGCAGGGAGTAGAGAGGCTCTAATGCGTGGAGTCTGGGCCCAGACACAGGTCTATATCCTTAGAGGTGAGATTGTATGATTTCTCACAAACTGGGTTATTTCATCTGAATTTAGCATTGCTTTACAGAGTACTTCCTATATGACTTCTGCCATGAGGAAAGATTAGTCTTTATGTACATTAAAACATCTAGAGGCAATGCAAGGCATTATAATGAAGTTCTGAATTGAATATACAAAAAGAAGGCTGAAAAGATGCTGAAGATCAGCTTTCCCCAGTTCTTTCACACACTAGCTGTAGGAGCTTGCCTCAGCTTCTGTGATTGCAACTTGCTATAAAGGGCTTAGAAAAATGGTCAGCACATAGTAAGCACTCAAGTGTTGGACCTATCTGGTTTCTTGTCAGACTCTGCTTTTGCTGGTTATGTAATGTGGGTCAAGTTGCTGGATACCTCTGGTCCTCAGTTATCTTGTCTGTAAACTGGGGCCAAAGATACTCACTAGCTCACAAGGTAACTGAGGATGGAGGGAGGCAATGTACACCGTACAGCACCGCGCCCTACAAATGGTAAGCACCCACTAAATGAGTCATTATTACTGTTATTGACACTATTCCCTGAGCTGGCTAAGGAGCGAGGCGTGCACTCAGTAATGGTTTAGCTAAATCTAGGGCCTTCTTTGGACCCTGGAATTTGAGGTGGGCAGAACAGGATTGGTAGGATTCAGGTGATCAGAGAAGAAAGGATGAAAGAAAGGCGGAAGCCTGAGGAAGGACTGCCCCCTGGAAGACAGGGCTGGACTTGGGCTTCTCACGGGAGCCTGGCTGGCTGTATCTGGTAGTTAAAGCCGCGGTGGCTGTTTACCCCCAAACTACTTCCGCAATCTCGGCTTTCACCTTCCCAGTCCGCGAATGCAGGGTTCTGCGAGCCTGGAGCAGACCCTCCCTCCCTGAGGCCTGTGGGTCCCGCTTCCGGGGCCGGTCAGGCCCAGCGCTTACCTCTTTCCCGGCAGTCTGGAGCCAGGAACCCCGCAGTCTACACCCCACCCTCCTCCAGGATCCTGTTTCAAAGTCACCTGAAAGCCATTTCCTTCCGCGCCCGCCGTCTCCTCTCCCCTCCCTTCCCTGTAAATCACCTGGAGTTTGGATTTGCCCGAAGCTTTTTTTTTTTTTTTTTAGCTTGTTTTCTTTTTAACGACAACTGTATTTGCCGTTTACTATACACACTTGTCTACACAGAACTTAGTGATTCTGTGTCAGTGTCCCATTCCTCCTCCGTAGAAACTGGTGATAATGCCTAACCAGTGGGACCTCTTCTCGGGTCCCACCCTGGGCTTCTCTCCTGCCTTGTGCTGGGACAGCATCTTCTATCTATCTTTATTGATGAATTATTTTGCATTTGAAATTTTACGATCTGGCTCAAAATCTAGCCTGTCCTTATTGAGAGTCCCCCGGGCCGCAGGTGTGTGCATTTCCATGCCCATATGATTACATAAAGACATAGAAACAGAAGGAGACAGGTTCTCTTGTCTTCGTTTTACAAAAACGTGGTTCTCTATTACACAGGTTTCTGCATTTGGCGGACTCCCGCCAAATTATCGGTTTCTTCATCTCCTCAGCTTCTCAGAGGCTTGGATTTACATTTGTAAAGGGTCACCGGGACAGAGCTGCGGCGAGGCATTCCTGACATGCCTTTCTGACTCAGAAAAGCCGAGGCGACCTGTTCCGGTAGGACCCAGACCCCCCCCCCCCAAGCCGATCCCAACTAATGTCTTACTAGAAAGACCCCTTTCCTGTCCGCACAATAAGGGATGTTCGGCTGTGACACCGGGGTGACCCCCACCACGTGCGTCCCTGCATCTACCAGCGGCCAGGGAGCCGCTCGCGTGGGGGCGGGACGGTCACCGTCCCGGCGGCGCGCTCGCCCCACCTGCGGGGTTAATCATTGGCGGCGCACGATCCCCTTTAGCCCCGGCTCCAGCTCGCCGCGTCGCGAAGTTCCCCCGGGTCCCCGCGGAGCCGCCAATTGCTGGATTCCAGCGGCGGGCCCGAGTCTCCACCCACTGGAAAAATTCCTGGCCCGCTCCTCCCTCTCCCCTCCCTCCCGCCGCAGCTCCGGCTGCGCTCGCCCGGCCCCGACTTCCTGCCGGGCGCTGGGAAGGCGCGCGCGGGCTGGGGTCCCCGGCGGCCGCGCCTGCAGCTGGCCGCCGCCCGGGCCGCCAGGGGGCTGGGCAGTGGGCGGGAGCGCCGGCGGCCTCAGCCACTGCCGGGAGCGACTTTCAAACTCGCGCCCGCACCTGGGCAGCCTCTAGCGCCGAGCGCGCCGGACCCAGCGGGGCGGCGACCGTGCGGTGAGTGGCCCTCGCTTCTCCCCTCTCCCTCCGCCAGTGGCAGCGCCCAGAGCCCCTCCGAGACCCTCCCCCCTCCGAAACCGCCCTCCTCGCGGGCCCTAGCCCCAGCCCCCCGCGGGGTGAGGACTCGGGGCGGCTGAGGAGGGCTCCGGGCCGCGTTGGCGCCTTCCAAGGCGCCTTCCAAGGCGACTTCCAAGGCGACCTCCCGGCAGAGGACCCGAGCGCGGGAGGCTGGTGCACGGAGACCTTTTCTGTCCTGTAGCCCCCACCCCGGAAACAAAGAAGCGAGCGCTCCAGGTGGCTCCGGGAGGCTCCCTTTGAAAGTCGGGGAGTCAGCGAGGCTGCGTCCAGCGGCTCCCCTTGCGCTCTCGGTAGCCCGGGGGCTGGACCCTGCCTCGGACTGTGGGCCCCGGGCCGGGTGGACCCTTCTGGGGAACGACCCCAACCCGTGGTCTTGGGAGCCCCAGTGGCGCCAGCAGCCTGTTCCGGGTTGGTGCCACACAGTGCTCGCTCTTGGGAATCTCTTCTTCTGGAACTGGAGGGATGAGAAGAGGTGCCAGAAATGGGGTGTCGGGAGCCGAAGGCCCCTGCCTGCTGCTGTGTACCTCGACCTCGCCCACTCCTGAAGGCTGTTGGGTTAATTTTCTCTTTTCTCAGACTTTTGGTTTAGAAAGCTAGGATAAGACGTGCAAACTTGAAATTTCAGGGCAATTTTTAGGTAGCTACTTTTACTCCTTGGAGCTGCTTTTGAAAACAAAAGGGAGAACGGAGTGGATAATGTAATGGTAAGAGGCTGGAGAGGTGTGGCCCGGGGATGGGGGATGGGGAGGCAGTCTTCGTGGCCGAGGCCAGGGTTTCATCCTTGAGGCCACTTGCTAAGCTGTTGGCTGGTGAAGGAGGCTGTCTTCAGCTCCGGAGCCCCTGGGGAGGCAACTCAGACTGCATCTCCTTCATGGAACCCTAGACTGGGGGGTTTCCAGAGTCTCCCCAGCCCTGCCTCTCCATGCAGCCCAATCACATCGACCTTGCTTAAGAAATAATAAGTAGGGAGAGTAATGACAGCTTAGGAACACTTCCCCTTTGAGCACATCGCCTGCTTCCTTTTAGGAAAGTGCCTTTCTAGCACCTTCCTTGCTGCACTGAGAGTGGAATCCCGATTCACTTAAGCTGGGAATGACTTCATTCCAACCATCCCCAGCAGAAAACCTATAGAGTAAGGACCAAAGGAAGATGTATCCCTTCTGTCAATTATTCATCCCTTCCCGTGATCCTGGGGTGCCTCATCACTTCCTTCTAAGCCTGCTGTTCGTACTCCTGCTGCTTCTGCTGAGCCTATTCCCTTCCCTGAGGGCTAGGCAACCCCTTGGCTCCCTGGGTATCCTGCTCTGGGTAAACCAAGTCCTAGAAGCAGAGGAAGTGCTTTGAAAGTTGGTTTGGGGGTGGTTTTCTACTGCCTTTTGTTAGACGTGGCCTGTTAAGGAGAGTGGAAGGAGTCCTGGCCTTGGAGTCCACTTGATCTTGGCCAAAAGGCCGAGAAGCGGTGGCCTTGGAGTCCAGCACAGGATTTTGCTTGAATTTTAATCCTGCCTACTGCATAGCATCAAAGACTGGTAGCGGCGCTTGAGTGGAAGGCACCTCTGAAGAGCCTACTCTATGTACACATGAAGACAGCAGAGCCCCGAGATGTGAGGTGGTTTGAGCCTTCTTCCTTTTGGCCAAATAGGGACTAGAACTCAAATTTCCTTCTCTGGCTAATCCATGCTTTCTCCAGCATGACCTGGGCGAGTCACACATCTTTCAGACTCATTTCTACCAGAGTAAAGTGGGGTACTTGCCTGCTTTTCCTTATAGAGGCTGTGGTAAGGATCACATGAAGCCAGAGTCGTGGAAAGTGCCCCGTAAGCTCCTATACAAAAGAAAGAGCTCCCTGTGACTAGGAGGAGCTCTCAAGAGCTTTACCTTTTCCTGGGTATGTCCCATATGTGCCATAGGGAGACGGCAGATACCAGGATCTTCTGGTGGAAGTTTACACCCGTGGCCTGTGATGTCAGCTCCAGGGTAAACATTTGGCTTACCAAATCCACAGCTAACCCAGGGTCACTGTGTTTACACAGGAGGAGGCCAAAGGCCATGTCCTGAGTGATGACCAGGGCTGGAGGGGAACAGGGCCTGTGTTCCAGACTTGTGGCTGGCCCCTTCACCTCCACCCCCTCCCAGAACTTTGTGAAGGCTCTGGCTCCAAGCCTGGAGGGGGTGCCCCAGGCCCAGGCTGGGGTGCTGACTTTGGAGGGTTAAGTGTGGAGCCATCTAGCTGTTCTCTGTTGTGTTGGCGGTGGAGGGGACTCTGGGCTTTGGGAGGTCGTTGCCTTTGCAGCTGCACGGAGGGCCCTCTTCAGCTCCTCATTTGCCTCCCTCCCCCCACCCCAGGCTGCCCTTCTGGCCCAGGCCTCTGCTCTGTGCCGCCTCTCTGGCCAGCTGCATGTCCATAGGCCTTTGTTCCAGGCCTGCCTGCCTGCCCTCCCCGGCAGAAGCCCTCAGGCTGGGGCCTTGGCAGCTGGAAATCACTACTGCCAGCAGGAAGGCCCTTCAGTCCCCAGGGGACCTGGCAGACCTTCATTTCCTCCTGTTGGGCCCCTCTCACAGCCCCTAACTTGCTCTCTCCTCACCTCGCCTTCTTCCCCTGAATGGACGGATGGATCATCCTTTTTCTTCTTGCAGTTATGCTTCTTAGTTGTATTTTAAAGTACTCGTTCAACATTTGTTTGGCACCTACTGTATATGAATATAGATGCAGGGGACACAGCAGTGAACAAAGTATACAAAAATCCTTGACCTCATGGAACTGACTTCCTGTGGGGGAAGCCAACAGTAAGCAAGGTAGAAAGCGAACAGAAAGCATGTCAGCGATAAGCAGAAACATGTGATAGGGAAGGTTGGATGCGCATTGCCTTGGAAGGGGTGAGATGGCGTGTTTAGATGAGGTGGCCTGGCAAGGCTCCTGAACGAGGGGTATTTGAGATAATGCCGGAGGGAAGCATTTCCCTTCATCTCTTATCTCCTTTGCCTGAAACCTAGCTGAAGCAACCCACTGTGGAATTGCAGGGCAGGGTTTGGAATTGGATGCATCTGGGTTCGGATCCCAGCTTTCCAGCTGGCCAGCCCTGCGGTGCTAACCCCTGAGGCTGGGTTTCTCACCCGTAAAATGGAGTTAGTCATACCACGTACCGTATTGTGTGACCACGAACAATGAGAACCAACGCTAAGTGCTTCGCAAAGCCTACAGAGGTGTTCAATAAATGATAATCTTATTTGTTGGTGTCCAAACAAATTGTGCAGGGGTAGCCCAAGATATTTAATGCCATCGCTAAGGGCTCTGGAGGAAAGGCTTTACATTTCAAGTGTTAGGCAGGAGAGGGGAGTTGGAGGGGGGGTAACAACAGAAACCTTGGTTAGTGCAGGCTTTCTAGTTGCGAGACTTTTCTCCCCTAGTCTAGGTTTCCAATGGTTGGGTGGAGGATGCAGGACTCCCAGGTGTGTGCCGCTTTCCCAGGTGACAGGGTGAGCTGGGGGCAGCCCTGGCCCTCCCTTGCTCTGGAATTCCCTTTTATTTTTTATTATTATTATTTTTTTTAAATGTTTAACGTTTATTTATTTTGAGAGAGAGACAGAGACAGAGCATGAGCAGGGGAGAGGTAGAGAGAGAGGAAGACACAGAATCCGAAGCAGGCTCCAGGCTCTGAGCTGCCAGCACAGAGCCTGATGCGGGGCTCGAACCCATGAGTGAGATCATGACCTGAGCCGAAGTCAGACGCTCAACTGACTGAGCCACCCAGGCGCCCCTGGAATTCCCTTTTAAACAGCCCTGATGAATCCCATCGTGGTCCTTGGCCTCTCCACCCGGCTTCACAGCTGGGAAGACCATCTGTCCCCCTCCCAGGGTCCTGTAGATAAAGTATGAGAGGGAGTGAAAGGGGTGGGGAAGATGAGGGAAGGGGGAGGGGAGGGCTGGGCAGACTGCATAGGTGGCAAGAGGCTTGTGATGGAGCCTTATCTTGGATTCTGCCTGGACTCGAACTGTTCAGCTCTGTGCTGCATCCAGCTGGCTAGTCTGAGGAGTCTCTCTTAGCTGGAACCATGGACCTCAAAGGGAGGAGCCTGATCTAAGACTGCTGTCAAAGCTGTGGTGAGCGGTTTCCTGGGGGCCCTGCCCTGGTTCAGGAAGCAGGGATGGGCTGTGGAGGGTGAGGCCCAGGGAAGTGGCCAGACCACACCCCCTGAGGGCCCTGTGGCACACGCAGGACGGCGGGCGGGCCCTGTGGTGAAGGGATTTGCTGGGCCTGCCAGTTGGTGCCTAGAGACTGCATTCGGCTAGTTATAATCTGGCCTCAGAGGAAGTTGCAAAGATGGCTCTGAATATGCCCAGGCGTTTTTGTGCTTTGGGGTGGCCTTAAGTTGGAGGAGAAGGAAAACTGGGCAGGGCCTATTACCCTGGGATCTGAAGGAGGTGCCTCTGGGGATGCTTGCAGCCACTCTGGGAGTCGGCTGCCTGGGATGAAGGCTGATCTTGTTAACTGGGTCTCTGCTCCGTGCCCCGCATTTGGACTAGAAGCTCTCTGAAGGCAGGACTGATCTTTGTTCCTGTATAACACACAGAACTGTATAAAATGTAATCAACATTTTATCAACAGGGTGTGTTGATAAATCAACAACAACAGGGTGTGATGAGCTTGTGCTGAGGCCCCATCCTGAGAGTAATCTGGGCTTGGTGGTCTCATTTGCTCCTGTTTTTCCATAGGATTTGGGGGAAGAAGGCAGTGGTGGGGGTCAGGCCCCACCTGGGTCGGCTGTTGCCATCTGGGAACACAGGCAAAGGGAGAGCCAGGCTTGCTATAGTTCTCTTGCTGGCCTTTGGGGAGGGAGCCCTGGTTTACGCTCGGGGAATGGAGTTTTAAGGACTCTTATATACTCTGTTTCCTGCTGAGCAGATTGTGGGGTTGGACACAGGTCCTGACGAAGGTTCCAATGGGCACAATGGTGGCCGTCCAGGCAGCTTTTTGGAAACACAGTTGGAGAGTCCTTGAAGTTGCTGATTATTGCAGGGATCGGGTTAAGAATAGAGGGAGGGAGGCTAGAGGAGTGAAGTCTAGTTCTTAGTGTGTAACAGGATCTCAAGAGGAGAGATGGATCTGCAGCTATTGGAAGCTCTCAAAAATTCATATCCTTTGCTCCGCAAGCTGTAAGACTGTGTGTGTGTGTGTGTGTGTGTGTGTGTGTGTGTGTGTGTAAATTGGAGGTTCTTGAACAATACTTGGCAAATGTTGACAGGACAAGGGAACCAGTATTCATGGACGTCTCTCTGTCCTGCACATTGTTACACCCCCAGTGCTTCCTGCATAGTAGGGTTCCAATAAATATTTGTTGTGTAAGTGAGGCCCTGCTGTGTAGTGAAGCCTTTGGAATTGAAGAAATTTTCATTCTTTCATTCTGTGTTCTCTTCCTGTCTAAAAATGCCTGTCTATTCCTGTCTAAAAATAGTTGGGAAAGTTGACCTGTAGTCAGCGCTGTGATGGAGGGACAGGCAGCTCTGTATTCCCACTGCCTGGAAAAGTGGACGGGTACTGACCGGAGGCCCTGGGACCAGGCCCGCCAGGCCCGTGGCAGCGGCTTTGCCCCCGTGTAGGGTAGACAGAAGGGTGTGCCCGTGGTTTTGAGCATCGTTCATCTCACACTCTATCCTGTAATGTCCCACGGAAGGCAGTGGGTCACCTCTTGTATGCTCTTCAGGACTTGTCCTGCCTGCGGCCTTGCTTCCCTGCATACAGTCAAGAAGACCTCGGTTCATCCAGGACGCCAGTTCCTACATTTTTCTTTTCCCCCACACCAGCCCCCTCAGACTCTGTTGAACTTCTACGTATATATGTTGTGTCCTCCTGTTTCCAAGCCAACAGCTGAAAGGAAGCAGCAAAGGAAAGACTGTTAAGAGACCGGCATGGAGAGGAAAAATGACCATGGAGCAAATGGGAGTGGACAGTAGGAGTGGACAGAGGTCAGAGCGGCAGGAAGGGCAAGTGCTGGCGTAAGAGCCTGCATCTCTTCATGAGGAGGAATGGCCCTTGGGCAGGGCGTTTATCATTTTGCTAATGGACACTGCTGGTAATTGTGACCTTGAGTCGTCCAGAAAAGGTTAATTACGTTCCCTTGACTGCCTAGGAAGGAAGGCATGCAAGGAAGTGCATGACATTTTTAAAAGCTTCCCAACCAGATTGACTAAAGTTTTTAAGTGTTGATACTTCAGTAATAATATCACTATTCCTCTGGACTAGGCAAAATAGGTGGTGTTACCCCCCCACCACAGAGAAGGAAATGTCGTCCACACAAGGTTGGAAATGTGTCCAAGAGCAGCCAGGACTTGGCAGGGATGAGATTTGAATTTTTGAGTGACCCTGGGGCACAGGTGCTCAGCTTTATGCAAGACTGAAAACTCTGTTGAAAATGTGGCTTTTTGGACAGCTCTCTCCGCAGGGGGTCTGTCTGGTAGTCAAGGTTTTCACCTGTTACAGTAGAGCAGGTCCAGCCGTCATTCACCTGCGCCCAGGTGGCCTGCCTGGTATCCCAAAGGGCCCTTGCCTTAGTAGAAACAAGAATGCTGTCAGTACATTTACATTTTAAGCATCTGCCTGGGTGCCCCACGGCACTTTCAGAAAATGACAGGGAGGAAGGAGCTGCAGTTTCAAACATCCCAGGCCTCTTTCCATGGGGAGCTTGCTTTGTTCCTTTGTTTCGGTTTTGGATGCTCTGGATGCTCTGCTTCGGTGTGCAGTCTTGGTGCCAGACTGCTGGTTATTCCTGTCAGTCTTCAGGGGGCGGGCCCGCCCCTGCCTAGGAACCCTGACCCAGCCCCCCTGTGTTCCCACTGTGCAGACTGGCAAGTGGTAACTTGCCATCCTTACCTCTCTTCGTTTATCATAGAGATAGAATGTTACAGATGCAATCAAAGCTTTTGTTTTCTTGGGGAAACCTTTTTCTTCCCTCCCTCCCTCCCCAGAGGTAACATTCTCCTGGATATGATGTTTATTATTCCTTTGCATGTTTTTATACTTTTTATTGTTGTCTAGAAGTAACGCGTGGTATTGTGTTGTTTTAATTTTGACCTGTATAGCACCATGTTCAATGTGTTCTCCTTGAACTTGTACTTTTTATCCAATATTGTTACCTAGATTTATCCATGTTTATTTATTAATGTTTGTTTATTTTTTGAGAGCAAGAGCAAGTGGGGAGGGGCAGAGAGAGAGGGAGAGAGAAATCTCAAGGAGGCTCCACCCTGTCAGTGCATCAGTGCAGACCTGATATGGGGCTCTATCTCATGAACAATGAGATTATGACCTGAATGGAAACCAAGAGTTGGACTTTGACCGATTGAACCACCCAGGTGCTCCCATGTTGGTATATTTAAATCTTGTTTATTCATTCAGCTGTTGTATGGTATCTGTTGTAGAATTATACCACAGTTCACTTACTGATGGACATTTAAGTTGCTTCCAGTTTTTCACCACTGTAAATAATACCGTGTTGAACATCTGCATGTCAGTCTTCTCTCCCAAGTATGTCAGTTGATGGGATTGAACCCTGGTTGTGCTCTATCCTGACAGCGTGGAGACTGCTTGGGATTCTTTCTCTCCCTTTCTCTCTACCCTTCTTGTGCACGTTCATGCTCTCTCTCAACAGAAATAAAATAAAATTTACAGTTTGCTTATAGGTAGGGATGAGCACTTTTCCTTATTGGCCAGTCGTGTTATTCTGTGAGAATATTCTTTACATTAAAAATTTTTTATATTTAACTGGGTAATACATTCACATGATTCAAACTGCAAAAGAGAACACCGTGAAAAGTTTCCCACATGTAACCCCATGACCCCCCCACCGACATGCTATCAGTTCTTATGTACAGAGTTTTGATTGCCATTGTCTTTTTCTTATTAATTTGTAGGTGTTAAAAAATATATATGCTAAATAACTAATCTTTGGTAGATTATATTCATTACATAGAGCTGTGGGTTGTCTTAACTTTATTAATAATGTCATTTTTTTAAAGGAGGCTTTAATTTTAATGTCAGATTTAGTAATCTTTTGTACTTTGTCCCTTGTTCAAAAAATTCTTTCCTACTCTGATTTTATAAATATATTAATATATTTTAAATTTAAGTTTTGCTTCCCATGCTTACATTTTAAATTCACCTGGAATGTATTTTCTATATATGAAATTGGATCTCTACTCTGGCTCTACACTAAAGCCTTATGAGGAACTTTAAAAAGAAAGTACTGATGTCTGAGTATCACCTCAGATAAGACCAATAAAATAAAAATGTTGGGACACCTGGGTGGCTTGGTCAATTGAGCATCTCACTTTGGCTCAGGTCATGATTTCACGGCTCTTGAGTTTGAGCCCCGTGGTAGGCTCTGTGCTGTCAGCTTGGAGTCTGGAGCCTGCTTTGGATTCTGTGTCTACCTTTCTCTCTGCTCTCCCCCACTTACTCTGTCTCTCTCTCAAAAATAAATAAAAACATTAAAAAATAAAAATGGGGTGGGGCCCAGGCATGGTTATGAAATGCCCCAGGTGATTTTTATGTCCAGCCGAAGTAGAGAACCATTCAACTTTGTAAGATCAAACTGATTTTATTTTTCCAGAGGAATAGCCAAATTTTCCAGTACTAGTAATGGAAGAATGTATACTTTTTCCACTGGCTTGTTACTTTTAAGATTTGATTGACTAATTTATAACTTTATTGAGATATATCTCACATCTTAAAATTCATCTATGTAAAGAGGTTAGTGGTTTTTGGTAGATTCACAGAGTTGTGCAACCATTACCACTATCCGATCCTAAATCAGTTTATGCCCCCCAGAAAGAACCCTGTACCCATTAACAGTCATTTCCCATTTCCCCCATCCCTCATCCCTAGGCAACCACGAATCTCTCTCTCTCTAACTATGCCTATTCTGGATATTTCACATAAATGAGTTCATAAAAATGTATTTTTTATAATTAGCTTGATGTTTTCAAGAGTCATCCATGTTGTGGAATGTTATCAAATCTTCATTTTTTAAAATTGCCAAATAATATTCCATTGTATGGATATATTGCATTTTATCTTTTCATCAGGTGATGGACATTTGAGCTGTTTCCAAATTTTGGCTCTTATGAATAATGCTGCTGTGAATGGTTATATTCAGCTTTTTGTATGGATACACATTTTCAGTTCTCTTTGGTATGTACCTAGGAGTAGAACTGCTGGTCCATATGGTAACTCTTTAGCTTTTTGGGGAGCAGCTAAATTGTTTTCCAAATAGGCTGCACTCTTTTCCGTTCTTACCAGGAGTGTGCAAAGGTTCTAATTTCTCCACATGCTCACTAATACTTGTTGTTGAACATTGTTTTGGTTTTAGCCATCCTAGTGGGTATGCAGTGGTATTAACTGTGGTTTTGGTTGCATTTCCCTAATGCTTTATGATGTTGAACATATTTTCGTGTGCTTATTGGCCATATGTATATCTTCTTTAGAGAAATGTCTTACTCGAATCTTTGCCCATTTATAAATTGAGTTTTACTGTTGTTGTAAGTGTTCCTTAAATATTCTAGGTATAAGTCCATTGTCCAATGTATGATTTGTAACTATTTTGTATTTTTTCCCCATTTTGTACTTTGTTTTTTCACTTTTTCCCCACTTTCTTGATAGTGCCCTTTGGAACACTATAGTTTTTAATTTTGATAAAGTCTGATTTATCAATTTTTTTGTTTCTTTTGGTGCTTGTGATTTTGATACTTAAGAAACCATTGCTCACCCAAGTTCAGCGAGATTTCTTCCTGTATTTTCTTCTAAGAGTTTTATAGTTTCGGGTCTTACATTTAGATCTGTGATATGTTTTGCCTTAGCTTTCGTGGATGGTGTGAACTAGATGTCCAGATTCATTCTTCTGCATGTGAATATCCAGTTGTCTTAGTATTACTTGTTGAAAGCCGCCTCTTACCCTACTGAATTGTCTTGGTACCCTTGATGAAAATCAGTTGGCTGTAAGTATTAGATTTTATTTCTGTACTCTCAAGTCTGTTAATCTATATGTCTGCCTTTATATGTACAGCCAGTTTTAGTAAGTGTAGCTTTGTAGTCAGTTTTGAAATCAGGAACTGTGAGTCTTGCAACTTTGATCTTTTTCAAGATTGTTTTGGTTATTCTGGGTATCTTGCTTTTCCATAGGAATTTTAGGATCAGCTTGTGAATTTCTGCAAAAACCCAGCTGAGATTTTCACAGAGATTGTGTTGAGCCTGTACGTGGATTTGGGGAGTGTTGCCAGTTTAGCAATGTTAAGTGTTCTGACACATGAGCACATGAGATGTCTTCCCATTTATTCAGATCTTTAATTCTTTCAACAGTGTTTTGTGGTTTCCAGTACACAAGTCTTGCACTCTTCTTGTTAAATATATTCCAAAGTGCTTTATGCTTTTTGCTGTTATTATAAGTGCTATTGTTTTATTTCTTAATTTCATGGATTGTTCACTGCCAACGTATAGGACTAGAATTGATTTTTGCGTGTTGATCTTCTATTCTGCCCTGTTGCTGAACTCTTTCATTAATACTAATGGTTCTTTAGTGGATTTTTTAGGGTTTTCTATATACTAGATTGTGTCATCCATGAATAGAGATAGCGTTACTTCTTCTTTTTTTCAGAATGTCTCTTATTTCTTCTTCTTGCTTCATTGCCCAGATTAGAACTCCAGCACACATTTGGATAGCCATGGCATGAGGGGACATCCTTGTCTTGTTCCTGATGTTAGGGGAAAAGCAGTCTTTCTCCATTAAATATGAAGTGCCTATAGGTTTTTTTTGTAGATGCTCTCTATAAGGATGGGAATGTTCCCTTTTATTCCTAGTTTGTGTAAGTGTTTTTATTATGGAAAGGTGTTAGAGTTTGTCAAATGTTTTTTTCTGGGTCTACTGAGATTGTCGGGTAGGTGGTTTTTTACTTTATTAATATCTTGATTTTTGCCTGTTAATCCAATCTTGTATTTCTAGGATAAATCCATATGGTCATAGTATATACTCTTTTTTAATTAATTAATTAAAAATTTTTTAATAGTTTATTTTTGAGACAGAGAGAGACAGAACACGAGCGGGGGAGGGGCAGAGAGAGAGGGAGACAGAAGCCAAAGCAGGCTCCAGGCTCTGAGCTGTCAGCACAGAGCCTGACGTGGGATTGGAACCCATGAATCATGACCTGAGCTGAAGTCTGATGCTTAACCGACTGAGCCACCCAGGTGCCCCTATACTCTTTTATGTGTTACTGGATTCAATTTGTTAGTATTTTGTTGGGGATTTTGCATCTGTATTTATTAGGGATTTTAAACTGTAGTTTTCTTTCCTTGTGATGTCTGGTCTTGATATTGGGGTAATACGGTCTTATAGAATGAGTTGGGAACTGTTCCTTCTTCTTTTACTCCTGGAAGAGCTTGTAAAGAACTGGTATTATTAATTCTTTAAGTGTTTGGTAGAATTCACCAGTGGGGCCTTCTAGTCCTGGGCTTTTCTTCACTGGGAATATTAAAATTACTAGTTAGTCTCTTGTTAACAGTTCTTGTCAGATTTTCTATTTCTTCCTGAACCAGTCATTGGTTTGGTCACATAGGAATTTGTTTGTCTAAGTTATCTAATTTATTGGCATATAGTTGTTTGTGGTATTTCCTTATAATCCTTGAAGACAATTCTTTTCCATCTTTGGTGCTCTCCATTTATACTATGCACAATATACCTAAATGTGGACTTCTTTTAAATTTTGTTTGTTTGGTTTTTTTTTTTTTTTAACTATTGCATGTTCTTTTATTTATTTATTTATTTATTTATTTATTTTATGTTTTACTTATTTCTGAGAGAGAGAGAGAGAGAGAGAGAAAGAGCATGAGAAGGGGAGGGTGAGAGAGAGAGGGAGACACAGAATCTGAAACAGGCTTCAGGCTCTGAGCTGGCTGTCAGCACAGAGCCCGATGCAGGGCTCGAACCCATGCACTGTGAGATCATGACCTGAGCTGAAGTCGGATGCTTAATCGACTGAGCCACCCAGGTGCCCCTGGACTTCTTTTAAGTTTAACTTGTGTGTGCTTTAAATCAGAGGACAAATGTCTACCTTCTGTACTGGAAAATTCATATATGTTCTGTTGTTGAAAATTGCCTCTCCCCCACTGTCCTTTTTCTTCTGGAACTCTCTGGATCTCTGTGTCTCTTCACGTTCATATTTTCTATCTTCTGTCTTTGCACTGAAATCGGGATGATTTACTCTTTTTTTTTTTTGACATGTCCGTAATTCTCTTTTTAGCTGTGTTTAATTTACTTTTTAATCTACCTGTTGGGTTTTATTTATCTTTAAAAAGATTTTTAAAATTGTTTTTAAATTTCTTTTTTTTATTTTTTAAATACTTATTTATTTTGAGAAAGAGAGTATGTGTGTGTGTGGTGGGGCGGGGGGCGGGGAGAATCCCAAGAGAGAGAAGGGGAGAGAGAATCCCAAGCAGGCTCTGAGTTGTCAGCATGGGGCTCAGTCCCATGAACCGTGATATCATGACCTGAGTCAAAACCAAGAGTCCAATGCTTAACCCACCTAGCCACCCAGGAGCCCCAAGATTTTTTTTTTTAAATGATCTCTACAACCAATGTGGGGCTTGAACTTACAACCCTGGGACCAAAAGTCCCATGCTCTACTGACTGAGCTAGCTCATACCTATTGGGTTTCAATATTGTATATTTCATTTCTGTTTACTACTTTTTCGAAGTCTTGCTCAGATTTTTCTTTTATTTTAGCTCTTGGAGTACTGGTTTGTTCCATCTTTTTATTCCCTTGTGATGGCTTTTTGTTGTATGGTTAGTAATGTTTCTGCTTTGTGCCCCTTCAGTGGTTCCGAGGAGTCGGATGCTTAAAAATATATTTGGAAGCCTGCACTTATTGGTGATGATGAGCTCTGGGACCTACGAAATGTGTGGGTTGGTGGTTGAGGTGGAGTGGAGGAAAAGATTGTTGGAAGGCTCTTCCCCCAGAAGTTTGCAGTCTGCTTGCTTCTTACACGGGACCCCTTGAGTCCCCTCCTTAGAGCCTTCCCAGCACTTTTGACCAAACAACGTCCCCATCCCCCACTCACACACTTCCCTGCTTTATCTTCTTTATGACATTTATCACTATCCAGAAATATAGAAGTCATTTGTCTACCGTTTGTGTCCTTCCCACGGGAATGTAAGCTCCTTGATAGCAAGGACTGTCTTCTGTACTGCTCTGTTCTCAGGACCTGGCACGCAGTTTATATTGCCAATAAATGTGAGCAAGTTTGAGTAATCCTGTTTTCAGACAGGAAGTCCTCTCAGCCTGGATCCTACAGCTTTCAGCTGGGCTGGGTCTGACAGGCAGCAGAGAAGAGGTGAACAGCTTGGCTCTCCATTCCCAAACGTTTTTCTGGGCCTCCTCTCGGGAAGGGCTTTTTCTCCCAAGAGAGTGCAGAAAATACCATCCACCCATGTGCTTCATTGTGACCTTTTTCTGGCATGTGCTTGCCCACCTGCCAAAATCAGTAGTAGGCATTTGAGTGCCAGAAGACCTGGGGGGAAAAAGGGTACCCCCCTCCCCCCACAAAGACCTGGTCCTTACCTGCAGGAGGCTGTAATTGAGTTAAGAAGACTAAGAAGACAGAGCATTCACAGCAGACACTTTTGGGTACTTGCCACTCACTGAGCTGCTGTGCAGATGAGCACCCCTCACTGTGACAGGGGGAGAAGGGCAGCCTGTGCGCCAGTTCTTGGGCCATCCCTCAGCAGGCAGAGAAACTGTTCCTGGAAGTTTCTAGGAGGGAGTTATGAAGTCCCAGGTGACTCCATTTTGCCCTCTTTCTGAGGTTGCCCCTTAGTGTAGAGACTTGTTCTGAGCAAGGTGTTACTCATCAAACTTAAAGTGCCCGAGGGCGTTCCCACAGAGTGGGCTGAAGGAGTGCCATCTGCATCTCGTAAGGCCCCACTGGAGGAATGGCGGGAGGAATGGTGAAGAGCTCTGGAAACAGGATTCCAGGAAACCCTGGCTTTGCCCTCTTCCCTCCCCGTTTGGCCTTGGGTAAAGGAGCCCATGGCTCTGGACGTTGAGGTTGTTGTGAAAAGACTACACAGAGGTTGTGTTCAGGATGATGCGTGGTGCACCCTAATAACGTGCTAGTTGGTATTCCAATCTGACATTTGGGGAGGCACTTGTACCTCAGCTTCCTGATCTGTAAAATGGATACTAACGCCTGCTACCCACCTGCCCCTTTTCTGTGCTCCTGGCTGTTATAAGGACGAGGGTTAATAGCCTCAGGCTTTGAGGGCCTGGGGTGGGGGAGGAGCCACATAAATGGAGTATTGTTGTGCTGGTGAATGATCTGGCTTTGTTCAAGTGTCTTCTGTATTTGACTTCCTGCAGTTAGTGTCCCCTTGTGTTTAATTGCTTAGGTATTTGCATGTCCTCAGCCTGCTGTGCTTACCTGCCAGACTGTGGCCCTGGGTCCTCACCCAGCAGGGACCTGGCTGAATTAGGGTGAGAAGCCTCATTTCCTCCATGGGGCGGGGGGTGAGGGGGGGCAGGAATCAGGAATGAAAGAAATGCAGAAAGTATGACCCACACGCAGAACTGGTTCTGAATAGGACATTGATTGAAGAGCTTTTGCAGGAGGCGGCGGGCGCTTTAATTCCCGAGGCTGTCGGTGGCAGCCCGCTGCTCGCCCCAAGCCTGTTAACCGCTCTGCTGCCGGGGCTGGGAGGGCGCAGCTCGGGGCCCCAGGCGGCCCTCTCGGTGCTCCGATGGGAGCCCTTTTGAGGAAGGCGGTAGGTACCTGGCTGAGGCCAGGCCAGGGGGTACCAGGGGCCCTGATTCTCAGCTGGGGGCCTCCAGGCCTTTACACACTCCCTGGTGAAACTTGGCCAGCCTCAGGTTTGGGGGCAAAAGGTAGGTTTCTCCCTTGGGGGTTCTGAAACTGAGGAACCCCATGTAGGTGTAGGAGAGTTGGTTTTTTTTTGTTTTTTGTTTTTGTGTGTGTGTTTCTTTTATCCTACCCTGGCTTCTAGTGGATTTGTCAACTGTGGCTGGGTAAGAGCAAGGCAGCCCTGTGTTCCTGTTTCAGAGGTGACTGTAGACGGTTCTCCTGGGGGCTTCAGGGGGCCTTCTGATTTCTGAACGTTCAGAGTTGGGTGGTTAGTGGAGCAACCCAGCACAAAAGCACATACTCGCTGGGAAAAGCAGAGTTAATCTCTCACTTCTTCCTGAAGTTTCTTTTTCCCAGAATCCACAGAGGCTGGTTATTTTGGATAAAATCAAGTGGTGGCAGGTCAGCAAGTGAAAGGAAGTTCCCCCCTGTCATCCCGGATGCAGCACCCCAGGCAGGGACTGTGCCCACCACTTCAGGAGCTCCAGCCCACAGCAGCAGGGAGGTCAGGGGGCAGATTGCCACCCTGACTTGACGATGCTTTCTAACCTTGAATCAAAGCCTAGCTTTTCCAGGAGCGGGATTGTGCTGTCTGGCCTGTGCTGCACCATGCCAAGTGCATCCCCTCACCCCAGAATCGGGGCTTTGGTGCCAGCCGCCCCTCCTCTCTGCATTCTGGTCTCCTAGCCTCTCAGCTAAGGGAGAATGCTCCTTTCCTCCCACCTGGGAACTGGTTGGATGAGTTTCTTGGGCCTCCCTGGTTGAGGCCCCTTAGAAGAGAAGGGGCGGGGGTGGGGGGTGGAGACAGGTGCTGGGGGTGGGAAGAGGCCTCCTGGACTCTGGGAGAGGGGTCCCAGAAGGCCTTGCTGTCTAAGGCCTTGGCTGCCTTTGAAAGTCGACACTTGTTGTTAGAGCCTATACAGGTTGCCTTAGAGAAGAAAATTCACTTTCCTAACTTCTCTGGGTCAGGCACCAGGCCCAAGATCAGCATCCCTGGCAAAGAAGGAGGGGTCATTGGAGCACTTTTGCTGTAGTGCCCGAGAGATGGGGAAGGCCAGAGTGGTTCGGTGGATGGAAGCAGTTCACTAAGGGGATGGCGGGGTGCTGCTCACATGGACACACTTTTCTGCGTCTGGATGGTCATGCTTGGGAGTAGAGAGGAAGTTGCATTTGGGGTGGCCACCCTGTTGGCAGCCTTGCCCCCTAATTCTAATTTGCTTAGGGAGGGAACATGAGAATTTGGGGAAGGGAAAAAAATCTTCAGGTGGTGAGATGTATTCTGACCAGTCCTCAGCCCAGGAGAGAGCCTTTGGCCTGGAATCCCAATGGGACATTCCTTTCTGGTTAAACCCCCGTCTGTCAGTTTTCTAGAGTAGATCTTCTCTTCCTGCTTCCAGAAGCTTCTAATTTACACGAAGCTTGTGTCTTCACCTTTACTGGGATCCTCATTTCTGCCCCCATCACAAGGGTTGCAGCAGGTCTTGTTCTTTCTAGCAGATGCTTCCCTGGGTCCTTCTCTCTTTCTCCTCCCTGAAGCTCTCTACAAACAGTCAGCACCTTCTTGGGCCTTTGGATTCTTCCTGAACACTCTTTGGCTATATGGACACCTACTCCCCATGTGCAGTTTATCCCTTTCTGGGGCACATTCTCACACCTCATCTCCTAGAGCCCTTCCCTACCTGTCTCGGTAGTTGTTCTTCCAGGCATGGGTGTCCTTTCCCGCAGAGCCATGGCCGATGCCTACAGTCTCTCCCATTCCTGCCAGCCTGGCCCCTTGCTGTGAGCTGTCCCAGTTCTTTGGGGCTCAACTCTTTCATGCTGCTGTCTTTGCATCCAGGGCCCTCACGTCCCTTCTCACCTGGCAAGTAAAACCTTGTTCATCATTCAAGGCTCAGCTGAAATATCCCCTCCTTTAAAGCTGCCCAGGTCGCCCAGGTGGCACTACTTATTCGCTCTTCTGTTAGCACAGTTTATGTGTTTGTACTTCTGTACCAGCCCTCAAGGCATTGCTTTGTGGATAACTTATTTATGTGGCTGTTTTTCCTTCTAGAATTGGTTCCTCAAAGACAGAGACAGTGTCTTATTCATTTCAGTATCCCGAGGGCCGAGCATCACGCTCAGAAGTGTGGAATGAATTCCCCAAACTGGAGGCAGTCTTGAACTCCCATGCTGCTCATGACCCCATTCTCTGCCTCCTTTTGTTATTGATGCGCTTGTCTTGTTTCTCTTGATAGAGTATCCGCTCTTGAGAGCAGACTCTATGTGTGATTCATCTCTGTCTCCCACAAGGCCGCCACAATGTCTTTGTGCAGAGTGAGTGCTTGAAAATACTTGCCCAGTGAATTCTGACGCTCACAACTTAGGAAGGGCAAGGACTGTCATCCCTAAATGAGAGGGTAGGCCCTGTGGCATAGATTGCTCACTGCCTTGCTCGTTAGCCGCTATCCAGCTAGTTGGAGGCAGAGCTAGGGCTGGGTTTGAGCAGTGCTGGCTGGGGTCCCTGGGCTCATACACTTTCTGCTGTTGTCCCCCTCTTTGACATTTCTTTGTGATTTAGGAAATGGGTGAATAGCAAGGCTTTTCCTAATACTTTATGGTTTTGCTTTATGTCCTTCTTATGTCCACCTTGGAGCTGGATTTTATCTTTTCTTTAAAACCCAAGGACCAGTGTGGTGCCTGGGTGGCTCAGTCAGTTAAACATCCAATTCTTGACTTTGGCTCAAGTCATGATCTCACGTTTTGTGGGTTTGAGCCCCATATTGGCCTCAGCTCTCACAGTCAGAGCCTACTTGGGATTCACTCCCCACTCCCCCCCAACCTCTCTCCCTCCAGCCCCTGCTCTCCTGCTCTCTCTCTCTCTCTCAAAAATAAAATAAAATAAAATGAAAACCTAAAGAAACACAGTAACCCAGGGACTAGTGTCAAGGATGATTTTTATTGCTCACTTACTTGTGCTTTTGCTACCTTACTTTTCCTTAAATTCTGTTCCTGCTCAGCCTGGTCTCCCTCCATGGCCCTGTTCATCATTAGCTCCTGGGTGCACATGCTGTCTCTCCCTGTAGATCCCTGAGGAATGTGCTCTGCCTACTGCAGCAGAGGACTCTGACTCACTCATACCTCATCTTCTGGTTTGCCCTTCTGTTGGGCATGGATATCAGACTGTTTTCCTTTCCAGCTGAAGTGCTCTATATTTTCTCATATAAGATCATGGTTTCAAATCGATGTTGGGATTATAAATGATGAATGGTTGGTGGGGGAGGATTAGGTCATGCTCACCAAGTTTAACCCTTTTATTTTTATTATTATTTTTTAAATGTTTTTTTATTTCTGAGAGAGAGACAGTGTGAGCAGGGGAGGGTCAGAGACAGAGGGAGACACAGAATCTGAAAAAGGCTCCAGGCTCCGAGCTAGCCATCAGCACAGAGCCCGACGCAGGGCTCGAACCCACGAACTGTGAGATCATGACCTGAGCCAAAGTTGGACGCTTAACCGACTGAGCCAACCAGGTGCCCCTTATCTTTATTATTAATTGGGATGGGGGTAAACATTTTAGGCACAATCTGGAAAAACATTTCTTGTCCCAGTTTCTGTGGAACAAATAATAATTTGTCCATCCTTGCCACCTTACCATTTATAGTGGGCTTACTGTGTACGAATTGGTCTATTTGTATCATCTCAATCTTGGTGGCCAGTGAAGTTGGTGCTATTGTTCTCACTTTGCAGATGAGGAACTTGGAGGTCCGTCAAGTGGCTTGCCCAAGACCACACAGGGCTGGCTTTCAGGCCAGGTCTGCCTGACTCCAAAGCCTGTGAATCCATTTAGCGCGTGTAACCTCTGCTCCATGGACTTCCATGCACACGTACGCTTGCATATTCTCTCTCTTCTGCTGGGGACCCCTCTGTTCCCACTTGGTTCCTGCTGAGGTTCTCCATTGCCTTTGAACATGATGCAGCAGTAAATGCTGTGACTGTAGAAGGTGTGGTTCCAGTTTCCTCCCCTCCCCCCACCTCAGCCTGGAGGCCTCAAGTCAAGCAGTCCCTGCAGTGTGGTGCTGGGGGGTGGGGGCTTTAGGGACAACAAGGTGGCAACTTTCCAGGGCTAGGTTCCTGAATTTTGCCGGTAAGGAGTGGAGATCCTGTGAGCCTCTTTGGCCTAGTGACGAGAATGCTGGGGCCTCTGGGACATTGAATCTGTCCATGATTTGTAGCACCAGCCTTAGCTGCTCCATCTTCTGGGGACATTGTGTCATTTCCCTTGGTGACAGGCTGTGCTGGGAGCCAAGTTGACCTACCCTGGCTGTGAGCAATAGCAGTTTTTTAAAAAGTTTTATTTATTTTGAGAGAGAATGAGTATGAATGTGAGTGGGGGAGGGGCAGAGAGAGGGAGAGAGAGATCTTATGACTTGAGCCAAAATCAAGGGTCAGGGATGCTTAACCAACTGAGCCACCGAGGTGCCCCGGCAATAGCAATTTCTAATCAGTACTAGTGTTCTCATTTGCCTTTCATGTACGTGTATATGAGACTTCTGGGTAGACAGCTCTCCCTGGAATATTGGTAGGGAGACCTTATTGTGGTCTCTTCTTCAAATTCCAGAGTGCTTCCTTGGCCACTTTTCCCTTCCTCTCAGTTTCTTTTCTGGCTGGTCACTTGATATGTGGCCTGATGGCAAGAGAGCTGTGCCCCTGCTCTAGTCCGTTGTCTGGGGCCAAGTGGGACAGGCCTGCTGGGGTGAATGAGCAGTCACCGCTCCTGGGTACCTCTTGGCAGATTAGAAACCTGCTGGCAGTGACTAACATGGAAACTCATTCGTCTAGGAGGAGCTGGCTCAGGCCTCCGTTCTGACCCCTGTTTAGCCTTCACCTACTGTGGGAATGGTGAGGGGTGCCACCGTGGGTGTTTATTGAGCACCTAGTATGTGCCTTGCTCTCTGGGGGTGAAGGAAGGGTACAGGAAAGGAGGCCCAGGCCCACTGGGTTTTCATGTCTAGTCCAGCAAAGCATGCACATACAGACCCCCAAGGACCGTATTTAAGTGATACTCAGGGTCACTGGAGTTAAAGAAGTGTCTGTATATTAGTGTCCTATGGCTGTTCTAACAAACCCCACAAACTTAGTTGCTTAAACAACATGCATTTATTACCTTACAGCACCGGAGGTCAGAACTGAATCTGGGCCCACAGCTGTGTCCTTCTGGAGACTGTAGGGGAGGAACGGTCTCCTCACCCTTTCCAGCCTCCCGAGGCTGCCTCCATCCTTTGGCTTGTGGCTTCTTTCCTCTGTCTGCAGAGCAGGCAGCCTGGCATCTTCCAGCCTCTTTCTGTCTGTCCCTCTGCTTTTCTTGTCACATCAACTTCTGACTCCTTCTGCATTCCTCCTGTAAGGACCCCTGTGGTCAGGCCCACTCCGGCAGCCTGGGGAAATGTCCCCATCCCAAGAGCTTCAACTCGATCACGTCTGCAAAGTCTCTTATGCTGTATAAAGCAACATCTGTACATTCCTTATATCCAACGATTAGGATGTGGATATTCTGTGAAGTGGAGCACAACCTACAGTGTGTGTGTGTTGAATGGGCTGGGTTGAATGAGTGGTTGAGGAGGCCTTTCTGAAGGAGGTGATTTGACTGAATTTGTGTAGGGGGAGAGGGTCTGGGCCATAATATCAGGTATGGGAAACAGCATGAGCAAATGTTGGGGTTGTGGGGTGGTGGGGACAGTGAGGTGTGGTCTTCCCTCTGAGACAGATGCCCAGGGCTTTCTCTTTCCCTTCCAAGGCCAGGCTGGGAGTTTTCTGGATTTCAGTCTGTAGGCCCAGACTTCCCAGAATTCAGGTGGGAGGGCTCCATTGGCAGCCACAATCCCTTTCCTTCCCAGGAACTGAAGTCCTGCTTTAAGGACTCAGCCACACTTGGTGGCCCCTGCTGTTCTGGGGTGGTGGGAAAAGGAATTCACCAGGGAAAATAAAATTCATGAGGGGAAATGAATTTGAGCCAGCTGGCCTGGGCTTGTGACCCAGAAACCCTGCTCACTCTGTTTGCGTGGCCACTGTGACAGTCACGTTGCTCCCATTGAACACATCGAACACGGTCACTCCCCAGGGAGCCTTCCCTTGTCTTAGAGTGCTTTGGGCCCCTGAGTTTCCGGGGAGGGCTGGGAGGGGCCCGAGTAAGGAAGCTGCTCTGGAAAGCGGCAAGGAGCCAGACCCTCTCAGGGATCCTCCTGTCCTTGGGAAAGTCTCTAGGGCTGTGGTGCAAGGTGTCCTCCCACTGGCGTGGCCGAGGGGGAGAGGCAAGAAGAGACAGGAAGAGTCGGGCATGGAGCTGTGGGTGACAGCACTACTGAGCGAGCTCAGCACCTGTTGGAGATCTCTGAGGAGGTTCACCTGGCTCCTGCTGTGTGTGTCTGGAGAAGCCTTATCTATTCTCTGTTGCATCCTTCTGGTACCCTCTCTGAGGAGCTCCTGACAGGGGAGTTGGGGGATTGTTCTGAGGAAGGTCAAAGGCATCTGGCAGGTTCTGAGAGCCTTTGGGGTGTATAGGAGGTGTCGTTGAGAGATGAAGGAAGCCCCTGGGGAGGTGGGTGTGCAGGGCCTGGGCATCTGGGAGCAGTTGCCTTTGGGAGAGCCCCTTGCTCCTTTCCTGCCCGCCTCTAGGGCAGGTGTGTCAGGCTTCCGCTTCTTGGGTGTGGGGTGAAGGGCAGCAGGTGAAAGGATGACATCAGCCTCCTCCGCCCCTGGGCCCTGCCTGTTTGAGGCAAAATGTTTTCTGGGGCATCTCCAGAGCTGGCTCACACGGAGGGCTGTCAGTGGGTGCCCCTCTCCCTCTCCGGCCTTCTCCTCAGCCTGCTGGCCAAGGAGGGAGAGCCAGAGAGAATGTTGCTGGGTCCTGGGGGTTCCCCAGGACCAGAAAAGGAGAGGTTCTCCAGAAGGTTCTGGGTGAATGCCTCTCTGTAGGACCATCATTTCTGAAATTGGCAGAGGGGTGGGGGTGGGGGTTGGGGGGGTCCTTTTGCCTTAGTGACTAGAGGCCTGAGGGCAGAACATGGTGGCTAATTGTGAGTTTTGTCATTTTTTTTTTTTTCTGTTGGAGGCAGGGGAGTGGATTAGGCCGGGGGCATGGTTCTGAAGCGTAGAGAGGAGGAGAAGATGTGGGACTTGACCCCAGTCCGCAGTGCTGGGAATCCTAGGGGCCTGCTGCAGCCTGCCTCCCCACCTGCGGAAGGTCTTCAGCGGGTGGAGTTGATAACCTGGAGAGTTGTGGGTGGAGGAAGGGTGTGGATTGTGTTTAAATTTAGAGAAAGTTAAAAAAAAAAAATGGCACAAATCTACATTCCTCTCCTGCCTCTGCCTCTCCCTCCCCAAAATGTATGTCTGAGCCACTTGGGTTCCTCAAAAAGAAAGGCTTAAGGGACCTTCACAGGCGTGGGACTGGAGGTAATTTTTCCAGATGACTGATTCATTGATTGATGATTGGACTGACTCATGTTGAGAGGGAAGAGGTCACGGCTGGGGGACATTCAGAAGAACTGGGGCCTGGGTGTGGTGGGAGGAGGTGGGGGTGGACACCTGGCTTGGGGGTTCGGCGGCTCTCTGACTGTCACCTCCTTCTCTAGGCTCCCACTTCCCCAGCAGACTGTGTCTTCCAGATGAATTTGGAGATCTGGGTTCTAATGTTGGTTTTGAGGTGAATCTGAACAATTTGGGATGCTACTCAGGGAAGAGGTAGGAAGGAGGGGTTTGCCTCTGCTCAGGGGCAGGTGGGCAGTCCCCTGCCATCTCGTTGGGAGTCCAAACCACACACGCAGTACTGGTTGGGATCAGGCTTTTAGGACCAGACTGCACTCAGGCTCTACTAACAGTGCCTCCGCCCTGCTCCCCCGGACTCTGCCTGGTTTGCTCTCACCGCCCCACATGCTTGTCTTCCGCCCGTTTTGGGTCTTTAAGTTCTATTCCAGCAAGCTTCCTGCTCCTGAGAGCATCGTGATCCCAGGGCTCCTGGCCCCTGCAGAGCCGCTCTCCTGAGGAATTACAGTGCGATCCCGGTGACCTGAAGCTTTCCCCCTCTCTGTGACCTGCTATCCTTTGACTTGGAATCTGTATTCCACATTGTTCCAAGTGGAGGGTAAGGGCCAGAGGTCACATAGTAGCCTGTCTAGAAATAGCTAGAAATAGCCGGAAGGAATCTTAACTTTCATTCCTTTACCTCCATGGCCTTTGTTAAGTATTGCGTTAAAACAGGTCTTCATAAGCCCCCTGCAGCTTATGCTGAGGCAAAGCCAACCCATTCAGGTCTGTGACTAATTGTGGCCCAGGCTTGTGTGTAATCCATTAGGGAGGCAGCAGCCGGGGCAGGGGGATGTGAACACTGGAGCCTGTGTGCCTGAGTTCAAATTCAGGCGCTACCATATGCTACCTCTGTGGCCTCAAGTACTAGGTCTGTAAAAGGGGGATAATGGTGCCGACCTTGTAGAGTCGTTAGGAGGTGCAGATGGCTTGTGTCCGCAGCACTTAGAACACTCCAGCTTCAGCTCCTCGGCCCCAGGGGCCTCCTGGGTGCGGCATGACTTTGAGAATGGGAGCTTGGTTTGCAGGCAGATGACTCCATTCAACCAGAGGAAATTTCTCCAAGGAGAAAAGATGCTTTCGTTTCTGTGTTCATATAGCAATGGGGTCCCCAAAGAGTGACCCTTAGAAGCCACCCCTTAGAGATTAGTCTCCCTGAGAGAGGGTGTGTGTGGGGGAGAGGGGGGCTGTGGCTAATCTTCTACTTTAAAACTGACCTGGCCAGATGTGAAATCCATTAGGGACCTGGGCCTTTGCCATTTAGCATCCCCTTAGGGGCTGACTGACCCCAGGTTTGATCTGGGAAAGGCCTTAGGCCGAGAGTTTCTGCCCCATTGTTCCAGCTGCTACTGACAGCGGGGAGTTGGGGCCAGTGCCTGACAGTGCAGCAGGCTATGAAAGGACACCAGAGTCCCACAAGACTGGGGGTTAAGGGCTTGGGGCGGAGTTTTGATCTGTGTCTTTCTTTGTGCTGAAATGACAGTATTACCCTGCGGGCTGGTTCTGTAGAAAGGCCTAGTTGGTTAATTTTAAAGGCTCTTTTGAGGAGGGAGGAAAAGGAGC
The DNA here is from genome assembly GCA_017311185.1 of Proteles cristata cristata. Lineage (NCBI taxonomy): Eukaryota > Metazoa > Chordata > Mammalia > Carnivora > Hyaenidae > Proteles > Proteles cristata. Next base: position 603,674 of record JAESUZ010000388.1, on the reverse strand, counting down.
CATGTTGCATTTCCCAGGGGGCTTTCCTCTGAGATGCTCAGAGTTTCACCAAGATGAGCTTGTTAATTAATCCCACCTTTGTTGCACCTGGAAGGGAAGGGGAAGGCTGGAATGGCCTCAGCGCTACCACTGTGTCCTTATCTGCACAATGAGAGGCTCCTGTAGATGGATGAGGAGGTGACAGCCCTCTCTCTGCCCAGGCTGAGACCTAAAGTGGCAAAGTGCTATGCTGGAGAGGGTCCTTGCTGGGCTCTTGACTATTGGCTCAGGAGAAGCATGGTTTGTTCACCATCATCCATTTGCCAGATCACCTCTAAGGCCGCTGAGCTTAGGTCCCTTTCTGGGGCAGGGCATCTTACACTAGTCACAGTCACATGGGGAGTGTAGGGGTAATCCTGGGGCACTGTAGGAGTAGGTAGAAGGGGGCTCCAGGTTTGTATTCTGGGGAGGTTTCTAGAAAGGGGCTTCTAATCTGAAACATGAAGATTGGGTATAAGTGACACATATTGCGGAGAGGTATGACTTGGGGTAGACAGGGAGATAATCATGACCAGGCAAAGAGGACATTTGCAAACAAGGGGTACTTGTTCCAGGTTAGGCCAGAGGCACAGAAAAGCAGGGGGAAATTCAAGGCTGCCAGACTGAGGCCACCTTCTAGATCCTCAAAGCTGTGAAGAGTTCTAGGCTCCAGTCTAGTGATTTCTGAGCCCTAGAGCTAGAGGTGAAGACTTTGGGTGAGTGGTAGTGACCGTGATGTTCTAGAACTTTGTTCCTGTGGGAATAGCAATGAAATACCCTTTCTGGAAAGTGGTGCTGGTGAATTGCAGTCTTCTGGAGTTGGGTGGAATGTTCATCCCTTTCCCAGAGGCCGCAGCCTCTCCCAGACTTACTGCTCCAGGTTGGCCTGCCTGTGAACAGCACCACCTGCTCAGGGAGTAAAGTCCACCCAGGGCTGTGTTTGCCTTCCCCTGAGCAGTTTCCTGCTTGCTGGCTTTCTGAGGAGCTGTGCTAAAGGGAATTTAGGGAGGCTCATGGGTGGCTCAGCCCTGGGGCATTTCCGGTCCCGGGTTGAGTCAGGGCCTACACCAGGTGCTGGGGGTTGGGGAGCCTTTGTACTGTCTCTGCCTTCCTTCCCTGTCAGGATCCAGAAGGTTTCAGGTTCAGGGTGAAGTCGCCGGTGCTCCAGACACGTAATCCCAAGGAGAATCTTACCCTCTGGCATGTGTGTTGTCTTAGATTGTAAGAGCAAAATTCTTTTTGTTTTTTAAATTTTTTATTAAATTTAAAAAAAATGTTTATTCATTCTTGAGAGAGAGAGAGAGAGACAGACACAGAGCATGAGCAGAGGAGGAGCAGAGAGAGAGAGGGAGGGAGGGAGGGAGGGAGGGAGGGAGGGAGGCACAGAATCCTAAGCAGGCTCCAGGCTCTGAGCTGTCAGCACAGAGCCCAACGCGGGGCTCAAACTCACAAACTATGAGATCATGGCCTGAGCTGAAGTCAGACGCTTAACCGACTGAGCCACCCAGGTGCCCCACTAAGAGCAAGATCTTCACCTGTCCTTGCTGGCGACCCCAGCACAGGCCCTGACAAGTGGGCGCTTAAGAAGTGCTTTTTGACAGCCGCTATTTATTATCAGATGGTTTATGGAGCCCTTGCCCCGTGCCAGGCACCGCAGTCAGACCTGTACGTGCAGCAGGTCGCCGCATCCTCGCTGACACAACCCACGGGTGGGTGCTGAGATGCTGAGGTTCCGAGAGGCTGGGAGCTTTGTCGGGGCAGAGGAGCCGGGCTTGGGGTCCTGTCAGAAGGCACCCTGACTGCTGTGGGTGGGAGATGTCCTCCCTACTTTCCTGGGGCTCAGGTTTCTGAGCCCTTTATTTTTCTTGGATGTGGTCTGCCCCCCTCACCCTGGGAAAGCCTGGCACGAGGAAGGCATGCTACTTGGGCCTCCTTGTGCCTGCTGGTGGGCTCTGAGGGCAGGGACCCCCTCCACATTCACAGCTGTGGTTTTGAACACTGGTGGAATGCATAGACATAACATTTCCATTTGAGCCATTTTTAAGTGTGTGGTGTTTCAGCAGCATAAAGTGCGTTCCCAGTGTTGCTCATCTGTCACCACCGTGATCCCCAGGACTTCGATTACCTCGCAGAATGGAAACTCCGGACCCTTTAAATACTAACTCCCCAGTCCCTCCTCCCCCAGCAGCCACGCTTTCTGTTTCTGGGAAGGTCCCGAGATTGAATTCTTTGTCTGTCCTGCCCAGAATCTCCCCGGAGTGCCCTCGCCAGGCAGCGATGCCAGCATGCCTGTGTCTGCTTCCCTCCGCCAAGACGGCAGCCAGGGGCGGCCGGTGAGCCTCACCTCCACCACCTCCTCATCGGGTTCGTCCCGTGACAGCCGCGGTGCCATGGAGGAGCCCAGCGTCTCCGAGGTCTCGGCTGAGAACGGGGCAGGCTCCCCCCGTGGCCGGCACCCCCCCAACGGCAACCCCAACTCCAGCGGCTGGCTGAGTGTGAGGGGGCCCCTGTCCCCGTTTGGCAGCCGGGCCGCAGCAGCCCCGGCACACAAGCTCAGCTACCTGGGCCGAGTGGTGCGGGAAATCGTGGAGACGGAGCGGATGTACGTGCAGGACCTGCGCAGCATCGTGGAGGTGAGGGCTGCCACCTGAGGGGCTGAGGTTGGGAGGGGGGCCGGCCTCTGGCACCTGGTGGCCCACCCTCTTGTAAACCTGCGTCCACCCATGGAAGGGAACTTCTCTCTGACAGTTTGTTCCAGAAGACCTGCTTCCCATGGAGTGGTAGGAGGCCTCAGGTGTCCTGCCCTGGGGAGCTCTGACTGCTCCCACTGCCTTACAACTTTGGGTCACATCAGTGGCTGGCCCACAGAACCTCCTGCAGGCCCTTAGGGGGCAGGCACGGTTGGTGGGGAGGGGTGGGGACTGCTGTGCTCATGGACCCTGAGCACCGTGAGGACACTAGCCTGGACGTTGCTCGCCTGTGCCCAGATCCCTGCTCTGTCCTTGCCTGGCTATGGGGTCTCAGGCACCTGCGTCTGCCCCTGAGCCTCAGGTCCCTCACCCGAGACACGAAGACGCACCCACCTTGCGGGGCCATGTTGGTGAAGCGTTTCACACTGTGGACACACGGGAAAGTGGCCGTGTGGCTGCCGCTGAGAAAGCTGTCTGCTCGCTGTGGAGGGAGCTGTGTGTTTGGGGTGTGTTAGGGCTGCCGTAATTGTGTGGGTAAAATGCAGACGTGTAGTCTGTCTTGGTTTAGGAGGCAGAGTGCCTTCCGTGCCCATCTCCTGGCCTCTGCCAAGTGGTCACTGCGAGCCTTGGTGTTCCTCGGCCTGTTGATGTATTATCCTCACCTTTGCCTCCACCTTCCTCTCGCCACTTTCTCCATGTCGTTTCTTCTTCTTCTTCTTTTTTTTTTTTTTTAAATGTTTTTAAAATTTATTTCTGAGAGAGATTGCATGAACAGGAGAGGGTCAGAGAGAGGGAGACACAGAATCGGAAGCAGGCTCCAGGCTCTGAGTGGGCTGTCAGCACAGAGCCCGACGCGGGGCTCAAACCCACGAACCATGAGATCATGGCCTGAGCTGAAGTCGGACACTTAACCGACTGAGCCACCCAGGCGCCCCTCTGTGTCGTTTCCTCTTGTAAGGACACCAGTCGTTGGTGTTAGCGCCCAACCTAAATCCAGTAGGATATCGTCCTAAGATCCTTGACTTGTTACATCTGCAAAGACCCTATTTCTGGGTTCTGAATGGAGATTAATTGCAGGGTGGGGAACGGTGCAGCCCGGTATGGTGGGCCACATCTGCAAAGTCACGCGGTAGTTGTAAATGCAGTACAGAAATGAGGTGTGGCTGGAGGAGATGGGGGATGGGACTGCGCGGGGGCGGGCTCTGATGCCTCCCTCCACGCAGGACTACCTCTTGAAGATCATTGACACGCCTGGGCTGCTGCAGCCAGAACAAGTCAGTGCCCTCTTTGGGAACATAGAAAACATCTATGCACTGAACAGGTATGGAGTGGGCCTGACACGCACTGTGTTCTGCCTGTGAGGCCCGTCTCAGTATGTGACATGTGGGCTGGGGTGCTGATCGCTGACCGTGGGTGGATAATGGCACTATAATTAGCTCCCTGTAGGAGAGAAGGGGTGTGGGATCACGTGCCCTGCAGCTGATGTGCTTCCTGTCAGGCAGGGGATACCTTCTGGGGCCATGCACATTTTGGGTCCAGCCGGGGCCAGCACACCCCTCAGGGAATGGCTGGACTCTGGCATGTGATGCTCTTCTCTCTGTCCCTCTGTGGCCCCCTTGTCTCTTCCATCTTTCTCCCCTTCTTGCACATCTCTTAACTTCCTCTTCACCTTCCCACTGACCACATGGGAAATTGGGGCTCCCTGGAGCTGGTCTGACCCATCAGGTGAATGAACAGACCAGGCAAAAGGGAAGGCTGAGTGGGGCCTGGCGAGAGGCTGCTTCAGGGCAAAGGGGCCCCTTGAGGATCTGGCGTGTGTTGCCTGGGCCCACAGATCCCCTAGGCCAAGCAAGGCGAGGGGACTGGTCGGAGGAGAGTGCCAGAGGTGACAGCATTGATAGGACACGAGGAACTTACAGGCTCTCTGAGATGGGCTGAGGGACTCCAGCCCGTGCAAGCTTCAGAAGGCCCGGAGGGCAGGTGCAGGGGGCTGGGCCGGGTGCTGGTGGGGGTTGGGAAGAGAGATGCATGGGGGGAGGCCACAAGGGAGCATTGTTTGTTAGGGTTTCCCATAGCACCCCATCCAAGGTCAGGTGCACCCTTTTCTGCATCTGTTTGCGTGGGGCAGGGTGGGAGGGGCTTTGCTTCCTTTGGGAGTCCCAGCCCTCTTCTTCCTGCCCCTTTAATCTCTGCCTTTGTGTGTTTGACTCCTTCTGCTTGCAGAGGAGCTGTCTCTCCTCCAGAGGTGGGTACCCGTGTCCCCTTTCTCTTGCTTGCTGAGCATGTGGGGCTCCTTTGCTCCCCATCTTTGCGGCAGTGCTGAATACTCTCTGGTTGCTGGCCTGTGTGGGGCTCACTCTGGGTGGGGGAGGGGGGAAGCCCTGACTCTTTGGTGTGACACCAGGGCCCTCTGTGTATCTGGGAGCCAGGAGGTTGGGGAGGGGATTTGTTGGTGGCCGTGGAGGCTGTGAGCTGTTTGGGGTCTGATGACCACTCCCCCCGCCCCCAGCCAGCTACTCAGAGACCTGGATGGCTGCAATAGCGACCCCGTGGCTGTGGCCAGCTGCTTTGTGGAAAGGGTAAGGAGGGCTGGGTCCTTGCCTCTTGTGCCACCTTGCTGGGGACTCAGGCTTCTGCCAGGTGCCCTGCCTCAGCTGGGAGGGCATTCTGGGGTGGAGCCAGGGGCTGTAGCTGGAGGGGGCATCCCAGAGAGATGGGTACAAGGTGGATCTGCAGGTGTTCAGGGAAAGGGGGCAGAGTGGACTCGGGGGGTCAGGGCCATGTGTTTGGTACACCCAAGTTTGCCATCTCCCAGAAGTCACCATCTTTGTTCTCTTCTTAGAGCCAGGAGTTTGATATCTACACCCAGTATTGCAACAACTACCCCAAGTGAGTAATTGGGGTGGAGAGGGGGAGTAGAGTTACTTGGTGGGCCTGGAGCACCACATGCCCCCATCTAGGTCTTCCTAGGCAGTGATGGCCGCCTACCCCCCCTCCCAGCTCAGTGGCCACCCTGACCGAGTGCATGCGGGACAAACAACAGGCCAAGTTCTTTCGGGACCGGCAGGAGCTGCTACAGCACTCTCTGCCCCTGGGCTCCTACCTCCTGAAGCCCGTCCAGCGCATCCTCAAGTACCACCTGCTGCTCCAGGTAACCCAAAGGTCTTCCGGAGGATGTCGGTGGGAGGGGAGGGGGGGACTGGGAGAGGGGCGGGGCCTGAGGCTGGGCTGCCTAAGTGCCTGTCTCCCATCTGTCTCCCGCACAGGAAATTGCCAAACATTTTGATGAAGAAGAAGATGGATTTGAGGTGGTGGAGGATGCCATTGACACCATGACCTGCGTGGCCTGGTACATCAATGACATGAAGAGGAGACATGAGCATGCAGTCCGGCTCCAGGTGCTGCAGGGCTGGTCGCTGGAGGGGCATGCAGGGGTGGTGGCGTGGGGTGCGGTGGTGCTTGGGAGAGGACACACAGCTGCTGCTGGACTGAGCGAGGGCTGGTTTCCCTGTGGGGAGCCCCGGTGGCAGCGTGTGTGTGTGGCGGGTACAGGTGGTGGCTGTGTCTGCGGGAGTTTCTGAGGCACCCTGACTCTGGAGCTCCCGGCTTCTCTGCTGCAGGAGATTCAGTCGTTGCTCATCAATTGGAAGGGACCAGACCTGACTGTCTATGGGGAGCTCGTCCTGGAGGGCACGTTCCGTGTGCACCGTGTGCGCAATGAGAGGACCTTCTTCCTCTTTGACAAAGCACTGCTCATCACCAAGAAGCGAGGAGATCACTTTGTTTACAAGAGTCACATCCCGGTAACCAGGCTGCTGTCATGTTCTCTGCCCCAACCCCCTTTTCCACCTCCCCCATTTTAGTGGGCCAGTCTCCACACCTTTTTATTTAAAGATTTTATTTTTGGGGTGCCTGGGTAGCTCAGTCAGTTGAATGTTAGACTCTTGATTTTGGCCCAGGTCGTGATCCCAAGGTCATGGGATCGAGCCCAGAGTTAGGCTCTGCACTGGGCATGGAGCCTGCTTGGGATTCTCTCTCCTTCTCCCTCTGTTCTTTCTCTCTTTTAAAATAAAAATAAATTAATTAAAAACGATTTTATTTTGAAGTAATCTCTCCACCCAGTGTGGGGCTCGAACTTAGAACCCCAAGATTAAGAGTCACATGCTCTACTAACTGAGCCAGCCAGGCACCCCCAGGCTGCATTTCTTGACCTCTTCATGGGCTCTGGGTTGGTGTGGATGCAGCTCTGTCTCTCTGAGATTACTCTCCCTGCCTCCCCAGATGGTCTCAAGGGGCTGGGCCCCCAGGTCACTCCACCCCCCAGTATCGCTTCTTGTGATTGACTGTACTCTCCCTCTGCCCCAGTGCTCTTCCCTGATGCTGATTGAAAGCACCAGAGACTCCCTGTGCTTTACCGTCACCCACTACAAGCACAGCAAGCAGCAGTACAACATCCAGGTGAGGGCTGGGAGGCCGGGGACAGAGCTGCCCTCTCAGCTCAGTTAGCTCTGGGCCTCGGTGTCCCTCTCCGGAAGGCAGGGATCATTGTGGCCATCTCTCAGGCTCATGCTGAGGAGTTACGATAACCTCGCGGAGGCCCAGCACAGGCCATCTTTCTGCCGCTGCCCCCTTGACAGGTGTGGCCTACAGTGGATGGCTTCAGGTGGTGACAGTAATGCCTGGCTCCCTCTTCCTCGGTCCTTCCAGGCCAAGACAGTGGAGGAGAAACGGAGCTGGACGCACCACATCAAGAGGCTCATCCTGGAGAACCACCACACCACTATCCCCCAGAAGGCGAGTTCCTGGGGGGTACCTCACCTCCCCCGATGGGGTGCAGGGAGAGGCAGTCCTCAGCCAGTGCCAGGGGCTCCACTCGACAGTGGGGATCAGACTATGCCATCGGCCTCAGCATCACACTGTGGGTGTCCCAGGGCAGTAAGAGCTGAGCCGGGGACCAAGGGAGGCACGGCACACGAGTGAGGTGGTAACGGGGTTTGTTTCCTTTCCTTCCAGGCCAAGGAGGCCATCTTGGAAATGGACTCCTACTGTAAGTGCACCCTCTCTGCCTGCTTTGCCCCTAATTGTGCACATCTCTAGGTCATGTTGCATCCTGGGGAAGCTCTGCCTGCTGCTTGCATTGCAGGGACCAGGGAGGATGGGAAGGGGAAGCTCCTTTTGGCAAAGGCTAGGGGTCTGCTGCAAGGTCAGGGGCACGGTCCTGCTGGCAGGTGCGACTCCCAGTGCCTCACATTCCTGGATGGAAGACGGAAGAGGAGGGAGCTCTGGAGGCTTCTGGCGCCTGGAGTTGGGGTGGGCAGCAGAGGTGTGGTCAGGTGTGGTCAGAGTCTGGGCCAAGGCTGATTGTGAATGTCGTGTGCAGACCCTAGCCGGTACCGCTGCAGCCCAGAGCGCCTGAAGAAGGCTTGGTCCTCCCAGGACGAAGTGTCCACGCATGTGCGTCAGGGGCGCCGGCAGTCTGGTAAGGGAAGGGCTGTGTGGGCAGGACCTGGGGGTGGGGGACTGTCTCGGCAGCAGCACTGGGGCTGGCTGTCACGTCTCCGGACATCTTGGGAAAGGGCAGGAGGGAGGGTCGCTGGGCACGTGTGGAGCGCCCCTTCCCAGTGCTCCTGTTTCGGGCCCTTCTTGCACTCCAGGAGTGCTTGTTTACTCAGGTCTTTTACCCAGGCTGCCCACGTTTTCCAGCGCCCCCGGGGTGCTTGCTTACTCAGGCCTCTGTGTCCATCAGCTTTCCTGCGACCGAACCTTTGCTTTTCTGCCGCTCAGAGTCCCGGGGCTTGGCCAGGAGTGATGCTCAGACGTCATGGGTGCTCCCCAGCCTGGTTCTGGAGCAGAGCGGAGCAGAGGCAGGACGAGGGAAAACAAGTTAGACGTCCAGTGGCACCAAATCCAGACAGGAAATATTTACTTTGAGTCTCAGGGAAAAGTTCAGTTTTCCTCTGCTGGGTTTTCTTCCATGACTGGGCTTGCGACTATGTACTTGGATTTATTGGAATGAATCGTCTGTTGAAAAAGAGAAAGCCTTGCTTTCATTCTTAGCTTGGGGGGTGATAAGTGTGTGTGTGTTTTCTACGTCTGTCTGTCAGTTTGTACTCCACTCTTCAGTCCCGAGGCCCAGGGACAGATTAAGCTTCAGCTGGTAACTACCAGGCGTAGATAAGGCGAGAGTTGGAAGGAGAAATGTCTCAGAAATCCCTGGAGAGAAGATTCGAGAGTACTGGCAGCACTGTCCTGGCTTGGAGCTCCATGGTGCCCTGGGCTTTGACTGGCTGTGACCACGGGTCCCCTGAACAACTATGTGGATTGATACGTGGGCTTTGGTTTTCTGGAAGATGGGGAACCAAGCGGTCTCTGGAGAGCTTTTGTGATTTTGTTTGGTTACGTATTCCTCCCGGTGGATCTTAAACCCTAGGCAAATTTGCTATGGTTGCAAAAGTTTTAATGACGTCGTATTGTTAAAAGCCCCAAATTGGGGATGTTACTTCATACATTTCTGACCCTTTTTGTTTTCCTTTTTTCTGTAACGTTCTTTCTGCCCTTCTAGCGTTCCCCTTTAACCTGCCATGGCTTTGAATTGGAAGTTTCTGGCACAAGGAGGTGGTGATGGTGGTGGTGGTTCAAACAGCAGTACTGTCTTTTGTAACATCAGCATCCAAACTGTAGCTCTCAAGGCATTCGGGAAATGGGCTGTTTTAGAGCTAAGTTTCCAAATGACCAAGACTTTTGCCCGTGAACACTGCAGAGTTGCATTCTGTTTACTTGTTTTCATACTTTCGTTTTAACCATTATGAAGCAAACATCTTTCTTTTTAAAAAATTTTTTTTAATGTTTATTTTTGAGAGAGAGAGACAGAGACAGGGTGCAAGCAGGGGAGGGTCAGAGCAAGAGAGGGAGACACAGAATCTGAAGCAGGCTTCAGGCCCCGCGCTGTCAGCACACAGCCCGACGTGGGGCACAAACAGCAGGATTGTGACAGGAGCTGAAGTCCTACACTTAAGTGACCGAGCCACTCAGGAGCCCTGACACAAACCTCTTTCTAAAACAGGCTTCCTGCTCTTGAGCCTTTTAGGGTAGAGGATGCTGACCACAGTTGAACTTTTCTGGAGTCGGAGGGACAGCATTGCTGCGGTGTGTGAACCTCTAGGGCAGTGGCATTCGCCGTGCGTCCGTCCTGACCCCGGAGCGTTGGTTCTAGTCTGTTGCAGTGTGCTCGCCTACACCGGCTCTTCTCCCCCGCTTGTGTTGTTTGAAATCGGTTGACTGCATTTGTAAGTGGTGTGGGTAAAGACAGGCCGGCAAGGGGCTCCTGGCCATCTCAGTCGGTGGAGCATGTGACCCTCGATCTCGGGAGTTTGAGCCCCATGTTGGGTGTAGAGAGTACTTTACTTTTTAATTTTTTATTAAAACAAATTTTTTTTTTAGTTTATTTATTTTCAGGGGGAGAGAGAAAGCATGTATGACAGAGGCAGAGAGAGAGAGAGAGAAAGAGAAAGAGAGAGGGCTCGAACTCCTAAACTATGAGATCATGACCTGAGCCGAAATCAAGAGTCGGTTGCTAAACCGACTGAGCCATCCAGGCACGATGGGTGTAAAGGTTACTTTAAAAAAAGTGTTAAAAAAGGGGGCGCCCGGGTGGCTCAGTTGGTTAAGCGTCGGACTTCAGCTCAGGTCGTGATCTCAAGGTTCGTGGGTTCGAGCCCTGCATTGGGCTCTGTGCTGACAGCTCAGAGCGGGGAGCCTTTCTTCAGATTCTGTGTCTCCTTCTCTGTCTGCCCCTCCCTTCCTCAAGCTCTGTCTCAAAAATAAATAAACATTATAAAAAAAAGAATCATTAAAAAATGTGTTTAAAAAAAAGGGCCAGGAAGTTGCTGAGAGGGAGACATGGGCCCTGTGTGAGCACTGCAGCGAAGCTTGGAGCCACCTGCTCTGTCTGCCTCCGGGTGGCCTCCTCCCAGGTTGTTGAGCCGGGCAGGGAAGCACTCTGTGTACGGAAGGTGCTGCTGTCACTGCTCATCACTTCTGACATCTTCTCGATTACAAGCTTTAAGATGAGAGAATAGGGCATTCTACATTTCTCACTTAAAATACAATTGAATACACACCCACACACACCCACACACCCACACACCCACACCCACACCCACACACACACACACACCCCCCCCACACACACACACACCCAGGGGAGAAAACGTCTTCAGCACGCTCCCCCATGCTCAGGAACAGCCAGAAGGCCTCGGTAGACTTTCCTCCTGCCTCCCAAGTTTATAGCGGGCTTCCCAGTTAACACCAGTGGGGCAAGAACAGGATGGGTTAAGGTGAAGTCTCTGTGCAGATGTCCCTCGACACATGTCTTCTTATCCCTGCCTGCCCGTCTCAGGTCTGTTCCCAGAAGGGCTGGGGTCCAGGGTGCTGACACCATCGGCCTAATGGGTGTGTCTCGTATCTTGTTCCCAGAGCCTGGGCAGCCCCTGTTCGGCCGGGCAACACTCCCCAGCAGGCAGCGAGGCTTCATGGAGCCAGGCCTTAAGGGCCGTAGGAAGTCGGGTGCGACCTCTGCTTTCCAGCCAGGGGTGCTGCGAGGGGCTTGGCCTCGGGTGTAGCTAAGGCGCTGAGGTGCTTCTTGCAGGGAGGGTGGGGCTTGAGGTAGAGCCAAGGATCTCCAGAGATGCGGCTGGTTGGTCTGAAGGAGGTGGCATGGGGCCACGGCCCCGGAACTGAAGGCCCTGGGCCAGGTGCACTAACGCAGCAGTTGTGGGCAGAGCTGCTCCTGGGGGCTGGCAGTGATAGCGGAGGTCCCCGGGGTGCTGGCCGGGGGTGGCCTGGGCCCTGCCTCGCCGCATGGCAGGTACGGAGCCCTAGGGCTGGGGGCGGCCGAGCTGGAGGGGCCTCTGAGCTGGTGGTGGCAGCGGCGCTGTGAGCAGGGGACCGGGCCTGGCACGGCTCCTTCCAGGCCTGCACTGACTCCCTGCTTTCCTTCTCAGAGCCCACCAGACACCAGCTTAGGCAACTCAGCGAGAAAGGTGAGTGTGGCACAGCCAGGCCTTTCTGTCAAGCTCTAGCATAGGGGCAGGGAGGTGACACAGGTAGCCTTCTGGGTGGGGGTGTTGAGGACAGTTTAGAGGGGACACTGCCTCTCTTCCTCCCTGGAGGTGGGCCTCCTCCCTTGCTGTCTGGGAGGGGGCTTGAGTTTTGCCTCCCCACACGCCCCTTGCACGCTATCCTCGGGGAACAGCAGGAGTGAGAGACACGCATAGACCTGTGCTGCTCTGCCTCTCCCAGGGCCTCTGCTCTGTCAGTCATTCCTTTGAAAGCCCAGGAGAGACCGGGTGAGGGTTCTGGGAGTGGGAGCCCTGCCCCGGGGGGCTCCTGGCTTCTGTAAAGAGGCACTCTTGCTTACTGATCTCTTCTCCCCTCACCCTTGCGTGTGTGCTGGGACCCTGTGGTGGCAGCAGGCAGAACAGCGGGAATGAAGGTAAGGCCATTTGGGCAGACAGGACGGGCCTGATGGAGGGGGGTGGGGCTCCCAGGTCAGCGCCCCCACCTCTTCAGCTCACACTGTCTTCGTGCAGTCCACAAATCCCTAGCAGGCACCTACTGTGTGCTGGCCTCCGTCTTAAGAGTCACAGAGATGAATAAGCCTTGGCCCTTGCCCTGGGGGTCCTTCTGTAGCCTTTCCCTGGAACAGTACCCTGGTGGCCGTCCGGCCTGGGCCTTCTTTGTTTTCTCTCTCTGGGTCTTGAGTTCCTGACCAGGCTCTAGCCCCAGCTCTCCCAGGTTCCGGCTTCCCACCCAGGGGACCCCCACCCCCATCCTCACTGGGCCCTGGTGGGGACCAGGGGTTGGGTGTGGAGGTGTGGCTTTCTCTGGGTAAGGCCTCCCCACCCTCAGCCACTGGCCGGAGGAGGGGGCTTGCCCGGAGCCTGGTCACGAGGGGGTCTTGTGCTCTGAACAGCATGCAGGCAGTGCCGGCGTTCTCCTGGACTTTGGGCGGCCTCCTCGTGCTCAGGGCGTGCAGCCAGAGGCTGAAGGGGCTGCCCAGGAGGAGCAGGAGGAGGAAGAGGAGGAGGAGGAGGAGGAGGTGGGAGCCAGGGTCTGGAAGATGAAGGCAGCGGAGGGGGGCCGGGCTGGAGCCCCAAGGCTCGGAGGAGGAGGAGGAGGAGGAGGAGGAGAGCCTGGCAGTGGCGGAGCAGGTAGCCGACTTTGCCAGCTCCCTGCTGGCCGCCCTCCACTGCTGGCACTATCGGGCCAACGCTTTACTTTTCTCCCGGGGCGCTATGGTGAGGTGTCTCTTTGATCTCCCCTCCTCCTTGCATGTTCCCTGGCGAGCGCATGCCCATCTGGGGGTTTGCTCCCCTGCCCTCCCGCCCCTCCGTCCTGTTCCCTCACTCCTGCCATCAGCACTAACTCCTTGCCCGCTGTCACGCCCTGGTGAGCCCCTGGCATGTGCTGTTCCAGTACTGGGCATGAACTAGCATACTACCCAGTGAGCATGACTAATGGGGTGGGGGTGCTGGGGAGGGGGAGAAGGCAGCGCACAGCGGGGCTGGAGGGGCCCAGCGGGGTGGACTTGCCTGAGGCCACACACCTGGCAGGGCTTGCTGCGTCCCCAGACCTGGCAGTTCAGGTGGACTGCAGGACGGCTCAGGTCCCAGTCTGGCCCTCAGGACAGCCCAGCCCCCTTGGGGCTCAGAAGCTTCTGCCCATGTTGGGCTGCAGAAGAGACGAGCTCCCAGTTGTCCCAGGAGCTGACGGTGGCCCTCTGCTTCCTGCAGGAGAAGGGGCGTAGGGAGTCCGAAGGCCCCAAGAGCCGTAGAAGGCCCAGCAGCCGGTCTCCGACTAGTGCTGAGAAGCGCATGAGCTTTGAGTCCACCTCTTCGCTGCCAGAGGTGAGTGGCCGGCGGAAGGGGAACAGTGCGGGAGTGCCTGGCGCGTCGGGGCTGCACGTGGGGCTTCCAGGCACGGGCTCTCCTGCTGGTCCCATGGGGACACAGTCCCTCCTCCTCCTCCTCCTCCCTCAGGGACTCTTCAGCCCTTCAGCAAGCTTGTCTGGCCAGTGAGCGTGTGGTGGTGTGAGCAGGCAGATGCAGATGCTTTTCGAGGGCCGTATTAGTGGAAGTGACCAGATGTTGGGTCCCTTCAGCCAGGCCTCCTTGTATAGGGTGTAAGGCCCTGCCCCCGCCAGCATGCCAGACATTTAAGTCACACCTGTGACATCCACTGGGCACTTCCTACATGTCCAGTGTTTCCTTTCTTCCTTCTGTTCCCTGCCAACAGCCCAGGTAGAAAGAGGCTCAGAGAAGTTGTGTGACGTGCCTGACATTGGGCAGCTTCTGAGGGGCAGAGCTGGGATCAGAGTCTGTGACTCAGAAGCCCACCTTCCCCCGTGCTGTTGTCCGTTTTGTGGAACCGATACCTTTGTTTTCCTGAAGAGATAAGAATGTTTCTGAGGCCTGGACCCCCCGGGCAGGCCTCCCAGCCCGGAACTAGGTTCCTTCTCAGGAACCTAGTTGACGCTGGATGCGAGTCCAGCTGACCGACGAAGCAAGCCGTAGGCGTGGCTTTACGTTTTCTAGCGGCCACGTTAACAGATTATTTAATTATTTAGTGCCAACTATTGTTTCAACCTGTTATCAATAGAAAAACCCATTCATGACATTTTATACCTCGCATGAAGTTTTTGCAGTTGGTGTGTATTTTGCGCTTATGGCTGTTCTCAGTTTGGACTCATCACGTTTCAGGTGCTTGGAAGCCACCGGCAGCCGGCAGCTGCCATGCTGGGTGATGCAGGCCTAACCCATGGGCTCTGCTTTGCAGACTCCCGCCTAGAACCATTGGAATTGGCTATGATTCCTTAGAATGTAGCATGTTTGCTCTTCTTCCTAAAGGTCCCTCTGGAAGGCTGCCTGTACTGGCTGGTTTCATGGTTCAGATGACCTTCAAGGTGGTCAGGAGGAAGTTTTTGAATTTACTTCCTTCCTTGCCTGTCTGCAAGGCATCTGCAGACTTGTGCATAGGGCCAGACGCTGGCTGGTAGGGGCCAAATGCCTGTCTACACCCTCTGACAGGACTCTAGCATGTGGTCCTATTGCCCCGTGGACCCTCATCTACACATGAGGTCCTGGCCCCTCAGGGAAGGTGGGTTTGAACCCAGAACAAGCCCCATGTGGCCTGTAGGGCTTTAGGGAGCTGCCTCTCCATCTGGCATGTGCTGTGTTGTATGCTCCCACCTCTTCCCTCTAGCTCCCAGGCAGGCTGCCACTGAGAGGTGCCAACACTACCCAATATGTGTTCTTAGAATTTTCCTTGGGTTTTATGACCCAAGCCCCGACGCTGCATGATGACTGGGGGACACCATTACCTTCCTCTCCCTAAGGACCTATGTCCTCACTCTTGAGTTGTGCTCATTCTCATTGCCTTTGGCCCTAAACTGCATGCCCTCTTGCTGAGCTGAGGCAAGTCATGCTGTCCCCTTATCCTTTGGATCTTATGAGGGCGGGTTTTGGCTCACATAAGCTCTGTTATCCCAGGTTGAGCCGGATCCTGAGCCTGAGACAGAGCAGGAAGTATTTGCTGCTGTGGAAGTTCCCAGCATCGAGGAGGTGCCCTCAGACACGGAGTCTCCAGAGGTCCTGGAAACACGGCTTGATGCCCACCAGGAGCTGCTGGGGCTGGACCCCCCGGGGGACATGGTGGACTTTGCGGTGGCCGAGAGCACCGAGGACCTTAAGGCTCTGAGCAGTGAGGAGGAGGAGGACATGGGTGCCACACAGGAGCCCGAGAGCCTCCTGCCGCCATCCGTGCTGGACCAGGCCAGCGTCATTGCTGAGCGGTTCGTCAGCACCTTCTCTCGGCGGAGCAGCCTGGCGCTGGAGGACGGCAAGGCAAGTGGCTTCGGGAGCCCGAGGATGACAAGCCGGAGCAGCAGTGTGCTCAGCCTAGACGGCAGTGAGAAGGGCTCAGCCCGGCATGGCAGCACCACCGATGTGCCTGGCTCGCAGCTGCCCCCAGATGTGGACAGCACTGTGGGGGCGGCCATGGAGAACGGCCCTTCGGTCAACGGGACGGAGCCCCCAAGCCCAGGCTGCCCGGCAGAGCCCGACAGGTCTTCCTGTAAGAAGAAGGAGTCGGCACTCTCCACCCGAGACCGGCTGTTGCTGGACAAGATCAAGAGCTACTACGAGAACGCAGAGCACCATGATGCGGGCTTCAGCATCCGGCGCCGAGAGAGCCTCTCCTACATCCCCAAGGGGCTGGTAAGAAACTCCGTTTCCAGGTTCAACAGCCTCCCCAGGCCGGACCCGGAGCCGCTGGCTCCACTGGGGCACAAGAGGCAGGTGGGCTCCCGGCCGGCCTCGTGGGCCATGTTCGACCTCCCAGGCCCCGACCCGGCCAGTGCTGGGGAGCCAGCTCCCATCACGGACGCTGAGTTCCGGCCGTCTTCAGACATTGTGAAGATCTGGGAGGGAATGGAGTCTGCCGGAGAGAGCTCTCAGAAGGGGCCCGGCCAAGGCCAGGCCAATGGTTTTGACCTGCATGAACCGCTCTTTATCCTGGAGGAGCACGAGCTGGGGGCCATCACTGAGGAGTCGGCCACTGCCTCCCCAGAGAGCGCCTCCCCCACAGAGCGGCCCAGCCCGGCCCACCTGGCCCGGGAGCTGAAGGAGCTCGTGAAGGAGCTGAGCGGCGACGTCCAGGGGGAGCTGGTGGCTCCACTGCACCCCCGTATCGTCCAGCTCTCCCACGTGATGGATGGCCATGTGAGCGAGCGAGTCAAGAACAAGGTGTACCAGCTGGCCCGCCAGTACAGCCTGAGGATCAAGAGCAAATCTGCGCCGGCCAGGCCATCGCTACCGTGGGGAAAGTCGGCTCCCCCCATTCCCTGCCTGCAGGAGGAGGCTGGAGCGCCCTCGGGCGGCAGAGGTACAGTGAGCGGGGTGGGCCCTTCCTGTAAGTCTGGGGTGGAAGAGCCTTTTAGGAGCAGGTGGGCTCCTGGAGGAAGGTGACCCTGTAGAACCATGACCAAAGGGAGGGCTGGACTCTACACACAGGGGGCGAGTGGCCCTGCTTGAACACCCTCACTGGTTTCCCCCGGCCCTTCCTGTGGTGCAGAGACCTTAGGAGGAAATGTGGCCATGGGCCTACTCTCCCAGGGGAGTAGAAGCTCTGGTCTTTTCTGACTCCTGACCCCATGTCCGCCACCTTTTCCTCAGTCTTCCCATCGCCCTCTGATAAAGGGGCCGTGGATGGTGCATGTGACTTCGCTCCCATCACAACCTAAACCCCAGGCAGCAGCCTTGTCTGGAGTGGGAGCAGAAGGCAGTTCTGAGCCCTCGCTTGCCCTCTGCCATCCTGCCCAGTGATTCAGTCCGCTCACTCTCTCCCCACAGGTAAGAGAAAGCCGGAGCTGTCCCTCCTCAACAGTGAGCAGCCGGTGGACCCGGAGCACAGCCCGCCCAAGCCCTGCTCTCCTCGGCATTTCTCCTTCAGCCCCACTGCTTCTAGCCCGAGGACCACATCGCCTGGGGTCCGGCCCTCCTCTCGAAGCCCCCTTAGCCCCCTCGACGCTGAGACGTTCAACTGGCCCGATGTCCGAGAGCTCTGCTCCAAGTACACCTCCCACGATGAGGCATTCCAGGCCGAGGGCAGCCGGCCCCGTGGCCAGCCTGTCAACCGGAGCCGCTCGGTGCCAGAGAACATGGTGGAGCCCCCTCTGGCCACCAGGGTGGGCCGCTGCTGTAGTGTGGGTGCCAAGAGGGGCCGGGCAGACCCAGAGGCCACCCAGCCCCAGCCCCCTGGGGGGTTGCCCCAAAGCAGGCCGGTCGGAGAGGAGGCCCTATATGTCTCTGCAGACCTTACCGTGGAGAACAACCGGCGGGTGATCGTCATGGAGAAGGGGCCCCTGCCCTGCTCCGCTGCGGGGCTGGAGGAGGGCAGCGGGCAGGGACCAAGCTCGCCAGCAGCCGCGGTGGGACAAGACCTGGATTTCCAGGAGTCTGGGATTTCCAGGAGTCCAGAGTGTTGGCCAAAAGAAGAGGGTCCCAGGGACCCAGTGGACCCAGGCCAGCAGGGCAGAGTGAGAAACCTGAGGGAGAAATTCCAGGCCTTGAACTCCATAGGGTGACACTGAGTCCAACAAGAGGGAGAAGCTGTGCGGCGCGGCAGGGATGGGGAGGGACCTCTGCAGGCTTGCCCTCAGACCTGGGCTCACGCTACTCACGAGGGCCCGTGGAAGAATGCTCTGGTCTTCACCTGCTGGGATTGCGCTGGCTCTCCCCTGGGCTCAGGGCAACTCTCCCCGGGGCCCAGGTGAGCCCCACTTCCGACCAAGGCCAGTGCAACGACTTCCCTTGTATATAGTTCTTCTCTGGTGAGAAGCTGCACATTTAAGCTCTCCTCTTCCCAGGGAGAGCAAGCTGAGCTCAGGCCTCCGGGTAGGGCTGACCACTGCCAGGCTGAGGAGCCTACCCAGAGGAGATGTGGGAAGGTGGCCTGGGGAGGCTTTGCTCTTTAATTGTGTCTTGTCTTAGGATCCAGGCAGGAGCAAGGCCCATAATTTATTGCTTTCCATTCCATGGTGTATTTGTGTGCACACGTGTTCATGTTCTTTCGTTGTTGATTCCTCTGCGGTGAAGAATGTAACGCGCTCACTTCAGGTACTTTTGCAGGTTGTCTCGCTGATCCTGTGGTTGTCACTAATGTATATATGTTTCATTATTTGCCGATGGTGCAATAACCACTGCTGACCAACCGGCCTGTGTGTGGCTCCTTACTGGGCCTGGCTGGGGTGGGGACAGTTGATCGAGGCCAGGGACGTCTTAAGGAGGCGGGCTGCGGGGGCTGTTGCTCTCAGTCCCTCATTCGTCATCTGTGCTCACAAAGCATAAGGCCCCAGGGTGATCGCCGGGAAGCCTGGGACAGCAGGGTGTGTGGGAGGGAACTCGTGTTCTGTCTACCCCAGGCTGGTGTTCTGTTGGTGGTGGGGTGGGGGGAGGGGGGCGTGGAGAGACCCTGGCAGCTTTTAGCTTTCTCAAGGACCGAAGTTGGACTAAAAATGGTGGGGGAGATGAATGGAATGTTTTTCCAACGGATGTAAGTTTCCAGTGTCTGGTACCCTTCTCTCTTCCTCTCTAGTTCCCAGGAGGCATCCTAGGAGGCAAGGATTTTAAACTTGGGTCTGATCTGTCTTGAGGTGGCTTGCGGTGCTGTGGAAAGAGAGCACATGCCTTTTTTCTGGGATGGAACCTCAGTTTTCATCCTGTTCTCAAAGGGTCTTTTCTGGAGAGGGCAAGGAATGTCTGCCTGTTTCTAACTGGGCTTTCGGCCCTGTTCCTGCAGGTGGTGCCCCCTAGGTCTGCTGGGTGAGAGCTTCTGACCTTGGAGGACAGACTCAGCCTGGAGGCAGGTGTGCAGAGTCTACAGGGGCCAGGGGAGGCCTCTCCTAGGCAGAAGCAGACAGGGCTAGATCGTGTCCTACCTGTTGTCCTCAATGTTCTGTGGTTTCCACAGTTGCTGAGGATAGAGTTGGCTCCTCCCAGCCATGGGTTGGGGTATGATGCTCAGTAGCCACAAATGTACTGGAGTGAGAGTCCGGGCACCCAGGTTCTGGTCCCATCCTCTGCCATTAACTAGCCAGGTCACCTGAACTTTTTCCTTACCTACAAATTGAAGGAAATGGATGATGTACTGCTTCTCAGACTCCCTCAGACTTTTCAGGGGGCAGGGCCTGGGCAGTGGTAGTGAACACCTTCCCCGCATGCTGCTTAGCCATCCAGGTATGACAAGGAGCCTTGAACCAGCTCACTGGTTCTCGCTACCAATGAGAATGGTCAGTGGAGCCTTTTGAAAAATGGTGATGCCTGTTTCAGCCACCCAGACCAAATGAAACCGCCCCTCTGGAGATGAATCTCGGGCCAAGTGAGGGCCAAGATCTCTGGCCAGAGCCCTGTGGGGGAAAGGCTTGCTGAGTGCGTGAATGAGTGAGCTTCTCTCGATAAGTCTCAGGCAAGGAGGCACAGCTCCTGAGTGCCGGCATAGGACTCCCCAGGGACAATCCAGAGAATGGGGCTGTCCCTTTGTCTCCATGGTGGTGCCCCCTTGCTCAACCACCCCTCCTTGGTCCAGTTCAAAGGGGAAGAAAACTAGTCAAATAAATGAGAAATATGGAGCATTATTGATTTATTAGAAAAACTAGTAAATGGGTTTTCTCTGGTTGGTGGAAGCACATTTGAGCAGGTGGAGGACAAGGCCCCTCTGGCCCCAGGGCCACCCCCAGATCACGTGGTCTGTGCCCAACGGGGTTGCAGTCATGTGTAGCTGCCTCCTCCCTTGTGTCCTCCCTGAGCTTGCTTGTCCAAAGAACCAAGTCATATGGTCCTGGGTCCCTGTCCCCTCCTACGAAAAGGAGGGGAGAGAGATCTAGGACCAACCTCGGGGACCCTGGTTGCCCTCCAATAGGCAGGAAAGAGAAATGGTATGAGGGAGATGCTAGGCCTTCCACAAGCATCCTGTTACTGGTGCTCGTTGTGGGGGCCAGGAGGAGGCCTGAGGACCCTCCATACCCCCCTCAGCCAATCAGTTGAGGCCAGGGGATGAAGGGGAAAGGGAGAGGGAAGGAGGACTGCCTGACCATGCCCAGAAGGAGCTTCCTCTAAGCTGCCCTGGGGAAGAAGCCTGTTATGCTGGTGTGGACAGGAGCTGTGTCAACCTAGTTTGGGAATACTGTTAAAAGACTGCGAAGTAGAAAACATAAGGAGGGGAAAAAGAAACCTTGCCAGGACACTAGGAGCTTAGCCCCATGTGGCACAGTCGCCCAAAGCTGGGCTCCTGTCGGTTTAGTCCTGTTGGCTGAATGCCTTGGGGCCTGCATGATGTGACAGGGATGCGTGGGGAGGTGACAGTAGAGAGTGGGCCACATGCAGCTGGCTGCCCATCTGGGGGACCCGGACCTACCTCTTCCTTTGGGGTCCTTTCATTCTTTGGATTATGGAGCTACTGGCTGGAAATTTCGCACTTCAGTTGCAACTTTGGCACACATGGAGGGAACGGGGTGGTCCTTGGTCTCCCTAAAGATTGGCCCAGGGAACGAGTTGAGGAAGATTTTTGACACTACCTGCTCTTCAGTAAGGAACATGCTCTCTGCCTGTAGCAGGACGTGCCCTCAGATGCACTAGAGGCCTTCTTCATTGCCAGGTGAGAATAGTCACCTCATTGCCGCCTGCCTTGGTTTCCCCAGCTGGAGAAAGAAGCTGGTGAGTGGTATATACTAGCTTCCCTGTAGATGCAAAAAGGGATGTAGGATTAGATGCAGAGAGGCCAGGTGAGGACCCTGGCTACAATGGTGGGACCCCCTGATCTGGGGGTGCACTGGGCTCCACTGGAGAACTTCCCTCATGTTCTTGTCTGAAGTTAGCTTCCCCGTGGCGGGGTGGCATTGATCTCTAAGCTGGGCCTGCACTAGGGGCTCCTGGGAAAGCCTAGTAGCTGCATGCCTACCCTTGTAGTTGCTACATGGGCCTCACCCATGTGCAGAGGAATCATCTGGGTGTGTCTAAGGCTCCTCATGGGGAAGGGCCCCAGGAACTTTTATGGTCTCTTCAGGGGTGACACCTGTTGCCCCTCAGTGTGACTCCTCTTTTGGACCTAACTCCAGTTAGGATGCTGGGCTGGCACTGTATTGCTTTCAGGGTGCTGGAGGAGGTCCTTGTTGGAACGAGTGCCCTCTTCCCTCCAGAAGTTTGACCTTAACAGCACGGGGAAGGCTATTCCTGGGGAAATAAGTTGTTGCAGGGCTCCTTTTGGCTGTGTTTTGGGGCGATGAGGGGGGGTGTTAGGTGCAGAGGTCACCAAACATCCATGTGACTTCCCCAAGACCCCGGGAGAAGCTGAGCACAAGGGGTGCTATAGCTTCATGGGCCGGACCCCAGCATTTGTCCCAGCTGTGCAGGGGTTGTAACATGGGTGGTAATACCCAGGTGTGGTTCCTTGTGCCTCCCCAGAGTGATTGATAGGTCATGAACTTTGCTGTCTGGCCGGTACCCTCAGATGGTACCAGCTGCAGACAAGAGCCACTGGGCATGTGGCTTGGGGCTGCTTTATTGCAGGTGCCGGGGCATCCCTCTCGTATCTAGGGATTTGTCCTGTCTCCCTAAGGGGCCCTGGGTCTGAATCAGACTGTGCTGGCTTGGCGGGGAGTGGGGGAGTGCCCAGGGCGGTCTGCCTTCCTCACCTCTGAGCCTTACGCTGCTCTGTTGGTTTGAGAGGACCAGCTTGAGAGCTTTTACCACCTATGGTGGTATCAGAGGGTGCCGGAGGCAGCCTGAGGCCTTGCATTTAAGATCAACCAACGTTGGATGGTGTCCCCTCACCGTTTTGGGTTTTTTTGTTTTGTTTTGTGAGAAAAAGAGCAGGTGGCCCCTGAGGTGAGAGTCCCAGTTCTGAGAAAGCCCGGTGGGGAGGAGGCCTGTTGCGTCCCCTGGGTCCCCAGCGGCCCCTTGCTAAAACCCTGTGCGTCTACGTGAAGCTCCTTCCTCATGCCCCTAAGGGGCAGGTCAGGCATTTCCAGTGCCCTCTTCCCTTTCCCTGGCTGTGACCAAATGGGAGGTGGCCCCAAGCAAACAAACCTACTTTGGGAGTGAGCAGCGTCTGAGGAACCTCGACTCTCTTTGCCAGCTTTTATGGGGCTTGGGGGCTAGAGAGCCCTCAGCCCGGAGGATGGGTGTGGGAGAGGAAGGCCTGGGCCTGGGAAGCCGTTTCCTGCTGCAGGGGTCCCTGGCCCTCCGCGGGGATCGTGACTGCACGAAGGCGGAGGCAGGCGTCAGCCAGAGGGTGGAGGCAGGGATCGCGGCTCAGTAGGCCCCGGCCTTGCAGCAGGCAGGCGCAGGCAGCAGGGGGCCCGAGGGGAGGGCCGCGGCCGCAGGCGCCCCGCCAGTCCCTGCACAGCTCGGTCCTGCCGGCGGGGCGCCAGAGAGGCTACTTCTTTTTGGGGAAGAAGCTGAATCTCTTCTCCTTGTCTTTCTTGGCCAGGCTGGCGTCGGGGCCGGTGATGGAGGGCAGGGGCAAGCTCTGGGCCTTGACACGGATGCTCTGGGATTCGTTGATCGCGGTGCTCACACCCTGCAGCCAGGACAGCATCTCCTCCTGTGGGGTGGAAGGGTCATGGGCCACAGCACGGGGTGCCCCTGCGATGTCTCAGGGAGCCGCCTGCTGCTTCGCCCGCAGGGGTCGGGCTGGGCCGCTCTGCACTTACCTCATCCTTGCCATGGAAGAGCCACTCGCTGCCATTGCTGAGCCTAGGACAGAAAAGGGTGTCCTGCCATGGGGCCACTTCTGCCTAGACAGAGGGCTGGCTCGTCCCACGGACCCCTGAACCTCCCTCTGACCAGAACCCTAAGAGGCAGCGCAGCACCTCCAGAGAGAGGTAAAAATCTGGACCATCAGCCTCTTGGCTTTGAACAATGCTAGGCCTGGAGCTGGTCTCCTCCAGGGGCCCCTGTCCAGCCACTGATGCCAAACTGAGCCTCCAGGGAATGGGCACCGGCCTGGAGGGGCCTCACCTCAGCTTGAATACATGCTTCTTCTTCTTATAGTTGGCAGCAACCTCACAGATGGCATGTCTCAGAGCCAGGGGTTCCTCCCCATGGTAGGGCACCCCCAGGGCCAGGTTCTTGGCATCCTTGTAGAAGGTCAGCTCACTGTTCCGGAGAACACAGTACAGGTTGTTCCAGGACCTGCAAAAACACAGGCAGGTGGGTCGCCCACAGTCTGGGTATGGCAGCTCTGTAATCAGTTCTTCTAGCTTTACCAGTTTGTAAAAAATTATTATGCTACTTTTGCCCTGATAAACAGTAGTACATTTGAGGGACTCGTGGGTGGCTTATTTGGCTGTGCATCCGACTCTTGGTTTCAGCTCAGGTCATGATCTCACAGGTTCAAGCCCCACACATCGGGCTCTGGGCTGGCGGCATGGAGCCTGCTTGGGATTCTCTCTCCCCCCTCCCCCACTGGTGCTGTCTCAATCTCTCTCAAAATAAACTTTAAAAAAAAGTAACACATTTTACAGTTAAGACAGGAAATAAAAATCATCCGCCTGTTACTTCACTATCAAAAGTAAGCTATTGTTAACATTTTACATATTCTAGTCTTTTTTCTATTCACACATTCACATTTCCTTCTATTCATATATAATGAAAATTGGGTACTGAATATTTCATTTCATAGCCTGCTTTCAATTACATCCTGCTTTTAAGATTAACACCATACAATGAATGTTTTCCCATATCCTTCAATTCTTTCCCCAAAATAATTTTGAATTGCCATATGGTATCCCACATATATATAAATATCACTGTGTTGGTAGGCCTTGTAATTACTGGAAATTCAAATAGTGCAATTTAGACAGCAATGGGACAAACATTGGTGCATAAACGTTTGCTAGAACTCTGATCTTACCTCTAGATAAGTTTCTAAAAGTAGAATTACTGAGTCTAAGACCAACAGTGTAAACTTAACCTTGCAAAACCCTTGTGCATCTATTAGCGTGTTTGATCCTCACCACACAACTGTGACGTGAACAGAGTGGGGTTTTGTTTGGGTTGTTATTTTTTGTTTTGTTGATGGAGATACACACGGTATACTGCACCAGCACTTTTTAAGGAGACATATTTGTGCAAATCAAGACTCGGCTGATGTCTGGGGGATGTGAGCTCTTAAGCTACTGTGTGGGCTAACCTGAGCTCCTTGAGTGGCCACTGGGAAACAGGTTGCCTTTTTACCTCTCACAATAGTGAATGCTGGGAAACATGAAGCTTTTCTTCCTCTTCTTCCTTTCCCCCTCCTCTCTTTGGAGGGCAGGAAGGTGAAGAATCTCAGGGCACATAGGGAGGAAGGATGGCAGGTTCAGGGAAAGAACTTGACCTGTGCCGTACAAGCTGGCTGCAGAGCCATTTTACAGAGAGAGCCCAGCTTTTTGACACCCAGAGGGAGACTCTCCAGGAAAGATCAGGAATCTTTCCTCTAGCCCACACCACCTTCCTTGGGCTTATAGCCCAAGTAAGGCAGTTGCTAAAACGGAGCTGGGTCTTGGAGGAAAATCCTGCCTTAAACAAATGACTCAACTTCTCTGAAATTCTGTTTCTCTATCTGGAAAATAGAATCTTCAATAGCACAGAACAGTTGTAAAGACTTTAGCAGCTCTAACATAATGCCTTTGCACATGGTAGGTGCTCAGTCAATGCTAATTTCCCCTTTTCGGGTGGACTCAGCCTAAACAATAGACTTCTTCAGGGGGGTTAGTCCCCCAAATTCATTTCTGGAATTTGAATTAGCTTTCTAGCATGTCTCCCCAGCACAGGCTCTGTATTCACCCATGGAGCCCTGGGAAGGTGGCTGCTTCAGCCTCTTGAATCTACCCTGTGTTCCTGGGATCCTGGAAAGCTGCTCAGAGGCCCCCAGGGACCTTGGGTAGAAGCAGCCCTGGACAGACCAAATTCAAGGACATCACTGCCTCAGGTCCAGGAAAGGACATAGCCTTCGACTGAGTCCCTCAGGGTCCCAGCGTTGCTGTCTGACAGCACTGGGAGGGACCGCCAGAAGGCACGTATGCCATTCCCGTTCTTCCTCCTGTTCTATTTTACAGCTGGGGAAACTGAGGCCCAGATTTATTAAAAAATGGGACTTGGTCCAGGGTATGTTGTTACTGCCAAGACCTACCTACCTGTTACCCAGCCCTGGGTTAAGAAAAACAACTAGTATTATTAAGAACCTACTCTGTGTCAGGTTCGGTGTCTGTACCCAAGAGGCATGCTATCATCATCATCGTCGTCCCTGCTTCACAAACGGGGAAATGAAAGCTGAGTAACTGGTACAAGGGCATAGAACTTGAACTCAGGACTGGAACTGAAGATAGGCTTTTCCCATCATGCCAACTAATCCCTGGGCTGGCCCAAAGGCATGCTCAGGAGTTCTCAGACCAGAAACCAAAGGGCACCCTCTCTCCCAACACATAGCCATGCTGCTGAGGCTCTGTTCATGGAGAAGTCCCTGGGAGCCGCCCCCGTCCCACCAGGTAGCCCCTCCCTCACCTGTTGGATGCCTTCTTATTGGGCCCCTCCAGGTCATGCTTGCGGCCCAGGTAGCCCTCCATCTGCACGCTGTACCCGTGGTCCCGCTGGGCTGGCAGCGTTGTAGGCTCGTCACCCTCGCTCAGAGGCGTGTCCAGGACCTTATAGAGAGGCTCGGTGGTGGGCCTCTCATCCCCACTGGATTTCTCCTCCTGCGGCCCTGGAGGGGGTGGCGGCTGCAGGTCCGGAGGCCACTGCCTCTCTTCTTCCCCCTGCTCAGGGTCATATGGGAGGAGCACACCTTGCTAGGGGTTCAGACCCAGGGCTGGCTACTTCGTAGGGCTGGGGAGTCTGAGCCCCCCTCCTGACCTTGGTTCCTTTCTGCTGTGTGTCTCCTGGTTTTGCCTGGACTTGCTGGGCCACCTGGTCTGCTTCCCTAGACCCCCCTCATGCCTCCAGTTCCATTCCTGCTTCCTCACCTTCTAACATAGCGACAGGAAGTTCTTAGAGTGAGCTGTGGGGCCTGGGTGATGATTTCAGTGCTGGGGGTTTCCAATGCTGCTGGCAAAGCCCTGGATCACTGCCCAGTTCCAGGCCCCCCACCCCTGCTTCAGCAGGTGCTCTAACTCCAACTGAGTTCTGCATGGCCTCCAGCAAGATTTCATAAAGTTTCTACTGCTAACACAGGTGTGAAAAATGTGTACTAGAGCGTTGAATGGGAACTCTGCTGGTACCTGCTGTGTCTCCGGCCCCAGAGCTAAGGGGACCAGGCCCTAAGTCCCCTACCAGATTACAAAGGGAGAACCTAGATCCTCCCTGGTCAAGGTGTAGGCCTAACTGGTCCTGCACCCAGCACTGGACAGGGATTTGTTGGGAGTAGGGAAGTGCTTCCTAACCCTGGTTGCCTTCTACAGTCCCCTCGGGAGCTTTAACAAAATATACCCTGGAGCGCTGTCAACACTGGTATTTCTGAATAAGCTTTTCACGCTCTCTAACTAGCAGCTCAAGTGGAGAATCTCACCACCACTTAAGGAGTCATTGCCCCAGGGAAAAGCTGGGGCTTTTACCTCTCTGCACTTCCCTTTTGGGGGGTGGGTGCTCCTGCCCAGCCAAGTGAGGGGCGTCTGTGCCCAGGAGAAGGGGAGCAGACCTGTACCCCAGCTGGGTACCTCCCACGCAGAGGCACTGGTGATCTGCCTCTGTGCCCTACTGAAGCAGAGGGGAGGATGGGTGAGGGTAACGGGGTAGCCAGGCTCTTCCTGCCAGGTGGGGCACAGATGAGCACGTGCCAAATGGGCATCAACGAAGGCAGCCTCGCTTGAGCCATCTGGCCAGGACCTGTCCCAAAGGCCTGACTCTTGGAGACCTTATAGCACCAGGTGGGAAGGGTCCAATAGGTCCTTGAGCGGGTCATGTCTGGATGCCTGAAGGACTAAGGACATCAGCCCAGGTGGATCAGAGCCTCCCCACGTGGTAGAGACTGCTCCCTTTTCTACTTCCTACTTCTTGCCCAACAACTGAAGGTGGGAGCCTGGAGCCAGAGAAGAGCAGAGACCCTGTGCTCCCCACTGTGGGTCCTTTAGACCATGGGTCAAACCTGAAATAGAGAAATGGAGGATGAGAGAATGTGGACACTACACTGGATATCAGATTGAAGCTTTAAATGGAAACAGACTGGGTAGACTTTTCAGCAGCTGGTAGTGACCAAGGGCTGCCTGAGATGGTACAAAGGAATGGAAGGAAAGGCTCAATGCAGAGATCTGAGGCAGGGATTGGAAGAAAGGTAAAGCTGGTCATGTTTGTATCCCATCAAATTAGGATGGTCCAATAAACAGTTTTAAGTTGGTGTTCCAGTAAGAGCAGAAACGATAACATGACTGAAAAGTTTGAAAACCACTAACCTAGTCTAATGCCTTTAATCTACAAGAAAATCTATGCTCAGAGAGGTTAAGTGACTTACCCAAGATCACACAGCTGACAGGTATCAAAAGAGCATGCATTCCAGAAGTAGATAGCCTGAGTTTTTATCACATTGTTAGGTCTTTCAACTTTTCCTGCCTTCGAGCCTCTTCAGAGCTGTGGCTGGTTCATACTCCTTTTTACACACCTGCAGCACCTGTATCTTCAAGTGTCTGCAGTGAGCTAGCACTGGCCACAAGGATCTGGAGGCCTCAAGGCAATGCCTGGTTTCATCCTCTAGCAGGGGAGGAAGAGTGAGATTGGTAGGGATGAGCCTAGGAACCTGGGTTTGGGCTTTTTCTTTGGATTCAATCAGGCCAACCTTCTGACTTGGGTATAAAGGTTGGGGAGGTGGATTATTAATGCAGAAAGTGAAGCCTCTTTTTATCCCCTCCCTCTCCATCTGGCTGCACTGCTCCCCTTCATCCTCGGCCGGAGTGTTCCCTGCACCTGCCATGGGGTGTCAGAGAAGACCCTTAGCCATGCTTGCCTCTCTCACTCAGCCTCTACCTTCCTGGGACTGGTTTTGCTAGGTACTGTCCACATATTCTTCCTATACTTCCATTCGGCTTCATTTCTGGAACTGTCCTTTGAAAATACAGATTTTTTCTAGGACTGTATCCCACCTTAATCTCAACCTTTCTTCTGCTTCCTCCTAACGAGCGCTTGACCCATATCCCCTAGCAGGGGCCCTGGCCTGTGTGATCAGAAGTTAAATGGCCAGGTCATGGGTTTTCCAATGTACGCAAACATTTTCTTATGTACTCTTGACTGATCACGTGGAGATAATTTAAAAACCACTCTGTCCCCTCCGCTTTGAAGGCCAAGGCCAAGGAGGAGGTGAGGGTGAGGTGTAAAAGTGTTCAGAGGCTGCTACCTGCCTCCCAGGCCCAGAGCTGGCAGAGCTGCTCTTCTGGGCTAAGGAGGGAGCCACAGATGAGAAAGATGGGGTATGGTTTGGCCACCTTTCCCAGGCTATCTGCTTTGTGCTGTCTTCTAAAAGAAAGCTGGGGAAGGGAGGGGAGCAGGTGACCGTCATCCTGCTGCCCCCCAAAACTGTGCCATACTCTCATGGAGATTCTGCCTTGCCCTACAGGGAGGGTCTGTAGACAACAGAGCCTCAGGAGGGGATGCTCGGTGAGGAGCTGGGGCCCAGAGCTGGCTACTGGTGTGGCTGTAGGGACAGGCAGGTTCTCCGAACGGCCCTGGAGAAGAGAGATGGTCTAAGATTCACTCTGTCCTCTGTGCTGTAAGGTGGAAGACATGTTGCTTTAGTCCCTAGGTCACGAGGAGGACGCACAGGTTATACCTACAGTGCTGAGCATGCCTAGCTTGGAGATACCACCCACAGGACCTGGGGACACTCTGAAAGGGGGACTGGAAGGAATTCTAGACGTCAGGCTGGAGCAGCTGGGGAATCTAGACTTTAAATGGGGGTGGCAGCCTGCTGGAGAATGGGCCAGGGTGGGGGCTGGAATAAGGGGGGGCTGTTGCCTGTAGCATGGAGGTTTGGGGAACAGGTGGGTGAAGTGGAGGCATCTGAGAGGGGGGCCTGTGAGCTGACTGCTGGGATCATGATGTCAGGGGGATGGGAGAGGCAGCACTGGCTGCTCCTAGGGGACCTCTGGGGAGGAAAAGAGGCAGGCAGGAGAGGCTTTTAGGATCTCACAGTATTGCAGTCAAGCTGGGAGAGGCCTCGGTTCCTGATGGGCAGGGAATGGCCATCTTTTCAGGGTCTTTTAAGCTTGACTTTTTAGGGTGTTGCCTTGCTAGGAAGCTGGCTTGGGCAGGGGAAGTAGGCAGAGCCTTGAGGGTCTTCTCCACAAAGGAGGTTCAAGAAGGGGAGAAGTAAGGGGACAAGATTGGTGCATTTCTACTCTGGACTAAAGGAGATGAAGGTGTGCTTCCGGGCCCTGCCGGCCAGGGGCGTACAAGACAGATGACTAACTCTCCAGTTAAACTGGGAGAAAAATAACCTGGCCTGTGACCACAAGGTGTTTTGGAGGTTCTAGAAGATGCTCAGTGAGCCTAGATGTATTAACAAGCAAGCAAACACAAGTGAGGGGGCTTGTCCCTAAAGGAGATGCTGATTAAGCAAGAACCAGGGTGCGAGGGTGCACCCCAGGAAGAGGCCATTCCACCTTGTGATGCGATGGTCTTGCCTGCTGATATAGCAGGGACGACCCAGAGTGTGTATGTAGGGGGATCTAGGGAGAGACGCTCCAGAAAGGCTGGTTTGGGAGGGCTCTGGCAATGGGTGTTAGAATTCACATGGAGGATGCTCCGTTTAAGAGATGAAGGGCTGCAGTGAGGGATAACAAGAAATGAAGACAAATAACCTACTAGGTGCCAGATGTTCTATCTACATTCTCTCTTCTGATCCTCCCACTCTGTGAGGCAGGTACCATCACTATCCCTACTTTACAGACTCAGAAAAGTGGGGAGGAGTAACTTGTTCAGCCACACATCCAGTGAGTGAGAAGTTGAAGCAGAGCTGTCTGCTCCCTTCTACGACGGAATCTTGCAGCAGAAGGGGCGGGTACTGCTGCTCCAGAAGAGAGCACCTACCCATGTGGCTCCCGGTCTAAATATGTAAGATGAGTCAGAGAACACCTGAAGGGGCCAGAAGAGGAGCTTGGGGCTGGACAAGAGCTACTGCTGGATGCCTTAGGCAACCAAGTCATGCTTCAACTGGCATGGGGAAAGGTGGCCACGCCTGCAGCCGAGAATTGTACCCCCCCCACCCCCAGTGTCTGGATGCTGTCCCTGGGTAAGGAGTGGGAAGGACTGTGGGCAGGCAGGGTGGGAAGAGTGTTCAGATGACAGATGTTTACAAGAGAAGAAAAAGATAGTTTGTTGAGAGCAGCCAAAGAAATGACCCACTCGGGGTGAGCAGAGACAAATGCCTCCAGGGAGAAGGCAGGAGCAGCTGGGGCAGGGCAGGGCAGTGAGGGCTCTCATGAGAGTTGGGATGAGCCATCAGTCCCTCCGAGATGACAACTGGGAAACCAGGAAAGATGACAGAAGGAACCACCAGGTGAAGTGAGGGGCAGGGAGAATGGAGTGTGTAGGGCCCCCTCAGATGGGAAGGGAAGGACCTGGTCCACCGCCCTCGTGGATGGGAGGCTTCCTTGGGAGCCGTCTTCACCATTCCCACCGCCGGCTCTTCTGGGCCCTGCCCTGGAGAAAAGACTAACGAGTTAGAAGATGCCCACTCCCCCATCCAGATCTTCCGCCCAACGGTCAAGCTGGCAGCATCAAACCCCTTTTCTGAGATGCCTCCAATGTTAAGGGAGTTCTGTCCTGAGTCCATCAGGATCTGGGATGCTCTGAAACATAGCTTGGAAGAAAGAATGCACAGGCAGCCTTCGGAGCAGCCAGGCCAGGAAGATCACATGTAGCCGCAGCATGGAAAGCTGGGCACACCCAGTGGTGGACACAGGTCCATAAAGAGCCTGGAGTATCAGGGTTGGGTGCCAGACTGTAGGCAGGCTCCCCGCCCAACACCTGCTGATTCAGGCATCCTGGGGAGACACGGCCACGCCCAGGTTTAGGGGGAAATCTGAGACCTTTCCAGGTCCCTTCTGCTCATTAGAAACAAATAGGATTCACAGAGGCTGAAAAATGCCTGGAGCAGCAGTTCCTTTGGGCCTCACAAGGCAGGGAGAAAGGACTGGGAAAGCTCGGCTCGGGCAAGAAGAAACACAGCTGCTGCCACCACACACACATACACACACACACCCCCACACCCCCACACACCCCCACACCCCTCCCCTTCCATCCTAGGACATGGAACCAGGCCTCTGGTTGCTGATTAAAGCTTCAGGCTGTCTGCCAGGGAGGCTGTTCTGAGGAGAGCTGGGGATGGGGAGGTGGCGGGTGGGTGACAGCAGCTGGAACCAGCCGGGCACCTTCTGAAAGGTATGCCCTCTCAGCCCCTGGGGCTTATCCCTCACATTTCCTAGCACTGGTTACTGCCCTCAAGCTATAGCAACTTCTGAGACTCTGGAATGGAAAGGCAAGGGACCTAGACTCCCCACTTTATCCCTAATGAGATGCTCGTCCTCTCCTGGGCAGCCAGCTGCAGGCAGTCTTGGAAGGTCACGGTAAGAGTGACGTCTGTGAGCTGCACTTGGGTAAGAGTTTTCCCTGACAACCTGATGAAGGGACCTGATAATGACCAGCACAGGGCAGTTGCTTTCCAGAGTACCCTCAAGTCCCAGAAGCTGGCGGGGCATGACCACATGGCGAACACTGAAGACTGCCTCTTTCTTGTTGTCACAGCCCCTCGGAGCACCAGTCCCTTTCAGGGATGTCATTCACATTGTCCCAGCTGCCCCGTGGGGAGAGTTCCTCAAGCAAGGCCCCAATCCCCACCCCAGAGCCAGGAAATGACCAGCATGCACAGAAGACATGCCAGCACTGCTGGCTGGGACCTTTAAGCCTGGAGGGACCTGGATCCTCTGCACCACCATCTTCCCCGTGAAATCAACCACAATGTTTCAACAATCACCATCTCACCACAGAGGTCAAACTGGGGATTGTGAGGCATCCAGGGCCTGGAAGAGGAGGATGCTTAGCAAGAAACCCAGGCCCTTACCACAGCCACCCCAGGATGAAGGGACACACACAGGCAGGGGGTACTAGGCTGCCAGTGCCCCAGGCACCGAGAGGAAGGGGATCACTCAGCCTGCTGCCAGGCCCCCATCCAGTGCCCCGGGGCCATCTTCAGGGCACAGACTTTTGCATGAGCTGAGGCCCAACCCTGTTTCTCTTCCCCAAGCAAGGACAAAGGCAAATACCCCAGCCCTCTGCCTCTTCTTTCCCATCTCCAGCCTCATACCAGTCAGCACCTGACAAGCTAACAGGCTCCTTCGAACTAAGGATGGGACCAGAGGAAAGTGGGGAAAACCACCTCTTCCAGCCCCTCCCTTTATTTAGGTACATTGTTGATATACAGCAATGTTCTGCGCTTTCTGTAATCCTAAAGAGAGGGCTTTATAAGGGTGAGGAGACCCAGGACGATTAGGTGGTTTGTATAAAATCATACAGGAAAGTTTCAGCAGAATTATGGACTTGAACCCAATGTCCTAACTTCCACCTCAAAAGTGCTTGCTTTTGTGATACCTTCTTTTTTTCTGCTTGGTCTCATGCATACATTTACATACTTACCTGTATGAAAGGATCAGTTTTTTACCAGAACGTGTTCTGATGTGGAAAAGTGGTGAGGGAGGCAATTAATTGTACAATGATGTGCTTGAGGAAAAGACGGGCGTGGAATGCACTCCAGTCCCTATGTGTGTCCGTGTGTACGTGTACACACCCGGACAGGGGGGGACCGAGCTGGGGCCTGCAGGGTGGTCACCCCGTGGTGTGTAGCAGGTGTCTGGTCCGCTCCCATCTGTTGCCCCAAGCAGGAAGCCAGCATGCACTAGTGATGGGTTTCACATAAAGCAACACCACATGGATCTATTCTATGGGGCACCCACACCAGACCACACACATGGGACAGCGTGAGAGCCACCATAACCCAGGCCACACCGGGGAGAAGGCTCAGCACACTGCCAGCCCTTCCTGGGAGAGGCCTGTGGTTTCTGAAAAGGTATCCCAGCCTGCGTGGAACCCATTTTCCTCTCTTCTCATATCAAAGGCCAACTGGGTATCACACCCTCCCTTGGAGCTTTGTAGATCCTCATAAAACTCAACAAAGGGCTCAGAAAGGAGCAGCAGGAAATTTGTTTCCATGAGGCCTCAGGCCTGGTAGTCACTTGATTTTGCCATCTGGCTTCTTCCTGTACCAAACAGAGGCATTCTCCCATTTGGCGGAGTGGCTGGCTCTCTGGGAAGGGTCTCAGATGTAGGTTCATTTTCTCCTTCTAGAGATACTCAGGTCCAGGCAGGTTTTATTCCCCCAAACCCAGTACATTCAGGTGTTGGATGGAGGCAGCTCTGACACACACATAATTACATTTGCACGGATGTACATGACACAGACAATGGAAGTGCTCGGGTGGTCACAAAGGAGCCCACAGACCCGGGACACCACTGCACGTAGACACACAGGGAAGCACAGCCGAAGCACAGGCGGCGCCGGACAGTCCCAGCCCGTGTCCACAGTTCGTGCGGCCCCCGAGTTCTCTCTCCTTCCAGCAGGGGCTGTCTCTGGGCAAAAGGGGCTGGGACGAAGTCCACCAGAGATCGCACATGCGATGATGGGAGCTTCAGAAGGTACTTTTGGGAAGGACCCTCCACCGGGGGCCTAGGAGTGCCCTCTGCTGGACACGAAGGGCTGGTGCAGCTCAGAAAGGGAGGGCTCTGGCCAGGCTGGAGGCGACACAGGGAGCTCCAAGAGTGGAAAAGTGTGAGTCTGTGTGTGTCTGTGTGTCTCAGGGGTGTGAGAGGGCTCAAAGACAGACCTGACATGGGTTCTGCACAGGAAATACTCACACTATGTGCATTTTCTGGGGTGGTTGGTGTATCAGAAATTTCTACCTAGAAGGCCAATTTCCCTAAAGGTTCAGGCAAGTTCAACCGGGCGACTAGACAGGTGGGGTACATGCCCTGGTGAGCCATGCAAGGCGCGTGCTGAAGTCCTGTGTTCGTCTTGGCTACTCCTGGGGCACTTCTCCAGAACCCAGATTACAGCCTTACCTGGCTCCCTGTTCAGGCACCCTGGGTCTTTTCAGCTGATGGACCCATTCCTTCCTGAAGCCATGTGCCTCAAGTCTCCAGCAGCTGGTTTGTCTTGGACCCTCCCAGCACTTCCATCAGCCAGTAGCTCTGATGCACCCTACTTTTCTACAAGCTGGGGGGACTGGCCCTGTGACCCAGAAGCCCTGGGGCTCTCCTTCACTCCTGCGGGGCTCCCTGAAGTCTGTTCCTGCTTCAGAGCCAGCTCCTTATCCAAACTCACCGACCCACAGGCATCAGGCCCGGCAGGAGCAAAGGGGAGGCGGCTCTGTGCAGGAGGGAGGGGTCTGCTAGAGGGTGGCTGTCCCTGCTTCAGCGCCCTAAATGCCTGTGGCTGGGGCAGGCAAGGTCAGATGGTCTGTTTGTGCATGTGTGAGAGTGTGAGAGTGTGTGTGTGTGTGTGTGTGCACATGCATGTGTGAGTGTGTGTGTAGGGCGTACTGTGTGAAGGATGAAGTGAGAGGGAAAATGGGGAAAAGAATGATGTATAAAAATAAATCTTCCCTGGATAAACTGTTTCTCCTCATGTAGATGGTGATGTATTTGTAAAATAAAATTTATTAGACTAGATAAAACCAAACTAATAGAGTCATGTCAGTACGCTAGTGTGTCAGTTTCTTCCGTGTTGAAGGAAGGAGGGGAATTATTCTAGAGATCAAGGAAACCTAAGCTAGAAAGGAAGACTGATCTGAAGGAGGAGTCTGGAAGGCGGGGTGGTACGCGTCTGTCCTGTCCTCCTGTCCGTCCACCCTGGCTGAGCCTAGTAGGGGTGAGCAGGTTCTGGCAGCAATGACTCCCAGGAACCAGACAAATAGGACAGGAAACTGACCGGGGATGTTCTCTCGGTGGCTGCGCGATGCGGACCTCGGGGAGCCTCCCCTGCTGTCTCGCCTTCTTCCTCTTGAGGCCTATAGAGGACACAGCCCCTCTTTAGAAACCACCTCCCCGAGGCCGATGGCTACCCCAGGGCCTGGCTTCCCACTCTTTTCCCAGGCATATGCATCAACTATCTCCTGGTTCAGGCTTCCTGGCAGCGGGCACTTAGCAAGAAGCTGCGTAATCTGGAAAGTTCTGGCAGATACTTCGGACACAGGGTCGTGCACAGAATGGCCTCTCGGGCGCGTGTGCAGGGGGTTCCCAGAGCAGGGGAGGTGATTCGTCAGCCTACCCATTTCTGCCCATACCCAGACTCAGTGAAAACAAAAGCTCCTCTCCACCTTTAAGCTACAGACACTCTGGATTCCTGTGGCCAGGGGCCCAGGTGTGAGAGGTCACACGTGCACTGCTAAAGCATCAAGGGGCTGGTTTCTGAATAGAAGTACCCTCCCCTCCCACTTCGCACCCATCCTCCCCTGCAGAATGCTCCTGCAGGGCCTACCGCCTGGCCCTCCCCATACTTACCCAGGCTCCTCCTCAGGTCTCTCTGGGGTCTGGCGTTCTTTCAGCTCAAGCTAGGGGAAGAAAGGCCCAGGGTGTCAGAGCAGCCACAGAGAAGAGCCTGCCGCTAGACTAGCTTTCTCGATGGATGGCTCCCAACATGCCTGGGGTTTGTTCCTTTTGAAATTATCCCTTTTGTCTTTCACATTCAAAAGTACTTTCTACCTCTCCCATTTCCTTCCACTCTCCCCCTTGCCAAGCCTCTTACACTGTCTGCGGGTGCCTAATAACAGGCTCAGAGCTGCCGAGAGCCTCCCGGTGCCCACTCCCAGCTCACCGTAGTGGGCTTCTCCAGGGCCGCAAAGCGCTCTGCCCAGCTGGCTGTGGATTTCTCAAAAGCTTCGTGCCTCTTGATGAGCTTCTCCACACTGTCCACCGTGTGTCCAAAGTCCCGGCTGGCCAGGTATGGCTCCTGGGCAATCAACCACGCTTCGGCCACAGAGGCGTCCCTCGAGAACTGGCACACTTCCAATACTGCCACGGGGAAGAAGCCACAGACACCCCCACAGGGCCCAAGGTCCTGTTAGCACTCAATGAGGGGCCACTCAGCAGATAAGGAGCTGGTGGTCAGGCAGAAGGCTTGCATGGGTGCCCGGGAACAACGTGGACACCCTGCTCAGTGGTGACCTGCTGCCAGAGACCGCTCCATCCCCACACCAAGCCACACCACGCCCCTTCCTCGTTTCTATTCAGAGATGTATTTGAAAAACACGTTAATTAGAACTCTACAGTTTGAAAACAAAATATAATTTAGGGTCTCCTTCTGAGGAGCAGCCTTTTGCCCTCAACACCCTCTCTTCCCAGCCTGCGGCTGTCTCACAGAATCGTGCACAAGCAGCCAGGGGACCCGTCATTCCGGCTTGCGCATGGCTCCTCCCTGAGTGGCAGGGTTTTTCACTTCTCCTTAGTCTCCAGCTGTGGAGGCCAGAGCTCTGTGCCTGACACACCTCAGATCACACATGTGGGGAGCTCTAGAGCCTTACCCTGTGTCCCCTCCCTGGACTACTGCCCTATGGGGGTACCAGCCTGGCACAAGGCGGCAGCGTCTTCCCGGCTCAGGTTCTGCTGGGACCTGGGGGGGGGCGGGGGAGTGGGAGGGTGGGGGGGTGAGGTATGTGCTGAGGGCGAAGCAGGGAGAGGGCATGCTGGTGGGTGAGAGGTGGGCTTCTAGCAGCCTGTCCACACAGGTCTTCTCTGTGGACCCCAGAACCTTGCTGATGAGTGGTGCTGGGGTGGGGAGGTCATCTCTAGGCAGTGTGAGTCACTCCTGCGTGCCCCCACCTCAGCAGGCGTCTGGCCCTCTCCCCGGGTTCGGGGCCCAGGTGTACTCACACATGCGCAGCCGCTCCCAGTGGGCCTCCCACCTCTCGTTCATCTCCTTCCTCCTGTAGAGCACCTGCTTCAGTTTCTCGCTGATCTGGGGGAAGGAAGGGGGAATCACTCAGGCTTTGGGAAACCTCTCCCCTGTCTTGGGTGGTATGCACATGGATCATGCAAAGCATGCTGGATTTGGTCACATGGGTCTGGCTTCAAGTCTGGCCCTGCCACTTGCCAGCTGTGCAACCTTGGGCGAGTTACTTAAGCTCTCTGAGGCACGTGTGCCTCTCCTAGGAAATGGGTGCTGCCAATCCCACGTGTGTCCATGTTGTGGCTGGTTAGGCGGGCTAGGAGACTGCTGTCCCCTACTAAGCTGCCAGCCTTGGATGGGTTTGGTAAGGCTCTAATCCCTGGGCTTGCACACAGCTCTCATGCTCCATGAGTGAAAGGAGTCTCCTCAAAGAAGCCATGGCCCCCAGCTCCTTCCCCAGGAAGCGGTCTGGTCCACCAAGAGTGAGGGCAAGGACACGGAGGGGCTCGTCTTCACCCCACTGTCCTTCTCACCTCCTCCGAGGCCTGGTGTTGCCTCTGCAGCAGGGACTCGCCCAGTTCCAGGCAGGTGCTAAAGTTCTTGCTCCGGGTTTCGATCTCTGCCTTGATGCCCTGGTGATACTTCATGAGCAGTTCCACAGAGGAGACATCCCTGGGGGGAGGGGGGGCAGTAGAGCGGGAAGGGTCAGGAACCGAGGAGGGAGTTTGGGGGTTAGAAGGAAACTCTGGGTGACTCTGGCCTGTCTGATGCCAAGTATTGACTGCAGAGGGCCGCCCCCTGCCTGCCTGGGAGTCTGAGCACACTTCTCTCTTTGGGCAGCTCAGCCCCAGTGGGAACACTGATGTCCTGGTGTCTGCCATTGGTCAGTTGGCAAGGGATAGGCCAGGGGTCTGTGAACCCCAAAAGAAGCCTGGGAATATTATTTGACAACAAAAAGGAATAAAGTACAGAGACATCCTACAACACGGATGAACCTTAGAAAGATTGTGCCAGGTGAAAGAAGCCAATCACAAAAGACCACACAATGCAGGATTCCATTTCTATGAGCAGTCTAGAATAGGCAAATCTAGAGAGACAGAAAGCAGATTTGTGGTTGCCAGGGGCTGGGGGAGGAGGAATCATGGGATGATGACTGCCAAGGGGTACGAGTTCTCTTTTAGGGGTGATGAAAATCTTCTAAACTTGGATTGTGGTGATGGCTGCAAAAAAAAAAAAACCCTGACTGGAGTGCTTTAAATGGCCAAACTATATGGTATGTGAGTTACTTTGGGATAATGATGTTAAATATAAAGGCTTGGTTGTCGGGATGGGCACCCTAGGACAGAGGGACAGAGGTGGGCCGGCGACCATCACCTCTCATGGACAATGAGCTTTTTCTGGAGCTTCCCGGCCCAGTGCTGGGGGAAGAGGGCACAGTCTCAGACCTGCCCAGCTTTGGGTGTGTGAAATGCTTATTTTCACGCACAGCTGCGGTCCTCACCGCGGTCAGATCTGGATGGCAGAGGTCTTTCTCGCCATTCCTGTCACTCTAAAGTGGTTGGTCCCCCCACTAGAAGCTGAGCCTCTCAGTTTCTGCCTGGGCCCACCCTCAGGTGCCCTCACAGTCCAGGACTGCTCTCCAAGCAGGAGGAGTGCCCTGAAGGGCAGTGCACTGGTCCACCAGCCTCCAGGACCGAGTGGCAGAGGAGAGGGGCTGCCTTGAGGACGTCCTCCTCACCTGGGCCTCTCCTGGGTCTCGATCTGCCTGATGATGCCCTCCATCCAGGAGAGGAGGTCCCGGACCATGCTGAAGAAGCGGAACTTGTCTGCTGTGTCTACCAGCTGGGTACGGCGTCCCGCACAGGCGTCGAGAAGCGCTTGCCACGCAGCAGACACCTCCTGCTCCTTGTTCTGGATGGCATCTGC
Source organism: Proteles cristata cristata (assembly GCA_017311185.1). Classification (NCBI taxonomy): domain Eukaryota; kingdom Metazoa; phylum Chordata; class Mammalia; order Carnivora; family Hyaenidae; genus Proteles; species Proteles cristata. Next base: position 564,528 of record JAESUZ010000388.1, on the reverse strand, counting down.
TTTTTCCCCAGCGTATGCTGTCTGTAGGCGGGTGGCCACGTCCTGGAACTGCTGTACCTGCAGTCGGGCAAGACTGGACATTGTTCCCCAGAAGGACATGTCTTGGGCCTCTGATGGGCAAAGGGTCTGTCTCCTCCTGGTCTCCCTCCCTAGGGCTCTGCTGGAAGGCAAGATCTTCAGCCTCCCACTAATGCTGGGGGAGAAGGTGCCTTGTTTTGGCCTCTGTGGATCCAAGCCCTCCCTGGGGCTTTGATGAGGATATGGGAGTGGATGGGACCCTATGCCCTTTGATCCCCCTAGAAGTACTCCAATGAGAGTAATTAACTATGTGCCAGGCACTGTTCTGAACATTTTTTATTTATTACTTTCTTAATCTTTACAACCATCCCATGAAAGAGGTACTATTGTGACCCCTGGTTTTGAGATGAGGAAACTGACGCAGAGGGAAGCACAGTCACTGGCCTGAGGTCATTCACACTAGAAGAGGTGTACAGACTGGAATGACTGAGGTCATTCACACTAGAAGAGGTGTACAGACTGGAGGTGTGCTCCTGAGCCCCTGTTCACGCTGTGTGCTGCCTCTCCGAGGAAAGGGCTGTACCAGACCTCCTGTTTGGGGCCAGTCTAAGCACAACAAAGTCTCACTCTTGAGACTTCAGTGGGCTGTGCCCATCCCAGGGGCTCTGGCACCTGCAAGGCACAAGAGCCTCATGGCAGACCCCACCTCCAGCTGTACAAATTCCTAGGAGGTCCTCTTCTGGGCAAACCAGGGCCTGGTCTGCCTTGGTGTCCCATCCCTGAGCCCTGTTCGGTAGGTGCAGACATTAAGGTCCCTTGCCCTCACCCTTTCCATCACACCAAGTTCTGTGGAGCCCTATGGACCTGCACAGGTGCCTTGGAAGCCATCCCAGTCATTGAGGGGGTGTCTAAGCAGATCATGGGGTTCCTCCAGCTCCCACACAGAAAGACTGAACAGCCTGGGGGCTGAGGGCATGGAGTCTGTAGCCAGACAGCTAGGATCTGAATCTTGGCTTCACTGTTTATCTATGTGTTCCCAGCCAACTTGTTCACTCTCCCTATGCCTTGCTTTCCCATCTATAAAATGCAGATAATGTTAGAACCTACTTTAGGAGATGGCCAGGAGGATTCAGTGTCTAAATAGATTGCTTATACCAGCACCTGGTGCAAAAAAGGAACATACATATACATGTTCACTCATAACACTGTTATACAACCAGAGAAATAACATTTTCAGGTATTTTTCAGGTACTTTTTTCTGAAGATTCTGTTTAAAGAACTACTTCTGAAGCTAAGGAATGTCTGAAAGCTACAGCTCCCTGCTTTTTGCCCTGAGCTGTTGCCTTTCTAAAGAGGTGAAATCTCCTGGTGTCCATTCTAGAGGTTTCACCTCTAGAAGCCAGGGGCCCTGTTGCACAAAAAACCATAAAATACCTAGGAATAGGGGCACCTGGGTGGCTTAGTCGGTTAAGCATCCAACTTTCGCTTAGGTCATGATCTCGCGGTTCATGGGTTCGAGCCCCGTGTCGGGCTCTGTGCTGACTGCCAGCTCAGAGCCTGGAGCCTGTTTCAGTCTGTGACTCCCTCTCTCTCTGACCCTCCCCTGCTCATGCTGTCTCTCTCTCTCTCTCTCTCCTAGAAATAAACAAAACATTAAAAAAAATTTAAAATACCTAGGAATAAACCTAACAGAAGATATAAAGGATCTGTATGATGAAAACTATAGAAAACTTACGAAGGAAATTGAAGAAAACACAAAGAAATGGAAAAACATTCCATGCTCATGGATCAGAATAAATATTGTTAAAATATCATTACTACCCAAAGCAATCTACACATTCAATGCAAACCCAATCAAAATATCACAAGCATTCTTCTCAAAGCTAGAACAAACAATCCTAAAATTTGTATGGAACCACAAAAGACCCCAAATAACCAAAGTAATATTGAAGAAGAAAACCAAAATGGGAGGCATCACAATCCCAGACTTTAGCCTCTACTACAAAGCTGTAATCATCAAGACAGTATGGTATTGGCACAAAAACAGACACACAGACCAATGGAATAGAGAACCAGGAATTGGACCCACAAATGTATGGCCAATTAATTTTTGACAAAGAAGGAAAGAGTATTCAATGGAAAAAAAGACAGCCTCTTTAACAGATGGTGCTAGGAAAAATGGACAGCAACATGCAAAAGAATGAAACTAGACCACTTTCTCACACCATACACAAAAATAAACTCAAAATGGATGAAGGACCTGAATATGAGACGGGAAACCATCAAAACCCTATAAGAAAAAGCAAGATACAACCTCCTTGACCTCAACTGCAGCAATTTCTTACTTGACACATCTCCAAAGGCAAGAGAATCAAGAGCAAAAATGAACTACTGGGACCTCATCAAGATAAAAAGCTTCTGCATGGCAAGGGAAACAATCAATAAAACTAATAAGCAACTGATGGAATGGGAAAAGATAGTTGCAAATGAATGACATATCAGATACAGGGCTAGTATCCAAAATCTATAAGGAACTCACCAAACTCCACACCCAAAAAACAAACAATCCAGTGAAGAAATGGGCAGAAGACATGAACAGACACTTCTCCAGAAAGGACAGCCAGATGGTCAACAGACACATGAAATGATGCTCAGTGTCCCTCCTCATCAGGGAAATACAAATCAAAACCACACTGAGATACCACCTCACCCTGGTCAGAGTGGTTAAAATGAACAAATCAGGAGACTATAGATGCTGGTAAGGATGTGGAGAAATGGGCACCCTCCTACACTGTTGGTGGGAATGTAAACTGGTGCAGCCCCTCTGGAAAACAGTGTGGAGGTTCCTCAAAAAATTAACAATAGAACCTCCCCCCATGACCCAGCAATAGCACTGTTAGGAATTTACCCAAGGGATACAGGAGTGCTGATGCATAGGGGCACATGTACCCCAATGTTCATAGCAGCACTTTCAACAATAGCCAAAACATGGAAAGAGCCTAAATGTCCATTAACTGACAAATGGATCGAGAAGATGTGGTTTATCTATACAATGGAATACTACATGGCAATGATAAATAATGAAATCTGGCCACTTGCAGCAACGTGGATGGAACTTGAGGGTGTTATGCTAAGTGAAATAAGTCAGGCAGAGAAGGACAGACACCATATGTTTTCACTCATATGTGGAACAGGAGAAACTTAACAGAGGACCATGGGGGAGGGGAAGGGAAAGGGGAAAAATAGTTAAGGAGAGGGAGGGAGGCAAACTATAAGAGACTCTTAAATACTGAGAACAAACTGAGGACTGATGGGGGTGGAGGAGAGGGAAAAGAGGGTGATGGGCATGGAGGAGGATACTTGTTGGGATGAGCACTGGGTGTTATATGGAAACCAACCTGACAATAAACTATAAAAGAAAAAAATAAAAAGACCTACTGTGTGAAAAAAAAAAAAAAAAAAGCCAGGGGCCCTGGGATGTTGGTCATGGGGAAGATGTGGAAGGCAGGTCCCTGGAGCCTGTAGGGGGCAGCAAGGGACAGAAGGCACCTGCAGGCCCAGCAGCTGCAGCTCCCGCTCAAAGGCGGTGTGCACCCGGTGGAAAGACTCGGCAGTGCTGGCGTCCAGCCCCACGTCCTCGGGCAGCTCACGGTGCTTCTCATCGATGAGGCCCAGGATCTCGGCACCCGTGTAGAAGTAGCGGTGCAGGTCATAGGAGGCGGCCAGCAGCTGCATGCGCGTGTCGATGAGCTCCAGCAGGTCCGCCCACATCTCATTCAGCCCATCCTTCCACTCAGCGATGGTGGCTGCTTCGCTGTGGCCTGCATCGATGAGCCGCTCGATGATGATGTTCACGTTGTCCACCCGTTCCTGCCCAATTGCCCCAGTCTCCCGGGCAAAGTCCCGGAACTTGTCCCGGAGCAGCTGGACATGGAGTAAACAGAAATATGGTTATGGGGCCCAGGGGCAGGGTGGTGTCATCACCCCAACTGCAGACTTTCTTGAGCGGCAGCCAAAGCACCTGGAGCCAGGCTCCCACACCTGCCCAGGGCAGCCTGAGTCTCCATCTCCGGGGAGCCATGTGTGCGTGTGTTTGTGTGAGCGCATACCCGGAGTGACTGCTGCTGCATCTACAGCATTCGAGGAAGACCGAGAAAGCAGCTGCTGTGAGTACTCACAGTGACATGGTCAAAGTCTTGCCCCATTTCAAGGGAAGAGGCCATCTGCTCCTTTTCCGTAATCCACTGCTCCAGGTCGTCTGTCTCCCTCTTCAGCTGAAACAGGTGGTACATGTTCTCCAGCGTCCGCCTGCGCTCTTCTGCCATGTCCTTCAGCCCTGCATACTGCTTGTCCACTTGCCCCTGAAGCCGTATGATCTGTTCCCTGGAATTCAAAATAAGAAAGCATTCAGAGGTAGAAGCCGGGAGCCCAGAGCAGCCAGTGCAGGGGAGCTGACCTGCTCCTCCCTGGCCTGTAGCAGGGATACATGGGGAGGGAAGTCAGGAGAAACACAGCAGCTTTCCCTGGGGAAGTGCTGGGGAGAAAAGAACCATCCCTGAGGCCAGAATGTCTCAGGGTGCCTCCCACCATTATCCCTCACCCTGGGAAGCTCAGAGAGGCAACAGGGAGCTCCTCCCTCCCAGGAGGCTGAAGAAGCAGCACCCTGAGCGTGAGAGGGCTCCAGCACCAGCAAGGAGGGGCCTGTGGTCCCAGGGGCTCAATCCCTGGGGCTCCCTGGGAGATGCTGGGGTGGACACTGAAACCCCATAGCAGTGGGTGCCTGGGGACTGGGGTGTAGTCTGAGGTGGGCAGCCCAGTGAGCCCCCATCTGTGCAGAACCAACTAGATGGGTGTCAGTTTTCTACCTTCTCACCTACACAATAGTTTTGCTGAGACACTGAGATCCTGAAGTACCCTCTGGACCGTAAAGAGGAAAGCAAAGTTACTCTTCAGTGTCTCTTAGCATAATCTAACTCTATGAAGTGTTACCTCTCCCCTGGGTCACTAACAGGGGAGTTTTGCTATTGCATTTTCTGATCTTTGCAAACCAGGCTTTATTTAGTTGGCCCTGTTTGGAGTTACTCACACAAAACTGAAACATGAAATGGAATTGGGCCAATCAGCAGTTTTCTCAAACCCACAGTTTTCATGAAAACTGGTGCTATTTTCCCCAAAGCTGTTGCTGTGCTCCCACTTGGACCTGCAGGATCCCAGTTGGTGGGGCCCCGGCCAGGTCACTCCTGGTGGCACACGCACCCCTCGGGGTGGCCTGCGGACAGCAGGCTCTGGGCCCTGGAGGCCAGCTGCTTGATGTTCCTCCCGTACTCCTCCACTGTGTGCTGCTGCCTCAGGTGCCGCTTCAGCATCACGATGGCGCCCTCTTCATCCTAGGAGGCAGCGGCTGTCAGGACACCTGCTCAGGGAGGTGCTCGGAGACTGGGGGGTGGGGGGTGGAGCCAGGCTCATGGCTCCCTCCCCCACAAGAAAACTGTGCCTGATTCCTTCCTGTGACTCCTTTCCCAGCAACATCCTACCTTCCTCTTGATTCTTTTCTGACTCCTACCCTCCCAGGCCCAGCTCCAAGCTTCTGACCCCAGGAGGACTTCCCTAGAGGCCCCTCGCACCTTATCTCCCATCCCTCCTGTGGCAGTCCATCAGTACAGAACCCATGGCACAAGAAAGGTGAGGAAATCCTGGGTTAGGTCAAGTCTAAGCTGGCAAACAGGGCACCTGGCTGCAGTGTGTACACTGTAGTGGGCATCCTCACACACCTGGACATACCAGCTGTGACTGCCCCGACTGCCCAGCCTGGCCCCACCCCAGCCCAAGCTGACCTTGGGGAGCTCATCGGAGATGATGTAGAGCTCTTGCTCGCTGATCCAGGCCTCGGCCTCGCCTGCATCCAGATAGTACTGCTGGGCCTCGCTGGCGTCCCGTAGGCGCTGCAGCCTCCCAGTAGCCGCCTCCCGCAGCGTGTCCCACAAGTCCTGCAGGCGCCCCAGGCGCTCCTCGATGTCCTGGCAGTCGACCTCCGCCGCCTCCACCAGTTGCTGCCCTCTCTGCAGCACGTCCTCCACCCGTGGCGCATGGCCCAGGATCTCGTTCTGCAGGGTCTGTGGGCACAGGGAAGGGCTCAGAGGCGGAGCCTTCCCACCACATAGGGGGCCAGGCCTGCACTCTGGCACCTTCAGTGGGGTCCTGCATGGAGAAGCTAGTGCAGAACAGGCGGTGGTCATGAAAACAGGCCCTGACCACCCACCAGGCATGGTGCGAGGCACCACGCAGCACCCTCCACCTGTTGTCTTAGGAGAGGAGCACAGAGGGCAGCGAGGAGCTGCTAGGTAACGTGGGGGCAGTGAGTGGCAGCACAGCATTTGAACTTGACCCTCTCTGCTCCCTGTGCTTCCTATGTCTCAGCAGAACTTGCTTCCCAGCTGTTCTTGTTGGAGGAAAGGAAAACAATATTTAAATGGCTTTTGATATCTTATTTTAGCATCTCTGATTCCATGTACAACAACAGTTGACAGTTGCTCCTTGTTCAGATTTTAGAATTTGGGCTCCCCCCTCCTCTCCATTTCTATGCCTCAAATCTTTTGTGAACTTTGTATTTTTTCCTGTTTAAGAATTTGCTTACCGAAATGGTGTTCTCCTTTCACTCTGGTGTCTAGGTCACCTTTTTCCTCAGGGGGCCATGACCCATGTGTGACTCACTTTCTGGGTCCTGGAGGCCCAAGCCTACTTGTTTCTTATACGTGGGATCCAGCTCCTTACACCTCTTTTCCTCCCTTTGTACAATTTGCCTGTGGCCTTTAAAACCACCTGGAGGGTGGGGGCAAGAGCTGTACACACAGGCAGTGCAGTGACTGTCAGCATTTAAAATCTACAGAAGCAGCACTATCCAAAAGTCACTCAACTTGCTGAAATGCTTTGTTACCCTTTCTACTCCAAATCTACTCCAATTCTGACAATTTTTTGTGGTCTGTGTAATTGAATTCAAACAACCCATGATGGGAGCACCTGGGTGGCTCAGCGGTTGGGTGTCCGACTTCAGCTCAGGTCATGATTTCATGGTTCATGGGTTTGAGCCCTGCATCGGGCTCTGTGCTGACAGCTAGCTCAGAACCTGGAGCCTGCTTCAGATTTTGTATCTCCCTCTCTCTCTGACCCTCCCCTGCTCACGCTGTCTCTCTCTCTCTCAGAAATAAATAAACCATTTAAAAAAATTAAAAAACAAACAAAAACCCCCCAAACAACCCATGGTGTCAGCTCCATGTACCTTTTACTATTTCTGAGATCTTACGACCTCTGCAAGGGATGCTACAAGGTATTTAGCTTTCTCTTTTTAAGCAATTCCTTTATCGGCTCCCACACAGCCTTTTCACTTATGATGTATTCTTTGTACTTCATGTGACCAACATGTATTTATAATGTCCTGGGTATAAGGCCTTGTTCTAGGTTCTAGGCACAGCCTGGAAACAAGGTAAATAAACCCCCTGCCCTCATAAAGCTTACGCTGTTGTAGAGGGGATAGATGATAAGCATGCAAATAAGTGAATAAATGTGGATAATGGGTACCATGAGGAAAATATCGCAATGAGATCACGAATATCTGCCAAGCTGTGCTGGAGTCAGGAAGGCCCTTCCTGAGAAGGCATGAGTGACAAGGAGGAGGCAACCACACCAAAGATTTGGGGGATGAGTGTTGCCAGCAAGAGGGAAGAGCGAGTGTGAAGTCCCCAGGGTTGAAGCAAGCCTGCACTATCTATAGGGGTGAGAGAGGGCCAGGAAAGCTAGAATACTGTGACGAGGAGGGCCAAAGTGATGAGAGGTGACCTTAGAGGAAGGCAGGGGCCAGATCAGGTGGGACACTGGTTCTTAACCCTGGTTGCACATTGAATAATCTGAGAAAACAAACACAGTCAGGGCCCTATCCCCAGAGAGCTTAATTTATCTGACATAGGAACTGGACATTCTTAGGTTTCAAATTTCCCTGAGGTGATTCTCATGTGCAGCCAAAGTTGAGAACCATCCATACATTGCAGGATTTGTTCTAGTTGCAATGGACAGCCATGAGAGCAGTTTCTCAAAGTGGAATTCCAGACCCGTAGCATCAGAATCACCCAAGATCTTGAGAGGTATGCAAATGATCAGGCTCTTCTTCCAGAGTTTGAATCAGTAGACCTGAGGTGGATCCTAGTCAACTGTATTTTAACAAGCCCTCTAGGGGAGTCTGATGCACACTGAAGTTTGAGAACCACTGCAATAGAGAGAATGATGAAATGATATTTAAGCTTTAGCTAGTCTAGCCTAAAGTCATCTAGGGCAGCCATGGTCTCCCAGGAGACTACCTTTCCCTTCTTGGTTATGGGAACCCCATCCATATTTGTCTTGCCCTTTTTCTGAAATAGCAACCTTCATCCAGGGGAGTTGAGAGTCTTTTGGCAATAACACCGAGGCTAGACAGAGTCAAAGTCTTTAGTGTTGCAGGGAGTGATGTTGGTTCATTTTACAGTTGAGGAAACTGAGGCCCCAAGGATACGGTCTTCTGTCAGTGTCCTTCCTTTAAATGGAGATTGTGATGTTAATTGAACCCCCACCTAGTACCTTCTGGCCCAAGTTCCTGCCTGTGACCACTGAAGGCTTTATAACTAGGTTGTGTCAACTGGAAGCAAAGGGTGCGAGGGTTTTCAGATACTCACTGAATGTAAATCAGACCCCTAAACAGCAGCAGGGCTCTGAGAGCAGATGTCAGCTGCTGCTGTTTTGAGGAAGTTCTGTCTGTCATGATTTTTCTTCCCTAAGGAGGTGCAATATTGACTGGCATTCTGGGACACACTGCTCTTCTCTGGGATAAGTTCCCAGGCTCTCATTGCTCTTGGCTGTGGCTGCCCCCACTCCCTGACACAGAGAGGAGACCAGGCAGCAGGGACAACTCTCTGCCCAAGAGCAGGGTCTGTGGTCAGCCTGTCTGTACACAGAGACACCCTGAGCCCATGTGTATTCCTGAAATAGGAGGAAGTATGGAATCTGCTCACTTCTAGGAGTCTCGCCAGGGCCATCAAGCTTAAGAAAGAAAAAACAGCAAGTGGATGTTGTTTCAAAGGCTCAGAGATCAAGTTTAGTGGCTTCCCAATGGGGTCCGAGCCCCACAAGTATCCTCATGTGCTGGGAAAATGGGTCCTACTTACCCTGAGGGCCAGGCTCAGCCCTGGAAGAGGGGCAAATCAGTACTAGGAAGGAAGCCAGGAGCTATGGGCTTCCTTTCAGGAAGGCCATGGGATATAGAAGCTGTAAAGCACATGAAACTCCAGGCCAGGGCTTCTGGGTTCTGCACTCACTTATGCTCTGATGGGTCTAAATGGCCCCAAATTCTGAAACATCTGGACATCCCCTGACCAGCCCTGGCCCTGCCATGGACTTCCCAGAATTCTCTCTGCCATCACCAAAGCTTCTCTTTTTATGGGGTCTGGGAGCCCCATACCTACCAATAAGAATACTAATTTGCTGTTGCTGGCTTTCTGCACGTCAAGGCTGGGAGTTCCTCCCTGGGAAGGGCAAGGGAAGGGAGGAGGCAGGTAGGGGGAGACTAATCAGGTGAAGCAGGACTCACCTGATTCTTCTTCATGAACAGCTGCACGGTTTGTAGATTTGTGCCATAGTCGGCTGACTGGGCCAGAGGCAGCCTCTCTTCCACCCAGAGCTGTAGAGACCAGAAGGCAGGGGCAGCTGATGATGGTCATGGCCACCCTTTCCTCATGTACTCACCTGGGTCAGACATAGCTCTTTCCTGCTGTGTCTCTTCCCAAGGCCCCATCAGGGTTTTGCCCCCCATTTTATAGATGGGGACATTTTGATATCATGAATTGAGGTTCCAAATGACCTGCTCCTGGTCACACAGGGGGAAGGTAATGTAGCTGGACTGGAACCCACATCTGTCTACCCCAAAGTCCATAACTGAGTTACCATTCAAAAAGCATTGGTCAGGTGCCTGGTGGCTCAGTCAGTTAAGTGTCCAACTCTTGATTTTGGCTCAGGTCATGATCTCATGGTTCGTGGGATCGAGTCCTGCATTGGGTTCTATGCTGACAGCACAGAGCCTGCTTGGGATTCTCTCTCTCCTTCTCTCTGCCCCTTCCCCATGCGCACTCTCTCTCAAAAATAAACATTTAAAAAAAAACCTTAAAAAAAAAAGCGCTAGCTTTACTTTCATATTTAATGCAATCATCACAATGGCTGAGGTAAGGAGACGAGGGCACCAGACATCTTTAAAAACTGCCCAGGGCTGCAGCCAGCAATCCTGCCTCTGGCGGGGCCTGTACCTACTCACCGTCTCATCCTCTAAGTCCCGGCTGATCTGCAGCTTGGCTCGGGATGACTCCAGCTGCTTCTTCCTCCTCTCCAGGGGCTCCAGGAGGTTCAGAAAGCGCTTCTCGATGCTCACTTCTGTGCCTTCTGCCTCCTCTCCCAGCGACGGCACCTGGGCAAACAACTCCCCCAGCTCCTCCTTCCGCATGTTCACTTGGTCCTCCACACGCTGGGATGCAAGGGGACAGTGTCAGTACCAGCCTTAGCACCTGGGTAGCCCCTTATCCTTCACATCACCCGTATCCCATCCCACCTCCCCCAGGTAGTCTCCCTGGATGCTCCCACTCATCCTTCCTGCCTCACAAGCGCCTGTCCTATACTTGTAGTGCATGTTTTTATTAATCCCAGATCCCTGTCTTCACCACTGCAAAGGGGCAGGAGATGAGTTATGAACCAAGAGACGTTTTTGCTTGATAAAGACAAGCCCAGCTAAGAGGAACAGAAGTACTTACTTTCAGGTTGCACATTTGTTCCCTAAGATCTCCTATTCCAACACTCCTAGTCTACAACCCACTCACGTGCCTTCAGCTTAGCCAGCATCCGGTTGACACTGGTCAGGTCCTTGCCCGGGTCATCGGACCGCAGCTGGTCCTCCATAGCACTGATCCACTTGTTGAGGTCGGCATGGGTCTGTGAGCGCAGGTAGGAGTTCCTGGCAGCTGAGAGCTGTTGGGTCCTCTCCTGCGTGGTGGCCTGAAGTTCATCCCAGAGCCGGTGCAACTCTTCCAGCTTCTGGGACACCAGGTCCGAGTACTGGGGCTTCTCCACCATCAGCACCTTTCCTTCCTGTGTGGGGAAGCAGGAGGGCTCACCCTCTGAGGCCAGGCAGCCTTGGAGCAGCCCTGCTGCATGTGGTTGCCGGGGATTAGCTGAGGTCAGGAAGGCAAAGAATCTGCCTGGAACTCAGGTGAGGCTCATCTGAAAGACTGCATCCCCAAGTTATTTGCAGAAGGTGTGGCAGGGAGGGGTGTGTTTGGGGCAAAGGGCCCAGGGAGATTGTAGTATGGGGAGCTGCAGACCAGGATCAGCTGATGCTAAATTATTTTTAATTAAAAAAAAATTCAAGATCCATCCAGGTACAAGCAGCCTGGAAAGGACTCTACCCTCTCTTGATGGTCTTCCCAGAGGCTATGCACTACTAACCTTTGTGATATGTTTTAATTACTGAATTTGTCTCACCTGGGTGTCACCTGCATAAATGTACCCTTTTTGGTGAGTACAGTATAATACGACTTAGGCCTAGAAATACAGGTTGCTAATAATAGCCAATATTTACTGCGTGCCCAGTAAGGGCTAGTCTAAGTGGTTTAATCCTTACAATCTCTTGGGTAGGTATTGTTATTATCCTCATTTTTCAGATGAAGAAACTGAAGTCCAGGGAGGTTGAGAAGTCAGACAGTCTGGCTCAGAGCCTGCACCCTTAACCACAGTGGATCCTATTCCTACTCCTCTCTGGACAGCCACAGTATAGAGGAACAAATGCGACTGATTCTCAGATCTACCACCAGCTACATTTTGACTTGGGTCCTTGGGCAAGCTTGCTATAGGGGGGTACTCCTGGTTCCCCATCTATGAGGGGTGGTTCTGCCCATCCAAACAATGAGAGTCAGTGGTCCCCCTGAGCCACTCTACTCATCTCACATACTCCTCTACCTTTGGGAGGGACAGTGCTGGTATCCTGGTGAGAATAATGGAAGGCAAACAGAGATAACTGGTGTCCTGGCACTAGATGCTGAGGCACCAACTCAGGTATTCTCACTGTCCTGGACTGTCTCTAGACTCAGAGGACCCAGAGGAGGTACCACTTCTGACCAGGCCTAACAAGGCTGGATATAACAGGAGCTCTGAAGGTCTGTCTACTATTTAGAGAAATGTTTCACTTCCAGGTTCTATACAGCGTCTATGCCCGGAGTGAAGCCTCATTCAGGTAAGCACATCTGAGCAGAGAGCCCCCCACCACCCACCATTCGCTTTACTTACTGCATCAATGTTATCTAGCCACTGTTGGTGGGAAGCCAGGTCTGCCACAAAATCCTGGTGCTTCTGCCACTGGTTTTGAAGGTTTCTCATTTCATCATAGGAGACATCCTGAGATGTTAGCAGCTTGTCATTGATCCAGAGAGTGAGCTGTGGACAGAAAGAGGGAGTCCAACAATCTCTGAGTATACTCTTTGGCCAGGGGCTCAAGGCAGGACCTGCTGTCCACTTCTGGCTGCAGAAGAAGGCCAAGGAGAGGAAGTAGGAATACAGCAGAGTACTACTCTCCAAAGCTCTGGCTCTCTGACTCCCAGCACAGGCAACTCCCTGTGTTGTCTCAGGGTTAAAACAAAGGCACCTGAGTGTCTTCCCTAGTAGACTATGTGCAATAGGACTCCAGGGATATCAATGTTTCTCTCCATATTTCCAGGACCTAGGAACAGGGCCTAGCCTATTGCAGAAACTTCATGTTTACTGGATGGACAGATAAATCCACCCTTTGGCAGTAGGGTGAGAAATCATTAATAAACACAGAGAAAATGTTATCTGAGGAAGAAGCCAAGGGCAGATCCTATAATTAACAATGAGGGAAGAACCGTGATAAGTATCCAATGTCTCTAAGATGTCCTGGCAGCATACCAGGCCTGGCTGGTGCCAAGGGCAGAGGTAGATGAAAACAAAGTTTTTTGGGCAGGGTGGAAAGGGGTATGAGGATGGGAGCAGGAAATAAGTCAGAGAAAGCACCATTCCACACAGAAGTATTGCTTATGGAGAGACTCAAGAGTATAGCTTGCCCCAGGCTGAGCAAGGACCTTCTGAGTCAGTTCTCCAACTGGGAGGCTTGTTGAAAATGCTCTTCTCTCTTTCTCTCACTCCTTAAGATTCTGATTCACTTGGGCCTCAGTGGAGCCCAGTGCTTTACATTTAATAAGGGGTAGGACTGGCTCCATCATTTGCGGGCCTCGTACAAAACGGAAATGCTCAAAATTATTAAGAATTTCAAGATGGCAACCACAGACCATTAAATCAAGCATGGGTCCCTTCAATGCACAGGTTGCATGCATTTGAAGCTGGCCTTGACCAGGGACCTAGGTGTCTTTAATATAGATAGCCTTTGGGCCACTCTTCGAAAAACCCTGCCCTAGACTGGGCAAATTAGAAGATGACTTTATAGATTCAGGGTTAAAAAAAAAAAAAAAAAAAAAAGAGGGGCACCTGGGTGGCTCAGTCGGTTAAACGTCCAACTTTGGCTCAGGTCATGATTTCACAGTCCATGAGTTTGAGCCCCACATCAGGCTCTGTGCTGACAGCTCAGAACCTAGAGCCTGCTTCAGATTCTGTGTCTCTCACTCTCTCTGTCCCTCCCCTGCTCACATGCTGTCTCTCTCCAAAATAAACATACATTAAAAAAATTGTAGAACCAAAGATTCTAGAGGATGACCTACGCTATCAAATACCAGAGTTTCCTTCATGAAATTCCAGACTCCCAACTTAGAATCCTATGGACTTTCTTTTCCTCCCTCCCTTCCTTCCCTTCCCTTCCTTCCCTTCCTTTCTCTCTCTTTCTCTCTCTCTCTCTTTCATTATCTCTACACCCAATGTCCCAATGTGGGGCGTGAACCCATGACCCTGAGATCAAGAGCACTATGCTCCTCTGAGTCAGCCTGGCATACCCCCCATGGACTTCCTACCCCTAGGGCACTTTGATCCTAGAGTGGAATCTCCTGCAAAGTGACCTGCCTTGCTACAGCCTCACCTCCTGGCAGTTCTGGAGGAAGTTCTGGAGCTCCAAGTTGTCTTTCAGAATTGTTGAGGCCTCCTGAGCCTTCTCCTTGTTTTTCCTGTGCCTGGAAGGGAAGCCAGAAGCTGCGGTTCACAACACTGCTGAGCCTCAGAACCATGTACACCACCACCAGCCCTACCTGGCTCTGGCCCCGTGACCCTGGGGGTGGAGAGTACCTGTCCTCAATCAGCTGCACCTTCTCCAGAATCTTGTCTAAGTAGAGGTTTTTGTCAGCTATCAGCTTGTTTCCAGAGTCCACAGGACTCAAGACCTTATCCTGGTTGTTCTCCATAGACATCAAGAAATCCTCAAACTTCCGGATCCCAGCCTCTGCAGCCTCTAGGGAGTCTGGGGGCTCCAAGTGAGCCAGAGTATATTCCTGTTGAAGCAAGTTTCCAGATAAGGGATGAAGACAGGCTGAGAAGGCAGTGAGGGCACTTGCCAAGCAGGAGCACCATGTGTAACCATATAGGCTATAGCATGAACAGTGCCCCCTAGAGTTGTTCAAGGAAGAGGCAACACCAGCCTTGGCTCCCTACACCTACCCCAGGGGCACCCAATGAACTGTGTGCCTAAAGCCACATGGAAGGGTAATGGCTCAGGGGAAAATTCACAACTCCAGCCTGTAACTGACCCAAGAACAAGGCAAACTTTAGGACACAGGGCTGGTAAAGGCACATGTTAAGGAACAAAGGTTTCCCCCCAACTGGCTAGAGTCCCCAAAAAGTAAAATTTGTTCTCCGAGAACATTCATAGACTCACCAGTGCAGTTACCCTGAGAGATAACGCCACTTCCCTACCTGATTGCTGAGGATGGCTTCCGCTTGCTTGGCATCTCTCTGAAACTGCTGGAAGCCAAGGCACTGCGCGAGTGAGTGGTTGCGGCTCTCCCACATCCGGCACAGGGCATCCCAGCCAGCATCCAGGCCCTCTAGCCTCTGGGCCAGGAGCAGGTACTCGGGGTCCGTCTGATCACGGATCACATTCTCCCCTGACACCTTGACATGCTGGTAGCTCTCTTGGTGCCCGTCAATCTCATCTTTGATGGCCGCATGCTGCTGAAGGAGCTGCTCCGCCTCTGGGAGGGACTCAGGCATGTCCTCGGAGGCCACGGTCTTCTGGGCCATGGACAGCCAGGCCTGGAAGTCATCTAGATTCTGCAGGAAGGCCTGCAGCTGGCTGGCTTCACCCAGCGAGGCTTCCTGCTCCTGAAGGGCTTCCTGCAGGTCCTTCCACAGCTGCTCCACACATGCCTGCCGCTGGCCAATGTCCTCTCTCTGCTCAGGGTGTGACGCCATCAGCTGCTGCGACTCATGCTCCAGGGCACCCACGCGGGCCTGGATGGCGGCCACGTCGCGCTCTAACCCTGACAGCTTCCGCTGGATGGCAATGACGCCCGCCAGGTCCTGGCTCAGGTCCTTTGTGGACCGCACCACATGCATCTTGTCCTCAATCCACTTGCTAGTCTCTTCACAGTCCACACAGTAGTTACGCACTCGAAGGGCTGAGTTTACTGCCTCCCGCCGCTCTGACACTATGGCCTGGAATGCCTGCCACCTGCCGAGGGGGACACAGAGACACCCTCCTTCCTTAACCCTTCCTGTAGGGCATCCCTACCTAGATTCCCACCAGAGTCTCTCCCCATAGATTGTGCACAGCAAAGTAAATCATCTATGCAACAAACTGTGATGAGTAAAATTCATGTATCCAATTTTACCCAAGACAATATAGACTGCCAATCAGATCTTTCCATCAGGGGGAGGCGAGCGGTGATGTGATTCTAACCCGACATTAAGGAATGACCATGATGCTTCGTTTCTGTATGTAGTTGAATTTTGGGCAAACATATAACCTCCTCAGATTTTTTGAAATGCTGAAAATAATTAAAAACCTTACATTTATCAACTTGAAGGCAATTTCAGGATACAGGGCCCCAGTGGCCCTAAAGGAATCATACAAATGCCTAAGACTATGTTCAAAATGCCCAAGGCCTAAAAATGTCACCTTGTTTCTAAAAGAAAAGAGGCCAGTGGGGTGCCTGGGTGTCTCAGGCAGTTGAACATCTGACTCTTGATTTCAGCTCGGGTCATGATCCCAGGGTCCATGCTGAGTCAGGCTCCATGCTGGGCATGGAGCATGCTTAAGATTCTCTCTCCCCACTCCCTCTGCCCTTCTCCTACTCACACAGGCATTCTCTCTCTCTAAAAAGAAAAATGGCCTTGTGAAGGAGGAGGAGGAGGAAGAGGAGGAAGGGAGAAACTGGGATTAGAATTGAGAAATCAATAACATAATCTTGACCTTAACATTCAGTGCCAGAATGAAAATGGGAAAGATGTAAAGGTCTGGCAGATGTTCTGGGGCCTGGGGTTGGTCTGCAGCCCCCAGTAAGCTTCTTCTATAGAGCTGTGCATCAGCATGGGCCGAGACCACCCTTTCCTCGGACCCAAGTTTACTCATTCTAATATGTAATAAGTAATATATAAGCACATAAGAGTGTGCTGAATGCTCATTTGCTGAGCTCATCTTTCCTGAATATCCACAAGGTATAAGTATTATGTTAGCTGTAGTCATAGTCAGAATTTGCATTATGCAGTGTATGATTTAGAGAGAAATTAAGACAAGCTCACAAAATAACTATGATATAAAGTATTATGTACACCAGGCAGAGAGGACTCGGGCATTGACGGGGGTGATGAGGGCAAGTTTCGTGGTGGCCATCAGAGTTGAATTCCAATGAGCACCTCTCTAGCACTGCAACTGCACTGATCTATTTAGGGATGGGGCCCTGAGTATCTCGCTCCTCTTTGTACCCCTGGCACCTGGAGGAAGGAGGCTGAGCAACTAGGCAAATGGCTTAGGGAAAGTACATTGTGGGTACTCCCAAGGTGTGACAACAGCTGCTAGACAGGGCTGAGAGGTCTGCAAAGAGAAAAGGGAGATAGGCTGGGGAGAACTGGGAATACCATGACAGAGAAGAGCAAGAACCCAAAGATTTTGCAGTTTCCCTTCTAAACAGAGAAGTCCCTGATTTCTGGGAAATTCTGTGCCTCCATACAAGAAGCCCAGTGGTAATTTTCTAGGCCTTTCCTGGTGTGGCCTCACCGCAGCTACCAGCAGAGGCCACAGAGAGGATGGGCTGGGAATTAAGTCTAGTTGCTCCCGCTGTACTGTTTCCAAGATGGAAGAAGTTGACAGAACCACTCCAGTCAGCCTTGACCAGGCCAGTCTGAAGTTCAGGTTTGGTCCTGGGCCCAAGATCATTTAAAAAAAACAAAAAGGAATTGGGATACGTGGGTGTTTCAGTCCATTAAGCCTCCAACTTTGGCTCAGGTCATGATCTTAAGGTTCACGGGTTCAAGCCACACACTGTGCTCTGAGCTGACAGCTCAGAGCCTGGAGTCTGCTTCAGATTCTATGTCTCCCTCTCTCTCTGCCCCTCCCTGGCTCATTCGCTCTCTCTCTCTCAAAAATAAACATTTAAAAAATGGAATGCATACAGTGTATGAAGGTAATCACTTATTCAGTAAGTGCTTGAATGACTCATATGTGCCAAGCCTGGCAGAAGACATTTCAGTTGTATCCCTGTTCATTCATTCACTACACATTTATCATGCTACTGTCATGAACCTTGTGCCAGGCACTGTTCTAGGCTCCAGGGATACAGCAATGAACAAAGCAAAGTGCTTGCTCTCATTTGAATGAGCAGAGACAAATAAATAAGTCTATAATTCATCAAGTGGTGATAGGTACATTGAAAAAATAAAGCAACATAATGATATAGAGGCAGAGGAAGGAGAGAATGATGTTTTTGACCAGGTGGTCAGTGAAGGCTGCTCCAATAAGCTGACATGCGAGCTGAGATCTGAATAATGTAAGGGAGTAAGCCATGTGGATATATACATATATGTGTGTGTATATATATTTTGGCTTTAAACACTTAAGGCCTTATTTTGACATTATCATCGTGGTAAGTCCTTCTATCAAAGAATATGGCATACCTCTCTTCTTTTTCAAGTTTTGTTCTGTTTCCTTCACATTCATTTTGCATATTTCTTGTTATTTTATTCTTTACTTTTTTCTTTTTAAAACATTTTTAACATTTATTCATTTTTTAAAAATAATTTTTTGTTATTAATGTTTTTATCACTTCTTTTTGAGAGACAGAGAGGGACAGAGTGTGAGTAGGGAAGAGGCAGAGAGAGAGGGAGACACAGAACCTGAAGTAGCCTCCAGGCTCTGAGCTGTCAGCACAGATCCCAATGTAGGTTCAGTCCCATGAAGCATGAGATCATGACCTGAGCTGAAGTCAGACACTTAACCAACTGAGCCACCCAGGTGCCCCATTACTTATTTTTTTTCTAAATATAATTTATGGTTAACTAACATACAGTGTATACAATGTGCTCTTGGTTTCGGGAGTAGATTCCCATGATTCATCACTTGTCTACAACGCCCAGCGCTCATCCCAACAAGTGCCCTCCTCAATGCCCATCACCTATTTTCCCCTCCCCCCACCCCTCTTCAACCCTCAATTTATTCTCTGTATTTAAGAGTCTCTTATGGTTTGCCTTCCTCTCTGTTTGAAACTATTTTTCCCCCTTTGCCTTCCCCCATGGTCCTCTGTTAAGTTTCTCAAATTCCACATATGAGTGAAAACATATATCTTTCTCTGACTTATTTCACTTAGCATAATATCCTCTAGGTCCATCCACATTGTTGCAAATGGCATTATTTCATTCTTTCTCACTACCAAGTAGTATTCCACTGTATATAAAAACCACATCTTCTTTATGCATTCATCAGTTGATGGACATTTGGGCTTTTTCCATAATTTGGCTGTTATTGACAGCGGTACTGTAAACATTGGGGTACACGTGCCCCTATGAATCAGCACTCCTGTATCCTTTGGATAAATTCCTAGTTTTGCCAAGTGGATATTTGGAAAGAGAATATTCCAAACAGAGGAAGACTTAATTATGTGCTTGGTGCTCAAAGCACTGTGGGCAGTAAAGATACTGCTCTTCATTGTTTCTAATGTAGTAGGAAAGTTCTTCAGGATAAAAGTAATTATAATAAAAGGTAGACTGTAAAGCTCTGAACCAGTACAAATAAGGGAAAGAGTGTTTTTCATTTTGGACAGTGGGAAAAAGAGGAACCTGAACTAGTCTAAAGGATGGGCCCAATTTGGAATATAAAGTTAGACGAGAATGCACTCTGGTAAGGAGAATGGCAGAGGCATGGAGGTAGGCTGTGGGCAGAGGTGAAGAATCACAGTTGTTTACAAAAAAAATATTTGAAGAGCTATCATATGAAAGAAGACTCAAAATAAGTTTTTCTCTCTCTAAAGGGCAGGGCCAGAACCAAGGTCTACAAATTTCAGGAAGGAGATTTCCATCCACTAGGAGGTTAGACCTTCTAACCAAAGGAGTTGCCTCCAATAGGGTGAGCTGCATGGTGAAGGGGTGAGCTACCCACCCCTATAAATGTTTGTACAAGAACAGCAGTCCGGACTAGTCAGCTAGACTAGATGACTTCGTAGGTACATTTCAACTCTCAGATTTAATGAGAAACATCTTACCATTTCACGCCTCAGGTTTTCTCTCACCTAAGGATGGCAGGTGCCTTGGTGTATCTCACTTAGGATGGTACATGGCTTTGGGATTTATGAAGATCATTCTCATTAAGACAACAGATACATAGCTGACAAGTTCTTCCTGTCTGTCTTGTACATGCACACACTGGCACACATACTCACATATACACACACACATACACACACACACAAACACACATGCCCCCTCATTACGTCCAAGCCTAAAGAAGAGCAAAGAGGTATCTTCCTCCTCTGCATAAATATCACATTATAGAGGAATCTCCTCATCTCAGTCACTGTCTTTAGATGCTGAGATAATCAGCCCTGTTCTAGTGGCTCTGAAGTATCCCTGTCTGCAGTATCCTGCCTCCCACTGGGCCCCCACCAGAGACTTTACTAGACTGTTTCTTTCTTTTCTTTTCTTCTTTTCTTTCCTTTTTTTTTTTTTTTTTTTTAATACAACTGGGTCTTACCTAACTCCACTTCCCAGATTGCTTCAGGCAGAGCGAGGCTCCAACACAAGTGTGGGGAAAGGAACTGGGGCAACAGGGAGTGATGAACATGTGGTATTGTGTGCAGGGCCCAAGGTAACACATAGGAAAACAGGCGTGTGCTGTCCTCAGAGATCCTTGGGGAACTCATAGCATTTATGCCTTGGACGGAAAGCACTCCCTCTCCAAAGCTTCCTCAGGGCCTGTTTTTTGTTCCGGCCACAAAGCACGCTCAAGGCTTCCTGCTAATTCTGTTCACTCAAGCCAGCCTCATTATCCATGCTGCATTTTGGCACAGGCAGGAGCTTTCTTTTGTGGACAGTACTTAAGAGCTCTCAGAAAGTAATTTTTCCTGCCTACGAAGGTCTGGGGAAATGTGGCATGAGTACCTTAGGGCCTGATTCTAACTACAAGTGCCCTCAGAACGTCTCCTCCATCACACAGGATACCCCCCACCCTGTGTGGTAAGCGCAGCCCTGTTCACCCCTTGCTGCTAAAGTTCATGGTCAGAAGGAGACTGTGACTGAGAAAGATAGGAGCTCTGAGGGTACAAACCCCACAGTGCCTAGCAGGGATCCTGACTTTTGGGCTGTACCCCAAGGGTGTGTCAGTGGCTGAGAGAAGATGTCCTCAGCCCCCAGCCCTACCCAACCCGACCTGCTGTTCAGGTGGTCCTGGTACTTCTTCACTTCTTCACTGCGAGGGTGGCCGCTGTCTACCAGGCTGTTGGCAGCAAGGTTCACGCCATCAATCTGCATCATTAAAGTCTTCATCTCCTGGTCCAGGATGTCAAACCTGACAGGCACAGAGAAGATGAGGACAGTATTTGGCCTACCGCCCTGTCTCCAGGATGTGGAACTCTTGCTTTCTCCTTCCATCTCCCACATACATCTGACTGGGTAAGGGGGCAGAAAGGAAAAAGATGTGCTGACATACTCTATTTTCTGATTCATTGGTCCAGTTTCATGGCTTGGCATTTCTCGGACCAGGCTAGTAAACAGTTGGTTGCTTACCACATAGGCCATTGGCTCCATGGAGAGGCACGGGGGAAAGAAGAGGTATGTACGTCGGGGTGGGGTTGATCACCTCAGAGAACACCTGCCATATCTTCACTGTCATAGCTACTACTTTTTGGCCCTAATTCCACTGGCTTTGATACCCTGACGTGAAGGATACCCTCCCCAGCCAGGTGCTCTGTCTCTGGGTAGGAGAAGGGACGGCATCTGCGGGCAGGGTATAGTTATGCAAGCTGACCCTTCTGGGATAAGAGACCGGGTCCCTCCACCACCCTGGGCCCACCTCAGCACGCTCTAGGGAGTGACCTCTCCTTCTCCTCAACTCTCTAGTTCTGTACTTAAGACACTGGAGTGCCATCCAGACTGGGGGCACACTCCCCCATGCCTGAGCATGGATGGAATTGGAGTACTGGACAGAGAGTGGCCTTGCAGACCAGTGGTTTGCAAACTGGTCCCTGTGGCCCTTTGGTGTTCTGTGGCTTAGTGACTGCCATAGAGAGCTAGAGGTGGTGGGGCTCTGACTTCTCACCTCCCCCTTAACCAAACAGTTCCACTTTCCTCTGTGTTATATGTCTGTATACATACAATTCATTTGAACTGCTGTTGCTGAAAAGTAATTGAATAACTGGACTAGAAAGATCCCCTTTGTTTTATTTTAAGGAAGGCCCCAGGGGGCAAAGTACCCAAAGCCACAGAGCCTGATTAAAACCTGTGACTCTGGTGCATGGCCTCAGCAGTAAAGGGCACTGTGTCTCCTCTCAGAGAGAGCCCTCCTGATATAGAGGTTGTTCCTACACTAGGCAGAGGCAGGGTGCAGGCCATAGTGCAGGGAGGTGAGGAAGAGAAAGCCGGCTCTGACCTGTGCTGTGCGACCTCCAGGTCCTCCAGAGTGTCTGGGATTTCCATCTGGGCCAGCCACTTCTCCTTCTCACCCATCCACAGCTCACAGGCATCTGTCTCCCCAAACACAGTGTACAGGTCCAGGGCGTCCTGCAGCCTCTGCCGACGCAGGTCTGCCTGGGCCACCACCTGCTGGTAGAGCTCCCGGAGGGCCTGCAGCCGGTTGGTCACATCTGGGGAATCCCGAAACTCCTGGGGGAAGCCCTGGGCCTGCTGCTCCAGATGTTCCATCACCCCGCGGCTCTCCTCCAGCTCCTCCAGGAAGTCCTTATGCTTCTTTCCCAGGGCCCGTGTGGCCCCCTCATCCTGCCCCACGTCTTCGCCTGAGAGCAGCTTATGGGCATCTTGCAGCCAGGCTTTTAGGTCATCAGCATCACCCTGGAACTGGAAGAAGTTCTCAGCATCCTGGAGGTTCTTCTTGCGAAAGGCAGCCAGCTCCTTCAGCTGGTCCCACTGGGCGGACACCTCCTTGATTCGGGCCTCGATCTGCGGGTGCCCAAACTGCTTACGTGCAACCATGCCCTCTGCCTCCTGGAAGATCTGTTCCAGGTGGGTGTCCAGCCCTCGGAGCTCATCCTCAAAGGCCTTGTGCTTGCGCTGCAGGATGAGCACACTTGTCAGGTCCTTGCCATAGTCCAAGGAAGAGTAGATCTGCTCCTTCTCCTTGATCCAGCTCTCGGCCTCATCCATCTCCCAGAAGAATTTCCAGAGCCGCTTAGACTGCTCCAGCTGGGCCTTCCGCCCAGTTGCCATGTTGCTCAGTTCCTCAAAGCACTGCTCCAGGTGGCTTATACGGTCCTGGATAACTTGCGGGTCACAAGGCTGGTATCCTGGGAGGAACGAAAGAAGGGAAGACAAAAGAGGTAAGGGCTCTGTGGGCAAGCCTCAGATCAGTTGCCAGGCTAGAACCACACAATCTAGAACCTGCCATTTCACTTGAGCTTTTGAATTGGACACAGGGGTCCCAGCTGCTCAGAGGAGAGGGCAAGTTCTTTATAATTAGTTCCCATTAATACTTCAGGAATAAGGTGGGTCAGCTCTTGGTAGAAATGCGTAATATGAAATTATTTTTTAAAAGGCCCAGACACAGATTTCAAGATGATTCTTCAAGGAGGCAGCAGGGTCTTTAAGACCCAAAGCTAGAATTCTAAATTGTCTCTGCCGTATCTTGAACTACCAGAGTGAATGGAAGGCAAATGATGCCCTATTGATACTTAGGAACACCTTCTGATTCTAGATTACTGAAGCAGTTGCCTGCTCTTTGGAGAAGTTTGCTCTCCTTCAAGCTTCTCTTTTTGCACATTAGTTGATGAAAGAAGCAGAATTCTAAAGCTGGAGGATTTATCCAAGCTGAGGTGCCAGAATGCTGGGCCAGGGCATGGGGCTCTGGCTTCAGAAATCTCAACAGGGAGACATCTGTGGTCTCACCTTTCCCCTCAGTGAACTGCAGGGTGGCTGCAGTGATGGCCTTCACTTTGTCCCCTTGGATGGCGATGTCAGCTTCCATCAACTTGTGCTTCTGTAGCAAGTCCTCAACCTCCAATAAGTGCTTCCCAAACTCGGCAGACAAGAGGTGGGCCTGGCAAAGAGGACAGACCGGGTAGAGGGGACAAAGAGAGGTGAAGATACATACCTTCTGGAAGAAGAGACCCCTTCAAAGGAAATGTCCATGGAGTCAGATGCAGCTAGAAAATGCTTGCTGCTCAGCATGAAAGCTATAGAGCAGGACTTCCTAGTGGGAGTGCCTTTCAGAATCATGCATGAAACGTTTTTCAGAAGCTCAAGCCCCACACTCGATCTCCTGCATCTATCTCAAGGTTTGGGGCCTGGGCATGTGTATTTTTAGAAAGCTCCATGATCGGTCTGATGTACATCCTCAGCAAGACCCACTGCAGTGGAGGGAGAGGAGATTCAGACTTTTTAGTTTCTCCTATGCTGAGAAGTCTGGATTCTCACCAGACTCAAACTATAATTACTTGGAGCTGGATTCTCCAAGCTCCTGATTCATGTCTATCACTTCTAGGTCCTGTAGGTTGGTACCTGTGCTACCATTAAACCAAGATGTTTTGATCACCCGAGATACAGTGGACCTGGGTAGGTGACCTGTCTGGAGCAGAGGGAGCCAAGTAGTTGATAGGTGGACGCAGCCAGACACTGTACTGCCTCAGTTTCTCCATTTTGGCCCAGGGATGTGCTTGGCTGGGAGGCATCTAAGGAAGCACAGATAATTGCAGGGCCAGTGCTGAGGTAGTGCTGGGGCGGGGGGAGGGGGGGGCAGGCGGGGATGGATAGCCTCTGGGGCCCACCTTGATCTCATCCATCCAGTCGATGCTGTGCAGCATGTCCTGGAAGAGCTTCTGCAGGGCCAGGGTTGTCTCGAGTCTCTGGCGCCGGGACTGCAGCAGCTCCTGCAGATAGTTCCACAGACGCAGGATGTTGTCCTTGCGGGCAGTGATACGCTTCTGGTCATGGTAATTCTCCTTCTCTAGCTCCTGGGCCAGGTCCTCCAGGGCCTTCACCCGCTCCTCGTAAGCAGCTGTGTCCGTCTCAATGGCCTCATGCTTCTTCTTGGCAGCCTCCACGGCGGCCAAGTCATACCCAAAGTTGTCCTGTCCCGTGCGAAGGAAAGCAGGCAGCTCAGTCAGGCTCCCCTTGGCCAGTCCCCAAGCACACAGAAATGGTGGGTCCCTTCAGAACAACTGCTGGACGGGAAAGCCCATTCCAGGGAGTGCGTTCTGATGTCTCTCTCAGTCTATCTTATCAGAGCCAAGTTCCAAAGACTAAATGTCTTACAAGTACCTTTAAAAGAAGCTCATAGTTTTATTCACTGTACCATACTCGTGGGTATGTGTAAGTGACTGACCGAGCCCTTTTGCAGTCTGCTGGCACTCACCACCCTGTCTTGAATGGACTTGCCCATTCTGGGCAGGAAGTGGCTGCTTCTCACTTGGAAGCCACACAGCTGTAAACAGATGGCTCACCCCCATGCCATCTAGGGTACACACACACACTCCGGTTCTCTCAGACTGCTGGCTTTCCCCTTCCTGGACCACATTTGAGTTCAGGCTATAAATGGGAAGGAATAGTTGCTCTTATGGAGAATCAGCCCTGGGGTCAATTGTTAGCTAGTGAAACAGGACATGATCCTAGAGGCCAGAGTCCATGGAGTGTTCTTCCTCAAATGTGAATCCTGGTTTACGCAGTCATGGAGAGCAGGGCTGCAAGGCCTGTGGAGAAGTTTATCCCATTGCCACTGAGAGGCCAGCTCGGGCTCCAGCCCAGCTCACTGCTGGGGGGACTCTAGAAAGCTTCTGCCTCCTGCCACTCACAGTGTGTCCCCCGCTACCTGAGCCACAAGGCGCTGGTTTTCATTGAGCCACGTCTCTCTCATGGCGGCCTTTCGGTCAAAGCGCCGGGCCAACTGTTCCAGCTTCTCCTGCCGAATGAGCTCTTCCCTCAGGGCCAGCTCCCGCCGGTACTCAGCTTCTTCCAGGCTTTCCCAGGCCTGTGTGGGGGACATAGGGGAACACCTAGGTTTGAGGGTTCTGTCTCTTGCACCCAACGCTGAGTGATTTCAAGAATCTAGGCAGAGCCTAGATTAAAGTTCAGTCAATCTTTTGGCTACCAAAGATTTGGGGAGCACTGGTCCTGACTCCCAGCTCCCTTTTCCCCTAAACCTGCCTTAGACTCTTGGTTTAGTATAATATTACTTGTCTCTGTGGGTGCTCAGTAAATTCTGACTAAATGGCTACTTTCATTCTGTTAGGATGTCCAAGTGGTGCTAAGCTTCCAAACCTCTGAAATATCAGAAAGCATTTCCCTTCTAATTAGTTAATATTCATTCCATAGTCAGAGAAACTCAAAGTTCTATAGAGACTAAGCTATAAAACTGGCTCCAAGAATGGACTCTGGGCATCTGAACAGGGGTCTGAATTAATGGACAGTGAGTGGAGTTGGACCTCTCAGAACTAAGTTCAGAGACCATTTCCAAATAGCCAGCATGTGTAGTTCATAACACTACAGAAAGTGGCTTGGTTTAATCCTGTCCAGTAACCATTCCCTGTGCCCTCATCAGAAACTCAGTCAACCCACTGACAATGGATAATGGAAAACACTTCTATACCCGGTTGATATCAGATACTAGTTTCCCATCGTGAGGTGTATACACTTTTTGATTGTTGGCTCTCATCCGGGACTGGATGGTAAAAAGTAGGACTTCCAGATTACCCTTCTCCTGAAACCTGTTGAGAAAACAGAGGTAGGAAGATTAATGGCAAGGTCCCGTATTTTTTGCTGAAGTCAAAATGGAACAATGGCATCTTGGAGCTTGGATAGCAAAGCATATTTTCCTTAAAAACAAAAAGTAAAGAGGATCTATAGGTTTACTTACCTGTTAAAAAATCTATTATACTCACCAACTGTGATCTGCTCCGGGTTGAGTCTTTATAATACAAACCAGAAAAAACACAACAGCCACCTCAGCATTTGCTTCTACAGGGGAATGGCTAACTGGAGTATTCTAGTAATTCCTACAGACCCCAAGTTTTACCAGTTGACACAAAAAAGCTCTTCCTTGATCTGCAAATGATGAAGGCTTCGACTACCTCTTTAGTCAGCTTTTTATTGAGTGAGCCAAATAAACCTTAGAAGCCTCATTATCCATGAAAGAACATATTGTACTGAGAGCTACTTTCACTTGAGTACTAATGAAATGCCCCCTGGACAAGTCCTAAAGGCCAGGTGCCTCTGAGTGGGGAGGAAAGACTGGGTTCCAGGAGGATAATAGGTGTAGGAGATGAGAACCGGCAGCAGGGCGAATGTCTGGAACCCAGGGTCTAAGCTCAAGATAACTGGGTACTTCCACATTTCTGCATGTACACAAGTATCTACCGACTTCTGCATCCTTCATGTAGCAGTCGAAGATGCTTGTAAACAAGGTCCCCACCCTGAGGTCAGCCTGACAGAGCTGACTACTCAGTCACTTCAAGAGGGCTGTAGCCCAGAGCACCATCTGCTCAGCCAAGAGACAGCACCCCTGTGGTACACCACCTGGTAGATGCACAGGGGGTGTTATCTGTATTGGTTTTAGGACTTTAAAAGTAGATTAGTGTCAGGCCAGAAACCAGATGCTTATAGTACATTCTAGACTCCACGTCTCAACTTTCTGTTTGAGAGTCATGAATGAAGAGTGTAGGGCACGAGGGAGAGGAACAAGACAGAAGGTACACCCAGTGAGCTAGAAATCTGTTTCAGAAGAGCTGGAAAGCTAACAGCAGGTGAGCTGGAATGCCCTGTGTCTGTGTGTACCTGCACACATGTTTTTATGGGTGTGTCTATATGTGCATGTATGGCTGCATTTGCGCATATGTATGTGCACACATGCACAGGCTCTGCACACACTGGGGTGAAGCAGAGGTCCCAAGAGGCAGGATAAATGCTCTTTTGTTTGTTTGTTTGTTTTAAATGTTTTTTTTAATGTTTTTTATTTATTTCTAGGAGAGAGAGAGAGAGAGAGAGAGACAGCGTGAGCAGGGGAGGGTCAGAGAGAGAGGGAGTCACAGACTGAAACAGGCTCCAGGCTCCGAGCTGGCAATCAGCACAGAGCCCAACACGGGGCTTGAACCCACGAACCGTGAGATCATGACCCAAGCAAAAGTCGGATGCTTAACCGACTAAGCCACCCAGGCGCCCTGATAAATGCTCTTTTGATGAGGAGTGACAGACGGGAGAGAAACAAGATGTACCTGATGATCAACAAGACCCCACAGAGAGAGCTCTGGGGCTAAGAATATAGAGGTCATTACCAGATAGCAAATGCACAACTCAGTGTACAGAGGAGAGAGGAACTTTCCAGCACAGGTTCTTTGAAGAGACTAAGAAGCCTGAGATTTCACTCCTGCTCCCCTTCAGGGATCTGGGAAGGTATTTTCTTTGGCTATGAGTTGAGGGTTACTCATCAGTGCCCATTTTCTACAGGCTGACAGCTTAGGAGCAGGGAGGCAGGGTGGGCTGAAGTAGATGACAGATTTGAAACTCTCTAGCTTCTAATAAATCCCTTGTGGATATACTTCTCAAAGCCCAGAGACTAGCTCTACCTTTGGCAGTCAGTTTCTTAGCCACTGATGCCCATCCTCCAAGTGCCAAGGCCCTTACTTGGGTGGCTTCTCCACGGTACGGTAGGTGCTGAAGGCCTGGAGTTGTTGCTGGACGCCTGTCAGGGAGTTGGCAAACTTGCGGCTGTTCAGGACAGTGATGGTCTGCTCAATCCAGGTAAGCAGGTCAGAGGCCAGCCCACTGTACTTTTCAATCATCTTCTCGGTCTCAATGGCATGGTCAATTACCTAGGGAATCACTTTATTACTTATCCTTGTCAGAAGAGCAATGATACCAACGAGGCCACCAATGGTGACCACAATGAAGGTGGCCCTCCTCTCCAGCACTGGAGTTTTCCATGTTGGGTTTGTTCGTCAAGCCCACAGCACTAAGGCAGGAGGAATGGACTGGAAGTGGACTGTCAACATTAGTAGGAAGCCAGCTCGGCTAGGGATCAGGGACAGTTCCACCTCTACCCTAACTCTATAAAAAATTAGTAAAACTTGCTGTGCCAGGACAGCAGCCATCAGAAGGGCCAAGTTATTGTTTACTTTAAAATGCATTATTAGGAATCCATGATTTCTAGAGGCACTGTCTTTGCTAAACGCCAGACACATAAGGAAGAATGAGAAGTGGTCTCTGCCCCTGGGGAGCTGTGGACCAGCAGGGGAAAGGAATCTGGGGCATGAGGGTCTGCACTGTATGATGGGATCCTAATATACTACAGGAGCTAAGAGGCCCAGAACCACTATAAACCAATAATTAAAAGCCCATCGTGTTCCTGAGGAAATGTTCATGCGATGTAGGTGTGCTGGTGGAAGATGGGCTCAGAACTGCAGGCTAGGACATCATTCAGGACAGACCACCAACTTACTGTGGAATTCAGCTTGGGAGGCATTAACCTGGCAATGCTTGGCTTCAGAGGAAGTTGGTGGGGAGTGATCTGTAAACCCCCACTGTAGCCAGGACCCAGATACAAAGATCTCAGGGTGGAAAAGGAGCATCTCAGTATGAAAAACAAGGAAACAGGGGACACTCTGGTTATGAAACAGCTTTGTACCTTGCCAACACGCTTGCCCTCCACTGCCAGCACCTTCATCTTGGAGAAGTAGTGGTAAAATGCCACCACATAGGTAATAATGGATTTCTCATCAGGGTTTTCTGTGAAGACATCTGCAAGGAGAAAGGGTTTGCTTTCAGGACCCAACTGGAAACTGGAAATGCCAGGCTCAGAGGGCTTATCTCCCTGTTTCTCCAGCATAAAATTCAACTACAGCCCCCAAGTGACAACCAGAGGGGTGAGAATGAAAGAGCAAGAGTTTGTGATTTTAGCAAGAGGATCAAATCCATATTTGGACCACAAATGATGAAAGAAGTAAAAAGAAAGACCCAAAGACTACAAGTGGGCCCCCAGTTGGGCCAGGTGAATGTAGGGAACCACCTTGGATCTGAAGAGCAGGCCCGGAGCAGAGCCCTGGTCCAGCTACTGTCCCCTTGCTGTGTCCACGCCTGGCCCAGCACCAGGCCTAGCCTCCTCCAGGTGCCCTGCCCATCTGGGGCTCCCTCCAGCATGAGCACTGGCTCCTATCACCGCAGCGAAGGGCTGCAGCAGGTGTAGCTCACCTTCGGGGTCAAGGAGTGGGATGATGCCCAGCTGACGCTCAGCCACATCAAATGCGTGCTCGAGGTTGTGTCGTGCATTGGAGTCCTTCAGCTTATCAAAGTCGATCAGGTCAGGCCTGGGGACAAGGCCAGGCTGCTAAAAGGGGGTAGCCACAGCATCCCCTGCCAACAGGACAGCTCCAGCACAAAGCAAGGATGCTGGACAGAAGTGAAAGGAGACAGGAGCAGGAGGGGGCCAGCTGTGAACACTAGCATGAGGGGAGGGGGCGGTGGGTGTGACTGGAATGTCAGGGAGGCAGGGATGTTGAGGGTGAGAGAAGGCCCAAAATGGAGAGAACATTCCTGGGGAGCTTGAAAGGAATCTACACATTGAGTAGAATGTATCCAAACAGCCCAGGCATTCTGCCTCATTCCCACAGCCCTCCCCTCCCTCTTACCGGTGCTTGTGTATCAGGGCGTTAAAGGCCAGGCCATCCTTCCAGCTGGAGGTGAAGTTGGTGACATTGACCTGGGGATAGCTGCATCCAAGAGAAACATTAAGACCTAAGAAATAGATTCTTTGGAGGGGGGATCCCAAAACGTGTCTAAACCGAGGGACCAATACCCAAGAGAGAAATGTATTAATCCCTTCTTGATCCCCTTCAACAAAAGACAGCAGCTAAGCCACAAGAAGAGGCTCCTCTATAAGGTGGGCCCAAGAGACTCACACCCAACAGACCCCAGAGTCTGGCCCAGGCCATGTTGGATAGGAATCCTGAATTCCAGGCCTCTGAGAATCGGGTCAGGATACATTTTGCATCAGTTACGCCAAAGCTGCTGTAGTTCTGGGTGATGATATGAGTATTCCTTGGGTATGGCAGTACTTGGGGGAAGCAAGGGCATGATGGGGAATGTAGTAGTGAACTGGTTCCCAGGGCATACCCTGCTGTCTTCATCTGACACCATAATAGCAATGCATCCTTGGCCGAGCGTGTCTCACGACCTTCCATTGTTTGGACAACAATGTCCTGAATCTAGGGGTGCAGGAACAAGAGAGGGACGAATTAGATTTGCATCTGGCTCTGTGCTGTCCTTCTCTCCCTGGGAAGCTCCCTCCCTCTTTCTTCCTTCTTAGCCACCCATCTGCATTGCCAGCCCAGCGGCAATACCACAGCTGAAGGCCGTGGGTCCCGGTGGCCTGTTTCTCTGCCTTAGCCAGCTGCAACAGGACAGGGATGGCTTCCTCACGTCAGAGGAGACAGCTCTAACCTGATGACTCATGGGGTACTGAGAATAAACAAGAAGCCCCAAATGCTCCTCTGAGGAACACTGCCCTGCAAGGAACAACATGAATATTGAAAGTTACTGTATTTTGATTAGTAGCTCCTCTTACCTTTTCATTCTCCCCAATTCTGCTGTTACTACTGCTTAACTGTACGCGCCCACAGAGAGTGAAGTGGGATACTCAAGACCCCTCGGATGAGATCTTCAGTCTGGGAATTGTGTGCTATCTTCTTCCTCCCTGCCTTCTCTGCCCTCAGGACTAGATTCTTTCTGTCCCCAAGCTAGCACGTGGAAGGCCCTGCTTTCCTTCCATTGCACTTTCTCAACTTCCTTACGGATAGCAAACCTTGAATTTCAGGGTGGGAAGAGAAAGGTTTCTGATCGAAAAACATAAAATAGATCTTTTGTATTGTTTTTGCAACTTCTGAATCAAACTATTCAAGAAAAACCTGAAAGTTACACACGTTGTGGGGAGGGGACAAAAGCAGATCCAGCCAGATCTCTGCCCAGCTACTAATTTCTATCTTCTCCCTCAGGAGACTACACTGTTGACTCACAGCTCACCTTGAGCTTCAGTGACCAGGCAAGCAGAGGATGGTCCCTTCTTATAAACATTGTTCCACCGGACAGGTTTCTAGCCTCCCAGAATGTGCATACTCATGCTTCATTCACCATTTTATAAGATTCCTAAGCCCTATCTGGCCCATTAAGGCTCCCTCTACTCCCTCTGCCCCCCAGGAACCCACCTGGAAGCGAAGGATGATGGTCCATATGAGGCCCAGGACCAGGCGGTGGTTGCCATCCACGATGTCATGGGAGCCCATGTTTTCCAGGTGCACACGCTGCTCCTTGAGGAACTGCAAGGCCTTGTCCACATTCTCCAGGCAGTGGATACGCATCTTTCCTTTCGTGGGCTTTGGCTGAAGGATAGCATTGGCCCCATGGGCATGAAGGGACCTCACGGCCACCCCCCAGAGGTGGCTGCAGCCTAGACCAGCTCCTGCCGTCAGCATCCATCCTCCACCCTCCTGGCCAAACTCTAACTCTCATGCTCACTGCTTGCCACTTTTCAACCCCATCCTTTCAGCAAATTTCAGAGGTTCCCCCCCTTCCTTGAGCACCTAGAGCTCTGCAACTGAGCTGTGTCAGTACAGTTCCAGGGTCTGAACAAAGCCTTCTGAGTAAGTAATAAGTGACTTTCAAGAGCAGTAACACAACAAATAGTTAATTGAGTACCTACTATGTGCCAGGCACATTTCTAAGAACTACTTATTGTTGGTTAGTGATTAAGAGTGGCTTTCTGTTTGGTGATTGATATAACAGGGACTATTCCACCACCCAGCCTCCTCCTTCCCCATTCCTGAATGGCCCCAGCCAAAACATAAGGGGACCACCACTGGGAGTAGCCACATCATGTGAAGGGTTCCCAGGGGTAATTCTTTCCAGTGGGATTTCAATACAATGTAAAAGGCAGCAGCCTGGAGTTGAAAAGGCAACAGAAGAATGTGGTACCTTTTCATCCAGACCCCAAGGATCTTAGTGCTTTATCAGGCAGAGGTATTTTATCCATGAGGGGAAAACAAGGCAAAGAAGGTCCTGACTGATAGGCCCAAGGTCGTAATGGAAGTCACTGAGCACAACATGAACCTTCATCTGGTTCTCCCTCAGAGACAACATTACTGCCAGGTGGGTTACAACTGAGAGGACCTGTAACAGATTTCCACTGTAAGAGTGATAGAACACACAGGGAAATATCTTCCATGCCTTCCTCCAGGTTCCAGGAAGGATGCAAATTTCTCTGACTGGGTAATAATCTGTCTTAGCCTACATAAGGTGGCTGATGGTGGGTCCACTGCAGGTCAGCTGCAGATCCCCAGACCCCAGTCGAGAAAGTCAAGAGTTCTGCATGGCTTCTGGGAGAAGCATGAAGAGGCTGGAGTGGCCATTAGACAATGCATTTTGGGTAGAGGTCAGTGACCTCAGGAAGCCTCATGGATATCTCACATCAGTAAGCAATTAAACCTCCCAAAAGAATAAGGAGAAACTTTGGAAGGCCATGAGAACTGGAGATACCTAGAGACCAGGTCTTTCCTGAAAAGGGACATAGAACCAGCCACAGGGGCCAGGGAAAGGGGACACAACACAGAAAGGGGCTTTACCAGCATCTCTCCAGAGAGCACCTCCAGGAGCTTGATGAGCATCCGCCCATCCCGCAGGTCCTTGTAGAGGTCAGTGATGCGGCAGGGCACTCGAGCCAGGTTTGAGTTCACCCATTTTGTGAAGGTCTTCTTCTGAACCACTTCCCGCTCATCTGAGTGGGGAGAAGAATCTTGAGTGAGGTGCCCCCAGTTGGCAGTGTCAATGTGCAATGTGACACAGGACTGGAGGGATGTCTCTTAATCCCAGGGTCCCCTGATCACTGGTAAAGGAGGCTGAGGTATCCATTCTATCTCTTTCCTAGGAACACTGGTGATCAGGGTATACCCTTTGGGCAACATGGGTCCATGGGCTGTGACTGGGGCAATGAAGCAATAACTTCTACTACCACATTCTATGCCCAGTGGCTAGGCATGCCTAATTCAGCCACCTATTTTCCTGAGCCTGGCAGAATACTCTGTCCCTTTATATCAGCAAGCTCAGATTTCAATGCCAGGTTCACCCATCTACCCATCCAACAAACATTCCCTCTGTCTAGAATGGTCTCTCTGGCCCTTTCACTCCACCCCACCCACTCCACTGAACTATTTGTCCAGAAAGCTTTTGCCAACCTCTCACCTGGGTTAGGGTTCCCCTTGTGTGCCCTGACCCCTGCATATACATTTCTCATTGAGGTCTCGCTTCACATTCATAGGAGTTGAAAGCCTGTCTCTCCTGTAAATGAAGTCTGTCTGTCTGGTTCACTTCTGTATCCCCAAGGCCTAGAGCCTGCTACACGGTAGGTGTTCCAGAGCTGTACTGTACACATTTATTTAGCTCCTGTTGGTGGTAGGCTCATGCTAGGCCTGATAATACATAAACGTAAAACCAACTGCCTACCCTGGTAGGCAGAGAAGAATGGTGAGCAAGGCAAGTTGAGATAGGCACACAGAAGGCTTGGGCTGGGGGCCGTCCATTGTATTATGCTGCATCTCACCCCCAGCATGGCAGGCATAGGTTCCCCATCTTCCGGCCTGAGAAGCTGACAGACATCCCTGCTCTAAATCAGCATCAGCCCTGACCAGGCTTCTCGCCCAGGCTGCTCTAGTTCAGGAGAGGTAGCTCTTGGCACCTCTGTAAAACAGATGCTAGTAACCTGCCCAGTTAGGGCTGGGAGACTTGAACGAGATGCTGGAGAGAGGGCAGAAGCTGGGATAGCACAAAGAATGGGGGAGGAGTGGAAGATAGACGAGTGGCAGAAAAGAGAAACATAAAGGAGACATTGTTGGTCCTAGTGAACAATTGGTGACCACAGGCTTCAGGTGTTTTGGTGCAAGAGCAGGCCAGGCCTCCTCCCATGGAGGAAACCTGGGGAGGGTGTGGGGGTGTTGGGCAGAGCCTGGGCAGACTCAGAGCAGCCTGGCCAGGAGCGATGTCAGCCCCTGGGGGCAGGCTCAATGTCCCCTCGACTGAGCCGAAACCGTGGAAGGGCTGGCTTTTTAAATTATTAAATATCTAATTTAACAACAACAAAAAGAGAAGCCCCGCCAGCACGGCCTGAAGGGTATAATTTTGGCGGTTCCTGAGGCTCAAATGCTTTCCTATTGCACTGCTATTTTAGTGTGAGGAACTCAGACACATTATTCACTTATTCATTCATCCAGCAAATGCTTACTGCACCAACTGCTAGGTGCCAGGCACTGGGGGGAGATGCAGAATCAAGGACAGGAAAGACAGCCCCTTCCTTGAAGCAGACATACTCTGTTATAAATAAGATGGGCTCTGGAGTCCTATATAAGGAATTCAATGGCAGCCATCTAAATAAGACTTCCCATGAAGAGGAAAAATACTACTACTGACTCTATGAGTCTCAGATAAATAAAAAATTAAAATGGCATCCATTCATACTGAGCCTCTGGGCAAAGTT
Organism: Proteles cristata cristata; assembly: GCA_017311185.1. Taxonomy (NCBI): domain Eukaryota; kingdom Metazoa; phylum Chordata; class Mammalia; order Carnivora; family Hyaenidae; genus Proteles; species Proteles cristata. Next base: position 529,343 of record JAESUZ010000388.1, on the reverse strand, counting down.
TCAGGGGGAAAAAACCCTCCTTACTCTTTTGTTGGCAGCAAAATTAACCACCTCCCTGATTTCAAGGACCATTCAGTAAAATGTTACTAAAGTTTCAATGATATACTGGATGAGAAGCAATTGCATTTATTCTGGGGCATATTTGGGTTCAACAGAACCAGCCATGACCCCATGATGCCTTCTCTAGAAACCAGAACTGTTTTTTTAAAAATTTCTAATGTTTATTCATTTTTGAGAGACAGAGAGAGAGAACACAAGAAGGGGAAGGGCAGAGAGAGAAGGAGATACAGAGTCCGAAGCAGGCTCCAGGCTCTGAACTGTCAGCACAGAGCCTGATGCAGGGCTTGAACCCACAAACCCATGAGATCATGACCTGACCCCAAGTCACACACTTAACTGACTGAGCTACCCAGGCACCTCTAAACCAGAGCTGTTCTTTAAGGGGCTAGACCTTCTAACTGATCATGGAGCTTTCACCAAGGGGCTGAAATTTTTAGCCCCTTTAGAGATAAGTGTGTCAAAAAACTAAAGTCCTTTCTTCCTTTCTCCTTTTCCTGTTTTTAAGAATCTCAAAATTTCATTACATGGGTACTGAGACCCATTTGTTTGTGCTTGGCGAAGGCAAGGAAGTGCTTCTAGCTGGGGACATGGGATTTAATTCTCAGCTGCCGGCCTGGCACATACATTGGAAGATATGTATCCTAACACCCTTAGCTCTCCCCAGTTTTCAACACAAAAATGAAGTCTCGTAGACCCCAAAATGTTAGAGCCCTAGGTTTAGAACTCAGGCAGGCAGCTTCTTGGGTGCCTTTTACTTGAAGGTTGGGGTGAAAGTGTCCAGAATTGCCAGCACCCTGAAACACTCTGCAGTGTTGAGACATGGGAGGGATTCTGAGAGGCTAATGATGATCATAAGGAGAGAGAAGGCCCAGGGGTGGAGATTAATTTCCATTAGCTGTTTTGCTCTGGCTGCTCCACATCGCCGTGCTCAGCAAATTCATTCCCAGCATGACCCGAGTGCCCCATCAGGAGTCTTCCAAGTTCAGGAGAGGCAGGTGGCCCAGGGACAGCTGGGCTGGGAACCCCGGTGGTGTGGACAGGCTGGGGCAGTGGCCATGCATTAAGCCTGCCATCCCCAGGGGACATGGGCCATCTTGCAGGGGCTCTCTGTGTAAAGGAGTCCTCAGAAAGGGCTAGCTAGGGGCCAGACCTCATTTGTAGACCCCTAATCCTTCCAGTCCAGGAAAGGAAGCAAGTGCACCAGCATGGTCTGACTCAAAGCCACCAGAGCCTCAGAGAACCCTTGTGCCTTTGTTGCCCTCAAGCTTAGGGCCTCTCCATTCCTGTCTGGTCTTCCTCTCCCTTTCCTTCCCAGGATGCAGCCAATCCTCAGTCCTTCCTACACTTTAGGACTTCCCCTAGAAAACTCACTTTCTCAGACCAGCTGGCTAGAACATGTGTCTGAATATTGTGACCCGGTGAACTTTCATTTACACTTCCTTTCCAAGGTTTGGTTTGAGGTCAATAGACCCACAAAACTTAGGCTCAAATAGTTATCTGCTAATAAGTGAGTTTATAGTACCTGGCACACAGAAAGCTAGCCTAAATGGTACCATTACTGTTATCATCACTACTACTACTATTTTTTAATTATTTTTTAAATCTTTATTCACTTATGAGAGAGAGAGAGAGACAGAGAGACAGAGAGACAGAGTGCCAGTGGGAGAGGAACAGAGAGAGAGACACACACACAGAATCTGAAACAAGCTCCAGGCTCTGAGCTGTCAGCACAGAGCCCGACGCGGGGCTCAAACTCACTAACTGCGAGATCATGACCTGAGCCAAACAAAGCCAGATGATTAACTGACTGAGCCACCCAGATGCCCCATCACTACTACAACTATTATGTGCAGGGTCTTGTCCTTGGTGCTGTGGGAGCACAAGGCAGACTCACTCTCCCCAAAGGCCTTATAATCTAGTTGAGGAAACAAGAACCCACAAGCAGTTAATTTTGCAGCCACACAAGAGATAAAGGACAGTTCATTTAATTTTTTTTAATGTTTATTTTTGAAAGAGAGACAGAATGCAAGTCGAGGAGGGGCAGAGAGAGAGAGGGAGGCACAGAATCCGAAGCAGGCTCCAGGCTCTGAGCTGTCAGCACAGAGCCCGACACAGGGCTCAAACTCACTAACTGCGAGATCATGACCTGAAATAAAATCAGGTGCTTAACCAACTGAGTCATCCAGACTTCTAAGGACAGCTCATTTTAAAATAAACATACAAAAGCTGTCACAAGGGGACACTGAATTAATTACCAGATATATTATAACACGTATAGTAAATGACCATGGTCCAAAAGGAAGAGAAGTCATTTCTAACTGGAGTAGTCGAGGGGAGTTTCTCATAAAGAAAACCTCTTTGGACAGGCAGAGGAGGAGGCAAGTCAGGGAAGAGAGATGTTCTCACAGAGACATGGAAGGAGGAGCTTGTTCAGGGGCTGCTGAGTAGCTACAGGTGAGGAAAAAAAACAAAACAAAACGTGTGAGGGGTGCCCGGGTGGCTCAGTCGGTTAAGTGTCCGACTTTGGCTCAGGTCATGATCCCATGGCTCGTGAGTTTGAGCCCCACATTGGGCTCTCTTCTGTCAGCTCAGAGCCCATTTCGGATCCTCTGTCCCCCACCCTCCAGCTCCCTGCCTCTCCCGTTGTGCTCACTCATGCACGCTCTCCCTCAAAAATAAATATTTAAAAAAAAAGAAGAAAATGTGTGGAAAAAAGGTTTTAAACTGAATATGGGAAGTCCAGAAGGAAAGGCTAAGAAGTTTAGATTTAATCCTAAAAGCAAAAGAAACCACTGAAGGCATGGAAAGCTTGATTCCTGAGTCACTAGTTTATAAAGCCCTCAATGATGACGATGATAATGATAACAATAAAAGTGTTTCAGCTTAAAAAGAAGTGTGAAAATCTACATAAACACCTTTATATATTTTTTAAAGGGATTCACAATATGTATTCCATTTTTTAAAATGCTTATTTATTTATTTTTGAGAGAGAGAGTACAAGCGGACAAGGGGCAGAGAGAGGGAGATAGAGGATCCAAAGCGGGATCCTCGCTGTCAGCACAGATCCTGATGTGGGGCTCGAACTCAAGAACTGTGAGATCATCACCTGAGTCGAAGTTGGAAGCTTAACTGACCGAGCCACCCAAGTTCCCCAAGAACACCTTTTTAAAAGTCTCCTGAGGTATACAAAGGATTTGAACAAGTGGAAAGGCACATACAAATCTTGAATAGGAAAATTCAGTATCATAAAGATGTCAGTTTAGTCGAAAATCATCTATATACTGAATATTATTTTAAATGTATTTAAATTCTATAACTTAAATTTGGGGGAAACTTGAGATGCTATGAGAAAATTCATTGGAAATACAAACTAGCTGGGAAAATTCCAAAAAGAAGAGTAACAGACCTTCCCAGGTGTTTTTCTCTCAGATAATAAAGCACACTAAAGGTACAAGGACAAAACTGTGAGCTACTAGTATATGAATAGACACATCGATGGAACAGAAGTAGTCCCAAGCACAGATAGGCATCTGATATCTGATAAAGGTGGTGTTTCAAATATAAAGGGGAAAGAAGGATTATTGGGTAAAGGGTATGGACAAAATTAGATGCCATCCAGGAAAAATTAACTTATATTTATACTTCACACTTCAGAAGAATTTCATTTAGATAAAAACTGAAAAGGTAAAAATGACACCATAAAAATACCAAAACCATTCACGGTTGAATACTTTTGTTTTTGCTTTTAATGATGCTGGTATAGAAAAAGTCCTCCTAAATAGGATACAGAATTCAAAAAGCAGAAAATAAAAGATTCAAAGTTAAACTACATTAAAAAAAAAAAGTCAGTCATAACCTCTACTTCTATGAATTAAAATAAAAAAAAACTTGTGTGGGTTAGAATACTATAAAGCAAATTCACACAAATGACAAAAGATATTTGTAACTCACATCTTTCAAAGGGCTAGTTCCCTTAGGATATAAAGAACATATACAAATTAACGAGTGAAAAGACTGACAATCTAATAGCAAAATGGACATATTTTGTGAACAAAAAGTTAATAGAAAAAAACCATAAAGTTCTCTTTGATGTGTAGAAAATTGTCCAAGCCATTCATAGAAGTACAAATTAAAGTATAAACATATACATGAAATTTAATAAATGGTCCTTAATTAGTTTGAACAGATTAATTATACGAGACATTTTTGACAACTGGGAAAATTTGAATATTAAGTGGGTTTAGATTATATTAGAGTTGATCTTAATTTTATTAAGTCTACATTTTTGCCAGCACATAGCTGTAAGCTAGGGTTAAAGCTAGGTGTAATAGTGGTATTATGGATAAGGTGGGAAATGTTTTTGTTTTTCGGAGGTACATACTAAAGTATTAGGGTAAAGTGTCATGGCAATCTTCAATTTACTTTAAAAATACTTCAAACCCTCAAATAGACAAGCAAATATGACAATAAAAAATTAACAGTAGTTAAGTCTATATGAGGATTCATTATACTTTTATCTCTATTTTTTTGTATGTTTGAAAATCTTCATACTAAAAGCCAAAAAGTACAATGAAAGTACATCAAGACACTGTGCTTCATTTACCAGGTTGGCACAGATCAAAAAGTCTGATAAAATATGGTGTTTGGTTAAGGGTGTGGGGAAAAAAACATTCATATGTTGCTAGAGAAGGTATACCAGGCAATTTGACAAGACTGATCAAATTATATATACTCACATTTTTGAGCCCAGTAATTCCACTTCTAGGACTATATCTTACAGACAAACATATATTTGGGAACTAATCTATGTATCAGGTTATTTACTGTATTTTTTTATAATGGTGAAAGACTGGAAACAATGAAAATGTTTACCAATAGAGGACTAGTTAAATTAAAATTGTATGTCCATGATAGGCTGCTTAATTGCCATAAAAAATGAGTTTGTTTATGTATTAATATAAAACAATCTTCAATATACCTTGGGTGGGGGAAAACACATAGAGCAATGTATACTGAAAAAGAAAAAAGGCTGGGAAAAAGAATATAGACTGTTTGCTAATATATGCATAAAATATGCCTGGAAAGATGCATGGGAAACTGATAACACTAATTATGGGAAAACAACTAGGTATCTGAAGGACCAAAATGGGAATAAAACCTTTTTTGCCCTTTTATACATCTTTTGAGTTTTATCCACTGGATGTATATATTATTTACTCAATACAGAAGTATATTTTTCTTTTTCTAAAGAAAACATTAAGCTGCTTTTTTCTCCTCCTCTCTCCAAGCTAGCCTGGTTCCCTTGTGTGTCCTGCTTCGGGGATTTTTCACCAAACAAAAATCACAAGCATGGTCAACCACCTGAGCCACAAGAGAGATGAAAGGGAGAGAGGGAGGAGGTTTATGAGGTGAGGAACATGTCCTACATCCCCTGAGAACAGAGCCCAGGAGGGAGGTTCGGGCATCCTGTGGGCCGGGGAGGGGGGGGGGTCATCTCACGCTGCATCCCTGACCACCATGTAGCTAATCTCCCAGGTCTTGCCCTCTGACTATCCTCCACAGGTGTTTTAAAGCACAGGCCTCTCCCCTTGGGGTCAAGGCTCTTTCCCTTTCTTTCTTGTGTTCTATCTTCTCCCAGCTTCTTCTTGGCTCCTCCTTCTGCTTCCCTCCTCCCTTGGCAACAGCACACCTGTCATTGGCCTCACCTACTTCCTGCTTCACTTCCTGACATCATGGGCACTGGGGAAGTTTGTTATCAAAACTCCCCAGTGGGGCCATTTTAAAAATAAAACGCTATTACACATTGGCTGTTCTTAAGTCAAACGGTAAAGTTGAAATAGCTTATCTTGGAACCTCAATCACCCAATTCTAGGCCCATTCATCTATATCTGCCCTAGCTTACTATAAAATTCCTTGAGTGCTTCATATCTCTCCCTCTTTTGTCTGTTAAAAAATCTGCTGTCAAGAATACAGAATAGCAGGGTGCCTGGCTGGCTTGGTTGGTGGAGAATGCGACTTTCAATCTCAGGGTTGTGAGTTAGAGCCCGATGTTGGGTATAGAGATTTCTTAAAAATAAATTAAGAAAAAAAAAAAAGAATAGAGAATAGCAACCTAAATATTCAAAACAGGGGATTATATGATAATTTTGCTACATTTATGAAGATATTAATGAGGTTGTAGAAGACCTTTTGATGGCAGGAAAGGATATTCTAATACATTTTAAGGAAAATAACATGCATAATATGACCCCAGTCTTGTAGAGCTATATCCATTTAAAAACAAAAGCTTAAGTTGGATGTTGTGCTCAGTGGTAAGACTGGGTGATTTTCTTTTTGCTTACTTGTAGTTTCCAAAATTTCTGCAATGAACATGTATTACTTTGATAATAAGAAACAACAAATGTCATGAAGAAAAATAGTATATGAAGCTCATAAATCCTGAGGAATAAATGACTGATGAAAAGTTTAAAAAGGTGGGTTTTTCTGTTTTTTTTTTGTTTTGTTTTGTTTTGTTTTGAGGAAGCCTGCATTTTTGCCAGCACCTAGCCCTAAGGTATAGGTAAAGCTGCTGGGCAGAAAGACCAGGCACCATGGAAGTCCCATGGACCACTGGCCTGGGTCTGAACCAATCCTTTAATGCTTTATAGGTTTACAGCTTGGGATTTCTCTACTTCTCACGTCAGGAAGCCAAGAGCTTAAGGAACCTGAATGAGTGATGCTTTAACTACCATGAACTTGTGACAACATTGAAGATACAGATGCTAATCCCATAAAATCTCACATGGGGCAAACCCTCAAGAACACATCATAAATGATGTTGGTGGCACAAATTCTACCTTGTAGTTTAGTTTGGAGAGGAACTTTTCTTTCAAACAACCAGCTTTCATCACTAGCACTGTGAACAGCTAAAACAGGATTCCTCACATATAAGATTTAACACCTAGCTAGGGTTGATTCTAAGTGAGAACTTTAGGATGCTTACTACAGGTCTGCAAAGGCAAGCAAAGAGCCCATAAGACTGACTTTAAAAGTGAGCAGAGTAGAACACTAAGATGCTAGTTAACTAGACTGGGGCATATTAATATGAAGGAATACTATACAACCATGAAAATGATAATCTACATGTTTACTGACATGAGAAGATATTCACAGTATAGTGCTCAGTGGCAAAAATTCTAAGATTGTAGTATTATAGATCATATTTTAATATTTACACATATATGCACACAGTCATATTTATAGGCTTTAAAATATCTATAGGGGTTATTAACAGTGTCCCCAGTTTTCTGTTTATCTATTTTTCTAATCTTCTCTATACTAAATATATTTTGTGTAACAAAAATATTTAAAGATATAAAAGTGTTCACCCTATTTTTTTAATGTTTGTTTACTTTTGAGAGAGAAAGAGAGACAGAGCATGAGCAGGGGAGGGGCAGAGAGAGAGGGAGACAGAGAATCTGAAGCAGGCTCCAGACTCTGAGCTGTCAGCACAGAGCCCGATGTGGGGCTTGAACTCACCGATCATGAGAGCATGACCTGTGCTGAAGTCAGATGCTTAACGGACTGAGTCACCCAAGAGCCCCTCACTCTAATTTTTTTTTTTTAATAAAATGGGGTCTTTATATATAGTAGGAAAAGAAAACAAGCTATCATAGACCAGTTTAAATTAAAAAAATGTTTTTGAAGAAGACAAAAGTGTTTTGAAGTATTGATCTGAGGTTTCTGGGTGATCATTTTAGAATGACAGAGAAAAAAGGGGGGTCTTATTCAAAGTCAAGACAGAAACTGGCAAATTTGTATGTGTGTGCACACAGGTGTGCAAGTTTGGGGGGCAAGGGTGAAAAGCAGTTAACTTCCCCAGAGCAAAGAGGTTGAAGGACAATCTAGGGAATTTGAACTCTGCACTCCAGGTAAAGAAAAGCCTGGAACTTCTTAAGTGTAGCAGCACCTCACTGCTGCTGTTGGGGGACAATTTTGCTAACTGCCCTGGGTAAGTGGGACTGGATGAGGAGAGGTGAAAGCGCCAGCTTGGAGGCAGCTGCAGAAGTCTCTGCTTGAGGTGATGTGGCCCCAGCTGACATGTGACCCATGGAAATGAAACGACCAGAGCTGATCTGGACAACCACAGAACAAGGGTCTGCTGGCCCCCAGCAGGTGAGAATAGTCAGAGGCTGTAAGACAAAAGTAAAAAGGAATTCAGGATTTTGATCAAAGGGGCTCAAGAGGCTGGTGGTAGAAGGAAAATGAAAAGAGGTATCTTGGGTGGGATGCAAAGGAGTACATAATGTGGGTGTGAAGGACTTTCAAGAAAGCCCAGATGCTGCAACCACAACTGCACTGGGATGATTTTGTGATTATTATGATTTTTTAAAGTTTCTTTATTTTTGAGAGAGAGAAAGAATGTGAGCAGGTGAGAGGCAGAGAGGAAGACAGAGGATTGGAAGTGGGCTCAGTGCTGACAGTAGAGAGCTCAAAGTAAGGCTCAAACTCATGAACTGTGAGATCATGACCTAAGCTGAACGATGAACTGACTGAACCACCCAGGCGCCCCAGCACTGGGATGGTTTCAAATCCCTGGGATTCTGTACTGGCACTTCCCGCTGTGCATCCTCCCTCATCTGTAAAGTGGCGTGGTGTTAGCTATCCCCTGCTTACTTCAGAGTGGTTAAGGGTCAGTGAGATCATCTGGATAAAAAGCACCAAGCATCGTTGTCATGCATGCAGGTGGTGGCTGCAGGGAGAAATTACACTCACTGAGAACACAAGGCCCCAGAAGTTGAGATGGTCCAGGACTCAATTTCAGCCTAGGCTTTATTGGAGAGAGAGAATTTCTGGAAAATCTACTAATTTGCTAAAAAGCATTGATTCCCTTTCCCTAAGCCAGGAACCAGAGCTCCACAGTTCAGGGTAGAAGTATATGGTCAGCACTACTCTAACAGGAGGCTTCTTCCCAGGCTGCCAACCGTGGAAAGGCCTTGTGAATCATCTGGCTTGAGCCTCTTGTTTTACAAGTGAGGAGCAGAAGAGTGACTTGGCCAAGATCACCTAACTTGAGAAAGCCCATGATAGCAACAGGAGGCCAGAAGAATGTAATGTGAGGACTGACCACTTCTCCCTGTCGATGGCCACCAAGCTGGTTCACACTGCTGTCTTCTCTTCCCAGACTTTTGCATAAGCTCCCCACAACCTGTTAGCCCCGCTAAAGTCAGAGGGATTTTTGGAAACCCAAATGTAACCATGCCACTTCCCTGCCAGAGCACTGTGATGGCGATGGGAGTGGCTCCATCCCTCTGGTCCTCTATTGAAGGCCACAGGTCCTGTCCTGAGAGCCTACAGCTCTCCCTGCTACAGCTCTGACCCTTTGACTGTTCAACCTTGCCACCCCTTTGTAAATAATCTCCTCATAAAATTTCTCAGCTACCTCTTTTGAGTTTCCTGCTGCTTCTCGCCAGGACCCTGAAGATACCAATGGGCTGTAAGTCCCTGTGATGTGGCTCCTGCCTGCCACTCCCATCTCCACCTACCTTTTCCCCCAAGTTCTCACTCCAAAAAGCCCTATCCCTCCTTGGATGAGTTATAGGCTGCAGGTTATGTTAGAAACTCATAATTCTCAATAAATCTTCATGGAATTTATCATAATTTGTCAACATGTGCATATGTCTATATGTACAGACACACATATGAGTATTTGATCCACTTCCTTCTCACTAGATTGTAAAATGAGATCTCCTGTTGATCTGGTTTCCAGAGTATGAAAGCTAAAGGGTTTGGAGGCAAAATGCTCCCAGAGACTCAGCTGCTACCAGCTTCCTTGTCATTCTCTCTCAGTGACACACAAAAAAAGGAAAATGAACAATTGCTACAGATGCTTGGAAACAACACTCCCGGCACCTTTTCAGCCAAACAGCATGCAGAGAGCACCCAGTTGGAGAAGGAGAAAATGGATGCTGGCTGCTCTGGGAGCTGTGAGCACAGTAAGGCCTGGAGTCACAGCCTGCCCTTGGGAACGAAGCCGACAGCCCACAGGAATGTCCCAAAGATGGAGGAGGCTATTACCATGGCTCATTCAGACTGCACTGCATGGGGAGGAGAGAGTCTTATTATTAACCTCAGTGTATTAATATTTGAAAAGCATCTTCATGATGATAGATAGCAGTCACCCAGGGAATGGGAACAGCCTTGGTTCTGCAAAGCATTCTCAGAGAGGAATAACAGCTTTTATCAAGAGGGGAGAGAGGACAATGGGAGAAAGTATTATGTCCTGGGCTGGGGAACTGTCTTGGACCACACAGCACAGGTGGCCTGCTGGCCTCTCATGTGGATTTGTCTACACAGGTAACTAGCAGTTTCATCTGAGCAGTGGCCTGTCTCAGGAAAGCAGGGGAAACTCACAATGGCTGACCTCCAAGGAAAAGCTGCTGAGCCAATTATTTTTTCTTCTGACTATACACTAAAATGATTGCTGATGATTATACATATTTCCATGAATAGTATATGTCCCTAATATATGGTTTCTACATAGAACTCCATGTTATGAAGTTGGAGAAGAAAACATTTAAAAACCCCCATTAATGATGCCATCTTTGTTCTCACAGGTAGCTTAAGAGAGACATTCAGGTCATTAACACCTGATGGTCTCCAGCAGCTACATCTGAACTTGTCAACTTAATACACTGCCAAGAAGCTGCTGAACCCTCACTCTTCTACCTCCCCACCCTGCCCACCACACACTGTGGTGAAATCCTGCTCTCTGAAAGAAATCATTCACCCTCTGGATACAAAGCCCTTCTCAGGCAACTGGGGCACCTGGAAATCAGTGCCATTCTGGTGCAGGTGGAGAAAGAGGTCCAGAGAGAGGTCAAGCATGACCTTTTGCCACCAAAGTCAGGAAGAAGCCAATAGTACCCTCTCTTTGAAGTTTCCAAGGAGCCAACGTGGGTGGGCAGGGAGTAGCAGGATCTGAGGGCCCCTCGTCCTAAGGCTTTGATGGAACATCTGCCAACCACAGAACTTAACCTTGGGGCTGGGGCAAAGTGGGTCTGGAAGATGTTCAAGGTTCAAAGTGGCAGCAACTCTGTGCTTCAGAGCACAGGGACACAGCCTGCTGTGCACCTGCTGCCCTGTTGTGTCCTCTGAATTGTCCTCAACCAACCTCACCACTTGACCTCATCTTCCATCTAGTAAGAAGGTTATAAAGACAGAATGCAGAAAGGAAAGGCATTTCTAGTTTGAAATATCACTTGGATTATGATTTAAAGGCAAAGCCAGAGTGGGCTACACAATTTCTGCACTTTTTTTAAATCTTTTATTTATTTTTGAGAGAGAGAGAGAGAGAGAGACAGACAGCATGAGTAGGGGAGGGTCAGAGAGAGAGGGAGACACAGAATCTGAAGCAGGTTCCAGGCTCTGAGCGACCTGTCAGCACAGAGCCTGACGTGGGGCTTGAACCCACAAACTGTGAGATCGTGACCTGAGCCGAAGTCAGACGCTTAACCGACTCAGACACCCAGGGGTCCATGTGCACTTTGTTTTAAAAGGGCGGCTCTGCAGTCAGAGTGGCTAAAATCAGCAAATCAGAGAACTCTAGATGCTGGAGAGGATGTGGAGAAACGAGCACCCTCCTACACTGTTGGTGGGAATGTAAACTGGTACAGCCCCTCTGGAAAACAGTGTGGAGGTTCCTCAGGAAACTAACAATAGAACTCCCCTATGACCCAGCAATAGCACTGCTAGCAATTTACCCAAGGGATACAGAAATGCTGATGCATAGGAGCACATGTACCCCAATGTTCATAGCAGCACTCTCAACAATAGCTAAAACATGGAAAGAGCCTAAGTGTCCATCCACGGACGAATGGATCAAGAAGATGTGGTTTATCTATACAATGGAAAACTACAGGACAATGAGAAAGAATGAAATCTGGCCATATGTAGCAACATGGATGGACGTTGATGGTGTTATGCTTAGCGAAATAAGTCAGGCAGAAAAGGACAAATATCCTATGTTTGCACATATAGGAGGATTAGGAGGAACTTAACAGAGGACCATGGGAGAGAAGAAGGGGGGAAATGGTGGGGGAAAGGGAGAGGGGCAAACCATGAGAGACTCTTGAATGCTGAGAACAAACTGAGGACTCATGGGTGTGGTGGGGGAGGGGGGAGACGGGCATGGAGGAGGGCACTTGTGGGGATGAGCACGGGGTGTTATATGGAAACCAATTTGACAATAAACTATTTGTAAATTAAAAAAAAAGCAAAATAAAGTTTAAAAAAGAAAAAAGGGCATCTCTGGGGGTGCCTGGGTGGCTCAGTCAGTTGAGCATCAGACTACTAATTTTGGCTCAGGCGATAAGATCCAGCCCCATGTTGGGCTCTGTGCTGATAGTGTAGAGCCTGCTTGGGATTCTCTCTCTCTCTCTCTCTCTCTCTCTCTCTCTCTCTCCCTCCCTCCCTCCCCCCCCCCCCGCTCATCCGTGTGCACACTCTCTCATTCTCTCAAAATATACATAAAAAAATAAAAAAGTGTTAAAAGGATGGCTCTGTGTTCAATAGGCCACAGAAGATGATGAAGGACATGTTGAGACCTCTCCTTCTCACAGATCATCTCAAGAAGCCTTGCATTGCTGTCTGTACCATGACCTTCCGGATACCTCTGTGCTCTGATGAGCTGGAAGTTATGCAGTGGGTGGCACTTGGGGTGCCCAGATTTCAACGTGAGTGCATTTCAGCCAGGGCACAAGGTTTCTCTTTTAGGGGTATCTTTCTGTTGCACTCCTCCTCTGCCACTTGGGCCACATCTACTCCGAATCATGGGGTACACAGCCAAGTGCAAGGAGGTACGCAGGCAGGCAGAGGCCTCTTCTGGGATCAGGAGAGAGAGCACAGAGGGCAGGCATTTGGCTGGTAAATTCCCTGCAGCCTGCAGTGCCTCATCCCTCATCCAGACAGCCACAAATGTTTACCAAATGGCTCCCAATATGAAAAGGGAGAGGACAGGAAAGGGGGAGCGAGTGAAAATGAGGGTGACTCCAGGAGACACTGGAAGCCTTTCTACTGAAACCTGAAGGCTGGAACTTCTTGGAGGAATTAGAACTTGAGCGTTTCAACTGTTCCTCTTCCTCTAATCTTTCAAAGCAAGTCCTAAAAGTAGGAAGGTACCAGAGGCAGTCATCAAAGCAGGGAACGGTCCCTGTTCAGGAAGAAGCCTCAGGGTGACCCATCACTTAACCTCATCAAGTGCTGCCAGGTTTAGAGGCTGACACTGAGAGCTAACATCTGCCAGGGACCTACTGGGCAAATATTCCTCTCTGGGCACTGCTGAGGTCAAATCCATTCCCTACGATTTGCAGGAGCTTTCTGCAGCACTTTCTTGCCCACCTCTCCTTCATTTCAGTCAGGTTGACCCACAATGTCAAATCCACAGTGATTCATTTGGAGAGAGGTCAGTTATTTGTATACCAATGTGGCAATTTCCACAGAATAACCAGATGGTTTGTTTATATCAGTCCAGGGAGGAAGAGCTGGGAATGACTTGAAATGTAAAATAGGGAGTATTTCCTCTGGAGCTGAGAGGAAGTTGACTTAGGAGGCAGAAAAAAAATGGAGTCCTGTTAACCAACTGCAAGACTTCTAACCACAGGTCACTACGTGGAGAAGAACCCTGAGAAGCTGCCACACCCAGAAGGGCATCTAACCAGCCTCATCATCCTTTGGTTTCTTGGTCCTTCCAGGTCACTCAGCTGATGGCAGAGACACAGCTAGGATCCTGGCTGGGCAGCCTTAAAGATAAAGATCTACACAGCATGGGGCTTCATCCCTGTGGGCACTGGGTCTCTGGGGACCAAGCCAAAAGCTGCAACACAAGAGTTTCTCTGGTCCCTGGCTCCTTCCAACCCTGGCCTTCAGAAACAAAGGAGGGTGGTGTTAAGAACGAAGACACTGGCCCCTGAAGAGGCCAGGATAACTGGGACTATGACTGAGTTAATGATAGTGAATGTCTGAAGTTAAAAGAAGAGACAGAAAGATATTAGTAAGATTTCCTGTAAATACTAACATTCACCTAGTATTTTATTACTAATAAAAAACTTTCATAAACTTTATCTTACTTGATCTTCACAAGACCCTTGGGAAAGAACTACTGTCCCCATTTTATAAGACAGGAAATTGATTCAACCATCCTCCCATAGTAGTAGCATTAGAGGGAAGAGTAAGAGACACAGGACCAAATGCCTTCCTTGGCGTCATATGCTCAGTCATGGGGGAGTGGCTATGGAGAATGCAGAAATGATAGGAACTAGAGGTGCTTCTTCCTCAGCCTCTTTGGAAAGGCTGACCCCTGCCTGGGCTTCCACGGCAGCCCCAAAGGCAATACTGAAGAGAAAAACGTCAAGAAGTTAAAATTGAGGGAGACAGACAGCCCTTTCTCTGCTCTGCCTACCCACCAGAATGGGTCCACCTGACCTCTCTACTTTGGCCCCTCCCACAACTTTCACTTATCCCACAGCTTATGCAGAGTGGATTCTCAGAAAAGTCAGAGACTGCTTAGGTTTCTGTTTGTTTTTTAAAACCCCAAATGGACCCCAAACTTCGATGGTTGCTTGTTAGCCAGATGTTCTAAATTGTTAAGGTCCAGGCATGTAATTCTATGCTCTGTGCCCCCCCTCCTCCTTGGAGGGGGGGTATTCAGAATTCTCTGGTAGATGAGATGCAAACTCTTGGTGAGACACAGGCAGGGCTGGTGGAACCTCTTTCTTCAACAACCTGATCAACTTACTTGCACCAGTTTTCCAACCTGCTCATCAGACCTGGCTGCCATTCATTTAGTCCAACTGGATAAACTTGTACTCCACCTGCTTGTCAGGATCTCATGTACCCTTCAGTTCCCTAGGGCCTTCTCCACAACAAGTCTCCAGTTCTCCCTCCATCTCTTCCTTTGCTCTCTCTTTGCTACTTAATTATATGTCTTTCCTATAGTTCTTCTCTAATTGTACTTGTGCTAATTCATTATGAACATTATTCATTTCTCTAGTGGATCATAAACTCCTTAGAGACAGATACTGTGTTGAATTCATCTTTGTGGTTTTCTCCTCCATGTTCTTGTCTGGTCAGGGGGTTAGCTCTACACATAGTAGGGGTATAATAAATAACTATTAAAATGGAGTTTTCCTTGGTTTCTTAAAAAACAGGGTATCTATAAAACATATCAAAGGGATCCCTGCAAAAAAGACAGTCCCACTCGTACTGTCCTTTGACAAGACATGGAAAATTATACCCCTCTCCCTCCATCTCTATCACCAGGGTCAATGCAGTCAGGCCTAGCTAGCACAGAGACAGAAAGAAGGTAAAACAGACTGGTGAAGACAAACGTTCCTAGTTTGCTTATTTAAAGAGGTTAAGATTACATAAGCAAAGCAAGGAATTGGTGTTATTATTTGTCCTCAAGGGAAACCTAGGAGGGAATTTTTAAGGGTAGGGAATGGGGAGGAGTGGATGAAGGAGAAAGAGGAGTTCCCCACAAAGAACCAGAACACAAAAGCTGATGGCTGATATGGAATCCCCATCATGACAAGGGAATGAGACACTCCATTCCTTTTATGGTAATGGGAAGCTCAGACACTCCTTTTTTTTTTTTTTTTAATTTTTAAAATGTTTATTTATTTCTAGGACAGAGAGAGAGAGAGAGCGTGAGCAGGGAGGGTCAGAGAGAGGGGAGTCACAGATTGAAACAGGCTCCAGGCTCTGAGCTGGCAGTCAGCACAGAGCCCGACGTGGGGCTCGAACCCACGAACCGCGAGATCATGACCTAAGCGAAAGCCGGACGCTTCACCGACTAAGCCACCCAGGCGCCCCAGACACTCCTAAGATGAAAGGTAATTATGGTCCCACAGCGGCCAAGGGCCCTGCTCATGACTCAAGGTCAGCTGAGGAGGCATCTGGGAGCAGACTGGAGGCATCTGGGAGCAGACTGGAGGGAGAAGGTAGAAGAATACTACCAGAAACTTCAGATAAGACCACTGAGTGATGGGGCACTGGGAGAATCACTCCAGAAAGTGCTTATGGGTTAGTGTGGGTTCTTCTTACAAGGTGATGATGGGGAAACAAGTCTGATTCAGGTTAATAACTGGTGGAACAGATGATGGAATCTACCCCCAGCCCTTCCACCCACACACTATCCCACAGAACTCAAACTTTCTTTATTGGCCAAGGACTTAGTGTCAGAATATAGCCACCTTGGACCAGGGTCCAGGGAAGTAGTGGTCACAGGGGTTGGTAGGAGGAAAAAAAAAAAAAAACCCAAGAATCAGATCTCAGCCAGCAGGGGGAGGAGAAACCATTTCTGCTGGAGATTTAAGATCTCCCCGCCCCTCCCCTCACACAACACACAACACACACACACACACACACACACACACACACAAATCTATTACGAATCTAAGTAAAAATCTAATTCCAGTTTAAGGATAAGAGGTTTAATCTAGAAAATCCTGCTTCCTGAGCCAATGTGGGGAGGATGTTATCTGTTCTCAATGTCCAATCAAACCACTCTTTTCTTTTAGGACCACAGAGAGAATGATCATTTCTCTCTCCAGGACCAGACAGGAGACTGAGGTGCATAATGAGGCTGCATGCACCTCTGCCTGGCCGTCCAGCCCCTCAGACACTCCTTTCCTGGACTTTCTCTCAGTTCTGACTTTGGCCACAGATCACTCAGGATAAGGCAGAGGGCAGGGCCCACCTGTCACCACCTCCCACCTGGGATGAACCGGGGCATGCGTGGAAGCCTCTGCTCCCTCCCAACAGGGCCAAATCTACCTGAGCCACACAACCATGTCTCCATCACCCCCCTGCCAGGGCTCACGCCAATGCACACAGAGGATTGGCCACAGGCAGGGAAGAGACTGAACCTTGGGACTATGAGACTGGCTCCTCTAACCCCCATGGCCCCAAATGGTACCTGCCAAGGCCTTGATCCGGGACCTCTCAAAGAGCCTGGCTGAGCTGTTGTCATTATCCAGCTCATCGTCCGGGGCATCCCAGCGGGCATTGATCCGGCTGTACGGTGGCTGGTTGCCCACGTTTTCAAACTCCGTGGCCGATGTCATGTCAGCAGGCTCTCAGCAGTTATGCCTGCCTCAGTCTTCATGGAAGGGTCCCTAGGGGGGACAGCAACACAGTCAGAGGGTTAACTACCTCCCCCTTGGACTTTTTCTCAGGGGAACCTTATTCGGAGCATCCAGCAGGGGTAAGTCCTTGCAGGAGGAGCACACTGTGCCATCTGCCGGGCCATGCTTCCCACCCGGGATCTCTGGGTTATAGAATATTGCAGCTGCAGCAGCCGCCGCCACAGTAACGGCGACAGTGGCGGCAGGGATGGAGAGCTGCAGGCAGAAAGGGTCAGGACGGCCAGCAGGTGGAGACGTCAGTCGCAGCAAGCCTGCTTCCTCCAAACCTGCAGCCAAGGCAGCTGTGGAAGCTTGGGAGCTGGAGAGGCTCTCCTGGGAGCCAGGGAATGATCGGGGTGGGAGATGGGTAGGGTGGGACATGGGGAGTGGGGAGAGGAGCAGCTCCTCCCTGTGGACTGGACCATGACCAAACCTGGACGGGTAGGAGCGGTGAGAAGTTGGAAGTTGGCTGAGTCCCACTCAAACGTGAATCCGTGGGGGAGAGAGACGAATTGGAGGTGCCACTGATGCCACCAGCCCCAGCAGCTATGCTGGGTGAAGTGTACTCCTCTCAGAGGCTGCCTGAGATCCCTCCCAGTGCTTCCCAGCAGCAAATATTTAGAAATCTGAGCTCTTGGTTTTGTCTTCTCTGAAGTGCAATCAGGTAGGTGGACAAAGCTGAATCCCAAGATAGGCGGAGGAGCCCAGATGAGCCTGCTGTCCTATCAAGGCTGTCAGCATGATGGTGGTGGTGGTGGTGAAGGGATCCCATGGACTGCAGAGCTATGTGTGTTCAACTGTGCAAGGCACATGGGCATCAGGAGCACTATGTTCTCACTCACCCGTCATTTATCATGTTGCTCATTCATTAATGATTAACTAAAATATGTACCAAGGCTCAACTAGAGAGCAGAAACTATATGAGGCAATTCCGAGTAAGACAAGAAGTGCCCTGTCCTCATAGAGTTTATACTCTGGCAGCAAGGTACCCAATGAAATGAGCAATTATAGTAAGGTGTGCTGTGTGCCAACGCTGGGAAAGAATGGGGGATTGTGGGGGATCCATGGCAGGGCTGGATGTCAAGGTAAGGGAAGTACTTGTAAGCTGGTTCCCAAAGGAAGCTCAGAAGCATTCTGTGAAGGGATAAAGGGACAAGTCCAAACAAAGCGGATAAAGAGCAGGTACAGGGTTCTGAAGGTGAGAAAGAACAGGGCAAAATTTAGGAAACTTACAGCACAGCTAGAGGGTGAGGGCAGGGTCAGGGAGAAAAGGGGGACAAGGAGACTAGAGGCGCAAGACTAGGGCCTTAGTGTCTTGGGCTTTTGGAGAATGACTATCTTTCATTCAGCCTTAATTTCCTCTCTAGTACCTGCCATTCAGGCATCTCCCCAGGGAGCTAAAGGGATTCCAAGATCAAGTCTATAAGACAGGACAGGGAGCCCAGAGCCTTTATATCCAAAGAACA
Source organism: Proteles cristata cristata (assembly GCA_017311185.1). NCBI lineage: Eukaryota > Metazoa > Chordata > Mammalia > Carnivora > Hyaenidae > Proteles > Proteles cristata. The sequence goes on along the minus strand of JAESUZ010000388.1, from coordinate 510,655 downwards.
AAACAGGGTGGGGAGGCCATGAGGTGGACAAATGACAAGTGTGGACAACTAGTGAGCTGTGAAGCCGCTTCCCCTATGAATGTGTGTACACACACCACACTCACATATTCATATGTGTGAGTACACACTCACATCCCCCCCACACACACACATGCAAACAGATGCATGTTTGAAGAAGAAATGATGCAAGCTCACCAATCCAAGTGTAAATGCAGTGCTGTTGTCCTTATTTTTCAGACACAGAATCACTTCAGATTCCCTTTTTCCCCAGTCTGATTAATCAATCTCACCACAACCCTTCGAGGTAAGAAGCCAGAATTATCCATCTTAATTGCACAAGGAAGAAAATAAAGGCCTAACACAAGATGCAGGCTCCCCAAGGTCATCTAGGGAATTACTGCTATGGCTAGGGCTAACAGCCAGGCTGTAGCCTGACTTATCCCCTTCCACCAGGCAGATTTTAGGGAAGTGGATTAGATTTAGGTGAGAGAGAACACGGCACATGGGGACAGAAGGCACTCCCCAGTTTCCAGGACTTGACAAGGGTATTTGCCTCTCAGGGAAGGGGAGATATAAGGTGGGGAAACCAGTCATGACCCCAGACAAAGCATGTCCTGCAATGCCAGGCCTGTGCCCAGGAAGACCCTTACCCCTTAAACAGCTTGTCATCTTCCACAAATGGACATACTACTTCCAGGGCTGAGATTTCGCACTCAACTAGTTGGGCAAAGAGAGCTGTGAAGGACTCCTCCTCCTCATGCCTTCCCCCTACTGTGCACCCCCCCCGCCGCCCCTTCCTGAAGGGGCGCTACTGCTGGCTCCCAGCTCCAAGCAGGATAGAGACGGACAGGCTGACCACCTCCTGCTGGCCTGCAAGCCTGTCCAGTGGCCCCTGAGAAGGGCTGAGCTGCCAGACACAGGAGGTGAGGTAAGATCAGATCCTGCTTGCAGGAGGTAACTGGACCCTGGCTCTCCTTCTTGTCTTGGGCTATTTTTAAGAGCGGCTGAGAGAGGCCCAGGCCATGGGCTGGGGGGGTGGGGGAGTAGGGGGGCGGGCAGGCAGTGAGATTACCTTTGCCATGGCTCCGTAAATAAGTCTGCCCCAGAAAGATGAGCCTGAGCAGGCACACCAGCAGGCCCAGCATTCAAGACAAGATTGATGGCCTTGGGTGCAGAAGAGCAGCCACTAGACAGCAATTCATCCTGCTTAAAAACGCCATGCCTCCTTCTGCCGTGGCTCAGAGAAGGGAGCGGCCAGGCAGTGGCTTGGCAGGGACTGTGATAAAACTCAAGTGTAAGTCTAAATACACAAGTCTAGGGTTTGTGGGTGGGGATGCTTTGTTTTTAGGAGGTCGGGTGCCTGAAGACAGCCACCAAGGAAAGAAGATGCAGAAACTAAAGGGAAGCCCTCTTCCTCCTGCCCCATAGCTGTGCCCACCCTAGTGGCCCGCCCAGATGGCGTTCCTTCAGAGCCAAGGGAGGCAGGGGTAGTGTGCTCAGTGGCTCAGCAAGGGAAGAATCTCAGACAATCAGTTGTGAGAGGCAGAAGAGAAGAAAATCTGAAAATAGGAAAGCTATAGATGGTTATTCCAGGAAAACAAAAGCAGAAACAAAACCCCAAACAAAGCCTGAAACCAAACTTGACCCAGAGCTTCCCCAGTGTCATCCATGTCAATTTACATTACTGTCATAATATCCCTTTGAAGGCCTGGCAATAAAGAAACCAACATGACTAAGAGAGTAGCGTATGTTGGGGGCTGCCCGTGGGGACACCTGACCAAATGGAAAGTCATGGAAATGACAAGTTGGTATCTGAGGGGAGCCTGAGGGTCAGGTAATCCGGTCACATTTTTAAGGACATAAGTCACCTATGTATCTAGAATGGGCCTCCATTCAGTATGAAAGACAGCAAGCACTTGGCTAACATTAGACCTTAAACGCACCTCACCTCCTGCCAGCAAACCCAGGAGAAAGGGCATAAATAGTTCCTTGTCATTTCACTTCCCAGTTCACCCTCAAGCTCCTAAAAAGCCTGTCCCAGCACACCAGACCCTTGTCAAAGAGGAAGTGGGGCTTCCCTGGCCTGTGTGACTCTGTGCCGGGGAAAGCCCACCTTTCCTGTCCATGTGCTTAGTGCAGCAGGGCAGGCCTGTCTCCGAATGCAGAGTCCAGAGGCCCGCCATCACCTGCTGAACTTCTGCCACTCCCTAAGGCCAGGTTATATTTTGATCAGCATGGGTTCCTAGAAGACTTGCCCACAGCTCAGTACAGAAAAGCTCATCTGATCATACAGGGCACTCACTCACAGGAGTGCCCACTTGGTAAATGGATTTCACAATATCACCGCCACAGCTCATAGCTCCCCCTTTCACACTGTGCCCAGGACCTCATCCGTTTCTGAGATCGGGTGTTAGGTCTCAGAATCTCAACTTCACACACTATACCCAGGTAATCCCTGAGGGTGGTAGGGACCCCAGGAAGTGGTGGCAGTGGCACAGCAGCAGCAGCCTCTGTCCCGCCTGCAGGGTGCTGCTGGCGCTAGCTAGAGCTCACTTCAGGCTTCCTGCAGCACAGAGCAGAAGAGGCTGCAGGCATTGCTCTATCCTTCCGGACTCAGTCTCCTCTTCCCTGCGCTACTTCGAAGAGAAGCAACAAAGCCCAAAATTCTACTTCAGGAGTGGGAGATGGGGGGGGGGGAGTGGGGGGAATACAGGGTGATGCTGTTCTTCCTTCGCAGAGTCACAAGTCACAGGCTATTGGAAAGGCTTAGATGGAGTCTCTCTTAAACAGAGAATTTACACCCATTCTACCTTTACTTTTCTCTCTAGCTGTAAGGTTGGACTTTTCACTTGCTTTCTATTTTGTCCTGCCCCTTTGTGCTACACCAAACCTGCTTTTAACATATTTTGATACTATGGCAATCCAGGTCAGGAGAGTAAATCCTGAAGTCTCCCTGGTAACTTTCCTGCCAGTGCATTTACGAAAATGGAACATCCTCCTACTCCCTCTGATCAAATCTCACTGCATATTTCCAAATACCCTAAAGAGCAAATATATACTCACTAAAACAGTATGAGATGCCCAGTACAGAGTACACTAAATCTATCTCAAACCCTAACCTCCCACCCCCACGCTCTAGTCTGGCACCTCCATCTGTCTACCAGATATCACCACCTAAAAATTACAGCTCAGTCTCAATATGGCTAAGCCTGCATGCATGGCTCCCAGGACAGAACAAGGGAGTTTCTCGACCATGGAGTGACAGTGAGTCCCAGTGAGATAAGCATGTCACCTGTGGGTGACTTGTCCAGCAGAGGGGCACCATCGGCAGTGCCTGGACCAAGCTGCTTCCTCTCCTTAGAGCACATACTGCCTTTCCACACTCTGCAGTTCCCATCCCAATCTGCCCTGGCCCACTAGTCCATCAGTGACAGAGGATAGTTAGGTGTTCTTAAAGGGTCAAGATTCCTATCCAGGGTTGCCACCTTCAAGGATCCGCATGTATTTGCAATACCCTGGCCATTCGAGTCCATGGCTATTTGGTAAGGCCTTACCCAGATCCTTCTGGCTCCAGTTTCTGTCACCAGGCAGGGACTTCAGGCTCACATGTCACAACTTGTCCATTCTCATCATGGAAAAATCTCCTACTAAGAACTGGCTCCAGTTATGCTGCAGCTGCTGGAATGGGAGTGGGGGTATGGTGGGATCATGACCCCAACAGTTCTTACAGGGATTTGGTTGGAGAACAGGTGCAGCTCAGCACTGATGTAGGGATTGCCCCATCAGCCCTCTATCTTACCAGCATCTATCAGCACTTCACGTCCTACACAGAAGCCAACGTCCACTGGGAGTGATTAAAGGCAGGAGAGATGACACTCTTAAAATACATAGTATTCAAACACTATCCTTTATTGGGAATCTGGGGTTCAATATCTACATTTTTCAGAAAACTATTACAAGCCAGTACTACCTCTTATCTTTCCCAATTCATTTCTTTCAAGGTAACCACTGGCTTCCTCACCCAGAATAAGTAATTTTAATAACTCTGAATTAAAAGTTGAATGCCCAATTTACTTTCTTCCATGAAGACTTTTCCAGAATGCACACAGTGACCTCTCTTTTTTTAAATGGTTATTTTTGAGAAAGTTAGAGACAGGGACAGAGTGCAAGCAGGGGAGGGGAAGAGAGAGAGGGAGACACAGCATCCAAAGCAGGCTCCAGGCTCTGAGCTGTCAGCACAGAGCCCAATGGAGGGCTCACATCCACGAACCATGAGATCATGACTTGAACTGAAGTCAAACGCTTAACCCACTGAGCCACCCAGGCACCCCATGATCTCTCTCTTCTTTAACAAAGATTGTCAGGGAAGTAGTAAGGTCTCAGTGTTGGAGGTGGTTAAAAATAAGTTGAAATAATTGATCTGCAATAATTGTTGAGATATTTCTAATGAAGTAATTGATTCAGAAAAATAAATAAAATAATTAGATAGTCAATGGAGAATTATACAATAGAATCAAGCTCCCAATGCTTGAATTCACTGATGAATCTTAGTATCACTAAAAATAGGATGGCTAGATACTGGGTGTCTTCTCATATGAGGCAGTATGAAGGATATCATGACCATTGACATTCTTGTCAAAAAAAGTTAACCTCAATCTGACCAATCCTTAAAGTTAAGTTCCCATTACGGGCATTATAGGAGACCAAAACATAGGTTAAATGACAACATGAGGAAGCGAGAGACAGACCCACAAGGTGGGACATTCTGCAGACAACTGCCTCCATTTTCTCAGCAAGTCAATGGAATTAAAATAAAAAAGGAGGTGAAAGTAGGGACTGTGTAGATCAAAAGAGGCTTAAAGATGTAATAACTAATATAATGTGTACCTTGTTTGGATCTTGATTCAAACGACTACGAGAACACATTTTTGGGACAAACAGGGATATCTGAATTATAGACTCAATATTGGATGATAACCAGAAAGTATAGTCAGTTATGTTAGGTGTGATAATGGCATTGTGGCTATCTAAGAAAATAAATATTTTTTAGAGATGCTGAAGAATGTAGGGGGTGGGGGACAGGTCGTGCCATTTGGGATTTGCTTAAATAAGCTCTAGCGAAGTGGGGAGTAGATGAAGTAGGACGCCTCTAATAACCGCTAACTTTGGATGATCTACACATGTGGGGCTTCATGATGCTATTCTCTCTACTTTGGGTATATGTATGAAAATTTGTACAATAAAGATGTTCATTTATTATTAAACTTAAATTTTGTCAACTTTTTTTTTAAAACAGTCAAATGCCCTAGGTACAACTGGAACTTAGAATAAAAGTCAATCCCCTCACAGAAATGCTGATGCATAGGAGCACATGTACCCCAATGTTCATAGCAGCACTCTCAACAATAGCTAAAACATGGAAAGAGCCTAAGTGTCCATCAACGGACAAATGGATCAAGAAGATGTGGTTTATCTATACCATGGAATACTACATGGCAATGAGAAACAATGAAATCTGGCCATGTGTAGCAACATGGATGGACTTTGAGGGTGTTATGCTGAGCGAAATAAGTCAGGCAGAGAAGGACAAATATCCTATGTTTGCACATATAGGAGGATTAGGAGGAACTTGACTGAGGAACAAGGGGGAGAAGAAGGGGGAAAATGGTGGGGGAAAGGGAGAGAGGCAAACCATGAGAGACTCTTGAATGCTGACAAAAACTGAGGACTGATGGATGTGGGGGGGAGGGGGGATGGGCATGGAGGAGGGCACTTGCAGGGATGAGCACTGGGTGTTATGTGGAAACTAATTTGACAATAAACTATTTGTAAAAAAAAAAAAAAAAAAAAAAAAAAGTCAATCCCCTCACCATGGCCCTAATGCCCAGCATGGTCCAGCTTCTGCCTCCCTCTCCAAGCTCATCTCCCCATACTCACTATATGCAACCTAAAAACTTTCAGTTCTTCTAACTTGCCATTCCTTCCCTAGTTCAGACTCTTGTGCATGCTATGCCTTTGGTCTAGGATACTTTCAGGACCATCTTCGCATGTTTGGCCCTTTAGGTCTCCTCTTAGATATCATCCCCTTGTGGAAGACCTCCTGAGCTTCCTATCTCAGGTAAATCCTTTGTCAGTGTCAGTCGGTCCACCCTGCTTGACAACCCTTCCTAACACTCATCATAATAATAATTACTCATACATCTGTCGATTTGTATTTTTGCTTCTTCCTGCCTAGACTATAGGTTCCTCACAGGCAGCTGCCATGTCAGTCCTATTCATGATTATATTCCAGTGCCTAGCTTTGTGCTCAGGACACACAGGTACTCAATCAATATTCTCCTCTTCCTAGGGACCTAAGCTCAAACTCTGGAGCTTCTTTAAACCCCTCTGTCCCACCATATTCCTTAATCCAAGCACTACTCATTCAACTATCCCACTTATATATTAGGCACTTATTTGTTCACTACCAAAGCCAATCATTATGCCCCTTTACAGTGTTTCCTTTTCTCATTCCTTTATATGTTCTAAAGCCTCCATTTCACTGCAGGCCTTTATGACTTCCCACCTGGACTTGTGTGATGGTCCATCTCTGCCCAGGCTTGGCCCCTTCAATCTATCCTGAATGGCTCTTTTCATGTGACATACCTCTACTCTGTAACAAGTCTATCACACACAGTCTACCAAAATTCTACACTGTCCAGTGCTGAGCTCATACTTTCTCTTATGCTAACTCTGCTCCAACCAGGAGGATACACATGTCTCCCAACCCCAACCACTGTGTCAGATGCTTCTACAACTGTATTTGTGCCACATTCCATGTGCTGAAATTTAGGCATCTTTCCTCTCTACTGGTATTTTAAAACAATTTTCAAACATTTAGAAACACAATATAAAACATTGTCCTAAAATCTGAGTGAGGTCACCTTTCCCCTCCTATCAAACCCCATGGATTCTTCACTGCCTGTACCTCCAAGTGGAGAGGGCAATGGAGATGGGCTCAGGGAAAGCTGATGGTGATCTGTGCACAGACTTCCACTTCCAGTACCACATCCTTCCGAGTCTCATTGTTATTTTCAGATGAGGCCAGATCTTCACTGTTGTGCCTTCTGTCCATCCTTCCAATCTTGGGAGGAAGATGAATCTTTAGTTTTTTTCTCCCTTCTATCTTCATTTTAACTTATTTATCTTCAAGTCTTTCCCATCTTAAATAAAACTCTTACTTGCCATATTTTCTCTCCTCCGTCTCAGAGCCAAATTTCTTGACAAATGTGTCAAGAATATGAACAGATTTTACAAAAGAGGAAATACAAAAGACTAAAAGCCTATGAAGAGATACTCAAGGTTATTAATTACCCAAGAAATACAGATTAAAGCAAGAAAGAGATCCTAAAGGCAAACATTATCAAACCGAATAATGTGAAGTATAGATGTTGATGTTCAGAGTGGGAACCTTGTGCACTGCTGGTAAGGATTTGAACTGGCCTAGCCGTTCCAGAGGGCACTCTGCCAGTTCTAAGGAGGCAGGTTACATATCTGCAACTCTGTTCCTGGGCTTATAGACCAAAGAAATTCTCATGAAGATCTGAAAGGAGTCATATGCAAGGATGTTCACTGTAATATTGATTATGGGGAGTGGGTGGGCAGGTAGAGATAATCTGTGTGTCCATTGCTGGGGGATGTCCATTCACAGTAAAATGTGAATGCGCACATAAAAGACACATGGTAGCATTGGAGAATCTTAAAAACACAGTGATGGGTAAAAAAAATAAGAAACATAATGAGATCTATAACATACCCTTGACATAATTTTAAAATACATATAAAACTATTTTTAAGAGCATATTATAAACAAGAGGCAAACTCTTTAACACATGAAAATGGCCACCACTAGATTGGAATGAGGGGGAATGGAAAATGAAAATGAAAATAAAAGCAGATCAACACCAAAAAGTCCCAAACAATCCAATTAATAAATGGGCAGAGAACCTCAGCAGACATTTTTCCAAAGATGACACAGATGGCCAACAGACATATGAAAAGATGCTCAACATCACTCATCACCAGGGAAATGCAAATCAAAACCACAATGAGAAACCACTTCACACCTGTTAGAATGGCTGAAATCAAGAAAGACAACAAACAAGTGTTGGTGAGGATGTGAAGGATATGGAGACAATTTGTGCACTGTTGGCAGGAATGGAAGTTGGTACAGCCACTGTAGAAAACAGTATGGAGGTTGCTCAAAAAATTAAAAACAGAAATGACATATGATCCAGGAATTCCACTATTGGGTATTTACCCAACAAAAACAAAAACACTAACTCAAAAAGATATATGCATCCCTACGTTTACTGCAGTATTATTTATTAAGAACCAAGATATGGAAGCAACCCATGTCTATCTTTCAATAGACAAATGGATAAAGAAATGTGATACATACACACACGCACACAGAAGTATTAAATAGTCATAAAAAGGACAAGATTATGCCATTTGAGACCTCATGGATGGACCTAGAGGGTATTACGCAAAGTGAAATAAGATTGAAAAAGACAAATGCCATCTGACTCCTCATAAATACAATATAAAAAAATGAATAAATAAGCAAAAAGCAGAATCAGAACTCTAAATAATAATAAACTGATGGTTGCCAGAGGGGGGGAAGGTGCGGGCTTGGGCAGGATGGGTGAAGAGGAGAGGGAGGTAGGCCTCCAGTTACAGAAGGAGTAGGTCACAGGAATTAAGAGCAGAGCGTGGGGAGTGCAGTCAGTGATATTGTGACAGCAACTGAGACAGATGGTAGCTATACTTATGGTGAACATAGCATAATGTATAAACTTGTCAAATCATTGAGTTGTGCACCCGAAGTGAATGTAACATTGTGTGTCAACTATACTTAAATTAAAAAAAGACTTGTTAAAAAAATAAAAGAAAAAAGAAAAGGAAGTCAATCAACCACGAACCAACCAGGAGAGGGGCCTTGCCTAGAAAATGAGATGATAAACTGAGATGTATAATGACATCTGCTCCTAAGGTAAATATAGATATAGCATATTTACATTCATGAGAGCTTCCTCATCTATACCACACTCACTCTTCAATTCACTGAAATCTGGTTTCCCCCATTCACTTCATGATACTATTCTCTCCAAAGGTCACTGAAACCCCTTGTTGATTAAAATCATAGATGTTTTTCAGGTTTTATCCTGATTCTCAGCAGCATTAAGCCCCAGTGGCCATTCAAAAATTTCCTGAAATTGTATCCTTATCTTCCATGATATACTCCTTGTCCTCTCTGAACTTTCTGGTCCTTCTTCCTTGGCCTGCTCTGTGGGCTATTCTTCCTCTACCTCTCCCTTAAATGGGATGTCTCCCAGAGTTCTACGCTGCATCCTCTTTTCCTTCTTCCTCTGTCGACACACTCTTTTAGGCCATCTCTTCACTCTCATGACATCATAACCTGAATTGCCATCTCATGCTAATGGCTTCTGAATTTATCTCCTCAACTGTGCTCAACCATCACATCCAACTGCCTTCTGAACATTCACCTGGAAGACCCACAGGCCCCTTACACTCAACATGATCCCCAGCTGAATCTATAACCATCCCTGTACCAGTCTTTCCTGTCATGTTTCTTGTCCACCAATATCCCAATGGTTCAAACCAAATGTTGGGATCAGGCTCTACCCCTCTTTTTCTTTCCTAGGATCTCACTAACTCATTCCTCTCAGTGTCTCTCAAATCTCTATTCTCTGTCTCTACTTCTCCTCCTCACTTCTGGCCACCATCATCTTAAGCCTAATGGTTTCCTGTTGGTTTTTTTGAATCTATATTTGCCCTTTTGTCTACTCTATCAACCCACCATCTACACTGTAGCCAGAAATATTATTAGAATATAAATATGATTATATCATTTCTATACTTTAATAGCTCTTCCTGATCTTAGAAGAAAGTTTAAAACCCATAAAAAATTGTAGTCAAAGCCCTTCATGATCAATCCCTGTACTGAACACTATTTCCATCCAAACCTTCTTCCCAACTTCCCCAGTCTTACATCCCCACTATAATGAACTGTATTCAGATCCCTGGCTCTCTGGCCATGCTCTTTGCACATACTAAGCCCAGAAAACTCTCCCTATTCTTTGGAATAATTTCTTGTCTTTCATAACTTATCTTAGTTATCACTTCTTTCAAGAAACTTCCCAATCTCCACCACCATCCCCTGCAGCTGTGGGAGGCAGGGGTAATTCTTCTAGGTTCCCATCACACTCAGTGCTCATGCTCATCAAAGTGCTTAACTACATCATAGGGTGATAATCTATTTCTCTTTTTTCTCCCAAAAGACTGTACACTACTTGAGGTCAGGGACAATCCCTATTGTTTTTATCCCAATAGCCTAGCATATAGCCATATGTGTGAAATGAGGCTACAGAATGTTGAACAAATAGATGAGAGCTGAGAAATGTAGAGCACTGCTCCTTAAGAGATTAAGCGTGGCTTCTGCTGAGGACACACCATTTTGAGGCTAATTTGAAGGTGAAGGTAAAGAGGGGGCTGGAAACATGGCATGTAGCAGCAGTTGCATGGATTCAAGCTGGGCATCAATGCCCTGACGTTGTCACTGTTGCCCCTCTGCCTCAATCTCATATTCCTGCTGTCTCCTCCTTTTTGGCTGGACTGTGGTTACACAAGGGATGGACAGTGGCCAAAGCTCCTCCTAATGTCTATAAATCTTGACACTCTTCAGAGTAGCTCTGACTCAACCATGCCACAATTTCCTCACACGAAACATTGATGAAAGCAGCAGCTTCTCCCCCAGAATTCCTCTAGACAGGGAAGTCATACCCTCCTTAGCTGAGAAGTCTTTTATTTATTCTTCCTGGAGTCACAGAAATGTCAGTCACAGAATGGTTTCTATCCATAATCTCTGCCACACAAATAAAAAGAGCTATTTTAAAAGTTAAAATGAATAATATATAAGGTATGGGTGCCAATTTAATTATTCATCCATGTTGGAGCTTTTAAAATAATTAAATAAAAATTAACCTTTTAAAAGGAGCTCAGGCCCACAAAGACTCCTGAGGAAACAGATGTTGGCCAGAGGATTTTCCCATCCTTGGCCAGGACACAAGGCTGACACAGTGAGACCATCCTCCAGAGACATATGGGAAGTTGTCTGCAAGGGGCAGCTCCGGTCTTGCAGCAAAGACAGTGCAGCCTCTTTAGGCCTGGCAGAGCCAGTTCCCAATGTGCATAACATCCCAGGCTTGCAGACAGAGCACTTCTCAACCACTAGAGTCTATTAAGCCCCTTCCCCCGGCTCTGCTGATAGAGAAGTACCAGCTGCTTGATCATGTAGTCATTCTGCTGACCACAGTCCTTAGGAAAAATGCTTGGCCCTGGATAAGACTATGTAGCAAAGCCAAGGGCTAGGACGGGAACCTGCAATTTATTAAGATCTTCATGCATATTGCCCCATTTAATACATACCCACACTCACAACTGTTAAATATTATTTTTGTAATTACTATTATCGTTATTTGTATTTGTATTTTATCAGAAGACCTAAGCTGAAATGCTAACTCCAGTAGTTGTGTGTTTTTCTGTAAGTCACTGAACTACTCTGTACCTGTTTCCCCATCTGTAAAATGAGGGAAACACCCTGTGTTTCTGTGGCAGAGACTGTTTGCCAATGTCTGATTTCTACTCTTTCTACAGACAGCTTGGAGGCACCTTCCAGTCACCACTGTGGTTGGGTATGGTTGTGTGATTAAATGAGCAGAAGTGACACGCACCACTTCAAGGTCTTAGCCATAAAAATCTTCCCATAATTATTTTGATCTTTCTGAAATTCCTAGAACCTAGGCTACTCGGCCAAGATGGAAGGAGTCTGACTGCCTGAATAACTGTGGGGAAGCAAAGCTTCTGCCTCAATTTATAATCATTTACTCACATGATGTGAGCAAGAAATAAAATTTTAAGTTCTTTACCCTAATTAATATACCCACCACTTACCACAGAAAGCTGTTGTACACACTAAATGAAGTTACATGGGGGTGTCTAGGTGGCTCGGTCAGTTAAGTGTCCCACTCTTGATTTCACCTCAGGTCATGATCTCACAGTTCATGAGATTGAGCCCCATGTTGGGCTCTGTGCTGGCAATGCAGAGTCTGCATGGGATTCTCTCTCTCCCTCCTCTCTCTGCCGCTCTTCTGCTTGCATTCTTTCTCCAAGTAAATAAATAAACTTTAAACAAATTTAAAAAATAAAGTTACATGAAAATGATGTAACAACTGTATAATACCCCAAGGTATTATTATTTACAAATAATATACAGTATCTCCTAGTATCAGGTTTGTGGGTCTACTTGGTATGTATGTTCTCATAGCAAAAATGAAAGTGTATAGTAGGTAGAGTCTCTTGTCATTACCCTATTGCCCCTTCTGCAACTCTCTTTCCTTTTCACCCTTGTCTTAAGCATCCATGTTCTCCCAACCTCCCTTGATGCCAGGTACCTCCACAGAGTTGAATGATCTAACTTAATTCCCTATCATTGTAAATTTCTCAGAGGGAAGCCATTTTTATCTTGGAGGTCCTTGCACTTGGCAGGTACTCATTTAGTACGTGTTAATTGGGTGAAACAGATATATCTACTTTTCCAAGGTGCCAGACTATCCCTCCCAGGGAACACATCTTCATAAGGGTCTTATGGAAATCTAATATCTTACCCCAAGGAGGGGTATGAAAGGGACAATTTGGGAGCCAAGCCGGGTCAATGGGTTTTAAATAGTTGGTCAGATAGGCTACTCAGCACATCCAAATCATGCAAGAGAATCAACTGTGTACTGTACCTACAGGAGTCAGATCTGCCTATAGAGTCTCTGAGAAGTATAAACTTAACCCACCATAAAACTACTGTTTAGGTGACAGACCCTGGACCAAGAGAAGGAGCTGTCCAAGGTTAAGGAATGTGGAGAGGAGGTCAGAATGAAGCCCGTATTTCCTGCCTTCTAGAGTTATATTCAGACCTCTTAGCCTCTTAGTCCTGCCCATAGGCAAGGATTTTGATGAATTTCCAATCCTATTCTAGCATTGCATTTGATTACAAGCAGCATCAAGGCAAGCATTCATAAGTAGGTTGACATTGTTTTTAATTCCACAAATTTTTATAAAGCTATAAAATGCTTAGGTACAAATAGAACAAAATATGTGCAAAATCAATGGACTGAAAATATAAAACGCTGATGAAAGAAGTTAATGATATAAATAAATGGAGGGATATACCATGCCCATTGACTGAAAAATTCAAAATGACTAAGATGTCAATTTTCCCCAAACTGATCTACATATCAATACAATACCAGGCAAAATCCCCATAGAATATTTTTTGTAGAAATCAACAAGCTGATTCTAAAATTTCCATGGCAAGACAAAGAAAACAGAACAAAATCATTTTGGAAAAAAAAAAGACAAAACTTGAGGACTCACATCATTTGATTTTAAGATTTATCATAAAACTACAGTCATCAAGATAGTATAGTATGGGAAAAGGATAGGCCAATAGGTCAGTAGAATGAAGGCCAGAAACAGACTGACACATATATGGGAAAAATGATTTTCGACAAAGGTACAAAAACCATTTAATGGAGGAGGATAGTCTTTTCAACAAATGGTGAACAACTGGACATCATATGACAAAGGGAATGAATATTGGTATGAACCATACCTCATACCACAAACAGAAATTAACCCAAAATGGATTATAGACCTAAATGTAAAACCTGAAACTTCTAGAAAAAAAAAACCAGGAGAAATCTTTTTAATATTGGGTTACATAAAAATACTTTAGGGGTAATACCAGAAGTACAACCCATATAGAATCAGGTATCCTAAAAGAAAAAAAATGATAAATTTGGCCACCAAAAGTAAAAATGTCTGCTCTTCAAAAGACACCGTTAAGAGAATTAAAATACAGGTTCAGACTGAGAGAAATTATCTGCAAAACACATATTTGATAAAGGACTTTTATGTAGAATACATAAAGAAATCTCAATTAAAAAACAAGACCTCAGGGGTGCCTGGGTCGCTCAGACAGCTAAGCATCTGACTTTGGCTTAGGTAATGATCTCTTGGCTTGTGAGTTCAAGTCCTACATTAGGCTCTCTGCTATCAGTGCAGAGCCTGCTTCAGATCCTCTGACTTCCTCTCTTCTTTCTCGAAAATAAACAAAAAAATAAAAAAATACACAAGACCTCAAATAAAAATAAGCAAAAGATTTGTACAGATGTTTCATCAAAAAGAGATATGGATGGCAAATAAACACATAAAAAGATGCTCAATTTCATTTGTCATTAGGAAAATTCAAATTAAAGCCACGATAAGATACTACTACACACCTATTAGAATGTTTTTTTTAACGCTATTAAAACACCACTGACTATATTCCCTATGCTGTACTTTTCATCCCTGTGACTTATTCATTCCATAACTGGAAGTCTGTACCTCACACTTCCCTTCACCTATTTTGCCAAACTCCTAACCCACCTTCCCTCCAGCAACCATCAGTTTATTCTCTGTATTTATGGGTCTGTTTCTATTTATTTGTTTTAGATTCCACACCTAAGTGAGATCATATGGTATTTGTCTTCGTCTCATTTATTTCACTTATCATAGTACCCTCTAGGTCCATCCATGTTGTCACAAATAGCACAATCTCATTCTTTATGGCTGAGTAGTGTTCCACTGTATGTATATACCACATCTTTACCCATTCATCTATTGATGGGTACTTGGGTTGCTTCCATATCTTGGGTGTTGTAAATAATATGGTAACAACCTTAGAGGCACACATGTCCTTTCAAATTAGCATTTTCATTTTCTTTGGGTAAATACCTATAGTGGAATTACACGGTATTTCTCTTTTTAACTTTTTGAAGGAAACTCCACACCTGTTTTTCACTGTGGCTATACCAAAAGAATGGTTTTTAAAAATAAAAACTGATAATAAACAGTGCTGTTTGGTATGCAGAGCAACTAATCTCTCAAACATTGCTGGTGGGACTGTAAAAGTAGTACAGACACACTGAAAAAGTTTTTCAGTTTCTTATTAAACATAACTTTTACTGTAAGACCCAGTGATCCTACTCGTAGGTTTATACAAAAACTTCTTTATTCATAATGTCCCCAAACTGGAAACAACCTAAATGTTCATTAACTAGTGAACAGATAAACCAACTATGGTATATTCACACAATATTCAGTGATTAAAAAGAAAGAATTGACATACATATAATATGAATGAATCACAAATGCATTATACTAAGTGAAAGAAGCTGAACTCAAAAGGCTGCACACTATATGATTCAATTTATGTGATATTCTGGAAAAGGCAGAATTATAAGTACCAAAAACCAATCAGTGACTTCCAGAGATTAGGGTCGAGGAAAGGGGCTGACAACAAAGGGCATCAGGGGATTCTGGGGGGTGATTGTGGTGGTGCTTATATACTGCATGCATTTGTTAAACTTACAGAAATGGACACGGAAAAGTAGGAGTTTTACCACATTTAAATTATACCTCAATAAACCTAAAAACAAAATATTAAGACTAAAATTATAAACAAAAATACTAACAACAATGATTTATTATGTACCTACTATGTACAGGCCCATTGTTATGAACTGCTTTGATAATAATTATGTAGGATAATTATTACAATTTATTTTGAAATGAGAGATCTTTTTCTCAAGCGAGGTACTAGAATGGAGACTATAAGTATGGTGTAGGCATGGATTCTACCCTCAGGTTGCCTAAGATATGGATATAAGTAATGACACAATAAGTCAGAATTACCTAAGTGTCAAAAGGCAGGCAAAAATAAAATACCATGGGATTTCAGAGGTAGGACAGAATACTGAATGCTGGAGAAATGAGAGAAGTTTTCAAGGAAGAGATGGCATTTAGTAGGGTGCTGATGACAGGGAGTGATGATTTTATTGTCAGAGTAAACACTGTTTATCGGAAAGTTTTTTTCATGAAATTTCTCCTTGATCCTAACAATCCTGAGACAGGTGGTGGTGGGGCACTACTCATCTTAGTTTTGGTTAAACAAGCTAAAACTTAGAGGTCAAGTTTCTTGCTCACACTTGAGCGGCCAAGTCAAGGCTTGAACTTAGGTCTTCTGAGAGTTTGGTTCATGTTCTCTTCCATGGTACACCCATCCAGAAGAAAAGCTCTTCCTTCTCATGAGAGGGAGAGGGAGAGAGACAGAGGGAGGGACTGCTTATAGCCCACCTTAGGATCTCTCAAAGACAATGGGCCACTTCTAGCCTTTCTGGATGTTGAGAATATTCCACAAAGCTAACATGCTTATTTGAATCTTTGCTGCATATGGAATGAGAGCCAGTAGAGGGGAGATTTTCTGTGGCATTTGTTTAAATTTATGGTTTAAAGGTCTCAAAAATCCTTTATAAATACTAAAAAAGCAAAAACCTTGAAAGCTACAAAGATAATATTGACTGCCTCAGATGCTCGATCATATACATAACCCTGAAATTGTTTAAGATGCGACCCCAGACCTGGTAGGGCAAATTAAGTACGCTGTGCTTACTCTTGGGGGGTATCACCTCTTCAAAAGAACAGAGGCTATTCTAAGAAGCCTCCTTGTGACTTGAAGAAGAATACTTGTTCATAAGCCTCACCTGGCTCAGCCATGACCCACAAAGCCCTTTCTTCATCAATTCCTTCATGCATTTGGGAATTCGTCTGGCGTACACCTTCTGAGCTCCTTGCTTTATGTGCTAACCACTGGGCTAGAGATCATCTTTGTCTAGGGAAGAAACATCACCAGGGAGATGGCCTCGACATTTTGTTGCTATCTCCATCTTTTTTGTCCATTGCAAATTTTAAAAATAACAAGACAGGGTCATTATGCACATCAAGCTAGTTAACCAAATATTTCCTGAATGGATACTGTGTAAGGGCCCATATTAAGATGACCTTGTCAAAGAGCTTACAGATAATGTAAAAATTCTCTTTGGCATAACTGGAGAAACTACTGTCTGTTTTCTGTGCTCCAGGTTTCTTGCCTGGCTAACAGGGAGTGAATTTCTCCAGCTATAAAGCTGTGGTCATCAAGTATTTATTGAGAGCTTACCTGGTGCCAGGCACTGGACTCACAAATACCATCATACTGAGTGTGCAAAGCTGTGAGGCAGCCACTCTCATTATCCCCATTTTATAGGTGAGGAGACCTAGGCATTTGAGGGACCAGTGATCTCTCCCCCCAACCAAGTCCCTCAGCCAGTAAAGGACGGAACCAGGATTCAAACCCAGGCAGTGTGGCTCAGAGCTCCTGCTTGACCAGAGCCCTCTGCAGGAAGGAATGTGGACATCAAAGGAGCAGTGTACTTATAGTGTTTAAATCATCTGAGACAGATTCTTCCACATCCAGCTCAACACCAGGCAACAAGAACATCAAGAAAGGCAACAGGAAGGAAAGATGATCTATGCTGGGAGGCCAAAAAGGCCCTGTCGGGTCACAGTTTATTCAGCCTTGAGATTTCAGAACATGAATACACCGGGTTTCAAGCCTGCATCAGTCCCACATTTTTCTGGGGATCTCCAAGCACCTTTCCCCCCAAATCATCAGAGACACAGAGAAGACAAGGAAGCAAGGTAGGGTAACTTTCCCAGTACAAAAAGTGGCAGTCAAAAGGGAACTGTTCATGTCTAATTCCCCAGCTCCCCCCTAAGTCCCACTCTATATTTAGGGTCCCTCCTTAACACAGCACACATCTATTTACAGAAGAAGGAAAATTCCAACGTGTAAAACTGAAGAGGGTTTCTTACAGGAGGTTTTCCAAAGTGCTGCAGTTTGATAACACTCTCTCGTATCTGTTAAAGAGCGTGGCAAATGTTATCATCTGAAAGCACCTGGGGCAAGGGTACCCCAGTTCCCAGCACTGTAAATGGGCTACCTAGAAGCTTCCAATGACAGCACATCAGCGCCTCACCCTGTAATCAGGATAAGCTGCTCTGCTCATGAAGTAACTGCTACCACATTCCTCTCTTAAAGAGGCCTGACTCCAAATAGCCTGGCTAGGGCCAGGGGCAGCAAGAGCTGCCAAGTGCCGGCCGTCCCTGGGGAAGCATGTGTGTGGCCAGGGCGGTGGACACATAAGCCAGGGTAGGTCATCTGAAAGGTGCAGAGAAGTGAGTGGTCATTGCTAAAATAGTCTGCAAGCAGCTCCAAAAAGCTCACTACACCTCAACTTTCCCTAGTCCATGGTGGCAATACTCCTCCATTCAGCAAGGACTTGAGCCAGCTTCTAGAAAGAACCAGAGGGTAGCACACAAGGGATTTAGTGCTAGAAATAGTAGACTAAGGTGACTTTGATCTGGGGAAGTGAACCAGGCAGTGTTGCATAGTGGTTGGGGTATCTGGGGTTAGACTGCCAGAGAGGACTCCAAACTTAGCCTTAGGCCATTTATTTCAACTTTAAGCCTTCCTTTCTTTATCTATAAAGTGAAGTTAATAATAGTCAACACCTTACAGCATTGGTGTCTGGATCAAATGAGATACATATTTGGAGTCCTTAATAGAGCACCTGGCACAGAGCGCAGCCCTGAATATGTGTACACCACTAGCACTGAGCCAGGTCTCTTGCTGTTTCCACAACTCAGGAGAATGAATTGTTAGCCCCTCTTTGTGCATCCAGTTTCTCCAGTAATAAAATAGCAGTCCCTGCTCTGCTCATGGCACTTAAAAGCTGGGGATGTGTAGAAATTGAGAGAATCTTTAATGATCAGAAATGTTATCCAATGTTGACATGGCATCTACATGGGTACTGGCTATCTTACCCTTTTGGTGTATCTGTGTAGATCCTCTAAATGTCGGATGACAGATTTCTGAGTAAAACAAGCAGCCTGTGCTTTTGCACTTCTCAAGGCTTTTACGGTGCCAAGAACAGGCACGAGAGAGCAACCATCTCCCACGACGTCCCAGACACGTGCGTACAAGAGACACTCAGGGGAAGGATGCAGAGCAGTCACTGTTGCTGCTCAGGATTTGTTATGTGACGCCACTCCTTCCTCTACTTTCCCTCCAGTGGAGGGAGAAATGTTTTTACTCCATTGCAGGGAGGCAACAAACAGACCACTGTTTGCCACAAATTTTCCCAACAAACAAAGCAGTAACTTCCTTGCTTTCTCGTTTCTACTTGGTCACAGCCGTGTCACAATCTCTAGCTTCTCGTCCTAGGAAAAACGGGTGAGACTGACTATCTGCTGAGAGTTAGCATGGGTTTCAGGCTTGTCCCAAGGGCTGCCTTCTGTGGACGAAGGCGGCCAGCTGTCAAGCCAACCCAAGGAGCTGGGCTCTCAGAGAAGAGTGGGTGGGCAAGGAGGGGAATGATGCCTGGCTCATCTTGACAGCTTACCCTCCACAGCCAGTTGCAGGCTCAGAGTATCAGCATTGACTCTCTTTCTTCACTTATGCTCATGTGCCCTGACCCAAACCATTCCATTATCACCACTAGCCTCTATCCCAGAACAGAGCTGTTTTAGCCTAGGCAAAACCACTATTAATTAGGTGTATTTCCTTCCAGCTAACCTATAATGTTGTATTGGATTTTTAATTATAAAAGTGATGTCTTCTAGACCATTAGAAGATTCCAGCCAAAAAGGCTGCAGTTGAGATCTAACGACAGCAGAGTATATCTATTCTCAAATTGGTGTATCCAAGCTGAGCAGAGAATCGTCATGTGAATATGTGATGGCTATGCTCGTCAAGAGCTGCTTAGCAGGAGTCCCAGTGTAAAAAGCATCGGCTAGAAAACCCAATCTTCCTTTATTTTTATAGTTACCTTTGATCACCAGAGCATGAATGCCCTCAGTTGTGAAACATCCATAGCTATTCCCATCCAAATTCTTTCCCTACATTCCAAGCGGCCAAACCACTGGCTACTCATATGTGATGGGATCAGGTCCCAAAACACAACACACATTGTTGTACCTTCAACAACAGACATTTGTAGAATACCACCATAGAAAACAACAAGAATAAACAATATCATATTTGTGGGAACTTAGTATATGGCAGGCTCTATGCTGAATGCCTGGAATATGTAGCTCGTTTCATTATCAATATACTCCAACAAGTGATTTGCACTTTCTTCATTTTATAAATGAAGAAATTAAGGCTTATAGAAGTTAAAGAACTTGTCTCAGGTCACAGAACCATGAGCAGTAAAGAGTGAAGTATGACCTACACATGCCTGCCCCCGACCTGAAAGCGTAACTTTTGGATGAATTGCTGCTCATGATAAATTTAAACTTTGTTAATAGTCTCCTAATTTACATTAACATTCAGCAGGACTTCAATTGAAAAGAAACATGAAGGTGCTAGGGTTCCCCCATAAACACATCCCATTTATAAAAGTCAGATTTACTATTCTTCCATTCCCCACCCTATTTCTACCAAAAATAGCCAAACATTTTCAAAATATATCCATACCACGTTTCAGGGATCCCATCTAATCTAAGACCTCAGTATTTAGAAAGCCTTCTGGCTCCTGTGTCCCCTTTGTGACCACAGCATGCTACTTCAGAGACGGGAGAAGAAGCTGCTGTTCCTAACGGGCCTGAGCATTTCAGGTCACTAACCCAACCAGAAGGAAGACCCGGAAGTCCCAAGTCCTTGAACCACTGTTCTCACTATAGATAAGATAGTGATAAGAAGTAATACTCCCTTGTTAAAAAGAGAGACAGATGGATAGACATACATGGAAAACAAGCAACACACTGGAAAATGCAAGATCTAAAGCAATCCGTAACCAAGCCAGCCTGAGACTGCCTATATGAAAGAAACCCCTCAGTCCCCACCCATTATCTGGGCATGGCAGCACTGGCCCGCTCCCCTTACTTATCTCATTTTGTGCCCTACACAGTTTGCTACACCCACTACATGTAGACACCCTTATCAGAAAATATCCACTTAACAAGTGTTTGCCTTTGAACAGAAGTAGATGTTTAGCCCGCCAAATGTTGGTGACTCTGTGTATGCTTATTGGTGTATATATTATGAACATATACATGAAGCTCATGAATACAGAACAGGCACTGACTGCAGGGTACAAGTCACATATGTCTTTGGGAACTGCCAACCTATTTACAAGCTGTAAATCTGAGCCTGTCAGCTAAAATACTTGCTACTCCCCTCCTCCCTATAAACTAGAAATTGAAATGAACAAAAGTTGCTGCTCTCTGAATAATTCACATTCATTCATTCCGCAAATATTTTCTGAGCACAGTGCTGTGCTCTTAAAGTTTTACCAAACTGTAGGATTCTGGAGATGAAAGGTTGTGGTACTAGTCTTAGGAGACAGCAGGATCACCCATCTTACAGACTTACCAAGATGTAACAGCCTTTGACAGTATGAAATTATGAGTTTTTTAGGGATCAGAGCTTCCCATCTGTGTATCTAACATTGTGAAATGATCACTTCTGCAACAGGCTACCTACAGTCTTCATTTTTGAGTCAAATTATTTTTTAGTCTGTTTAAAGTTTATCATTTTGGTATGTATGTATTTTTAAGATTTTTTATTTTTTTTAAGTAATTTCTACACCCAGCATGGGGCTTGAACTTACAACCTCAAGATCAAGATTCATAAGCTCCACCAACTGAACCAGCCAGGCACCCATCATTTTTGGTATTTAATGTGTGTGTGCTATTTGTTAAATATATTTTGTGGTCAGGTATTTTGGGCCAATATTGACTTCTAAAAATTACACTCCACATTTTATGTATAAGTAGGCAGACCATGAGGTTGAGATAAAATTTTTAATGGCTTTATGGTTCTTAAAATATTGAAAACCACCACTGCAAAGCAATGTTGCGACCACAGCCTAAAGCACCTAGTGAAATATGAGATGCTACATTCCCGTATCACCTGCTGTGATCAGAATGAAAGTAGAGAACTGTTACTCTTGACTTGTGGTAAGTAACTTGATTATAATGCATCAGGATGACTGGAATTCCCTTCTCCCTACACTGAAAAGCCTGATCACAACAACAGAACAAAGCTGACATAGTAATTAAAAACCCTGCCCCAGAAGTGGCATGGGGAGTAGACCTCATTCTCTTTAAACCCTTGGAAACATCAGAAAACACTGGGGGTGGAAGAGAAAGAGGGAGTTGTTAAGGACCCTCAAAGCTGGGTGTAGGTACTACAAAGGCTATGTGTACAAGGGTTAGTGGGCCTCATGCTTTGCAGAGCATGTTTGGCTAAAGCAGTCTAGACAATGCACAGCTGCAGAAAGCCCATGCAGGTATGGGGCTGAGGGTGGTGTAGGTCCTATGCTCCTGCAAGGGCAGCTGAATGCACAGGTTATATTTGTCGCTGGATGAAAGCACAAGGCAGATAAATGTGTGCACCTGTGTTGTGGCAGCTGATTAATTCAATTAATATTTATTGAGCACCTGTAGGGCTCATGGCAGTGTACTGTAGGAAAGGTATCCTCTGCCTTCAAAAAACTCATGATCTCATTACAATAAGGCAATGACAGGGAGAGGATATAACTTAGCATGTTTAGGTACTGTATGAAGCATATACATGAATGGCTTATTTGAATTCAGTCCTAAACATGTCAGAAAGGGCCTGTCTCACTGATCCTTCACATGCTTGAATGCTGACAGCAAGAAGTCAACACAACAATCAGATTACAAACTTCGCTAGCGGATAAGATGAGAGGGACATCAAGCACTCTAGCCATAGCCTCAGAGCAGAGGAACCCATGTGTTTGGAGAGAGAAGCACTTGCCAAAAGCTAGTATGTCTAAGTCCTACTAAGACTAAGCTAGCCTACTAAGCTACCAAGAACCAATCACCCACGAGTAGAGCCTCCATCCTGACATTACTTAACAGCCATAAAAGCCACTTGTCTGTGTGTAGAATCACTTCAGGGTCTGATCTCCCTAGTTTTTCACAGGCTTTGCAGCCTTGAGCCTAGTTAGTTTGGGGACAGGTATCTAGTCTTCAAATCCTCAGAAAGTTAAAACAGAAATTCAGTAGGAAACAGTGGTCCAACAGACCTGTGAAAAGAGCCCAACTTGGCTGCTAGTCATCACTCCTAAAAACCATCAAAGGCCAAAATCCTGGCCGCAGTAGGTATATTCTGTCTGCATGAAGGAAGATGGGAAGAACCTATCTGCATATAGCCTTTTCCCCAGGATACGGTCTTGCTAAAAGGACCCTACTGTGAGCATCTAGAGTAGACTTTTTCAGCTTGTGTCCAGTGGGCACTGGGGAGTGGGTAGAGGAGTAGCGAAAAGCCTATTCATCTATCCTTCAGGTACCCTGCCAGGTTGGCTACAACTCCTTCAAGTCACACTGGCTTTGAATCAGAATGTCAACTCAGAAGTGGAAGTCTGGGGCTGGAACGAACCACCAAATTCTTAAGCCCAGACAGCAAGAAGAGTCTGTGATGAAAGCATTTATTTCTATCAGGCAACCAGCCAGCTGGTGGGAAACACTAACCTATTATATTCCCTTCCTTTACAGGCCAGGTTCAAAATAAACCACTTAAAACTCACTACAGAGTTCATGCCTAAGGGGGCATCCCACCCTCTGCTGTTGTATCAACCAGCACAGACTAGCTCTGGAAAAGAAGTGTATCTTTTTTCCCTCACTGCAAGCCTCTCCATGATTGAGACAAAGGAAGCCACTCCATAGCACCTTAACACCTCCACTCAGTCCACAGTGTCTAAGCAGTGATCACACGCATCCTTTCCCTGTACAGTGCTTTGATCCCTCTCATCTGTGTCCTCACATTTATACTGATCAAGATATATAAGGTCACTTAAAAAAGTTTCTTTTTAATGTTTTTATTTCTGAGAGAGACAGCATCAGCAGGGGAGGGTCAGAGACAGAGGGAGATACAGAATCTGAAGCATGCTCCAGGCTCTGAGCTAGCCATCAGCACAGGGCCTGACGTGGGGCTTGAACCCATGAACCGTGAGATCATGACCTGAGCTGAAGTCAGACACTTAACCGACTAAGCCACCAAGGCGCCCCTAAGGCCACTCTTAATAGAGGCATCCATGACACTCTTTGATGATCTCTTCTGGTGGCTCATACCATCTCATTTATAAGTTTTGGATTTTGCTTTCATTCTTTCATGCCATTCAAATCTACTTTAAAAAAATAACTAAACGATGGCTCCTCCAATATTACCTTCAATGCAAAGATAGAGCTATAGGCACATAAAGAACTCACTCTCACTACTCTTGCCTTTCATTTTTCCAAGATTTTTTAAAGAGCAATTTTAGGTTTACAATAAAATTAAGGGGAAGGTACAGAGATTTCCCTGCCTCCATACATGCGTCCTCTTGTTTTAAAAAACTTTTATAACATTTATTTTTGAGAGAAAGAGACAGAGTGTGAGCAGGAGAGAGGCAGAGAGAGAGGGGTGGGGAGAGAGGGAAACACAGAATTGGAAGTAGACTCCAGGCTCTGAGCTGTCAGCACAGAGCCATAAGCAGGGCTTGAACTCACGAGCAGTGAGACCATAACTTGAGCCAAAGTCAGAAGTCCAACCAACTGAGCCACCCAGGCATCCCAGCATCCTGCTGTTTTTTAATACCACAATATCAAAACTTTCACAGCCTTTTATTGTGGATTCCATTTTAACTTATTTTATATAAATGAAGAGCTGAGATCAAGACCTGAGCTGATATCAAGAGTTGGATACTTAATCTACTGAGCCACCCAAGTACCCTTGTGGATGCCATTTTAAGATCACATTCCTTTTCTTTGCTCTTGTTAACACCTACACCCAATTCCCCTCATTTCTCTCAAACTAGGAGCTCCCAAATGAGACTCAGCCCTGTGTAAAAGTTCATGGTTTAAATTAGTTAAGACTATGGCACAATAAACCTTCTCTGATATCCAATTTCATCACCATTGTTAATAAGCTAATTATTGTGCATATTACAGTTACTGAATTACGAAACTGCAATACACCTTCATAAATCATCCGCTCACCCACCAAGATGCACAGAGTCCAACTGTTTTTAATTTTTTTTTAATATTTTTTATTTATTTCTAGGAGAGAGAGAGAGAGAGACAGCGTGAGCAGGGGAGGGTCAGAGAGAGAGGGAGACACAGACTCTGAAACAGGCTCCAGGCCCTGAGCTGGCAGTCAGCACAGAGCCCGACACAGGGCTTGAACCCACAAACCGCGAGGTCATGACCTAAGCGAAAGTTGTACGCTTAACCGACTAAGCCACCCAGACACCCCTGTTTTTACTTTATTTACTACTTTCCAACCTATGATCCAGCAAAGCGGCTTTTGGTTTAACTGTAGCTTATAGGAGAATTCCAACATTTTTGAGAATACATTTTGAAATGAGAAAAATGGAAAAGGGCTAGTTGTTTAATAGCCACACAACATTCTGACTTATATCATGTTCATGTCAATCAAGAAAAAAACAATAGATTTTTAATGAGCGTCTACTATGTACATGCACCATGCTACATAGGCACTGTAGAAGATATGGTCTCTACACTCACAGAGCTTCTAGTCTAATTTAAGAACCATGATATGGATCATAAACCCTTATCTGCAACAATTGTGAAATCCAAAAAGCTCTGAATATAGAAGATCTTCATAATTCATTTGGTGGCATTATACTGAGGTGAGGCTAACTTATAGTCTTCACTTATCCTTCTTCATGTAAATATCAGTTTTGTTGTAAAAACAATAGCATGTTTGATAATAGGATGCCACCCAAAACACTGTGTGATGTTAGATCTAAAAGATTCTAAATTCTGAACACATTTTCTCTAATGGCTTCAAATAAGTTGACCACGGACCTGAAAATTGACATGAGAAAGGAAACAACACAGGCTAGTTAACTCCATCCATTGAGTGAGGGGTTAGGCAAAAGGTAGGTTAGCCTATTACTCTCTTAGCTCTCAAATTCTCTAAAAAATCTACTCTGCAAGTGACAAATGAATGTCACAGCAATATCTAAATTAACTTAGTCCCTTGAAAAGAGTTAGGGACAATGGCAACAATAATAATTGGAAGTTTAGCCTCCATTTTATTAAAACTTGGACACTCGAACTTAACTCAGTTTGGACATAGCAATATTTGTGCATCTCCTCTTTAAAAGCAGAACTTTGCTTTTTCATCTGTTGAATGGAATCTTGCTCATTGCAAGTCATTTGCTCCTCCAAGGTCAGGGCCCTATTCCCATCTCAGTCACTAGGATTAGAGCCATTCCAAGTATGGAGTCACTCTCAGAGTTAAGTGGGACCTTTGCAGTTTTCATTAACCAACCCTCCCCTCCTTAGTCGCCACTGTAATCAGAAGGCCTGGAAGATGGTCTATGTGGTCAATAACCTCCTGCTCACCTTCAGCAGTAATCAGAAGCCCCGAGTTCCAGTTTTGACTTGTTTGCAAACTCCTGGTCTAGAGTACTAATCCATCTCATGCCATGAGGGCTCTACTACTCAGAGACAAAGCTTAACATAACCTGGGCTCTCTTGAAGCACTCACTCTGCACATAGCAGAGCCTGAAGCCACAGTTGGGTTATTATACTAGACCAGGAGAAATCAAACAATACCCGCTAGCTTGTTTTTGTATAGCATATGACCTAAGGGAAGATCCTATGTTTTTAAAGGATTGTAAAACAAACAGGAATATGACAGACTGTACAAGGCCCACAAAATCAAAACTATGTACAGAAAAAGTTTGCCAACCCCTGCTTTCTCACTTGCAAAGTGGCCTGGGAGGAGGATTTAATGTTTGAATGCCCACTAAGTACCAGACACCATGTGTCAATGCATATGGCAGCAGGAAAGGGCCTCTTCAGGCCCTGTACACATACACTTGTGGATGATTTATTTAGAACCCCACCTTGGAACTCTCCAGTAGGATTTCAGAACAAATTGATTCAATCTCAGATTTATTTTCTAAACAGCCTTTTCCTGTAGTAACTTTCTCCCATCACACCAGCACAGACACAATACCAGCAAACATCTTCAGGCTTCAGGCCCCTCACCCAGGGCCCACCCACAAACCAGGAGCATTGAGAGCTCAGGCCTGAGCTGTCACCATAGGCTGGGCAAAGGCATTGGCATCTTCCCTCCCCTAAGTGAAGTTTCCAAATGTTGGGAGAAGCCAAACAGGTACAACACCAGCATTTCATAGTTTTCTTCTCTGTGTGAAAATGTGAAGTAAATAAAGGTTTTTCTTTTCTTTTCTTTAAATGGTGCTCCTGGCCTTCCCTTTTTCTCAATGGCCTCTTTTCCCAATGATCCCATAATTCTTTCTCTCTCTCCACACCTTCCCTTTCCTCCTGTCACACTCTGTTCTGAGGGACTAATGACAGCCAGAGTTTAATGTGTTTCTACGCTCATTCAATAGCATGGCAGAGAAACAGATGATTAAGTGTGGTCTTTGAGACACTGGATATAGAAGTATTAAATGTGGGACTAAAGCTGGCCCTGATCTGGTCATCCTTCTGTCTACCTACATGTTATACTCTTATCACTAAGATACACCACACTACTCTGGTAATAACCTGCTCCCCATAGATATGTCCAGAGAAACCCACTGTTTGCTCTGTTGACCACTTTTGGATTTTTTACCCCCTCTGAGGACAGAGAACTCTATCAGACTTAGCATGCAACACAATGAGTTAGATGCATAGTTTTCTGTTTTTTTGTTTTTTAAGTAGGGCTTCATGCTCAGCATGGAGCCCACCAAAGGGCTTGAGTTCATGACCTTGAGATCAAGAACTGAGCTGAGAACAAGGGTTAAAAAACAGACTGAGCCATCCAGGTGCCCCTAGATGCATAGTTTTTTTTAAAGTCCATGTATGTTATCTTTGCTAGTGGAAGGGCCATACAGTGACAGGATTAAGAGCCAGGGCTCTGGAGCAGACTGTTCAAGTTCACATCCCAGCTCTGCCACTAATTAGCTATGCAACCTTGGGCCTTGGTTTCTTCTTCTATAAAGTGAGGATATTAACATTACCAAATTTACTGGGTGGTTGTGAAGATTTACATATATAAAGCTGCATATATGTACAATACCTAAACAATGCTTAGCAGTTAGAAGGGGAACAGAAACTATCTATTAATATCAGTAGTAGTAGTAGTAGTAGTAGTAGAAGCCTGTCCCTCAATTCCATTGTTTATAAACTCATTGACACATGAGCTCGACATGTGTCGAGAACTTTGCTAGGCTTGGGGGTTACAAGGTGATTAAACCTCATCCCTGCCCTCGGGAGCTAGCAGGTGAGTATTTAAGACCGTCTAAAAACAGGCTAAGTCTTAATATGGAGAAAGAGAAATAGCCAGGGCCTTCCAGATGCACAACAGAGGTGGCCTTCTGCCAAGGTGGGTAGGAATCAGAGTTTAAATCTTATAGGAAGAGCAGGAGTTTTTGAGGTATAATTGAGGAAGATGGAGAAGAGGGAGGCATGGCAGGCAGGGGTATTTCAAGTAAGAGGAAAACATACACAAGGCACAAAAGGAAGGAAGAATAGCTTGAAGTTCACAGGAAACTTCCAGGAGCATGATGAGGGCTGGGGAACAGACAAGGACCATATCCCAATCAGCCTTTATGCATCATGCTAAAGCAGCTGAGTAGCGGGAAGTCAGTGAAGGGTTCTAAATGGACGGAGTGGCTAGATTTGCCTTCTAGAAAGCTCCCTTTGGCAGGTATGAAGGAACAGATTTAAAGAGGAAGGAACACAATGATAAGCAGAGAAAACGATTAGGATGTGACTAAAGTAGTTGAGACAAGAGATGATGTGGGTATGAACTAGGGTTTTGGTAGTCAAGATGGTGAGGAGTGATCAGATTACAAAACTATTTAGGTCACCTGGTGGGCGAGTGGAAATGGCAAGTTAGAGGAAGAAAAGCGTCCAGAATGACTTCTCCATGTTGGGTGACTAAGTGGATGGTGATTCTATCAACCAGGATGACAACTGCAAGAAGAGGAGGTTTAGAAGGAATGATGATTTCAGTGGGTCAGAAACATGTATGAAGTCTACACTCTGTGATAGCTATGGTGTTAGAAGTTGGGTGTGCAATCATGAAGCAAAATGGAGAGGCTCTCTGCTCTCAGGGAGCTCTCAGCTAGTGGGGAACACAAATAGCTGCTGAATTATTACAAATAATTTAAAATTTACAAATTACAAAGTGCTGCAGAGGAGAAGTATGGGTAGTAAACAAAAGGTAACAGGAAGGTCTTACCTAGCCTGGGGGATATGGGAAGTCTTCCAGAGAAAATGGCCTTTAAACTGATATCTATGGGACAAATAAGATTTAAACAGGCAAAGAATGGGGAAGAGCATGCATAAGGACAGCAGTAGGAGTTCAGACCTCCTGTGGGATATCCAGGTGGAAACACTTAGCCTGAGGCTGGGTATCCAAGTCCTGGGGAAACAGTCTGGAGATATTTAGAGTCATCAGCAATACATAGGTGGCAGCAAAGACACAAGAAGTGGGCAAGATTGTTCTAAAAAAGGGTATAGAGTATCCAGAATGAGGCTGAGGACGGACTCAGAAACTCCATCCTCGGGGTATGCTAAGAAAAAGTAGCCAACAAAGAGCAAGGCAAGTCAGGAGACAACTATGTCTGGAAGACTCAGGGGAAAAAACTTCCAGAAGGAGGGAGTGAACAACCAGCCTCTAATACCCCAGAGAATTGTTGTTATTCACAAGTGGTGAGAACAGTTTCTGTGAAGTCATGGGGGCACAAGCCCAACCGAAGTGGGGAGTGGAATAAATGAGGGAAAGATAAGGTTTAGCACGTTCCTTTGAATTATTTGATGGGGCTTTGACAGCAGGTAGACAGAGATGTAGAGCCAAAGGACAGTTTTATCTAATGGGAGAAACCCAAGTTATCTATAGTTGCCAGGAGAACAGCAAGAAAGAGAGAAGGGTTGAAGACTCAGAAGAGGTTGAGACCTCTCACACAGTGGGAATTTAACAGAATTTAACACAGCATTGGGCAAAAACATTCAACCTTGACTGGATATGGCTCTTTCTCCCTTGCCCAGAGATCTGGCCCCTTAGATCAATTCTGCTTCAGCTGCTCTTATAGAATCTCCACTAGTTTGACCAGGCCCAGAAAGCCACATGGGTGGGAGGAAACCTCCTTAAATTCCCATCCCATCCTCCAGGATGCTGGGAGACTCACTCCCTGCTCCAGGCCAAGGCCTTGCCCTTCAGTAATGAGAAAACTGAGAAACTTGGTATTATTTCCTGGTGAACAAAACAGCACTACCTCAGCCCAGAAACTTTCCTACAAATGAGCTCTCTGTGAACAGAGAGAGCCTGGCAGAGAAGGGCTTCTGATGCCCCTCAGATGGGCCTGGCTCCATGATCACCCCTTTCAGGAAGTGGCGCCTGACTGAGATCATCCTTGGGGCCCTTGCCCTTAATTTGGGGCAACTTGCCAGAAAGCAGGCACCTCACGTAACCACTCTGTGGTCAAATGACAGCAGGGATGCCTGGAATCAGCTGGCTCTGTGGAAGAGAAGGGCAGCTCGAACGCTCCAGTAAACAGGCAGAGGGCTTCCCAACCAGCAGAACACTTTGAGGAGTAGTAAATAAACTCAAAAAGCAGCAGCAGCTTGTAAAAGGCTAAAAAAGAGGGGGGAAAACATGTGTGTATGTGTGTGTGTGTATGTGAGAGACAGACAGACAGATGGACAGCCAGCCAATGAGGTACCTATGAAAAGAAAAATCTGAGCAGTTTTGGGGTGCACTAACACACAGACGCTTGCCTATCACCAAGGGGGAACTCATTGTAAACAATATTCTTTATGAAATATGAGAATAACATTCTTTTTTTTTAATTTTTTTTTTTTAATATTTTATTTATTTCTAGGAGAGAGATAGAGACAGCATGAGCAGGGGAGGGTCAGAGAGAGAGGGAGACACAGAATCTGAAACAGCCTCCAGGCTCTGAGCTGGCCATCAGCACAGAGCCCGACGCGGGGCTCAAACCCACGAACCGCGAGATCATGACCCAAGCGAAAGTCGGACGCTTAACCGACTAAGCCACCCAGGCGCCCCGAGAATAACATTCTAAAAAGTTATTCTTCATGGCTTGGGGAGATGAAAAAAGAGATTATATTAGATAAAATATCTCTATCACATGACATCATCCTCCTTTGTATTCTAACATGACATAATAAACTAAAGAGAAATGTGAGCTCTTCTTAGTAAGTGGCCTCCAACTTGGATTTTCCATGCAATTCCTCTTGCAGCCACTGGGACCAGAGAATGTACAAACACACACATACAACACAGCAAGAAACACATACAATATGGCAAGAAACCAGGGCACTGTGGGGAGTGCGTCCCAGTAGAGAAGGAGATTCAATAACTCCTTTACCACCATGACTGCCTCAGAGGGAGCTACTTGAACCCTACCCCTTCCTGTCTTCTCTGGCAACACTGTCCTGCAGGCCTGGAGAAGGACCCCGGTAGGACACCTGTGCAGTACCACTGAGAGAGGCTCGCAGGGCTGCGGCGCTGGGCAGAGCTGCGGAAGCACTGGCTGAAGCCCAGGCTCCGGCCCAAGGAGTGAGCCTGGCAGATGGCAAGGACACACTCAGCCCAGCTGGCCTCAGAGCCGCCTTGCTTGGTTCAGGGGAGGAAAGAAAAGGAAGCCATGTGCTAATGCTGGGGTCTGTAGCTGCCACCAACTTAAGCAGGCAAAATGCGGTAAAGTCCAGGAGGCCGTCTCTCTAGGCATTCTGCTTTGGGAGCAGACAGGACTGCTGTTGTTTTGCAAGGCGTCTCCCCTGGTGAGAGAGGAGCTTCCTGATGCTCATATTACAAGTTTGGGCCGAGAGCCCTTCATGAACCTCTTCACCTGGGCTCTCCACAGTTGCCACCTGAGAGGGAGGATGGGGGTAGGGGAGGGAGGACAGAGTCACCGCCAAGGTCTTTCCCTCGCATCAGACCATCCAACTTTCTCAACGTTTACTTGCCTCTGAGCCATCTGCTAAGCAAGCCCAGCAGGATGCCCCTCAAGAGGCGTAGCCAAGTTCAGCAAGGGAGCAAGAATCTCTGGGTTTAGAAGGGAAAATTTCATCCTGCTAATAAATGGACACTCTGGGCAAATAATTTCTCTTACTCATAAAACCTTCTTTCACTTGGAAATGAGGAGATTATACTACCTACCCTTCTCAAAAGGATTAAAAGGGGCAAACTTTGCAAACAGAATGCCTTTGGTTTTCTAATCCCTCTATCCAGGGCGATAAAAGATTCTCAAAGTTTATTCCTGTTAATACAGGAGTTCAAAACACCTCAAAAGAGAGGGCTCCACCTAAAGGGAAAGAGTCCTCAAAAATTTGTTCCTTTCCAGGCACAGAGAAAGGAAACTTGGCCCCAAGTGTGGGAGAGCCACTGTTGAGGGACCACAAGGAATGACAGCATAAGACATAAAAAGCAAGTGGTAGCAGTTGTTGATAGGCTGTGGGACTCTGGACGAGTTCACTACCTCTGTGTGCAGAGAACAAAGCTCGAGTTTTCCTTTGGGACTCAAAGAAAATTTGAGTCTGAGTTCTAATTTCTTTATCATTTGTCCATATGGTCCAGTGCATCACCTTGAAGGATTAGCACCAGAAACCAGTAAACAAAGGCTAGACTCCAAACAACTCCAGGATGCCGAGTATTAAACCCAAAAATGCAGTGTACCTCCTGCAAGCAACCAGGGTACACAGATTTGATAGTGAGGGCACCAGAAAACCACCACCATTACAATCCATGACAAACCCTCAAACCAACAGAGAAAATTCTTTGCTTAGAAACCCTTTGCTGCACATTTGTGGCAATGATCGAACTACAAAAAGCATCCCTCAACTTAGTTGCTAGACTTCAGAGAAAAAAAAAATCCAGATTCTGAGAACCATTTGGCATAAATGAAAACAGCCTTTTTCTGGAAAATACAAATTATTTCTAGCACAAGGGACTCCAAGGAGACATCTAAATTTTTGTTCTAAATTCTTATTATTGTATTTACTATTGCCAAGAACAAGAAACATTAATTGGAAAAATACATTTAAAATTTTACATTATAAGATTCATTTCTTTTTTGAATTTTTAAAAAAAAATTTTTGAGAGACAGAGCACGAGCAGGGGAGGGGAAGAGAGACAGAGACACAGAATCCGAAGCGGTCTCCGGGCTCTGAGCTGTCAGTACAGAGCTCAACATGGGGCTTGAACTCATGAACCATGAGATCATGACCTGAGCCAAAGTCACGTGTTTAGCTGACTGAGCCACCCAGGTGCCTCCAATGCAATTCTAATAGGACACTGGATGCACGGATTCTTTGGCCCCTTATAACGTGGGATTAGGTAAAATGAACAAATTAGTTACAGAGACACCAAGCTATAATGATAATAGTAGCTTTTTTTTTTTTTTTTGCTTACCTACAGACATCTGACACACATTTGTGTCCAGTCCACAGCACAATTCTGTCTGCAAGGTGGGTATCACTATTCTGCGTTTTACAGAGGAAGAAAATGAAGACCTAAAAGATGAAATTACCTGCTGAAGCCACACAGCTAGTAAGTGTCAGAACCTGAATTCAAAGCCAGGTCAGTCCATGGCCAAAGCAGGTCTCTCTCCACCACACCACAGGGCAGGAGTTTCCACTAGAAATGAAGTTGCCTGGCTAGAAATGGAAATGTACTATTCACAGCACAGTGAACAAAGGCCGAGGATAAGTACCAGGTAACATAAGGCAAAGGGGCAGCTGTGTTAAGCTTGGTTTGTATTTAAATCCATTAAAGGGTAGGGTAAGTGATTTGGGGAAGCAGATTTAATATATTTTGCAGATGAGACTAGAGGGGAAGCCAGCAGATGTTAACAAGGGCACCATCTAGAGAAACTGGAAACTCGAGCAGGGGATAAAATGAGATCAAAGTCAGGAGCAGTGGGAGGCCCTGCTGGGGGAGGGGAAGGCTTGCAGAGCCTGACACTCACAGGTGACTGGAAGGGAGAGCTAGAGGGGAAGCTGTAACTGGACACCCAGGCAGTAAGAGGAAGGAAGGAAGGAAGGAGGGACGGAGGGAGGGAAAGGAAGAAAGGAAAGGCAAAAAGCAAAACAAAATGGCAGTGTATATTGCTCTAAGTATGCTTCATAACAAAAGGTTGGTTCATGGGCCCTGCCTGGGAGAAGGCACAGACTTCCCTGGAGAGGTCTTTCCTTATCCTGTCCGGGGAGAATGAAGTGAGTCATGGAGATCAGCTGTCCATCTTCCAACAAACACAGTCTCGTTTAAAAGTAGCTCCATATGA
The DNA here is from genome assembly GCA_017311185.1 of Proteles cristata cristata. Taxonomy (NCBI): domain Eukaryota; kingdom Metazoa; phylum Chordata; class Mammalia; order Carnivora; family Hyaenidae; genus Proteles; species Proteles cristata. The sequence goes on along the minus strand of JAESUZ010000388.1, from coordinate 476,315 downwards.
TTGGATTGAGCAAAAATACACACACACACACACACACACACACACACACACACACACAATTCAGCATCATTTAAAAACTGGTTAAATAGGGGGCACCTGGGTGGCTCAAGTCGGTTAAGCGTCTTGACTTCAGCTCAGGTCATGATCTCACGGCTCGTGGGTTCAAGCCCCTTGTTGGGCTCTGTGCTGACAGGCAGCTCAGAGCCTGGAGCCTGTTTCAGATTCTGTATCTCCCTCTCTCTCTGACCCTCCCCTGCTCACGCTGTCTCTCTCTCTCTCAGAAATAAATAAAACATTTAAAAAAAAGATAGATATTTAAAAAAATAGGGGGCAACTGGGTGGCTCAGTTGGTTACGTGTCCAATTGTTGGTTTCGGCTCACATTCATAGGTTTGAGTCCTGCATTGGACAGTGCATCTTGGAATTTCTCTCTCTCTCTTTCTCTATCTCTCCCCTCCTTACTCTGTCTCTCTCTCAAAATAAATAAATAAACTTTTAAAAAAACACTGGTTAAATAAAGTAGATAATGGAACAATTTTGAGTGAGGAAAATCTCCATGTATGTATTGTGGAAAGAGGACTTTGTGTATTCTTAAGTAAAACAATGTAAGCTATTAAATAGTATTCAGAATATAAATATTTTTTGAAAAATAGCAATCACATGTTTTGTTAATATTTATATTTTTTAAAGCTGTAAGAATATGCATCAAATTGTAGCAAATGATTATTTAGAGAATAATGAAGGGGGTGATGAGGAAATTTCATTTTCTATGGTCTGTATTTTGGCAAAATTTTACATTAGGAAAGATTCATATTACATTTGTAAATAGAAAGGAAACAGAGAAAAATTTAAGTGTCCCTGAAAAGACTTAGGAGTAAAAAGTTAAGTCTCCTACCTCATCTCAATGACGATAGGTAAAATTGCCAACAACAGAAATCAGATACTTGCCACTTAATAAAATACTTCATACTGCTAGAATCTAAGATAATTAACACTATGGCCTAATCCTTGGGCTTCTGCCCTTCCCCAAAATGGAGTTTGGGATGACCGGAGCTGGACTTCCTAGCAAAGAGCCCTCCTGTTCACTGGGCATGAAGGAAATCTCCCAGTGACATGAACCAAGCAAAGAAAGTGCATTCACACCCAGAGAGCTTTCAGGAAACAAGATCCTCTCTTATCACCATCAACAAGGAGACTCACCTTTCACCAACTCACTGAATGAGCCCCTTTGTTTCCCCTAAAGGATCATCATATATTCCTTCCCTGCCTCTACAGAAAGTCCAAGTGCCCCAGAATTCGGCACAGAGAGGCACAGGAGTCCTAGTACAAGCCTGTCCACATTTTCAAGAGAAACAGGACCTGAGAAAAGGGGAGGGGCATGCAGGTGGCTGCAAAAGCGTGAAGGCAAGAACGTTTGCTTTATAACTATGCTTCCAAACTTACATGTGTGTCACACACCTCCTCTATCCCATTACAAAAGAAAAAAAAAGGAAGGAGCCTGCCTCAGGATGTTGCAAGACGGATGTAGTAAGTCTGACCGGATTTGACAAATAGGCACTGATGCATCATCCTCGGTGCCAGATGCTATTCAAGGCATGGAGAACTAACAGTTAACATAAAATCCCTGTCCTTGAGAAGCGCAGAGACACCATGCAGACACACAGGAATGCAGGACCCCATTGCACCATCTATCATGGTGCTTGAAGGTGGTGGGTTGTGACAACTGTTCATCTATGTCAGGGCACAGGCATGACTGTGCTGATTGGCAACCCTGCCACCTGATGCTTTCCAGCCTACCAGAGACTTCCACCAACCACCAATCCTCTCTTATCCCTTGCTGCCTTCTCATGCCAACCTCCTTTGCAAGGGCTCCTCACCCTCTTAGCCCCCAAACCACGCTCTCCATCACCTACAACTTCTCTTGATCTGTCTCAAACCATCCTTTTCCCATCAAGTTCTCAGATGGGCTCTGCACTCACTGCTTTCTCCTCCACACCAGTTTCACTCGAATTCCTGACAAATGAGTTTCGACCCTCCATTAAAACTGCTTTCTTGAGGGTCACTTGCATCACTTACAAAGCTAACAGCCTCCTCTGACCCTTTCCCCTCATCCTTCTCCCACATTAGACACTATTAACCATCCTTTTCTTGAAGCTGGATTTTCATGGCTTTGGGTTTCCTTAGTTCTTCATCCATACATGCTGTTACATCACCATAATTCTCTAGATCCTTTACCTCCACCCATACCCTAAAGGTAGGCATTACCCAAAGTTAAAGTTTGTTCTCTTCCCTCATGCAATCCTCTCTCCTTTCTGCGCTGACTGAGGCTGTCAGATCGATACCCCCAGGCACAGCCCCTCCTGGGCTCCACAGGTGCTACAGGAGCTCCACTGAAACACACCACTGACATGGTCAGCACGGAACTCCTTCTTTGTGCCCCTTTCCCACCCTCAGAGTTGCTCCTTCTTTTAAGGCTTAAAGCTCAGTATATTAGCAACACCAGCCTCTCAGATACCTGAGCTGGAAAGCTGTAAGTCATATCCAGCAGCCCTCTGTCCTTCACTTCAGTGCCACCGGGCACAATGCACCCACAAATGAATTTTAACGACCTCCAAAATGCTTTAAGACTTGGAAAAAAATGGTGCCAATTAAGATTAAAAAATCAAAATTAAGAATAATTCCAAAATCCCTTCAAATATCTTTGATGGCAAAAACATTACATTTGATATGGGATATTGGTAATTTTCATGTTTGGTCCTTTAGGTGGTAGGGTCCATGAAAAATAACAGTGGGTCAGTCCTACCTCAGACAGAAAGCCCAGATGCTTTGACTTCTCTGAATTGCTTGGATTAATCTCCTTCCTTCCATTCCCATTGCCCTGGTGTAGATCCTCTTGAACCTTTCATTATATTTTGGCAGGATATCTTAAAACACACATGACGGCACATCATTCCCTTACTAAAATGTTTGATAGTGCCCCCAGGACCTGACATGTAAAGTACAAGCTCTTTCTATGGCATTCAAGGCCTGCTACAGCCTACCCCCAACCTACCTCTTGGTCCCCTCCATCACTACATACTCCCACTCATCCTCTGCTGCAGCCACACCAGACTCCTGTCCCACATGCCCCTAACTGCCCCATGGAATGCCCTTTCCCCTACACGGCCTGTGGAAAATTTATACTTGTCTCAAGGATCAGTTCACATGGCTGTCCCTCAGTGAAGGCTGCCTTCCCAGGATCCCTGGCCCAAACCAGGCTCAGCTTCCCAGAGACCCTGGAGCAGTGTGCAACCCCAAGATGGTACCTGCTTCACTCTGCCTTGCACTACACGCAGTCTCCTGGGTCTGTCCCCACTGCAAAACCATAAGCCTCTCCGGAACAGATAGCGGAGTCTTAGTCTCCTCTGTACTTCCCACACAGCCAAGCACAGAAGAGACAATAATGAAGAGCAGCCACCTCTTGTCCCTCCTCCCCACATCACTGTTTCTGCTCCACCATTACTTGGTCCTCTGTGTCATTGCTGTGTATGGAGTGGACACTTAGCAAGGTCTATCTAAATCAACATTTGGAAACTATGGAAAACCCTTAGTTTCAAACCCACCATGATCATTCTTCCTGGTTTCCTAGATTTCACACAGTGAGAAAAAGACTTTGGGGTCAAGTCAATTGGCTTCAAACCTGAAGTCTGGCACTTAACTGACCTTAAGCAAAGGTGGCTAGACTAGCCTCAACTTCCTCACCAATGAAATGGGAATGACATCTAACTCAATGGACTGTTATGATAATTAAATGGGTTAAGGCATTTAGAGTCCCAAGCACAGCAACTGGTATAGGACAGGTGCCCATAAGTAAGGAGCAGCAGGAAACAGAAGCAAGGTTTCAGATGTCACAAACCATGTAACGTTCTCAGAAGTCATTCCCCTTCTTGAATATTCACATGAAATAGAGATTCTTATATCAGCATCAGGAATCCAAACTCCATGGTGCTGCTTATACATCTTATAGGTTTATTTTTCAGAGAGAGCGAGAGCGAGAAAAGCATGAGTGGGGGAGGGGCAGAGAGACAGGGAGACACAGAATCTGAAGCAGGCTCCAGGCTCTGAGCTCTCAGCACAGAGTCAGACTCAGGGCTCAAACCCATGAACTGTGAGATCATGACCTGAGCCAAAGACAGATGCTTAACCAACTGAGCCATGGAGGAGCAACCCTCCTTTTTTAATGTTTATTTATTTTTGAGAGAAAGAGAGAGAGAGAGACAACTGTGAGTGAGGGAGGGACACAGAGAGAGAGGGAGACACAGAATCTGATGCTTCTACATCTTAAAGTCATCATGGAAACAGAAGATACTGTGCAGCTGTTAAGAATAAAAGGGATCAATCTCTATGGCCTGACACGTGTTCATATTAAAATTATTTAAAACCCGTTTTTAAAATCTATTAGAGGAGAAGAGGAGGAGGGCATGGAGGGGCAGAGGCAGGGAGGGACTGGGTCAAGGATGGAACTGAGAGACCTGGGTTCCAGTTAGACCAGCTTTGCAACCTCAGGCAAATCACCTCCCTTCTGCAGATCTCCTTTATTGGTAAAATACAGGCATTGAACCAGACATTCTTTGGAGATTTCTAGGTTATTAGATGATGTCTGCAAGGTCCTCTGAGTACATTTTTACCCATAGACCATCTCTCTCTGAGATGTTCTGATGCTTTAAGCATCAGGTTTTAAAAAAGGAAAATGCATACACTATTTCATTTTGACCTCCTTCACATTTCAATGAGAAAGCATTCCCACCCGTTTACAGGCAGAGAAACCAAGTATATACTGTAATGATCACTTGCCAACCAAATACACTGCTCACTAGACTCTGCTGTTTGCAAAGAATTACGATGCTTGGAGTTTTATAGCTCCCAGTTCATTTGTGCCTCTTCCGCAGAGCAGAGTGGGCCGCAAGGCTTATGCAAAACAATCAGAAGGCACTCTGCTGGTGGAAACAGGGTAAGATGGAAAGTGACTTCCTCCAGGTCAGAGCATAAACAAAGCTCACTCCCAGCACATTTAGGAAGTAAGTATCAAACCCCTGGGATTGATGCCACATCCCTCCCCCACCTGGACTGAAAGCGTCACCTTGAAGATGCATCTCACTGCAGTCACTTTCTGAGCATTTTCTGGGTCAGAAGCAGTAAGAGCAGCTAAACCGAGGCTGCCGTCAGAGTTGCTACATTGAGGGCACAGTACTGAGTTACCTGCTCTACCATGCACCCACCCAGCTCAGCCAGCAGCCTGCCTGTCGAGTATTTTTCCAGTCTCCTAGGCAAAGTGACTTCACACAGCTTTGAATGCAAACAACGTCACTTGACCTCACAGGTATGGGTCTCCGCCTTGCAGAGGGTACTGACTTCTTATCCCTTTGGTTCTACCACCGCATCGTACTCTCTATGCCTGTAAACACCTTTTATTCTTTTGATAACTTCACACCGTGAGGGACCCTTCTGCCTGATGTCTGGGCAACAAGATTTCTCAGCAGCTGCAGAAAGCACATACAGAAGGCACAGAACACCCTGCAGAGAAAGGCAGAGGCTGATCCACTGACCCTGCAAGCAGGAGCCTAGATTTGAAATGAGCAAAACCAAGACCATAGCATTGTTAAAATACTACAAAATAAACCATCTGCCAAAATGGAAAGGATTATACACTTAAAAAGTGTGCAGCCAGGCTACTAACCAGTAGTCAGTCTGCTGTTAACCTTTGCTATGGTACCTAGTAATCTGTGAGACAGGATAATAATCACTGGCATCTGAGAGCTTCTAGAAGCTGCTATTGGTAGACACCATTCTCACAGTCACCTCTGGGCCAAGTATGCTGACTGTTGTCTGCTTACCACTGGCTTCATTATGCCCCTTAGAACTCACTAGGGCCTTCAGTTGTCTTGGCTGAGTCCCTTCCTTTATCTTCCTACACTCTGGTCCTCTGCACATGGTCTAACTTTGTCCTTTGCACTTCTTTATCCTGGACACATCTTCCCAAGACCTTTGGAGTTCACCTCAGACACCCTCCCCCACCAACATACTTATAAAAGCCTAGCAGCTCCACTCACTGCCTTTGGAAGTTAAAAACCACCTCCTATCATTCAATGGGCACAGAACACAGTAAAAGAAGAGAGCCATTGGACTGTAGTGGGAGTGTGTCCATGACAGAGAGTTTTGTTAAAAGAAATAAAAATGTTCTCAAAGGCCTGAACAAGCAGTATTCTCGTGAGTCTATCCATTGGTAAAACTCACTTTTTGTTTGGGTAAGGCAAAAATGAGGTCAGAAAAAACCAACTAATAGTGCTGTAACATTTTACAAGGTAGTTTCTACTCCAACATACCTTAGTGACAACAAACAAAAAAGATTACATGCATCCAGAAGAAAGAAAGAAAGAAAGAAAGAAAGAAAGAAAGAAAGAAAGAAAGAAAGAAAGAAAGAAAAAGAAAGAAAAGGAAAGGAAAAGAAAGGAAAAGAAAGGAAAGGAAGGGAAAGAAAGAGAAAGAAAACCAAACAAATGAAAAAGAACTTCTATGCAAGAACTTTTGGTCTTTCCTCTGAAATGTTTTTCTTAATTCTTCACCATTATAAAACAAATCTTCTGTATATCAGTCTGAAACACCCACTCAAAGAGCCTTTCATAGTTGCTTTTTAAGGGTCAGCCTCAAACATTCACTGAAAAATGATGTGGGAGTGACTGTATTCTGGATGAATTTTCCTAGCAATAGGCATATTCTGATGATGTAAGTTAAAAATCAGCTGTTACTTTTGTGTCCAATAAATGGGAAGCAATTGGAGAATACAGAGGTGGGAAGACAGCCTCCACCCAGGTCTCAAACATTCTTCTTCACTCCTTACCCAATGCCATCAACACAGAGTTTCTCCCATTAGCCCTCGTTCATAATCTTCATAGGTCACCATTTGGGGGATTATTTTCAGTGCTTCTTGAAACTTCCCCTATCACTCAATGAATCCCTATTTCTTGAGTTCCGTAAGAAACCGTGCCAGATGCTGTTAGGCACCAATGTCCACATGGGCACCAGACAAATGTCCCTTCTTCAAGGAACCCATGATCAAGAGAAGAGTCAGACCTGTCCATGACCAACCAGGGTACAATGTGAAAAGTGACAGCTTGAGAACTCACAGGAGAGAGTGGATGTCTTCCTGCTACAGGGAACAGGGGAAACATCAGAGGGGTTATGTTTGAGTGGGGCCTTGAAAGATATATGTGTGAGAGTTAACAGCTAAAGAAAGGGGAAAGACATTCCAGGCCTAGAAAACAGTAGAAGCAAAGTCATGGAGGTGAAAACACACTCTGAGAGGACACTCACAAGCATCCTATGTACAGTAAGTAGAAAGAGAATGAAGCCGGGAGGGATGTTGGGACAGGTTGCCTGCCTGTTTAAAATTTATTCTGGGACAATGGGAACCACTGAGGGTTTTAAAGCCGTTGAATGACTCACATTCATGTTTTTAAAAATAATTCTGAGATCAGAGTGTAAGATGGGTCAGAAAGAGACTGAAGGCCAATTATTCAAACATAAGACAGTGAAAATTAAAAGAAACTAATTTGAAAATTTTGGAGGAAAAATGAACAGGCAGCCAACTGGATACAAAGTGTAAGAGAAGAAACCCCCAAAAAGTTGCTGAGGTTCTTGCTGGGGGCAATAGTGGCAGCGGAAATCTAGCTGTGAAAACAGGTAGAAGAGCAGGTTTGTGGGTGAGCAATAAGTGGTCCTACTGCTACATAAGAAGTTTGAGACATCTTGTTACAACCAAATGAAGACAGCTTGCAGACTGCTACAAAGTAGAGTGCTTTGTGGGGCTACACATAAGGATGCCCTGGCAGCCCCAACATTTACGGCAGAGAAGGAACAAAAGAGAAAGAAAAGAGAAGGAAAGAAAGAGAAAGAAAGCAAGCCTGCGGTGTAGGCAAGCTGGGAGGAAAAAAAGGAGAGCCCAGATCCCAGAAGCCATGAGGGGGCTTACTTTCTAGCCAAGAGTGGTTAATAAAGTCAAATACTGCAGAGAACTTGGGACCCGGGTCTGGAAGGAGGCTATCTAATTTAACAATATCAGATCTGTTCTATAGCAATTTTAGTACAGCTATGGAGAGCTGCCTTATGACAGCAAGTATATTATATAGTACTAATTAGCATCTTCATCATCAGATGTCAAAGAACTATGTTGGACATAGGATTCAGAACATTATTTATTAAAAGCTATTAAGGGGATTCAAGCCTATTAGGGTAAATCATTGCAAATATAAAGCAACATATAAAAGTATACAACTAGTTACCTCTCTAATTTCAGACCGTTAAAGATGCAAAATAAAAGAAAAAAAGAAACTGTTAGAATTAAGAGCCATGGAATATTGGCCTCCACCCAAATATGGTGGGCACAGTGATTCTAAACAAGCACTCTAGAATAAATACATCAAGGTTCAAGTCCAGCTTTGATCTTTTCAGTGTAAAATTCTGGGTAAATAAACTTCTTTAAGCCTGATATTTTTCATCTGTCAAATTAGGATAACAGAAATAACAAACACACATAAAACTCAGCCTATCACAGTATGCTGAGATACTTATAAATGTTGATTTATTATTATAATTATAAAAACTTCATTTCCAAGTACATATGCATATGTAACTCAATTGTATATAATTTCAAAAATTCATTCTTTAATTTGTAATCAGTAACTTTTTAAAAGTATATTTACTTTGAGAGACAGTGCACACACATGAGCGGGGGAGAGGCAGAGAGAGAGAGAGAGGGAGGGAGGGAGAGAGCGAGAGAGCGAGAAAATATCCCAAGCAGGCTCTGCACGGATCCCAACACAGGGCTCAATCTCATGAACCATGAGATCGTAACCTAAGGCGAGATCAAGAGCCAGACACTCAACCGACTGAGCCACCCAGGTGCCCCTAATCAAGAACTGTTTTTGAGTTACTCCCCTCTATGTACCAAGCATGGTGCTGGGAAGGAAGAGGAGAGGGAGAGGGGGAGGGTGGGAGGCGACGACAAAGGTGATCTAGTTCTCCTCCGTCACAAGAAGCGTAGTCTAATGGTATGGGAGGCAAGTCAACAATTACAAAACAAGATGATCCATCCCATAACAAGGGAAGGAGGGCTAGTCCTACAAAAACACGTGGGCGGAAGCATTCCAGTGGTCGCCAGGACCTGAGAGGGAGAGGGACTGTCAGGCAAGGCTATGAAGAGGAGGCAACACTTAGGCACTACAAGGAACTCTGCAAATACATTTTTAAGGATAATAATAAATATTAAGGTGCCATCACACGCACAAGAAATCCCTGAAAAAAAATGTTAGAGAAAGAGGAAGCTCTTTGCCCAAGGGCAAACAGCAAGAGAAAAGGAGCTGGAAACAACCCAGCCTCTTGTCATCCAGCTCAAGGAGATATTTTGGTTGAAATACATCATCACATAATATTTACACCCTTCCCCACCTAAGTTTGGGTTACATGTTTTACAAAGCAAATTAAACATCTCCTGCCTGCCCTCTAAAAGTCTAGGATTTACAAACAGGCACACTAATATATAGACAAATGGAAGAGTTCTGATAACAAACTATCCCCCAAAGACAGTGTTTTCAAATAATTCTCAAGTTCAGTTTGGTTACAAAGGTGAGGCTGTTAATAAATTTTGCCCTTCCCTTTGGAGACCAGGGAGAAATATTAAAGTTGCTTGGTTTGGACCCTCAAATCAATTAAAAATAGAATTACCATATGATCCAACAATAAACTAGAGTATATATTCCTGAGTATATACCCAAAAGAAGCGAAAGCAGGGTATCAGAGAGATATTTGTATATCCATGTTCATAGCAGCACTATTCATAATAGTCAAGGCATGGAAGTGACCTAAGTGCCCACAGATGGATGAATGGATAAACAAAATGTGAAGAATACATACAGTGGAATATTATTCCGTCTTAAAATGGAAATTCTGACGCATGCTACAACAGGGATAAACCTTGAAAACATTATGCCACCTGAAATAAGCCAGACACAAAAGGACAAAATATTGTAGAGTTCCACTTATAGGCAGTACCTAGACTGGTCAAATTCAGAGAGATAGAGTCTGTGGTGGTTGCCAGGTGCTGGGGGTTGAGGGGGGTTAGTGTTTAATGGGGACAAAGTTTGAGTTTTAAAAGATGAAAAAAGTTCTGGAGATATACAATAACGTGTACAACATACATGTACTTATGCCGCTGAACCAAACACTTAAAAGTAGTTAAAGTGGTAAATTTTGTCATAAATATAATACATTTTTTTAATCACATGGTTGCCATGCCCACTACATAACTGTATTTCGTCATTTAGGAGAAAATGAAAACACCTTATTTCTAATAGATACAATGCCATCTGAAGAGGGGATGAGAGCATGAGATCATGCCTCTTAGAAAGTTCTATATCCAAAGGAGCAGGGTCAATTTACCATTCCTTGGGAATGGACACCTATGTAACTCACTAAGAAGGTGGCTTTCTTGGCAGCCATCATCGGAGAATTCTTAATTAATACAATCCCTGTACACCAGAACCACCCCATTAGGGGATGACTGTCAAAGCACACATTCCAAAAATTATTATTTGAACTTCTATGTGAAAAAGCATTATGCAGAGCTTTATGTAAGACCTACAACTGTAATTCATAAATCAGTCTTGCCTTCAAAAGCTACCTAGTGAAGCAAATAATGGACATAAGTTTAATAATACTAATAAATGAAGTCTATGAGTATGTTCAATTAAGTAGCACATGTAACTAACTCTAGCAAATTTGTATAAGGGAGAGATTACTAGGGGCTGGTGTGTTCTGGAAAGACTGACAGAAACCACTCCACATCTGGGAGAAATGTTCAGGTCTAAATGAGTTGAAGCAGACAAATCTGGTTCAAAGAAAGGGTTTGTGATGGGAACTGGGAAGAGATAAAAGTGGAAAGAGAGATAGGAGCCAGATTATAGTTCTTAAAAGTCAACTGTATGAGTTCAGATTTCCACCTCTACCCAGAGGGGAACCACTAGAAGTTTCTGAGAAGGGGTATTACAGGACAAATACAGCTTGTCAGAAGCTTGTTAGAAGAGGGAGACCCCTAACTGACAGAAAACTGAGGGCAACTGGGTGGCTCAGTCAGTTGAGCATCCAACTCTTGATTTTGTGTCCGGTCATGATTTCACAGTTGTGAGGTAGAGCCCTGACCTGGGTTCTATGTTGGGTATTTAAACCTGCTTAAGATTTTCAATCACTATCCCTTTCCTGCCCCTCCCCCACTTGCACATGCATATGTGAGCATGCATGCACTGTCTCTAAAAAAAGAAAGGAAAGAAAGCTGGACTCCAGCCTGAGGGCTACTAAGTTACTAAGCATATTTATATATATAATTAATTTTTCTCAAAAGACACACCAAAAACTGTTGACATTGGTAACTTTTTAGAAGTAGGACTGGAGGTAAGGGAAGGGAGTCTTTTACCTTTCATTGTATACCCTTTACACTGTGGATACACTTCTTAATTATGGGCATGAATTTATTTTATAATTTTAAAATATTTTTAAAATATGACAACCAAAAAGTGTTAAAAGATGTTGAGGCTCTAAACAACACATTCAAAACATTTCTAATTATAAAGTGAAATACATTTCCATCTTGTTTGCATTATATCTTAATCTCTATCACATAGTGAAGATGTTGTGACGATGACCCGAAAGTAACAGCATAAAGTACACAGAACTAACTGTACATCTAAGGTTCTAATTCAAAACAAGCAGATGTCATGAGTCACTCATCATAAAACACCTTCTTTTGGGTGTATTTAAATGAAAAGTCTGCCTGAGTCTATTACAAATTAACTCAGTTACAACAAAAATAAAAAATAAGAGTCCACAGTACATTTGACAAGTAAATGGCTTTTTCATTCTTAAAGTTGCTCAGACCAAAAGCAACTGAGTCATCCCTGACTTATTCTTTCTCTCTCATCCTCTATCTCCAAATCCCATGAGCTCTACCTTCAACTCCATCCAGAAGACAGCTGCATTTAGCCACCCCCACCACCAACATGCTGGTCCGTCATCTCTAACCTGGACCACTACAGTAGCTTTCATTTAACTTCCTGTTTCCACTCTTGTCAGTCTTCCACGGGACAGCCAGAAAGATCTTCCTCATGCACAGATCTGAACAAATCACTCCTCTACCTGCAACTTCTGGTGGCTTCCTATTGTATGGGCTAAAACACTAAGACCTAGCATGGCTGCAAAGCCTGCATGATCCAGACCCCATTTCCTCTCCAATGGCACACCCTGCACTCACTATTGTCCCTCCTCTCCAGTCACACTGGCTTTCTGCCTTCTCCTTGTACACAGCAGTGACCCCACTTTAGGGCTTTTGCCCTCAGTCTAAGTCTCTTCCCCCAAAATCCCCATTCCCTTCCCTCACTTGGTTTGGCTCTTTACACAAAACTTTCCCCACCGTCCTACCTCAAATAGAACCACCTCTTTCTCTTCATGCTACTTTTTTTTTAAAATAAATAGTTTATTGTCAAGTTGGTTTCCATATAACACCCAGTGCTCATCCCCACAAGTGCCCTCCTCCATGCCCATCTCCCCCCTCCCCCCTCACACCCATCAGTCCTCAGTTTGTTCTCAGTATTCAGGAGTCTTTCATGGTTTGCCTCTCTCCCTCTACCCCACTATTTCCCCCCTTCTTCTCCCCCTTGGTCCTCCATTAAGTTCCTCCTAATACTCCTATATGTGCAAACATATGATATTTGTCCTTCTCTGCCTGACTTATTTCGCTCAGCATAACACCCTCAAGGTCCATTCATGTTGCTACACATGGCCAAATTTCATTTTTTCTCATTGCCATGTAGTATTCCATGGTATAGATAAACCACATCTTCTTGATCCATTCATCTGTTGATGGACACTTAGGCTCTTTTCATGTTTTGGCTATTGTTGAGAGTGCTGCAATAAACATTGGGGTACATGTGCTCCAATGCATCAGCACTCCTGTATCCCTTGGATAAATTCCTAGCAGTGCTATTGCTGGGTCATAGGGGAATTCTATTGTTAACTTTTTGAGGAACCTCCACATTGTTTTCCAGAGGGGCTGCACCAGTTTGCATTCCCACCAACAGTGTAGGAGGGTGCCCGTGTCTCCACATCCTCGCCAGCATCTAGAGTTCTCTGATTTGCTCATTTTAGCCCTCTGACTGGCATGAGGTGGTATCTCAGTGTGGTTTTGATTTGTATTTCCCTGATGAGGAGGGATGCTGAGCATCGTTTCATGTGTCTGTTGGCCATCTGGATGTCCTCTTTGGAGAAGTGTCTGTTCATATCTTCTGCCCATTTCTTCACTGGGTTGTTTGTTTTTCGGGCGTGTAGTTTGGTGAGTTCCTTATAGATTCTGGATATTAACCCTTTATCTGATATGTCATTTGCAACTATCTTTTCCCATTCCGTCGGTTGCCTATTAGTTTTATGGGTAGTTTCCTTTATGGTGCAGAAGCTTTCAATCTTGATGAGGTCACAACAGTTTATTTTTGCTCTTGATTCTTTTGCTTTTGGGGATGTGTCAAGTAAGAAATTCCTGCAGTGGAGGTCAAGGAGGTTTGTTTCCTGCTTTCTCCTCTAGGGTTTTGATGGTTTCCTGTCTCACGTTCAGGTCCTTGCTACTTTTTCTTTATAGCAAATTATAATATATACTCATCCATTTGATGTTGTTGTTTAGTTCCTGTCTCACCCAACTACTACCTATGCTCCATGATGTTAAATTTGGGATCTGTTTTGCCATTTTCATTGTTGTATCCCCTAGACCTAGAATATGTCTGGCAAATAAAAGGAAGCTCAATAAATATTCATTGAAGTTTAAAGTACAAATCAAAACACCTAAGATCACTACAAAATGAGACATAAGAATAATAATGCCCAGCAATTTGGGGTAAAGGAGTGAAAAAGCTAGAACATCAATTGATGGTATATAAACTTATTTATCTATAGCATGCTGGGAATCCACATGCATGCCCGAGATTAATTCGTACTTTAGGACAGCACCTATGAACATGCTAGAGGGTTACTCTTGAGGTTTTGTGCTTAAAGAGTAAATACTGTAACAAGTTTCCTTCCTCTTCCCTCTCTCCAACAAACTTAGATGGAAGGTTCTGAAGAAAGCAAGCAAGCACGGTCTCAACCAGAAGGCCCAGAATATTCAATTATTCCACTGAAGAGAAGATCTGGAAAAAGCCGCAGTCTTGGTACCAGGAAATCAGGTCGAAGTCAGGTTCTGTCATGAACTACTACAGGGAGCTTGGGCAAACCATTGTATATTTCCAATCCTGTTTTCTCTATCGTAATTTATATTTATATATTTATACTTCAATGTTTATTTTTGAGGGAAAGAATCTGAAGCAGGCTCCAGGCTGTCAGCACAGAGCCCAACAAGGGGCTCGAACTCGAACCATGAGATCATGACATGAGCTAAAGTCGGACACTTAACCAACTGAGCTACCCAGGCACCCCCATCTTCTCTATTGTAAAGCATGGATGATGATGTCTTCCCTGCTTCTTGACATGGTCATTGTAAGATAAAATAAGGTGATGCATATACAAACAAATCCTAAAAACTGAGTGGACTATACATTATCTATGTGATCATCAACTTGTGCCAATCTCTAGTTCACATTCTCTTTCCCACCACTAGTGAGCTTTGTTTAAATAGGCAACTGACTTTATCCCTCCCCTGCTCAAAAACCTTTATCAATTTCAACTTGAATCTCTGATGGTTCAAGTATCTCCATAAACTGAACCCAAACCATCTTTCCAGTCATATTTCGGCCCCTTCCTGGGGTGTGCCCTACATTCCAGCCACATGGAACTACTCCCCATCCCCTAACTTAATCATGTGTTATTGCACATCTATGTGGGCAATGTGCCTAAGCCCCCACCTGTACTCACTCCTCTTCCTTCCGTTAGAGAAATCCTAGATACTCTCCCACCTGAATTAGACTCTTTCGGGGCACCTGGGTGGCTCAGCCAGTTAAGTGTCTGACTCTTGGTTGTGGCTCAGGTCATGATCTCACAGTCTGTGGGTTCGAGATCTTCGTCAGGCTCTGCACTGGCAGCATGGAGCCTGCTTCAGATCCTCCCTCTCCCTCTGCCCTTCCCCTGCTCACCTGCTCTCCCTCACTCTCAAAATAAATAAATATATAATAATAATAATAGTAATAATAATTAGACCCTTTCTCCCATGGGCTTTCTTTCAGGTGCCCTATTGAATCATTGCTTGTTTGCAAGAGTATTTTCCCCACCAGATTAGCAAGTCTCCATCTGATTCCTTTTCATGTCCTCAGCTTAGAACAGTGTAATGCACACTATAGGTACCCAATGCTTGCTGTCTCTGAATATTTCTCAAATGGCTCTCTCTGGCCTTCCCAGCTCTTTTTTTGACTTATGGCTTGGAGGCAGTATTAGGAAAGGGCTTTTCTTACTTTTCTACTCCTGAGGATATATGCTGGGAGATGCAACTGGCTGGCCACTCCTAGCGAGTTCCAGAAACAGGCAGGAACTAAGAAGAGGGACAGAATGAAGCTACGGACCTCTCTCCAGGCCTCATAAGTTATAACTCTAAAGGGTGCTTCATTTTATACTGCTATGAATTCTCAAATGAGATACACCTTAATACAAATGGAAATGATTTTCAACTAATTCATTTTCAGGATTATACAAGTTTCTGTTCATTTTCATGATGGTGGAAACTCCTGAACTGACTATAATTCAAAGCAATTATTGTTCTTTAGCTGCCAAAGTGCCCTGTTATTCTTTTCATAACTATCCTGGATTATCTGAGCCCTGTTCAATGCAAAGTCTATTTTTTTCCTACCCTGGTACTTTTTCATTTGCTAAATTTATAGCATTCAAATGAAAGGAAGCCCCACTTTTGCCCCTATTGCGAACATGATATATGGGTTTTAATTGCCCTTGTAATTATACCCTTGTCCAGATCTGCACAGGTACAGTGTAGAAATTAAACATTATAGCAAAGCCTGAGAAGGCCTCACTGCGGTAGGAAGACTACGGCTTCGTAATATTTTCTGCCACCGGGAGAAGGAAAAAGAACAATGAAAGGTGGTCTGGGAATTTATAAGCTAGCCAGCAATCTCCACTGAGGAAGCATTTTCTGTCTATGACCGCCTCTAAAATTGTGTGAGCTGTAAGGTTGGAGATCCCCTGGTGGTTTGATATTCAGCTAAGGCTGACTGAAAATGGCAGAACTTGGACTGCTTGGCTGTGAATTAAGAAATAAGCACAGCAACAAAGGGAAAACATGCTATGACATTTTCTAAATATTTACCAAGGGGAGTTGACAATTCAGTGACAGGAGCCAGATCTGACAGTGAATTTTGCCTCCTACATCTTCCCTCGATCACATCTCCATCTCCAAAACCAGGTGACCTTCACCTCTTGGGGTTGGCAGAAAAAAGAAGCATCTTTGTCATAATCTAGCAAATGCTACAAGATGATCTGGGCACACAGACCACTGCATTCTTCCTCCCCAGATTTCTTATCTAGGGCAAAGGAGTAATCAAAGATCTATAAAATCAACTGAGTCAATATAAACTACTTCTAAGATGAAATACTTCTTTCCACAGCAATTTCTGCCTAGTGAAATCTGTACAGTTTCAGAACCCAATATCCATGACCATCCCTGCCAGTCCTCATTATAAAATCAAATTTCTCATCAGCCCACACAACAATTATTTTCATTCTTGATCTTCCAAAGTCAATTGATAAATGTTAATCTGCAGGTCTGAGGTTATAAAAAAACATTATGGATAATAAAGAAATGTACTTTGTATCACCTTAAACCTCCTGTTGGTCAGGATTCCTACATTTTCAGGTCTTGGATAGAGTATAATTTTGCATTTGATTTCACAATCTGAAGTAACACAGTTCAAGAGCAACTCGGTGATTTGGTTTAGATTAAAACAGGTATCTGACAGTACCAATAACCCCCCAAAGTCTTTTCTTTCCCCACTGCACTGGAAATGCTACATAATTATTTATCTTAAGATCTGTACTAATTCGGGGAGCCTGGGTGGCTCAGTCAGTTAAGCATTCAACTTTGGCTCAGGTCATGATTTCACGGTTCGTGAGTTCTAGACCCTTGTTGGGCTCTGTGCTGACAGCTCAGAGTCTGGAGCTGCTTAGGATTCTGTGTCTCCCTCTCTCTCTGCCCCTTCCCTGCTTGCACTCTGTCTGTCTCTCTCTCTCTCTCTAAAATAAACATTAAAAATTAAAAAAGATTTGTACTAATTCAAGATAGTAACATACATACATATTGTATGAAAATGCATACATCTGTATACCTAATAAGTAATGGTGAGATTATGGAACAGTTTAGAGTTTAATGCTTACTAAGGTCTTCTCACCTGCTTACCTCCAATACTTTTTTTTTTTTTTTAAAGATTTTACTAAGATGTAAGTAACTGGATATTAAAAATAGATGCTCTCACAATCTGCCTCAAAGGAAAGAATACTTCAGTGGTTTGGTTAGGCAGAACTTCAGGAAATAAACCTAGTATCGGTCTTGATGGGGGCGGGGGGCGGGGAGTAAATGGCCAAGAGTAAGTGACATGGAAGACATGCATCACAGCTGTACAGTGATGACCAGGTAAACTGCAGTTAGGTCTCCCCTTTAGGCAAGCAGCCACACAAACAGAAGGCTGGACTCTGTGACCTCTAAGGTCCCTTCCCACTCCAATAGCATTTGCCTCGTGAATTTTTTATAGTCATCCTTTGTTCTATCACACTGTCCCCATGCATCATCAAGCCCTCCTGGCCACTTCCTCGACTGAAAGGAAAATCTGTTTTCAAAAAAATCTATGCTTTGACTACTGCCAAAACTACAGTTCTGTCCTTGAAACAATGACCTGAACATAATGGGCCAGGCTAAACACCTCTGAGTAAATAAGCACTCAATACCATCTTCAGGCAACATTATTTCACTGATAGATGCAGAATTATAACCCAAGGTCTAGAGAGTGAAAGACTGTGAGGCTAACAGACCATCCTATAATCAAATCTTTCCAACTTGTACTTCTCCATCCCCTGCTGAATGTCTAACCTTAAAAAGAGAGTAGGACCCCAACAACAGAGTTTGAATCCTGGCCTCACCTCTCATCAGCTGTATGGTGGGAGACAAATTATTTAATCTCCTCGAGCCTGTTTGCTGACTTGTAAGATGCTGAGGATATAAACTACCTCACAGAGTTACTCTGATAATAGGATAAAAACAAAAAACACCTCTGAGCATTCATTTGTTCATTCTCTTCTTCATTCAACAAAGATGAACTGAGTGTCCACTACCAGCCATGCACCAGTGCATAAAACATGGGGGGAAAAAGCAATTATTACTCGTATATACCCAGTTTGTTTTCATAACTGTGGCAGAACCGTCAGATTTTGACTTTAGTTCAAAACTTTCATGACTAAAATAGTCATTTTTAGTTTGTTAAATATGATTCTTCATGGGAGTGCACCTACTGCCATACCTCTACGTACTGGAAAGCTAATCATCTAGTAGGTGTTCGGCTAGAGGGCACCCTCAGAACACTTGGAAGCAGCCACAACCAGAGCAGGGGTGGCATCCTGGCATCCCAGCTCTCAGCTGGGCAAGCCAGCCAGGACAATTTGATACGCCTGTGCTACAAGACCCGTCCTGGATGCCTGGGAGATTTCAGGTGCTTTCAATTCCACTAGTGGACTCTCAGTCTTCCGAGAATTTAGGATTAACAGGTCTGGCTCATCCCCAATCTTTGTGACTGGGCCACTGATACAGCTAAGTGCAAGAGGTAAGGGGGCATAAAGACCATGTTTTCATAATGTAGGGTTTATGTTTTTCAGCTGTTTTTTACTCTACAGTTTGATAAAATTCTGTATAAATGATCCTCCTCTGAGGAGTCCAGTGGTCTCAAGGCTGGTAGGTTCTTCTTCAGCATATGCCCAACATTCCTTTTCCTAATTAGCCCTAAGCCTCCAGGCAAGTACAAGCGTACTGTGTTGGGTGCTGGGCATTCACTACACTAAACATTCTGTGCTTACAAAAAAAAAAAGCATCTTTCAAGATATCCTGGAACCCAGGGCTCCGGGCTCCTAGCAAAAGAGTAGAAGTCTGACCCTGGAATAGGAAATAATCTGCCCTAGGTCACAGGGTGGTAAAAGAGGGAATTCTAGAATCAAATTCAGAACCATCTGTGAACCTAAGGATAGGTTAGAGGACAATATAGAGGTGCCAAATACTTTTGATTCGCAGACTCCTCTCATTCAGGAGCCACCTGAATCATTTTCCCCAGAAACTGAAGTATAGATCAGGACTACCTCCAGGCTATGAATTTTGGATTGTTATCTCCTATCTGGAGGTGACAGCCTAGGCTCTCCACAAATAGGAGTTATGGTTACACAAATACTGTCACCATCTCTCCACCACCACCTCCCAATCTGATGCACCTAAAAAAAAATTTTAAGTGGATTTTCATTTTCCTTCATCCAGTTTAGCACATTACTATCAACTCCTGCCGCCTCTAATTGCTCGGTGAAAACAGTGGTTTGGATATTAATAGGCTGTAAATCAAGGCACTACCTGGAGCTCGTTGTCACGGAAACAGTATTTAAGCCCACAGCGACTTCCCCACTCTTGGGAAGTCTGGGCAAGTTGGTGGGAGTTGGGGATGGTTTTAAAGCTCCTGTTATTTCTCCCACTTTCTGCTGTATTTCTCAGGGCCAAGTTGTTGGAGAAAGAGGAACTGGTGAGGCGGGTGAGAGTAAAGTGGACCGTAGCAGCTTGGAGAACTCCTTGGGAGAGGAGGGCAGGAGGTCCTTGGAGTATGCATCGGGCATTCTGCTTTCTCTTTGGGTCTGCACCCAGCCACTCCCTGCCGTTCCAGCGGCCGGCGGCTGCCTCCCCCCGCCCCATCCGCTGACCTGCCCTGTCCTTCCCGCCTGGGCGCTGGGCTGCCTGGGGAGCGCGCGGACAAGTTCCCTAGAAGAGAATCTGAGCGGCCCGGGGCTCAGAGGCGGGGAGGGCAGCGCGGAGGTCCGACACGCTCGTGGCAGAATCCCTTTTGCCTCATGCCGGGGTCCGGGAGGAGACTGCCCGGGACTTGAACACGCACCGGCCCCCCACAACCCCCGCCCTCCCAGCGCCCCAGGGCGACGCTCCAGGATCCGGCTCTCCGAAGCAAAGCGCCCGGCTCGCCAAGTGTCTCCGAAGCCCACGCGGATTCCCGCGCCCCAGGGTGTTCGCTGCCGCAGCCGCCAGGGCCTCCCGGGCCCCACGCCCCGTACCCGGGACTGAGCCCCTAGCCGGTCCCCTGGGCCCCGCGCGTCACGCGACCCCTGGGCCCAGTGCCTCCTCAGCTCGTGCCGCGCGCCCCAGCCTTGCGCATCCGCACCCGCACCCAGCCCCCGCCGGCCGCTGGGCCCTCCCGGGACTCACCTGCGCTGGGGCTGTAGCAGCGGCCACCCCGAGCCCAGGGGCGGCGGCGGCGGCGGCGCTGGGGGAAGTGGGCAGCACGGGGCTCCTAGCACAGCGGCCGCCGGGCGCCTGGTGCTGCCGAGCCGCGGACCCGCCCAGAGATATAAATAACATTATCTGAGGAGGGACATTCCTGCCGGGGGACATCGCTGCTGCCGGGACCAGATAGTCCCGCGGCGGGGGCGGGGAGGCGGGGCCGCAGCCTCCCGCAGCGCCAGGCCCAGCCCCCGCCTTCCCCACCCACTCCCGCACCTGCCAATCAGCCTCCGCGCCCAGGGGCACCTGCCAGGCCTCCGCCCGGCTCCCGCGGCCGGCCTCCGCCTCCTGGCTGGCCGCCTGGGCCCGGGACGCCAGAAGCTTCAGCCGCCCGCAGCGCCCCCATCGTCGTTCACCTCCGCTAACCGCGCGCTACCCCGAGCTCCCTGCGGCGGGAAAAGGGGTTGATTTCTGCAGCTCGGGCCTAATTCATGAGCCCGGAGCAGTAAGCCTGGCCACGAAAATGACCCCTCCAGCCTTTCCCGCCCTGCGTCCACACTGTGTACTCTCAGGTTTCTAAAATATATTAAAACACACGCTTAGACCGTAGGGTGGGCGAGGCAGGAGCCCGGGCCGTGCGCCCCAGTTGCGGCGGGTTTGGAAGAGATTGTTCCCCCGGGGCTGATGTTAGCACTCTCCGGGGGGGACTTCACTTGGCAGGCTGTGCGAACTGATTCTGGGAAGGTAGGGGTGGGCCCTGGTCCGGAGGACCCCGCCCCCAGTCTTACTGTCTCTGTTTCTGTCTGCCAAACCTGGTGTGGTTGGGGCGGACCCGGCAATGCTGGCGGGGTGCAGCCGGCAGTCCCACATTGCAAGGACTGAAATCAACAGGCAAACTGCCACACCAGCCCACCGGCACTTCCTGTCTGGCCCCGCTTTCCAGGCGAGCAGGGGCTTCCTCACTGCAAGCCTGGATGGGGTGGGATGCAGTAGGCCAGAGAAAACACTAGAATCAATGGTGCCAAAGAGGAAAAACAAGGCATCTCCGAGTCACCTCGAGAGAGATTCACAGAAGAAAATGGGCAGTTTGCAAGGCTGTCCATTTTCCTAACTTTCTTAAGATACAAGGTTATTGTTCAATAACACTAAGTGTACGGCTCACTGTAGCTTTCATCTTTCTCCATCTGCGGTTTTCCAGACCAGTTTCTTACTCAGGTAACCGGTAACAGGCCAGGTACTCTCAGGTATTATGGATGGCAGTGGAGATTAAAAACACAAACATGTAGAAAAGAGTTGTAACTTAGATACTGCCTGCTTTTCTTAACAACGGAACAATCTTACTCCTGAGTTATTTGCTTAAGAGTGTAATTATGCTGTTTTCCAGGATTTGCCAGGAAAAGGGTGTTTAATTGCCAGATGTGCATGCTTAGTTTATATATTGAACAGATGCAAAGAGATTTCACTTCCTGCTGTAGCCACACTTCAGAATGGGCATTTAGATACTGAGATGCTAAGTGGGGCAAACGCCACAATATTACAAAGCCACAGAATTCTCCACCCTTACTCCCACCCCGCCCCCACCATGTTTGGGCCCTTGTTAACCTCAATTTCTCCAGAGACACTAGTAATATAGGAGAGATGATAGAATATTCGTGATCATCTGTTAGGTTACTAACAGATTGTAACAGATTACATCTGTTAGATACTCCCCCTCTTCCGGTAACACTTAAGAATCCATTTGTTTATTACTGAGTTAGAAACAGATCTTTTTCATTTAAAACATTATTTAAGAACCAAATTCTGATAAGGGAAACTCAAGAAAAACAGGCCAGCTTCAAAAGCTGAGAGTATGATATATTTCAAGTAGAAATCCTTGATCTATTTTTGAAAGAAAAAAATGGTGAGAAATCATTTATGTTGTTTTAGAAGCCTTGTGTGAATAAACTTATTAAATAAATCCATGATTCCCGAGGATTGCAACTATATAATTGTATCCTACATGAAACAGATAATTCCTTAGCTATAGGTCTATGGCACCGAACTGAAAAGCTGAACACATACTTCTTTGTAGCCTTAGAATTTATAATTTTCAGCCATAAGGAAAATTAATATGATAAGAGTACCAAATCAGTGGACAGATTACCATAGGATTTTACAAACCAGCTCAGCTGCTTTAGTTATCTCCACTTTAGCTGAAAGCTAAATAATTCAATACAACCTCATTTGCTACAGAGCCTGTTATTCTGACAGCATCCCCAAATGCTTTACGACTAATAGAGTTATAGTGAAATGATAAATCAGAACTGAGGGAGAGAGGAAGTTTAGAAGTACAGAGGGAAAGGGCATTGTCAAAGAAGGAGGGGAAAAAACAGTAAATCCTGGGAAATGGGAATGAGAAACTGGGGAGAAGAAGAAAAAGCTGAATATAAGGGTTCATAATCAAGGTCATTGTTGTGGGCAACAGGGATTAATTCTGCAGGGATTTTCTGAGAAGAGTATGTAATGCCTCCTGGAATTATCTATCTAAAGGGCAGGAGATTGGCCCTCATTCTCTTTGGTCAAGGGGCTGCACCCTTTTTACCCCCATCCATGTTGACACTTCCCAATTCCAAGCTGCCCAGCAAGCTCACAATAGGCAATCTGCAAGTAACTGGGCCAGAAGGGAAGGTGTGCTTTTGCAAGTCTTGGGCCAGAGGGAAAGTCAGCCTGTAAACCAGAAAGTAAGAGGAAGCATTCACAGAATGGCCTATCCAGCTCCAGCTAATATCAATAGGTGAGGTCAAAAGGATGTAAATTGGGACATTAGAGGCATCTGACACAGAGGGAACTTATGCTTTCTATCTCTGTATTATCGGAATTTTTTACATTGAGCTTGTATTATTTGATAATCAGTAGAGATAATAAAGAAAATAATAGGTAGAGAGAGTAGATCAAGATGGATTGAGCACATGCATTTACCTTTTATTCCATCCCAAATCTCATAAAAAGCTACCACTTAGAATAAGAATCTAACAGCACAGGGAAATAAGACAAATTTTAGGAAATCCTGAAATATAGATAAAAGAGACAGGATCTGATCTAAAGAGAAATAAAATGAGAGAAAGTCAAAACAGGTTCAGGAAAAGGAATAGCTTAGAGAAGTTCCAAGCAAGAGTCAAAGGATACAAGAGAAGGAGGGGACCCTAGGACAGAATAATTCATTGAAGAGCCTCCTCTCCCTGCTGGCATAAATATCAGATGTTTGTGGGATAAATAAGTGAGTGGGGATCCTAGAACCAGAGGGACAGAGCCCAGGTATCTACTGATGCCCAGAAAGGACAGGAAACCTTTACTCTCTCCGGGTAGCAATGTTGTTCCTTTCCTTCACGGCCCCTGAAGAGAGACTGTGGTAAAACAGAATGGGCAGGCAAATGAATTCTCAGATAAAAGATCATCAGACAACCAAAATCACCAAAGATTTTTTCTGGATAGAGGAAACAATACCATGAAAGAGAAGTACTAGACTTAACTAACAGAAGTAATATCAGAGGAAACTAAATTAATATAGGACATAGAGATAAATTTTAAATGAATTTAAATTTTATTCAGCAAGATTTGAAAGGATATTGCATCCATGACAAATAAGCAATAAGAAGTTTAAAAAGTAGTTTCTTATATTGAAAATTTATTAGCTGATGAGCAGAAGTGACCAAGTTGAAAGGCAGATTAGCAGGGATTCTACTAAACTGGTTGGAACTAGTAGGGATTTCTACAGAAATTCTCCCCAAACACACAGCCAAAAACAAGGAGATGGAAAATTTGAAAGAATGGTTGAAAGCCATGGAGGCAAGATCCTTAAAATCCAATATAAGTCTAGAAGAAGTTATTAAAGGAAAGAGAAGAGAGAGTAAAGGAGATAATTATAATGACAAAGTAGAATAAAATTTCTCAGAATTGAAGAAAATACAAATTTTTGTATTATAAAATCCTAAATTTAGAGGAGGATGAAGAACTTTATTTTATTTTATTTTCTTATTCTTTTTTTAAAATGTTTTTTATTTATTTCTAGGAAAGAGAGAGAGAGAGAGAGAGAGAGAGAGCGTGAGCAGGGGAGGGTCAGAGAGAGAGGGAGTCACAGACTGAAACAGTCTCCAGGCTCTGAGCTGGCAGTCAGCACAGAGCCCGACGTGAGGCTCGAACCGACGAACCGCGAGATCATGACCGAAGCGAAAGTCGGACACTTAACCCACTAAGCCACCCAGGCGTCCCGAGGATGAAGAATTTTAAATATAGTTTACAGTTTTATTTACAGTTTAAAGTTTATGATTTTATTTATAAAATCTAATAACTAGAATAAAATTAAATAAACTACAAACTGTAACAAACTAGACTAACTTGCTCTGCCTTGAATTAGTCTTAAAGCTAGTTTTTACTGAGTCACAGAACCAAAGTTATCTGTTTGAAATTTAAAGCTACTTTGACTTAGAAATGAACATATATAGCAGAAAGTTACTTACAAAAGGAAATGCCAAACCAAATAAGCCTGAACCTACTTGATGTTCCACTCATTCAAATCCCTGATAGCAATGGAGGAATCAGGAGCTCACAGTAATGTGCAGAAAACTTCAAAATAGTGCCTACAGCCGAAAAAAACATTAGTTCCCTTCCTTACCCCTTCACCAAGAGATGTATTTCATGAAACTAAGCTAAAATTTCCATTCCATTTCTGGAAACATCTAGGGGAACCATGGCTTCCACAACTCCCAAAGACAAAACAGAGGCAGGGCCAGTTGGGAAAGCATTTACAAGATAGAGGATGAAGGAACAAACTTCCCTGTGAGATGCCTCAAACAAAATGGACACTGTAAACAATCTGAAAGCCTGCAGCAAGTGTGCAAATACCAATATGACCATCCTCTGAAGGAGCAGGTGCCACCAATTTCAAATTTTCCTCCACCAATAATAGAAAGGAGCAGAAGAACAAGGCTTACCTACTATCTTTCAGTAGTCCATGGAAGCACTAACCAGGCTTTGGAATAAATGAGCATCTTTCCTTCTATAGCTGTTTCTGAGCTCTTCCTTCCTTTTCAGGATCAGATTGTCTGTTACGTAAGGGATGCCAGATTGTGCAGATGTAATAGCAGGCTTATATTGGGGTGTGCTGATGAACTAATGCTGGGAGGTGCTTAATATTCTTCCACAGTCGCATTGTTCAGGATGTATGAGTTTGTTAGGGCTTCCATAACGATCACCACACACTGAGTGGCTTAAAACAGAAATTTATTTTCCCACAATTCTGGAGGCTAGAAGTCTGGGATAAAGGTGTTAAGAGGATTGTTTCTTCTAAAGCTCCTCTCATTGGCTGATAGATGGTTATCTTCTCCTTGTCTTTGCATGGTCTTTTCTCTGTGCCTGTGTCCCAATCTCTTCTTATAAGAACATTCTTGTATTGGATTAGGTCTGCTCATATGACCTCAGTTTACCTTCATTACCTCTTTAAAGGCCCCATCTCCAAATATGGCCACTTTCTGAGGTACTGGGGGTCAAGATATCAACATATGAATTTGGGGGGCATGCCATTCAGCCCCATCTTTTCTCACATAAGCTGCTTCTGTAAGCCTCCTAACTGCTCTCCCATCCTCCAGTATCATTCTCCTTCAAGTCTTCTTCCACATAGTAGCCAAAGTGCACATTGTAAAAAAGGAAATCTGATCATGTCACTCCAATACTTTAAATCATCCAGTGGCTCCCTATTGCTTTCAGGTTATAGTTTTCAGTTTCACAGCACCTAACATAGTGCCTGACTACAAGATATACTTCATAAAGGCCTGATGAGTAAACAAGTGAATTAATGAGCAAACAAATCATGGAAACTAAAAGAGAGCTGCAATTGTGGAAATCAATCAGAGAAGTAGATAATTCAAAATCATTTCTATTTGGCTTAAAAATACATATTTGTGGATTTTTTTTTCAGGAGAACCACTTTCCTTTTGATGTTTGAATGAGGTTTTCAAAATGAATTCACTCAAAAATAACTGGCAGTATTTGTGCCTGAACTTTTCAGCTCCTCAGCCACCTTGGTACATTCATACTTAACTTACTGACTATGGGTGACAAATGGAGTCTTAAATTAAGTAGGTTTCATGTTTACACCTACCACCAAGTTCACCTAAGGGAGAAGTGGCCTGCTGTCTTCCAATGTCTCATTCATAATGAGGCACAGCAAACCCAATGGTGATGGTTCAGCACGGAATTTTGACTTTGTTAGCTCTACCCTCTCAGTGCCATTTTCAGACCTCATCCTTGGATCAAGGCCACCCTCCCATATGCCAAAGCCTTGAGCTCATAGGATTAAGAACATATGAAGGTGCATCAAAAAGCATTACGAGCAGGGAGTTGATGTTATTTTGACATTAACAGTCTATCTTGAGTACTCCACAAAGTATATAATCTGTACGTGGATAATTGAGTACCTAAACCTGAAATTTTGTTCTATTCCTTTATAGATATTTATCAAGCCAGGAACTCAACTCAAGAAGAGAAAATACAATTTAAAAATGGAGTTTGCTGGGGTGCCTGGGTGTCTCAGGTCTGATTCTTGATTTTGGCTCAGGTCATGATCTAGCAGTTTATGAGATCAAACCTCATCTCAGGTTCTGTGCTAACAATGTGGAGCCTGCTTGGGTCTCTCTCTCTCTCTCTCTCTCTCTCTCTTTCCCTCCCTCCTTCCCTCTCTCTCTCTTCGGTCCTCTCCTGCTTGCTGATGTGCATGCACATGCTCTCTCTCTCTCTCTTTCTCAAAATATATAAACTTAAAAAAAGAAAAAATAAATAAAAAATTTCAGTTTGTTAATAAAGAATGATAGCAAGAGTTATAGTTCAACCAATTAAACAATCTTTTGTTTATGTGAAAATTATTACCAGCATAAATGGTCTTAATTGCTTTTATTTGTTAGTGAGCAGTTTCCAAATTCAAAATATTTTTTTCATAATATTAACCAAGACCTTTGGGAAATTTTCAATAAAGTTTGGAAAGACATTGAAATAAAAGACTTCATTACCTCTGCAAATTCATCTCATTTTCCATTCTGTGGGATATTTCTGCAGCTGCTTAACTTCTGTTTGGATATTTCTTCAATGCTATAAAGTCTTCAAGAAACTGTGATTCAACTCAAACATGATTTATTTTGTGGAATAACTACTTCTTATCAAAAACATCATTTTTCCTCATTTTCCTTTGTGTAAGGCAAATTCTATTTTTAAAGGATTACTTATCATTTTCTTTTTACCAAATGCCATATAATCATTTTTATTCAATTTCATGAAGTAAATTGCTATCATTATCCTTATTGCTAGATAAAG
The DNA here is from genome assembly GCA_017311185.1 of Proteles cristata cristata. NCBI lineage: Eukaryota > Metazoa > Chordata > Mammalia > Carnivora > Hyaenidae > Proteles > Proteles cristata. The sequence continues at coordinate 448,442 of JAESUZ010000388.1, read as the reverse complement.
AAACCAAGAAGCTCAGAGTTCAAGTAATTTTCCAAAAAATCACATAGAACTCCAAATCCTTTGCTTATTAAAGAGTTATTTATCCAGGAAGCACTATCTCATGGTTTTTGAATTAACACATTCCCGTGATATTTAATGTAGATTATCCACAGAATAGACTGATATTTTAAGTCAATAACTAAGTCAAGAATTTATCCCCCAATAACGCTGAGCATGTGCAAACAACCACTCAGGTTGCTTATTCTATTCTACCATCATCTTACTCATAAAAATATGCTTAATGAAGCATATACTCTGGACCTTCCATAGCAGAAACTGGAAGAAGTGAAAGCTATAGGCCCTCTTTTGGAAGGGTTCCAAAGCTGTGCATGAACATCAATATCCCATATCTGATCCCAATCCCTGCGAAAACTTTCTCAACTTCCATTCCTCACCTCTACCAAATACTGCCAGAAATTGATAAGTAGGAGCTTTCCTCATATGATTTCAGGTATGTGAAATGATATTGAATGTCCTCATTCCAAAGATTATATAGGAATCTGCAAACTTATTTCACAACTAACAACAAATGCAAATGACCTTGGGAAGAGTTAGCTTTTAAGGTATAGCATTAGGCTACTAGAGTAAGAAAAAGCCAATGCCTTTTAATAGCCTATCAATTTTTTGAAAAGAAGTTAGCAGGATGAACTGGAAAAATCATTAGGTGTAGTCAAAAGACCTGAATTCTACTCCCCCTTATCTTCTATATACCTCAATTTTTCTTCTTTAAAACAATGGCATTGAAGTCACTAGTCTCTAAGGACTCTCTCTATACATTTTACACTTTAGTAAAAAACATCCTGGATGTTCACTATAATAATAATGTTCATTAAAATTGGAAATGAATGTCCATCAAAATCGAATTGGTTAAATCAGGTATGGTATACACACACACACACACATACACACACACACATTCTAAGTAGTCAGTTAAGTGATGACGTGGTTTTATATTTACAGGGAAAGATGCCATAAAATACTGCTGACCTTTTTATAAAGTAGGCACCAGCTCATCTCTATTTGACTAAGAAACAAGGTATTTTATATCAGAAAGGATACTCCTAAAAATGTTACTTCTAGACGGTAGTATTAAGAGCAATTCTTGGAGTGCCTGGGTGGCTCAGTCAGCTAAGCATCTGACTTCGGCTCAGGTCGTGATCTCACAGTTTGTGGGTTTAAGCCCTGCATTGGGCTCTCTGCTGTCAGTTCAGAGCCCACTTCGGATCCTCTGTACCCCTCTCTCTCTGTGCTGCTCTCTCTCTCTGCCACTCCCTCACCCTCTTGCTCTCTCAAAATTAAATAAATAAGCATTTAAAAAATTCCAGATGCTTATCAAGTGCTTTAAAAAAAAAAGCAATTCTTGGGGCGCCTGGGTGGCTTAGTCGGTTAAGCGTCCGACTTTCGCTTAGGTCATGATCTCGCGGTTCGTGGGTTCGAGCCCCGCGTCGGGCTCTGTGCTGACTGCCAGCTCAGAGCCTGGAGCCTGTTCCAGTCTGTGACTCCCTCTCTCTCTGACCCTTCCCTGCTCACACTGTCTCTCTCTCTCTCCTAGAAATAAATAAAACATAAAAAAAAAATTAAAAAAAAAAGCAACTCTTACTTTCTTCTCTATTTTTCTATAATGTTTGGATATTTTAGAAGCAGGGAATATTTTCACAATAAACAACAAAGTTATTTTCAATTTGGGAAAAATACAGTAAAATGTAAATAGCAAATATACTCTTTCCTGTGAGCAAGTTTTGATAAAGTAGAGGGCCAATGAAGAACAAAATAGCAGTGACCTAAAGGAAAACAATGCCTAAATATTTTCATCAACACTCAGATAATGAAATAAATATGTGCCATGAAAGTAAAGACCTATTCCTGTTACACAAATTGAGCCCAGCTGATCTGTTTTTCTCAGTCATCTCAGTTATCACCAGTGTTGGGAGGTGGATTTGCCTGAGCTGTGCTCACCCACTCACCAATTTATCCCATGTGCAATGAGATTTGTCAAGTCATCAGACTGGCCATTGGATTCAATTCGAAGCTAACTATCTTATGACAGGATTAATCTCATAACTTTGTGTTCTTTACTACCGTGCTTTAATTATTTGAGTTTCCTAATGTTGCCTAATCAAACTTGATAATTATCAATTTCACTCACATTTGAAAAAAAAAATGCAGAAGTATTTGCAGATGGATTAAATCAAACTAAATAGGGAATCAGGGGCACCTGGCTGGCTTCGTTGGTAGAACATGTGACTCTTGATCTTAGGGTCGTGCGTTCAAGCCCCACCTTGGGCATGAAACCTACTTTAAAAAAATTGTAAAGGGGTGCCTGGGTGGCTTAGCTGGTTAAGTATCCGACTTCAGCTCAGGTCATGATCTCATAGTCTGTGAGTTTGAGCCCTGCGTTGGACTCTGTGCTAACAGCTCAGAGCCTGGAGCCTGCTTCAGATTCTGTGTCTCCCTCTCTCTCTCTGCCCCTCCCCTACTCATGCTCTGTCTCTCAAGGGTGAATAAATATTTAAAAATTTTAAAAATAAAAAGAAACTACTAAAGAGGGAATCATGCATAATTCAGCAAAGAAGGAAGAAATAAAGTTTCTAAATACAGAACAGCAAATGACAGTTTTGACCCAAGTTGAAAATTGGTAAGAAAACAAAAAGCTCCAAGAGATCACAAATTAAATATAGGCCAGCACTGTAGTTGTTGTCATTCAAAAAGTGTGGGGCATGGCTGCAACAGCCAGCAGAGATCTTAGTGTGGGATGAGAGATCTGTGAGTGCGAGCAAGCTAAGCCTCAGATGTGCTCTACCTGAGGGAGTCTTCTGCAGCCAAGTGAAATTACTGGTTCTGTATTCTTTGCTTGTCACCAATTGTATCATGGCTTATATGTTAAAGTTAAATGCCTTAGTTCTCAACTGGGGAGGTGGGGGTCAACGGCTATATGGGTTAACTATTCAGGAGCTAGGCGTCTGTGAGAGGAGCTGTGATCACACGAAAGAGTATTTCTAAGGTTCTCTCCCACAGCAGCTCAAGAAATCAACTTTGCCTGCTGGGGGTGCTGGAAATGTTGAAGAGCCAAATTGTAAATGAAATCACTTTAAGTCAAGGACAGCCTATACATCATTAGGGTTAGTATTATTTATGAATTTATTTATCACATTCTGCTTCTTGAAAGGATTTGGAGGAAGTTCTTGCATTTTATTTACCAGACCAGCTTCATGCATTAGTTTTCTCTTCCCACCAAGATTGTATAATGCCTGGTACTTAACAGCATGTCTTCAGTTTCTTTTCTATTGTTCATGGTGCCTGGTGTAATGTTGAACAATGACAGGCATGCACAAAAATATTACTGAAAACTTTGGTAATGAACAGAAGTACATAGTTACTACTGGTTAGTTTAATTAGTAAAGCCACATTACAGATTCTAGCTCTTCTGGATCCCACAAGAGACATGGTGATCATAGGGTGACCATATGTCCTAGTTTACCTCAGGCTATCCTGATTTACACCTGTCATCCTGGCAGAATCATTAATTCCCTTGGCAGTCTCAAAAGCGTGGAAATTACACAATGATCCTATTGATGAGGCATCACTAAGGGGCCTCCTAATAAATGCCAATATACAAAAAGTAATTTGGCTTTAGCGGTAAATGAAAGCTTTGTGGCAGAAGACGACCACAAAGTACAAAGTGAAGATTACATTATTAACTACTTGCTATTTCCTAAGACAGTTTATATAAGTTTAAGTCAACTCTGCCCTCTACTGTCTTATGACAGTATTATGACATGTTTCAGCTTCATTGATTGAAACTGATTGTGTCGGCCCTGTTGATTATTTTAGAGGGCTGGTCCTCAACCTTGAACTTCTATGTTAGCTTTTAGAACTCCCTACTACCTATGCTGTACCCCTGATCAACTAAATCAGACTCTCTGAGGATGATACCCAAGTGTCAATTTTTTTAAAAGGTCCCCAGGTGCTACCAATGTATAACAAAGGTTGAAAACCACTGCTTAGAATGTCAGATCAATAGTCTGTTTTGGTTCACTTGGCTTTTTATACCATGGCCCAGATTATACTATACTCTAATCATATCTGGAGAAGCTTTGGAAATTAGAAGAAAAAGAAGAGTGCATCAGGACAAATCTACATCACTACAGAGAAAATGGCATTTTTTAAAAAAGCCACTCTAGGGGATAGTCTCTTCCTTGGGTATAAAAAAATATTTTTACTTATAGTGATGACATGGACAGTACTTACTCAGAAATTAGTCTGTTAGGCCAACAGCTTTAATGCCACGGCTCAGTCCTAATTTTCTGTTGATGGAATTATGTGCTGAAGAAGCTCTAAGAGAGCCAAGAAAGTTGGACCAGAAGATAGGGGCAAATGAGGTAGAGCCCATTGCATTAAAAGACTGCTTCCTTTTTTGTGAATGTTCAGAGACTTGTTAATGGAGTTTATCATATGGAAAAGCACTGATGTGAAAGCCCAGGAAATTTGCTGGAATAGAAGCTGCACTAATTAGACCATTAACTAAATTAAGTCACTGGGGGTGAGGGGGAAAAGCAAATCCCAAAGGGAACAACAGAGAAAGGAAAAAAGATACAGAAAAATCATTAATAATCAGCAAGAGACAGAATTTGCAGAAAATTAACTAAGTAGAAGGTTTTAATAATAATTGAAAAATTTACTTTCCATTCTCCTTTTCTAAAGTTTACTAGGAAAAGATAATGGATCTCATGTCTGAGACTGCTCCTGTTAAAAGAGGTTTTATTCCTCTTAAGACAAATTTGAGGTGCCTGCGTGGCTCAGTTGGTTGGGTGTCCAACTCTTGATTTTGGCTCAGGTCATGATCCCAGAGTCACGGGATCAAGTCCCATGTTGGGCTCCATGATAATCATGGAGCCTACTTAGGATATTCTCTCTCCCTCTCTCTCTCTGTCTCCCTCTCCACCTCTGCCTCTTTCCCCAGCTCCCACATGTGCATGCTCTCTCTTGAAACAAAACAAAGTAAAACAAAACAAAACCTTTAAACCAAACTATGGGATCAGCCAGAGTGCTGGCATGAGAAACAAGGGGTCACTTGGGAATTTTGATAGTGAACATCAGGATAAAAATCCCCTGTGGAAAACAGTGGAGGGCTTCTAATACTAAAAGGAGGGGAGAGGAAGGTGCATGTGACAGATGGTGATGTCCTTATACACCATATCTGGGATTGCATTATCCAGTTCTTCAACCCAGCCAAAGGCAATACTCTCAGTTTAAGTAGGGACAAAGCGGAGGTGTGGAAGCCCCATCAGGAATTATTCTAAATGATTCTATCTGTGCTGGTTTTGTTGTCTGTGGAACATCTACTGATACTTTTAAAAATTCCTTTCCAAGAAAGGAATGGGGACAAAGTAAAAATGTTTCCATATAATGATTCCATATGTATATATGAATTGTTAATAGTTCCAAATGTACTATTTCATAAGACTAGTTCTTACTCTTTTCTGGACAAAAGACCCCTGTGAGTATATGATAAAGCCTATAGGCCCTCTCTCCACAGAAAAACAGACATTTTAATATATAAGTTTTCATACAGTTCGATACTAGTTTGAAAACACTAGACATATAAATGGCCAACAGTACATGAAAAGGAGCTCAACATCAGTAATCATCAGGGAAATGCAAATCAAAACCACAAGGACAGATTACTTCATACCTGTTTGAATGGCTAGAATCAAAAAGACAAGAAATAACAAGTGTTGGCGAGGATGTGGAGAAAAAGGAATTTTTGAGCACTGTTGGTGGGAATATAAATTGGTGCAGCCACTATGATATATAGTGGCTGTTTTCTCAAAAAAAAAACAATAGTAATACCATACGATCCAGTAATTCTGGCTATCTCTCTAAAGAAAATGAAAGCAAGAATTCAAAAAGATATGTACTCTTATGTTCATTACAGCATTACTTACAATACCCGATGTATGGAAACAACCTAAATGAATAAAGAAAATATGATATGATATATATATATATGCACACACACAATGGAATATTATCCAGTAATTTAAAAAATGACAGCATAGGGGCATCTGGGTGGCTTAGTCAGTTAAGCGTCCGACTTTCGCTAGGTCATGATCTTGCGGTTCGTGGGTTCGAGCCCCGCGTCGGGCTCTGTGCTGACTGCCAGCTCAGAGCCTGGAGCCTGTTTCAGTCTGTCACTCCCTCTCTCTCTGACCCTCCCCTGCTCACGCTGTCTCTCCCTCTCTCCTAGAAATAAATAAAACATTAAAAAAAAAAACAATTAAAAAATGACAGCATAGATGGACCTTGAAGGTATTATACTAAGTGAAATAAGTCAGAGACAAATACAATATGATCTCACTTATATGTAGAACCTAAAAACAAACAAAGAAACAAAAACAAGCTCATAGACATAGAGAACACATTGGTGGTTGCAAGAGACAGGAAGATGGGGGTGAAATGGGCAAAGGAAACTAAAAGATACAAATTTCTAGTTATAAAATAAATAAGTCCTGGAAATGTAATGTATAGCATGGTGACTATAGCTAGTAATACTGTATGGCATATCTGAAAGTTGCTAAAAGAGTAAATCTTTAAAATTCTCATCACAAGAAAAAGAAATTCTGTAACTATGTGTGGTAATGGATGTTAACTAGACTTATAGGGTGATCATTTCACAATATATACAAATATTGAATCATGTTGTACACCTGAAACTAATGTAAGGCTATATGTCAATTATGCCAATAATTATTTTTAAAAACCCTTGATTTATAAAATAACTTTCTGCAAACAGATTATCATTAAAATTACAAAATATTTACTGAGAGCTTATGTACATAAATCTTTAAGCATTACATATATGTTAGGTTAAACAAAGAAGTTCCTGTCTTCTAGCTACTTATAATCTAACATATAATGTCAGTATAGCCATGTAAAGGACATGCAGTTGCTACATTGAAAAATAAAAACATTTGCATCTTCATAGGAAGAGGTAAGGACATGTTGAGAAGTGGTAAGCAAAAGCAGAGTTACTTAAGAGTCCACAACTTCTTTTCAATATAGTCAGGGAATTTAAAAAAATGTACTGAATGCCCTTAGTAAAAGGTATACTACAAGATCCCAAAGGAGATTAAAGATGAAGACTAGGGGGCACCTGGTTGGCTCAGTCGGTTGAGGGTTTGACTTGGGCTCAGGTTGTGATCTCATGGCTCACGAGTCAAGCCACACATTGAGCTTGTTGCTCTCTGCTGTCAGAGCAAAGCCCTCTTCAGATCTTCTGTCCCCCTCTCTCTGCCCCTCCCCTACTCACGCTCTCTTTCAAAAATAAACATTAAAAAGAAAGATGAGGACCATAATGTCTTTGTTTTCAAACTGTTTTCACCCCAATAGGGTAGGGATAGCACACAAATGACTCTAATATAATGAATTTGCTAATGCCATACAAAAATTACAAACATAATATTTGGATGAAGGGTTCAGACCGCAAGATCATATTTAATAGGAAGTGAAAATGACTCCCATACCTTCTTCTACCTTCCTTTATATGTGAATCCCCTGTTGTTTTCACGGGGAAATTTCATGTAGCCACTCCAGAGAGAGGGACCAAGTGATTCTCTTTCATGCCTGTAAATCAGTTTGAATATATGGAAATTGTGAGAATTAAGACAGAAAAGGTAAACCAAAGCTATATTGTGACCAGATTTCAAAAGCCAGAGTGAGAAGCCTGTACTTAATTCAGTTCACAATGGGAATTTGTTGAAGGCTTTTAAGCATGGCAAGATAGGATCAAAACTGTGCTTTGGAAAAATTAATCTAGTGGCAGTGTGTAGGATAGCTGGAGTGGAGAGAGACAGGAGACAGGCTTTTAGTGTAGTCAGAGTGAGAAGTAATTGGGGCTTGAACTAGAATGGTGGTCAAGGGACTGGAAAGCAGGATGGATGTCAGACTGGAAAATCTGTAGACCACCAAAGGTTTTTTATAACTGGGGGATTAATAGGGGATTTAGAGAACCCTAAAAAAAACTCCTCAGTACTTTAGAGATGTCCTCTCCTAACCTAAATGTCTATCCCAGCTATAAATGCATATAGTTTCTGCCTGAACAGAAAGCATCCCCAGCTGTGTGGAAGAGATTAGGTGTATTTTAATCACCTGTTGATGACTAACTTGAATCCTTTATCAGTTATTTTCCTGTCTGTATTTTCTTCCTCCCTTGTTCTAGTAAGCTTCTTGCTTGGAATTCAGAAGAAGAAAGGTACTGTGAGCAATTTGAAAAATCAAGATTTATTCTAAGCAAATGAAGTGCTATCTACCTACAGTCTAACACAGAACATAAATTCTTTATTATATCCTTTTAAAAAAAATTCTTCCTTAATCCTGGATATTCCTTGGCTTTCATCATATTTTCACCCTCCCTTTACTGGCAAATTTCTTACAAGATCAACCTTCATTCATTATGTCCCTTGAATCACAATCTCTCATCCCTTTACTCCTATAACATGGAGTCACCTCTACAACTAATAAAATTGTACCTTCTGAAGAACCCATGTCACCATCAAAAGCTATGAATTTTTCCAGTTTTAGTCCCCCTTGACTGCTTTTCAAGGTTTGGCTCCATAGCCAAACTTTTTCAACTTCTCAAGCTTGAAACTTTCTTTTCCTTTGATATTCTTGATTATACACTGTCCGTCCTGTTTCCCTTCACCTCTGGAATCTCTTTTTGCTGTCTTTGCAAATTGTATTCTTTCCTACTCTACAAAATGCAATTGCAACCTAAGCCATAATTGTGAGCTGTCTACTATTTATGATCTTATGATATTTATGATCATTCAGTACCCCCACAAAATTCCTAAATCTACATCTCTAGCATTACCACCTGTCTCAGCTCTAATTTAATATTGCCTTTTGAACATTTCCAAATGATGTCTCAAATCCATCATGTCTGGAGGACAGCTCATCTATTCCCTCCAAAAGCTAACTTCTCTCAGCTAACCCCATATTTGTCAAAGATACCATCATTTTTTTGTACTCAGTTTCTAAATCTTGATCATTCTTTTAAAAAAAAATTTTTTTTTAACATTTATTTCTGAGAGAGAGAGAGCATGAGCAGGGGGAGGGTCAGAGAGAGAGGGAGATACAGAATCTGAAACAGACTCCAGGCTCTGAGCTAGCTGTCAGCACAGAGCCTGACACAGGGCTCGAACGCACGAACCATGAGATCATGACCTGAGCCCAAGTCGCTCGCTTAACCGACTGAGCCACCCAGGCGCTGCTAGAGTCATTCTTAATTGTTCCCTCTCCTCACATAGTTAGCCAGTTACCACACTATCTATCCTGCCTTTGCAATCTTTCTGATTGCATTATAGTATATAATATAGTATATAATATATAGTATATAATTATGCTATACTATAGCATAGTATACTATAGTATAGTATAATTATAGTATTATTTCAAAACTATTGAATTCAAAACTATTGAAATAGTTGAGAATATTAATTTTCCAAAACCATTTTGTTGTATCATTGTCTGCTCAAAACTCTTCAGTTACATTCAAATCCACTGTGGGATAAAGTTTAAACATCTTATTCTGGTATTTGATAGCCTCTAATATCTGTTCTATGCTTGCTTTGATTCTCACACAAATTCTCTCCACAAATCCTCTTCTCCAGCTTAAGTGTTCTTCCAGTTGCTCCCCAAATATGACACCTTTAGAGCCAACAGTTACACAGTCCAGAGGGCACCATTCACAGAGAACATAACATGAACAGTGTCCCCTGGAGCTGTGCCATGACTGTCTTTTTTCCCACGTCCATTTTGGTCTTTTTATTCTTGATATTCTCTTGCAGAATGCTCTCCGTCTAGCCTCTGTCCCATCTCCTCCTTCAACGCCCAGCTCCACGAACTCCCTACCAACTACCCTAGCCATTGATAAAAACTCTCTCCCCTTAATTCCTAGACCATAGGTCTGTATATAAGTTGAATATATAATTTATCATCTAAACTATGATGTTTGAGAGTTACAGAGGGAATAAGTACATTGGAACAAGAGGTACAAACTGGGACTACGTATGACAAACTGGAGTGTATGATCATCTACCTATATATTACTCATTTGACATCCAGTATGTGTTATGTGGTAATTTTCATTTGTTAAATGTATTTACATGTACATACCTTCTCAACACAGTAAATCCTTTGAGTACAAATCATGCATTCTCCCTCTTTGTCCACCTGGTGCCTGGTCAGTGTCCTACACATAATATACACTAAAAATTATTTATTCATCATGATGATGTTTTTACTGTTATTTAGGAATGAAACTTAGGCTAGGAGTAAACTTTCAAAAGCAGTCAATTCACCCATTATCCTTGTGGCAGGAAGACAAAATTCTCTATGTCCCTAGAAAGAGATATTGTCATCAAAATATCTCAAGTTTTTGGTGAGGGCTGGGTCATAGCCTCTGTCACATGACTCTGCCTCATTACTTATTAATCTCCTTGCTCTCTATCTTGACAGCACACCCTTTCAATCGCTCTGCTAGGACACCACACAGAAGAAAGCTGACAGCCCAACCAGAGGGTTTATGTAACTTACATCAAAATAAAATTACATCTTCAAAAATGCTGTTGTGACTAACTAACCTGAAACCAAATATTTGGAGGTTTTGATTTGCTTGACTTATTTTGCTTAATTAACATCTGGCCCCAGCTTAGCATTATCCCTGCTAAACTACCAGTAACCAAAGGAGAAGGAAGAAAGCCTAAAAACAGAAAAAGACAGCAGGCAGTCATGATAGCTTAGGCTCCAAAAATAAACTAGGACGCAAACCGAAAAATGAAAGACATGTAGGAAAGAAAGAATTAGGACAGAATCATCTCTTGGGAGTAAACACTTAACAGAGAGTCAGGCTACCAAAGAGCATCAGGTCAAAATCAAATGGGGGTATGAGTGGATGTTGGAAAGCTCCTGGAAGGAAAACTATTTTGTTCAAACTACTGATGGGGTAGGCCTTTCTAAAACTCCTCCTCCCAAGCTGGTGACTAGAGTTGCATTCATCTGTTTTTACATGGAATGATATAGGGAAATTTGAGCTACTTGTCGAAAATTTGGTTCTCAGACAGAGTTCATCTGTACGCCTTTGGCCTGACGTTTTTGCTTATGCCAAGTCACTCAGCAGTCTCTGAGCCCCTCATGACATCAGCAGTCTTAAACACAATAACCTATCTAGAGATTTTTGAAATATTCTCCCGAGTTTGATAAAGAACTTCCAAACATTCCCAGAAATGCCCTTCTTCCTTCTGCTTGAGATCTTTATACCTAGGCCTCTCTGGGATAATTGAATATATGACCCTTAGAGTTCCCAAACCTTTCATTTGGTTCTTTATATCTTAAATAAAGTTACCATCTGTTTTGGAAGATGTAAACTAGGGATTAGCAACTAATGGTAGACGTGCCACTGAAGTATATTTCTTATACCTTTGGCCAATCATTCTGCTTCCTTTCCCCTTTATCTCTCATTCTCTTTGTTCTGTTTGTGATTTTATTTTGTTCTCTCTCCCAACTCTGCCTTTCGTCAGATATATTTAGGGTCCTTGGTGGCAGGCAGGGCCAAATGCTGTTGATTTAAGCATTGATCTTCTTAGATGCGTAGGTGTATATTAGATAACTTCTTGAGAGTTCTTCTACTTCTGAGATTCTCTGGGGCTGCAGTTATTTACCACACCTTGATCACTACGACTTATGCTTATATTTTTTTTAGATTCTCTGGACTCAATTCCATTAACGTAGCTAACATTTATGGAAGATTTAACACATATATCTGATCCTATGCTGAGTGGATTATCTCCTTTAATTCTCACAGCAACTCAGTGAGGTAGGTGTATTCCCACTTTGCAAATGAGGTAAAAGGCACAGAGAAGTTAAATACCTTGCCCAATATGTTACAGCTAATAAGTGACAAAGCAGAGATATGAATTCATACCTATAGGTCTCAACACAACCAATGTGATGGAAAATGTGATGCTAATATATAGCAGGAAGAAGACTGAGCAATTTTTTAGTTCATTACATGATAACTGCTACCAGGCCTAGGTAAAATTATGAAGTCATCCTCCTGGACGTAAGGGTTAAAACTTTATCCTTCTCATGGAGAGACTGGACATTACTTAGATCTATGCTACCTACTCTATGCCCAGCCTTCCAAACTTGTTTCCCTGTGTCTTTGTACTTTTGCACACATTGTATCCCAGGTTAGGGAATACCCTTCTGAATATTCTCTAATGTCCATCAATTCTTAAAGTCTCCTGAAGTGTCAACTCTTTTGGAAAATCTTTGCTGACATCTCTCCAACCTCCTTTCTCCAACCTTTCAAAGGCTGGAGGCCTGCCCTTTCTCTGGGCCCCCAGAGCATCCCTAAGCATAATTATTATACTATATTGTGATCACTGATTTTTCTTTCTCCCTAGATTATAAGCAACTTGAAGGCACGCATGGAGCGAGTACTCCAAACATTGTATGGATTGAATCAAATGGAATTCCTGAGCTTTAACTTTATCATATTACTTCTTCCAGGTATATTTACATTTGGGGCACTATTTTAAATTCTATAATGAAAGTTTGTCTGATATAGGCATCTCAAATGTTAACTGAGCTAGAGTGGACTAAGAGATCACACTGGTAGAAGAGTTATCTATCCCACTTGAGTCCAAATTAACAAGCCATTATGGATTCAATTAATCTATGAAAGAAAAAGAGAAAGCAGTGTATAGAAGCAATTGAAGTCAGGAAGTTGTTGCTAAACTTCCAGGAATAAGGTGATAAACTGAACTCTTAAGTTTACAGATCATTTCCTGGAGAGCAACTGAGGTGTTAAATTGAATGATATTAGGGTATTTGTTCTTGCTGAGTCATCTATGCCTTAGGCAGAATCTTCCTTTTGGTGGGCACAGCATGAAGACATGACTAAGCAATAAATTATTCATGCATAAAGAAGAAGATACTGGGCTTAAAACAATTTTTTAAACCCAAACTCCTCCTAAAAAACTTTTTTTTTCCTTCTCAAATATTAAGACACTTGAAAGCAATGATCTGGAGCAAACAGTTCATAGAAATGAGGTATGGCATTGGCCACGGAATTAGGTAGGGTGGAGGGATGAATCAAACTGTGTATTCAGCTTTTGGAATCAATCAAAATCATAAGTAGCACCCACTATGTGTCAGGCATAATGCTAGAAGCTGGGAAACAAGCATCATGCTAAAGGAGTTTGCAGTCAAGTGGTGACTGCATTCCATAATAGGGGAATGAATAAAGTGTTATTACAGGAGGTTCAAGTAGGAAGTTAATTTGGTGTTCACGGAAGCAGGGATGTTGGAACCATGTCGGAGAGACTGAATACGATCTCAACAGTCAGAGAAAGGGCCACTGTGGCAGATGGAACAGCACACAAAAAGCTAGAGAGAAGACTTGAACTTGGTGAGGTGAGGGCCATGAGTAGCTTGGTGAGGCTACAAATAGGTAGTATGTGATTACAAGGAAATGCAGCACAACTGGAGAGGTGGGGGGCAGCAGGACACAAGGTAAGACAAGTATACCGGAGTCATATTTTAAAAGGCTTTGAATGCTATAGTAAGGAGCTTGGTTTTTTTTTCTGAAGGCAATATGGAACCATGGAGCTTTTTAATTTCTTTTTAAAATTTATTTTGAGAGAGACAGAGACAGCATGAGTGGGAGAGGGAGGGAGGGAGGGAGAGATGGAGAGAGAGAGAGGGAGAGAGAGAGAGAGAGAGAGAGAGAGAGAATCCCAAGCAGGGTCTTCTGGCAGTGCACAGCCTGATGAGGGGCTTGAACCCATGAAACCACAAGATCAGGACCTGAGCCGAAACCAAGAGTCAGAGGCTTAATCTACTGAGCCACCCCATTGCCCCCAGTCACGGAGCTTTTAAAGCAGTGACAGGGGCACCGGGGTGGCTCAGTCACTTAAGCATCTGACTTTGGCCCAGGTCATGATCTTCCAGTTTGTGGGTTTGAGCCCTGCATAGGGCTCTGTGCTGAAAGCTTGGAGCCTGGAGCCTGCTTCCAATTCTATGTCTTCCTCTCTGTCTGCCCCTCCCCTGCTCCCTCTCTCTCTCTCAAAAATAAACATTTAAAGAATAAATAACAGGGCGCCTGCGTGGCTCAGTCAGTTAAGCATCTGACTTCGGCTCAGGTCATGATCTCACAGTTTGTGGGTTCGAGCCCCACATCGGGCTCTGTGCTGACAGCTCAGAGCCTGGAGTCTGCTTCCAATTCTGTGTCTCCCTCTCTCTCTGCCCCTCCCCCACACATGCTCTATCTCTCTCTCTCTCCTAAAAATAAATAATAAAACATTTTTAAAAATAAATAAAGCAGTGACATAAGGCAATTTATTCTAACTGTTGCATTCTTGGCACTGTCTCATGTAGTTGCTTTATAATATGCCTCAGTTCTCTCAAACCTTGGTGTGGACTTTCTCATTAGTTCCCAAAGAAGATTTTGTCAAGAGAAAGAAGTACAAGGAACCAGAAGAAGGACTAGGAACCTGTAATTTGGTAGGAGCCCAAAGTAGGGCTCCCTGCTTCTTTGTGCCTTTGGTAAACTTCCAAGTATACTTCCTAGTAGAGCCTGGCTTTTCACTCTCTCTGTAACTCATGGTTTCCCTCCCTAACACACCTCTTCCCCCACAGTGTTCTCTCTACCACAGCATGCTCACTCAGTCTTTTCAAATGCACAAAGACACCTTATACAAATTAATGCACATAGTCTCCTATTATCCAGTTCCACTAGACACAGATTCTCACCTCTGGCAGGCTATTAGCCATTGTTACCAAACCCCTTTTCCTAATTTATTACCCTCCCTTCTACCACCTCATGCTTATAGCCAGAATTATTTTTCTTAGCACCCTTGAGTCAAATGTATATACTCATATATCTAAAACATTTGTGTATTATTTTATAAAGCAATCCTTTATATTTATTATTTATAAATATATTTGTAAATATAGGTAGGTATATTTATTATTGTCATCACTTTACAGATGAGAAAATTGAAGCACAGCTAATAAGTGACTTGTTTATGATCCTCCTCCTGATATTAAGATATAATTACGGGGGCTCCTGAGTGGCTCAGTCAGTTAAACTTCGAAGCTTGATTTTGGCTCAGCTGATCATCTCTCAGCTATGAGATCAAGCCTCAAGTTGCCTCAGGTGGGGCGCCATATCATCTGGTGTCAGCTCTGCATTGGGCATGGAGCCTGCTTAAGATTCTCTCCCTCTTAGGAGGAAAACCATAAAAGACTCTCAAATAATGAGAACAAACTGAGGGTTGGGGGGGGAGTGGGTGATGGGCACTGAGGAGGGTACTTGTTGGGATGAGCACTGGGTATTGTATGGAAACCAATCTGACAATAAATTATATTTTAAAAAAAAAAAGATTTTCTCCCTCACTCTGTCTCTCTCCCTTTCTGTCTCTTTTCTTCTGTCCCTCTCCCACCCACTCTGTCCAAAAACAAAAAAAAAACAAAAAAAAAACCAATCAGGATGAAATTTAAAATTTTAACTTGAAAAAAATGTTTTAATGTTTATTCATTTTTGACAGACAGTGAGTGGGAGAGGGGCCGGGGGGGTGGAGGGAGATACAGAATCCAAAGCAGGCTCCAGGCTCTGAGCTGCCAGCACAGAGCCTGATGTGTGGCTCAAACTCAGGAACCATGAGATCATGACCTGAGCTGAAGGAGGATGCTTAACTGACTGAGCTACCCAGACGCCCCTAAAATTTTAACTTTAAACCACCATACCATTTCCCAAATATTCCTTGCAGCTTCTACCCTTTTTCTCCATTCCAAGTCAAAAATCCTCTTTTCAAAACTACCCATGCTTCTTGATCCCTATGGATTTTGTGCCTGAATTTCCTTGACGTAAACCCTCCCTCTGCTGGCCATTCTCCAGGACAAAACAGGAGCTTCCTTACTTCCATTTCCTCACTTCATTGGCTTCTCTGAAAATTCCAACCTCCTTCACCTTTCAGAGTTGATATAGGTAATAGAGAACAAAATACTGCTCTGAGTTTTACTTAACGCACACATTAGAAATGGAATAAAATAAGGGGTGCCTGGGTAGCTCAGTCGGTTAAGCGTCCAACTTCAGCTCAGGTCATAATCTCATGGATCGCGATTTCGAGCACTGCATGGGGCTCTGTGCTGACAGCTCAGAGCCTGGAGCCTGCTTTGGAGTCTGTGTCTCCCTCTCTCTCTGCCCCTCCCCTGCTCATGCTCTGTCTGTGTCTCAAAAATGAATAAACATTTAAAAAATGAAATAAAATAAAATAAAAGCATATCTAAAACCCAGTTATATTTTGATTATTAAATTTATCCTAATCTATGTAAGATTTGAAGGATAATATTTCCCCAAAGAATATCAGAGATTTTGACATATGTTAGGAAAACTGTATATGGAAATAGTCATCTGTATATGAAAAGAAAGTGAGGAGTGCTGGAGGAAACAGAGTCAAGAGCGACAGTAGCAATTCCCTTGTTTTTAAGTATAACGTGTTTGGAAGTTGGAGTTTATAATCTGAATAATCATGAGAATTCTAAATAAAAGAAAGTCCAACTAGGCGGGGGTGGGAGAAGGAGTGGGGAGAAGGGGAAGGAGGAGACAGGTCTTGAGTTTTTATGAGCTTGGTCATATCTGATCTCAGCCAGACCAGACTCACCTGTGTTCACAGTGTTAAGCCAGAATTGCTGCTAATTCATTGACCCCAAGCCGGTGACACCAGGTAAAGACAAACCACCTATTTCACACTTCCCTTGAGATAATGGAAAGAATAACACATACCTTCCCCAAGCAGATGAACTTCTTTTTAGAGATGAGCTTCTCTCCATCTGTGAAATTGGGCTGACAGTGGGACCATCAATGCTTCGGAGGTGCTTCTTATCCCTTTAAACAAAGGATGAAAATGATAGGTATGCTCAGGACTGCATCCTTCCAGCCTCTTGGCTTCAGGCATCATAAAAGGCAAAAGAAAAAAGGTACTAGAGAGAGGGTATTAAAAGAAGATTCAAACTGCACTCTTTTTTTTTTTTTAATGTTTTATTTATTTCTAGGAGAGAGAGAGAGAGAGAGACAGCGTGAGCAGGGGAGGGTCAGAGAGACAGGGAGTGACAGACTGAAACAGGCTCCAGGCTCTGAGCTGGCAGTCAGCACAGAGCCCGACACCGGGCTCGAACCCACGAACCGCGAGATCATGACCTAAGCGAAAGTCGGACGCTTAACCGACTAAGCCACCCAGGCGCCCCTCAAACTGCACTCTTAAGGGAAAACTTTAATCTTGCCCCAGGGAGGTAGTTTAACATATGTAATTGAACGATTTTAACATCTAGAGTTTCTTAAATGGATTCTTTTTATCAAGAAATAACCTCATGCAAAAACGGTAACACATGGGCACACTTCATATACATTATTGACATCATATGTTTACTAACGGTTCCTATGGTACTGTCTCAGAGAAAATTTTATTAGAAGGTAATCCTTAAATGATTCCTGCAAATTTTATTTTATTTAAATGTTTTTTTTAAAATTTATTTCTAGGAGAGAGAGAGAGAGAGAGACAGCGTGAGCAGGGAGGGTCAGAGAGAGAGGGAGATACAGACTCTGAAACAGGCTCCAGGCTCTGAGCTGGCAGTCAGCACAGAGCCCGACGCGGGGCTCGAACCCACAAACCGTGAGATCATGACCTAAGCGAAAGTTGGACGCTTAACCGACTAAGTCACCCAGGCGCCCCTGCAAATTTTATTTTAAATAATTACCTATAAGGGAAAAGAAAATAGATTTTTTTGGTAACTTTTTTTTTGCTTATTTATTTATTTTTTTAAATGTTTTATTTATTTCTAGGAGGGAGAGAGAGAGACAGCATGAGCAGGGGAGGGCCAGAGAGAGAGGGAGTCACAGACTGAAACAGGCTCCAGGCTCTGAGCTGGCCGTCAGCACAGAGCCCGACGCGGGGCTCGAACCCACGAACCGCGAGATCATGACCTGAGCAAAAGTTGGACGCTTAACCGACTAAGCCACCCAGGCACCCCCTTTTTTTGCTTATTTAAACACCACTGCTTGGTCATTCTTTTCCAGTGCTAATCTCCTTCTGCTTTGTAGCCTCTATTTTCCTTTCTTCTACCTGTCAACCTTGGAAAACTTTGTACTCCTTTAAGGAATAATCACACTTTAATTTCTGGTACTGCCCACCTTTTCCCATCTCATTTGCTGCCTTTCTGCCCTGGATATATTTAGATTTGAATAGAAGACTTCATTGGGTGGATAGCCATCAGCTCTTGAAAGTTTATACTAAGAAGATGACCTTTTTATTCACTTGCTCATTTTAATAATAAGATACCATCTCACTCTGGGAAGTTAAAAAAAAAAAAAAACACCGGCAAATATGTAGATTGTCTTTCATGCCAAAGAACCAACTGTTTGAGATCTTTGACTCCAGTGTAATTCTTTATTTAATTTTTAAAATAATTATTGTTCTCTGTTAGTGATGAGGCAGAAAGCTATACATCTCCCCCTTGTGGTTTCTGTTAGTGTATGCCTTTCATTGTCCAATCTCTTCCAGTTTCAATCATTCCCCCCAAAATACTGTTAAAATGATCTTCCAAAACCACAACTGTGATATCACTTTCCTGCTCAAATATCCAGTGGCACACTTTCCCCTGCAAGACAAAATCCAAACTCCTTGACATGGTCCACCTGAAATTCCTATACTAAAATTCTCTGCTTTTCAAAATCCTATACATCCTATAGGGCTCAAATTCCTCATTACCAATCCCAATCTAGAAGAATTCTCTCCATTTTGTGCTCTTAAATCACAATTTGCTAGTAATTGTAAAGGTATTTTTGCTCATCTTATGCCTTACACTCTATTGCAAGTCTCTGGAGAACAGGAAGGGACAATGTCTTTTTCATCTTCCTGTTGTCCACACAGTTCCTTGAATAGGAAAGTCATCAACAAATGTCTATAAAATTCAATAAAATACACTGGTTAGTAAAATTAAAAGTCAGCATTAGGCTTTAAAAACAGAGGACACATTTAAAAATGGATCAAGAGGGATACCTGAGTGGCTCAGTTGGTTAAGTGTCTCGCTCTTGATTTGGTTTCAGCTCATGATTCCAGAGTCATGGGATCGAGCCCCACATCAGGTTCTGGGCTGAGCATGGAGCCTGCTTAAGATTCTCTCTCTCTCTCTCTCTGGCCCTCTCCCCCACTCTCTCTCTCTAAATAAATAAATATAAGTAATAAAGTGTTACATTAAAAAAATTCTCTCTCCCTTACATACTCTATATCTAAAACGTAAAATTAAAAAGAGGATTGTATAGACCAGTCTTGTCCAGCAGAAATACAAGCTACTTGTGTAATTGAAAATTTTCTAGTAGCCAGATTTAAAACACAGATAAAATTAACTTTAATAATATGTTTTATTTAGCCCAATTATTTTAACATGTAATCAATATAAAAATTACAGATGAGAGGTGCCTGGGTGGCTCAGTTGGTTAAGCATCTGACTTCGGCTCAGGTCATGATCTCATCGTTCGTGGGTTCGAGCCCCACATCAGGCTCTGTGTTGACAGCTAGCTCAGAGCCTGGAGCCTGCTTCGGATTCTTTGTTTCCTTCTCTCTCTCACTCTCCCCTGCTCATGCTGCCTCTCTCTCTCTCAGAAATAAATTAAACATTAAAAATTTTTTTTTAAATCACAGATGAAATATTTTACATTTTTTTCATACTGTCTTCTAAGTCCAATTTATAGAACATACTTACATCTCAGTTCAAATTTGCCACATGTAAAATGCTTTATGGTCACATGTGGCTACTACCTACTGTATTAAAAAGAATTGAGCCCAGGGTAGGAAGTCCGAGTCCTGGGCAACTACTAGCAGTTTTGTTACCACAGATAAGAACTTTAACGACTTATTTCCTTGGTTTCCTCATCTGAAAAGGGGAGACGTATTTTTTTTTTTACCATTCTTATAGGATTGTAAAGACATAAAAACAGAAATGTAAATGATGACATTTCAAAAGGTCGAAAATGTCATACAGATGGAAGGCATTGCAATTATTCCAAGAATAGAGTGAACTCTAAAATGGTTATTAACCTCTTCTTTAAAGAACCTGGATCTCAGGAGCGCCTGGGTGGCCCAGTCAGTTGAGCATCTGACTCTTGATTTCAGCTCAGGTGCTGATCTTAAGGTTGGTGGGATGAAGCCCCACATCAGGCTCTGGCTGAAGAGCCTGCTTGGGATTCTCTCTGCCCCCGACCCTCAAAATAAATAAATAAACTTAAAAAAACAAAAAAGAATATGGATCCCAGAGTCGCATATGCTCCCTTACTTGACTACTATAGGCAGTTTAAGGAAGGATGCTGATTCTCCCCCATTAAATATCTCTATGGGAGTAGCTGGGTATGATCAGGACAGGTTGTTCACAAGCACAAGGACAGATTTTCGATATTCATAGTCAAGTTAACAACATCACTGTGAAAAGGAATTTGCGGGGCACCAACCACAAGCATTTTGAGCTCCATAGGCTGGGCCCTCGCCATTTTCTATTTGCACAGCGTGTGCATGCCACTGGGGTGTTTCGGTAACACACAGAAACACGTTTCCCATCGCTAATGGGATAAATAATGGTCATTTATTATTAACATTTTAAACTTTTTTTTTTTTTAAGGAGTTTTAGGAGAGTCTCTGCAGAGCTCTAAGTGCCTCTTGGCCAACACTTCGGATATTGCTTATTCACCTGCTAAGAGCTGATTTATCACTCTCACTGGTAATAGAAAGGTGGTTAAATTACTATAATTTCAGCTTTATGTATGGGGTGAGCCGAGGCAGGGAGAAACAATTCCCTTTCGTGTGTACTGTGACTTGCCTTTCTGTCAGCCTAGGCTCAGGAGAGCGCCTAGATGAGAACTTCCCCTTCCGGGTTCCCGCCACAGGGTCCCTGGGCCCGCCCCTTTCTCCGATGGGTTCCGAAGTCCCTCTCCCGGCCGGCCGTTGTTGCCTGGGAGACCAGGCTCTGCCCTCACAACAGTGGCTAAGGGGCGGAGACTTCGAGTAGATTCCCGAGAGCGAATACTCCAGGGTCGCGTATTTGGGGCGCATGCGGCAAACTTCCCTTTGCTCTCGCGAGGCTTCGTCTTCCCGGAAGCACTAGAGGACGGGCCCTGTGAACGGCGTCGGGATGTGTGGGGGCTGTGTGGAGAAGGAGTATCCCGACCGGGTGAGCGAGTGGGCGCCGGGAACTTCTCGCCCCCTTGGCCGGTGGCCAGCCCCTGAGGCTCCTCATGCCCCCGGCCGGCCTTCGCTGAGAGGCCGAGCGCGGGACGACCCAGCCGCTGTGCCCGTTCCGGTGACCCGGTAGCTGTATTTAGGCCCTTGACGGCGGATGCGGCCGGTGGCCGTCCGTTCTGCCAGCCGATCCGCGCCCTGACGGCTGACATCAGCCGTCACCCCACTTCTCTTAAGCCCCAGGGTACAACAAAGGAAACCCCATATCACCAGCAATCCAGTCGATGACAAAGGGACACCCTCCCCCCACCCCTGGTGTCATCCGACAGCTTGATTTGGTGAAATTCACTTTTCTTACTGAAATCTAGCGCTGGAAGGGACCTCTGAGGTCATCTGTCATAACACAGTTTTGCATATGAAACTGATGCCCAGAGAGCGGAAATCAAGTTCACATTCTGTTAACCTGAGAGCCAAGGCCAGAAATCAGATTTCCTGGGAGTTTGTAAAAATACCTGTTCTTTCAATCTCTGGAAGCCGAAGTTTATTTACTCTCATTTATTCAAGGTATACTTGAACATTTATGTGTGTAGCTAGACCAGAAGGGGATACCGAAGATGAAATAAAAGGCAGCTTCATTGCCTTCTGAGAGCTTACAGCTTAGAGTATGTGATTTAACAACAACAACAAAAAGAGTAGTACAGTTCATAATATTCAAGTTTAGAGCAATAGCCCTGTTCTCCCAAAAGAAAGGTGGACTTCATTTGGAACTTGGAGGCTAGTTGTGACTAGAGTAGAAAAAGCCTCTGGTAGAAAAGGAAGAGCCAGAGCTTGTGGAATATAAGAATAGGGATTCTTGTAATGGTTGGACGGTAGAAAATATATAGCTGCTTCTGCCTCTTAGTATTTTGAGTAATACTTAGGCTTTGGAGTGGGATGTATAACATGAACACTCATGGTACAACCTCCTGGGAGAAAGGTTTAGCATTATCAAAGTTAAAGATGTGCATAGTGAATGACCCAGCAATTCTCATTCTAGAGAAATAAATGCATGTTCATATGTTCTTGGAAACTTGTATAAGAATGTTCATAAGACTGACTTTCTCTTGGGTCATGATCTCGCGGTTTGTGGGTTCGAGCCCCGCGTCGGGCTCTGTGCTGACTGCCAGCTCAGAGCCTGGAGCCTGTTTCAGTCTGTGACTCCCTCTCTCTCTGACCCTCCCCTGCTCACGCTGTCTCTCTCTCTCTCCTAGAAATAAAAAAATTTAAAAAAAGAAGAAGAATGTTCATAAGAGCATCATTTGTAGTAGTAGACCGGAAAAAGTGTGATATGGTCATAGAACCATGAATGAATAATGAAAGTGAATTAATTAGAGCAGTGATTCTCAACTAGGTGTGATTTTGCCTCCCAGGGGACATTTGGTACTATCTGTAGACATTTTTAGTTGTCACAACTGGGGATACTATTGACATCTACTAGCTCGAGGCATTATGCTGTCTCATATACTTTCCTGTATTGTGTTCTATTTCATACTTTTAAAAGAAATTTTTATGAATCCAGTAATAAACACTGCACTTTTCAGGGACCATATGAAGGAGGTGTTTGTAGTGAAGAGTATGAAAGAGCTTAGGTTGGATTCTTAAGAGTTGAGCTAATCAAAAGGCTTAAAAATTGTATTAAGAAGGTTGGGTTTTACACTTCAGGCATTGAGCACCTATCAAAAAAAGTGAATAGGGAAATACTTCTGAAACCTGTTATTTAGGGAAATGAATCTACGGCTGTATGTTGAGGTAATGGGATGGGAAATGTAAAAGGGAGAGCCCTACAGAGTATTTGGGGAGTCATGAAAACAGTAGGATAGGCATGAGATAATGAAATAATCATTTCAAAGAAAGAACTGATAGGACTCAGCCAATTTAATGAAAGGAAGACCTACAGATGGTCATAAGTTTTCAATCTAGGGAAATGGGGAGTATCATTACAGAAATTGGTGGCATGTGGGAGAGAGAACCAAACTTGGGGGGCACGTGGTCAGATTGTTTTTATCATGTTTCATCCAAGATTGAGAATGTAACATTCAAGGAATCAAGTGAAAATATAAGATTGCAGTTTAGGTGTGAGATTCAAACAGATGAGCTAGCCAAATAAAAGTGTCAAAATAGAGATGATTTGTTTTGGGGCGCCTGGGTGGCTCAGTTGGTTGAGCGTCCAACTTTGGCTCAGGTCTTGATCTCACAGTTTGTGAGTTTGAGCCCTGTGTTGGGTGCCGACTGCTCAGAGCCTGGAGCCTGCTTTGGATTCTGTGTCTCCTTCTGCTTCTCCCCTGTTTGCACTCTCTCTCTCTCTCTCTCAAAAATAAGAATAAAAGAAATGATTTGTTTTCTTAGGAAAAGACTGGAGAATCAAGGATTGAGCTTCAGGGAATAAATTAATTTCGAAAGTAAAAATAAAGTATAAGAAGAAAAGTAAAGGATTGAGGTGATTGGAAAACCAGTAAGGTGCCTTTCATAAGCACTTTTTTGTGACTTTTCTGTTCTAAAATAATTAAAGGTCTGTCATGAGGAAGAATTAAACTTTTTGGAATTTCAGGAAGCAGATTTAGAAAGAATTAGTGGGTGGATGTTATTGGGTTGTAGGCTTTGAATCAGAATAAAGAACTTTCTAACAGATTTTCATTTCTATTTTAAAGGTTTTTATTATTTATTTTTGAGAGACAGAGCATGAGTTGGGAGAGGGGCAGAGAGAGAGAGACACAGAATCCAAAGTAGGCTCCAGGCTCTGAGCAAGCTGTCAGCACAGAGCCTAACGCGGGGCTTGAACCCACGAACTGTGAGATCATGACCTGAGCTGAAGTAGGATGCTCAACTGACTGAGCCACCCAGACACCCTTCTAACAGATTTTCAAAAATGGAACTTGCAACCCTTAGAAGAATTGAACTCTCTTCTGTTGTTCAGGAGAGCCTAACTTGACCATTTGAAATCTCAAAGGTCCTTCCAACTCTGAGGGTTATCGAATTCATGAGATATTTCTGAAGGCAGTAAGAGAAGTCTCTGAGCTTAGCAAAGGAAAGGACAGTAAGATAGTGGTAGCAAGAATAGTCTATGCATGGCAGAGAAAAATAATGGATTAGCATGTTGAGAAGCTCTAAGTTCAGAATGAGTAAGCAATAAATATTTAATTATTTTTAAGTTTATTTATTTAGTTTGAGAGAATCCAAGAAGGCTTTGCACTGTCAGAGGGGAGTGCAACACAGGTCTTGATCTCAAGAACCCTGAGGTCATGACCTGAGCTGAAATCAAGAGTTAGACGCTTAACCGACTGAGCCATCCAGGTGCCCCTAAATATTTATTTATTTGGGTTTCATGAGTTTTTCTGGAGACTTGTAGATATTTTTCAGAATAAGAAATACTAGACTTAAAAGACAAATACAAATAGTGAAAGAAAAACTTTGATAAATTAGACTTCAGAAAAATCAAAACTGTTCTTCAAAAGACATTATTTAAAAAACAGCACATCAGTAACAGGGAGAAAATATTTGTAATACCAATCTGAGAAGATTTGTATAAAGAACGCTTATGGGGTGCCTGGGTGGCTAAGTTGATTATCTGCCTCTTGATTTCAGCTCAAGTCATGAGATCAAGCCTTATGTTGGGCTCCACACTCACAGCACAGAGCCAGCTTGGGATTTTCTCCCTCTTTTTCTCTGCCCCATCCCTGCTTGTACTGTCTCTCACAATAAGTAAACTTAAAAAAAAAAACAACTTATAACTCAATAACTGTTATAACTAAATAAAGATAAACAACCTAACTTTTAAAAAATGGGCAAGACTTAAATAGACACTCCACAAAAGAAGGTACGTGGGTAGGCACCATGAAAAGACGCTTAACGTTGTTAGTCATGAGGGAAATGCCAATTAAAAACTGCTATGAGGGGTGCCTTGCTGGCTCAGTTGGTTAAGCGTCCAGCTTCAGCTCAGATCATGATTTCATGGTTTGTGAATTCGAGCTCCGCATCGGGCTCTGTGCTGACAGCTAGCTCAGAGTCTGAAGCCTGCTTCGGATTCTGTGTCTCCCTCTCTCTCTGACCCTCCCCTGCTCATGCTGTCTCTCTCTCTGAAAAATAAATAAAACATTAAAAAAAACTGCTATGAGATACTTCTTTACATGATTAGGATGGCTAAAATAAGAAAGACATGGTACCTACGGTTGGTGAGGATATGAAGCAACTGGAACTTACACAGTTCTAGTGAGAATGGAAAATGGGAAACTGGAAAACTAACCGGCAGTTCTAAAATTTGTATGGACCATAATTTTACCATATGACTCAGCAGTTCTACTTCTAGATGTTTACTCAAGAGAAAGGCATATGTCTTCACAAGACTTGAATCTTTGTAGCTGCTTTATTCATAATAGCCCCAAACTGAAAAGGACCTAAAAGTCTATCAACAGATGAATCCATGCAATAGGTTTGGCAATAGAAAGCAATAAACTACCGGTACATACAACAACATACGTGATTAACATGGACTTTACGTGTAACAAAAGAAACTAGATGCAGAAGAGTATACTGCATGATTCTATTTATATAAAATTTCATAACAAGCAAAACTAATATCTAGAGATAGAAATCAGGTCAAGGGGTACCTGAAATAGGGGTGGAGATAGATTGTAAAACATTAAGGAACTTCCTGGGAAAATAAAAGTTTTTATATCTTGATTTGGATAGTGATTTATATTTATAGATTTATATATCTATATATATTGGTATATAAGTCATTCACCTATACCCTTACAATGTGTGGATTTTATTGTATATAAGTTACACTTCAGTGAAGTTTATTTTTAAAAAAAACAAAGCAGCTGTTTTTTATAGCTGGAAATTTATATTTTAACCTCAAGGCCTTTTTTTCCACCTTTAATAATTAAGTTGATGTGCCTATGATTTAGTATTTCCCAACTATGTAGTTAGATTGATTTCCTCACTTCCCCGCACCCCTGCCCCAACAGAGTAAATATCTTCTTTAGTACATAGCTTCAAGGAGCCACTCAGAAGGGAAAGGTTATGTGGTGCTGGGAATCCAGGAAGGCTTCACTGTGGCAACCCTTCAAGTTTGTCTTCCTGAGAGTACGTAAGCTTCTCAAAGGTGGAAAGATAAGACTCATTCTCTAATCCTTCCCTGTGCTTTGCACAGTATCGGGCACATAGCTGCATTGGAGAAATATTGATTTGATGGGTTTTTAGTCACATCAAGTGTTAAAAATACCCGATTGGTCAGAAATGAGGTTGAATTAGATTATTTATATAATGACTTTCTGGACAATTACTGGTAAGCCTTTAGCAAAGAACTCCCTTGAGCCAGGAGTGTAAGTTGTTAAGTTTCTTAGTGATGAAGCAAAACCCGGTCTCTCTTGAATGCCATAGTGTCAGGCTGATGAATTGCAGAGTTTATCTCCTCTGCATGAACCACACATGTCCTTAAGGATTGGCATCTACAGGGCTGAAGGTTTATTCTTGTTTGCTTATTTTGTGTTATTTTTAAGGCATCAGAAAATGTTACTTCAACAATCAACTGAGCACCACATTGTATAAGATCATTTTTTATTATTAAATTTTAATTCTAGTTTTAGTATATGCCTCATTTAAATATTATTGGCAATTGGATTTTTCTAATTTTTCTTTTTCATATTTTATATTATTAAAGCTTCACTGTTTCTAAATATCCATTTGCATTTAGTCCTCTCAGATACAGTTGCTGTCCTCAGAGACTTAACAGCTTTCACACTGCTTCAGTTGTATTTGCCATAAATAGCCCTTCTAGAGGAAAGCTAGTAATTTGAAAAATTACTTGGTACAGACTTCAAGCAAGTAAATTCTGGCCATGTTTTTTTGCCTTTAGAAATTTTTAGTCTATTAATTATTTTCACCAAGGGTTTTGAAATAGAAGAAAATTAAATTCCTATTTTTAACATTTTAGGGTAACATCTGCCTGGAGAATGGATCTTTCTTGCTGAACTTTACAGGCTGTGCTGTGTGCAATAAGCGGGATTTTATGCTGATCACAAACAAATCTTTGAAAGAGGAAGATGGAGAAGAAATAGTTACCTATGATCGTAAGTAGATTTTTTATTTACATGCAAGTCTGATAGCAAATACTGGCTTTTAAAAGCTGGTGTGTTGTGCCTGTTGATATATTTTATAGTATGAGGCCTATTTCAATATTGTATTGCAAGACAGAGTTGCTAGTTAGGTTTTTAAGAGAAAATACAGATGATGGTAGCATCATCAGATACTCTGCATGAGTGATTTTGGAGATAAATGAAGCTTCTGACTCAGGTACCATTTTTTTGGTTTGTTATTAAAGCCTTTATGCCTTCTGAAATAAGATAATAGAGACTTGTTTTAACCTTAGGGTTATTCGTGTGGGTTTTCTTTCTTTCTTTCTTTTTTTTTTTTTTTACTGTAGTCTAATTCAGTGATGTCCTCCAACAGCTACTAAAGTGTTTGGGGCTGTTTGCTGCTGTACTAAATGACCCTGGGATGTAATGGGGTTTTTTTGTCTTGTTTCTTTCTCATGGCTTTTTTTGTCCCCTGTCTCATTGTCATTTTGTTGTTTCTTTTGCTGTGCTACCTTCATATGCTGCTCCTCATCCCCAGTACTCCAGTACTGAGAAACCAAATAAATAAGCTATGTATAATGAAAGTGAATCAATTCTGAGGTTGGCACTAAGAATTTCTTTGAGTAAACTAAGTGCATATACATTTTAGGGCCCATTTAATTTAGTAAATGAAGCCCATATACATTTTAGTGTATCGGGACAAGAATTTAAACTGTTTACATCCCTGTTTTGCTTCTCTACTGGTCTTTGGTATGTTCTGAATATATGAGAAATAAATGTGCAAATAATGATATTTTGAAAGGAGGTTGTGAAAAGACACTAAGCCCTTAGAATTAAGTCAGACTATCAAAAGTATTCTAAAGTAGAAAGATCTTTTTCCTTCTTTTACACATAACCCTTTAAACTCTATTTTGTTCCAGGTAGTAGGACATAGTGGGTAAGAGCAAGAGCCCTGCAACCAGAATGCATGGATTTGAATTCTCTTGCCAACACTTCCTAGCTCAGTAGTCTTGCTAATAACTACTTAACCATGGTGTCCCTTTGTTTCCTTATCCTTAAAAAGGTGATAACAGGGGGCGCCTGGTTATCAGGGGCTCAGTCGGTTAAGCATCCGACTTCGGCTCAGGTCATGATCTCATGGTTTGTGAGTTCAGGCTCCATGTCGGGCTCTGTGCTGACAGCTCAGAGCCTGGGGCCTGCTTTGGATTCTGTGTCGTCCTCTCTCTCTCTCCCCCTCCCCCACTCATGTGTGCTCTCTTTCTCTCGCTCTCAAAAAATGAATAAACATGAAAAAAAATTTTTTTAAAGGTGATAACAAGTATCTACCTCTTTGGGTTTTGAGAAGATTAAGTAAACAGATAAAAAGTATTTAGGACAGTATCTGGCACACAGTAAACACTCAATAAATCATAGTTATTATTATTATTATCATCGTGTTTTTTGTACAGTCTTTTGTTGCCATTAAATTCACTTTGTAATGTCTAGCATTGGCTTTTTTATTTATGATTGGTTTTAGTAGCACGGTTTTTATAAGTTCTGAGAACGGGAATTAACATATGCCTGTTAAGTCTCTGAGTTGAAGCCCTTCTTTTGTAGTATTGCCAGGTGACAGATTTTAGATTTCTTATCAGGGCAAATATTATAATGGGTTTCCTGCTGCTGTGTTAAATTTATCGCTTAAGATTCTTTCAAAGCAATACTATGCAGAGAATAGAAATTTTACTGACTTAGGACATCTTCCAAGACTTAATTATTTAAGTGTCTCTCTGTTTTGGCAGATCTGTGTAAGAATTGTCATCACGTAGTAGCCAGGCATGAGTACACATTCAGTATCATGGATGAATTTCAGGTAAATGTATAAATGTAGTGTGTTACTGTGGGGGAGGGGGTGATAAGAGTACTTTTGTAAATTAGTTTTAATACATGAAGTACTCGCAAATATTAAAGCAGACGGTCACCCTCTTCTACTTGTGTATGTTACAAGAGAAACTTTAGATGTGTGTTTCTATGTTCGAACCTGTCTTTGCAAGAGTCAAATCCAAATGCATGCCTTACAAACGATATCTCAGGCCTGTCAGTTTTGTTTATAAAAACAGCACATTGTGGCTTCTTCTGAGGTTCCTATTGTGCTGGTTTTTTTCTATCCAGTTATGTAATTGCATAATTGTTGGCTTTATAAGTGTTAGCCTGCCCACTGCCACCGTACTTGCTGAGCATGGAAATTCTGATAAGGAGGTTACCTTTGTCTTCCCCAGTAGGCGTGTAGAGTTGATCAACTCTGTAGTTTCAATTGTGGTAAGACATTCTAATATTATTCATTGTAAAATAATAGGATGGATGTCTCAAGGTTGTAGGATAGAAGCTGGGCCTCCTGTAAGGGTAAAGAATAAGTGTTTATAATAAAGATGAGGCCTTGTACAATTGTGAAAGCACATGAAGAGTTGTTTAGAAGGTTCCTGAATGCCTGAATTGCTAAAGGTTCACAGATCGGAGGGTCAGGAAGAAAAGCTAGACACTGGGGCAGAACCGAGGGTAAACTGGAAACCAGAAGGACACTGTGGAACCTATATCTGTCCTGTACTGCCTCCATTTTCAAGCCTTCAGATTGAGTTACTTATTTAAAGTGAACTACATATTCATCCATCAGATATAATTATCAGGTTAGAGCTTTTAACTGGCAAGGGAATTTCAAGTGCTTCAAATTTGGTAGTATTTTAATTTAAAAAAATAATAATCTTCCGTAATAGAATCTTAGAGTATAACTACTCTCATTCATTCTTTTTTTTTTTTTTTTTAATTCACTTATTCACCTGTCAGAATCTGGTCTGTTATGTTTGGTTAATCTATACAACGTCTTGACCACATTTCCTCAGCATCCAAAAATTCTGTCTCAAAAAATATTTATATGGTATATTTAACTTAGGACAAAATCAAGATCTCAGTGAATGCACAGTGGCCAAATAGGGGAAGGAGCATATTGTGGATTTAAAGGAGCAGCTCTGTCCTTTCATGGGAGGAAAAGGGGGCTCTTGAAGTTCCTGTGGGCTCTTTAGAGCCCTAAATGGATATTAAGATTGCCCTGATTGAGACATTGTCTATCATAGCTAGACTTCGCTCTAGCTGATTTTCCTTTATGACTGAACACAGCCATTGTCAAAGCTGCCCCAGAAATTACTCTGGGGTAGGAAGAAGAAGATAAAGGAAGATGGCTTGTATTCACAATGCCTAGACAGTGTGAAATTCTCTTGGGAAAAAACCCAACTTAGACTAGGCTACGTCCTCTTCTCTCTCAGCATCTGCTTCCTTCCACCTGTATTCTGTGCCCTACAGTCAGAGTAGTCTTCTGAAGGCTATGCTTTAGACCACCTCTTTGGCCTTTCCATAGCTCATTTTAGCTGCAGTGTAATATCTAAGCTCCTCGTCTCCTCATTTCAAGGTTCTCATGGGGCTAGCCCACACTCCCTTCTCTTATTTCCCCTGGTCTCTGGCTTATCACACACAGCGTTGTCCCAATTCAGACTCTTCCTTCCATCCCATTAGAGAGGAAGATGCTTATTCCCTCCTCTCTAAGGCTACCCTTTCCACATTTCTTCATCAGTCTCCTCTTTGTCCAGCATCTTCTTTGTCTCCCTGGGATTTAAAACAGTTCTTACATTAAATGTACTTGATTCTTCACTTATTAAAAATAAATTTAAAATGTTTTCATTTCCCACAGCTACGTCTTTGACTCCTCCTGTCATCATCTCTTTCCTTGCTTTTGCTTCTTTACTTGAGTAGGTCTTTACCCTGTTTTCCTTATTTCCCTGTGCTCCTCATAACCACCTACACATGGATTTTTATGTTCACTTCACTAAAAGCATTCTCTCGGAGACCTCCTATCACGTAGCCAAATCCCGTGACTGCCTCTTAGCGCTCTTAACATCTCCTGTGGGTCTGGTTTTGTCAACTATTGTTTTTGAAGGATTTCTTCCCTTGAGGCCCATGGTGCCAGACTTTTTTTCTTTCTTTTGAAACCATTTTGAGTCCCCTTTTGCTTTTTCCCTAGTTTCCTTTCCTATTGTTCCCTGATTTTCCTCTGAATTTTAGTGTCTGATCTGGAACCTTCTCTTTACTTTTTCAAAGTAAAGCATACGTACACTCAGTCTCACTTGAAACCTATTCAGCTGTCTCCCAAATGTCTGTCTGTTAACCCTAACACCCTGCCTGCCCTCCTTTCTTCCTTTGTTTCTCTTGCCTTTTTTGACCCTGCTGCCACGCCTCATGTCAAGGACCATCTGAAACCTAAGTTACTGCAGCAGCTCCCACACTGTAGTTCTACACACTGACCTCAAGTTAATATATATTTTTTAATGTTTTATTTATTTCTGAGAGAGAGAGAGACAGCGTGAGCAGGGGAGGGTCAGAGAGAGAGGGAGATAAAGAATCTGAAACGGGCTCCGGGCTCTGAGCTGGCTGTCAGCACAGAGCCTGACTCAGGGCTTGAACCCATGAACCGTGAAATCATGGCCTGAGCCGAAGTCGGATGCTTAACCGACTGAGCCACCCAGGTGCCCCAAGTTAATCTTGCTTAAACATATCATCGTGTCACTCCCGCTGCTCCATACGGGAAATGTGTGCTCTTTCCCTGTCACTGTCCTTATTCATGCTTTTTCCTTGATTTGACTCAGTCCTTTCTCTACCATCAAATCAACTAAATCTTACCTCTTTCAAGCAGAACTTAAATTCTGTCTCCTCGTTGTTCATGATAGTCTAGCCCATACTGCTTTCTCCCTTTCCTTGTACAGCGGGTGCTGACTCATGTGAGTAGTCACTTGGGAACTTTCTTCTCAGCCTGATGGGCACAAGAACTCTTTGTTCTCAGCTTCAGTAACCTACTTCCTTGTCCCCACCCTACTCCAGCCCCCATTTTACCCCAGCAGTAGTTCAGGTTCAAGGTGGGATTCCTACCATTGGTAATGTTTTTTATTTGTTTTGTTTTGTTTTAAGTGTTTTATGAGCAAAAGTAGGCAGAATAGTGTTTTAACTTCCACTATCCAACTTCAGTTTGTTTTGTTTGTACCTTACCATTCCTACATGTCCCTACAAGATTATTTTGAAATAATATAAAGTATTTTATATATGTATATTATATACACATATATAATGTATCACTACTTGTGTAAATATTTCAGTACATATCTCCAAAAGGTAAGTAAGGATTCTGTTTTTAAAATAACCACAATATCATTGTGAAAGTGATTTCTGATGGCACAAGTAGCAGAGGAAAGTAGAGACAGAAGTACAGTGTTTAAAACAGAAACTACATTGTAAATGATTACAGGTATCTTTTATTATTTCACCTTCAAAGCGACTAAAAGGATGAGTGTTTGCCTTAGGAAATGGAAGGGGAACCCCGAGACTGCCTTCTGTTTCTCTTTGGACCAGGGGAGGGGAGGACTTGGGGTCAGAAATAATAGGTAGTAATAGAAGAAAAGGGCCATGGGACTCTCAGAATAAAACAAAGAATCTGATCTCACCTGAGGGTGATTCCCCACAATCCACCCTTCCTTCCAAATCTGTACCTCTATACTTTGCCCAGATAGAGCCTTTGAGGCTCTCCATGAATGACTGGGAGGAATCCTTAATCCCCCAACTTGGCCAGTTTTGGTAAAAGGTGTCCCGACCCTGGCAGCACAGGGGGATGTGTTCCTGGCATTCCAAGTCAGAATTCTAGATGTATTTTCCCACAGAAGCACTGCTCTGTATGGTTAGATTCTGTAGTCTTGTGCAATGTGAATTTAAAAGACTCCTTGGAATTTCCTGGGAACCTAACTGCTATGTACAACATTACTTCTATGGGAAACTGCTTTTGAATTCCAAATAATTGACCTACCAGTGAAATTTGGATTCCATACTACCTATAAATTAAAGATTACAGGTGTTATCAGTATTACTTATTTAATAATCTTTCCAGATTATACCACATGTTTGGTTTTTCCTTGCTCCCAAGGTAGATTATAAATTTTGGAAGTTGAGACCTTGTCCTTGTTTTCTCTCATACCTAATTGCAAAGCATTTAGGCACTAAATAAAAACCTGTCAATGGATAGATTGGTTGAAAACTCAGATCTGTGTCTAGCTTCACCCATTTTCCCATTCTGACTTTATTATTGTTTTCTTCATTTCCAGTGAGAGGTTGACATCCTACTAGTAATGTCTGGCAGGTGAAAGCAGAAGTGTTTGAAAGCAGTAAAAGACCTCGTAGCATGTGGATTTTTATTTCATTTTTTAATTTATGAGACTTGTATTTGTTCTCTAAGCCCTGGCCTCTATGTGTTGAGTAGACCTTAAAATTAAGTGTGGTCTTTAAGAAACAATCTTTCCATTGCCACAAGTAAGCTCCCCTGCTGAACTCACTGGTAGGAATGGAGATACAGTTGTCTGGGTCTGAGTGTCTGAACCACCGTCATTGTTTATCTCTTTGACCCTCTAGTGACTGTCTAGACCCATGAAACACACACTGCTTTGACTGGTCAGTTCCCAGACAGCTAACAATCTCAGTTTGAAGTGTGGAAATACGAATAGATTGAGCATTAATGTCTGTTTTCTTAAAGAAGATATAGACGTTTTTAAGCAAAAGTTTGAAAGGAAAAATGTTTGTATGGTTTATTCTAGAAAGAGATAGCTATAAAAACAGGAATTTGCCCTAAGTATTTTGCCTAAAACAAAATCCCTTCTGTCACCAGCCTGGATATTTTAAAAAATTTTAATCCAAGTGTAGTTAACATACAGTGTTACATTAGTTTCAGGTGTACAATATAGTGATTCAGCACTTCTGTACATCACCCACTGCTCATCACTCCTGCACTCCTTAATCCCTATTACCTATTTTACTCATCCCCCACCCCTCCCCTCTGGTGACCATCAGTTTATAGTTAAGAGTCTGTTTCTTGGTTTCTTTCTCTGTGTTTTTTCATTTGTTCCTTGTTTAGTTTCTTAAATTCCACATGTGAGTGAAATCATATAGTATTTGTCTTTCTGTGACTGACTCATTTCACTTGGCATTATACTCTCTAGCTCCATCCATGTTATTGCAATTGGCAAGATTTCATTCTTTTTTATCAGCCTGGACATTTGTTAAGCCCAAGAAACATAAACTTCTTAGATCAAATTCCAGACAGCTATCTAAATATGAGGCATGACTTACTAGTGGATGTAACATAATTGTTTATTTTCTTGAAGTTGATAAAAATAGATTTTTCAGTTTGGGACCTCTCTTTCTTTCATTTTAAAAATCATTTTTGTTGCTTAGGAGTCTTAGCTAATTTAGAATGGAACAAATCTGAAAACAGGGATTTGTCTTTAGGGACCCACACTCAAATTGCTTCACTCCTACTTTAAAAAGCAGCACTAATAACCAAGCCCAATACATGTTTTAAATCCAGGAAATAGCCATGCATTTCCAAGGTGACATTCTTGTATATATAGTAAATAGAGCCCTAGCTTGTATTCGGTTTATGTAAACAAAAGACTACAGGATACCCAGAATAAGTCTAAGACATCCACAGTGGGTGTGGAAGAAACCGATATGATGTGCAGAAGGAATATCCACTCCAATGTGTAGAGAATAGCTTTACCAGAGTAAGTTATGAAGTGTCTTTCTCCCTGTTCCTCGAGGTAATTATGCACTTTATCTTGTTCTAGGAGTATACCATGCTGTGTCTGTTATGTGGCAAAGCTGAAGATACCATCAGTATTCTCCCTGATGACCCTCGACAAATGACTCTGTTATTCTAAGGATCCCTGCAGTTCTGTAGTAACTATGTTGTGTTGGTTTACAATACAGCAGTGGTTTGCCTTACTTAGTTTATAATGGAAATTATTTTTTTTCTGCTTAGACTTAACTACCCTTTGAAATAAAAAGTAATTTAGGGGATTATGCTGAGCTCCTCTGCTAAAGTTTGCAATTCTCATCAGAATGAAGCCAGAATGAAGAATCTCTGTTAGAAGTTATGTGGCCGGAAGATACAACTAGAATGGGAGCATTCCTGATGTCCACATCTTCGTTCCAATAAAAGGAACCAGGGCTCCTTGGAAAAATGATTGATTCTAGGACTGGGGCAGTGAATATACAAGACGAGGTTGGAGCCATTTTGTGCCACAAAGAAAATGCTCAAAAAAACCCCTCACAAAACACAATGATTGGGAGCATGTCAAAGGGACAAAAGAGCCAACTCAAGGAGCTCCCTGTGACCAAAGTTGGAACAGTTGGAGCAACAAAATAAAGTAGTATTGAGTTATAACCCAAACTATAAACATCTACGAGTCCTTACTGATAGAAATAAATGATTGAATAAGTAAATACATAAATTGGAAGAATAGGCAAATCGCCCATGCAGAAGAATTTCGAATAATGTATATAGATATCCTCCACTCCTTAAGTGTGGGTTATGCATAGCAACTCCCTATGTAGAGGAGAATAAGTTAGAGTAGAGTAGACTAGAGCATGCAAACGAAGAAAAGTAACTTTACAGTGGAAAAACCTGACAAACACTAGCTCAGCCAAGTGACCAAGACTAACATCCTCAGTGATCATCCTATGATAATAGCACGTAGCTTGATATGATGTGATGGGAGGGCACTTTGCCTATTTGGTCTTCTTCCCCAAAACCCATAACTCCAGTCTATTCATGGAAAAAACATCAGAGATATACCACTTGAGAGCCAGTCTACAAAATACCTGGCCTGTACTCCTCATAATTGTGAAGGCCATTAAAGACAAATCTGGGAAACTCTCACTAAAGAGACATGACAACTAAATGTAATGAGGTATCCTGGATGGGATCCTGGGACAGAAGAAGGGTATTTGGTTGAAACTAGCAAATTCTGAATGAAGTGTAGACTTTAATTAACATAAGTAAATAGAATGATTTCAGCTGCTCCAAAGAGATCTTAGAATATCTCACCTTGTGTAATTGAAAGAACACTGGCTTGGGTGATGTAAACCCTGAAATTTAGGCCTCTCTGCCATTTGGTAACAGTATAACCATTAAGCAAAGTGTTACTCTGGTCTTTATTGTCCCATTTGTATTAGACTGGACTAATAAAAATTGATATTTTTCTTCCTTCACAGTATTGTTAGAAGATCAAATGACTAAAGAATATAAAATGCTTTGGAAAGCATATAAAGTACTAGACGCAATGAGATGGCTTTGGTTGGTTCTTCTCATTCTGAGACCAGAACTTAAAGAGTCAGTCATTAGAAACAAAATAGTTTCCTCTTCATATCCAAGAAATTTGGAAATTCTGATCTAAAGCTTTGCTAAAGTGAAATGAGCAAGGTGAGCAAGGTGTTCATTATTGATGAACTAAAGTGA
Source organism: Proteles cristata cristata (assembly GCA_017311185.1). Taxonomy (NCBI): domain Eukaryota; kingdom Metazoa; phylum Chordata; class Mammalia; order Carnivora; family Hyaenidae; genus Proteles; species Proteles cristata. Next base: position 411,642 of record JAESUZ010000388.1, on the reverse strand, counting down.
GCATGGTGTTCATTGCTGAGACCAGAGAAGTTTTGTTGTATAACATGAATGCTAATGCTGAGGTTTATTGAGCACTTACTATGTGCCAGAGCCTTTTTTAAACAATTCATCCTCATTAACAATTCTATAATATAGGTACTATTGCTGTCCCAATTTTAGAGCCAAAGAAACTAAAGCACAAAGAAGTTAAAGGAACTTAAGGTCACACAGCTAGTACAGTGACTCCGTCTCAACACTACTGTTCAGTACACATGAAGTATAAGGGTCTGGCAAGGTTAGGAAGAAGTTGAGACTGTCAGTGACAGTACTCTGAGGAATCTAGGCACATCAGAGCACGATTTGTTATTCAGAAAAGTTAAGTCATCTGCTCCTTAGGGATCAGTTGTGTTATTCCTGGAAAATGCTTTCCACTTTTCTGCAAATCTATATCTGACCTGCTGAGGAAATCGTTTGGTGAAATGGATCCAGAAAGCAGAGAAAATGCTTCATTACTTTAAATAGCAGCACTAAGCCCATTATAGCCTCCGAATTGTTCCTTCTTGGAGTTTGCTAATGCCTCCAACTTAGTCATTTGGGGTTCAAGAGTACAGTTTTATAAGCCCCTACTGATACCCTTGTCTATTACAGACTGTATAATTATGTGTTTTGGACTATATATTACAAAATTTTAAACATAAGAACCTATCCACATACGTCATTATTGAACCAACTTTGTGCTGTGTTTTGTGAAACTTTATCTTCTAGAATTATTCTATAGGTCTAATCAAATAAAGACCTCTTCAACCTAGTTCTACTGAATCATTATTTTTCTGTTCAAATAAGGGGGAGCCAGGCAAAAACGTCAGACTTCTTTACTTTCCTTCCTGAGATACAAGAAAGAGAAGAAGTCATCTATAGATGTAATTGGGAGAGCGGGCTTATCCTGGTCCCTCATTCTTGGCCTACTTGTTCCATGATGTGTAGATCTGGAGTCTGCCTACTTAGGCTCTTGGAGTTCAAAGCTCAGCATGTTTGTTTTGTTGTTTTAGCTGGCTGAATCTTTCTCCAATGGTCTTGGGTTCTCACAATACTGATATATGATGTATTCTGGGCACAACCAGATATAGTTCATTACTTATAAGTAATTACTAAGAGAGATATGTTTACTGTTTTTTATAAAGGTATCAAGAATTCTTTCCATTTCATTCTTCTTTGTGAACAAGGTTAAGTTACTTCACTGAATTTGAGACTCTCAATTTTAGGTTGTGTGTCTCTTGACTGTAAGATAGTCTCTATTGTGAGATACAGTATGATTGGAAACCAAGAGACCTGGGTCTAAAATAACTGCCACCTGCTCATGTTGGGACACTAGGCAAGTCACTGAGTGTACATCAGTTCTTCGATGGAAAAATAGAAATAATCATGCTTTCTCCAGAGAGTTTTAAATCAAATGATATAGTAAAAGTGAAAATGATGAAAATGATTTTAAGTTGTGCAATGCTGTGTACAGGCAACCGTCAGTGGTCTTTATGAAAGAACTTTGATATGGAGGGAAACACTATCATGTTGTGATTAAGAGTACAGGCTTTAGGGGCACCTGGGTGACTCAGATGAGTGTCTGACTTCCGTTCCGGTTATGATCTCACGGCTTATCAGTTTGAACCCCACGTTAGGTTCAGCTGTCTGTGCTGACAGCTCAGAGCTTGCTTGGGATTCTGTGTTTCCCTCTCTCTCTGCCCCTCCCCCACTCACACTCTGTTTCTCTCTGTCTCTGTCTCTGTCTCTGTCTCTCTCTCTCTCTCAAAAATAGAGTACAGGCTTTATAGTCAGGCTGAACTGAGTTTAACATTCAAATCTACTTGGAGCCCTTTGTCCTTGGCAGGTGTCTTGCTCAATTACCTTCTCTTTAAATAGAGACACAAATTCTTCATAGGGCCAGTATGGGAATTAAGTAACCTAAGATATATAAAGTACTCAGTGCAGTGTGTGAATGTAGTCAATATTCAATAAATGATGGTTTGGAGGACAGTTGTAATGGTGATTGTGAGAAATCAGATTTGAAATCACCATTAGAATTTGGCTTAGTGTTTCTGAAACCAAGGAGATACAGCTGTGGGAACTTAGTCATAGAAATAATAAATTTTAGTCTTTGTCCCTTGGTTCCCCAAAATCATTTAGTCCAAGCTTTATTTTTGTTTGAGCCCTCAGAGAAGCGATTGTCTCTATCCTTCCTCTAAAACGAGTGGCATTATCTCAGCTTTTCTGGGAAAGCTTGTTTATGAGACAGTGCCTCTAGGGAGATTTGATTAAAAGATTGAAAGTGGGTGATTATATTAAGCTTTGCCATGTCTGTTTATGACCATTAGCTGATACTGCTGAGGATGTAATAGACAAACAAGATGAGAAATAAAGGAAACAATTTCTCACTTCTTTTCATTTTAACAACAGCACAACTAAAGATTTAGTAAAAATGAAATGTCCTTGTAAAACAAGTTTCCCCAGCCTGGCCTTCCCTGTTCCCTCCTGAGCCAAACTGGTCAGGTCCGCTTCTGAAGCAGAGAGCATTTCCCCTGCCCAAATGAGCCCTTTCCCTAGCATTATGGCCCTTAGTTACTCTCTCTGCAAAATCACTTCTGTAATTCCTAATCCTTTGGGAATCTTTGGATAATTCCTTCAACTTGAGCCCCAAAGGAAAGACCCAACAATTCGTACTGGCATATGAGGCCCTAAATTGCCTGTGGCATAGTGCCAACATCCAGGATAGCTGCTCTGTTACTAGACATAGCAATAGCCTATAGCACTATCGAGATGATGGACAAATCCTACGAGCCTCCGATATATATTCTGTATTTCTTCAGGGAAGTGATGTATCCCTGCAGTTATTCCTCTAAAATCCGTGCCTCATCCTGCCCTCAAAAAACCCCAGACGCCAGCTGTTGGCTTTAAGAACAGGAATCTTGACAGGCTTGGCGTTTCCAAGAGTCATTTTAAGGGTAGCCTTAATTTAGCAGAAGGCCCTGCAAAAGCATGCCGGGGGATTCCCACTGTAATGGTCAGGTTACCCCTTTTGAAATAAAGCACCACAGATGACATAGCTTTAACTGAAGGTCACACAGGGAGGACCCTTAACCTCTATTCCACATTTACTTCTCAGATGATGCAGGTGCTTAGAAAATACTTAAGGGAACCTCACGGAGAAGGGATTTCCCCCTCAGCATTGGGGTTTTTAAGCAGTGTGTCCAGTTTGGAGAACTGTCCCTTCAGGGCTTCTGTGAAAAAAGCAAAATGTTCCATCTAGCGGTCAAAGAAGGAAAGGTAAAGTGAGAAGTTTCCAGGAAGAGGTTTGTGAGGCAAAATGACAGGGCAGTGGCCTTTCAGCAGGCATCTCTTCTAGAACATGATAGGACCTACCTCTGGAGGTGTTGGTGCCTTTTGAGTACGCCCGTACTAGCTGAGGAATCTGGGGCACCGTCCTTACAAAGCCATTTGGCAGAACCCTGTTCTCACAGAGAATGGCTCTCATGTTGGCAGGTTATGAACAGTTGGCCTAAAGGGAGGCCCTCTTCCATCTCACCCTCATGGGATTAAAAATGAAATCAATCATTCATGTCTAAACTGGTTTGTCTTATGCCTGAATTTGTGAACATGTGCGTTTGGGAAAGACAAGGGTGGCATGTGTGACTGAACTTTAAAAAGGAGCGAAGCATCAACAATAAATGTTACTCAGCAAGGCAAGGAGAAGGGTAGGCACTCTTTGCATTCCCAGTACCTGCACCCTCCATATCCTTGCTATCAGTTACAGTTCACCAAATTAATGTCCCAGCAACACCTCAAAGTGCAGGTCGTGCTTAGTTGGCCCAATACCTAGAGCAATAGTGACGTCTTCCTGATTGGAGTCCTCTAACGGACCTCCCAGTGCTCCCTACTGAAGGGTCCTCTGACTTTTCCTTTCCTTTACCTCATCACCACCCTTTGCCCAGTTCTGGAGGGGCAGTAGTGTAATAATACAACTCGGATTTCGTTCAACTCCACCTGCCACTGCGGACCCTGACTAGACAGTTATTAGGGTGTCCCCCTGATGAGAGCACCCCTCCATCAAGCCTTTGTGTGCTGCTGGCTCTCTGGCCCACCTGTGGTTTTGCACCATCCCTCTACCCTCTGTCCGGGAAGAAGACACAGAAAGCCCGGCCATTTCCACACCTGCCCTTTATTGGACTCATCTAGCAGGCTGGCTCTGGGCCCTTCACACTCCTCAGACACCACCCATACAGTTTAGGAAGATGCCGTCATTCTGTGAAGGCCCAGAGCCCCCCAAGTCTTGAGCTCCAAGTAGAATCACCAACCAGAAGGTTGAGGGGAGGGAAGGGAGACAGGCAGACTGGAAAGGCAAGGCTCTTCAATGAAAGGGGCTGATCCCAAGGGAAAGCTTTGGTCCAGCAGCATCTCCTGAGGACATACCGAATCTTAAGGAAAGAGACCTAAGGGCTGGATGGAGGAGGTCTTTGTGCTGAGAAGCTTGTGTCTATATGGCAACTTTGAGGAGGCGCTTGATGTCAGGCTCAATGTTGATGGTAGGGAAGGTGCGACTGTAACGGCGGAAGGGCTCCCCTTCCGGCCCAATAAGGAACTTCTCAAAGTTCCAGGCCACATCTGAGCGGCGTACCGGGCTCCAAATGATGAACTTGGGGTCAGTCATGAGGGAAAATGGGTCATCATACGGGTAGGGGAGCTTGTCCTTCAGGTAGGCGAAGACAGGATGTTCGTTCTGACCATTCACCTCACACTTTTGGACAAGGGTAAAGGTGGGCTGGAATCCACCCCCAGGGCGCACATACTTGAGACTGTTCAGGATCTCCTCATTCTGACAGTTCTCCTGGGGGAGGAAAAAGACAAAGAGCATGGAAGAGGGAAGGGGGAAATGAAGGATCCACAAAAAAATCTTTCACCCTCCTATACACCCTTCCCAGGATTATTCTATGTAGCTTTTTTTTTTCTCCCCCCTCTGTTGTTTCTCTTTCCTTCTTTTCTGGCTTCGTCCTACTCTTGACTTGGAGTTTTCCCACTCACAGCTGTTGTTGGATGGTTGGCTAGGCCATTCCTGAAAGTTTCTGCGGTTCCTAGCTTGGCTGTTCTTAAAGTGAATGATTTAGCACTTTGAACTATTCTTTCTCTAAACTACCCTGAACAGTTTATAGGGTATCTGTGTGAAACTTCAGGGAACCTTGAGTTCAGGGCAGTAGAAAGACAGGGAAAGAAGGCTCAAGTCCCATCACCTAGAACTCTCCCTTCCACTGCCTACACACACGCACTCACACACGTCCTGCCGCCACCTCCCTTTCACCCCGCCCTGATTTTGCCTCCTTGCTTCCGGTTATATATGAGTGTTACAGCCTCTGCCTCCATCCTGCTCATTTCCTTAAGCTAAAGGGTGAAATTGAGGCCTAGAGGAATGGGATTTATAGCTTCTTGCTTTCATCTTGCCTTGTCCTAGATCTGAAGTGTAAGTAGGAGGAAGCTTTGGTGAAAATGCCACCCAAGGAAATCTGGCTTTCAGGTGCCATGAAGGTGAAGTGAGTTAGAGATAACAGTGAATGTACTCTAAATGGAATTGCTCAGTGACCAACGGGGATGAGTTAAATAGGATAGAGTGTTTAGGGTTCTGGAATGGGCCAGGGGAAGGAAAGTTAAGGAAAGTGCTTGAGGGCTAAAGGCTGTGAATGTGTAGTTAGCATTCCTTTTGCTTCTAGACTGCTATCCCACGACTCCCGCCCCCGACGCTCGCTCACTGTACTAGGCTGTGAATGCTTTAGCTCTGAACCTGCTACCCATCTTCCCCTCCCTGTCCTATTCCCACTGGGCATTCCCTCCCCTGACAACTCCAAAGGCCCATAGAAACCCTTGTTTTCCACCCCTCCCACTGGGTCTGGAGTCAGATATCTCCCTGTGGGAGAAAGTTCTTGCTTCTGACCTACTAGAACCAATCAGTACAGCGAGTTCCAGGCCATCTTGACATCCTGAGCCCAGAGGTGATCTCTATTAGACTTTTTATCTCTTAATGCAAATGGCCGACTGGCTACTGGGTAGGTTATGGATCCCCTCCAGCCACCAGCTAGCCTCAAGAGATGGTGTAAAGGGTGGAGGCACCTCTTAGGCCAAAGAGATACTCCTACAGAGGTTTGCCCTTTCTCCTGCCCTGGCCAAGCCTAGAAACAGAGACAGGAAAGGGACAGTGAAAGCCATGATGGTTCAACCTCAGGTTTGTCACTAGCCAAAGATATTTCAGCCTTCCTGCTTGTATCTCTGCTAATCTCTTCCTTGCCTTCATGCTGCTGTGAATTGAACTAAGGGGGTTATAATTAGAGGGTTCACTTGAGGACATTCTGCCCGCTTGTGCTGTTAAAATAATAAATGAAAATAGAAGAGAACTTGAGGTGTGTGGGCTGAAGGTCTATAACTTGACCCAGTAATCAGGGACAGAGAATCGATCCCAAATGGGACACACACACACACACACACACACACACACACACACACACATCAGAGCCAGAGAGGTGCATGTGATGCTGAGAGGAAACACATGTATGTTGTAAAACCTTAGCTTTCCACCAAAGTCACTTTCCATTAGGCCGATTTAAAACAAAATCCTTCCAGGGCACCTGGGTGGCTCAGTCGGTTAAGCACCAGACTTCAGCTCAGGTCATGATCTCACGGGTTTGTGGGTTCAAGCCCCACGTCGGGCTCTGTGCTGATAGCTCACAGCCTGGAGCCTGTTTCAGATTCTGTGTCTCCATCTCTCTCTGCCTCTCCCCTGCTCACACTCTGTCTCTCAAAAATAAATAATTGTAAAAAAATTTTTTTAAATCCTTTCATCTAAATAATAGATTGCTTACACCTGCATATTACTTTGCATTTTTCAAGTTATTTTTGTGTATCTTATCCTCTGAACCTCACAATCATTCTGTGAGATAAATGGTATTATCCCCCATTTACAGATGAGGAAACTAAAACAGAAAAATCGAGTGACTCTTCATAGGACACAGAGCCACTAAACAGTAAAACCATGTTTAGCTGGAACTAAGATCCTCTGGGTCAGTTCAGTCCTACTTTGATTGTTGATCTATGTCCTCCACTCATCCATTCAGCAGATATTTGATGAACGCCCTCTCTACAGTGGAGAGAAAAAACAGACCTGGTACCAGCCCTCATGGAAAGATAATGGAAAGACAATAAACAACAAAACCTCACCTCGGTGTTTAAGCATAGTTAGAACCGCATATACTTCCCCTTGGTCTTCACATGTACCTAAAGACCTAGATTAACAAAACATACCTACGATTCCAGACACTCCAACACACGGTCATCCTCCCCCTCCCCTTAGCCTACCAAAGCTTCAGCATCCCAACTCTTTGGGTTCAATATGAGGGACCCCTCACCTGATGTCCAAATTGGTTGCAAGGGAAGCCAAGTACCACCAGGCGCCTGGGAAAGCGGCATTGCAGCTCGTTGAGCTGGGTGAAGTCCCGAGTGGTTGTGCCTCAGAGTGAGGCCACATTCTCAATCAGCACTGCCCTGCCTCGGAACGTATTGAAATCTACCTTCTCTCCATCCAGGCTGATAGCGCTGAGGTCGTAGAAGGACTTGGCTATGTAAGCCATGGTGAAGGTGCAGACTGAGACCTGCAGAATGGCGTGAGCCCACTTAAGGGTCTATTAAAGGGGTGGGGAGGAAGGAGGAGCCTGGCAAGACAGGAAGAATTTCACAATGGGGCTTTGAGCATCCCCACGATGACTTAGCAAAAACGGTCACCCACCTGTAAGTGCCGTTTCAACAGGGAGGTTGCTCCTCCTATTTACAGACTCTGAACAAAGCCACCTACCTGCCCCACCCTGCTGGCAACCTGGGAAGGGCCAATTTGATATCTATGTGCAAACATGAATAATTCACTACTTGCAGGAAACTAGAGCCCCAAAGGTCAAATGAGGAGGAAAAAAGGGAGGGAGGGATGCAGGATTGACTCTGACCTGCCCCAGCAAGTTGTTCTCACTTGGCACAGACATTTATTGTCTGCAGAGGGCCAGGCTCTGAACTGTGCGACTGAGAGGTCAGGGTCTGCCTAGATCTGAAAGATGAGGAAGAGAATTGGGGTACATGTCCCCTTAACTCAGACTACAACTGAAATCTATATATTACTGTGCATGTGTTTTTCTTTGGCTGTTGCCTTCCACAAGCACAAAATCAAAGGGACCCTTAGGAGGACAGAAAAGCCCTTAGGATTTTCTAGAAATAATGACTTTCAGTGGCTCAGCTTGCACCAGGCAGAAGAGATGAAGTTTGTTTTGGAAAGTCTTTCAGTGAGTGGTGTTACTTGTGCCAGAGACCACCTCTGCCCTAGACGCCCTGGATGGCACCGCCCCCTATACTATGCTTTCCACTCTGCTTCCACAGGGTCATGCGGCTGCCATCAGTCATGGTCAAGGTAATGGTGAGGAGTCACAAAGCAGGTGAGTAGCTCCGAGGGCACGAGCTGCACCTGCCTTTTCTCAGACAAAGACTCAGTCCCAAAGACTTTTCACAGAAGGCTTGTGCTTGTCATTTACCCCCAGAAGGAAGTGTGCAGAGAGCCCAATCTTCCATGGTTCTAGACTGAGTCGGGCCACCTATGATGTTTTCACCCCCAGACATGCAATGTACTGCAGGACACGTGAGGGCCTAAGGGAAGACCTAGTGCTTCACTTCATTCTTCCAAGCAACCACCAGCTCAACAAATTCGTGGTTTTTTTTTTTTTGGTTTGTTTTTGTTTTTGTTTTTTAAATGTCTGGATTTCTCCATCAGTGAAACTGGCAATTAAGCTTTACTGGGCTTTGGGATTTTAGAGTGTTATTTCCATAACAATGCAAATGTTTACTAGAGAGTATTTTCACAGGTACTCGTCCACTGGGAAATGTCTTCTGGAACAAATAAGCAGGGCTTGGGAGCAGCTGGTATTGAGAATCTAACTTGCTGAGAAGATGGAGGAACCACTCACCAGGGAGTGTCCAACTTTTCTGTCTTTTGTGGCCTGTTCCATGGCTGTTTAGAGTACATGGGAACGCATGCCTCCACAGGCTGCCCCCTGAAAACAAGCCTCCATCACTTGAGTGGGAATGGAATCTTTGGCCATAAAAGGAGGCAGGAAATGAAGTGTGAAGTGTGTCCCCTCCATGAGACTGGGTAGAGTTCCTAGAAACAGCCAATAAATGTTCCTACCAGGCCATGGAGTCAAAAGAACTTGGCCTTGAGAGTGGGCTGAACTTCAACGTGAACTTGCCAGACTTATCTGCATGCCTGGAGCTTTCCCAGGATTCTCTGGGCATCTGGACATCTCTTACTGGCCGCCCTTCTGGGCCTCTGTCCAGGAAGACCACGGAGGTTCCTGAGCTGAGTAGGGGCTCCCTTTTCCTTAGGGACATGCCATTCTTTTTCTGCAAGTACAACTTAGGACCCTTTGTCATGCAGGCTCTCACCTTTCATGATTGAAAAAAAACTGATGAGGCTCTCCTAAAATACTTTGTCTCCAACTTTACCTCAAACTGGCTCACTTTCTAGAAGCTTATGACTTTGGACATGCACTAACAAGTGTGTGATTCCCATGGCTTTCCACAGTAGTCGTTCTGGAAACTGCACTGGCTTAGCAGGCAAAAAGTCTAGGCAGGTGGTTCTTAACTCTGGCTACAAGTGAGAATTGCTTATCAGAATTTTTCAACATAGAGATACTAAAGCTTTTCCCTCCAGAGATTTCAATTCTGATGCTTCTAGCCATGACTCTGCCACTGTTAAATGAGGCCCTTAGGCACCTGTTTCCTTATCAGCTGAATTTAGATAATCACTCTCCTTATCTCCCACAGAGATGATTGTTAGGATGGAAGAGATCAAGTATTGTAAGTTTTCTATACACTGTAAAGTGCAAGTACAGATCTTAGGCTACCACTGCCCTGCCTTGTTGGACTCCTTCTTCATTGTATCCCGACTCCCATTTTCTAACTCTGTCATCAATTTCATGCCCCAAAGTATAGTATTTGGTACCCCCAGGTCCCGAAGATCACAGTCTGACTTGCTTTTCCTTGGAGTATCCAATCACAGGGCTAAGACAAACTTCTGAAAGATTACTTAATCCCTCCTCATGCCTTCAGGAAGACTTGTTCCTGTTCATCCTAGACAGAGAAACTTCTTGACTTTAAAGACTCCTTCAGACATAGATATTCAGCATCCTCCCAGTGACTCAATCCTATTTCCACACTATAAGCCCACTGGAGAGCACTGGGGGCTCTGCCTGGGCTCCCCTGCAGGCGGCATTGGGAAAGGTACAATAAGGAAGATGACGGGTTGCTGCTTCCGTCGTCATTTTAGTGCTGTTGCTTTATAGGGTTCTGGAGCCTCTTCTACCAGCACTGCCTCTCCCTCTTCCCCTTATCTGCCGAGGTCAAGCAAAAACTACTCCCAGGGACTTATACAGGCAGCCATACCTCTGGTTTGAAATATTCTTTATTTTGTAAACATCTGTGTTTAAAATAGATGAACCCTGCTCACAATTCATATATTGGATCTGAGACACAGTACACAAAGTTCACCCGTCACAGGGAGATGGTGGGGGCTCGGGAGCAGGTGGGATGCCTGGGGCTGGGCTGAATCTCAAGACAGCAGGTGCAGAGGTGGTAAGTAAACAGGCAGGAGTGCCTGCTCAAAAGTCTGGGCCTAATGCCAGATCCCAGGCCACCTCCTGGACTGGAGAAGTTTAGGGGTGAGATGCTAACTCCAATACCTCATGAGCATAGCTACACCCTGAAAGTTCAACCCTCTGGCTCCCATACCTCTCCCCAGCTGTGATCCTTGGGGATGGGGCTAATCAGTTCACAGAATCTCCACTCTATGCTTTCCCTTCCAGAGCCCCTAGGGTACAGTAAAAATATAGTCCCTCTGTCCCAAGGGACAGAGAAAGGCAATGGTGCTCTGCCTGATCCTTGGGGAAAGCCACAATACTGGACCACAGGTTGGGGCCAGTGCCCAAAGCAACTGCTCCTTCCCGAAGTCCCTGGTGGAGGGCATGCAGAGGCTTGGCATTACCATCTCCCCACCCCCAGTGTGATGCTGTGTCTGACACCTGAGGAATCAGTCCTCAAAGAAGCATCCCAGCCACAGTCATGACTTCATCCTAAAGTCTGCTACCTAAATTTCTCCTTAGCTAATAATTTATAACTCTTCCTGCCCTCCTTTTCCTTCCACTACAGTTAACCTATCCCTGTTCCTACATCCTGAGCTATCCTCTCCTACTCTGATAAGAGTCAAAAGGAAAGGTTTGATTTCTTCCCCACCTCTTTTTTTTTTTTTTTTTTTTTGAGGAATAAGGAAGTAGGGCTCTTAGTCCTTCACATGTGTGTGCCCTGGACTTTGGTCCTTAGTTGATGAATGATCAGTGTTGTCTTAGCTCCAGCCCTAGCCATGTGATGCCACTAATATGTAGCTTAAGAGTGAGCCTCCGACCTTGGGAAGGTGGGGAGGAACCCTACTAGGGCTGCTACGGCTTGTTCCTTCTTTAAAGCGTCTCCTTCAAGCCACTCTTGGGCCATGTGGGGTTAAAGGAACTTCTTCCTGAATGAAGAGCTCTGGAGGAGGGAGTCCACTTCCCTCCCCCTGTAGCCACAGTGCCGTCGGCTCCTGTTCCAGGAGCTAGAGGGGCAAGATGAGCACTTTGCCGGGAAGGCTGACGAGAACAGCACCAAGCATTTCCACCCAGGGCCTTCTTTCTCTCTCCCCATGAAGTCACAGCTCTTCTCCCACAGACTTTGAGTCTCGGCAGAACCTTGAGAGCTGAAGGCTGGGTTCAGTGCTTATGTCCCCTCTCACTCGCCAGGGGGTTGTGGGGAAAGGCCCTTCTTACACAGAAAGGGAAGCCGGGGCCCAGGGAGCCCTGCTGCTGCCATCTTCCCCTCCAGCGTGCACAATGCCGTCTCTGGCCTCCTCCCCTCACTTTAACCTGATATAGAGGGGCTAGTCCTTCATTCCCAGACATTCCTCTTTCTGGGGGTGTGTGGTCTGTTTGTCAACATCGCTGGCCCCCGGGCTTTCCTTGCCCCTGCAGTGCCCTGAGGCCTTGGTGCACGTCTTTAAATTCAGGAGCCCAGGTGGGGAGAAATTGTGTACAAGCTGCATGGGAGGTAGAGAATGGAGGTGACTTTTTATCCTTGCCTCCCCTCAACATTTTTTTTCTTCTCTGAAGCACCTGCTTCTGAGCTCACTTTCCCCAAGAGGCAGGTGGGCAGGCAGCCAAGCAAGGCCCAAGCTGGGGGAGGGGGGGCGGGGGGGAGGGCAGGCAGGGAAAGGTGGGACAGCCCCAGTCCTGAGGACCACCAGGTTGGTGTCTCCTTCCTGCCTCGATGTGCCACCTTCCCAGACCACTGGTGAGGCAGCCCCATGGCACGAGAAGGGACAGTGGGGAGGGGGAGATTGGAAGAAGTACCCTGTAGGCTTTGGCCCCTTCACAAAGCAGGATGGGGGGTCCTCCCAGAAGAGTATGGAACATCCCCATGAGCCTGAGTCCATTCCCTTGGACAGGGTTAGGGAGAAAGGAAAGAGAGAAGCTGCACCAGCAGCCGCACAGCAGGACATGGAGGCAAAGAGGCGTGAGGGGCTTAGATCCAAAACACACTGGAGGGGAAGGGGACAAGGAGGAGAAGTGGGAGGAAGGGAGAAAAAGCACAGGAGGCAAGATGCACTGAGAAAGAAGGAGCCTTAAAGTGGCCTCACTCCAGACTGGGCTGCTGTCTGGGGAGCTCGGGGCGATGAGACGGTGCCCATGGCATACTGGGGGCTCGTAGCAGGCCTGTGGCAGGGAAACAGGCTGAAGGGAGCCACTCCAGGCTGGAGGGGCTGGGGGCAGAGGCTGCTCGAAGATGACAGTGGGGCTGCTCTCAGGGCCAGGCAGGGGAGTAGCAGCTACTGGTATTCCACAGAGTCACCCGAGTGAGAGGAGAAGAGGGCAGAGCCTGGACTCCCTGTCTGCCACAGGCCTCCTGAGGGGAGGGGGACCGGCGGGTGCTCCACGCAGGACCCTCAGCACCAGCAGGCTTTCGAAGAGTTCGCTGGGCCCTCAGGTTTGCCCTCATCCTCCTCCAGCTCGGCCAAGGCCAACTCATTGCTGGCACGTGTCCGGAGACCATCCAGCTCCTTCCTGTGGGCCTGCAGCACCAGCTCTGTCAACCGCGTGAAAGACTGGGAAACCAAGGGTCACACGTTAGTCGGGATCCTCCTCCCCTTCCCCAGGCAGCCCTGTAACTGCCCCAGGGGTGGGGTCTCATCTAACCCGGCTCCCATCAGCTGCCTCCTCTCGCCTCCCCTCTCTGCTGGGTTCGGCCAAAGAGGCAGGGCAGCTGGGCTTCAGAGCAGAGCGCTCACCTCTTTAATGTTGAGGTTGGTGCAGGCACTTGTTTCATAGAAGTCCATGCCATACTCTTTAGCCAGCTGCAAGAAAAGAACATTCCTGAAAGGGAGTCGGTAGGGGAAGGGAGGTGCCCCCATGGCGCCCAGCACCTTCTTCTACCATCGCCCTCACAGCCCAAGCTGTGTTGTGACAATTTCTCGCAGTAGGTCACTTCTCAGACCAAGCGGGAGCTCCTTCTAGGACACAGGCTAGCAGAGAATGGAGACGCCCCGCACTCCCCACCCACCTCCATGCCGACACACCCCTACCACCCCTCCCCCCCCCCCCCGCGGACACAGCTCACACATCAGAGGAAAAACACATCAAAATCTTGGGCAAGATGTCAAATTAATAAAAAAATAAACAAAACCCAGGCTTTGGGATCAACAGACCCAGACTTGGACACCATCGCTGCCACTCAGCAGCTGTACAACTGTGGACAAATTACTCTAAGCCCAGCTCTGCCATCTGTTAAAGGGGAAAAGGGTGTCTTTCAACCAAAGTCATGGAATGCCTAAAAGGGGTCATGCATCTCAAAACACTTGCTCCGTGCCGGCCACACATACAGTGCTGGACAAATACCATTCTAGGAGGGCTTATTGTAGGAGGGTTTGCTTCTTTCAGATTTTTCAATGACCATGCATTATTGTTGCATACCAAAAGATCCATTTTATTTTAAGCGTTACGTACTAAAAGAATGAGAGAAAAGCTCTGGAGGCCCTCGGAGTGGGTAGAGGACACTCGTCTCCGTGGTATCCATCCTTCTGTGCTCTGGGAGGGTGATCTCCCTTGGCATCACCTTCCTACCCTCTCTGCCCCATGCCCTTCTCTTCTTCTGTGGGCCCTTCATTCCCTCATTTTCCTTCCTACCCCCTTCTGATACAATAAGGAGAGGGTGAGAAGCCTGTCGATGGTAGCCATGCCTGGGTGCTGCCGGAGAAGCCAGCGACCCGAAGCCCTTTCTCGCCGTGAACACTGGGATGACATCTTTAGCAGAGGGTAATCCTGCTCTGGGGCACTTAGAGGTGGAGTCTTTGTTTTTGGATGGTCTTTGTTTCAGGGTGGACCCCAAAATCAGCCCTGAAGGGCAGAAAGCAAATTCTCAAGGATGGCAACTCCCCTAGTGCCTTAGGGAACCGTGGAAAGTGCCAGGGGGCCTGGTGACAGGGCCAGAATCTTGGGTCCCAGCCCTCGGGACTGGCCCCGGAAGGCAACAGAAGACCCAAGGGATGGGGTTCGGCCAGCCCACTCCACTTACCTGTTGCCCTTGCTCTCTTCCCACCTGCCGCTTCTGCTCTTCATCAGCCTTATTCCCTATGAGGATCTTCTGGACACCTTCTGGTGCATACTAGGGACAAAGGACAAGCAGAGCTGCCAGTGAGTGCTGCCTTTCCCTCTTATCTCCCCACCATACATTCTCTTGGCTTCTATACCAGCACCAAGCTTAAGAGCTCTAGGGACAGAGCAGGCTGACTGGGTGCAGGTATGAGGCCCCCCCAAGCACCATGGCTGACCCCAGGGGTCCCAGAGGGCTGTCATGGGGACAGCTTAGAGTAGGAGGCACTCTGACTACTACTGCTGCTTCCTCGAATGGGACAACTGGTGTCTGAACTGGCAAACTGCACTGGAGTCCAGCCCCTCATTCCGCAGATGGAGAACTGGGGACTCAGAGAGTTCAAATGGCCTGCCTGAGGCTCCAGAGCCAGGACTAGAACCCCATTCTCACGATCGTTGCTGCTGGTCCTGAGATTTCAGGAAGGAAGCTGGTCACAGGGTAGGCTTTGGCCTAACTCACTTCCAAGGAAGAACCAGCTACGGAGGCCTGGCTGGGCACAGAGCATGGATGGCACGGCAGCTTGGGCTTCTTCCCCATGTCTTACTCACCCAGAGGTCTTCGTCCAGGGCTGTGGAAGGCAAGGTTTTCTGGGAGTGTTTGCTCACCAACCCCAAAAGCCTCGGCCCTTCCCATCTGGCCCTCGCTCTGCCTTCCCCTCTGAGGTGCCCCTCCCCCACCCCGAACGATGAGGCAGCATCTCCTACCTCATCCACATCACTGACCCACTTCATGATGTGCTGGTAAGAGCGCTCGCTGCTAATGTCGTAGACTAAAAATATCCCCTGAGAGAGAGAGAAGGAGAGAGAGATGGGGGAGGTAGATGCACACTGAGACCGTGCACAGTCATGGGGCCAGAAGCAGGTGTGGCACCTTAAATGCTGGGTCCCACTTTCCCTTCTCCCTGCTTAGGATACTGAGGACCCCTTAGCACCCAGAAATTTCTCCTTCTCTCTCATGCCCCCAAAGCGATTGCACCCTAGGCCTATCCTGGAACTCTCTGAGGTAGGAAGGCACCAAATGTTCTGACTGGGGCCTTTGGCCCAGGGTGGAAGGTGGAAGCTGGGGATGAGGATGGGGGACTTGCCTGCAGTGTGTGGTCAGAGAATAAGTGATCAATGAATGAATGATCAGTGAATAACCACAAGACTGCCTGAAGCTGCTCTCTTCAGCAGGCAATCTGAGGGCTCTATTTGGGGAGTCGGTGGCATAAATATCTCAAACACCCAGAGCGGGGAGTGTGGAGGGCAGCGTCCTACCTCCAAACCCTGCAAATGGTGGCTTACCTGGGCCCGTCGATAGTACTGCTTTGTGATGGTCTGATATCTCTCCTGCCCTGCTGTGTCCCTGCAGTAGAAAGCCGGTCCATCAGAGGAGCAGGGACCAATGGAACCAGAGGGGAAGGGATGAACAGGAGCTGGGAGACCCTGTGCCCTTGCAGGAAAAACTGGGGAGCGTAGATCTCCAAGGGGGTCTGAGCATACCTGACTCTGCAGGAGAGAGGCCTGATTATCTGGTGCCAACAGGGCGTATGGGGCCTTGTCAGCTATAGCTACGCCAGGAGCCCCAAACATAAATGGGCCTTGGACAACTCTGGAATTTGGCCATTGTGTTCAGATGGGGTGGACGCTGTACCTCCAGTTCTTGTGCATGTACAATTCTCAGTTAGCTCCTCCAAAGGCTGGCAAAGGCCAGGCTTGCGGGAGCGTCAGACCAGAGAGCCACAGCAGCCCCCTGTGGCTACTGGTGGGAACTGCACCATGCTGGATGGAGCTCTCTCCCCAGGGTCCCAGGTAACCCTCCCTCCTGCCACACTGCGGTGGCCCAAGGGTAAAGCCTTTTCCTAAGACAAAGCCACACTGGTTACTTTACCAATTCCTTCGAATTCCTGCCTTTTGGTGACTTGTGGCCAAGCTCATAAAGTTTCTTAAGAAAAAGATTAAGGCTCCTAGGAGCAGGAGATGGGCTTTGAGACATCTGCTTCTCTCCATAGAAGAGGTGGCCAGTTAGCCCAGATGCAACCTTGGGATTTCTACACACGGGATTTCTACACACGGCAGTGGAAGCCTGGGTCTCTCCTCCCACACCCCCTCCTCCTACCCGACTCACCAAATCTGTATCCGCACTTTGATGCCATCCACCTCTATGGTCTTCATCTTAAAATCCACGCCTGGGGAAAGGAAGAGAGCAGGAAGTTAGGAAGGGTACTGCCCAGACCTGAATGGTAAAGGCCCAGGGCACTCACACTGCAAGGGATTTCCTGTGGCTTAATTTGGCAGAAAGATGGCACGAGTGAGGAGGACTTCTTGAACCAATTGACCCTGAGAAAGCATCCAGGGCTTTGAAGGGGGCTTCCCTTCCTCCTTGACCTGAGAGTTGACATGGGTAAAGGGCCGAGGCGGTACAGGAGGAAGCAGAGTGAGTATGGGGGAATCCATGCCATCACTGTCTCGCTCAGCCCCCAAATGTGTCCTGCTCTCCTCAGCATGAAGTCTTCCTATTTCTCCTTCTGGAGAGAACTGCGGGTATTTATTTATCCCCCCTGGAAGGGAGAGAAATTTCTTATTTTTTTTCTCTCTGCCTAATTTTTTTTTAATGTTTTATTTATTTCTAGGAGAGAGAGAGAGAGACAGCGTGAGCAGGGGAGGGTCAGAGAGAGGGAGTCACAGACTCTGAAACAGGCTCCAGGCTCTGAGCTGACAGTCAGCACAGAGCCCGACACGGGGCTGGAACCCACGAACCGCGAGATCATGACCTAAGTGAAAGTCGGACGCCTAACCGACTAAGCCACCCAGGTGCCCCTCTCTGTCTAATTTTTAAAAAATTTTTATTTTTGAGAGAGAGAGAGAGAGAGAGAATGCATGGGGGAGGGGCAGAGAGAGAGAGGCAGACATAGAATCCAAAGCAGGATCAGGCTTTGAGCTGTCAGCACAGAGCTCTATGCAGGGCTTGAACCCACGAGCCGTGAGATCATGACCTGAGCTGAAGTCGGATGCCTAACCTACTGAGCCACCCAGGCGCCCCTCTCTGCCTTATTAATAACCAGGAGGGAGTGTGGTGCTGTCACAAATGTGGGCGGGGGCACACAGACCCTGGAGAGAGAGGACTGTGTACGCAGCCCTCAGCACCTAGCAGAGTCCCCAAGAAGGCCCGGTGGATCTGGTGGAGGAGGCACTGTTGTTTACTTCTTTATTTAGAAGGAACGTGGGCTTTGAAGTCAGGCCTGAGCTGGAATCCTGACTCTGGCCATTTAACTCATAGCTATTACTTTGGGTACCTTTCCTCTCTGAGCCTCCATTTCCTCATCAGTAAAATGGGGACATTACCAATCATTTCAGAAGGTGGCTGAGAAGACCAGATGAGATACAGTGCCTGGCACCTGGGAGATAGTCAATTGACTGCAGTTCATCATAACCTGATACAGTCCTGGTCCATAGTGGGTGCTTGTAAATGACCACCAGTGACCAGGAGAAGAGGCAGTGGCACGCCATGTAGCTGGGGAGAGGGAAGGGAACACAAACAGGGATCTCGGGCTCATCTGCCCAAGGGCTCCAGGGGCTAAGCTGCCACAAGACACAGGAAACATAAGGCGTTTGGCAAACCAGCCCAAGGCAGAAACATTCGGAGAAACTTGCTGGAGTCAGCAGCACCGGCAGCACACAGGCTTGAATCTGAGAGACGACAGAGATAAGGGAGACATTTTTATCATGATGCCTCTTCCCAGCCCTAACTGTGCCCGGGCACTGTGCCCAGTGATTCAAGAGCTGTATCTAGTAGGTTAATTAAGCTTAAGTCTTTGTGTACTCTCTGGAGACAGGTCGGGAATGAGCATCATTAACCAGTTTTCTTGTGGAGAACACGGTAAAGGCACAGTTCCAGATGGATGTTAGGCACCAAAGACACAGCCCCTAAGACCCCAAAGGTCCCAGAGTCTCCAACACCACCACTATTCACCCTTGGCATGAGTTCTTTACCAATAGGAACTCTTCTCCCCTCCTCCAGCCTGTTCCCAGGCTTCCATAAACACAGGCAGATTAAATTCAGGCCCTTCCCTCTCACCATCGAGGCCAATCATCATTTAACTAGAGGGGAGGAAAAGATTCAGAATGGACAGCCCAAACTAAATCAAGTTGGTTAGACGTGAATCATTTTCCGCGTGCCCAGGCTGATTCATTATCTATTGAGCTGTATTTTTCCAAATGGGCAATGTCTGGCGGCCATTCTTCCAAGTGTGCGGAGAAAGGGAGGGCGGAGGGCACCTGGCCTCAGTGGGGGAGGGGGGGGAAGGGTGGCGGCAGGGGCATGCTCACACCTCCCCAGACAGTTGTCAAGAATTTGCTTCTTGCCATCCCTGGCAAGGAAGGGAATCAGGAAATTCTTGTTCTTTCATGGTGTAGCGCCGGCCTCGCAGGAGAACCAGCAATTTTGTTCATTTTATAATCAAACCAGCTCACGCTAGCCCAGCGAACCTGGCCAAGGACAGTGACTTGTGCAAACTGGTCACAAGGTAGCAGGGAGGGAGAGAGAAGGGAACTTACTATGTGCCCTGCACAGTGCTAGGTGCAAGAGCGGTAAAAAAAAAGACATATGGTCTCTGACCTTACAGAGCTTAATGGAAAGGAAACAAAGGCCCAAAGAGGGAAGATAAATAGCCCAAGGTCAACACAGCAGGTGGTAGAGACTGGAACACAAGCCTGTTTGATGCCAGAGCCCTGGCCACTCCCAGCACTGCTTCTCAGGGGAACAAGAGTTGTGTACTAACTAGACACAGAGGACTTAACTATACTGTACTGGTTTCTCTGCAGGTCCTTGAACAGGGCGCAGCAGGGGAAGAGCTCCCAGCTCTAGGGGACACCGTGTGAGAATGTGAGGTGTTGGAAGAGGCAGCACTGACAAGAAGATACAGCTGCCCTGGGAGTGAGCCCTGGGCTTGGATTCCTTCTCCTTCTTCTCTCACTTCTTAGCGGGGTGGCCAGGGACCAAGGCTGAGGAAAGCTGGGGGCCCACAGCATCCCTACCCGCAGCCTCTCACAACCTAGGTCCTCCTGCCCACCCAGTAAGATTTGTGGAGCTCAGAGAAGTGAAATGCTTCCATTTTGGCTATTCATGTGCACTAAGGAAGAAACAGGAAATTAGTGCTTTTGAGGGATCTTCCTCACCACCACCCCCCCTTTTCTTTTTAATTTAAAGATGAACTGCTCAGTGATCTTCTAGTGGAATCTATTCTTTCTACTCTCTCTGGTCCCATAGCCTGGACCTCCCACTGTGTCCACCCACCAATCATCTCCTGGCCTGCCAATCTGGCCCTCTGTGTGGCTGTTGGTTTTCTCTGCCACTGAGCACTGCAGGGGAGTCAAAACGCTGGCCTTGCTTAGTCACTCACAGACCCCTGCTTTCCCACCTTAGTGGGGCCCTCATAGCTGCTCAGCACACTTTATACAGAGGTGTGTTTACCCATCACTTTCCTGGCAGCCACCGTCCCTTTGCTGAAGGCTTCATTCCCCTCCTCCTCCCCCCTTCCCCTGCCCCCTTAGTGCCATGCACTCCACAGAACTTCTTCTCAACTCTCCAGCGGCAAGATGAATGCTGCCAGATGAAGCCATTCCTGAGGCCTGCCTCATTTCTTCAGAGTGGGCCCCTGTTCTCTCTACCTTCCTTGGGGGAAAGAGTCCTCTGTCCTTCTCAAGCCTCTCCTCTCAGCTCCTCATCACCTGCCCTGGGTGCTCATCCTAACAGTTAAGCCCCTCTTTGCTGCTCTCCACACTCTATGTGGGGCAGAAATACTCTCCATCCACCTCCATCCCCTGTGTGTTCTCATTCTGGGTCCTCTAGGGTAGATGTCTCACACTCTAAGGTGCACGCAGATCACGTGGGGATTGTGTTAAAATGCAGACTCTGATTCAGTAGCTGTGAGGTGAGGCCTGAGATGCTGGATTAAACTTCCAAGTGAGGCCCACGCTATCAGTCCATGGATCACACTTTGGAAAGCTGGCTTCTAGACAGTGGTTCTCAAAGTGTGGTCCCCAGGCCTGCAGCATCAGCATCAGCTGGGACTTGTTAGAAAATACAAACTCTTGAGTTCCACCTTGGATCTATGGAATCAGAAACTCTATGGGTGGGGCCCCTGAATCAGTAGTTCAACAAGCTCTTCAGTTTGAGATTTGGACTGGACTCACGCTGAAGTCTGAGGTTTGGACTAATCCTTTGCACCTGAAGGGTCAGGTGAGGCAGCACGGGTGGCCTCCCATTCTCCAGGTGTGCTTTGCAGGTGCTCTGCCTCAGAATCACCTGCAGTGATTTTTTTTTTTTTTTTTTTAATGCTGCTACCTTCACTTGCCTAGACCCGCTGAAGGAGATTCAGAGAGCAAGGCCCAGGAACATATATTTTTAACAGGGTAATGGGTGATTTTTAGAGGAAAGTTTGAGCTACGATAGTGAAAGAGCTATCCACCAGTGTTGAAATCAGAAAGACCTGGGTCTGAATCCTGATTCTGGCACTGGCTGTGTGACTTTGGGCAACTCTCCGCTTCTCTGAGCTTTACTTTTCTTACATGTAGAATGAGAATACCACTGGCCTCCTAAGGGCTGTAGTGGGATACGAATTAGGCAGTGGATGTGAAGCACGTGTGCATAGTAGGAGGTCGGGCACATAGTAAGAGTTCGTTCTCTCATCCCTCTGCTGAATAACAGCTTCCTGGAGAGCAGCCAGGAAAACAAACCCAGAGAACCTCTGATGTACAAATGGTTACACGGTCTAGTCCCTTGCTACCCCACTGCCCTTGCTAATCCAGGGACCAGCAGCATCAACAGCATCAGGGAGCGTATTAGAAATGGTCGCTGCCGGTCCACCCAGACCTACTAACTGTTAGGCACACTGAAGTTTGAGGATCACTGTCTAGCCCATCTCCAGGCAGAGCCACACCCAAGGCTCCTAATGACACTTCTAGCACACCCATTTGCTAGGGAATTCAGAGCCCTCAGTTCTCGAGCAAGCCCTGAGAGGCAGGTAAGAGCGGTGATTACTACCGTAGGCACAGAGTGGCCACATGACATCTTCATGCTCCCACACTCTGTGGCTGGGCCAGAACCAGAAAACTGGCCTCCTGACACCCACCCACTGCTCCCTTGACCCACGAATACGGACACCTTGGCACACCCCATATCTGTTCTATTGTGAGGCATCTGGAAGTGAGGCCCTGGGCACTTGTGGAGCAGACCCGCCATAACCGATTTTCAGGGGACCCCTTGCTCCTTGAGACAGCTGAGGACTGCACTAAGCCCAGACACGTCAGCCTGCACAGTGCCACACCGCTGTCCCTACGGGAGAGCCAGCCTCTTTTCCCAGGCCTAGGGAACACTGTGCTGTGAAGAAACAAGTACATTGCCTCCACGCAGCTCCAGCAGACACCCTTGGGGACGCTGGAAGCCCCGGACGGGAAAGTCGGGGAGATGGGGGCCCTCTGCCAACCAAGTGCCTAAAGCACGAGGCGCAGCTCATCCTTCTCTCTCAGCACCTCAGACGTGCCAGTCACGGCAGCTGCCACACCCAGCGTCCCTTTCTGGCCGGAACTGCCCAGCCCCAAGCCTCTGCTCAGGGACGCAGGGCTGGGTGCAGTGTCCTCTCCGTGGATAAGCAGCTCCTAGCTGGACCAGAGGGGGGTATCTCACCAAAGGAGGCCTTGTGGTGACCCCCAACAGTGACAAGGGAATCTGGCTAAGCCAATCAAACCAGCTCCCTCCAGATGGTGCAGACAGGATTGGTCGGTCGGTAACTAGAGGAACATGAGGCAGACGTGCAGAGAAGCAAGAGATGCCTCGAGACGGAACACATTGGCCAGAGTGGGGGCAGGCGTGCTGGGTCCTGGTCCAGACCCTGCCTTCCAGCCCATTCACATCCCCCTTCCTTAGGGGAGCCCGAAGATTCACAGCCTGTGGCTGTCCCCTGCCCCCAAGGCAGGCAGGTAAGGTGTTTCAACAATGGGGCTGCGAGGAAAATTCCCCCCAATTCCCTGCTCGTTGCTGCTTCTTTTTTGTCTTCCAGCCCTAGCCAGACTTAAGGGGAAGGGAGTATATTTTGCATTTGACAATACATCTTTTGTTTTTAAAATCTCTGCCTCCACTCCAGCAGAGTGCCGGGCATAAGGTGGCAATTCCATTAGTGGCATCCCCCTGTCCCAGGGAGCATGAGGATGGGCGTCTGTGGCTCGAGAGCAGGGACATGTGTCCTGCCATGTACCCGCGCCACAGACATCGGCAAGGAAAGCTCCTCAGCTAAGCGACTGCTGCCTAGGACTGTGGACAGTGCTGCCCTCGCTACATCGGTGGCCTCTGGCTCCTGCTGTGTCCCTGTCTGTACAGCCTCTGGTTCCCCGGCAGCAACTCTCAGAGACTGTCAGGCCACAACCAGAGCCCTGCAGCGCAGTGACGGGGCCACCGGCAGAGAACAGGAGGAGGGGCGAGGCTGGCCTCTGGGTCCTGAGAGCTGGGGCAGGGCAGAGGGACAGGACAGGGGAGACGGTTCCCTGGGGGTGGTAAACTGTTAGACTGAGGGGGTGAGCTTACTGCCCCTCAGTCTAGAAGTGAAGTGCTGTGAAGACTGGAAGGAAGGAACAGGGCACATTCAGGGGAAAGAACACCCTTTCCCATCACCACCTGCCTCCAAAGAGAGCCCTGGGAAGCAAGGAGGAAGGGAGGAACAGGGGCGTGGTCGGTTGGAATACGACGGTGTGGTCAGTTTGGCTCCCATCCTGCCTTTCCCACTCATTACCTGTGTGTTCTCAGACAAGCTTTTTTTTTTAATTAAAATTTTTTAATGTTTATTTTATTTTTGAGACAGAGAGAGACAGAGCACGAGTGGGGGAGGGTCAGAGAGAGAGGGAGACACAGAATCTGAAACAGGCTCCAGGCTCTGAACTGTCAGCACAGAGCCCGACACGGGGCTCGAACCCACAGACTGAGAGATCATGACCTGAGCCGAAGTCGGCCGCTTAACAACTGAGCCACCCAGGAGCCCCTCAGATAAGCTTCTTAACCTCTCTGCTGTTCTTCACTGCAAAATGGGAATGACAGCCCTCGTGTCAGAGAGTTTGTGATTATTGTGAGGGAAGGTGTAGAGCCAGTAACACAGGGCCTGACACCTAGAGTTTTATGAAATGCTAGCTGAAGAGGCCGTCCGTTTCCCTTGGGAATGAGGACAGCAGGGAGCTCAGGGGCACAGTGTGGGGAACAGAAGGAGCTTGGGGAAGTAGGAGGGGCTCATGTTGGGAGAGGAAGGAGAGTGGGGCAGGAGGTGGGACGGGGGCAGCTCTAAGCCACAGTGTTCCAATGAAAAGAAAATGCCACCTGCCACGGAGCTCCCCCAAGTCTGCCTACCAGCTAAATTCTGGCAAAGTCAGATGTGCCTATTGGCAGGCAGGCACCTCATGGGTTAACATCAGGTGCCAGCCTACCTGCCTGCCAAGTGCCACATGTTTCAAGTGGAAATAAGGTGCTTCTGGATGCCAAATGTTATCACTGTGATCAACCACAGTCCCAAGGACCAGCAGCGTGACTTGAGCCTTTTCATCAGCAATGAGACGCCACAACAGGAACAACTTAATACACCTGAAACCCAAGGCAGACACCCAATCCCTGCAGCCAGGGTGGCTCCAGTTACCAAGGCCAAGGCCCGGGAAGGCCTACAGCCCCTCCTTGGCAGGAAACCAGCATGTGCTGGACACGTGGAGCTCACGGGGGTTGTGGCAGAAGGTCACCTCCAAAGAGGTCACCCTGAATTGCCTCAAAAGAAGCTTTAGGGAAAGGCAGACCCTGTGTGGGTGGGGGTGGGGGGTGGGGAGCACCTGACTTTGCCATCCCCAACAAGGCATCAGAATAATCCCCATTTCAAAACCCCCTTCTCTCAGCAAGAGAGAAGACGGGTAACACCAGGGGCAAATGATGCCATCTTCCCCCTGAGTGACAAGTGAGGGGACAAACGGGAAGAATGATACAGAAGGTGACCTAAGAGACAAATCTCAAAGAGTCTCTTGGCACACAAATGTCACACCAGGTGGGTGAGGGGAGTGGGGTAGAGCATCTTTGCTCCAAACCTGCCACTTGCTGCGTTCTCCTTCCTTCCGTCTGGGGACACAGCCTCGCTGTCTGCTGGACCACACACCGCCACCTGACCTCCTCTTCCCCAACGGCAGATTGACTGTGCCTCATGCTGGCCTCATCCTGGGAAGAAGGTGCACCAGGCTCTCTGGGCAAAGGCATTACTCAGCATTCACACTGTCTTGCTCTGGCAGGGATGGGAAGCCGAAATAAAAGAGGCGGCCCTGGTCTTTGGCAGACAGAATCCTGATCCTCTAACTCCAAGGCCACGTTTTAACCTCCAGGACACTGAGTCAGTGGCTCTGATTCAGATACCACCTGCAAAAAAGACTGCAGATTTTAGAATGATACTCTCTCCCTCCTTTCTTCTTAAGGACACAAACAAATGCGTGCATGCCTGCGCGCGCGTGCACACACACACACACACTCCTTCAATGTGATCAGAGGTGATACAGGGACCAGAACAACTCTAAAGGCTACACCTTCACATCAAATCTTTAAGGGCCAATCTTTGGAAACCCAGGGCCCAGAACCCCAAGGGCTGTTATCATGTAGAGTGTTTCCCGGTGAAACACAGGGTCCCATGAGACTGGGAGGAATGCATGTTCCCAGTACCTGAGCCCTAGGAGCTCCCTAGTCCAGAGCCCCCAGCAGTGAGATGGTCGTGGAAGGTCACTCCAGCAGCCATCTGATACCCCCAGTGACTCTGAGTGACGGGCAATACTGACCTCAGTCTAAGACCCCGATCCCTCGTCTCTGCATTCACCAAGGAGGACCCCGCTCACACTTCCTTACTCCCTGCTATGTCTGAGTTTCCCCTAGGACGCATCTGTGCAGAAAAGCTAGGCACTGCTGGAAACTGCTCACCCCTTGCAGAAGCCTCCCCCTCTACTCTCAGTCCCAAACCCACGTGCAGCATAGTGAGTTTCTCATTGTCTAGGAGTCCTGAGACACCAACACTACTGGCAGCTTCCCTCTGGAAGAGCAAACGTCCTCCAGGAAAACGCATGCGTGCATTCATTTATGCATTCACACAAACAAACTGTTATTGAATGCCTACTATGTGCCGGGAACTAGGTACTAGAAGACAGAGCAGTGAATTATACAGAAAGATCCTTGTCTTCAGAGAGCTTCTATTCTACAGAGGAAGGGCAGATAATAAGGAAAACAACTAACATATAATTTCAGAGTGATGTTAGGAGGCAGGAGCAGAATAAGGGAGTAGAGAGTGAGGAGATCCACGTGCAAGCTGCTTTCAATTGGCTGGTCGGTGAAGACCTTTTTTTAAAAAAAAAATTTTTTTTTTAATGTTTATTTTTTGAGAGGAAGAGAAAAAGACACAGTGTCAGTGGGGGAAGGGCAGAGAGAGGGGGAGACACGGAATTCCAAACAGGATCCAGGCTCCAAGCTATCAACACAGAGCCTGACGCGGGGCTCAGACTCACAGACTGTGAGATCATGACCTGAGCTGAAGTCGGATGCTTAACTGACTGAGCCACCCAGGCGCCCCTCAGTGAGGACCTTTTAAAGCAGGTGACATTTGACCTGAGACCTGGGTGACAAGAAGGTACTAGCACAGCAGAGACCTGAGGGACCAGGGACCCAGGCATGAGCAACAGCAAATAACCCTCAGGCAGGAACACCCTTCAGTCAAAATGGAAGTTCCTCAGAAGGGAAAAGGCAGAGGGACCCGCATGATTCTTTCCCTTGTTATAAAGGGGGAAACACAGCAAGGCCTTTCCCTGCTCTGGGATCTCATGGGGACCCAGCCTCACATGTACACCTCGAATGTACATAAAAACTTGTTTGGAGGCTCTAACCTGAAGAATGTACCAAGAAACTTCCCAAACACTAGCAAGGCCAACTTGGGAACTCCTCACCCCCCACCCCCACATTATGATGAGATCTCTATACTGAATGGCTCATGTGTATAAAGTACACTGCTCCTGTGTACACAATAGGTACACTAAGCAGGTGCTCGAGACACACCAGTTCCCTTCCCCTTGCCCTTTCCACTGCCACATGCATAAGCCTACATAGGGCCTCAGTGACATGAGCCGTGTGCTCCAGCCAGCCCTGTCCTGCTCTCCTCTGGCAGACCCCTGACCTGGGCCTTGCCTCCCAGAGCTGCTGAATGGTTGGTGGGCACTGCTGCCATGCTACTGACCACTCACCCCCCCACCCTCCTCCTGAGCCTCTTCCTAGACAGGGCCATGTTGACAGGCAACAGAAGGTTCCCAGAGGAAAAAACTGGAGCTGGGAGCAAACATCCGATAGGGGCTAAGGCCTCCAGATGTGTCTGCCTTCACACAGAGCCAACAAAGGAAACTCCTAGCAAGGATCTAGTGGAACCGAACTTGGTACAATCATGGCCTGGCTGCCACCAGCTAGCTCAGCCAGGCGGAAGAGTAGAAGCCCCATATCATGAGGTGTTTTCCACAGCACCTCCTCCCCGACCCCCTGCCCCTGGGGAACCCTACTTAGTCTTCAAGGAGCCACTCAGATGTCACTTCTCTGAAGCCTTTACTAACCAACCCAAGAGGAATTTATCACCTCTCTGTGACATTGCTTTTGCATACTATTCTGCTTGTCTGGATGCCTGACTTCACAACTGTCTGTACTCTGAGCTCCCAGAGGGCAAAGCAGCATTTTATTCATTTCATATTCTCATTGCCTGGCAGAAAGCAGATACAAGAATACATATTAGTCAACAAAACTGAATCAAGGAGAGAAAAAAAAAAAGAATGTGTGGGTGAGTGAGTGAATGAATGAGTGAATGAAGTGCAGTACATTCCAGGAGATAAGATTGGTGAGAACAAATTTTAATCAGGGAAGAGCAATCAGAGAATGACCCATAGTTTGAAGCCAACTGTCAGCCTTCTCCATAGATTACAAGGCTGCAGTCACAGAGTTCTCAGGAGATCTATTATCAAAATAGTAATACGAGGGCAACACTCAGATCTCACCCTCAAAGGACCCCAAGCCAGATGCCTCAATCCTCGTCCCTGACAGGTCCCCAGAGGGTCACGACTAGGAGGCAGACTTGGCCAACAGCAGGGGCAGGAACATGGCTCCATCCCGGAGCTCACAGTGAGTGGGGGAGACACATGTCTGGCTCACTAGAGAGACGTTCTCCTTGGTGGCCTGTGCAAGGGTCTTCTCAGATGAGCAAACTGCAGGAGAGGTGGTTCAAGTCTGGGCCGCCTACACTCAAGATGTGGGCCATCACTTTTCTCAGGGCCTCAGTTTCTCCTGTTGTGAAACCAGGCTGATGATTAATCCTCTCCTCCTCAGCGGGAGGAATTAAATATCCAGGAAGCTCTGTACCCACCACCCCACTCCTCCGACAAAGCACACTGCCCAGGCAGGAGAGCCAACCAAGGAGAGGTCAGAGTCCTGTGCAGAAAATTGGCAGTTTTACAGGGAAACAGGCACAAATATTAGATTACAGAAGAAGGCACTCTGAGAAGAACTGGCAATCAGGGTAGAAGGGTAATGGCCCAATATCGACTTTCATGCTACACAGCTCATCACCAAGCTGTCTGGGGAGCGGGAGAGGATGGGAGGAGAACAGGAGCAGGGGAGGGGGCAGGAACCAGGGCCCTCAAAGCTGGGGGTGGTTCTGCAGAGCCGGCAAGGTGGCACAGGTGTGCAGAGCAGCTGAAACGAAAGCCTCTGAGGGTTCCTGGAGCTGTTCTCATGGATCACAACCCTGGGGAGGATCACATCCCTGGGGAACGGGAGAGGGTGTGGAATGGGGGCCTGAGGCAGAGCCCCTCTCCAGTCCTTTCAGGTCACCTGTCTCCTGACCTCCCACCCTTCCCCCTCCCTCTTCCTTCTCAGAGTCTGGAGCTGCTGGGGCAGGGGTGGGGGATGGGGGGCTGGCACAGAAACCGCGATGAAACCCAGAGCCTACTCCTGTGACCTCAGGGAAGTGAGCCAGTGCCCTGTCCCCTGTGTGTTCACTGCTGTCAGCTCCTCACAGGCACCTCTCACGGTGCGTGTTCCATCAACAGTGCCCAAACCACTGAATGCGTGAATGGCAAAGACGATGGCCTCAAAGCGCATTGCTGGCAGCATATTAACCTCGAAACTTTCTTTATGAGCTAGGAATAACAAATGATAAGAATAATAATGGTAATAATCAAATAATTGCGTCAGCCACCATTTTATGGAAGGTTCTGCCAAGTGCTTTAAATCCATTAGCCTCTGTAATCTTCACAATGACCTTTAGGAAAGATTCTGTTACTCTCTTAGATTCACAGACGTGGAGACTAAGGAAGGAGATGTTAAGTAAGTGTCTGAAGGCGGCAGGAGCTAGTAAGGCCATGGGGACTCTCGTGCACGTCAGTGCTCTTTCTGTTCTGCCCATGGCTGCTCTCCCCCGCCTGCCCTTCCTGCAGTGAGGCACACAGACGCACCTGGTCCTGTGTCCGTACAGGTCCAGGCTCCTCGAGGTGCGGGCACGTCCGAGTGCCCAGGCAATTGTACCCTGGTAGGTTCCATGCCCCCCGTGATCCATGCCTTCCCTAGCCCTCTCCCTCCCTGTCACACAGGCTGCCCAAGCCAGTTCCAACAGAACTTCTAGAGAAAGAGATTCTGCAGCAGTAAAGCCAGCCTGAGGAATGAGCCCTGAGGCCATAGCGGTGGTTCAACCAGTCAAACTGGAAAATCACTGGACAGCCTCCTTGGCACCCAGATGGCCTTTAAAACAAAAAGGTCCAGAGACCATGTGCCACGTCCACTACGGGAAGACCAAGGGTGGGAGGGAGAAAACCAAACTGAAGACTGCCCCTTCAGCTTGATTGTGGCTTACATGTCACTCCCCGCCACCATGCAGAAAGGAAATCAAAGGCCTCACCGCACGTAGATGTCATGCAGGATAAGATAGAGGCAGCACCGATCCCATGAGGCCCTTTCAGAAGTTGCCAGGTTGACTGGTTCAAATGACTCTCCTCTCCTGGAGGGAGAGGAGGGCAGGAGACAGGGTGCAGCTTGGTGTGGGTGCTACAGGAGGGGAGTGTGGCAGAGAGGAGCTGGGAGGGCCCCTCATGCCCACCAGCGCCCCTGACTGGTCTCCCTGCCACAGGTCTGAGCTCTCTCTCTCCCAGCCAGTATCCCAAGTGGCATTTCCACCGTGTTATTCCCTGGCTCGGACACCTGCTCTGCCACTGCCAAGGTCCAAGGCCCACCTCCTCAGCCAGGCCCTCAGTGCTCTCTGCTCTCATTCATCCATTAATTCAACATTTATAAAGCTCCAGCCTGGCCCTATACTAGGATGATGAAAATAAAGAGTAATAAGATTTGGTTTCACCTTCAAGGCACTTAAAGTACGGTCTCGGAGACAGAGAGAGAAACAGAGGAATGTTCTCACTCTTCCCCTTAAAACTACCTTCTGTTCCAGTCAGACTGCCCAGAATCCCATGAACACCCACTGAATTCCCACCGTTGTCGTCTCTACTCCATCTGCTCCTTCCTCTCAAGGAACTGAAAAGCAGCCCACGCTGCAAGGGCTGGCCTCAGCCTCCCCTCCTTCTAGAGCCTCCCCTGCAGCTTCTAGTCAAGCAGGGCCTCCTCGTCTGGCCTCCTCTGGCATTCTGTCACAGCAGTAGCACTCACCATCCCCTCACCAACCACTGCCTGTCTCCTGCACCCTCGCATTGATATTTAGCTGCTGATAATGCCTGCAAGGCCTTGGTTAACAGTAACAATGATCATAATTGATTTCTGACATTTGATGAGCACTTCACCAAGTGCTTCCAGATCTCATTGTGGCCACACCTCTTTCTGCCTGTGTTCTGGCTCCCCAACTAGGTTACAGGCTTCTGTGGGCAGGAAAAGGTGGATGGAATCGGTCTCTAAAATGCTTGGCATAGTGCTTTGTAGTGAATCCTTAATTAATTAGTTTAACAGGTGAGGACACAGTAAAGGACATTAAGGCATCAGCTGCACACCGGTACACGACCCCCATCCAGTGGGCACAGCTGCACGGGGAAAGGCTTGCTCCTGGCACGCATCCAGCTCAAGGCCACCTGCTGACTAGAAAGAAGAAGGGCAGTCAGTGCCTCGTCCTCCCCAGGAGGTTTCTTCACTGCTCCCTGGTGGGGGCCTTCTCTGGAATGTCACAGGCTCTTACAGTAAATGGCATAAAGAGTGAATCACAAAAGTGCCAGCCTAGGTGATATCAACATGATCCAAGAATCTGAACTCTGTGTTGGCAATAATTGGTGAAACGCCTCGTTTTCCCCATTCACAAAAGTAGCTCCGGGAAAGGTGCCTAGATCAACGTCCGGCACGGTATAAGAATGTGTCTCAGACAAGGAGCATCTTGAGAGAAGTGATGACGTGGATTCTTCATCCTGGAGCCTTCAGCACTGATCCCAGCTGCAGGACACACACACTTTTTCTGAATGGATAAATTAACGAATGTGACTTGGGAGCACCCATTTTTTGGCTCCTTGATTTGCCTCCTGGCTGCCCTTTCCAGCTCCGTGGGAAACTTTCTATTAGCACTGAAGGGAAAGCTTTTCTCGACCATCCAACTCTGTCCCTAAGTCTTAGTTAATGCTGAAAAAACGTACCCAAGACAAATCACAAGTGCCTGAGTTAGCTTAAAAAAGAAGGCTCTGAAGAAGCCCAGTGGGCAGATTTTAAAAGGCTGGTGTGAAGAAAGACAAGTTTCTTCCTTTTCCATGGAATCCAAACTCCTAAACGGTCCTCTGCATTGTGGCACAAGGCGGACCCAGCCATCAGAAGCAGAGGACCTGCTCAGGTTTTAGGTCCATACACCAAGGACCTTGAGGAAATGGCATGGGGAGTGTGTAACAGAGAGACTCCCACTCAGTTTGCTGATTCACCTCTGCCTCCAAAGTGGTGGGCCCTCAGGGGACTCAGAGGAAGTCCCTGTGACCTGTGAGGGGAAACTGCACATTTGTCTATTAGCCAGAAGGAGGTGTCTAAGAAGAGAGGAGACGAGGTGGAAGAGACATAAGATTAACAATTTGGGAGCGAGGGACTTAAGGAAAGCATAAGCCTCAGAAGGGCCACCTTCTGAAACATCGGTTCCCTCATTTGTCTGTGGGAAAGTGGGACCCGTCTCCTAGAGGAGGCTGGCGTCCCTAACAACACTGAGAAGGAGCCCAAGAGCTTCTGAATGAGGTGGATGAATAAAGTGCTCCAGGGTAAAATAGGCCACTCCTAGAAGAAATGTGGCCAGGACACCAGGGTGCAAACTACTGCTCATCAGACAAAATCCGGGGACCACCCCCCAGCAGCCCACAGCCCTCTGTAATAGCTCAGCAGCTCCTGGCACCAAGCCCATCTAAAAGAATAGCCACGGAAAGTTTCCTTAAGTGGTAATCTGCTGCCCTTTGTCCACAAACCTGCAACCTGTCCCCATATACCATCTGGTTCCTCAGCCCCTCCCTTGCTCACTCCTAGGCCTTTTCTCAATGCCTCTTCTGCCCTGAACCTCCCCTAGAGGCATGCAGCCTTCCCTTGGCTTCTAGCACGCTGCCCATCCCTCTGAGATATCTCTCATCCAAGCTGTGGCCCAGCCCAAGCTCCAGAATTCCTAGGAGCCTGCCTCACAGCTCCCCTGAGAAAGAAAGATGTTATCTGTTCCCTTACCCTAGGTCCCTTGAAGATGGCGAAGAGAGGATGAGACCCTGTAAGCTCAAGGACAATAACAGTAATACCTAGCATCACCTGTGTCGAGTCTGTGCTAAGTGCTTTTACAAACATGATCTCATTCAATCCTTACAACACCTCAGGAGGTAGGTACTGTTATTACTCCCATTCTACACACGAGCAGCACCAAGCTCAGAAGTTTAAGAGATATTCAAGGTCATACCGTCCCAAAGTGAGGTCTCCAGGTCCATGTGACAACAAAGACTGCCTCCTAACCACGAGGCTTTGTTCCTTCTGGCTCTCCCTGCTCCCTCTTCTCTCTTGGCAAGGAGCATGCGATGGGAGGGAGGGTGGAAGCCTCAAGTGAAAGCTGGGTGCTGGAGCCTTTCCCAGGAAGGGGGAGAAGGCTGTTATATGCGGTGGGATTCCCTCAACTCAGACTTCCTAAAGGAGGAGGCCCCTCAACGCCCAAGGGGGAGAAACTCCCTCAGAGGGGAGGCCACTCCCTCCCTCCTAGAACAGTCTCTCTGGGAAGCCACCAGGTCTTGTCCCTCTAAGCATAGGCTCCCACACTGCCAGATCAAAGAGATGTACTGGAAGGTGGGTCCTGGACAGCCATGTGAGCCCCAGGTGTGGACCAGTAGTCCTGACATTCTTCACCCTCTTCGGCCTCCTTCAAAACAAATCTTCAGCCAACCGTTTTTCTGCAGCTGGCTACTAAGTGCCCCTTTCTCACACGCCAACACGCTCACCGACTACGCCTTCCTCCAGGTGTCCCACCTTGTGGCTTACCTTCACAGCTGTGCTCTGGAAACTCAATCCCTTTGGCCCCTCCCTGCCTCCTGTCTTCCCCTCCCGGCTCCACACTGGGTCGACCCTGAACTGAGGGTACCCAGTGACTCAGTGACGCGGCTCTGCACCCTGAACCCCCTCTTCCGGAGCACGGGCTTCACTTCCCCTCCCCCTCTCCACCTGCGGGTGTGGGCAAGTCATTTCAGTGGCTACGATTCTCGCTGCCCCAGCTCGGGGTCCCCAGGCCTACGCTCGC
The DNA here is from genome assembly GCA_017311185.1 of Proteles cristata cristata. NCBI lineage: Eukaryota > Metazoa > Chordata > Mammalia > Carnivora > Hyaenidae > Proteles > Proteles cristata. The sequence goes on along the minus strand of JAESUZ010000388.1, from coordinate 378,107 downwards.
CCCGGTGGTCTCGGCTCCGATGGGAAGGCTCCCCAGCGCCAGGCTGGAGAACCTATCCCTAATCACGGACAACAGCAGGGACGTCCTCACCTCCAGGACCCGAGGCTCGAGTGCCAGGCGGTGGCCCTTCACCAGGATTTCTTCCCTGGTCCTGGCCTCCCGCGCCAACGCCTCTAGCAGGGGCGGCGGCCAGTTCTCCCGGGCTGGGGCAGGGGGCCGCCTGGGGCAGCGGTGCCGGTGGGGACGGTGCCCCCCCCCCCCCACTCCGGCCACCGCCCCTTACCGATGGTGGAGATGTGCGAGGAGTGGAACTCGTTGTCGGTGAAGCGGCACAGCAGGCAGGTCTTGCCCACCCCGGAGTCCCCGATCAGCAGCAGCCGGAACAGCACATCGTACTGCTTCGCCATGGCTGGGGCGGGCGCGGGCCGGGGGCTGCGGGCGGGCGGCGGGCTCAGCCCGCTCGGCCGCTGCCATCGCGGCGCGCGCCCGCCCGGGGACAACCGCGGGCGGCGAGGCCGGGCCGGCCCCGCGCCGCCTCGCGCGCTGGGGGCCGGGGAGCGCCGCGCGGCGGGCGCGGGTGGGAGGAGACGACGGCGGCCCCGCCCGCCCCTTCCCCTGCGCCGCCGCCGCCGCCCGCGTCCCGCGAGGGGCGGGGAGCGCGCGCGGTGCCCGGCGACCCCGCGGCTGGGGCGGGCGGGCGCGCTCCCCGGCCCGAGGGTGCGCGGCCCGGGCTGGAGCCGAGCTCCCTCCCACCCACTGGGTGCTGGATCCACGACCCGTGGGAAACAGCGCGGATGCTCTGAATGCGGGAGTTAGGGTGAGCACCCACCCAGCCCACCTCTACCAAACTCGGCTTTTGAGTCTCAGCACTTCTCCCCAAATCCCATCCCGAACCTGGCCTCGCTCACCGCGCCCCGCCCCAGTACCCCAACCCCTTCCCGGGTCGGGGGAGGGGGCCCAGAGTTCTTCCTCTCCTGGACTCACCCCAGGTCTGAAGACCTCGATCAGGGTCTGCATTCAAACACCCATCTATTCTTGAAGTCACCGTCTCCAGGAACACTCGACAGAGTGTTGCTAGAATTCTGTGTCTGCCATCTGGCTTCCCTGTAACCTTGTGTGATTGTGTCCGCCCTCCCCCAACCCCTTATCCCAGTTTTAATTTAAATGGGGAAAATTTCTGCTGACCTTCACTAGGAAAAGATCGATGATCATAAAAACATTTCTGAATGCACAACCCTTCGTGCAGGCAAAATTATCTGTTTTGGGTCTAAGCTGCTTAGGGTAAGGTGCTCAGGACCCCAATCCATTATTTCAGACCACTAAATATTTTTGCTAGTGTATACCAAAGGCACCAAAGAATGAATGGGCTTCTTCCAAGGCCGATTTACTACCACTGAATGTGTTAGTGCCAGAGAGAGGCAAATACATGTTTTCTGGAGTCTAGAAAATTGTGTATTCCTAAGAAAGGGTATTAGGGGTGAATAAGCTCAAACCATTAGATCTTTAAAAAACGATGAAAGGTGTGTGTCTGAGTATTGGATAGAGAATGTAATTTTCAGTAATAGGTCAAGGAAAGCTATCTTCTTCACTTCAAGAGTTGTATTTCAGGCAATGTGTCTAAATTTATAATATAGAGGAAAAACTTCTGAATCTGAATCTGATACCTACTTTGATGACACTAAAAGAAAATAGACCCTGTGAATTCCATTAAGATTTCCAGGTGTATTTCTCTTCAGTGGGTTTACATTGGGTTTCAAGTGCATGCTGGGGCTCTGGAGTTGGGCTCACTCGGTTCTGGCCGTAGATCCTCCACTCAGGCTGTGCAACCCTGAACATGTTATAGTATCCTTCTACCCCTCAGTTTCCTCATCTGTAAACTAGGGATATCTTCACAGGATTGTTAAAAAGATGAAATAACGTGTGGGCAGGACTTAGCTCAGCACTTGACAGTACTCAATAAATGCTGAGGGACAAAAACCACCCCATAATGTTTTCCTTATGCATACACAGGTGGTAAGTGTATGCCACAGATGGTCAGGGATGTTTTCCTGCTGTGATTTTCATCCACACCACCACACACAGTGTGATCAGGGGGACTCGGCCTGATCCCCTTTGGGGACTTGGACTGCCTTCCCACTGATTGGGATCATAATGGTAGATTATGATCTACATAGGCCTGCTAGTGGGACCATTAGTGGCTCTCTGCTTGCTTCTGTCCACGGAACAGGAAAGAAGATGCAACCTGAGGTAAGTTCCTAGTCCAAGATGAAACTTCATTTTGAAGAAAATGGCTTTCCTTAGGCAAGATGGGAATGAGGTTTCCTGAATGAATCCAGGGAAATAAATACTCATACTCATAAAAAAATTTTTTTGAGGATATTTCATTATGCCTGGCTGACCTCAAATTCAGTAGCTTACACTGCTTAAAAAAAGAAAATAAAAGAAAAAAGGAATCGTCTAGAAGTCCAAGCTAGACATCTGGTTTGTCCATTCACATCCTGGCTCAGCTACTTTCAAAAATACATCTCTCTCTCTCTTTCTGTGTGTGTGTGTGTGTGGGGGGGTGTCACACACACTTTGTGAGATTGAAGGGCTGATATTTTAGGACAAAGTTAGCAAAAGAACCATATAAACTAGTGAAGACAACAGCTTGCTTTAACCACAGACTTTATAAATGAAATACCTGATTCTACCCCCTTACCTCAGCACTCAGTGGGACGTTCGGGCATCCTCCCCAGCTGAGGTCAAGTTGGACTGGAACGGATTTCAGTAGAGCTGGGAGACATCTGAGGAATGGTTGCTGATGACTCTCCCACAGGAAGCCCTCAAGAATCACTCTCTCAGTTATGTTATACTCATTCTTTTACCAAAGAGACAAGTGCCTGCCCCTGCTTCCTGCCACCCCCAACCCAATCACACTGAGCATGCTCCCTGTTTAAACAGCCAGCAGGGCACCACTAAGGGATCTGCCATAGCAACGGCTGAATAACTGGAGAGATGCACCAGTAGGCAGCCCACTGGTGAGGCCAACACACCTGGACCTTGGGGCTCCCGGTTAGCACAACCCTGTGCGTCTTCCAGACTCACACCCGTGTTTCCAACTTTGGGTGATGTAAGTGATGTGATCACCTTGTAGGAAGATTTCTGCCTTATCTCAGGATTTGAAGAAACAGGGAGGCTCCCCCCCACCCCCCATCATCTCAGTATTGTCCTCTGTTCATTCACACTTGTTCCTTTTTTTTTTTAAGATTTTATTTTTAAGTAATCTCTACTCCCAACAAGGGACTTGAACTTACAACCCCAAGATCAAGAGTCTCAGCTCTACTGACTGAGCCAGCCGGGTGCCACCATCCTTTTTCCTTTCTATCTCTGATAAATAGAGAAAGGGGGAAAGAGACTCAAACAATAAAAGAAGAGGGGAGAAGGTAAGTTGTCATACTTGGGTTGGGGACCAAAGGAAAGAAACCAGATGCTAATTCAAGCTAACACAAAGTGTCCCACAGTACCACTTGAGGTTATCCTTGCTGTCCTGGCCATCACCTTCAAGCCTGTATTAGTCAGCTTGGACTGCCATCACGAAGTACCACAGACCGGGTAGCTTAAACAATAGAAGTTCATTTTCTCACAGTTCTCAAGGCTAGAAGTCCAAGGTCAAGGTGGTGGCAGGTTTGGCTTCTTCTAAGGCCTATCCTTCCACCTGGCCATCTTCATGTTCATATGCTCTATGCCCTTCTGTGTCCTACTCTCCTCTTCTTACAAAGACACCAATCACATTGGATTAGTGCCCAAACACAGGACGTCATTCTACCTTGATTACCTCTTTAAAGCCCCTATCTTCGGAAATAGTCACCTTCTGACATACAAAATAGGGAGACACAATTCAGCCCATGACAAAGAATAAATCCACGAGCCTCATCATGTATTTCCTGTGCACAGAGTTTTCAGGAGTGATTTCATTATCTCAGAACAGGACATGAAAGTTGTGTTTCCTGTGGCTTCCTAATAGGCATGTCAATTTGGAGGATTTCGTTATGGGAAACCTTCAGAAAAGTCTTCCCTTTATGAGACTAGAATTGAGAGATACAACTAAAATCACCAACCAGGCAATGTATGTCACATCAGACTTTTCCTGTCAAAGTTATGTTTGGGGAGGACAAGATATAACCTGCAGTTGGGAGTCTATGTAGGAATGAGTCATTATATGTATCAGTTAAGGGTACTGTAACAGACAATCCCTTAAATCTCAGGTGCTCACATAAGACTTCCCTCTTATGCAGTCTGTTGGGCAGCAAGGAAGCCGGAGCGGGGGTGGCTGTGTTCCAGTCATCTCAGCACCCAGGGTGGCAGAGGTCTGCTATCTTCAATACAGATCCCCACTGTGGGACCCAATTTAAAAACAACACATTGCTTTTTATAAGATCTGCCATGCAGGAGGGATTGAGGAAAGTGCTCACCAACAAGGATTGGGAAATACCATAGTCCAAGGCCATCACATTTCAAGATTACAGGTTTTCTTTTTCTAACTGTACACCTAAGACCCCCTCTGAGACTGCCTTGTACCCAGCAGGCAGGGAGGGGCTCTGTGACACTCCATAGGGAAGACAAAACCTTGGGACACTTAACAGGGGAGGGGAGAGTTGACCTTGTACTCATAAATTAGCAAACTTGAAAAAGGCTATTTGAAAGGAGTAGTGATAATACACATTTGAAAGAGGTCACATCTACTTTCATCCAGAAAGTAACTTTGAATCTATAAAGGCATTATGGTCATTTATCCGGTGGAATAAAACTATGAAGGTCTCTTTGTTAAATAAGATTTTGAACTTTGATAACACCTGGCATGAAGTTCTTTTGAATATGGAGGGCTGCCCTGGGTTCTGACATCCTGCTGGGGGAGAGGGGAAGAGAGGAAATAGACAGTCAAGTAGAAAGTTTTAAAGGGCAAGGCCTGGATGTGTTGGATATCGCTCTTGCCTACGTTCCACTGGCCAGAACTCAGTCACAAAGCCCTGTCTAAATGCAAGGGGGACTGCTGGGCAGTCAGTTCTCAGCTGTGACTACCTGTTCTGGAAGGGGAGTGGAACTCTGGTGGACAGTCAACATTTCTGCCACGTAGAAAGGTTCCTGGTGGCTCCCAACCCCACCTGTATATTAAAAAATGCATTGCCTGGGCTCCAGCTCCAGGGATTCTGACTCAGTGGGCCTGGGCTAGTGTCTGTAAGGATCTATTTTCAGAGGCACAGCCTGGGTTGAGAGTCACCTGTATGCTCTGGAGTGTATACCTCTGACATTATCTCTCAACAGTGTTTCAAATCATTTCTCAGGCTTCTCATTGTGAACGGTGCTCTTTAAATGGCTTCAATTTTGTATCTGCTGGTAAAATAGTTTTTGCCATGATCAAACAGGACTAAGAGTCAATACTTTCATACAGGTTTTCAGTAATAGAGTATATGTAATGATTAATCATATATAATTTGATATAATTTTATATCAAATGTATAACACAAAAAATTGTGTATAACACAATATGTATTATATTACATATAATAGGTATATGTAATTGATGATTTGTTGATTTCTGAGAAGTGCAGCTCTTCATTCCCTGTGCCATAAAATCACTGTACTCAGAAAGCTATTCTTTTATGAATGATTTGAAGCTTTTCCTATTTCCTTTTGTGTGCTACAGGAAATAAGAATAAAAAACAGAGTTTCACAATTTCCAAATTCTACTGTAGTCATTTAAAAATTATTACCAGAGGGGTGCCTGGGTGGCTCAGTCAGTTAAGTGTCCAACTCTTGATTTCTGTTCAGGTCATGATCTTTTAGTTCATGATTTTGAGCCTCTCAACAGGCTCTGTGATGACAGTGCAGAGCCTGCTTGGGATTCTTTCTCTCTCCCTTTCTCTTTGCCTCTCCCCTGCTGGTGCTTTTTCTCTCTCTCTTAAAATAAATAAACAAAAAATTATTACCAGAGAATATTTATTCTATTGGAAGTATTACTAAATACAAATATTAGATATTAAAGTGCTATCCTTATTAAATAGATTATAACTACTCCTGGGGCACCTGCTGACTCAGGAGAGCATGTGACTCTTGATTTTAGGGTCATGAGTTTGAGCCCCACGTGGGTGTAGAGATTATAAATGAATAAAAAAAATCTTTAAAATTAATTGTTCCTTTCCTATTCTCCCAATGCAGTTTGTATATATATTGTCTTATTTTGTTTATACATTTAAATATTTTATATTTATTTAAATATATTTATTTTCTATTTATACAGTGTCTATTTTTATTAACTAGTGAGCTCCTGAAAGATAAGGCTAGTATTATGTTCACTGTCATTATCTTCTACAGTATGTTACAGAAATGAGTATTCAAATGTTTATTACAATGACTGGATATCACTCAAATCATTTAACTTACTCAACACCTGTTATGTGCCAGAGAAAAAGCAATGAACAATACAAAAACCTCTGCCCTGAGAGCTTATAATTCTGCAAAATATAATAAATACATTAAATACAAGGTCTGTCAGCTGGTGATAAAGTGCTGTTGAGAAAAATAAAGACAGTATTAGTGCAGGATGATGGCATTTCAATTTGTATGAGGAGGTCAGGAAAGGCCTTAAGTTAAAGGAATTTGAGTTAAGCTAAAGAATTTGAGAATCTGAGTAAAGACTATAAGATGTGGGCGGACAAGCATCGTCTATACCTGGGGGCAGAGCATCGCAGGGAGGGGATATGAGCATAAGCACTCTGAGGCATATGCCTGGAGTGTACACAGAAAGGCAAGGCGACAGAGTGAGCAAGTGGGAGAGTACAAGGAGAAAAGGCTAGCTAACTGGGGCCTTCTAGGCCCTGGTTAAGGACCTTGATGTTGACTCTGAGTGACATGAGAAGAAGGCTTTGAGCAAAAGCGTAACTTTGCTTATATTGAAAAGGTTCAGTCTGGCTTTTGAGTTTGTACTTGACTGCATGGGGGGCAAGAGCAGAAATACAGAAAATGGGGAGTTAAGAGAAGGGTGTAAGAATCCACATAACACTAACCTGGCTTGGACCGGCACACCAGCAATGGAATCAGTAAGCAGTGGTCAGATTCTGGATGTATCTCCAACAAGATTTATGGGGAGTGAGAGAAAGAGAGGCATCAAGGATGGACTCCAAGCAGAGGGATGGAGTTAGCATAACTGAGATGGGGAAGACTGAGTGCATAGGTTTGGAAGGGAAGGCCAGAAGTTCTGTTGCAGACATACTATTTGAGATCCTTGTGAGATATGTAAGTGAAAATGAGAACAGGACATTAGACATGAACTCAGACTTCAGGAGAGAGATCCAGGCTGGAGATATAAATGAGGCAGTTTTCAACCCAATGGTGGTATTTAAAACATTGAGACTAATCAGGCTCACAAGAGATGAATGTAGACAGAGCCCTGGGGTGCTCCAAAGTTAAGGTCATAGGAAGATGAAGAAGTAGTAAAGGCTAGTGCCAGACATTACAAGAAAGAAAATATTTCAATGGGAAGGGAATGCTAATAACAAATAGTGCTAGGAAGTCAAACAGGAAGGCAGATAAGAACTGAGAACTAGCCCTTGGATTTAGCAACAAGGAGTTTAACTGGGACTTGACAAGAGCTGTTGGGGAAGCCCTATGGGAATGGGTTCAAGAGGTACTTGGAGGAGAGGAATTGGAGACAGTGATAGTGAGGAAATGAGTAATAGGAAGGTAGCTGAAGGAGAGTGGAATCAAGTGGGTTAAAAATGTCTCTCCCTCCCTCCCCCCTCCCCCAATATGGAGAAGTAAACCTGTTTGAGGGTGATGGACATAATCAAGTACAGGGAGAAGTGCTGGAATGACATCCTGGGGTAGAGGTGCACATAAGGGGAGGTGGTGGGGCTGGCTCTATGTGAGAAAGAGCTGGGCAGTCATTCTGTCCAGGGAAAACAGGAGGGCCAGGGAGGACAGAATAAGAGGCCACAGATGCTGGTGGAGGAGTAAATGTGGGGACGAAATTAACAATCTAGCAGGATAACAGATCAGTTTTTTCCATTTTCTAGTCTTTCCAAGATGTGTATGATTACATACTTTCACAAGATATTAAAAGAAACAATTCATGCAGACATATGGGGTTCTGTGAGTAATGCAGTGAGAGCAGTTTTGAAGCCTACTGGAGCACTTACTCTAGGGTCAGGAGCGACCTCTAGTGGTTCATTTAGGTCATTATTTTTTTTCTTGCTCTTCAAAGTACAAAATAGTACTATCAGCATTGTATATCATTTTTAAAGAAACTACTACAATTCACAGCTTAATTTAGAAATACAGCAGGCATTTGAGCAAAACAAACCCAAACCATCTGCAGTCCAAGCTGAGTTGCTATTAATTATCATTATTTTCTCCTCTAAGTCTATTATTCTTTGCCATACTGCCAGTATTTATGTTCATTCTGCTTCTTGAACCAGCGGTTTGCTCAAACCTAGAGGAAGGATAACTGGTGGGCCACTGCTGATCTAAGGCTGAATAGTCGTCTCAGTGCTATCCAGAGTACAAACTCCTCATATTTTTCATTCTACATTTCATTTGATTTTCGGTTGTCATTGAATTTCCTCTGCCTGGGATGTCCCCTCACCCTGCATACACTAATTCATTTCCTCATGTGAGGCTTTCCTGATCTTCCAGGCTACCGTAGTAAGTTTCTCCTGTTATACAGTCTCACAGTGGCCTGCGCTTCTTTTCCCCCTTATGCCATTTCCCCCAACTGGAATGAAATGGTCAATTTTGTAACAACTGTTTAATTCCTATTTCTTCTGGTAAATCCTGAGCCCTGTAAGGGTTAAGACTGTGTCTGGCTTTTTCACCACTATCTCCTGAGCACTTAGCTCAGTGCCCAGCACATAATGGGTACTCAGTAAATACTTACTGAATGAACAGACAGCATCTTGCAGGAGCGTCTTGCCATGTCCCTTTTAGATCCTCTTATAGAGGAGACTGCATTTCAGAAATGGATTTCTATTTCTTGCATACAATTTGCAATTGCTTTAGGTGCACCTGTAACAGGTAAAACAATGTGTTACAAAATTCCAGCTACCCTTTCAGTAGCTCAATTTAAATTTCTAGCCTACAAAGCAACTCTTTACAAAGGCTGAATCCGTAGGTGTGACTCAGACCATATCAGACCATTTTTCCCCCAAACAGAACTAAAGGAAAGACAATAAGACGCCAATAGAGAGGGAAGTATAGTGCAGCCATATCCTTGACCCTAGCCCACACAGTCTCTTATTCTCAGATTTAGAAACACCCTGCCACCTACAGGATTTAACTCAGCAACAGTACCACTGAAATGGGCATGGTGATAGTTTAACTGCCTAAGGCCTTTAGGCCATCCCAGCCTCATCTTTAGATGATTTCTGAGCACTTCTATTTAACACTAGAGGCAGATACGGGGGGAATATTTGGTTGTGAAATACCACACCGCAGTTCCTTGGGTCCAAGACATGTGACTTGAAACTGAGTGGGAACAGAGTAAAGTACTCTGAGCAGGAGGCTGTCTGAGTCTATCCGGAAAGTCTGTTAACATGGCACCTCAGCCCCTCTGCATCAAGTCTTGGTATTATAATTTTGATGCAGTCCTTCTGATGTGGGCCCTTAAAGAGATTCTCTTCTACTCCTTGTCCAAAATAGAATTTTCCTAAAATCACAACTTTTAACATTTTTATGGAGGTGTATATGATGATTAATCCCAGTCAATAAGAATTTTATTCTGAACACCGTCAGATTAAATGATCAGAATTAATAAACAGACACACGTATATTTGTGGCAATATTCTCTCAAACTTGTTCCTTCCTCTAGTGCAGCTCATATGGTTCATGAGGATGGCTCCTTGTCATCTTTTGGGTCTCAGACCTCAGAGAGGCTTGGCCTGACCACCCAATCTAATTAGTCCCCTCCTACGTTCCTCTCTCCTAGACCCTGTTATTTTCTTTCATACCATTAACCACAAGTCTTCATACATTATGTTCACTCATTAATTCTACTTCACTAGACTGTAAGGTTCCCAAGGGCAGGGGCCTTGTTTTGTTCACTTTTGTATTCCTAGGGTCTGTCACAGTGTATTCCTTTGACATATAGTAGGTGCTCCCCAAAAACCTACTGAATATTTCTTTCGTCGTTTCACTTATATTTGTTCCTTCTGCTGCACTTTACTTCCTGCTACCACACTGTAACTCCCCGGAGGATAGAAAACAACTGCAAGGCCTCTTCCCTCCATCACTGAGTAACGAGAAAGCAATTCTGTTGTTGAGAAGTCGCCTGCTTCTCCTGGGCGGCTGTCATGCACCCAAAGGTGTCCAGGATTCTGTCAGTGACTGAGTGTCTGAGTTAGGAGAGCTGTCAAATGTTTTTATGGTTACACTCACGGTTCTTGGGCACTAGAAACTGCGAACTACTGCCATTACAATTAAATGGCAGTTAGCACAATGTTGAAGTGTGCCTGCGTGCGTGGGTTAATCTGCGTAAGGAACCGAGGCGTCCTACACCGTCTGTCTTAAATGAAATCCAGATGGGCAGACACGTCCTCCCTTCCTTGCGCGCCAGGAAGCTGAGTCTCCTGCAGCAGCAACTCTGCCCAATGGGGGGCGGCAGCATCCCAATAACTCGCTCCCTGAAGATGTGTAGGTGGGTGGAGAGAAATTCGCGTTCAAAGACTTTTTGACTCCATCCGCTCTCCGTAGCGCCTTAGCCCGCTGGAGTTTCAATGCGCGTTGTTGTTTGACGAAGGGAGTCCTATACACCGCCCGCTGCTCTCCTGATCATGGCTTCTCCGAGTTCCTTCACCTACTATTGCCCTCCATCTTCCTCACCTGTGTGGTCAGAGCCGCTGTACAGTCTGAGGCCCGAGCACGCGCGAGAGCGGTTGCAGGACGACTCGGTGGAAACAGTCACGTCCATAGAACAGGTGAGGTGGCCGGCTTGAGCGAGGCGCCCGCGCGGGGGCTTCTGGGAGCGAGAGTCCGGTCCGCAGGGCCGTCCGGGTGCGGAACTCACCGGGGAACTACTACTCCCACAGTGCACCGCGGCGCCTCCCCTCTGGGAAGCTCTGGCCGCTCTGGGCGCCCAGGCTTTGGCTTGGGAATGGAGCGTTTGTGGGGCCAGGTTGGGGAGGGGTTGTTCTCAGGGTTGGGTTTGGAGGAGATGACAGTACCTGGGTCCTCTCTACTTAAGGATGCGGAGAGAGTAGTGCTCTGTACCTTGGTGGGCTGAAGTAACCCGGGCGGGTCAGGCAGCTTGTTTCATTCGGCTGGGACACTGGGAGCTTCTCGGATGGATAGTGCACTTTCGTCACCTTGCTCATAGTTTTGGGACCTTGAGGGGAAGAGAAGCGGCCAGATTGAGGTCATGCCATTCCATGATCTGTTTAATTTCTGACCCACAGGGCCAGATCCTGTAGGGCCTACCTCGTGGGTGGGCATGTTATTAGTCATTCAGTCATTTGAGCACCAGCAAAGTATTGGACACAATGTTAAACGCTGGAAATACAAAGAAATAAAACCGTCCCTGACCACGAGCAAGGCACAGCCTGGTTGAGGAAAACAGACAGGAAAACAATACTATTTGGAAAGCGCTAATTAAAATTATAAATTTTAGATGACTTATTCTTCATTCATTGAAGCCTCAAACCTATCGCTTTGAAAAGTGTTTGAGGAATGAGTAGTGAACTCTAGTTTTGTTTTCCTTTTCTTTCTGCAACTGGAATTGTTCCCAAGTTCTTGTGGAAATGTTTGTCTGTCACTAGAAGTGGTTGAAATGTTTCTTTTTAGCACTAACAAATAAGCATCAGGCTGCTTTCTAAAATAAGATCTCTTATGAAGATGTGTCTCCAGGCTTAACCTTGGAGGGACTTGTTTTGACTTTCATACCTGAATTTGGAATCCTGTATTTAGGCAAAATTCATAGTGATAGTTATCGTATTGTATATTTATGACTATAAATATAATCATAAATTAAAAACAAAACAAGGACTTGAATACACAATTATACACATGATAGCAGAAAGAATATTATAACTGGAGATTTGTGCTACATGGATTTTAGGATGGAAAGGAAACAATTACCTTTTGAATCTACCCTCTCCCCCCCCCCCCACCCCCAGCTTAGTTAGCCCACCTATGTGTCTTTCTACAGAAACCTTTTGTAAAAAATTGCAAAGAAAACTCCCACCTTTGGAAAACCTATAGGATCGTTGCAGTGTTTCTAAGTGACTGGACTGTAGAGTTTATTCAGGTCAAGCTTTTTCCTTTGTATGTGACATAAGACTATTGGGTTACTTTTTATGTAATTAACTGAACTGACCCAGCACATAAGGATATAGATAGAATACTGGTGGAGAAATGGGAATCAGGAGCTTGTTTGTTAATTTGGAGACCAGAACAGAGACTTCCACGTTTAAGGGGCAAGTAAAAAACAGGAACAGTATCAGGAGTTTCACTAATCTGCTCTTTTTCCTGTACTACTTTTTTTTTTTTTTCAGTGAAGTGCCTCTGCTTAGTTCCTGCCAAGAAACACTAGCACTTATATTTTAAATGTCTAGGCATAATAAGTGATGCAAAAATGGATGCAGCAAGAGTGGCTGGGTGGCTCAGTCAGTTGTGCATCTGACTTCAGCTCAGGTCATGATCTCATAGTTCATTAGTTCTAGCCCTGCATTGGGCTCTGTTCTGACAGCTCGGAGCCTGGAGCCTACTTTGAGTTCTGTGTGTATCTCTCTCTGCTCCTTCCCCACTCAGGCTCTGTGTCTCTGTCTCAAAAATGAGTAAATGTAAAAAACAAAAAAATGGAGGCAGCAAGATTCTGCTCTGTCAAAGGGTCAACCAAGGCCTGGGCCAGGTGTGGACGCTAGGTTCTGATATGGAACATGATTATAATATGGTGTCTTTCAAATCTAGGCTCTACTGTGTGTTAGGTAATAGAGCATCTTACTTGTCTTCTCCATGTCATTCTTCTGGATCACATTTTAAAAGTCTGGGATAAACAGTTCCAGAGAGTAGGAAGATGATATAGTATCTCATATTAATGGTTACCTCAGTGCCAACACTACTGATGATCAGTAGTATCCACTTACTGGGTCCCAGTTCTATGCTAAATGCTTTCCGTACATTGTGTCATTCAATTCTTTTCTATTTCACAGACAAGAAAACTGAGGCTTAGCGTAGTACTAGTTTGGTAGGTTAGTGATGATATATTTTCATAAGAAACTTGTTAGGAGGAGTTGTCTACAGAAGATACTACTGTTATCTTTCGGTTCCGTCCATTTATTCATAGGGATTTACCGACAGGGTTCAATTTTGTGCCATTGCCAATAAGAACAAATGCTAGTCTCCTGTTTCCTCTCTGATTATCAGGAGACTTAATTATTTGTTCAACAACAATTTGATTATAGGAATTTAAACCTACAAACAGAGTAAAGACCTCTTAGCTATGGATTCTTCTGTACTGTTCATTCACATTTTTATTTGTTCAGCAACTACTTGAGTGTCTTCTTTGTGCCAAGAACTGTTCAAGGCATTGGACATAAGACAGTGAACAAAAGAGGCCAAGTTGATGCCTTTATGAAACTTTGTTCAAGGAGCCTGAGTGGCTCAGTTGGTTGGGCGGCCGACTTCAGCTCAGGTCATGATCTCGCAGTTTGTAGGTTCGAGTCCCGCATCGGGCTCTGTGCTGACAGCTCAGAGCCTGGAGCTTGCTTCCAATTCTGTGTCTCCTTCTCTCTCTGCACCTCCCCTGCTCACATTCTGTCTCTCTGTCTCTCAAAAATAAATAAAAGTTTTAAAAAATCTAAAAAAAAGAAACTTTGTTCTAGGCCAAGAAGGCAGTCAACAAAGTGGGGGGGAAGATCTATCTATCTATCTATCTATCTATCTATCTATCATCTATCTATCTAATTTATTTAGAAGTGCTGTGGAGAAAGCGAAAGCAGAATAAGAGAGATGGATTAGGGGTAGGAACAGGAAAGGTTTTATATAAGGAGGTAAGGGAAGGCCTCTGATGATGTGCCTGCCACTTGTACTGAGACCTGAAGCAAGTGAGGGAGCAAGCCGTGTGCGTTCTGGGCGGAGAAAGCAGTAAGTATAAAGGACCTGAGGCTTCCCTAGTGCCAGGTGAGTGGAGAGCCACTGTGAGGAGAGAGGTTAGTAAACAGGAGAATAGGAGATGAGGTCAGATCATACAGGGCCTCACGGGCCATTAGAAGTATACTTTTGAATACCCTGATTGAGATGGGAAGCCATTTGGCTGGATAGTTTTCTGTTTGCCTCCCCAGATCCACCCTATCCTTTTCCACCCTGTCTGCAGATGTGCCCCAAGAGGAGAACTTGCATAGACACGTTCCCTTGCCTTATGGCTTCTGGGTGTGTTTGGCCATGGGGAGTAGTGATAGGGGATGAGAGGGAGGAAGAGTGAGGTCAGCATATTTACTCCTTTCCTGCAGGATTGCATGGTCTGCAGGGTCTCTAGGCTGGAGGCACTTACAACTCTTATCAGGCACCTTCCAGTGGAGCTCTCTGGTACCTTCTTCACTCCTTCTCGTCACACTTCCAGGTGTGGGAGGGGATCGAGTATCCCTGTGTTGCCGGGCCCAGAGTACTGGCCTCTCTTGTGGTTTCCCTACACCTATCCACACCTTTGCAACTAGTTCCTTTATAAACTTTCCTCAAATCACCCACTTTGGTTTTTTTGTTTTTTTTTTTTAATTTATTTCTGAGAGAGAGACAGACAGACAAGCGTGAGCAGGGGAGGGTTAGAGAGAAAGGGAGACACAGAATCTGTAACAGGCTCCAGGCTCTGAGCTAGCTGTCAGCACAGAGCCTGATGTGGGGCTCAGATCCATGAACTGTGAGATCATGACCTGAGCCAAAGTCGGACGCCCAACCAACTGAGCCACCCAGGCGCCCCTCCAGTCACCCACTTTGAATGTGCCATCTGTTTCCTGCCAGGAGCCAGACTGATCTGTGATCTGAGAGTTTTGACTCAATCTGACCGGTATTTTAACAGGCCCATGTAGGTCACTGTTGAGAGGAGATTGTGAGGAGGTGGGGATAGGTGCCAGGAAACCAGTTAGGAAGCTATTGCTGTTCTCCAGGTGATGGGTGACGGCAACTTAGCTCAGGGCTGTGGTTGTAGAGATAATGAGAAGTGGTCAAGTTCTGGGTATGTTTAAACATTTCTACTTTGACAAGCTGTTTCATTGGTGGGTTTGGTGGATGGGGAACCTTTTGCAACTCTAGAAAGCAAGATGTGGTTGTCTTCCCTTTTGTGTGTTATCCACAATTCCCCCTGTTGAAATGCTCTGTGATTCAGGCCATAGGTTAATACTGGCACAGCCTCAGAGGTAGTAGGTTTGCCAAAAACAGCTGTTTACAGAAGGCACTGCTCCTGTTTTTCCTTTAGTTTGTCCTTGAACAGGGGCAAAAGCCTCCTCCACTTGAAATGGCATGAGGTCATTAGACAGCATTCAGTCAAGTAACAATGAACTGTGAAGGATATCTGGAAGGATTATTGGCCTTAGTTCCCGCCCTCAAAATTATTTTCTCTTAGAGAGAAAAAGGACTGTACCTGAAGCAACCACAGAATAATTTACCAGAGCATAGAAGTTAAGTGCTGAGTTATGACTGCATTGCGCAAGGGTTTGGGGAGCAGAAGCCAGGGCTGAGGAGGGGGTCAGGACAGTTCCATGGACAGTGTGGGGTTGTAAAGGATGGAGTTGGGGGACAGCCATTCCTGTCAGAGGAGCTGTTAGGAGGGAAAACTCCACCAGGAATGGAGAGAGTGGGTTGGCTGTGGTAGGAAATTAGATCAGCTGGGTGGGTGAGGCCAATGGAAGTGGGGGTGGGTGATGGAGAGGGATGTAGAGACAGCCTGAGGAGCTGGCTTCAAGTGTTGAGCCTTGTGTCACTGTAGGTCCTGACGGCGGGAACATCGGGGGTCCAGGAATGAATCCTGGGCACCAACTATTGACTTGTTTCAAGTCATAATCTCTGAAAGATTATGAAATGGGGATGAAACAAGTCACTAAATGTGATCAAACTAGTTTTTTTGTGCCTCTGATAGAAGGGACTGGAGCCCTGCTTGGTTATGTGGTCAGTGGGCTAGCTGTGGTGAATCAGTTTTGCTTTATTGAAATTCAGCATGGACCATGTTGCTCAACTATAAGACAATTCCAAATATCAAATTTCCTTCATTTTTCCTATTAAAAAGGCCAAAAAAGTTTTTGTTCAACTTGAAAATATGTGTACTGAAAAACATTTTTTAAAAATTTTTATTTGTGTTTTGAGAGAGAGAGAGAGACAGAGAGGCAGAGAGAGAGGGGGACACAGAATTGGAAGCAGGCTCCAGGCTCTGAGCTGTCAGCACAAAGCCTGACGTGGGGCTTGAACTCACGAACCCCAGGATCATGACCTGAGCTGAAGTTGGACACTTAACCGACTGAGCCACTCAGGTGCCCCAAAAATACATGTACTTTTAAGTATGTAGGTGAACAAATCAAATGCCTACTTGCAAAATTTATATTTTAAATTTAGGTACATGTACCTATTTAGAATCACATTGTAAAATCACACTAGTTTAGAAATACTGTTTTTCCTCTTTATTTATAAAACATTTTTCTCCAAAATCTTCACATACATCTTTGGCCTTTAGTACTTTTATCTTGCTGGAGCCACATTTTGGATCAACCAGTATATTTTTCCAGACCACATTTTCAGCTTTTTGAGATAAATCCCTTTTGAATGTAAGAATATTTTTCCCAAGTTACAACTACCCAATTGTGTAACATTAGAATCCTTTTACAGTGTATCCAGTTGGTGTATATATGTGATCACTACAACTTAACTACTATTTATTATTTTTTAAAAATGATCTTTAGAAGGGTTTACAGTCGGGGCTTAGCGTGAGTTCATATCCTCAGGAATAAATTACTAAATCTGTGCTTAATTTGTCATCTTTTCTTGATACCATCAGCTTACCTCTTATAAGCAGCCCAAACCAGAGCTTGATTGAGGTTGTTTTAGAACCATAGATCAACCCCAACTGGTATTTTGTATTTAAAATAAAGAGATTAGAAGGACTTCCTATAGGAAAAGGTACATTGTAAGGATTGGTTATAAAGAGATTTATTTTTCCTGAGGGTATTTTTATTTTTTAAGGGAAATCCTTTCCTTGTATTTTATCTACTAATGATTCTTTCACTCACTGTATCTTCAGCATTAGCATGAGTCTCAGGCAGCAAACCCGCTTTCTGGAAGGGTCCTCCTCTGGAAGAGAGGGAGAGTTGTAGGAGGAAGAGACTTGATAGTCCATGATATGGAAGCTGGTTCATCATTTTATGAGCTGTAGATAGAAGCTGCAGAAGAGAAAGTACCAGATGCATTAGTTGATTTTTACCACTTACCTGTGAATGGAAAGTATTCTGTGCTTCTGACTGGCCTTTTTCTGTCTGGCATTATTTTGGGGCTCCTGACAGTTACCAAGCCAAGTTCTTTAGGACTCAAAACATAATTATCTATTTATGGCTTCTGAGACCATAGGTCTTAGATATGAACTAAGCAGATGTACCAGAAGGTGAGCACTTAATTCTTTAGATTTTAAGGATCCCATTCTTTCTTTCTTTATTTATTTATATTATTTTTCTTTGACTTACGCCTTTACCGCATGTGCACATAACAGAAAGCAGCACTACTAACCAGAGAACTAGGGACTGAGGAAAACGTTGAACCAGCCAACTTCAAAGAAAGGGGGCGGAGGGCTGAATTCCAAACAAATGGAGAATTGCAGCTGCCACCAGTAGTTCCCTGCGTGGAATCCGAAGATGGAACCGAGGGCTGGGGTTTAGAAGTTACTGCAGATTGGCTAATAGCAGCCCCTGTGCACACCACCAGTAATTTCCAAGCTGAATTAAGCCAGCAGACTCCATCAGAGGAGACTGTGGACTGGAACTAGGGAAAGGATTCTGACCTAGAATTGCAGATTGAACCCAGGGCTAAGGACTAGGGTAGATTGACCAGTAACCCTAGACTTGAAAGCCAATCAGATGAGGTGCTCCCCTGAGAGGATCTTGCCAGGGGCCCTTAGGAATGGCGAGAAAGACCATGAACCCAAAAGGGTTTGCAGGGCACCACACCTGTGCTTGTCATTGTCTCTACATGTCATCACAGAGTTTTCTTTGGATCTCAGTGCTGCCACCTAATCTGTTAAAAACCACAATTCAGCTGAATAAATTTGAATATCTAATTGACTTTATTAAACAGTTCATTAATTGCGCAGCATCCATTCTAGAAAGGAACTCCAAAGGACTACAGAAAGGGAGAAGTTTTTAAAGGTAGAACAAGGAAGTCATACACAGAAAAAAAGTTTATTTTGGATAGTCACCCTTTTCATGTCCACGTCCATGGAGAGGACCCGTGTGACAAGTTACCTTATTGGCACTGACCAGAGAATTCTTGACTGGTTAAGATTACATGTCTGGGGGACGTTGAAAGTGCAGTTAGGTTAGGGATTAAGCCCCAGTTTGGTAATGTGGCCTAGCATAAGTGACTTTATTTGGGGTCTCTGGTTTTCTTTTTAACGCTGTTATTGATTTAACACTGTTAATTGATTCAGTTGTCCTTGGACAACTGAACTATTTCTAGATTTTGGATATTAGCTGCTATAAATGCTACATTCTTGTAGAAATCTTTTTATGAGCATATATTTTCATTTCTCTTGAGGAAAGACCTAAAAGTGGAATTGTTGCGTCATGCGGTGGGTGTATGCTGAGTTTTATAAGAAACTGCTGGCCTTTTCCAGAGTGGTTGTACATTTTATACCCTCACCCACATTGTATAATAAGAGCACTGGTTGCGCTACAACTTGCCAGCATTTGGTGGTATTGGTTTTTTCAACTTTAGTCACTCTGCCAGTGGGTGTGGGTGGTATTGTGTTCTTTTTGTTTGTTTTTATTTTTGTTTTTACAGAATGCTTATTTATTTTGAGAGAGTGCATGCACAAGTGAGTGGGGGAGGGACAGAGAAAGCTGAGGGGAGGGGGGAGAGAGAGAGAGAGAGAAAGGGAGGGAAGGAAGGAGTCTCAAGCAGGCACTGCACTGTCAGTGCAGAGCCTGACAGAACCTGATGTGGAGCTCAGTTTCATGAAATTTTAAGATCAGTACCTGAGCCGAAATCAAGAGTCCGACGCTTAACCAACAGAGCCATCCAGGCACCCCAATAGGTAGTATTATTAGGAGAAAAATTACTTATGACACTTGTTAAAGGAAGTCTTTGTATTCAAGACTATTACTATGGTGACATTTGCAGTAAGGGGAGAAAGATTGGGCTCAACTCTGAATAAGGGAAAGTGGGAATTTATAGTCCGGGAGCAAGGTGGAGGGATTTGGTGGATGGAAACTTACCAAGAGGACTCATGAGGAGAAAGGAGGGGTTCTGGCTAGCCCAAATGAACAGGATTCCTCCTAAAGGCAGGCCAGGGTATCAGACATCACTGGGGGACAGTGGAGGATGAGGAGCCCAGTCAGATACTGAGGATGACCAGATATTAAGGATGGGCCATTCATGAGAGATGAATCAATGGGTTCTACTCCTGAAGTCAAGACTACACTGTCTGTTGTCTAACTTGAGAATTAAGAAAAAAAAAAGAAGAAAAGAGATGGAGTATTCTGGCTACGCCAATTTGGTAGGATTCTTGCTAAAATGGAGTAAGGCAAAGGTGGCCACAGAAGTACAAAAGTCGAGGCCTCTTGGGATATGGATGCAGCGTATGTGTGTCTGTAAATGTATTTATCTTTCAAAAATTTTAGGCCTAAAGTAGACATGGTGAAATTTGGGTATTAAGTGTTTTGTTTTGTTTTGATTCTTAATATTTTCATCCAACATTTTATTATAAAAAATATTAGATATACAAAACAGTTGACAGCATCTGTTTACCCTCCACCTAATTGCTGTCTTTCATATAGACAACTAAAGGATTTATTTTTATTTTATTTTATTTTAAAGTTTATTTATTTATTTTTGAGAGAGAGCAAGCAGGGGAGGGGCAGAGAGAGAGGGAGAGAGAAAGAGAATCCCAAGTGGGCTCTGCGCTGACAGCGGGCCTGGATCTGAGCCAAAATCAAGAGTCAGACGCTCAACTGACAGAGCCACCCGGGCGCCCCTCCTCAAGATTCTTTCTATATGTGTGTGTGTGTGTGTGTGTGTGTGTGTGTGTGTGTGTGTGTGTGTGTGTGATTTGAACTAGTTGAAGTTATTTCTCTTCCAGGCTATTTAAGAATTTTGAAGAGCTAATCCCTTAGGACTAAATCTTTTGGTGACTCATCTTGGTGATATTTCTTGTAACATTTCATATAGCAGTGTTTCTGAAACAGATCAGATGCTTTAGGCTGTCATCCTCCTCCCAAAAGAGTCATATCACTTTCATTAACATGGTTATGAACTGTGTGCCCTGTGCCCAAGGGAAATGAACCTATGGACCATTTGCTACTTATGCAAAAGAAAAGTTATCTGTTGTTATGGGGCTGTTAATCAGCCTTAGTATTGTCCCCACTGGTAACTGCCTTGCCTATTGGGGTTTTCAGGCTGAAAGGAGAGAGTGACTAGAATAGATTAGTGTGTTCCTTTGAAATGGAAAGGGAAGCATGGAAATCCAAGATAAAGGAAGAGTTCAGGCAAAGTGGGCATGCTTTGGCATCCCTATGCGGTATTGAAGCTGATTTTTTTTTTTAAATTCTGATTTGAGAACTATGTATTCAGAGTTTTCATGGCTAAGGTAACTTTTTAAAGATTTTTAAAATGTTTTTATTTATTTCTGAGAGAGAGACAGCATGAGCAGGGGAGGGTCAGAGAGAGAGGGAGACACAGAATGTGAAACAGCCTCCAGGCTCTGAGCTAGCTGTCAGCACAAAGCCCAACGTGGGGCTCGAACCCACGAACCATGAGATCATGACCCGAGCCGGACGCTTAACCGACTGAGCCACCCAGGCACCCTGGTAGCTTTTCTTTTCTTTTCTTTTTAATAGTTAATGTCATATATTTAAAGTGAGGACTTTGATAAAAATTTTAAAAGGAATTTAGTTATAGATCTTGCCTATACATATTAAATAGTTGTTATGACTGCTTCTCTTAATTCTGTCCCAAAGGCTGAATTTCTAAATCTCCTAACATGTTTAGGGTCCCCAAGATTACCCCTAGTTCACTACAGGGATCCAGAGAATTCAGTATATAGTTATAGTCATGGTTATGAGTTATTACTGCAAAAGCCTACAAAGCAAAATCAGCAAGTGAAGGGCTCACAGGGTGAAGTCTGGAGGAAACCAGACACAAGCTTCCAAGACTTGTCTCCCAGTAGAGTCACACAGGACACACTTCATTTCTCGGCATCAAATTGCAACAGCGCATGCAAAGTGTTGTCTACCGGAGAAGCTTGTTAGATCCTTGGGGCTCAGGGTTCTTACTGGGGGTTGGTCACATACATACCTTCTGCCCAGCAAGGCACAACATTCTAGACTCGCAGACAGAAAGTAGCTGTTTGGCATAAACAAGATTGTGGATACAGTTTCGGTCCAGTGAGCCACTCTTCAGTTCTGGGAATAGTGGGGACCCTCTCCAAATTCAGGTTTCCAGACACCGGCCAAGGGTCAACCTTTCAAGCTGGCCTTTCCAAGGATAGCAGTCTCAGGCCTGCTATGGTAATGCCTTTGTATACAAATAGCTTATCTGCTTTCCTTCTGCTACAGAGCAAAGAATCAGAGCAAAGAATGCTTACGTTTTCTCAGTAACAAATTTACTCAGATTTTATGTAACACTCTGCAGGAGAGGGAGGGAAAGGGGAAGGCAAAAAAGGATATTGCATGTTTTGGAGATTACTTTGATTTTCTCTTTCCGAGATGGTTCTTTTTTAAGCAGGAAAGAACTCCACGCCCAGCATGGAGCTGATGTGGGTCTTGATCCCATAATCGTGATATCATGACCTAAGCCGAAATCAAGATTCGGATATATGACCGACTGAGCCACCCAGGTGCCCCGCTCAGATGAGTTCTTTTTAATTTCTATATTAATCTGTTACTATTTGTCAAAAAATTTGCAGGCGAATTGCTAAGCATTATTTTTAAAGTTGTATTCTAGGGGTGCTTGGGTGGCTGAGTCAGCTAAGTGTCCGACTTCGGCTCAGGTCATGATCTTGAGGATTTGTGATTTGGAGCAAATTTTTGTAAATCATGTGTCTGATAAGGGACCGTGTCTAGAATATATAAGGCAGTATTACAATTCAGTAATAAAAAGACAACAATCTTAAAAAAAAGAATGAAGTCTTTGAATAGGCATTTTTCTAAAGAAGATGTACAAGTGGCCAATAAGCCCATAAAAAGATACTCAACATCATTAGCCATCAGAGAATTGCAATCAATGAAATATTGCTTCACAGCCACTAGGATGGGTATAATCAAACCCACAGAGAATAACATGTGTTGGTGAGGATGTGAAGAAATTGGAACACTCATACATTGCCTGTGGAAATGTAAAATGGTATGACTGCTTTGGAAAACAGTCTAGGGACACATGGTGGTTCAGTCAGTTAAGCATCTGACTCTTGACTTTGGCTCCGATTACGATCTCACAGTTTGTGGTTTCGAGCCCCGCGTCGGACTCTGTGCTAACCTTGCAGAACCTGCTTGGGATTCTCTCTCTCTCCCTCTCTCTCTGTTCCTCCCTCACTAGTGTCCTTGCTCTCTCACTCTCTCTTTGTCTCAAAATAAATACATAAACTTAAAAAAAAAAAAAAAGGAAAACAGTCTAACAGTCCCTCAAAGAGTTAAACATAGTTACCATATGATCCCACCATTCTACTCCTTAGGTCTATGCCCGTATCTAAGTAGAAATGAAAATGTGTGTCCATCCAGAAACTTGTATAAGAATGTTCATAGTGACTTTATTTGTAATAGTCCCAGAGTGGGAACAACTCAGATGCCCATCAGCTGATGAATGCTAGATAAACTAAATGTGATTTATCCATAAAATGGAATTTTACTTGGCAATAAAAAGAAATGAAGTTATGGTCCATGCCACAACATGGATGAAGCTTGAAAACATGTTAAGTGGAAGAAGAATGTCACAAAGGACTGTATATCATGTGATTACATTTATATGAAATATCCAGAATAGACAAATCCATAAGGATAGAAGGTAGATGAGTGGTTGACAGGGGGTAGGGAGGAGGGAGGGGTGGGGGTGACTGCTGATGGGTGCAGGATTTCTTTCTCGGGTTGTGAAAAATGTTCTAAAATTGATCCTGGTGATGGATGCACAACTCTGAGTGTGAGTGTGAGTGTACCAAAAGCCATTGGATCATATACTTTAAGTGGACAAATTGAATGATGTGTGAATTATATCTCAATGAAGCCATTAGAAAAATATTCCAGTTCTAAAGAGAAGATAAAGGGAATTGTTATTTGTCTGTTTTTATGAGCAGCTGACCTGTAACACTCAGGTATTTATTAGAATTCATAACTTAGATTTTCACACATGAGTTCATTACTAACTGCATTGGGATATCTCTAGTTCATTCTGCAGCAGAGTGATTAGGAAATCCGAAGAGAAATGACACTGTGTTGGGAATATTTTAAGCACGTTCTGCTTTATGTCTGTCAGGTATCTGAGTTTAGCAATAAATCTCCATTTTCCTCATCTAGTACTTGGCTGCTGTGTTCTCTGAGGGAGAGCTGAAGGTGGGGCTCTTGACTGAACCCTTTTCCTCCTAGGGGGTCTCAGTGTCAGAATGCTAAGGATGTGATGGGCTCATCCATTCACCCTGAAATATTACTAAGTCATGTGGATTTACACTGGGGTAAAGGAAGTGAGTTTTCCTCCCACTTGGTTTTGTTTCATTCAGAACTCATCAATTCACTTAGCTATAACAGTATATAACAGGCAGATCTTTATGATCTTACTGATGTATGTTTCTTGTGTATTTTTCTGTCCCTTTCATCTTACAGCTAAGGAAGAAATAATTGAGAAATGCAGTCTGTGTTCCTTTTAGGCTGATGCTTTATGTTAGTCCTGTGTGAGTGTCTCAGAAAGGAATAGTGAAGAATTAGGACAACTTCCTCATTCCTCCTGAGTCAGATTCTCACAGTGACTTCTGTTTTTTGAAGTATCGTGAACGCTTAGCCAGATTATCTCTCAGACCCATGTTTAGAGGCAAATACCAAAATCCTAAAACCAAGTATAAATAATTTGAGACTGGCTGCCATTTTAGATGATTCACATCTGTGCTCCCCTTGTAATTGCAAATAATTCTTGCGCACATGTCAAGGGGCTATGTGCTCTAACTCGGTGGGTGATTCAGAAATAAAGAATACATTTTGAAATTCCCAGAAAGGACATTATTATGTATCTCAAACTCTCAAAGAGGACATGGCTCACTACAAAGAACAGGGATGACAGTGAAGCAGAAACCCTGTATCCTGTTAACCAATCCACTCCTACATTGCTGGACCTTTCCTTACAGAAGCTGAACTGTGTGACCGTGTTGTGGTGTGGTTCTTCAGAGGAAACAGGTGATCTCCTTTTTTGTGGGACCTGACTTTCTGAGATCCTTCGTGTTATGGGACTGTGGAGTCCTTTGTTTAACATAGGACCAGTGACCAGATGTGCTGTTTCTTTGGTGTTTCAGCGATTGATGTTCTTGTAAATCCTTTAGGGAATTTTAATACTGTTCAATCTGTATTTAAACAGTTTGATCTGACAGTAAGGAGTATGACCTTTGGCAGGAAATAATTTTGTGTTTGTCAATGGCTGGTTAAGTAACAACACCTAAATAACGTCATGGGGTAGGTAGGTGTCAGTCTCTCAAGCAAAATGCCCTGTCTGCTCCCAAGTAACTGGTACCACATGCCAAACTCCAGAACTGCCATTAGCTTGGTTTACTTCAGAAGTCGGTTGTCATGCCAGCCTGGTACAGAGCATTCTCTGTTTCTTCTGTACTGAGCCTATCATCCTCCAGAGTCCTTGAATCTAGTCTTATAGTACGTGATGTACAAATCCACACCGAGCAACTGCAACCAATGGGCATTTGTGGCAACAGGAGGAAAAAGTTGATAGAGGCTCATCAGAATTTGTTTTCTCTCTCTCCCATCTCCTGCGTTCTTACCAGGCAAAAGTAGAAGAAAAGATCCAAGACGTCTTCAGTTCTTACAAGTTCAACCACCTCGTGCCAAGGTAAGCATTTAGGAATTTGAGGGGATCCAGGAGAACACTACCTCCTGTGCGACCTTTCTTCTTTCCCCGCTGAGCCTACTCAACTTCAGGGGATAAGTCTGCTGTGAGATGGGTTTCTCAACCTGTGGCCCCCTGGGTAAGCATGTGACCTCACCCCTTCCTTTGTTAGACAGCTGTTTAGAGGAGATGCTCCCCTCAAGCTGAGCCAGCCCGTGTTACATGGGGATACCCCTCAAGGCCTGAACTGTGAGGTCTGAAGATGGGGAGAGCAAGTTCATGTTTCTGCTGCTTAGTTGTGACCTGCCACTGGTGGTTTTCTTTCTCAGATTCCACTTTGACAGAGACATAGAGCCCAAGGGGCAAAGGATGGCTTCTCTTGATGTATGTTGTGATCTGACAGGGACAATGGGCTGAGCTGGAGCTTCTCCCAGCCCGGCCCCTGTTGCTAATCGTGGTGCCCCTCCCAAGGATGCAGTTTCTGGGGAGAAAATACAGCACCTTTTGTTTTCCTTGGCACTTAGCGAGTTCAAGTTTTCCAGGCAATTTGATGTCAGAAATTCCCAGAAGGGGATTATAAGCAGAAACTTATTATTTAAGTCGAACCTTTATTTTCTCTTGTTTCTAGCTTATACTGTATCACGTTAGGGCTTCATGAGGTTCTCTCCTCCCTTTCTCCTCTTCCAGTCACCAGTTTTTTTTCTAGAACCATTCTGTATTGCATTTCCAGACATCAGAATGGGTCCATAGTCCGGAGCTGTGTGTGGCCATCATTTTACCTCGGTGACACAGCACGCTGCCTGGACCACCTCCGAGTCAAAGGGAGCTGGGCCACTGGCTGATTGGCTCTAGGAAGTGGAGGGCGGGTGCCCCTGCCCAAGTGCCTGCGCAGGAGATGGACTCCAGGCAGGGCAGGCTCTGGGTGCTTCTACTGACTGGAGCGTGACACATGCTTCTAGCCTGTGCGAACACTGTGTCTTTTATTCCCCACCATTGTAGTTTGCCACTGTTTCCTTGAAAATGAGATTTCCTTCTGAAAGTTCTGATTAGCCAAGGCAGAAAACCACTGGAAAAAGCAAATTGGAAAAAAGGGAAAGGCTGGTAGGAAGGTCATCTTCATTCTTCTTCCCTGGGGAAGGAAAAAAGGAAAATGTCAACCATGAGAAGAACGCTTTCCCAGACTGCTAACTAAATCCCTGTGTTAACCTAAAACTCAAGCCTCAATAAATGAATGCGATAGCCAGAGATTAGGAAATGAAGCCATTTGTTTAGACAGCTTTGGGGCTGAAACTAACATAGTATGTCAACTTTACTTAAATAATACAAATTTTTTTTTAAGTAGGTTTTTTAAAATATTTATTTTCTTCCAAATTTTGATTTAAATATAGTTTCTATCTTAGAATAATCTCTAAGATATATTAAATGGAAAAATAAAGGGGCGCCTGGGTGGCTCAGTCGGTTAAGCATCTGACTTCAGCTCAGGTCATGATCTCATGGTCCGTGAGTTTGAGCCCCATATCAGGCTCTGTGCTGACAGCTCAGAGCCTGGAGCCTGCTTCAGATTCTGTGTCTCCCTTTTTCTCTGCCCCCCTCTCCTGCTTGTGCTCTGCCTCTCTCTCCCTCCCTTCCTCCCAGAAATTAAAAAAAACATAAAAAATTTTTTAATGGAAAAATAAAAATATTGAAAAATGACCACTTGTGCTAAAGATAAAGCAGAGTAATTTTACAGATAAGTAAATAAACAGCTGAGGGGGACAGGTGGGCACCACCCCTGCCTAGTCCAGCCGAGGCCTCCCTAGAGGCGGCGGGACTTGCTGGTGGTGAGGGGTGTGAGTGCTTTAGGAGGCGTTTTGTGCTTAGCAGTTGCATCCCCGGTGACTCACCTGCCTGGGCTCTGAGTCTCTGTCTACTGTCTAAGGCTCTGTGCACACATATGTGTCCCTTGTGTTTCCAAAGGGACCTTTGATCACTTGACATCC
This sequence comes from Proteles cristata cristata, assembly GCA_017311185.1. Lineage (NCBI taxonomy): Eukaryota > Metazoa > Chordata > Mammalia > Carnivora > Hyaenidae > Proteles > Proteles cristata. The sequence goes on along the minus strand of JAESUZ010000388.1, from coordinate 350,886 downwards.
CTTTCCACCCACCATCAGAATAGAGCCCTGGGACTTTTCTTTTATTTTGAGGGGGGAATGACAGGTTACTTGGTCGGGGAGGAAGCAGCTGTGTTTTGAAGTGGTTGTAGAGGACAATAAAAACCATTAATTCTCCTGAATTCAGAGGTCTTAGGTCCGGTGTGGGTGGAAAACAAAAATGTTCCTCTTGGGTTTGGATCGTCTTAGAAATAGAATACATCAGGGCTCTGGGTTTATTTCAGGAATCTGACATTTCCCATTTTGTCATTGTTGCCTCTGAAAATGAGTGTTTTAAAGGCTGCCAGTAAACATCTCATTATGTCACAGCACACTAATTAATGTTAGAGATGCTACATATTGACATTACCATCCTAGAACAAACTTCTAGGATGGAAGAACAAACCTGAAAATTTAGCAAATTTTTAAAATATTATCACAATTTCAATATTTAATGTTTTAGAAGTCAAATATAAAAGGTGTTCCATAACGTAGGAACAAAGCTTCTTTATTTAGCTAACCTGAATATTCAGATATTAGCAATAAATCTAAATGGTGCGGCTTGTTTGTCTTTCACGTTATGATGGTGATCCATGTGATAGACTCGCATGCACACCCAGGACCACTGACCACGCACAGGTGCAGGGATGCTAGGAGTGATGCCGAGGAGACATTTGCCTATTGTACCTTCAGGTGCCACAGCCAAGTACCAGATTTGGCTGAAGTTCAAGGCTGAAGCTGAATATTGATATATTCTACAATTATTCCCCATTCTAGAAATGATTTCCCCCTCTCTCTAAGACTGTGAAACCTTCATCCTGTCCTGGAGTGAGCTTTTGGACCATGCTTTCAACACTTGTTTGTCGTAGCCTGCTTTCCCATGATAGTTAATTTTTACTTCCCCGTGGTTATTCTCACTGTTCCACACAGTTATGAATTTACTCTTTTCCACTTATTACCATTAGCTTTAGTGAGAAATCTGAGATGCATAAACTAAACATGCACATGCACACACATACACACACACACACTCTCTCTCTCTCTGTCTCTATCTCTGTCTCACACACATACTCAAATGTAATTTTCCTCTTGGGAAATAGGGTGGTCAAATAAGTGGTCAAATAAGTAGATCCTGCCCCTACTGGGCTCGCAGCCTCACGGGAGAGGCAGCCATTTCACAGATGCAAATATAGAGTTACCAATGGGATGAGGGTCAAGGAAGAGAATGGGGGGCTGTGAGAGAAGAACAGAGAGGATGTATTTTAGGTCGGGAAGCTAAGGAATGATTCAACTCTGGCTGCTATAAAAATTACCATAGACTGAGTGGTTTAAAATTTTTCTTAATGTTTTATTTATTTCTGGGAGAGAGAGAGAGAGACAGTGTGAGCAGGGAAGGGTCAGAGAGAGAGGGAGACACAGAATCTGAAGCAGACTCCAGGCTCTGAGCTGGCTGTCGGCACCGAGCCTGACGTGGGGCTTGAACCCACAAACCATAAGATCATGACCTGAGCCGAAGTCAGATGCTTAACCAACTGAGCCACCCAGGCGCCCCGACTGAGTGGCTTAAACAACAAACATTTATTTCTAGAGGCTGGGAAGTCCAAGAGCAAGGCACCAGCAGATTTGGTATCTGATGAGGGCCCACTCCCTGGTTATATATAGCTGGCCATCTTCTTAGTATGTCCTCACGTGGGGAAGGGGTGAGGGAGCTCTCTGGAGCCTCTTTTATAGGGTCACTAATCCCTTCATGAGGCTCTATCCTCATGACCTAATCACCTCCCAGAGGCCCCACTTCCTAATACCATCACACTGGGAATTAGGATCTCCACCTGGATTTTGAAGGGTCCTGAACATTCATTCTACAGAGGAATGCCTCTCAAAGCAAGTGGCTCTCAGGATGAGACCTAGAGGGAGACTAGGAATTGGTCAGTTTAGGAGGTGGTTGGAATGTTCCAGGCAAAGGGAACAGCATGAGCTGGATCCTGAGACTGAGAAGAACGGAGCACAAAGAAGGCAGTGTGATGGAGCTTGGTGAGGGCATGAGATGAGGTTGGAGAGAAGTAGGTAGAGGCACATCATGAAAGGTCTTGAAACCCAATGGGATTCAGGCTATAGTAAGAAATTATGTTGCACTGAGGATTTACATTGCTGTCGGTACACATATATTTCTCAGTTCCTTTTTTGGACAGTGGGCAGTGGAACTGGACTCCCAGTATAAATACTCTTTAGCGCATTTATTTACTTACTTGATCATTTTTCCTATGTGTCCCAATGTCCCGTCCCCCTCTGCACAGCCGCACAGATGGCCTTCTCATCCACTTGCATTCCCTGCCCCACCACCCCAACCTCGTCAGCCCAACCTAATTGCAGGGGTTTAGGGCTGACTTGTTCAGGAAGGAAACGGAAGGAGCCCTAGGTTTTGTGTTTTAACTCCTTACACAGACAAGATTTTTGAACAGCGGTGAGTTGAGAATAAAGGGATGGCAAGGGTATTTGTTAGCACTGCTATAATGAAATGCCACAGACTGGGGGGCTTAAACAGGAATTTATTTTCTCACCGTCTTGGAGGCTGGAAGTCCAAGATCAAGGTGCCAGCAGTGGTGGTTTCTCCTCAAGTGTCTCTCCTTGGCTTGTAGACGGCCACCACCTCATTTTGTCCTCACATGGCCTTTGCCGTGTATGTTCCTCCCTAGTGTCTCTTTCTCCTTCTTGTAAGGTCTCCAGACCTCATTTAACCTTAAATGCCTCTTGTTTTTCTTCAAGCTTATTTATTTATTTTGAGAGAGACAGAGACAGCACAAGTAGGAGAGAAGCAGAGGGGGGTGGGGGAGAGAGAGAGAGAATCCCAAGCAGGCTGTGCACTGCCAGCAGAGCCCAACACGGGGCTTGAACCCACGAAGCCGTGAGATCATGACCTGAACTGAAACCAAGAGTCAGATGCTTAACCTACGGAGCCACCCAGGTGCCCCCTTTAAATACCTCTTTAACCACTCTGTCTCCAAACACAATCATACGAGGGGTTAGGGATTCAACCTAGGCATTTTGGGGGACACAGTTCAGTCCATAACATCAGGCTCTTGTACAATTTGTGGCTGGCCAAAAGAACTGGATATATGTCCCTTTAATTAAAAAAAATCATAAGCCTCAGAGAAGTTGAAATTCAGTCAGCATTGTGCCCCTTGAAGCTCTATATAAACAAAGTAACCTTTTTTCCCCTTAAATGTTTATTTTTGAGAGAGAGAGAGAGCACGGGCAAGAGAGTGAGATCGTGCACACAAGCAGGGAAGGGGCAGAGAGAGAGGGAGAGACAGAATCCAATGCAGACTCCAGGCTCTGAGTCATCAGCACAGAGCCTGATGTGGGGCCCGAACCCATGAATCATGAGATCATGACCTGAGCTGAAGTTGGATGCTTAACTGACTGAGCCGCCCAGGCACTACAACAAAGAAACCTTTTGCAAGATTTTAGAATAATTTCTGCATATCAGCATTAGTGTGTATGTGGGTGCATGCCTCTGTGTATGTGTTTATAATTAAGTGGAGAAAAATGAAAGAGAACAGTTTCCCCTGTGGAAATGGCTCTGCATCAAATTCCTCTTTTCCTGCATGTGACTGGTTTTCAGACGAAACAAGCCAGAGGAACTTACTAGTTCCCTCCTGGTAGGGCCACTAGGGGCTGGCCATGAGTGAGGGTCAGCTGGGAGAGTGCTGGGGTAGTGGGGCTGCCCACAGGGGCCAACCCAGTGCTGTGAAAAAGGTGAGTGAGACTCCCTTCAGGTAGATGTTTCTGGGCCTGTGAGGCTCCGGGTATCCTGAGGCAGGATCCTGAAGAGTCAGCCAGACTCCGCAGGAAAGCATTTGCCCCTGAGGTCCTTTCCTTTGTAGTGACTGAAAAGCCCCTTGCTTGTCAAGTGAGGAGTGCTGAGAAGACAAGGAAAAGGGTTTCTTCTCCAGGCTTCTGTTTCTGTTTCCCCAGGAAGAGGAGGGATTTGCTTAGGTGTGCAGGTGGCCTCTCTCAGAATTTTCAGTCCCACCACGAAGGTCAGCTCTGGCCGGCGGGCCTCCTCAGCACAGTGGGCATGAGCACGACCAGGGCTGACCCCTGAGCCAGTCTAGCCGCCCCCTCCTTGCCCTCTCTGAACGAACCTGAACTCCCCTGGAGGTGTATCATTCTCTTAAATCGAAGGGACGGATATCCAGGGAGAACAGTCTCGTTAGGGCCATCAGAAACTGCCCTTACGGTGACTTTATTCTTTCTTCTGTTCATTTGACAAACGGAGCGTGCGCTGTGCTGGGTGCGGGTGCTGCAGCAGAGCCTGGGCTCTCCTCAGAGTCACACAGCAGAGGGGAGGCCACCTGACGGGGGGTTGCAGTACGGGTACCCCCTACTCACCTGGCCCTTTTCCCCCCCATTGTGCTCCGGATCACAGAGCCTTCTTTTTTTTTTTTTTTTTTTTACAAATAGTTTATTGTCAAATTGGTTTCCACATAACACCCAGTGCTCAACCCCACAAGTGCCCTCCTCCATGCCCATCCCCCCCCCCCCACATCCATCAGTCCTCAGTTTTTGTCATATTTGAGAGTCTCTCATGGTTTGCCTCTCTCCCTTTCCCCCACCATTTCCCCCCTTCTCCCCCTTGTTCCTCAGTTAAGTTCCTCCTAATCCTCCTATACGTGCAAACATATGGTATTTGTCCTTCTCTGCCTGACTTATTTCGCTCAGCATAACACCCTCAAGGTCCATCCATGTTGCTACACATGGCCAGATTTCATTGTTTCTCATGGCCATGTAGTATTCCATGGTATAGATAAACCACATCTTCTTGATCCATTCATCTGTTGATGGACACTTAGGCTCTTTCCATGTTTTAGCTATTGTGGAGAGTGCTGCTATGAACATTGGGGTACATGTGCTCCTATGCATCAGCATTTCTGTATCCCTTGGGTAAATTCCTAGCAGTGCTATTGCTGGGTCATAGGGGAGTTCTATTGTTAGTTTCCTGAGGAACCTCCACACTGCTTTCCAGAGGGGCTGTGCCAGTTTACATTCCCACCAACAGTGTAGGAGGGTGCCCGTGTCTCCACATCCTCGCCAGCATCTAGAGGTCTCACAGAGCCTTCTTTACAGGAAACTTTAATTCTGTCTGGCCTCGCGTTTCTGAATGAGGTGTCTGCTGTTCTCTCCCTTCTCCCCTCGCTCTGGGGCTTAGCATCTCAAGGCGCATTCACGTTCCTGTGACTGTATCTTCAATAGGGAAGGACTGACCTTGGGCCTCTCTGAGTTAGAAGTCAGGTGATCTGCCTCCACTTTCTGTACGTGCCGCCTCCTGGCTTGGGGTTTCTCAGGCCGCCCTCACCCACGGCCCGTGGACCCTGCCGGCCCTCCTGGTCTGTACTCTGCGCTGGCTGCCCCCAGCCTCTCGGCCTGCGCCGGCTCGGCTAGGAACCGTTTCACCAGTTCCCTTGTCTAGTTCCGTTCCTTCTCGCTCCACCTTCCCGGCCCTTCCTGTAGCGTCCCTCTCCCTGCTTCTGCTGAAGGGTCCCGGTGAGATTTCTGAGGAGCGAAGTGCCCCGAGGGTGCCGGCCACGTGCCTTCACCAGCTCTACTGCCCGCTCCAGTGGGGCCTTCACTGCCACTGCCTGCTCCTGTCACTCACCTCTTGTAGCTCCCTAGCACGATCCCCGCCATGGCCAAGCCACAGCGCTGCCATGCTCCTGCCCCCTAGCCCCCGAGAGCTCCAGGCTGTCCCACATGAGTTTCCTTCCTGTCCACTTCCAAGTCCTATATTTGTCTAATTTCACACTTTCGTTATTTCTGTCTCTGAGAATGGAGAATCCCTCCTTATTGCCAGACTCTCCCGGTGAACTCTCTACCCCAACCCTCCTCCTTTGTTGGCCTTCGTTGGTGGGCTTTCTCTGGGCTCTTGCATGTACAGTATCTTTGCTCTCAAGCGTGTTTTACCTCTTCTCTGGCTGAACTACTTGCCTCCGCCCACTGGGCCTCCTCAGGCGACCGCTCTGTTGTCTTTCTTCCCTGTCCGCCCCCACACCACAGACACACTTAGATTGTGGGTTTGGTTTCCTGCCACTCACTAGTGTTACCCCACCCCGGTCCGTTCGGCCTGCTGCAGCTCCTGCCATCTAGAAAAGGCAGATCTGACCGTGTCTTTCCCATGCCTCAAATACTTCAGCCACTGCCTTAGAATTGTTTCTACTTGGGGGGGCACCTGAGTGGCTCAGGTCGTGATCTCGAGGTTTGTGAGTTGGAGACCCACATCAGGCACCGTGCTGACAGTGCGGAACCTGGTTGGGCTTCTCTCTCTCTCCCTCTCTCTCTCTCTCTCTACCCCTTCCCCACTTATGTTCTCTCTTCTCTCCCTCTCTCTCTCTCAAAATAAGTAAACTTAAAAAAAAAAAAAAGAATTTTTTTACTTGCCTTTTTTTTTTTGGTAGCAGCTTTGAGATACATTTCAGATATCATACAATTCACCCATTTAAAGTGTACGCTTCAGTGGTTTTTAGTCTGTTGACAGAGTTGTGCAGCCATCACCACGGTTAATTTAGAACCTTTTCATCACCACGCAGAGAAATTCCGTCCCCCTTAGGCATCCCCCTCCCGTCCCTCTGTTCCCACCCAGCCCCTGGCAACCACTTCAGCTATATAGTCTGTCTCTGTGGGTTTGCCTCTTCTGGACATTTCATACAAACAGAATGATACAATATGTGGGCCTTTCTGTGACAGCTTTTACTTAGCGTAGACTTTTCAAGGGCCATCTGATGCTGGTAGCACAGTGACCCTGATTTGCTCTTTGGTTTGAAATCAAACTGCTCCGGCATTTAGAAGTCCTGCACGGTCTGACGCCTCTGTACCTCTCCAGGCTGATGGCTCACGGCTCATGGCTCACGGCTCCCTGCCATGTACCTGACCCTACACAAACGTGCCACGTTGTTCCCTTCCTGAAACGCCCGCCCCATCCCCTCCCTTTTGGCTGGCTAACTCATGTCCCGGGTCTCCTTCGTTTCTTGACACAGTGCTGTGTCCTTGGGGAAGTTTGTTCTTATCCTCCACGCCTTCCAGCGTGCTTCCAGAGCCCGCCACGCTCTCAGCTTGTCGGACGGGGCTGTGGCTGCCATGGACTTGTCTGTGTCCACCTCTGGACACAGGCCACGTAGCTCCTGGGAGCAGGGTCGGCGTCCACCCCAGTGCAGGATGCTCGGCCTGCTCAGAGTGGGCAGTCAGAGAGTCCAGACCCTTGGAGCTCCTCGAAGAGAAAGTGAGTCTTCCCTTCTCTCCTTTGTGATCGGGAATCTGCCCTCACTGCTCCCTGAACTCTCCTGAATGTCACCAGCCACGTTAGCATTTGTCCCCTTTTTCCTCATTTGCGACTGTTAAATACCTCCATGGAGTTCTCTCCTCCTGTTTCGCCTGTGACACGCGTAGCCTCTGTCCTCCTCCCACATATGCAGCGTTCTTTAGTTTCTCCCTCTGGCTCCTTGTCCTCTAAGCCCTTAAGGATGGGTCGTCCCCCACTTCAGCGCCCAGACTTGTCTCTGCTTCGTCCTCTACTCTGCAGCCTCACCAGTCACCTCCGTGCAGGTGAATGACTCCCAGTCTGTCTTTGTCACTTGGAGCCCTCTCCTGAGTCTCACGTGTGTTCCACCAGCGCGACTGACCTCGCCCACGTACACTTCCTGTGCCAAACAGCCCACCTCCCGCGGGTGACCGTGCTGTTGAGCCCTGAGTGCTCCAAGTCCCTCCGCCCTGGTTGACTCTTGGCACTGCCTTCCCCGGTCTTCCCACCTCGTCTCTCTCCATGCTTAGCGCGTTCACGCCGTCTTCTTTGTAAACACATGTTGAACACCCACTGCTGCCAAGTAATTTTTCGAAAGCTTAGTTTTGGTCATTTTTTTTCTTGGCTCAAAGCCTTCAGGACTTCACCTCACACCTGTCAGAACAGCTAAAATGAAAAAGACAAGAAATAACAAGCACCGCTGAGGACGTAGAGGGAAAAGAACCCTCTTGCACTGTTGGTAGGAATGCAAACTGGTACAGCCACTGTGGAAAACAGTGTGGATGTACCTCAAAAAATTAAAAATAAGAAATACCATATGAAACAGTAATTCTAGCACTGGGTATTTACTCAAAGAAAACACACACAAAAAAACCTAATTTGAAAAGATGTATGCACCCCTGTGCTCATTGCAGCATTATTTATAGTAGCCAAGATATAGAAGCAGCCCTGAAGATATGAGGCAGTCCATCAGTAGATGAATGGATAGAGATGTGGAATATTCCATTACACATAATGGAATATAACTCAGCCATAAAAAAGAATGAGATCTTCCCATTTACAACAACATGGATGGACCTTGAAGGTATTATGTTAAGTGAAATGAGTCAGACGGAGAGAGACAAATATTGTACGATTTCACTTATATGTAGAATCAGAAACAAAAAGCAGAAACAGACCCATAAATACACAGAACAAAGTAATGGTACAGAGGGGAGGGGTGGAGGGGAAGGCAAAGAGGGTGAAGGGAAATGGGAGATACAAGCTTCTAGTCCTGGAATGAATAAGTCACAGCATAGGGAATATTGTCGGTGGTATTGTAATAGCATTGTATGGTGGTAGATGGTAGCTTCACTTGTGGTGAGCAGAGCATAATGCATGAACTTGTTGAATCACTAGGTTATATACTTGAAACTAATGTTAACATTGCGTGACAGCTGTACTGCAATTAAAAAAAAAAAGATAAACACAGCTTAAGTGGGAAAAAAAGGAAGAAAACCTCCAGGGTCTACCTTTGCCTACTAAACTGAGTAGAAATTCCTCAGCTGGCATCTCAGTCCCCTGTATAAGGACCTTTTTGGCCATTCATCTTTTATTCCTAAATTAATTAAAATTCAGCAAAATTTGAAATTCAGCTCCTCAGTCACACTGACACACTTCAAATGCTCAATAACCACTTGTGGCTGGTGGCCTCTGGTTGGACAGCACAGATACCATTGACGTCATTGCTGAGAAAGTTCTTTCGTACAGCACTGGTCTGAACCTGTCATTTCTGTTTCCTTCTGGCCACTGTCTCCTCCTCACCCTCTCTATCTATAAGAATTTTCTCCCTCTGCCGTGGCCACCCGCCTCATATTCCACCTCTTCCACACAGCCTTTCCCGATCATTCCTTTCTTAATGAGATGCCCCCACCCTCTCTCTTTAGAGCCTTGGTAGTACTTTATTTGTTTCCTTTATGTAACCTACCCATTTTTTTTTTATACTATAATCACTTGTGTCTTTAACTAATTTCCAGTACTGAACTGGGAGACTTTCTGAGGTAAAGACTACTTTACTCTGAGCATAGTATGGTGGGAGTTCAAGAAAGAATTTTTGTTGTTTTTTTTTTTAAGTTTATTTGAGTGAGGGCATCTGGGTGGCTGAGTTGATTGAGTGTCCAACTTCAGCCCAGGTCATGATCTCACATTTTGAGAGTTTGAGTGCCACATCGGGCTCTGTACTGACAGCTCAGAGCCTGGAACCTACTTTGGATTCTGTGTCTCCCTTTCTCACAGCCCTTCCCTGCTCATGCTCTGTTTCTCTCTCTCTCAAACAACAACAAAAATTAAAGTTTATTTGAGAGAGAGAGAGTGTGCATGTATGTGAGTGGGGGAGGGAGAGAGAGAGGAGAACCCCAAGCAGACTCCACACTGTCAGCGCAGAGCCCAACCTGGGACTTGAACCCACAAACCGTGAGATCACAATCTGACCCAAATCAAAAGTCAGAAGCCTAGCCAACTGAGCCACCTGGGTCCCCTGAACAATTTTTGAATGGATCACCAGAATGGATCATCATTCAGAAAAGAGAATGGTTCTTTTTTTAATTTGTGTAATCAGTAAGCTCAGGGAATGTCTTGCCATTCTGTTCTTTTTTCCTTCCTTCTGTAATCACACAGGCCTCTTCTGTGTGACCAAGCGAGAAGTGTAGCCCCCGTCCTTTGCCCTGCCCGTTCAGGTGGCCATGGGAGGCACATTTCCTCTTGCAGCCAGTGTTGCTGACGCCAGTGCCAAGGAGAGCGGCTGGCTGCAGAATACAGTTATGGTCCCCCGGCCAGGGCAGGGGGTCAGCACGCAGGAGGCGGAATTTCAGGGAGGGAATAACAGACGCACAACTGAGGGGCAGGCTGGGTACAAACTGCCCACCTCGGAGAACTGACCCCAGAAGAAACGGCTGGAATGACAGAGGCTAACCAAGTCAGGAAAGTGGTGAGGCTCCGGTTGGAGTTGCTGACAGGGTGGGGAGCCACAAGATGTGTGTTCACAGTGAGAGCCCGGAGGAGCTTTCTGGACGGTTTGTCATCGCCTGGCCCTGTGTGTTCACTGTGGCTTTTCACTTAGCCCAGAGTCACCTACCGTGAAGGAGAGGAACTCACCCAGAACGTTTGCCAGCACATTTTCAGAGGTGTTAGGGACATTCAGGTGCTGGCTGCTTCTCTCTGGTTTCGCTGCCCTTGGGAGCTGAAGGAGACGCTGGTTATGTACTTGTTGACGGGGGTGGGGATGTCCCAAAGCTGGGAGTGTACGTGTATGCACACGTGTGTTCTGTAGCGGGGTGGAGGTTTTCAAGCTCCGTGTCTTTCCAGGCTTATTTTGCAGAGGGAGAAGCACTTCCATTACCTGAAGAGAGGCCTTCGACAGCTGACTGATGCCTATGAGGTAAGCTTACTGCCCCGGAGCTCTGTCAGACGGTCAGCCAGACAACCCCCTCTTTCCTGTTGGAATGTAAGACGCTCATGGGCCTGGCCTCCTGCAGAGTCACTCTTTGGACCACGTGGCTGTGGCAGGAAGCAGGTAGTAGGGAGCCTGGGCCCACGCGGCCAGGACTCCCACTTCTGAAAGGGCAGAACCAGGTCTATTCCAGGCTTGCCCTCCCCTCCGAGGGACAGAGCCACCTAGATGGGGTGGCACTTGCTTGGACCGTTAGATCACGGTGAGGGGTTCACTTGCTTTCTGCTGCATGCCCCTTGCCAACTAGCTGAAAGGCAGTTACCCGGCCATCCCTAATCCTTTGCCCGTTAAGCTGATCTAATTCCTATGCTGGCCAAAGGATCAGCATCTAAGTCCCAGCGAGCACTAACACAGTTTAGCAGTATAAAAATGCCCACGCTTAGAGTGCACTTTAAATCCCATTCCTCGGAGCCCTGGGGCTCTACCGAGGGGACCGCAGGGGAGGGCAGTGGTGGTGGAGGAGGGGAGGGTGTTGGGAAGGCAGGCAGAGGAGAGATGTGAACAGGAGGGCTCCAGTCTTCCTGCCTCACTTTACACACAGCAGCCTTGCTTTTAATTTGCTTTTTATTCGGGGGGTCTACATTTGACTTTTTACAGCAGGGATTTGCCAACTGAAATGCCTGTAGACGCAAGCAGGTAGCACAGATAAGAGAAGTGGGCGAGTGGGAGGGCGTCTGAGGCAAAGCAGAGGCCCTGTGCTTTTCCTCTGTTGCTGCCAGGTGTTGCTATCCAGGAACACAGACCTAGGCTTGACAGATCTTTCTTTCTCTCTCTCTCTCTCTTTTTTCGAATGGATCCAGAAATCCCGATTTCCATGTGAATCTCCCAGTACTTAAATGTTACAACTAATTCTAATTTAAAAACAAAATACTACTGAGAACAAGCAGAACAGGTCCATGGGCTAGACCTGGCCTTGGCTCAGCATTTTCAATCTTTGTTGCAAGTCCTCTGTGGTTAGGGTGCAGTCAGCCCTGATACAGTTAACACTGTAGCAGCTAACAGTTGAATGGAGCACTGAAAGCTTACCATGCCTTATCTCATTTAATCCTCACCACTACTAAGTGAGGCAGGTGAGTATTTCTTACAGATAAGGAAGCAGGCATAGGAAGATTAGATTAAGTCATTTGCTCAAAAGCACATAGCTGTAAGAGGAGGAGCTAGGACTGCCACCCAAGCAGGCCGGAACCAGGCCACTCACTCCCTGTGTGGTGGCCTCGCCACAGCCAGGACGGTCAGCACATTTATGAAGAGGGTAGCTTGGGCTACTGGAAAGAGCATTGGAGTAGGAGTCCAAAAACCTGGCTTCTTGTCTCAGCTTTGACATTTGATGTCTTTGTAATCTGGAAAAAGTTCATCTCTCTGGACCTCAATTATATACTTTTAACCTAGAAGACTAGCACAATGATATCACCTGCCTGCCTAGCCTTGAATGCTCAGTACATGTTAATGGGTTGGATTAGGATCTAAAACTGTTCACATATGACCTTGGGAAGGCTTTCCCAGCCCCCAGACAGAATTAGGCTCTTCATGTGCTCCCCTCCGGACCCTGCTTCTGCCTATTACAGCATGTACCACTATTCAGGCGCATATATGCGTGTGATATGTGCCATCTTGTTCCAGAAAGCGATAAGGTAACTCGTGCTTAAATGCATCTATCTAGAGCCCTCTTCCTCTGCAGATAAACACACGCATTCTATATCCTAAGACCCTCAAGAGTAAAAATTGAATTTTATTCATTATTTTGCCCGCAGTATCTAATGCAGTGCTTGGCCCACACAAGGACATGGTAAATATTTGTTGAATTAGTGAATGAGTTAATCCCAGGAATTCCCTTTCTGAGAGTATATTATCGCCTTGGGTCTGCACTGAGGAAACAGCATCGCTTAACTTGCTAGCCTGTGGGCTCTCCTTGTTCAGCCTTCCTTAGGTGCCTATCAGGGAAGGACCCAGTGTGGGGCATGGTAAACTTCTTTGTCCCATTGTCCTTTCTGCACATATGGTCATTTCAGCTGCTGGCTGGGGCCACAAAGCAAAGCGTCCTTCATTCACTTATTGTTCATAGGGTGCCTTCCTCCCCCTTTCTGAGCTGCCGGGGTGAGACAGATGTTGCCTTGTCAGCAGCGTCTTGGGACGATTCTGAATAAAGGGTGTGTTTTCTCCCCTGTGCCTTTCACAGTGTCTGGATGCCAGCCGCCCATGGCTCTGCTATTGGATTCTGCACAGCTTGGAACTCCTAGATGAACCTATCCCCCAGATGGTGGCCACAGAGTGAGTCTGGCTTCAGGGAACCTGGGCCGTTCTCTGAAATTCCGTTTTGAATTGGAATTGGTTCTTTTTGTTTTGTTTTCATTTTATTGATTTTGAATGAAAAACACATCATGCTACAAAGAAATCCTTGCCCTCCTCTTGACCCCAGTAACTTCCTGAAACTCCCCCACTTTAGAAGTCTATTGTGAGCTCGTGGGTAGAACAAGACTTTGAACTCCCAAGAGAAGGATTCTGTTTTTTCTATGCCTTTTCTTTTGGCTCTTGCTCTGGTCTTGGAGAAAATCCTTCATCATCAATTCTGAGAGACATGATTTTGCCAGAAAGTACAGTATGCATTTGAATAGCTTTTGTGAGGAAGCCTGTGCCAAGCCAATGAGCAAAAATGCCTTTGCTTTCCATAGACACCTCCATAGACGTCCATCTTCACCAGTGCCTGGGGGATACTGTAGCTCTTGAGGTCCTAGATGTGTTAATACCCTTGGTGCCCAAAGGCCTTGGCTCACAATCTTACCAAACTTCTGATTTATGAGTACAGATCTAAGCAACTACGATTCTTCCCAAACTGCTGGCACAGATGGTGTTCTGGGAATGAGCATGGGACCTCATCCTTAGGAGCTCATCACAATTTATACTTTAAAGAAGAAACTTTAGGGATACCTGGGATAGGAAAGAGCAGCCAGGAATTGGATCTGAGGCTCCAGTTCTCACTGAGAATAAACACGTTCCCTTGGCAGCATCTTGCGTTCATATGCTCCCCTGTGCTCCTGAGGGAGGGGACTCTGGGAGGAAAGGCCCACGAGCCAGGTCTGTTTGTCCACAGCACACAGCGACAGCTGGACAAGGGTGTGTGCAGGCTAGCCCGTGCTCCTCCCGGGTCCCGGGGCCCCTGCCCGGGGTCACTCTGTCAGGTCAGAAGAACAGAACCACACTTGTCTCATTCGTTCTGCCTTAACAATGACCTCTCATTCTTGCCTTCCTGGGCATGGTGTCTTGTGATGACTATGGATAGGGAAGATAATGAAGAATTAGGCCATTAACCCCTGTGATATGGACGAAGCTTTCTGAGAGAGAGGAAAAATATGCATTGTCCTCATCAGGCGGCTGCTGCAAGCCTGGGTGCTTCTGGCTCTGGAAGTAGAATTGGAAACAGTTTCTGCAATAACAGGAATTTAATTGTCAAAATAAAGGCCCATGTGTTTTTGAAATACCAGTTGGGGGTTGTGGATTGTTTGGGAAATTTCTCCCCCACACATACACAATCAGGATGCACTCTAGGGGAAATGGGAGAGTCGTGTATGAAAGAAAGAAAAAAGCGATGGAAGATTCTGGAAGAGGGAAGTACAGGTGGGCCCCTGCAGAGGACGTAGTTCCTAAAGAGGAAGAACTTGGGTCAAACTGGGGTCAGCATCGATTTCGAGGGTTCTTTCCTAAGTTGTATACTTATTGCTTGATAGGTAAGCACTTTGCTTGATAGGCAAAACTCCTTCGCTGAGGAAACGAGTGTCAGAGCAACTCTCGTGGCAACATCAGATAGGAAGAGAGGAGCCCCTTGAAAGGGCTTTTCACAGTGAACAAGTGGAGATGACCCAAATATCCACAGTAGGATATGCTAAAGTGTATTTGAAGTTTAAGTAAAATATGGTGCAATGCATACAGAGAAATTCTGTGCAGCCATTTAAAAACTTAAGTCAACAATATCAATTGTACTTACTATAGTGGTCATTTCACAATATGTACAAGTACTGAATCACTATGTTGTACACCTAAACTAATACAATGTTGTTTATCGATTATATTTTAATAAAAACCAATACATATAAAGTATATATTTGTATGTAAAAATGCATGTATTTACATAGAAAGATACCATGAATTAAGTGAAAATAGTTAAAAAGATTCAACCTCTACAGATTAAAAATATAGCTGGTTAGCGGCGCCTGGGTGGCTCAGTCGGTTGAGCATCCAATTCTTGATTTCAGCTCAGGTCATGATCCCAGGGTTGTGGGATTGAGTCCTGCATCAGGCTTTGCACTGAGCGAGGAGCCTGCTTGAGATCCATTTTCTCTCTCTCTCTGTCTCTCTCTGTCCCTCTGTCTGTCTGTCTCTCTCTCTTCCCTCTCCCCCTCTGCCCCATTCCCCCATTCATACACTCTCTCATTTTTTCTAAAATTAAAAAAAAATATATGCATGTGTATGTGTCTATACATGTATGTGGCTGGTTATATGCACAGAGAAAACCAGAAGGATGTATACACACTTAGTAGTAGTTATTTCTAGATGGTGAGGTTAAAGGTGAGTTTTTTCCTTTTTTTTTTAAAGCCTATTTCCATGTTCTAAAACTTTATTGTTTTGTAATTAAAAGAATGTTTTAAAACTAAAAAGCTACTTTGCTCTCATTTCAAGAACCAGTTGATAGTGAATTACAGAATTTCTACTTCACAGCTGCCTTAAAATCTTTACTTGTGGTTCTTCTGATTTAACAAACTTTTAACGAATTACTTAGGCTTTCCAACAATGTATTTTGCTTTGTGCCTAGCAGATAGTTCAGTCTAGGTTCAGATAATAACTGTTATCAACAGAGCCTAGTAGCTCTGACCTGTAAGGAAATAAACTATTTTTAGTAAGATATGAGAAATCTTAATGATTTCTGTAAAAATACTGTAAAAATTTTTAAAAGATTGTCTGATTGCGGATTTATTTTGCACAGAGAAAAGAAATGCTTTGAAAATATGGTCAGGTGGGGCACCTGGGTGGCTCAGTCGGTTGAACATCTGACTTTGGTTCAGGTCATGATCTCACAGTTTGTGGGTTCAAGCCCCACGTCAGGCTCTGTGCTGACAGCTAGCTCAGAGTCTGGAGCCTGTTTCAGATTCTGTCTCTCTCTCTCTGACCCTCCCATGCTCACGTTGTCTCTCTCTCTTTCAGAAATAAATAAAACATTAAAGAAAAAGAAAAGAAAATATGGTCAGGTTTCTGTTCCCTTCTTCTTCATATATATATTAAGGTTCAGAGTTTAGCTATGGAGTTTTATTCTTTTCCTGCCCTTTCTTTCCCCACTCTGCCACTTAGTACAGGTGACACACACACACACACACACGTTTCCCTTTCCTATTTTGTTCACCTTTGCGCTGCTGTTTAGGGAACAAGATGGTAAGCTGAGTTCCCTCTAGTGGACAAAATCACTTTCTCAGCTACTGTGGTTGCTAACGGAAGCCAGCAAGACCAAGTTTTTACTGCTGGTCTCAGATCTTTCAAAAACAAGATATTCATAGGTAGGAATTTAGCTTGCCTCTCTTTGGAGGTTGTATCCACAAATTTATACATATGTTTACATGAAATAAATTAATATTTTGGAACCAGGCTAAGTACATTTGTTAATGATTTTAGCACAGAAGGAAGGAAGCATCCTTTAATGAGAATCCCATGCTTCATTATTGAAAACCACATTAACGTAACACCCAGAGTAACATGAAATCACAGGGAAATGGCTGCAGTGTTGAAGGTAGGTTTTTAGCTTCTGTAAAATCTAAAAATTATCTGTAACTTCTTTGTTTTAAGACTTTTCTGCTTATAAAGTCTTTTCAAATGTTAATTACGTTTTCGTGTGTCATGTAATTTCTTATTTCTCTTTTAAAAACTTATAGCTGATCCCCTGAATAGCTCTTTAAATATTTTTCCTTCTAAGTTTTAAATACAATTTGTTTCCTTACCTTTCTGTGAAGACACCTTACCTAGTCTGTGTTCTGGGCACGTTTTGGCCAGGTGCCACAGGTGTCGAGCAGGTAGAGGAGGGCAGGGATGCTTCCAGATTTCCTCTACAGGACAGTTCCCAAAACGAACGACCACATAGTCCAAAATACCAGAGCGCCAAGGCGGAAAAACCCTGCTCTACAACAGCTGTCTTTAGACCTGACCTTACATCTAAAACAAGCAGTGCCTGGAGGATGGCTGCACCTGCTGGAGTCAGACAGTGTGTCAGACTCCACGGGCGGCCACTGCCTCCTGGAGTCGATGCAGAGTCTGTTTTTTCCACTCGCTACTGCTGTACTCTGCTAGGGAAGGAGCTCTCCTCTCCCTCGTACTAAGCTGAAGTTGATGGTATGAAATTCGAAAGCCTTAGTACTAGAGGAGGCCGATGTCCACGCCACCATCTTCTACTGGCATCTCCTCCCCAGCCTTCCTGCTCAAGGATGACTGTTCTATTTCCAAAGCTATGATCTTTGTAACTTGTTCTCGGCCTTCAGCCTGTCCATGCTACCCTGCTCTGGTGCTGAAGATTTTCTTTCTTTCTTTCTTTTTTTTTTTATTTATTTCTAGGAGAGAGAGAGACAGCATGAGCAGGGGAGGGTCAGAGAGAGAGGGAGTCACAGACTGAAACAGGCTCCAGGCTCTGAGCTGGCAGTCAGCACAGAGCCCGACGCGGGGCTCGAACCCATGAACCGCGAGATCACGACCTAAGCGAAAGTCAGACGCTTAACCGACTAAGCCACCCAGGTGCCCCTGGTGCTGAAGGTTTTCTTAAACCTGACCCAAATTCTGCTGCTGCAAACTGGCTTCAGTGTTCATTTCGCTACCAGAAACTTTGTGTAACTACCCTTTGTATACCTGAGGTATTTTGCTGGGTTGCTTCCTTGTGGTTGTTGCCTGTAATAGTAAGCCTTGTAATATTTTTAATATTTGGCCATTTTTACAATTTTTTAAAGTTTATTTATTTTGAGAGAGAGAGTGTATGCACACAAGTGGGGGAGGATCCCGGTTAGGCTGGGTGCTGACAGTGCAGAGCCTGATGTGGGGCTCGAACCCGCGAACCGTAAGATCATGACCTGAGCCGAAATCAAGAGTCGCTTAACCAACTGAGCTAGCCAGGCACCTCTGTTTTTATAATTCTAACTTGAATCTCCTTTTAGTTGGAAAATGGAGGTTTGAACCAAATACGGTTTTGACCAGCACTGTGTTTTTGATGCTCTTAACTGTTCTTGTTTTTGTCCACAACTCCTGGGCCTCTTCCTCCTGTATTCCTAGTCCGTTTCCTATATATCATATATTGATATGCTATACCCATCCCCACTCCTGCCATCCCTAAGTATATTATTTATTACTTGTACTTGTTTCATTTGTTTTATTCTTAGGTGCTTCTGGTTTGTCTTATAGTATTCTGGACTTTAATGCTCACCTTGGCAGTGTCTCTCTCTTCTCTTTTGTATTATTTTGTTTGTTCACTGTACATAGTTTTGAGTACTTCACGTTGGTGATAGTGAGGCTCATAATCAGTCTTCAACCATCACCTCAAAGTCCAAGTAACTCCTTAGAAATAAATCATTGATACTCTTGCTTTGAACTTGATCTTCTTACAGATTTTACATACTTTTTAATAGTTGAATGACAGAATGTTGGTGTTCGGTAGAACTTTCCACAGTAATGTTTCCATTCTCTATTTTGTGGTAGCCACTAGGGGCATGTAGCTCTTGAATAGTTGCAGTGTGGCTTGTATGACTAAGGAGCTAAAAATTAAATTAATTCCACTTAATTAATTAAATTTAAAATTTAAATAGCCTCATGTGTCTAGTCACCTTTGGACAGCACAGATCTTTGACATTGCTACCCAAAATGTCATTCCCCAGACCAGCGGCATTGCCATTAACCGGAGGTTTCTAAAACTACAGACTTTTTCACCCATCTAGCAAGGTTTGCAGGTGATTTCCATGCACACTCAAGTTTGAGAGGCACTGATACTTGGCTGTACATTGGAGTCACATGGGAATTAAAAAAAAATATATGGCCACTTAGGTCCCAGCCTTAGTGATTCTGATTTCATTGGTATTGGGTGTGACCTGGGCATTGGATTTTTAAAAAACATCCCCCAAGTGATTCTAACTGCTCAGCCAAGACTTGTGGTTCTCAAACTGCATGTATACTCACATCACCTGGGAACTGGAGAAAATACAGAGGCCCAGGCTTGTTCCTGCTTCAAGAAGCCTGAGTCTCTCTTTTCTCTATTGGTTCTCCCATGATTGTGATGCTCACATTTTGGGTTTGAAAATCCTTAATATAAAAGACAGTTTGCCACTTTGCCAGAACGATATGCCTTGCTGACTTGAAAGAACACAGATCTGCTAGATCTTTTAGTCGTGTGACAAAATACAACACAATGCTTGGTCTTTACAAAGTCAGTGGCCCTTTGTGTTTGCACTGTCTTCTGCTTGTGATTTTTTTTTTTTTTTTTATACTAGTTGGTAAATTTCTGGTCTCCAAGATAAGTTTTTCCTCCCCTTTTAGACAGATAGAAGTCTCATTCACATTTTGTTTTTCAGAGTTGCTGGGAACTCTGCTAATGACAGCTGGCAACTTCATGGTCAGTTTGCCAGTTCCTTAAGGTGTGAGTTGGAGAGCCTCTGGAGCAGAATGTTCTGTAATATGGAAGCGTCTCAGAGTCCAAAAAAGCCCCACCCTGCTCCCCAGCTAGCCCCACGGCCAGTCAGATGCAGCATGTCAGCTGAGGGAGGTTGGCAGGGAGGAAAGATTTAAAGGTGTCTGGTACATTCAGATCCCAGATCACCAGACTTTAGGCTACAGGGTCCGGGGTGTTGCATTTGGCAGGATTCTGCCTTGGGAGCTGGGAAAGAGAATGGATAACTGGGTAACTCTTCTTCTTTCCAGTTTTTTACATATGCTTTTAAGTTTTATATCAACTGAAACCTTTTGTTTTCATGGTACAGAAAACTTTTTGCATGCCAGTGCAGCCAGCTTTTTTCAGGACATGAGTTTATTAGCCATTTGTTTCCAGGAAATAGGATATGAATTGATGAAGGTTTGGAAAATATGTCAGGAACAAACTAATTTTCTCTATGAAAATTAATCGCTATTATAAATATGCCACAGAACTGTCTTTCTTCTCTGATCAACTTCAGCTTCAGTCCTTATAAAATCGCAGGTACAAGGGAACACATATGGTTTTTAAAACCCGTGAAGACCTCAGGACCCCCGTAGTGAGTCAGCAGCATTTTTTATTGCTGTCCCTGCCAGATAATGGAAGGTCTGAAATCAAGTCATCAGATATGATGTGGAAAGGCAATAAAAAACTTGTGTCCTAGTGGAGATTAACTAGACTCTGTGTAGCCCCTCTGGCTACAATAGATAAGAAAGAATAAGATGAAGGAGTCCAAGAAAAGAAGGTTGCCTGAGCACTAGGGCACAGATTTCCAACTTGTTCTCTTAAATGGAGGCTTGTCCTGATAGGAAGCCAGTGAGTCCAGCTGAGCTGTGGGGAGAGAGGGTGATAACCAGGGCTTTCCAGGGGCACCCTTCCCACTGAACTTCAAGAGGACTTTGGATAAATGGGGGCTCTCTTGGTTTGACCTAAGGCAAAAATGTTAACTTTTGGGCAACCTGATGCCATGCTTGGAGGCAAACCCTCAGTAAACAGTTTCCCTCTGTGAGGAAACTGGAGTCTCTGTGGATTAGTGTGAAAAATTCCCCAAAAGCCTACAGGCCAGGATGCATTTTTATGTTGTGACTCAGCAGTGCTGCAGTTTGCCACAGTGGACATGAGCATGACAGAAGCCCACTTCTGTTTCGCTCTCCTAACCATGGAGGCAGAATCCATTAAAAGCTGATTTCTTGTTGGTGGTAGAAGAAAAGTCCAAAGCCCCTGGGGCTTAGACATCTCTTAAAATATTCTGGGTAAGCCTAGGTGGTGGCTCTAGACCAGGATGGTTAGCATGGAAAGGAGTAGTTGGGCACTATCACAATTTAGGCAAAATTCAAAGCCTGGGGGGCACCCCAAAGGCAAGGAGAAGGGACTGGTTCCACAGATCCAGGGTGGAAAAGTAGGGGAAAGATTTGGTCGAGAAGTATGAGGCTTACCCCCAATCCTATGGAAGTTTATTTGTTTCTGCCTGACTTACATTCCTTGCTTTATGGTTAGACAGGTGCTTAAATACAAAACTCAGAAAGATGGACATTCAGAATAGTGGGGTAGAGAGTTAGGCCCTTTTCAAAGGTTAATTATATTCAATATGTGTTCGGGAGGTGGGAGGAGAGTTTTTTCCCCCTTTTGAGGGAAGGGGACCATCAGAAAAGGCATAGATACTGGTGGAGTTTGGTGTTTTGAAATGAATGTTCTCTGACTTTGTTTTTCCCTTTGGCTGTGTACCTAGCGTGTGTCAGTTCCTGGAGCTGTGTCAAAGTCCAGAAGGTGGCTTTGGAGGGGGCCCTGGCCAGTACCCACACCTTGCACCCACGTACGCAGCAGTCAACGCTCTATGCATCATTGGCACCGAGGAGGCCTATGACGTCATTAACAGGTACAGCCAAAGCCAGCAGTGCCAGACACCCAAAGGGTCCCCACCTGCTGCCGCTGCGCTGACCATTGCCGTCTCCTGCCTCTCTCCTATTTGTTTCTCAGAGAGAAGCTTCTTCAGTATTTGTACTCACTGAAGCAACCTGATGGCTCTTTTCTCATGCACGTTGGAGGTGAGGTGGATGTGAGGTGAGTGGGGTTTTCCTCAGGTCACTGTGTCAGTAGATTCTAGATCTTCCCTGTCATTGGAGATGCCAAACCCAAGGAACAATGTGGAAAAGCTGCTGCTTTGTCTCACAGAATGACATGTAGAATGGCGTGTCAGTGACACAGCTCATAATCATTGCAAACATGACACAGATGTCCTCAGGTGTCACTGTCACTTGACCTCTTTTATGTAAATGTTTATTACCTGAATGAGAATTGTTTTGAGAGGTGCAAAAATTCTTGGGGGCCAATAGAGTGCAGGGAAATAGAGTTTCAATAACTGATTGGAACCAGTTGGCTCAAAATTATTATTTTACTCTAGAATTGTCTAACGTACCCCACAAGTAGCTCACTCATCTGGTGGGAGATTGCTGAAACATATAGAAAATTCACTAAGTCATTTCTCAAAGGTGGTGGATCACTGAGATTTTATACCAAATTCTTAGAGAAATATGTGTTTTTCAGCTTTCTATACCAAAGCCATCTTATTGCCTTATTTGTAAATATGGTTAGCTTCTACACAAGTTGATTAATTTTCTGGCTTAACCACTGGTTTGAAAGTAAAGGTGGAGAAAAAAACAGGTAATGTGTCTATTCAGACCTAAAATCAGTTCTCTACTAGAAAAACTGTTTCTTACAACACTTCCAACACCAAACAGGTGTTTTTTCCCTCATGTTAAACAATTCTAACACGAACTAACCAGATTTAGCTCAGATTCCACAGGTTAAGGGCTCAGTCCCACAAGATCACCCCCACCTCAAAATGCCAGTCACAAGTTGTGTGTCCCCAAGTTACCCACGCTTCTGTCTGACTTGGCTGCAAAGCAGAGGTTCCCAGGACCCCCTCTTCAGGTTCAATAATTTGCTCGAAGAACTCAGGGAAACACTTTACTCACTGGTTTATTACAAAGGATATTATAGAGGATACAGATGAACAGCCTGATGAAGAGGTAGATAGGGCAAGGTCTAGAAGGGTCCGACGCGCAGGACCTTCTGTCCCCGTGGGGCTGGGGTACGCCACCCTCCTGGCAGCTTCACGGGTGCATGTACCAACCTGGAAGCTTCCCCAAATACCTGCATTTAGGGTTTTTATGGGAGTTCCATCGTGTAGGCGTGATTGATGGAAATCATTGGCCGTTGGTGATTAACTCAATCTGCAGCCGCTCTCCTCAGGGAAGCGACGATGCTGAAAGTTCCAACCCTTCGATGCTGTGGTCAGTTCCTTTGGCAGGCAGTCCATCCTCAGGAAGTCACCTCATTAGCATAACTCGGGGTGCTTAACTCAGGGTGCTTGACCCGGTCTCTCGGGTCAAGAATGACTCTCTCATTATGAATGACTAAAAAGCCGGCTATCACCCCAGTCACTCAGGAAATTCCAAGGGTTTTAGGAGCTTTGTTCCAGGAATCTAGGAGGAAACCAAATATAGTAAAACCTCAGTTTGAGAACATAATTCGTTCCAGAAACGCACCTGTAATCCAAAGCATTTGTACATCAAAGCGAATTCCAAGAACTATTGGCTCAGTTGTGATCATGTGACATTTGGTGTCACGGACTACTCGTTTTGCAAGACATCGCTCGTTTATTAAATTAAAATGTAGTAGACATATTTGCCTGTCTTGCAGAACACTCGCAGAACAAGTTACAATCCAAGGCTTTACTGTGTATATTTCTTATTATATCATAATATCCCAGTATCTGTTGTTAAAACAAACTGAAGCATACTTTTTAAAATGTAAGTGTTTGAGGGGCACCTGGGTGGCTTAGTCGGTTAAGCGTCCGACTTTTGCTTAGGTCATGATCTCGCGGTTCGTGGGTTTGAGCCCTGAGTCGGGCTCTGTGCTGACTGCCAGCTCAGAGCCTGGAGCCTGTTTCAGAGTCTGTGTCTCCCTCTCTCTCTGACCCTCCCCTGCTCACGCTGTCTCTCTCTGTCTCTCTCCTAGAAGTAAATAAAACATTAAAAAAATTTTTTAAATGTAAGTGTTTGAGCAAAAATCTTTTCTATCAGGCCGCATCTAATCAAGCAGATAGAAAGGTACTCTGAGGACCTATACACAATGAGAGATTTTTAGAGGCAGAAAGGAGTGAGAACAAGGAAGTTATACTAGGCAAAAAAATGGGCCAGTTATTGCAAGGTTACTTTCCTTTAGGGGACAGCCAGGTTCTGTCAGGCAGGTGACCTAAGTAGTGCTCATCAGGTGACTCCTGATTGGCTGGTTTAAGATTTCATTTCTGGGGAGCTGAAACTGATTAAGACGTGGAGCTTAGCATAAGTGATTCCATTTGGGGCCTGTTGTCTTCTTTTTTTGTGTTTTTTTTTTTTTTATTTATTTCTAGGAGAGAGAGAGAGAGACAGCGTGAGCAGGGGAGGGTCAGAGAGCGAGGGAGTCACAGACTGAAGCAGGCTCCAGGCTCTGAGCTGGCAGTCAGCACAGAGCCCGACGCGGGGCTCGAACCCACGAACTGCGAGATCATGACCTAAGCGAAAGTTGGACGCTTAACCCACTAAGCCACCCAGGCGCCCCTGTTGTCTTGTTTTTTTTTAACCCGGTAAATGCCAACAAAGCCAATATAATGAATGAGTAAAAACAGTATTGAATTGACTCTTTTTAAGGAAAAAGTTAAAAGTTGTTTCTCCCCCAACAGATGCTACATTTTCATTTCTGTTTTACAGATAGTACAACTGAGTATGCAGAGTCTCAAAATTTAGCTTTTTTAAAATTTCTGAAATTCTTAGGCAAAGGCAAGATTGCTTTGGCATTATATCAGGGCTGGATGGAGAAAGACCAGGCAGGAGATTGGTGCAGGTAATGGTGACTTGGATTTGGGGGACAACAGAGTGGATGGAGAGGAGTGGACAAATCTGAGAGATGTGATGAGCAGAGGATTGGGAGAGGAAGAAACTTTATGAAAAAGATGTGTTTGTTCCCTCCCCTTTTCAGTGTGAGATCTAGGACTTGTGGTTTCTGGCTTCACATCTCAGTTCTTCCCTTTGTGAGAAGCAAACTACGTCGTTGGCCACCTCCCTACCTCAGCGGTTACATTAGGGTTCAAGAGCAAATACTGTGAAACCCCTCAGAGAACTCAAAACCTGAAAGAAATTAGCTCAGACCTGTGAAGTTAGCTTATGGTAGATGAGGACCCTTGGCACGGAGGACTCTGGCGTGCTTCTGAAGCCTGCCAGGATAACTCAGCCTCTGCTCTGCCATGGCCAGTGTGAGCGGGCCGATAAAGATGTTGGTCATGTAATAATGCTTGCAGCTTCTGCAGAGATTTCTTTTTGGAATACCTCTGCAAGTTTGGCTTAGTATTATGTCCATATTGAACCATAATGGACACTAGACCCTTTCTCCTCTTTCCTTTTGTATTCCTTAGGAGCCCTTAGAAAAAGGATCTGTAAGCAGAATTAAACAGTTTTGTCTTCGGTATAATATGGAGCTAAGATGCTGTATATTGAAAAAGGCCATAGAAGGGAAGAAAAGACAGTGTGTAGCTATATTCCATCATAGAGGGAGAAGCTGAAGTAAAACATGTCCTGGGAAGAATTAGGGCTAGCAGGGCAGAATGGCAAGAATTATTCCAAATCAAGTAAGATAACATTAAAAAAAAAAAAAGACATTCTTCTTTTTTCATTTAAAAGTGAGTGTGTGTGTCTGGACTGGTGTCTGTACTGCTTGAAATCAAAGTGCTTTTCTCCCGCTCAAGGCCTAAGGAAAGTATCTGAGTGACTCATCTGTTCCTGGCCATTAGGGTTTGGTGCCTTGCTTTGGAGGGTCCGTTGCAGAAAAAAAATACATAGTTAACCTTTAATATGTCCATGCTACAGACAGAAATCCTGGATCTAAAACATGACTGACATCTCAATAAAATAAGCGTATCAGAAATACTTGAATGATACCATGGATGTTTGGGAACCATTGCAGGTCTTTGAAAGAAGAGCTAAATTCACTTTGGACATGAATTGATATGGCTGTTATTTCCTCTGATGTAGATTTGACCATGTGGAGGTAGGGAGACTAGAATGTCATGTTCTTTCACTGAAGCCACGCTGTGAGCAACTCTATCCAAATAGAATGTCAGACTCTCAGTTGGAGACCCAGGAGGACTGACCGTGTGCCAAGAGTGAGGACAGGAGGTGATTACAGCTTACCAAGCAGAGGGCAACCCGCCCAAGAAGTCCTGTGAACCTCATTTCATCCCTTCCTTCAAGCTTAACGTTGTCCCTGTGTGTTTCTGTCCTAACAGAAGTGCGTACTGTGCTGCCTCAGTGGCTTCTCTGACCAACATCATCACCCCAGACCTCTTTGAAGGCACTGCCGAATGGATAGCAAGGTGAGACGTGCTAGGGTTTGTTCTGGCCTCTTAGAAAGCAGGTGGTCAAGATTCTGAAATAGCAAAGAAAGTGGAACAAAGGGATGGAAGGGAATATAAAATGACAAGAGATGGATTAGGGTTGTAAGATGGTGCATTTCAAAAATACATCAAAAGTTTTTTTTTCCCAAACTTTCTTCAGGGCTATGTGATTGTATGGATTGGCAAGGGCCAAAACCTTGGGCTAGCAGTATTTGTGGGCATCTAAGTGGATTTAACCAGTTTGGGGAGCAATGTGGTGATAGGATGCCTTGCTAATGCCCCAGCAATCCCACCTCTACAGAAACTCACACATATGCACAAAGAGACAACATACAACTTGTCTGTAGTAGCAAAAACCCAGGAACTGGTTAAACGTTCATAAGCACAAGAAAGAGAAGTCAGTCGTGGTAGAGTCCCACTGCAACATAAATTCATTAAAATGACAAACCAGAGCTACATGTATCAATGTGGGTAAATCCCCAAAACTACACTGAGTTAAAATAAAGGATGTTAAAACATGCAGATTAGCACATTTACTTAAAATTTGGAAACATGCACAATAAATTCTATATCGTTTATGAGAAGGATCACATGTGGTAATATAAAAACGTGCCTGGAAGAATAAACACCAAATTCAGGATGGTGGTTACTTCTGGGGAGAGAGCAGAGGACATGAAATCAAGAGAAGTCTACACATCTCCACAGGACACTTCAGCTGTATCTGTAATGGTTCATTTCTTTAAATAAAGCAAAGACCTGAAGCATATATGGCTAAGTTAAAGCTATGTGTTAGATGCAGGGATGTTTTATGTTTTTGCTAGACTTCCCTAGATGCTTCAAATATTTTATAATTTAAAAGAAAGTAAAGAAAATGTATAGTGAATACCTATGTACTTGATATCCAGGCTGTATTATTTTGTTTTTTACACATTTATTCTTATCACAGTAGTACCTATTACTGTGAAAATATAATTTATAGGCAACTCAGATGGTAAACTGTGATCATATTTACTTTCTTACATAATTTTTATTTTCCTGGAATTAATCATTACCTCTTTTTTTTTAAATGTAAAGATCATGGATTTATTCCCAGATTTTCTGCCAGAGCTATATAAAGTCACTTGCAATACAAACACTTTAAGTGATGTATCAGTTCTCGTGTGTGTGTGTGTGTGTGTGTGTGTGTGTGCACGCGCGCGCGTGTGCGCGAGTGTGAATTCTGAATTATCCTTCCTGGAGCCCCCTGCTCTCCTGCTTCGGTTGGGACAGATTGCTCTCAGCTTGCTGCACAGCAGGCATCCAGAAGCTTCCTTTCAGCATGAAATTCACTTCACTTCTCTCCTTTGTTGATGCCCGTGTCCTCTTTTTTCCTGGCCTGCTTACTCATTTTAATGAAGCACATACTCTAGTAGATTCCAAAAGAGAGCACTTGGGAGATGAATTTTTAAGATTGTGCATTTTATTTATTCTACTCTCACACTTGACTGATTATTTGGTTAGAGATTTCTAAATTGGAAACTATATAAATTGTATTCCCTGAGAATTGTTTAGCATTGCTCCATTGTCTTCTGGCTTCCAGTGTCATTGTTAAAAAGGTTGATAGTACTAATAACCAACATCTACAGAAGACCTGATACCTAATACTCACTAGTAAGGTAGCTAGAGATTGGTAAGGTAGTTTAGAGATTGAGAGTATAGGCTTTTGAGCTAACCTGCCTGGGTTTGTTTCTTTTTTATGCTTTCTGTTTCTCATCTTTTTAAAAGATGAGAAAAGATGTTTAAAATTTCCCATCTTTTTATTCATTACAAGTGTATTTCTCCCCACCCCACCCCCAATTCTCTGAGGTAAATGTATAGTTATAACTCTGCTTTAACATTCTTGTGTGGCAATTTCAGCCTCTGGGTATCTTGGAGTTGGCATGTCTCATTTTCCTGATTATGCATATGTCAAGTAATTTCAGGTTGTCTTTTGGACATTATGATGTTGTATATAGAGATTGGTTTCTGCTAGATCCTCTAAAGAGTGTTGTTTTAAGCAGGCAATCAACTTTGTTAGATGCAAACTGTGGGTTGTCAACCTGCACTGGACAGTGGTTCAGCTCTTTGATCAGCTCTTGGGCCATAAGCTGCTTTCATTTTGCCCAGCACGTGT
The DNA here is from genome assembly GCA_017311185.1 of Proteles cristata cristata. Taxonomy (NCBI): domain Eukaryota; kingdom Metazoa; phylum Chordata; class Mammalia; order Carnivora; family Hyaenidae; genus Proteles; species Proteles cristata. The sequence continues at coordinate 322,834 of JAESUZ010000388.1, read as the reverse complement.
GTGATTGGGAGTCAGGTCAAAACTTCATCGAGGTCTAAACACGGAATTTGGGAGTTTTCCTTTTCTGGCTCTCCTCTTTCTGGTATTCCTCCTCAGTTTCTGTCAGCCTGGTTCTTCTTATCAGAAAAATGGTGAGCTTTCTGATGGCAGCTTAGTTTTGGCTGCCCTCCGCTGACCTGCTGCCACCACCACCGGTGACCACAGCCTTCCTCAGGAAAACTGGGAAGAAAAAAATAAGATAACGGAGGGAAGAAACTGCCTGCCTGCTGTTGTCTGCTCCAACTTTTAAATCCCCACCATAAATCTGCCTGCCTTTTGTCAGTCTGCTGAGCCTTCAGGAATTGTTTCTGTGTATTGTGTCCAGAGTGTGTAGCTGTTATTTGGAGGAGGAAAGAACTGTGACTACCTGGGTTTGAATCCTAGTTTTGTCATTTAGTAGCTTTGTGCTTTGGACAAGTTATTTTACTTCTCCATGTTATGGTTTCCGTGAGTATCAAGTGGTGGGATATTAAATTCTATATTAAGCTGAAATACAAAGAATTTAAGGGACCAAAATCTGTTATGGTAACCACTGTGCTCTACTGTCTCCCAGTACCGTTGTGTTCCAGGTCCATTGTATATGTTTTGTTTCTCTTTTTCTCTGTCCCACCTTATCCCCGCCCCCCTCCCAGAAGTTGTTAGACTCCTTATTCTTTTTTTTTTAATATCTTTATTTATTTTTAATGGAGAGAGAGAGACAGAGCGTGAGCAAGGGAGGGGCAGAGAGAGTGGGAGACACAGTATCTGAAGCAGGCTCCAGGCTCTGAGCTGTCAGCATAGAGCCCGATGTGGGGCTCGAACTCACAAACCACAAGATCATGACCTAAGCCGAAGTCGCTCACTCAACCGACTGAGCCACCCAGGTGTCCCCTGGAATCTTTATTCTTGAAGTTTGGAAATTTCAGGCTGATGAACCATGATATGGATTTTGTTTTTTCATTTTTTGGGGGTACTCAACATGTATCTTCCATCTGGTATTCTAAATACTTAAGTTCCAAGAATCTTTATTATGTGATTTCTTTGATAATTTCTTTCCCTCTATTTTCAATGTTTGCTCATTTTATAGCCTCCTAGCAGTAGGGTTAGTCATCTGTTTTTTCACAGGTTTTTTTTTTGGCCTAATTTTTAACCCTTAATCTTTCTTACTGTGCTTCCTGAGAGAGTCCCTTACCTTTTATTTTCTAATTCTTCTGTTGAGTTTTTACTTCTGCCATTCTATTTTAAATTTTCCAGAGCTTGTTTTATCCTCATTTATAAAAGGAATACTTCTTTTTTTATATACTCTCCTGTTCTTGTTTCAGGCATATTTTATTCTTGCAGTGTTTTTATTTCATGTATTTTATCTAAAGATAGAATTCTAAAAACTTTCCTTCTGTTCCCTACGTTATTTCTCCATCATATTTTTGTTCATCTGTTTTGGTCTCTCTCTTCCTTGTTAGAGACTTTGCTCAAATGTCTGGTATTCATATTTGGGGGCCAAGGGCTAAACAGCCGATAGGGAGCTGCGGTGCCAGAGTGGGCTAGGATTCAGCCTTGCACCCCACTGGGGTTTTCTCTTGGGCTCATCAGCTTCTCTTGAGAAGAATCTTCCAGATTTCTGGTTGGGGTATGAAGTTGGCAGCCAGCTTTGTGAAATACCAGGAGGAAAAGACGCAGGGGGTGTTTGTGCTCCAATTATAGATTCTCACTTAATCCTTTGCTCAGTGTGGTCCCTCCTTCCTGCTCTGCTGTGCTGGACATCCTGGAGTTCAGATCCTCTTGATTAAACCCCTGAAACGTCCGTCCTCTGCTGGGTACTCGGAGGTCTAGTTGATTCCTATATACATTTGCAACCAATTAACTTGTTTCCAACTCATCCCACTTGTTGAGGCAGCTTGTGTCTCCAGCTCCCGGGCCTTCCGCTAGAGCACAGCATCATGCTTTCTGATGGCCCCTGTCCCCAGACTGGTTTTGGTTTCTCTAATCTGTTAAGTCTGTTACTTCTTATCTTTCCCCCATTCTGGGTTTTGAAATTTTGTTATCTCCTGTCTGTACTCATATCTTCTCCTGTGCTCTTTTACTCGTGTGGGTTTATCCCTTTTTAAATTCTTTTCCTTTCATTGTATTGGGCTCTTGCGCTTAATCTGTTAAGGTTAGCTAGGAGACATTCCCAAAGAATTTTACTAAATTTACTAATTTACAATTATTTGAATTGCTCCCACATATAAAAGGGAGGAAAAGTAGAATGTAAATGGTGTATGTGCAGTGTGTGTGTGTGTGTGTGTGTGTGTGTGTGTGTGTGTGTGTGTGTTTAGAGAGAGAGAGAAAGAGGAGGAGACAGGCTGACCGTGGTCACTGCTGGTGAGAGAGACTAGGAGTCCATCATGGGCAGGAGATTTACTTTTCATTATTTATTCTTTAACACTATCTGTTTTTTTTTTTAAGTAAAAAAATCTTTTAAAAGGTAAGTTCAGAAAAATTAAGAAAAAGGAAGATGTTAAGAGATCCCTTGCATGTTCCTCACTCATCAGACTTTTCAAACTCGACTGTTCCTCTGCCCCGTGTAGCCAGATGTGTTGGAAGGAAAACTCGCCACTTGGGTAGCAGCGGGGTCTTGGGACAAAGATGCTCAAGAGTCTGTACAGGGGACGGTAGCAGGTGTTTGACTTGGCGCTCTACACTGGGGTCCCCTGGGCCTGCAAAAACCCTGTGAGTTCCCAAGATGTAAGGCCTCCAGGGAGAGGTGCCTGGAAGACAGGTGGTATCACTGCTTGTTTTCTCTGCCGTCTGGAAGTTCTGCCAGCTCTTGGATCACATGCCCATCCAGCTGTGCGCCTATACCAGAGTTGGGATTGTGGGGCAGACTCACCTGTAGAGTGCGACTCTGTGTACATACTTGGAGATCATTAGAAGTAAAGTCCTACACTGTCATATGAAAATATACTCAGAAGAAAATTTCTTTGTTTCACAGAAAAACATATTTATTAAAGATGAGCAAAAAGAAGAACATCTAAGCTGCTTGTAATTCACTACCAACCACTCTTTTGGTGTATATATTTCTAGAATTCCAGGAAAATGATACACAATACATTATCATTTTGTAACTTTTTTCATATGGAACATCTTTAAACATACTTCATATCATTATTTTATTTTATTTTTAATGTTTTTATTTATTTTTGAGACAGAGTGTGAGTGCAGGAGGGGTGGGGTGTGGGGTGGGGGGGATACAGAATCTGAAGCAGGCTCCAGGCTCTGAATTGTTAGCACAGAGCCTGATGTGGGGCTCAAACCCATGAAACGTGAGATCATGACCCAAGCCAAAGTCAGATGCTTAACCAACTGAACCACCCATGTGCCCCATAGCGTCATTTTAAATGTGTGGTTTTCTATTGTACAGATATGCTATAGTTTATATAATCCTCCCTTATTGTTGAGCTCCTAAGTTGTTTCTAATATTTCACTGTTACAGATGGGAATACCATAAACATTCTTATAATCTGATCTTTGAACACATTTAAATTTATTTTCTAGGATTAATTCCTGGAAATGATCCTATATTGCTGGTCGAAAGATCAAGCATATTTTTATGACTAAGAATACACTATTAATATATAGTCTAACCCCAAATAATAATAGTAAATAAGGTACTTGAATATACAGAAAGTTATGATTTTATTGTATTTACTTATTTTTTTTGGAAGTTATGATTTTAAAAATAAGTTTACTTTGATAGTAATAAACTTTTATATGTTCATTATAGCAAATTTTTGAAAATACAGAATAAAGAGGAAAAATACCAGCAATAGAACTGCCCTAAATAGCAATTATTTTTCATTTTTATTCTAACCTGTGGTTGTCATACTGTATGCATGATTTTATTACTTTTTTCCTAAAATATTTGAGGTACTATACCTAAGTAGACTGTTTCTCTGAGTCTCCCCCACCCCGTTTTGTTTTTTGGTTTTTTTTTTTTTTTTTTGGAGGAAAAGGCACTTCCAAAAGTTAATTGGCCGGCATCTTTCCATTCATAGTTGTGATGGTTCATGTCTTTATTGTAACAAACTCATTCATTGCCATCCAGGGTGGTTTTGTGCTTGTGCCCGCTCACTCTACCCGGCCTCTCATTGGTTGACACCGACCAGTCAATCTGCTCTTCTCCATCTCCTCCTAGGTGTCAGAATTGGGAAGGTGGAATTGGTGGCGTTCCAGGGATGGAAGCCCATGGTGGCTACACTTTCTGTGGCCTGGCCGCACTGGTCATCCTCAAGAAGGAACGTTCCTTGAACTTGAAGAGCCTCTTGGTAAGTGTCGGTTGACCCCTCTTCTCAGGTCCCAGGCCCCTGGTGATGGGACTGCTCAGACTCACAATGCATTGGGACTGTTTGGTGGTGGGAAGGACCAACACCTGCCCTGGGCTCGCCAACTAAATGATCCATAATGCAGTTTTTCAACATAATTGCTGGGGCACTCAGCACTGGTCTGGGAAAGTGGGAGGAGCGGACATCTGCCTTGGTCTTGGCTCCTTTCTTCCTGCCTTTCCATCTTTCCTGCTCTGACCTTTCTGTAGTATATTAGGCCAACTCCACAGTCTTCCTGAGTCCCTCAAACATCTGGAATGAGCCAGAGTACCTTCCTCACGCTTCTAAGACTATAGCTTCAGTCTCTTAAATTTAGAGGTCATCGTGTATCTTAGAAAGAATCTGCTAAGAGAAAAAATCACGAGAAGTGCTCTCAGGACTTTTGAAGCAGAGCTTTTATTACTAACTGCAATATGTGAACACTTAGTAACTACATTTAAATGAGTTGGACAGAGCAGGGTGGTTGCATTGAGCAGGTAGCCTTAGGAATTTATGTCTGGACTCTAAGGTCCTGACAGATATCGAGAAGGAAAGATGACTGCTTTTTGATCCACTAGATTATTCTTAAATTATCGCCAGAGGCCTAGTATACAAACATACACACACACATGGCCACCCAGATGTCTTTTGGGAAGCATTTACTCCCAAACATGACCTCAAAGCAAACCAGCTGCAACTGACATTCATCTCCTCTCACCAAGTTCAGATGTCAGCTGCTCACCATAGGAACTGTCATGAGATCCATCATGAGCTTCCAAGAAAGTTTCTGATATTCTCTACAGATATGCAACCAGTAGTGTTTTGTCCTCATCCACAGGAAGCCTCTTGTAGCAGACTGAAATGGCCAGCTTTGTGCACTAGATTTAATATTTATTAGACATTTAAGAATCTGATCACCAATAAGGCATAAAATATAAAAGTCCCATTTCCCAGGAAGAAATAAGGAATATAATTAGCAGAACCCTCAGTTATAATGGCACTATTCTAGATTTGAGCCTTTGAGTTACACTTGCATGTGACCTTAGGAAATTTGTCTGTTTTGACTTAAATTTTTTTCTTCTCTATAAGGTAGAGGTAGCAGTTCTTTGAAGGTGAAAGGAGGGGTTAGCACTCTAAACTCTAGAGGTTAAAGGAGATAACATATAGTAGGTGCTTAATTCATGTCAGTGTCCTTCTTACCTAAACCACTCTATCCCTTCCATTTGCTTTGAGAGAACTAGGACCTGTATTTGAAGGATTTTATGAATTCATATAGCCAAAGGAAACAGAATAAACCCATAGGCTAAGGCACTGGGGAAAAAATTATATACTCTAGCTTAAAAACCCTTAGTCTGGAAAAAAAATCCTTAGTCCATGGGTTAAGTGAAAATGAAGAATGGACTCCCCACTGTAGTGCCTATTTTCTCTTTTCTTTTTTTTCTTTTTTTTTTTTTTTTTTTATATTTTTAAAATTTATTTCTAGGAGAGAGAGAGACAGCGTGAGCAGGGGAGGGTCAGAGAGAGAGGGAGACACAGACTCTGAAACAGGCTCCAGGCTCTGAGCTGGCAGCCAGCACAGAGCCCGACACGGGGCTCGAACCCACGAACCGTGAGATCATGACCCAAGCAAAAGTCGGATGCTTAACCGACTAAGCCACCTAGGTGCCCCTGTTTTCTCTTTTCTTGACTGATGCTTCACCTGCTTTCATTAAATGGCATCACTCTTAAAGCACTGGGTCATTTAAGACTCACTGGTGATATAGTAGTGCCTACGCCCGAAGTGTAGTTTTTTTAATGTCTTTCTTCTAAGAACTTGGGATTTGACCCTTTTGGGTGAGTATTGCCTTGAACAGGGATATAATCTAAACTCCATACCTGTTAACTTAAAGATACCCCACCCCCTTCCCAAAAGGGGAAGCTCCTTTCAGGAACTCATTCAAGTAAGGACCTAGGGGTCGGGGAGGGGAGGATGTCCTCCTCTGCACCTTTCAGTTGTGAAAGCCTGTGGCTGGTGCCTGGAGCTGCCTGGAAGGGAAGTGGAGATGTCATATCTGTTCAGCCAGTTGGTTCTGCTCATTCCTGGATGGCCAAACCCATGGCTATCTTGATCTTGGTAGCAGAGTGTGTTTAGAAAATTTGGAGATAAGCGGGGATGGGCAGCATCACGTGTGACTGCTGAGTGACATTAAGAACTATTTTACAAGTTCAGAGTAAAAGGTTGCCTGCTGTTAGTCAGCCAGGTTTCCCCAGAGAGGCAGAGAGCCTAGACGTGACGGAGCCATCATTGGTGGTTGAGCTAATGGCTTCCACTTCTGGTCCTGCAAGTAACTTGTTAAGAAACCATCGATGAATTTCTTCAGGTGCCAAGTCAAAGTCAGGAACAGTTATCCAGTGAGATATAGCACCCAATTCCATTTCTGTGCTTTGAATAAACTTCCCTGAGAAGGGAAAGTGGTTAGAAACAAGCCACTTGCCTTATATTTCCTAGTTAAGCTTTGTTTATTGAAAGACAATTGCAGGTCTCCTTATAGACCACCTTGATATCTGTATTCTGTCAGCAGCAGAACCCATTTGAAACCCGGGAAAAGGTGGTTAGCTGGCCGTTGGGCACGGAGTAGAGATTAGTACTGGTTGCCCCGCAAGGGCCCAGCTTTGATGGCCCAGTCTGCATCTGCGCCAGTGCGGGGAAGGAACACCCAAAGTACTAGAATTCAAGTGCCAGGAAGCCAAGAGATGGGGGCTTAGCCTACAACTGCCCTTTGCTTCTCTGTTTCCTTCTCAGCAATGGGTGACCAGCCGGCAGATGCGGTTCGAGGGTGGATTTCAGGGCCGCTGCAACAAGCTGGTGGACGGCTGCTACTCCTTCTGGCAGGCGGGGCTCCTGCCCTTGCTGCACCGCGCGCTGCATGCTCAAGGTGAGCCCTGGGGAACTGCAGGCAAGGGCTGGGTGACTTCCCCTGGCTGCTAACCCATGTCAGAAAGCCAGAGTGTTTGTCTGTCCTGAATTTTGAGTGCTCCTGTATGCATCTGCAGAGTAGGATTTAATTCTAGTGGTTTAGTTGAGTCACAGTTGCTGCTTCAAACCGTCTGCGGCTAGGAGGAGGTAGGTGTGTGTCTTGGGCCCCAGGGTGACTGCCACTTGAGCTAGGTGTGAAGCCACAGTTTCCAACACAGCATCTCATATCGGTCATATCGGAACTGAAAACCCACACTGTGTACATCGCGGTCACAACAGTGACTGAGAAGGTGATTGCCCAAAGGGGCAGAGAAGCAGGACCCCAGGAGAATAGATCCACCAGGTCTGACTGGCTTTGTAGTTGCTGCTGTTAGAAATGTTGTATTTTAACTGAGAAACAAACTGAGGACTGATGGATGTGGGGGGTGGGGGAGGAGGGAGATGGGCATGGAGGAGGGCACTTCTGGGGATGAGCACTGGGTGTTATATGGAAACCAACTTGACAATAAACTATTTGTAAAAATAAATAAATAAATAAATAAGTTAAAAAAATGAAAAAAAATAAATAAAAGCAAGAAATGTTGTATTTTAAATTCATTGAAGAATCCTAAATGCAAGTCTGTTCCACCTGTACCACAGGAGTAGAGAGACCCAGGTTCATTTCTCTGGAGTCTCAGATCAGAAGGCAAAACCAAAGCAGTTAGACAGCAAGCAGATCTTCAGGGAGCCTTCCTTTATTTAATCTCTTGAAATCTCAGTTTGCCTGTTGACTCCTGAACCATCTTTCTTATTTATTTAATGTGAGAGCAGCGTGTCCCCGAGGAAACCAGTGGGGGAGGGGAAGTCATGGCTACCCTGCTGGGGGCTGACCTGTTCTTGGAGTGAGATACCTTAACCCAGAGGGAAGGTTTTCTTTGGACGTTAGTAGTTGAGTAATTAATTGCTCAAATGTGGAAGATGAGATTCTTTCCTATTGCCTCGCCCCGTGGCGCGCACTTTTTTTTCTTCTTTGGCTATTCTTTCTGAGCCCCTTTCTTTAATTTCTTGGTTTCATCTGAGTTGTGGCCACTTTGGATACTAAATTGAAGTAAACACAGTCTCTGCCCTGTCATTCTATTCTTTTTTTTTTTTTCAATGTTTATTTTATTTTTGAGAGAGAGAGAGCACTCACGTGTGCATGCATGAGTGGGGGAGGGGCAGAGAGAGAGGGAGACAGAGGATACAAAGCAGGCTCTACCCTGTTAGCAGAGAGCCCAATGAAGACTCGAACCCATAATCCGTGAGATCATGACCTGAGCCAAAGTCGAATGCTTACCCAACTGAGCCACCCAGATGCCCCCTTGTCTTCCCATTCTGTGGGTCTCAGTCTGTCCTGAGATTCCTTGCCTGCGGCCCCCAGGCTTAGGGTGTCAGGGCATAAGGGTAGATTATCCCCCTGATTCTGGAGCCCTCATGGTCTTTGGCTAGACCACTGTGATAGGGAGGTCAAGAATTCCCGGAGACTTCAATGTTTTCAAAGCAAAATTAACTTAGGGTTTTAGTGATTTCTTTATTTGGAACTAGTGAGGTCAAGTCCCTGGTAAAATGGTCAGCCTTTCACAGACCTGCCCCTGGCAGGGATGGGGGATGCCAGGAAAATCCAGGAGAGCTGTAACAGGAGTGCTCCCTGCTGGCGTCTTTCAGGGCCCCGGTCGTCATTCTGTTGATTGTAGCACAGTTCTGGAAGACTGTTGACATTCAGAGCTTCGCCCGTGGAAAGGGCTGCCTGCGAATCTGAGCCTTGCAACTTATGTCAGGGCCCAGGAGAAGGCCTGTGTTAGGCTTGCATTTCACCCACTTCTCAGCAGCAGCAGGAAGGGAAGAGGCGCCGTGTCTTTACGGTGGGCAAAATACTGATGTTGGGAGTCACAAGGAGACAATGTGTTGGAAGATTTTCATAATACACTGTGATCAAAGGTTTCAAAGCAGTCTGTGTATAATTCCATTTTTAGCGAAGAGTTGATTCCAAAAAATTACTAGAAGGCATCTGGATTGTGAAGCGACATGCGATATTTGTTTTCTTTCTTTTTATATGTATATTTTTCTGGTTTTCTACAATTAATTTGTATTTCTTACATAAAAACAGAAATAAAGTTCTTTTGTAAAAGAAGAGAAATTCTTGGGGCGCCTGGGTGGCTCAGTCAGTCAGGGGTCTGACTTCGGCTCAGGTCATGATCTCTCAGTTCGTGAGGTCAAGCCCCATGTCAGGCTCTGTGTTACAACAGCTCAGAGCCTGCAGCCTGCTTCGGATTCTGTGTCTCCCTCTCTCTCTGCCCCTTCCCTCCTTATTCTCTGTCTCTCTTTGTCTCTCAAAAATAAATAAACATTTAAAAATTAAAAGGAAGAAGAGAAATTCTATAAACAAAACAAGTCGTAAGGTGGGACAAGTTATTTGTGACAGATGACAAAGGGCTAATTTCTTGAAGTTGAGAGGCTCCTAAATCACTAAGAAATAGATGAACAGCCCCACTGAAAACCAGACAGAGGATCTGAACCAGCAGATTCCGGACGTGCAGGAAAAGAAGTACTACGGGTGTCACCCACTCTGCTAACACTGCTCCTCCTGGCCGCTGAGTCTGGCCAAGCACTCAGCCTCAGCCAGAGACTGACGGAGTCCTCCACAGGTATTTTCTCATTTGATCCTCGGAGCAATGCTGCGAAATTAGGTATTGTTGTTACCCTCATTTCACAGATGAGGAAACAAAGACCAGCAAGGGTGATCACCTTGCTTTATAATGCCCAGTCGCCCCCTACGCTGCTGTCAGAGCCTTGCTTCTAGCCAGCACAGCCAGCATTAATGAAACAAAAAGATGGCAATAAAAGAAATGTGAATAAAATCAGCGGGACACTGGTCGTTTTTAATGTCAGGTTGGCAGAGAGGAGAAAACACGGTACCTGATGTTGGGAAGAGTGTGGAAAAAACAGGGCACTTTTGTGCTATCAGTGTGGGTGTAAACAGTGTGTGTGGCTTTCGGAAGGTAGTTTGGAGACTTGTTTAAATTACTTAAACCCAGCAAGTACACTGTCGGGAATTTACCTGCAGAGATATTAGCAAAGGATGTGCGTTGAAGTGGAGTTTTAATGGCAAACAACCCAACTGCCCATTAAAAGTTTAATAGTCACATAAATTATGATCTCTCCATACCGTGGTTATATGTACTGAGCTAATATTGGAAAACTCTGCAGGACACAGTGTAAAGTGTAATGGGCCAGGCCTAGAGTGGTCTCTGTGCCCACAGGCAGACCTCTCCACAGCTTTGCCTGGAAGCAAGCAAAACCCCTTTAGCAATGGGCACCTTTGGGAGCAGGGTGGGAGATGAAGGGAGGGAGACTTAACGTGTTGAATTGTTATTCCTTCTGTACTCTACTCTGCTTTTTTTTTTTTTTTAACCATGTGCATTGCTACTTTTATCGTAGTAAATGACCAAATACATTTTCTTTTTTTTAATTTTTTAAATGTTTTATTTATTTCTGAGAGAGAGAGAGAGAGAGAGAGAGCGAGCAAGCGAGCATGATCAGGAGAGGGTCAGAGAGAGAGGGAGACACAGAATCTAAAACAGGCTCCAGGCTCTGAACTAGCTGTCAGCACAGAACCCAATGCGGGGCCTGAACCCACGAACTGAGAGATCATGACCTGAGCCGAAGTCAGACGCTTAACCGACTAAGCCACCCAGGAGCCCCCAAATACATTTTCTAAAGGCAATGATCATGTTGCTAGCTAAAGAGGTAACAAGGCACCAAGTTACGGCAGCACACAAACTCAGTCTGACCTCACTCAGCAAGTGGCCATTAGTAGATCCATACAGGTGGCTGCCTTATGTGTGTAGAAGATAGTAGTTGAGTAGACGAACAGATTATTAGGATCTCAAAAATATTAAATGCTGACTAAATGAGTGCGTTACTTGTTTCTGTGGAGCAGTGAGAAAGCAGCAGGCCCGTGAGTTTGTGTTTAGATTGATGGTTCCTTGGTGCTTGTATGTACGTTGGGACACACTCCAGGCCTGGACTTGCCCACCTGTGAAACTAAGCTACATGTGGCTGAACCTGTCAGTTACTGTTTGGGAAAACTTTTGATTTCTTAGATAAAAGGAATCCTTGAAAAGCAAAATGACATAATAATGGAGGTTTGTAAATGAAGGGAGAGTTAGAAAGGACTTAGAGGCTGGTTGCGGTGCATGGGCAGCACCCATCGTCATGCCTGCCCTTCATCTGTGGTTCTGTGGCCGCTGTGCAGATTCAGGACCGCTGGAAACTCCACATGGACTTTGCGAACTCAGAGCTTGCAGACTTCCGTAAGACAGCAGGTGCCCGACTCACTCTGTAATCTGCCTCACAATGAACACAGCAGTTTCTTTTCAGATTCTGCTTTGAGTGACATGTTGGCACTTAACTTATAATAATATTTTCTTATTTCTTACAGGATATAGAATAAAATTATATTTCATATAGACGTTTAATGCAGTGATCCTGAAGTTTAGTAGATTTGCTTTTTGAAAGAAGATAACAGCTTTCTTGAGATATGATTCACATACCATACAATTCACTCATTTAAATCTACAACTCGGCGGTTTTTAGTGTAATTAGAGTTGTGCGGCCATAGCCATAATCACTTGTAGAATCTTCACCATTCTGTCCCCTGAATCCTGGTACCTATTAAATATGCTTCTTTTTTTTAAAAAAAAAAAAAGTTTTTTAATGTTTTATTTATTTTTGAGAGAGAGATAGAGACAGCATGGGCAGGAGAGGGTCAGAGAGAGAAGGAGACACAGAATCTGAAGACAGGCTCCAGGCTCTGAACTAGCTGTCAGCGCTGAGCCTGACACAGGACTCGAACCCACGAACTGTGAGATCATGACCCAAGCTGAAGTTGGACGCTTAACTGACTGAGCCACCCAGGCGCCCCTAAATATGCTTCTTTAAAGAAGAAATCACAAAGGAAAAATCAACAGTATGATAACAGCATAGAAAAACGTATGCCTATAGTATTAAATGGAAAATGCAAAATACAGAATTATAATAACTATATAGGAAAATGCATAGAAACCAAGACTAGAAGAAGGAAAAATTAGCTTTTAATTGCTATTTACAGATTGTTTGCTATCTTTGTAGTAGCCCAGGTATCCAAGTATAAAACTGACCAAGGACTTAATGCATGTGTATATTAAAAAAAAAACGATTCCCATGTAAATGCTTCTGCCAGCATCCATCTGTTGCAGTCTTGTCTATGGCCCCACTTGCTAACTGTGGCCCACGGAATCCTCTGACCATACTGATTCAGCTTCAGAGTGAAGAAGGCCAGTTGCGTGTTCATACATGAGCATTATTACCAGAACTGCCAGTTTCTGCTCCTGCTACCATATTTTTATTTACGTTTATTTATTTATTTTGAGAAAGAATGCAAGCAGAGAAGGGGTAGAAAGGGAGAGAGAGAATCCCAGGCAGGCTCCTTGCTGTTAGTGTAGAGCCTGACTCGGGGCTTGAACTCACAAACTGTGAGATTGTGACCTCAGCTGAAATGAAGAGTCAGACACTTAACGGACTGATCCACCCAGGTGCCCCATCATGTTATATGCAGAAATCCTGGAAGTTACTAGTAATCCTTCTTAGGAATAGTTTTTGAGGCCAAGAGAAGAGTTGGAGGATGTCCTTTGGAGATACATTAAGTTCAGGCTTAGAAAAGTGGAAGGAACAGGTATCACCCCTGTTGAGAGTCCTCTTGGCCAATTAGAGTCAGGATTGTGCTAGAAGAAATGTCTTAAGCCCAGAGTAGGGAGTTGTGGACTGAGTCAGGAGCAGTGAGAGGGCGCATCTGGAAGGCGGAGATAGCCAGCTGGCCCACACCTGCCAGTGATGTGGTTTAGGACAGGCATTCACAGTAAGGGGGTCCACCCCAAGGTGTCACTCTGGACTGCTGCTCTTTGACTCAAGTCAAAGGTCAGGAGAAGGGACATATCATGGGACGTGGGCGAAGATATCAAGTGTCTCAAGAATGTAATCTTCAAAATTAGTCCAGGAAGAATAGAGGGAAACCTTAACTGTCCCCAGGGGGTAATAAAATACAAAGACGTCACTGATACTGTGCTGGATGCCCACCAGGCCTTGGCCTGCGCTGACACTTTGCCTTTCTGCAGGCGACCCTGCCCTCAGCATGAGCCACTGGATGTTTCATCAGCAGGCCCTGCAGGAGTACATTCTTATGTGCTGCCAGTGCCCCGCCGGGGGGCTTCTGGATAAGCCTGGCAAGTGAGTGCCTTCTCTTGGGGGAAGGACGGGTAGAGAGGGGAGAGAGGGTGTGCCGCTCAATCATCCCCAGAGCCAGCGGGCGGCAGCTGCTGCTCTTTAAACATCTGGGGGAGAGGGAGGAGGGTCCCTTTCCATCCTGCTGCTTAGTGCTAGGGGCACCTCTTCCAGTGCCATCCAGTCACCCCCATCCTTTTCTCCCAGCTTATATGCACCCCCCTCTCCGGGTAGGTACATAGATTGCCCCTCACCAACATAGGTTGGTGGCTTTTCTTGCATTTTTTTTCCTCTTTTTTAAACCAAACTGATCTAAGTAGAACAGGATATAGGACTTTAAAAGCCTTGAAGGTCATAAACAGAAATTATAATCCCAACTATTGCAGCATAGATTCAATACCTTGAGGTGCCACAGTAAAAGAAAAGGGAAATCAGATAAGCCCTGTTCCCTTCGCTACTGGGCCAGCGCACACCTTGTGACTGTCAGCATCCAGGGGAAGGCCCAGCTGAAGGCTGGTCCCTTGCAATTTGTTACAGAGAATTTGGCTCATTTCTAGGCATTTTGGCAGGGTTTATTTCTTATTTTGTTTTGGTTTGGTTTTGAGAAGTACATTAATTTAGCACCAGCACTCCAGCACTACCCTGGAGAGTCCTTTCTGGAAGGCAGCTGGAGGGACCGATTCTACCAGTAAAGGTTCCTGCTGGGAGGCAGGGCTGAGGGTGGGGCTCTGAGAGGCTGCGCTGGGCATGGGATGTGGGGGTGTGCCCCGGCCTGACTCTCCTGCTGGAGGCCGTGCCTGGGGGGGATTTGTGGGGAGCGCAGGAGCCCCTCTCAGAGCCACTTGTCCTTGCAGGTCTCGGGACTTCTACCACACCTGCTACTGCCTCAGTGGCCTGTCCATAGCCCAGCACTTCGGCAGCGGAGCCATGTTGCACGACGTGGTCCTGGGTGTGCCCGAAAATGCTCTGGTAAGGCGGGATGGGGGCCTTGCTGCCGCTCTGCCACAGGGTCCCCGGGACGGGGGCTTACCGGGAGAGCAGAGCCGCCACGCGAGCTCTGCGCAACTGCCCCCGCACCCACTGCGGGCAGGCCTGTGAGTGCCATTTGCAGCCCCCACCCCCACCCACCCCCGCCACTGGAGGGAGTCTGGGACCCAGGAGGGAACTACCTCAAGGCAAACTCAGGGTTCCAGGGTGGGGGATGCAGTCTGAGACCGGTTCTGTGCCTTTATCCCTGCCCCAGGACCCAGGCCTCTATTCATAGTTCCTCCAAGGAAACGTACTAAGAGGCAGTATGTTTCCAGAATCTGCAGCCGCGCTGGCCTCACTGCATGGCTGGCCAGCTGACTTCTGGAGCTCTCAGTGCCATTGTGTCCAGAGGAGCTTCCCAGACAGTGAGGCCTCCCTGCAGTGCGGCACCACCGCGCCTTGTCCATGCCCCCCGCAGCCCTCCGTGCGGTGTGTAGTGTGTGTTTGACTTGGTTTTGTCAGTGCCCCCGAAACCGTCAGCCCCGCATCCGCCCTCGACCCTCCTGGCTGCGGGAAACACCCCTGAGCCAAGACGTGAGCCTGTGACACGAATCCAGCTAAGACTGTCCACGGCCATCAAGTAACGGGGCCGTGTAGACTGTCACAGAATAGTTCCAGCAGAAGGAACACAGATGGCCAGTAGACGGGTAAAAAGATGCTCAGCCTCACTGATAACCAGAGAAAATCCAAGTAGCAGCCATTCAGCTTTTCAAGCCTTAACATTTCTATTTGCCTCCCATGCAGCCCTGTTCCGTCTGTCTCTCCTTCCACCCCCAGCATAACCTTGTCCTGAGTCTGACATTCGGCATGCCTGCAGATTTTTGTGCTGTCACTACATATGTGTGTATCCATGTACAGTATACACAGAGAATGTCTTCATGCCTGTTAGAACTGGAGCTACCAGACCACTTCTCGTGCATTGCTCTTCTTGCTGACCGTTACACTTATGAGGTTTAGCTGCGTCCACATGTGTTGCTCTAGCATACCCATCTTAACAACTACGTGGTATTCCCCTATATACATGTACCCCAATTGATGTTTCTTCTCCTGGTTGTTAACACTGAGATGGTTTCGGTTTGCGCTACTGCCAATGGAGTCACAGTACATTCTTGCGTTAGTTTCTCTCGGAAAGACTTGCTGGGATGAAGAGAACACATGCCTTCACCTTCATGGACAGCGCCGACCCGCTGCCCCCGTGGCGTGTGTGATTTTATGCTCACGCAGTACTCAAATGAGTTACTTCTGTGGTCCAGCTTTTCCTTTCCACTGTTTGATAGATGGGGAATGGTGTCTCAGTTTTATTTTTGCATTTCCTTGAGGACTAGTAAGGTTGAGCATCTTTTCAAAGGTTCACTGGCCATTTGTGGGAGGTCTTCTGTGAACTGCCTGCCAGCTGCTTGCTCGCTTGCTGATTTGTAATTTTAATTGTTTGCCCTTTTCTTACACATTCGAAGGAGTTCTCCTGTGTTCTCAATATTCATCCTGTGTCGGTGGCATGTGTGTAGTGAATCTCTTCCAGTTTGTGACTTGTCTTTTCACTTTTAGTGGTTTTTCTGGTTGTTGAATAGAAGGTTTTTCATTTTATAGTGAACAGTTTTACTGCCTTTTGGTTTTTGAGGGCGTGGAGGGGTACTTAAGAATCTTTTCCAGGGGTTTGGGGTGCCTGGGTGGCTTAGTCGGTTCAGCGTCCGACTTTCGCTTAGGTCGTGATCTCGCAGTTCGTGGGTTCGAGCCCCGCATCGGGCTCTGTGCTGACTACCAGCTCGGAGCCTGGAGCCTGTTTCAGTCTGTGACTCCCTCTCTCCCTGACCCTCCCCTGCTCACGCTGTCTCTCTCTCTCTCCTAGAAATAAATAAAAAAATATTAAAAAAAAAAAAAAAGGAATCTTTTCCAGGGGCGCCTGGGTGGCTCAGTCAGTTAAGCATCTGACTTCGGCTCAGGTCATGATCTCACAGTTCGTGGGTTTGAGCCCCACGTCTAGCTCTGTGCTGACAGCTCAGAGCCTGGAGCCTGCTTTGGATACTGTGTCTCCCTCTCTCTCTGCCTCTCCATCACTCGCGCTCTCTCTCTCTCAAAAATAAATAAACATTTTAAAAAAGGTTCTTTTTAAAGAAGTTTTTTCCGGGGTACCTGGGTGGCTCAGTTGGTTAAGCATCTGAGTTTGACTCAGGTCATGATCTCACAGTTTGTGAGTTCGAGTCCCGCACCGGGTTCTGTGCTGACAGCTCAGAGCCTGGAGCCTGCTTCAGATTATGTGCCTCCCTCTCTCTCTGGCCCTCCCCTGCTCATGCTCTGTCTCTCTCAAAAATAAAACATTAAAAAAAAAACCTTTCCCTACACTGAGGTCATATATATATTTTCTTCCAAACCACTTAAAGTTTTATTCTTCCCATCTGGATTTTTAATTCTCTTGGAATTGATTTTTGTTTGTGGTGAAGGTTGGATATAATTTTATCTTTTTTCCATGTAGATGACCAGTTGACTAGTACCACTTATGGAAATTTACAACTTTCCTGCTGATGTGTGTCACATGTCTGTCATGTACTTGAGTTTCTATATATGAGGTGACTCTGTTCTGTTCCTTTGGTCTGTTTGCCTGTCCATACTCTCTTAAGCAAATTGTAAATGCAAGTAGGCAGGTTCCATCCACCTTGTTCTTTTTCTTCAAAATTGCCTTGTTGTTCTTTGCGTTTTATTTTTTCCTATGAATTTTAGCAGCAGCTTATCAAGTTCCCCAAAAACCCCACCTATAACGGAATTTTTATGGGAATTGCATTAGATTTTAAGATTAATGGGAGAGAACGGAATTCTTTTCAGTATTAAGGCTTTCCATTTGTGAACACGATTTTTCAGATTATTTTTCATGCCCTTCAGTGGTCTTACATCATTTTCTCTATAAAAGACTAACACATCTTTTGTTAGGCTTCTGTCTAGGAAATTTATAGTTTTTGTGACTATTGTGACTAGAATATTGTTTGTTACTAATGTACAGAAATGATATTTATATTTTAATTTTGTATCTAGCTACCTTGCTGAATGAACTTGCTTAATAGTTGTAATAGTTTGTAGAGTCTCTTGGATCTTTTCTTTAGAATGTGATGTTATTTTCAAATAAGGACAGTTTTGCCTTTTTCTGATTGTTAAGAATTTTATTTCTTTTTCCTGCCTCGGGATGTTGGCTCCGACCCCCATAGAGCGTTGACTGGAAGTGGCCAGGGGGGCGCTCCTGTCTTGCTTCTGGTTGTAACGGGAAGGTGTCTATCACTTCAGCATTACGGAGGATCCTTACTGCAGGGTTTTGATAAATACCTCCTATCAGGTTAAGGATGTTACTTAACCCTCTCTTCCTGGTTTGCTAGGTTTTCTTGTTTGTTCCAATCATAATCTAATATTAAACTTTATTGAGTGCTTTTTCTACATCTGGTTTTTCTCCTTTACTTTAATATGCTATATTTTGTTAATAAATATCCCGATGTTAATATCACAGTCCCAGCATCAACCCTTCTTATGGTCATAGGACAGTGTGGGTGAGTGTGTGTGTTTAATACCTTGCTGGATTCAGTTTGCTAGTTTTTTTTTTTTTAATTTATTTATTCTGAGAGAGTGGGGGAGGTACAGAAAGGGAGAGAGAAGATCCCAAACAGGCTCTGCACTGCTAGCGCAGATGCCAACATAGGGCTCGAACTCACAAATTGTGAGATCGTGACCTGAGCCAAAACCATGAGTCACACGTGCAACCAACTGAGCCCCCAGGCGCCCCAGTTTGCTAGCATTTTTGACTAGTATTTTTTTTTTTTTTTTAAATTTGAGACACAGTGCGAGTCAGGGAAGGGCAGAGAGAGAGGAAGAGAGAATCCCAAGCGGGCTTCACACTACCAGCACAGAGCCCAATGCGAGGCTTGAACCCACAAAACCACGAGATCATGACCTGAGCTGAAACCAAGAGTCAGACGCTTAACCGACTGACTAGTATTTTTACCTGGGCCACCCAGGTACCCCTGACTAATATTTTTATTTAGGATTTTTTTGCATGATATTCATAAGAAAAACCAATCTCAATTTTTGTTTTATTGTATTGCTCTTTCCAGTTTATATTTCAGTATAATATCTTAGCCTCATAAAATTAGATGGTTATCTCTTCTCTACCTCCACCCTGGCCTTTTGCATAGACTTTGAAAAAGTTTATATAAATTAGAGATTATCTGTTTCTTGTAGGTTTGATAGTACCTCTTTGGGAAACCATCTAGGCCTGCCTGATATTTCGGGGGAGGAATGGTGGAATAGAATAAGCAATTGTTATTATTGATTTAATCTATTGATATAAGTTGGGGCGCCTGGGTGGCTCAGTTGGTTAAGTGTCTGCTTGATTTCGGCCCAGGTCATGATCTCATGGTTCTGTGAGTTTGAGCCCCACATCGGGCTCTGTGCTGTCAGCTTGGGATTCTCCCTCCCTCTCTCTCTCTGCTCCTTCCCTGACCAAAACAAATAAATAAAAACTTTTTAAAAAAATGTATTCATACAAGTTTTAAAGAATTTCTTCTTGAGTAAATTTTGAAAATTTGTATTGTTCTATAGTTTATGTACTTATTTAAGTACATATACATTAAGTACATATAAGTTATGAACTTATTCAGTTTATGTACTTAGTTATAGGTTTTGGCATAAAGTTGCTCATAGTATTCTCTTAATAGTTTTAAAACATCTCTTGGAATTCTGTCCCCTCCTTCGTTCTCTCAGAGTGGAAGAGTCCTGAATATTGGCCTCCATTTGTGCCCTGTCTCAGACCTAAAGTTTCTTTTGGGTTTCTATGCTGTAGTGGAAAAAGATAAATTCTTACAAGTCCATTTAAAGGCTTCAAGGCAATGCACGTTCGCAAGGGCCACTGGGGTGATTAATCGGCATCTGTTCTTCTCTTTGCAGCAGCCCACTCACCCTGTGTACAATATTGGACCAGATAAGGTGATCCAGGCCACCATGCACTTTCTGCAGAAGCCAGTCCCAGGCTTTGAGGAACAGGAAGATGAGGCACCAGCAGAGACTGCCACTGACTAGAAGACACAGGGCCCCCGGCTCTATGTTCACCCACCTCCCCGGTCAGACCAAGGTTTATGCATTTCGATACGTACTGCATTGTGTGCGGCAGAAGCCTTGGCCGCTACGGAGCTGTGCTCCTTTGTCCCTTCTTGTCAAACAAAACAAAACTGATGGCTCTGGGTTTGGAGAACATAGTGGCGTGGTTTTTTAAAAATTCTTTCCACTTCTGTCAAACCAAAAATCTGTCAGCCCGTGCGGCCTCTAACCCCGGCTCTGGCCCGGCCAGGATTGTTGGGGACAGTGCATGCTGGGTAGGACCAGTCCCTCGCCGCCAGCTCTCCGGCCCAGATGGTCGTACTGAAAAGAATGGTGTCTTTGAGTTGCTGCTGTGATTCCCCCCTGCACACCACCGTTAAGTCACCAGGAAGGTGCCCTCCCCTGAGTAGAAATAAATCTGTTCCACGCCAAAGGGGAGAGGGAGCTTTGGGCCCATCACAATGAATTCTCTAGAAAAAATCATGATGAGACTTCTCTAGGAGATGCCCAGCGCCCTCACCTCCCACCTCAGTTGTTTGCAAGGGAAAGGAGCTAGGGCTCGGGGAGAAAGGTCTCCTTGAGTCGTGAGCCCCTCCCCCTCCACACTGGAGAACTGAGCCACACGTCTTCCCAGGGCCCTGTTGGCTGCAGGGGCAGGATTCGCTTCAGCCACAGGTGTGGTGACTTAGACCCAGGAAACCAATTATGAGTGGAAAACGAACCTCTAGATTGCTTCTGTGTCCGAGGAAGCAGCCCCAGTGCCCGCGCCTTCCCCCCGACCCCCCGCCATCATGTACCATGAAATACCCCCCATCTCGTGTCCTCAAGGCAGCACCTGCAGCCCGTGGCCATTCTGTGTGTTTCCATCTTTTATCCATCAGACTTTCAGCCCATCACCCTCAAAGACGGTGTTGTCTTCTCTCATCCCGGGTATTAACACTACTAAGTCTTTCACCTTAATTTGACTCAGGATTTATCCACATCCTGCCCACTCTAGGTTCACAGAGATAAAATCAAGTGCTAGATAGGCTGGTGGCAGCTGTGTAAAGCCGGCTGTCGCAGGGCCTCTGCTGCTCGCAGAGAACACTTTCTCGGTCAGTGGGGTGTTGAGTTGGGCCATCTGACCACTGCTGCAGTCACAGCACACTCCATGTGGCCGACGTGGACTTCATGTACGCAGCCACGGACTGAGAGCAGACAGGAGCTCACAGGTGCAGCACGGGGCTCTTCTCGAAACTCTGGTCGTCTGCTGCCTCTAATTCCCTATTGCTTTGGCGGATTGGGCTATGTATTACCTCCTTGAAATAATAAAAGAATAACATTTTCTATGATGTCTCTCATTTGTGATTGGTACCAGAAAATTCCCTCAGGATGTGCAGTGTTAGGATTTACTGAAGATTGCTTGCAGACTGCCGGTGTCCCATGTGGGAGATTCCAGACCTTACAGGGAGCTGACTTGGGTTCCACCCTCAGATCTTCTCCACTGGATGCCACGCTGGGCCTAACGAGCAGTTGGAGAAACTCTGTGTTTCCCAAGCTCCACAGAGCAATTCGGTTTACTTTTGTTCCAGCACTCTGTACATGGCGTCTCACGGTGTCTGATTCTGAGCAGAGACTGTGCTCCTGAGTCCGAAGGCAAGAATTCAGCAACAGGTGGGGGTGGCTGTCTTGACCAGAGGCGGGGGGGGGGGCGGGCGGGGGGGGACTGTGTGTGCCAGGAACAATCCAGAATCCTGTCGTCCCCTGTTTTCTTTCTTATCTGGTAAGAGACTCTCTCTCAAGGGAGGCCAAGAAAGAAGGTGCTCTGTGTCCTGACCCTCCATGGACAAGAAGAGGGTATCTCATCCTGGAATATAATTCCTGCCCCTTTGCTTTTTTTTTGCCCAGATAACAAAAAAGTTTGAGCCACAAAGCACATTGAAATGCATCCTTCCCCTCACTGTGACAAAAGGCCAAACCCTCTAGCGCCAGCAGCCTCAAGGTATGAGGGGATTAATTGTAGTAATGGATGTGGTTAGAGACAGAACGGATTGCTTTGGTATGAGTTGGCTTTATGCCAAGGAGAGAGGGTTTGAGCTGGCTCTAGGATTAGATGCAGTTTGCCTAGGTAGAGGAGAGAGGGTCTTTTCCTGGCATTTTAAAAAATTTCATGAGAGAGAACACGACTGGGGGAGGATGCAGAGAGAGGATGCTCCACACTGCAGCGCAGAGCTTGACATGTGCGCTCAATCCCATGAACCGTGAGGTCATGACCTGAGCCAAAATCAAGGGTCAGACGCCTAACCGACTGAGCCACCCAGGCTCCCCGGCATTCTTGTCTCAAGGGGTTTGCACTGGCATAACTATGAGACTCCCTTTCTGCTCGCTATTGGGTCTGGAGGATTTCCTGACTTTTACAGCATTTGAAATGGGTACTGGAGATAAAGTCTCAGATAAACACTCAGATTTATCATGTGGAGCCTTAAGTAGAAGGCACTTACGTAGCATTCCAGGGGGGTTACCCCAAATATCTCCCCCACCGATAAAGAAATACAGAACTACCACAGATACCCAGATGGGCCCCAGTGTCCCCCTTGGGCCCACTTCAGACCCACGCCGAGTCCTGTGTAAGTTGGGAGGCCTGCTAGGTCCTCACGTGAGCATAAGGGGGGGGTCCTCTTGGATGAGCAGACTCCCCTGAGATAACAATACCACTCAATGATATTCCTAAACTCCCTTCTCTTAATGGCATCATTTTGGGGTTAGAAGCCATCAATCAAATTCCGGCCACTGTGTTGGGGGCAATGCTGTACTATCCTTGATGAAGCCACTTCTCACGAAGATCGCACATAAAAGCATATACCATAATAACAGCTCCACGATGGCCTTCCATTGAGGACTAGCCTTAGATCTTGGTATGTTGCTTCCTGGTGACTTAGCAGAGAAATGGAGGTTAGAAAACCCTGGCAAGGTGGTTGCTTACATGACTTTGGCTATTTCATCAATGTTAACCATCTATGGTACTTGTGGCAGAAGTGTGATAAAGAGTGGAGCTCTGAGTGCTCCATATTGTTGGTAGAAGTGGAATCCATTGGCGTCAGGTGGCAGATCTACAGATAACAGTGTCGACATTCCATTATGAAAACTGAAGAATTGGTCTCATCTTCCAACCAGGTTTACATTCATCCAGCCTCCAAGTAGGTCACTGGGCTACACCTGCAGGACTTCGCCAACTCTGAGAGACGGGTAATGTTCTGGGGTGGGGAAATAAATGTTCTTTTTGTCTGCAGGCTTGCGAGGCACTCTTTGGCCAGGACTACTGTGTAGGATGTCTGTCATTCACTGTTTGGGGTAAATTCAGTTCAGTGAAAGTTTGCTTTCCTAATGCTAATAATCAGGACTGAGGTTAATGATATAGACAGAAGTCTATGATGGAGGGCTACTTAATGTTGCTTCTATCTGGGGACCTAGGTATATACATTTGGCAGGTAGGGACAGTACTTGCTAATGTTTTATTAGTCTACCATCTACACCAGGGGGCAGCAAATTTTCTCTGTAAATATTTTAAGCTTTGCAAACAACTACTCAACTTTGATCAGCCATTGTAGGACAAACAGCCATAGACAAAGTGCAGTTGCATTCCAATAAAACTTTATGAAAACAGGTGGTAGGCTAGATTTGGCTCGTGGGCTGTAGTGTGCCTACCAGTGATCTAGACTAAATCCCATCCATATTTGTTCAGCATTCTTCCGCATCTTTCATGGCCGAGATGTAATACTATGTCTATATAATACTATGTAATGTAATACTACGCCCATGTAATACTAGTCTCAAAAGGCAAATGTGGCTGGTAGAGTTTGTACCAAATATTCAAACCACCCACATGTGCTGCTTAGTGCATTCACTGCCATGGAACAGGAAGAATTGGATGATTTAAGATATTGTTATGACTTGCTTAAAACAGAGGAAATGTGTTGACTCATAAACCGCGATGTCCAGGAATCAGCTTGGCTTATGGCTTTAGTAGCTTCCTCCATCTTTCGGTATCAGCTCCAACCTCAGGCTCTCTCCATGTGACTGGAAAATGGTGGCAGCAGCAACAGCCACAGACTGTACATCCTCTGAGGGTGAAGTTCAGACACGAGCAGCTGGCACTGTCCCAGTCTTCCTTCCCAGCAAGTGTCACTGCATCTCACTGCCTTTGATCAAGCCAAGTAGCTTTCTGAGAAGCGATCCAGTGCCCAGGAGACTGAAGTGCACTGATTGACCTAAGTCTTGATCACATGCTTCTTCCATGGGTAGGGAATCGGGCTCCATCAGAAGCACACAGTCTAAGAATGGGTAAGGAATGAAGCCCCAAGTACAAATTAGGGTTGTAGCCAAAGGGGGGAAATGGTGCTAGAGAGAAAAACCACCACCTCCCTCTACAACCGTGGATTATTACTGGGATAGAAACCTGTTAGCATCCATTCCTCCCCTCCCCAACTGTGGCAGCCAATAGGCTTGTATAAATTTGATCCCCTTCCTACCTCCAGGTCCAGACCCTGATTGGCCTACGGCAATCAATCATTTTAATCCATCCCTCTTTGGCAATAACAGAAGCCTAAACAATCAAATGGCTTGTCCTAGCCTCATTGATTGATGCAGAGTAAAGCATTTGGCCTAAAAAGAGAGAGAGAGAGAGAGAGAGAGAGAGAGAGAGAGACCCTTGACATTTGATGCTAGAGGAAAAGCGCCTCTCTCCTATTAGGGATGGCAGAATGTGTGGCCTGGGACTCCTACAACCAGTTTCCTATGCACAAAGAAGCCAGTCTCAAAAGCCAGTACACACAGACTCCCTGACTTACTAAGAAATGTGGCCAAAACCCTGATCACACCTCTCTTGCAGCTTGCCTTGTTTCTGGGTTTTTCAGCTGTGTGAGCCAACCTGAGGTGGAATTACTATTGCTTGCAACCCAAAGCATCCTAATACATACTTGACTGTATCTCAGATTAGGCTCTGGGCCATAAAAGTTCTTACCTGCAGCCTGACGCATGCTAATCACCCTTGTCACGTCCACCCAAAGCATAACCCCCAGGAGAGCTCCTCCTGGTCTTCTGCCTCTCCTCATTTAATCCTTGACTCCACCTCATGAAGTGGGTGAGGCAGCTGAATTATCTGCATTTTACAACTGTAGAAACAGGTCAGAGAGCTTAAGTGAATCACCCAAGGTTTCTAGCTATTAAGTAGTGGAGTCTGAACTTGAACCTAGACCTGCTGCTGCCCATGAGCTTCCTTCCCCCCAGGTGTCTAAAGGAAGGTGAAATGCGTGGTCTCGGGGATGGAGGCAGTAGCTAAACATGCATGGGTTACCTCCAGGGCTGGATGACTGAGACCCCAAATGCCGGCCCCCATCTTTTACCAGGAGGAGCATGGTGACAGCAAGTAGCAGGGGCAGGCTCGCCTCCCTCTTCTAACCCATCTCCCGCTCTGCCAAATCTTCAGCATAGAGCGACAATCCCCACACCAAATGGGTGCCACCCCAGTGCAGAGGGTGCCACCCCATGACTGAGGCTGTGGTGAGTCAGTCTTTCTGGTAGCTCTGAAAACAGCCTGCCTCCTGCAGCCTGGCCCAGCCTGCCTAACCGGTTCCTGGACTGGACATCCTCTTTCACTTCCCGGCAACTCTGCTTTTCACCAGCTGGTGCAGGAGGTTCAGAGAACGAGGCCAGACGGCTGATGTTGCCTTGGGTATGTCCAAGAACAGCCAGGCGGGCAGGGGCACCGTGCTCATCGCTTGCCCAGCTTTAACTGTCCCTGCCCTCTGCCCCTCCTGCATAAAACACAGCTCCTGCAAAATAACAATAACAATGCATTTAAAAACCAAACAACCTTTTTATTTTAGGATAGTTTTAGATTGACAGAAAAATTGCAAGGATAGTAGACAGAGTTCCCATATGTCCCTTAAGCCAGTTTCCCCCACTGTTACCATCTTGTGTGAATATGGAACATTTGTCTCAACCAATGAACCAATACTGATACATTACTATTAACTAAAGTCCATAGCGTATTTGAATAACTTAGTTTTTACCTAAATGCCCCTTTTTTGGTCCCCGGCTCCCATCCAGGACACCTCATTACATTCAGTCAAGCCTGCTCTTGGCTGTGAGTTTCTCAGACTTGCCTTGTTGTGGGTGGCCTTGACAGTTTGAGGTGTACCGGTAATATGTAGACTGCCCCCTCACTTGGGACTTGCATGAAAACGTTCTCATGATCAGAGTAGGGCTGTGAGTTTTTGGGGGAAGCCCTCTCATCATATCCTATCAGGGATGTGTGTGGTCCATGTGGCTTGTCCCGGCGGCTTGTTTACCTTGATCACCTGGCTGAACGGCATGTGTCAGGCTATCCCACTGTAAAGATTCCTCTTTCTTCCCCTTTCCAGACTGTGCCCTTTAGAAGGAAGTCTATGTGCACAGTCCATATTTAAGGAATGGAGAGCTGTGCCCCACTTCCTTGAAGGCAGGGTATCTACATAAGTTATTTGGAATTCTGTGGGAGGTTTGTCTTTTCTCCATTATTTATTTATCTACTCATTTGTTTATATTGGTATGGACTCACGAATCCTTATTTTATGCTTTGGGTTATGTTCCATACTATGTTGTTTATTTTATTGCTCAAATTATTCCAGCTGTGGCCATTAACTCTTTCAGTTGGTTCCTATGTCTCTTTGACATCTCCTTACTTATAATATCACCATCATCATCAGTCATCCCTTTCAAGAAGTATGGGCATGTTGATAATCAGTGACACTGGATAAGGGTGCACTGGGGTGCAGTACACTATTCTCTCAACCTCTGTCACATTAAATTCTGTCTAGAATAAGAAGTACTGCATGCTGGTGATCTTGGATGGGAGACTTCATGCCATCTGCTTGCTGTACCTGGATGTCTTGAGCTGATAGGATAAATGTAGTGATAGGAGCCTAGGGCTTCAGCTCCCAAGTCAGAGCAGGCTAAATGTCAGTCTTCTCAAGGGGAGGGTCAGGGGGACCCTGGGACTGCAAGGGGGCTCTGCCCCCCAGGCATGCTGACTAGTGCCTGGCAGGAAGGTGGGGAGGGTCCTGCAAGCGGCACCCCAGAGCGGGAGGACAGTGATCCTAGGAGAGCTGTACTGCGCTCCTGGGAAGGCTGACGCTTTGTTGGGCTCATCCACTCAAGTCCTCACCCGGCTCTTGGAAGCAGTGGTGGCCATGGTCTGGATGCCATGCTAGCCAGTGATTGTGGTGGAATGTGAAGGGCGATCCTGTCCACGCAGAGTGGAGACTCTGGCCCACCTAAAACCTAAAGCCTCTGCTGGGCTCTTGTGGGGAGGGAGGAAAGGGGAGCACACCAGAGCTTGGTACGCGATGGCCTGCTGCTGTTCCTGGCCCCACCACGTGCCAACTTTCTCATCGAGGGCCCAGCTTCATAACTCCTTTGGTATCCGTGTGCTCAAGTCTGGTTTCTACCTTGTCTGAGCTGCTTGCAGGCAGGGCGCAGGCTTCATGAGCTGCCTGGCTCTCCCCAGTGCCTGGCACAGTGCTGGGCTGAGAATAGGACTGCTCAAAAGCCTGTGGGTTGAACTCAGGTAGAGGCAACCCCAGAAGTGACCTAAAAGTGTGCAGAAATGAAGGTCCACTGGGAGGCTGGAGTCCCTTGGCATGCACTCATTTGTGTATTTGTGGGGTACCCAGTGACAGGCCAGTCACTGTGATAGGGGTGCAGCAGCGAGCAGTAAGACCAGTCCCTCGCCTCGTGGGAGCCCCTGGTTGGAAATGCCTGCCTATGTGTTCACGGCAGCTCCCTGCTGAGCAGGCGGCCCTGGACTCATTTCCTGCCGGGAAACCTAGTCAGGCTGTTTGAACCAGAGTGTTCCTCTAGGTGAAGTCTCCCACTGGCTTTGTGGTGGGTATTTGCTGTGGACGTGACATTCCTTCTCTCAGCTGGCTGGCCTTGCCCTGGCCTTTGGCCTAAAGCCATCAGCCACTGTCCTTTAGCCCCAGATCTGCCCCTGCCACCTCCAAGCTGTTGATGGCACTGGGAGATAAGAAACAATGAAGCTCTCAAGCATGTGCGTGGGAGCCACCCTGCCAGCTGGACTCCTCCAGCGGCTGAGCAGTGAGGGTGTGGGCGGCAGCTCTGCACGCCCATTTGGTTGTTTCTTGAACCAGACTTTGCATGGCCCATTGGGCCCTTGCAGGAGCCAGCTTATGGAGTATGTACCTTCCATTACTGGCCTGCTAGGGTAGCCGTCAGCTTTCTGTTTTTCCTGGCGGGAGGCTCAAACTCTCACCATGTTCAGCACTGGAGTGGAAGGTTCTGGCACAGATTTCCCAACACTGGATCCTTGATTCTTCCCTCTCCCCTGCCCCTGACATTTAATTTACTGGGAAAAATGAAGAGACACTGTGCTGGACAATTTTGCCCAGAAAAGGCTATAGGCATAGAAGGGCCCCACTTCTGCCGTGGACACTGGAGGAAAACAATCCTAAATGGGGCCTGGCAGCCAGAACAGGCCTGCTGGTGCAGCTGGCATCCCGCACAGGGCACAGGAGGGAGCCTGCCCAGCTGGTTGTGAACTGTCCAGGGCCACCTGTTCAGCTCTTTTCTAGACACGCCCATCCTGCTGGGTGTGTGTGCACAAGGTATTCACGTGTCAGCCAGCGTGAGCTGGAGCCTGTAGGCCTTGGGGTTTAGTGGTCAGACCACATGGAGCCAACAGGCTAGGCTGTCCCCACCTCATCCCTGTGGGCAGCTCAGCTCACAGGGCCCTGAGAGGGAAGACTGAAACCCAAGGGCTCAACCATTCTTATACCCAGGCCCTGGCAGGAAACATCTGGCTGTCACCAGATAGGCGTTTGCAGTATCTCTGTGCATAGCATGGTGCAGGCCAGCAGGCCCTACAGAAATCCCATTTAAAACCGGGGTGGAGAACAGGGAGGAGTAGTAACCAGGATGGTAGCCATTAATGGTTCTAAGTCTGCCAGCAAAGATATATGTCTTTCCCAAGTCCAGACTTTTCCCAAAGGGAGCAGATTTGTGGTTTTGCCGGAGCTCCATCAGAAAGCACCCTTTGGTATTCAACATATTTACCTCCCCTTTCCTTTAAGGATTTTAATGCGCTGAAGGACCGAAGTTATTCACTCCGTATTTCAACACAACTCAAACAGAAATGGTGGCACAGCCCGGGACCTGTGACGGCAGACAGACCTAACTACGTCTGAGTACTTACCAAGCACCAGGCACAGTTCAAGGACTTTCACACTCTGGCCTTCACGCCTCACAAGGGCACTTTGTACCACTGCTGTCCTCACGTTATGCCTCAGGAAACCAGGGCAGTATCACCCAGAGCCAATCCAGACGGGCGAGCTCGGAGCCCGTGGCCTAACCTAACCAGTCAGGCGCTAGCTCCGAAGCTCCTCGGCTCCCCACCCCACCCGGCCCGACCCTGAGGAAGCAGTGACGACACTTAGCAGCTGGTCCTGATGGTTTGCTGGGAGAGCCTCCAAAACTCAAGTGGGGGCCTGCCTGATGCCGCCACTCTAGTCCTGGGTACAGTTAAGCCTGCTTATCCAAACTTGTCCAGGGATAGGGTATTTGGCCAATTTGATTTCTACCTCAGGAATTAAGTAGAAAATATTTTTTTGTTTGTTTGTTTGTTTATCCCCTTCCCAAGGAAAGCCTGCCCCTGTATTAATTAGTCCACGCCTTAGTAAACCCCACACATTGAAGGACGTTCTGTCTTTGCCCATTCATGATCCGGGCTTCAGGACCCTTCAGAAGGGTCCGAGTTCTTACCATGGGTTTTCGGTACGACCAGTGGAGAGGCTGGCAAACTCCTCCT
The DNA here is from genome assembly GCA_017311185.1 of Proteles cristata cristata. NCBI lineage: Eukaryota > Metazoa > Chordata > Mammalia > Carnivora > Hyaenidae > Proteles > Proteles cristata. The sequence goes on along the minus strand of JAESUZ010000388.1, from coordinate 293,304 downwards.
TACCCAGGTTTCCTCCTCAGGCTAGAGAAACTATTTTGAACAAAGAAAGGCTCTAGTTTCATGTTCCCAGAGGCTGTCCAGAAGGGAGCCTGGCCAACAGGCCTGAGAGACTGCCTTGCTCTGGCTGGCCTACAGACCTGCCCGGCAACCAGGGAGAGGGTATAAAAGTGGGTGTGGCCCCGTGCCATCACGCTTGTGTGGGGCTTCAACAGTGGGTGGCCAGGCAGCCCTCAGCCGGCCCTCAGGAGTGCAGAGCCCCAGTGGGATAAGGGCAACACCATCAAGGCAGTCCTAGCAAGTGGATGGCTTGCCAAACCCCTCTCGCTTCCCCCGCTTTTCTCCCAATACAGTCTTAAAAAGAGCCTGGCCTTATAGCCACTTGGCTAATTCAGCTCGGCTGTGCCTCACTTTCCTCAACAGCTTCTTTTTGTTCTCTGCGTTATTTTACTTTTGGGAGCCAAACGTTGTAAGGACAGGGCACATCTCAGGGATGGGTCACCAAGATACGCACCCTCACATACTCCAGGGAAGGCTGGAGATAATGACCCCTGGCACCTGAGTGCTCATGTGGACCTGAGGTCAAGCACATCAGAAGCATTATTTCACCTAACCCTCATGGCCACCTTGTGAGGTTAGCACTATCACTATCCTCACTTCATAGGTGAGGACGCTGAGGCTGAGAGAAGACTCCCCGGAGACTCCCAGCGACTGACAGAACCAGGATTTTGAGCCCGGGCACTCTGACTTCAGAATCCAAGCAGAAAGTACTCTATTATTAGAAACAGAGTTCTGCTTTCTTCAGTCCTAGGTCTGGGCTCCACTCCGGTCATCTACTTAATCTTGTTCAAACCTCTCCCAGCTAAGATGATAGCTCTGTGAGCTGAGGTAATTCTTTGCTTTAGCGACTCTACATATGGCATTAGCATATCAAGAATTTTAAGGGGCGCCTGGATGGCTGTCCATGTTGAGCTGTCCGACTTTGGCTCAGATCGTGATCTCACAGTTTGTGAGTTTAAGCCCCGCATCGGGTTCTCTGCTGTCAGCACAGAGCCTGCTTCAGATCCTCTGTCCCTCTGTCTATCCCTCCCCCATTTGCACTCTCCCTCTCTCTCTCAAAAATAAAAACATTAAAAAAATTTTTTAAAACTGGGCCATTTTAAAATACCCTTGCACTCAGGGAAATCATAAAGGTGGGAAAGTATCAAGCCTGCCACTGCAAAAGAACAAGAGGTGGCTTTCAGTAGGACCGTCAGCGAAGCCACCTGTCGCAGTGACCCAGCAGGTTCTCTGGCTTTATGCAGGGCTGCTGGAGCGCCTGGCTCACTGTGAAAGCAAGCCTTGGTCACCCTTCAATGTCCTGGGGGTGTACATATATTAGCTTCTAGACAGACCGGAAGGAACTTGGCCATGACTTTGGTTTATACTCTGTAGCGAGCACAATCTCGCTGGGTCTCTTACCTTGCTTTCCTTTCCAGGCAGCTGCTCCCGGCGGCCCCAGCTTTCCTCCACCACTTGCCAGTCTGCGCATGTCAGTCAGGTAGATCAAGTTTTCCCAGGAACCAGAGATCCATTGTAGCCCTTTTCTTCCAACTGGTTTACTGAAATTTTGAGAAGCCTAAAACTCAACTTCTTTGAAAGCCAATATCCTGGAGCCAGGGCTGGCTCTCAGGGACATCACCTGTCGTCGCGCTGGCTTGACTGGTCTTCGCTCTGTTCCCCTGCCTCCTGGGCGCCCAGCTGCGTGTTCCCTCCACATTGGAACCGCAGCTTCACCTGCGGCTTGTTTCTAAGGCCCACCTTGATCCAGCCAACTGCATATGAGGTTTATAATTGAGGCCAGACATACACAGAGATACGGTAAAGCGCAATTAAAGAGAGGAAGGCATGCTAACTTTGAGGGCTTATTAAATCACCCAACTTTGTTCCCATTTTCTTATTGTCTCTTTCCTGTCTTAAGAGAGGAGCACCTTTAATAAATGGGATGTCGTTCTCCCGGTATCCTTGGTTTCTTAACTGCAGTCATGGTTTGGGGGGGTTGGTTTGGTCACATTCCAAACTGCCTGTTGTAGAAACACAGCCTACTTGTCAAGTCCTACTAACCAAAAAGGGACACTGTGAATTTGACATCTGGTTGACAGAAGGCCCTGCACTACCATTCTAAAGAGAGGGACAAATCGAAGAACTGATTTAACTTCACTCCCTCCCTTGGTCTAGGAATAGCAGTATTTCTTGTCAGCCAGACAGGAAAACCAACACTGAGCTGTGTTCTGGCCATAAACTCTCCTCGTTTTTCAAAGTCAAGTGACTTCAGGCCAGTGTTGGTCCCGAGGCCAAGTGGAGCTAACTTGATGCTGTGGAAGCCTCCTTTACTACCAGGCCTTGGCAGCTCTGCTGCCTCCTCTGTGGTGGAATTCTCTAGAAACTCAATGGACCTAGAGAATACCAGTCACCTCTGAACTGGGCATTGTCAGGAGAAACCCAAACCCACAGCTCTGGGCTACCAATTCCCCAAGGGTCATTTATTTAGTGGGACCTGTATCTAGAAATGGTGCCCTGGTTAATCCCATCCCTGCTGGAACTGTAAAAGCTTCTATCCACTGAGCAAAGTCACCACCACTGGTTTACCCACCCCCTAGCCGGCCCAGCTGAGCTGAGCCTGTAGAACAAAAAGGGGGTTGCTCTGGCTCAGAGGAGCTCTCCGTTTGGCAAGCCCACATAAGTGAACTCTGCTTCTCTCTCAGGTTTCCCCAGGGGCCCTGTGGCCTCCAGAGGGCTCTTCCCCTAACCGTCTTGGCCTCTGCAAGGGCAAGAAGACACCACCACCAAAAAGGATAAAATAAGTTTTTATTTATAGTCTTATAGTAAAGGGGAAAGCCTTAACTTGCAAGACAATTCTTGGGCAGTATGTACAACATACTTTTTATTTCCATGGAATGGAATCAAACACGGACTGAGACTGACTACACACTAGAAATCAGCAAATGCCAGGAACGGAGTAGGAAAAAGACAAAGAAATGAGGCCTACACACACAAAACCCTTCACTGGGATCTGCTGACCGCAGCCAGGACCAGGGCTGGATCACAGCCTGGGAACGGGCCCCAGGACAGTTGAACAGGAACGGGGTCAGGGTGGGGAAGGGTCCGCACTGGGGTGCGGGTTTAGTACCAGGTAAATTGCTCTTGGTATTTACATACAAAATCAGTTGGCTCTATTTCTTAGAAATACACACGAAAAGAAAGGAAGATTTGATCATTACTTTATGAATCTGTCGCTTTGCAATACCGACATCATCAGAAATAGGGACAATTCACTCAGATTCAAATTTCAGTAGCAGGAAATAAATATCAAAACATTATCACTGGCCCTCAATACAAAACCTCTACTTGACCCGCTCCTCCCTCCTTATCCCGCCCCCTACCACCCCCTGGCGGCTACCACTTCACTGCTGCCCGCTGTCCCCCACACATACCACACAAGTGTCACGCAGCCCTCCCTAAAGCTGGCTGAGAGAAGCAGGAGTGAAACAGGCCAAAGACCGTGCTGCAAATCTGTCCCCACTTGTTTTTATACCACAAACTTCTTCAAGGATCTGGCCTTTCAAAAGGAGCGATAAATAGCTTTTTAGAAAAAAAAATCCTTAAAAAGAAGGGGGATTAATTCTGATTACACCAAACCGGTCATCTTCTTAAAGTAGAGCAGTCCACAGATTCACAAAGTCTATCAAACGGAGGTGAGGGTGGCCTGGGAGGGACAGGAGTCCTTCGGGCACGTGCCCGGCGGGGCTGGAGGAGCTGGTGGGTGGTCAGGACACCATGTGCTCAGAGGTCCGGCCGGCCGTCTGTCCTCCACAGAAAAAGCTGCCAAGTTGGGGTATTTTGGTTTAAAAATTCCTGGTGGGGACAGGGAATCCCTGAAGGGAAACATTAAAAAAAACTGGTGGAAATGGGGAAGGAGAACGAGAGCTGTTGTCCAAGAGCTTCTACGTAAAAATAAAATTAAAAAAAAAAAAAAAAAGAGAAAAGAGGAAAAAAAGAGTCTCTTAAATGGTTCTGAGGGTTCTAAGGATGAACTGAAAGGAGGATGGGACGATGGAGGAGACAGACAGTTTGTATTGCTGGCCTGCCCCGCGGAGCTTAGCTGGCCTCCATCCGGAGCTTCTTCCTGCTTTGGGGCTCTTCGGGCTCCGACTCCGAGCTGGAGTCTGAGCCTCCATCGAAGGCAGAGATGGTGCTGCCCTTGGCGTTGGTGTAGAGGCTGTTGTCTGAGGAGGGGTAGTTGGTCTGCAGTTGGGCACTCGACCTCGCCTTCTCCAGTGCACGGACTGAAAGGCAACGAAGTGGGCAGGTTACAGCCTTCTGGAGACTAGGGGAGCAACCGAGTCTCAGCTCAGGGTCCAGCCTGTTCTTCCGAAGGGCTTGCTGGCCCCCAAGGCTCAGGGTGGCTCAGAAGTAACTCCCTTCTGGTGCCTGTTCCACCCACACACTTCACTGCCCTCATCCTTTCCCAGCCAGACCTGGGGGCCCAGTGGACATGGCCAGCCACTCTGCAATGTCTCCCAACCCTAAAGAGAAGGCTAGTGATGTCACCGTCCTGCCATGGAAGTCGAGTGTAGAGACAGGAGCACAAGCCCCCATGGGACCCAGCAGCACAATGACAGAGGAGAAGCTGGCCTGGCAATGCCAGGCTCCACAAGGGTGTGCAGGCCACACGACAGCAGGAAGGGATGACAGAAGATGTGTCAGCCAAAGAAAAGTTCTGGCTTAGCTCTCGTACAAGATCCACTTGGAAAGACAAGCTGGACACTTGAAAGCAAGTCACCAATACACACAGCATACCTGGGCCTCTTGACACACAGCCCCTACATGCAGGCTGTGTGGCCCAGTAACCAACCCGCTGCTGCCCCCCGCTGCCCATCCCTCGGGGTTCAGCTCATCTTGAGCCTGGAAGGTCAACGCATTCATTTTATCTTATTTTATCTTATTTTATTTTATTTTATTTGAGGTGTTCTAACCCAGGTGGTTACTTGCATTTCCTTTTACTTGCATCTTCCATGAGGGAGGAAGAGAAGTGAATTCCCCAGGAACAAAGAACTTGATCAGCTCTCGCTTTCCCCTGTGGTTATAGGAAAAGGCGGGTGTGAGCATTGGAGAACAGCATGGGCCTGGCCCATAGGCTGCCCTGATTGGACTACCATTGACAACGGGGAGGGCTCGCTGTCCCTGAAAACCTGGAGTTTCTGGTACTTACACGGTACACGCCAGTCCAAGGACCTCAAAGCACTTTTGAGACACCTGATGCCAGGTGTGACCCCTATGCAGGCAGGGCACCTGAGTCCCAGGAAGGGGAGAGATCAGGTCAGAAAAAAGTCTCCGAATGTCCAACCCCTAGACTCCACTGTTCCCTCACTGGCGGCTCAGGTCCTTCCTCAGGATGGTTCTAACACTCAACTATTCAGGCCCAAGAAGTAGGGCGGCAGCCACTCATGAGCACGCGCTCCAGGGCTGGTTCTGACTCTGCAGGCCCAGGCGCGAAGCCCTGGCCTGGCCGGAGCACAGCAGGGCCGCTGCCCCGCTGGCCCACGTGCTCACCTTGCTGCTCCAGGAGAGCATTCTGCCGTTTGAGGTCATCGATATCTTGCTGGTGTGTGTGGTTTTTCCTTCGCATATACTGGATATACTCTGTGGCTTTGTCTAGGATTTGGGCCCGGGATGCCTGTTGCAATATGAAAAAAAGCAAAGGGAACAAAATAAAGACCTAGTCCAGGTGGCGAGGAGGAAACCATGCCTTTCTGCGACAGCAGCACAGGGGAATGGAAGCAGGAGGGTGAGGTGGGACAAGGCTGAGGAAGTACAGGAACTGCTGCCAAGAGCCTTCTTTGGGCCCGTCACGGTGTCAAGTGTTTACACAGCTCACCTCGCAGCAGCGCGCTCTGAGAGGCAGCCCCACCAGGAACCTGAGGCTCAGAGTTTACTGGGTTAGTCAAAGTCACCAGCTGGATAGTGGTGGAGCCTGGATTCAAACTCGGATCCATCTGACTCCTGAACTTATACTCCTCCCATCCCCTTTGGTTCTTTAGGTTGCTTTCAAGTTTCAGTCTGGCTGTCTGAAAACATTAAAATGCTACTTAGCCGAGAGCTCAGGCTACTCGCTCTCTGCTAGGGCCTGACTACAGCCACCTAGTGCAGTGAGACAAGAGCAAGATCTCGGTGGAGCCAGCTCAGAAGTGGGGGAGGCTCCAAGTTTTTCCTCAGGGTCTCTAGATTTCAGACGAACCCTGACTGTGTTAACTATTTCCAACTGAGCTGTGCTGCTGTGTCACCATTTCAGCCTTCCTGGCTGAAGAGACTTTTGTGAAAGCTGTGAGAGCTTGATGTCAACACAGGAAGGACAGGAGATTGGGCCATTTCAGGAAGCAACCACACCTTAACCATGGCCATGGGCAGCCGCGGCACTGCCCTGTTAGAGGAACAAGTTGATAAGCCATTAAAATGGATGTCAGATTACTCTGTCCCTGAAGGCCAAACATGCCTGGAAGATTCCCTCCAGGCTGCAGACTTGGCCAGACATACTCATGGCCAAGCAGTCAGCTAGCCAAACTGGTAGAATGGTCCAAAGCCAAGAGGACTAATGCCCAAGGCAGGCTAGCCTAGAAGTTGAGTGTGGCACTCATGGCATGAGGCCCCTGAGCAGCAGCAAAGCTTCTTACTCAGGGTAGGGCAGGACTCGACAGCTGTGTGTTACCATCCTGGCAGGCCCTAGGCAACCAGAACACAACAGCGGGGGGGAAAGGCAAAGAAAACATCCACACCCAGGATAGCAGAACTAAATCCACGTGTATTAAATTCTGACAATCTCAATTTATATACCTTGGGCTGGGCTGGGTATCAGAGAAGTTTGCAAGACCTAGATTTATTCACCAGTCCTCACAAGTACTAGAATTTCCAGGCTTTCCTCTTATAGCTCGCTTAAGGCAATTTCCTCAAAAGGAAGTTGTTCATATTTAACCGTTTTTTGTTTTTATATATTTTTTTAATGTTTTATTTACTTCTAGGAGAGAGAGAGAGACAGCGTGAGCAGGGGAGGGTCAGAGAGAGAGGGAGTCACAGACTGAAACAGGCTCCAGGCTCTGAGCTGGCAGTCAGCACAGAGCCCGACGCGGGGCTTGAACCCATGAACCGCGAGATCATGACCTAAGTGAAAATCGGACACTTAACTGACTAAGCCACCCGGGCACCCCATATTTAACCGTTTTTATCAGGTGCAAATTATGTGCAAGGAACTGAGCAGACACTGTGGTGAAACAAAACATATTAATCATGACTTCTTTAGCCCAGAAGCTTACTTACTATCTAGCTGAGGGGATAAATATATCTACACTCAGACAAATCACAGGGCAGAACCAACAAGTGTAACTTGAGTAGTACAGACTAGAAAGGCCATGGCAAAGATGGCTTCTGGCTGGGGTGATTACCTACTGTGTGTCAGGCATGGGCCTTGGCCTCTGTGTGTGCGCAGGCACACACACGCACACTCCTATTTGAAACAGTGAACCCTAGTATAACCCAGGGTGACATCTGTGGGAACAGGTCACTCTGGGCAGGGAGAAGAGCACAGGAAGGGCCTGAGAGTGGAGACAGAGCCAGGTGTGTAGCAAGAAGGAGAGTACCTTGCCAGGGGGGCTTGCAACTCTGGCTGCAAGGCTACTTCAGATGCTGTTCCCCATTTCTGCTGAAGGGGACTTATTAGGTCTAATTATTAGGGGATACAATTTTTTTAAAAAGGCACGTAATTAGAAAGGACTAATGAAAACATTCTGCTTCTCTGGACACTAGATATTAAATGTTTTTTAAGGTTTATTTTTGAGAGAGAGAGAGAGAGAGAGACTGTGAGTGGGGGAGAAGCAGAGAGAGAGAGAGAGAGAGAGAGAGAGAGAGAGAGGGAGGGAGGGAGGGAGTGGGAGACAGAATCCGAAGCAGGCTCCAGGCTCTGAGCTGTCAGCACAGAGCCCAACATGGGGCTTGGACTCACAAGCCATGAGATCATGACTTTAGCTGAAGTTGGATACTTAGCCAACTGAATCACCCAGGGGCCCCTAGAGATGGATTTTAAAAGCAGCACTGTAGGGGCGCCTGGGTGGCTTAGTCGGTTAAGCGTCCGACTTTCGCTTGGGTCATGATCTCGCAGTTCGTGGGTTCGAGCCCCGCGTCGGGCTCTGTGCTGACTGCCAGCTCAGAGCCTGGAGCCTGTTTCAGTCTGTGACTCCCTCTCTCTCTGGCCCTCCCCTGCTCACGCTGTCTCTCTCTCTCTCTCTCTTCTAGAAATAAATAAAAATATTTAAAAAAAAAAAGCAGCACTGTAGGAGAGGTGGCAGAGGGGCAAGGAAGAGGTTAGGCATCCAGGAGACAGCTGCATTCTGGGCTCTGTCACTAATGCACTCTGTGATTACAGACATCACCTTTCTGTGGCTCTTTTTTCTAAGCTTATTTATTTTGAGAGAGAGATAGAGCGTGAGCAGGAGAGGGGCAGAGAGACAGGGAAACAGAGAATCCCAAGCAGGCTCTGCGCTGTCAGCACAGTACCCGATGCAGGGCTCAATCCCAGGAACGGTGAGATCATGACCTGAGCTGAAACTATGAGGGGAAGGTTTAACCGACTGAGTCACCCAGGCGCCCCTCTCTGTGGCTGTTTCTTATCTGGCTAGAAATGCTCTCAGATCCCAACCAGCCCTCCAAATTCTATGCACTCTATCAATGACCCAGTTTCTGTGCATATTTACAAGCCAGTCTCTCTTTAAGTTTGCCTATTTTTTCAACTAACAGTTCCCAGATATCAACACTAGCCCTTACTTAACTACTCATTTGCAGCTGGGACAAGGGGAAAGAAGCAAGATTGCAAATGGTTGATGAGGACTCTTAATGAAATGCCACGCTGAGTAGCAGCCTGTGTGCGACCAGTTTCTTCTTCACATGTTTACACATGAAACCATGAAGTGAAAGTGAGGAGTAAGCACAGCACAACAAACCAAAGCGAGAAAAAGATCCTGTGAGTGGCACAAGTTTCCATTTCATGGCAGTTTTTACGTGAAGATAAAATTCACAGATGCTCAGAACACAGAGGTCTCCAAAGAAGGCGGGATTGTATACACCCAGCTCAAGGCCTCCAGAAGGCTAAGCATGGCCCTTCTGCTCTCCCCTGCTGAAAGCAGAAGCAACCCAGGCCACCCCTTAGCAAGTCCAAAAGAATGGTTCATTTAATTTTATTGTGACCTTCCCAGAGTACTCATCAAGTAAAACCCAACAAGAAAAACTTAAAGCACAAAATATGTTAATTCCCCCAAATTTACATTCATTTATCTAGTCTGAAGGGTTGGAGGGAGAGCAAAAGGTTGAAATGAGAAAATGCTAGACATCTAAAATCCCCTCTTCCTGGCTCTCTAAACCATATGATCACAGGCCCGGCCACAAGATTAAGGTGTGGGCAGGCCCTTCATGGCTTCAGGAGTTTCTACTATGTGAATAAGAAAGAAACTGACAGAGCGAAATAAGTCAGGCAGAGAAGGACAAATATCATATGTTTGCATGTATAGGAGGATTAGGAGGAACTTAACTGAGGAACAAGGGGGAGAAGAAGGGGGGAAATGGTGGGGGAAAGGGAGAGAGGCAAACCATGAGAGACTTGAATGCTGACAGAAACTGAGGACTGGTGGATGTGGGGGGGAGGGGGGATGGGCATGGAGGAGGGCACTTGTGGGGATGAGCACTGGGTGTTATGCGGACACCAATTTGACAATAAACTATTTGTTTAAAAAAAATAGAAATAAAATAAAATACAAAAAAAAAAGAAAGAAAGAAAGAAAGAAACTGACAGGAACCTTGGGCTTTATGGTGGGACTGTGGAGCAGCCCCGGGCTTTAGGGCACGGACTATGGAATGGCCCTGGACTTTCGGTTTCTGTTTTTTGAAACGCACGGTTAACTGAGTCAGCAATCTGTTCATGAGTGACTGACAGAACTTGGTAAGTCAATGTGTCCACAGATGGACTGCTGCCTTTGGATGCCTGCTTTTCTCCCTGCTTGTTTTTACAGTTAGGAGGCACTAATTCTGATCCTGCCTTTCTGAGCAGAAAGCGATCTCTTTAATGGTCTGGACACAGCTCTGAGACAGCACACGCTGTGGCTGGGGGGACCAAAGAGGTCCTGAGCCTTTTACATGATGGTGTGAGTTAATGCAAAGTGGCTCCTCGTGTTCTTCCTTCATCTCTGGGAGCCGTGCAAAAACTCACTGGATGGCCTTGCTGGGTCCTATTCCAAGTCCCAGTTGCATTACAGCAATACAAATGATGGCGAAGATAATCACAGCAGCAGCTAACACTCACTGAGTGAGTGTTGTTATGAGCCAGGTATCGTCATACAACCTTCTGATGTATTATTTCCCCGATTTTATAGATGAGGAAACTGAGGCACAGAGCTCCAACTTGCCTAGTAGTAGGTAGTAGAGTCAGGATTTGAACCCAGGCCTCCAGGACACCTCTATTTTGGAAGCACAGAGTAAACTGTGGAACTAATAAAATACATGAACAGAAACGCACTGACAGCATGGTCAGAGAGGAGAGTCTGAGCAGGAAGGAAAGGACTATGAAAGAGTCATGTGATTTGTCTACAAGGACGTAACTACAGACCCAGTGACGATGGTTTCCTTGGAGGAGTCAGAGTTTAGGGAAATCATCTCTGCACAGTTAATGAGTGCAAGGACAGAGCTGAAGCTGAAGACTAGTTTTTTAGAATTAGGTTGAAAAAAAGTAAAAAATGAAAAAAAGTTGCTTGTAGTAACAACAGCATTGAAGAAGATTTTTTTTTTAATGTTTTATTTATTTTTGAGAGAAAGAGAGGGACAGCATGAGCAGGGGAGGGTCAAAGAGAGATGGAGACAGAATTGGAAACAGGCTCCAGGCTCTGAGCGGTCAGCACAAAGCCCGACACGGGGCTCGAACCCCACGAACTGTGAGATCATGGCCTGAGCCGAAGTCAGACTGTTAGCCAACTGAGCCACCCAGGTGCCCCTGTTTTTCTTTTAAAGATAAGCAAAAACCAAACAGGCTTCTAGCAGAGAAGAAGCAAATAGAAAAAGCCTGAGGATGCAAGACAGCTTGAGAGAGAACTGACTGAACCTGACCCCAGAGGGGGGGAAATGCCAGCCTCAGCAGGGTGGTTGGCCTCATTACCTAACAAGGGTAAAATCAAAATGGACAAAGACCCGGTGTGGTGTGGCCAAGGGGCCTGGCAAGTTTCTGCCCCTTCTCTAGCTCGTGCCACAGCAATAAGGAGACAGAAGAAAGGGTCAACCCAGCTTCCTGGGGCCCTCTCTTGAATAGAACTCCATTTGGGAACACAGTGCACCCACCTCATGTGTTGCAAGAAGCAACTAGACTACATTATGTCACAAAAGGATCCAAACCCAACGGTTTCATTCTAATTAGAACCTTCTTAAGGGCCCCAAATGTTTCTTGAAGTAGTTAACACTGACATGAGGATAAAATCCCAGGTTACTAAATCCCATGTAAGGCAGTAGCTCTCAAAATTTTTTATATAAGGCAAGAGTTCCACATGTTTCTGGAGACGGAAAGCTTATTACAGTAATCTGGATGTGTGTAAAAAGCCACATTGTTTAGAAAGCAGGTGGAGAAAGGTGAGGAAGAGAGAGTAGTGCTAGAATGTTCACATTAGGAACACCATTGCTAGTCCCTGGGGTTCTAACCCTGACCTGAGAAGTGATCACCTTAGTTGTATTTATCACTTTTCCTCCACCCTGTCAAAATCAGGTGTTACCACTACCTTGTTCCCTCAAGAACCAAAAGGCCACGTTCTGAGGAATGAAAAAAGAACTACTGCCTGACTCACTAACTTTTGTTTTGGACTACATATTTTAGGAAACAAAACCATTATTTTCTGACACCTTGCACAAGCTTTTATACATATTAAGGTAAAGAGAAAGCTAGGGCAAAGACTATATGTATTTCCATTTGAATAGCCATCTATTAAAAATAAAAATTAAAGAATTTGCACATAAATCTGGGCCTGCATTGAAGTAGTTCATTCCAAAATGGAACCCCTATCGATGCCAACAAGGGAGGCTGTGGGATCAGAGCCACCCTCAAAGCTCCCTGCTGCCAGGCCCTCCCCAGCCTGAAGGACCATTTAGTTGCTTACTATGGGAAGGCAGAGTTATCATACCCTTTTAAAAGGCTTAAAGCCAGGAGTCAGACATTTGTTTAAGGGTCAACACAAATCATGTTTCAAACATGTTGTGCCCTTGGTAGTTTGAAATGAGGGTGTGACACTTATTCGTCAAGTTCTGACCATGAAGGTCAGGAGCACACATTCCCCAAAGAGGAAATACAACTAGTAAATAAACATGTGGAAAAGGATTTAATCTCCCACATAATAAACAAAATACAAAATTAATTAATACCTTCTGCCTACTAAATTAATTCCCCCTCTTCAAAAAATTCCAGTGATGGTAATACTAGTACTTTCAAAACACCGTTAAAAGACTAGTCTTTTGAATTTGCTTTAAAGAATAAGAAATGAAAGAATGAAGACATGAAAACAATCCTCTCTGGAAGCATCTGGCAACACACGGCAAACCCAGATGTTCTTACTCCTAGACTTAGTAATCCAACTTTTAGGAATCGATTCTATGGAAACAGTAACCTCCAACAAAATGGTCATCACTAATTATTTGTAAAATCAAAAAATGGGAAGCGACCTAAATGGCCAACAGAAACATAACATGAACACTTCATCAGTTGGGCAAAAAGCATGGTATGTAAAAAGAGCAAGCTGTAACATTTCTCTATGTAAAGCATACAGACCAGGAAGCCAGAAGGGAATACAAGGATTGGTAATACCATCATCTCCTCGCTTCTTAGATTACATCAAATAGTCCATGGATTCAAAATAGCAGATTTTTTGGGGGGAGAATTTAAAAAGGCAAGTTTCTTTTGATGTTCACTTTAAGATGGCACCCAATGTCAGTCATATTAAAGTGGGGTGTGCAGTGGGGAGATAGGTCTTTGAACTGCATGGTTGTCCAAATAGCTAATAAGCACTTGAAAATGTGACTAGACTGAATTAAGCTGTGCTTTAAGCATAACCCATACTGGATTTTGTTGAAGTCATGCTTGTTTTTGCATACTAGGCTAAATAAAATACCTTATTAGAATTAACTTCATCTGTTATTTTACTTTTTCACTGTGTCAACTAGAAAATTTAATTGCAGAGGTACCTGGGTAGCTTAGTCAGTTAAGCATCTGTCTTCAGCTCAGGTCATGATCTCATGGTTGGTGAGCTCGAGCCCCACATCAGGCTCGCTGCTGTCAGTGCAGAGCCCACTTCAGATCCTCCATCCCCCTTACTCTCTGCCCCTCCCTGTTCGCTCTCTCAAAAAATAAGCAGTAGAAAAAAATTTTTTTAATTGCACTGAAACTATATTTGTGGCTCACATTAAACATCTGTTGGGCAACACTTGTCTTCAAATCTTAGCACAAAGGAAAGGCTACAGGTGTGCTGGAGGAAGGGGAGGTTTTCTTCTTCCCATTTTCCTAAAATGTTTGCAATTTTGCTTCAGGAAAAAAAGAAAAAGAAATGCTGAAGGGAGGTCCCAGGAATCAGCTGGGTATCCTTCAAATCTCAAGGTGGAAAAGCATTAGGTACAGTTTCCTGGCTCTCTAGTTCTCTCCACAGGAGTGAACCCTCCCCTGCTCTGCACTGCAGAGACTTCCAGACGAGGCTTCTGCTCTCAAGAAACACACCCTTTAGTTAGGTGATCGGATAGTCAGAGAGAAGGAGACACAGGAAAGGTCCTCTGAGGCCCATGACCGCTGGGGCCAATGGAGGAGCGATACTGGGGGGTTCTCGGGTCAGTGAACTGCTTGATATGGCCGTGGAGGCAGGCAGGCAGACAGGCCCAGGCAGGGAGGACACGGAGGTGCCCCAGCAGGAGAGTGCACAGGCTGCAGAGCCCTGTGAGTGGGCCTCTTCACTGCAAAACCTTGACGTCACCTGGGTGGAAAGGCTGGAGGTAGACCTTGAGAAAAGGAAGGAACTCCAAGAGATGACATTCCTGGGGAAGAAGAGGAGGGTGGACACTGCTCCACAGTCAGGGAAGGAGGAGAGAAAGCAGGAGGGCAAGGCGGGCACCTTAGAGAACATAAAATGCCAGTTCTTACCTTGAGGGGCACTGAAAAGCCCTGGGAAGGTTTTCAGTAGCACAGAAATACAGTTTACAAAGAGTTCAATAAATCAATACACTTACATTTGCTGAACCCAGGGATTTAAGGGAGACTTGGGCAACTATGGACAATAAATTTAAAGGAGACAATTAAATTTTTGAAAAACCTAATTGTGAAGAAAATCACTACCCAGGTTGGAGTCTGGTCAAGGTAATAATGAGCAAGGCGGTGACATGGACAGGGCTGTGGCTTACGTTTCATCTAAAAGATAATCCCTTCAACAGCCCCGATATGATGTAGAAACAGTGCTGCCGAATGAAGTGCATGCCTTATGAGGTACCAACCAGGATCAGCCTCTCCCAGTACCATGTGGCCAGGGGGCTTCCTTCCTTCAGTGAACAAATACTCACTCTGCACCCTACTGTGTGCCAGGCACTGAGGGAAGCAATACGACCAAAAGCTGTTCTCCCTGCCTTCATGGTACCTCTTACGGTGTAGTATGGGAGATGCACAGATATTCACTAAGAACCCGTACAAGCATATGTACAATTACTACTGGGCTAAGGGCCCTGGTCACAGTGCTGAGTGAGTTTAACAGGAGACTGACCTTCAGCTGTAAGAACTGTCAGGTTCCCTGTTATAAGGGAGCTACCTGATAGACACCTTACCACGTTAAGGAAGCGGGCTTTAATGGAAATGAAACAGACTAGCTCGGTATTTTAACCTCTCATTTGATCCTCAGCATGTTACCTTATCATTGCTAAGTGTTACATATAATCCTCTCTCCCAACAAGGGAGCAAGACACTATACCTTTTACACCTTTACAGCACTCACACAGGTCTTGGTCTTAATTGAGCAGGTGAGCACAACCATGCTGGCTGATGCCATTTTGTTCAAGTACTGAGCAAGCCCATGGTTTCCGCTGGCACTCTCACTACACGGCTATATACTGGGAACTATCACGTGCCGGAGTCTCTGGTGGGAGCTGACTGGGGCAGTGCCCTCATGTTCTCATCCAAAAGGAAAGAATTCTGAATTTAATGCTCACTAAAAGAAACCCCGGTTTTATTTGCATCTTAGGTTATGTTCTCTCTTTTTAACACGGCTCTATCCAGAACGGAGAAATTCATAGCACAAGTGTCTCAGAGACAATTAAACATTAAGATCAACACATTTAGGAAGAGACTTAAAAGAAGAGAAATTTCTATAAACTTCTACAAATGGCAATGTTGCAATAGAACCTTTTATCACTAAAGTCAACCACGCTAAGAAGACAGTGTTATTGGATGCTGGGGCTAACTTACCGGGTGGAGGGCAGAATTCTATCCCCATGGGAAGGCAAGCTGATGGGCTGGCCACCAGGTCTTGAACCCACATAAACAGGATGAGTTCAGTGCCAGCGAGCCATTGGGTAACCCTACCCAGCACCCAACCTACTGCCCTTAAAACAAAGAATAATTCTGTTCAAGAGAAGTACTGTCTTCCTATAGAACAGCTGTTACTCCATTGCTCTGGCTGACTGCTGATAGTCCTAATTCCATCCCATCTTTCCCTGTGGGATGTCCAGTGAAGAACTACATGGGAAACAAGAAACTTAAACAACAGAGTTCAAGAGTCTTCTTGCTAACACTGGGACCTATGGCAAAACTCAAACGGACCACTGACTATAATTGTCTATTTCTCGGAGAAGCTATGTGGACTCGGAAAAATGTACAGACCGGACTGATCAACTGTCTGCACTTCAGTGACATGTACACGTGCCACCTCTGGGGACAGCAGTCTAGCAATAAACCCTGTATGACACACTGCCAAGACTAGTGGCTCTAACTTGAGGGAGCTCCCAATGTACGGACAAGATATAAGTACTGAAGCAAGATTTCTTCAAAATGTCCTCAAGTTGTTTACCCCTCCATTGTGGCAGACAGACTGACTTTGGCAATCGGCAGTCCTGAGTTCTAGTTCTTATCCAACTACAGATGGGGATCATGATCTCAAGCTTGCTTCCTCATCTCTGATTCAGTAATGATGGCAGGAACAGCAGTAATAGCAAATGTCCAATTCTATTAGCATAGTACCTGAGAGAACTGTTGTGCTTACTTTTACGTTGCGACACAGATGCTGGTTATTGCAAATTTTTTTTTTCTTAACTTAAGCAGAAGGTGACCACTTTTTACAATGTTGATGTTAACAGTAGAAATAAAGGAAATAGAGGATAGAGTTTGGGTCTCACATTTAAAGCTATTTTTTTTTTTAAAGAAGTATCCCCCATTCTAGGTTAGTATCCAATTCACTCAGTACTGGTTTCGCTTTAAAACTCAAAAGCCTTGGGACACATACAACAGATGATTCTAATGTTAAGTGAGAAGTCACCTGGAAGTTAAAAATGTTCAAATCAAGGGAGACTGGAGGCCTTCCCACAAGAGTCCACTATAAACTCCCCCAAACTCATGATTATTTGCACAATGTCACAACCTTAATTACTGCAATCCAAATCAAGAATTAGCCAATTTCCGTTGGTTCAAATACCATATTTAAAAAAATGAAACATTTAACGAGCAGAGGGAAAACTGAGAGACAAAGTATTCTTTCCCTACAACTTCTATAAAATAATGCTGGCAGATAAGAAAAATACTGCAGATGGTGGAATTCAGATGAGAAGGGGCTCCCGGTTACTTTTCTCATACTCAGTGTGAAATATCTGGATTAGAACACAGAACAGGATTCTGAAATTAGAAAGGCACCTGGTAAATTCCCACACTAGGGCTTTATTAATGGGCTCCACATAACCTGGCCCCTGACCGCTCCTGTCCCCTAGCCCTGCTACTTCTCGGACCTCGTTTCTTGTCGCCATCCCTGCAGTTCCAGCCCTGCCAGTGGCCTCCGCTCTGGACAGGCCCCGCAGTGCTGCCAGGTTCCTGCCTTGGGGCTACTACACTTGCCTTCCCTTGGCCTGGACTGCTCACCACCACACAGATGCATGGTTCCGTCTTTCTCACTTCCTTCAAACCGTCGTTCAAATGCTGCCCCGCCAGTTAGTTTTGGCTGGCCTACTGAAAACTGCAAACCTTCCTTCCCTGTTTAATTTTCTCCATAGCACTTGTCTGAAAGGCTATATATATTTTATGTTATTAGCTCATTTTCTATCTTTCCTCACCAGAATAAGCACTTCCGCTTGTGTGTTTTGTTCACTGCTGTCTCCCTAGTATCTAGAACAGTTCCCGGCATGTAGCATTTGATGAACACTGAGTGAATAAATGAACTGGCCACAATGAATGACTTACTCAGTTTAAAAGGCTACCAAATTCAAACTGTCAACTCCCTTGAAGAAAGGAGACACAGGATTTAGGATACTGTGATATTAAGGACTTAAGAGTATTACGGCAATATAAAATAGGCTGGATAAGGAAAATGGTATAGCTGAGCTTCTATGACCAACCTCTCCCAAAGTGTCCTCAAACTTAAGAATGTCTAAGAATGACTAAGTCTTAAGAATGACTACGTGTTATAAATACAAATCCCAAGGTCTGCTTCCAGAATGGCAGATTCAGTAGTGAATCTGACGTGAGTGATCCCCAGGCCACTTCTTGGGAGACACTGCCTTGGCGCCATTCATGGTTAGATGTGAGACCTAAGGGAGCTCATTCCATTTAGTTCACCAGAGCCATTTTAATCGATACCATGGCATATGAGTGACCAGTGACTGTCAACAGCTCAAACAAGCACAAGAGATAATCCTTTGCATGTGTGTACTTTGACTAAAAGAATCAGTCTGCCTTCTCCATCATAAAGATTTCCTGTGCTGCTTAGACAGTGTTGTGTCTAGGAATGCTGTTATTCTAGGTAAGCACCTCAGTTCAAGGACACTTAAACCAAGTCCACACTAAGTTGGCCTACCCCATGACAAATTCTAGTTTTGCAATACTAGGTATTCACATGGCCTGTTTTGTTTTTTTATGAAGGTCAGACTTACTCCATGCTTCAGCCACATAGAAGGCCACACCTCAGATAAGGCATAAAGCACATGATTTCCCAGAGTGACAGTACAAAGTGTCTGTCTTTGGTTCCAACTTTGCTTCTGGATAACCAAAATTAGGACCCCAACCCACAGAACTAAATCAGGAGAGCCATGGGAGGTGTACCTGAGAGCAGTGATTTTTCTTAAAATAGCTGTTTTAAACACTGTATCACTGAACAAAAACACATAGGTCCTCTTTCCAGTCTGCCATTTATATCACTGAATTGCTGCTGAGAGCAGCTGGCTACATTCTGTGTTGAGGATGTAACTAACTGTGCAAACAGATGTTTTTTCCAAATTCCAAGAAGTGACCCCCAACCCATATGCTTTTTACTCAAAGCTTCCAACTTTGTTTTTCAAATGTAGAAACAGCTGGTGCCTACCTCTCCTGGGAAAACATTAGTTTCTGGAAGGCCATCAGTGGGGTGGAAGGAAGCAGGAGAACAGTTACCATTTTCCCTCCATTTCATATGAACAGGTCTCTTTCCTTAGGTCCTTTGTCCCATAGCTTAACATGCTCTTTACATGCCTTGAAATAACAGCTGTTGGAACTGGGAACTGGTGTCCATGTTGGTTCACCTGCGAGGTCTCATTTAAAATAAGCACTAACTTTGAACCATACAAAAGAAACTCTCACGGAGGCCTATGGAATCACTAACCTCAGAAATCCTTAGTGTTATCCCAAACGTCTATGGGCTCCTGTCTATACTATAGTTATAATAAATTCTTGAAGGAGTAATTTTTTTTTTTTTTTTACAAATAATACTGATTTTAAAAGATAATTCCTATGAACGTCTTACAAGCAGCTCCATTACATGTGTCATTGTTTGCTAAGGACAGAGTAGGTGTGGGATACCCCAAGGAATCAAAAAAGTAAGGAAACCATGTAACCAGAATACCTGATTTCATTTCTTTCCAAATAGGTGAGTGCCCCGGTAAGCCCCACGGCAAGTTCCAAGTTAGGTGTGGCCATCAGCTTTCTCCATAAACTCACCTTCTCTCCTTGGAGTGATGGGACCGAGTCCCGCAAACTGTGAAAGCTGTCTTTGATGTGGTCCCTACGTTTTCGTTCCAGTGCGTTATGGTGAGCCCGTTTGTCAGCCTAGAAGAATGGGAGAAAGAGCACATTAGCAATGTCACTCCCTTTGCTCTGTACAGGTGGTGGGGAATAGCCTGGAAGTATATGCTGTCAGCGCTGTCCCTGGCGATTGGGCCGGGAAGGATTGGCCGAGGTGGGCAGTTAGGAGTCTCCAGAATTAGGATCTGCTAAAGGGGGAGAAAGGGGTGAGCAAGGCTTGCGACAGGAACATCCAAAGTAGCTCGATGCATCCAGCTCATGCATAAGTAAAATAAAAGTTATTCATGGGACAAAGTGTAACTCTCCTGCAACATCAGTCTTCCCCCACAACTTACTTATGTGACAGAACAGCCACCAGTCCACAGTTAGGAAGTGACCAGGGAAAAGCTCCAGGGGGGCCCCCTTCATAAAATGTGATCACCCCCACTGTAAAAGATTCCCCATGGTGGATGCCCAGGAAAGGACTAAGGTCACTGGTGTAGTTCTTTCCATGTGAAACCCATCACCATGAGTCTGCTCTGGGTTCCAGCTTGCTAAAATGGACTAGTTTAAGACCTGCTCACCAAACCATTCAATAGAAACTAAAACCCCTAGAAAACCCAGATGCATGAATCTGAGATTATGACAGAGCTGATCAAGACACCAAACACATTCTGAGTTCCTGTTTTTTAAAATAGATCCACAGTGCCATCCTGCCAAGGGCTTCCCCTCACACAGGCTATGCCAGAAAGGTTGTTCTTAGACAGCAAATCATCTGACACCCCCATGAGCTGAATAAATTTCCTCAGTCACCTGTAGCAGGTCAAGCTTATTTGGCAGTATCTAAATACCCACAGACCAAAGTCTTTATTCTGTCCTGCTTACATCACAAAGCACTATCAGCTGGAGAGGAACAAAGTCGAACAAAGTCTGGCGACAAATCTGAAGTAGCAAAATACACTGGCTTCAGGCAAAAGAGAGCGCTGGTGGGCACTGCAAGAGAGCTTTAGCAGGTCCCTAATAAAAGGGCATTTCCTCCAAATGGACAGACAACTTACTCTAAAGCAAGAACCTTGTTCACTTCCACACTTTGGGAATTATGGAGTATAATATACTCTGAGAATCTACCATGAATACACAAGGTTGCATTGAGCTACCCAAAGAGCGAGTCCGTATATGGAAAGTTTGGATAGCTTTAGCTTTGCCCAGACAGAACACCAGGGATTTTAGATATGAAGCAACAAAAGTAAATAACTTGGCTTTGCACAAGAATGCCTCAACTGAATCCCTGTACTAGATAAGATACATAGACAAAAATCTATGAAGAATAGATTATATAGAATTCTATATAAGCCTAAGTCTGAGTCATTACAGAGGAAGAGGAGGCCGGGAGCAGCTGTGGTAACCAAAGTCATTTCCTGGTGTCTCAAGCACAACCCCTCACCTCTAGTTCTGTTTCTCACCATGGCCATGGTTCCAC
Source organism: Proteles cristata cristata (assembly GCA_017311185.1). Lineage (NCBI taxonomy): Eukaryota > Metazoa > Chordata > Mammalia > Carnivora > Hyaenidae > Proteles > Proteles cristata. The sequence continues at coordinate 272,521 of JAESUZ010000388.1, read as the reverse complement.
ATGGCACAACAACTCATCTTCAGGGCGAATGCCTGGGCACTTCTAACACCCTCCTAATCTTGTCAAAGCCTGAATTCGTGGTAAAGTGTGTTTGCTGAACTGCAATGACACATGAAATCTACGGGGAAACTGAGGGAATGATCAAGCTTGGACACCAGATAACTTAAGGCCGGAAGTAGGTGTGCCACATCACACAGCATTAGGACAGGAATGCCAATGCCTTCTAACAGCAAGCAGTACGGAATAACCTGAAGGTATTAAACATATTTAAGTACCTACTCCTTTTCTAACTTACTGTCTCCTCTAGTCACCTACACAGGTAAGGTGGGCTGGGTTCTAACCTTGACCATACCTAAAGCACTGACCATACCTAAATGGCATCTGCCATCTACCTGCCTCTCCAGCATTTGCTACATACTCCCTAAGATGGTTTACTTGGCATGCAAATTAATTGCCCAGCCTTGGTCTCCAGCAGCAGCCCAAGATACTCCTGTCTACTAAATCACCCTGATTCCTGGCCCTCCTCCCAGCTTAAGAGCTGTGCACAGAAGCAGTGACAGCAGATTTACCCACAATTCCTCTTGTTGATACAAATAAAATCCAAATTGTCTGTTTTCTTTCTGGGAGAGTCCTGCAAATCTTAAAAGGTTAGAATCAAGTTGAACTTGGGTTTCACTCAGGTCTGCACTAGAGGGGTGGAGTTAGGTATAATCTAGCACCGAAATCATCCCCACAATGCACTACCCCCTCCCCATTCACTGAGCCCTGAAAGGACTCAAATGGACAAGTCTTTTGGTTAGAGGATTGTTAAGTGAACTTGGCTGTGGACCATCAGCAGAAATCTTGGCTTCTCATCTGGGGAGCCAGCCAAGTTTGAGAAGTTGGCTCAACAAGGAAAGGCAACAGTCCACTGCCTGGTAGAAAGCCTAGGCTGGGGACTGTTGTTCTCGAAGTAGTGGATGGAATTTCTGTGGTGGTTCCAGGCCCAATTTAACTAGCAGAAGGGTAGAATCTTAGACCAATCCCTGCGGCCATGACCATCCCCAAGCGGCTACTCTGAACCAGAGTCAATTTCAAAGCTTTCAGAGACAATGGCAATGATGTATTTTCTCCTCCCTAGGCCTCATCTAAAAAAGCAAGTTAAAAATATGAAGAACTAACATGCCTAACTCCAGGCAACTCTAGACTAAATGATACCTCTAGTGGCTTGAAAGAGCATATGAAAAACCTTTACACAAGGCTGAGAATTCAGTTCGGGAAACATTTCCAAACCACAGAGATCCATCCAGCTTGATAATAATGCTCCCCTGCCCCCCACTCTAAATCATCCAAATGGAGGGCCAGTTGCCAGGCTTATCATTGCTTTGTTAACAGTCTTCACTTGCTGGAAACCCTTTCCAAAAGAGCCAAGATTTCAGAGTTGAGAGTGAAAAACAGGGCAAAGACTTCCAGTGTAAAGCATCTGAGATCCTCCCACAAACTCAAAACTAGTTAAAAAAAAAGGGGGGGGAGTGGGGGTGGGAGTGGGGTATGGGAAGGGCCAAACAACTGTGTGTCTTAAATAAAGCCCAACTCAGAAATTAGCCAGCTTTCTGTTGCCCACACTGAGATGTCAGAGAATGAGTGGTGCCGCACAAATCCAAGGGGCCAGGAGAGGTGTTCTTGGACTGCTCAGCAGGCCCACAAGCGCCTTCCTCCTTACATCCTATAGGAGCAGTAGCTGGATGCTGCCAGTCTGCAACTACACTCAATTTGCAATTTCTGCCAAAAAACCTTTCCTTCAGGGCATCCCAGGCTAAACAGAAATCCTAAAGGGCTGTGCGATACTGAAGAGTGGCCCACAGATGCTCAACAGGAACTTCAGCACCAAATCGCTTCCAGCTTTGACATCTCTGCCAAGGTTTTTATTCAGCCTCTCAGTTTTATTTCCACCAAACGTTCCATACTGGCAGCCAGAGTAAAAATCTTCACCTACAATTTGTCCACCTCTGACACTAACAAGCACATGTATCTTAAGTGTTATTATATGTTGAAAGCAAACATTATTTTTTTAGCCAAGAAGTTGCTAAACTGGCAGGAGGTCATTCAAGCTAAGGACGTCTGTTCAAAATCGAGGGGAATCTCTTTAAATGATTTCCTTCCAACTTACTGCATAGAGAATGCATCTTCGTTCAAGGCCTTACATCAGTTAGCAGCCTTATTTCCTGCAAGATCTAGGTAGGCAAATAGCACGAGGAAATAAACGCTCCATTATTCAAGGACACACAAGGGTTTCGAGAACAATGCCATTTCTTTCAGGCTACCTGACATCTAACCCTATCTATAAGGAGAATCTTAATCCCAATACCAAAAATGCTTAGCATATACTGAGAGTTGCCCACTAAACATTTATTGCCTTTAAGAAATTCAAAGTCTGCATTTTAGAGGAGAGATAGTATTCCTTATTATTAATAAGTTATTCTTATTAAACACAAACATGGAAAAAACACAGGTTCAAAATTCTCATCAGAAAAGATCTATTTATTACTTCTGATGGAAAGCAGACAGGATAAATAAAACTGAATTTCTAAGCAACTTAACTCACTTTAATCAACAAGAAAATTGCAACATGAAATAATGGGCAGCTATGAGAAATCACTACGGTCCTTAATAGGAAGATATAAATTTCAACTTCCCAACACCTCTCCTGCTAGAAGCCAAATGCCTGCTATCCATTTCTAAAATCTACTAAATTCATGTGATTTTAAGGCTTTCTTTTTTGAATCACTTGGTGCCTAAAAGAACTTGGGAATGCTATTATCCAAATATGCTATCAAACTATAGACATTTGAAAGAGTAAAAATGCCTTGGTCACGAAATGTTAATTGAAAACCAAGTTGGATTCTGTGATCAACATTCTCCCCATTACGGGCATCTTAAAAAAGATGCCCCCTTTACTCTAACAAACAGGCATATTTAAGAAGTCTGACATTTCTGCACCACTGTCACCACTTGAAGCACACACAAATTACATGTAGCATGTGCCACTTCTGCTATGCAACTAATTCCAGGTAAAAGAGAAAGTGGCTTCCGAGTAAATTCCAATCTCAAAGATGACCAAGCTCATTTTCTTCTAAATAGATTACAATTCCTAATGAAGCACAGAGAGCTGAGAAGTTAAAAATATTTCACATGAGGAAGGTCCACAGGTGAAACTGCACAGATCTGTTTTTACACCCCTTAACAGATATGCTGTAACTCTAATACATTCAGCTGATATGAAGGATAATATGCCTTCAGTTTCCTGACTAACACACTAACCCTACATTTCTCGTCTACTTTCATTTGTTTTCCAGAAGTAATTTCCCAAACAGAAATAAAAGGATTTACTTTGTATGAAACATACCTGTCCCAGAAAAGTGTCTTTAAAATGTAGCTATTTTCCTCCAAAAAAGAGTAAGATAACATCAGTGGGGTGGTGAGATGTATACAATTTAGTAATAAAAATATTGTTTGGGGTTATTTCCTTCAACAAAGCTTACTGGTCACTGGAGAAGTTGTTTTCCGTTTGCACTGAGGCAACAGAAAAAAAATATTTATCAAATCAGTTTCACTTTCTGTTAGAGTTAGCCTCACTTCCTAACTATTCTTGCAGAGAATATTAGATTTCTTACACGGTAAGGCTGTTAACTATTGTTAGTGAGTGACCTTCCAAAAGACAAATGAGGGACTCCTTTTACATTAGGACCCACAGAACCTTTTCCAAACAACTTGTTAAAAGTTCTTCTGGTCCTAAATATTTGGTTGTTCACAGTCCACATCCTTTTCTGAACTAACACAAAGCTTAAGAAAAGTTTCCTCCAAATTAAAAAAAATATACATTATATATCTATACTAAATGGCAGGAAATAAACTGATGTCACAGAAAACAAACACCCAAAATCCTTTTTACCCTACTTGTTCACAATAATTGTTAGATATACCATAAAAATTTATCTATTGCTTCTTCTCTCCATGTTATTTTGATTATTTTGTGCCAGATAATGTCTAAAAGTCTCAGCAAAAAGGGGCTCAGTTGGTTAAGTGACCCTGACTTTGACTCAGGTCATGATCTCACGGTTCGCAAGTTTGAGCACCATGTAGGGCTCAGTTCTGACAGTGGAGCCTGGAGCCTGCTTCAGATTCTGTGTCTCCCTCTGTCTCTGATCTCCGCCCCCTCCTCCCCATGCTCTCTCTCTCTCTCTCTCTCTCTCAAAAATAAATAAACAGTAAAAAAAAAATTTTTTTAAGTCTCAGCAAATTGATGTGTCTAATTAAAAACAGAGTCAAATCCACTCCCACTGCCCACTTCCCAAAAATCAAAGAGAAAGATCTTGGGCACCTTAACACCAAACTAAAAATATCTAGGAAAAACAATGACATTAGCATTCTAGGAGCATTCTAGGAAACATTTTAATAATTTAATGAAGCAATTTACATCAATACCTACATGGATGGATATTTTGAAAAGCTTTCAAGAACTATAAGCCAAACTTTCACAAGGAAAACTTTCTCTCACTCACTGGAAGGCCAATGTAATTCTAATTCAAATAATGTTTCTACAAAGGAGGCCTAACCAATCCTTATCCTCCAACCTTGATCAAGCCCTGGGGTATATTTTATAACCGGAAACTTGGAGGAAAAAAAATGTTTTACATAGACTGGGTCCCAAACGTGAAACTCCACATTCACACCATTAAGGGTAACAGTAACTAAAAAAAGGAACTGAATTTCCAAATATATGTGTAAAGGTAAGTATCTGACAACACTTTAAGGAAAAATCAAACAAAATCTTTTTTTGTGACTATTACCCAGGGATGATTTTTAAAATCCTATGGAACAAGTGCATACTCCAGATGTTATGGAAACATCAGCTCTCAATAAACATTTTTCTTCATGCCTATCTATCTGTTTGGACAACCTGCAGAAACTCTGCCTGCTCTAATGAATAGTAGGTACAAGGAAGAGGACATGCTTTCATCCTGTGATACCACTTTGAGGCATCAAAGTGGCACCCTGAAAATTCTAACAGGTCCCCAAACATTTCAAAAATGGGAAAAATAAAAAAATCTGGATGTCTAATCTTTCTTCCAACAGGAAGATCTGGCAACAGTGAGCCCTCACTCCCCACATAACAACAACCCACTGGAGTCTGGTGGCTGTCTTTTCAGAAAAGACATGTGCTCTCCAGAGCCCTAGTCCTCGTCTCTGCTCTCTATTTTATTCCTGATGACTTTACTGCCTGGGACCCCCAGAGGCATCTGAATTTCTGACCCCCCATTCTACCAACTCTGTACTGTTCCCATCTGTCAAATGTTAAGACACTCTGATGTACTTCTCTTCCTCTGACTCTGATTTATTTTGTGTCTATTCTTTTTTTCTTCCTCTAATCTATTCATGGAACACCCACAGTACTGTCCCAGGCTGGAAAAGCACGAGATTAGTGTCTGTCTAAACCCAGAACATCTCCTGAGAACATTAATATCAAAACCCTGAGAAATTACTGATAACACTGTATGGTCTCAACCACCACCTTTTAGCAAATCTACCTCTGCAATGCTACTCTTCAAAAAGTTTTCTATTTTCTTTATACCTCTCCTTCAACTCAAACAGGCTACAATAAGCTGTTTGTGACACTTTCATATTCAACCTTTGACTCCTCTACATTTCGAATTTCTGCATTACAATAATACGAGGTTGTGCTAGATTCTACAGGCGTATAGAAATCACATGACTTTTGGTCAAAGATGATTTTTCGCATGTGGCTTCAGCTTCACACAACTATGCATACATGGTTTAGATCCTACATGTTCCAAAGTAAATCTGACAACTTTGCCCCCAAATAATACAATTGACTTCAGAATGACACATTTCTCATTTTACACTCACACTGTGACAGCTAGATTCCCCACCTGAAAACTACTGACCAATTCATTTCTTTGCAAACAGCTCCTTTCACTAACCTACAGTCACTGAAACTTATCACCTGAGTCTAGAATGATGAGATTTGCAAACCCGCCGCCCCCACCTAGAACCCCAGAACAAGGCCCCGCCTCACCTTAGCGGTTAACAGGAGAGTTTTACTACAATATTAAAAATAATAGAACAATCTTTTTCTCTCTGACCCGAAAAAGGACTAGAACTGAACGGAAATGAAAATGAAATGGAGAGTAGGAGACGTACCGCAGATTGAAACCTCGGTTGCTCTTCCTGGAATAAGAGAGAAAAAAAAAATAGAAAATATAGAAGTTATTTTTACACTTCACATTCAATAATAAGAAAGAAAATGCCGGCGGCGGAGGAAGCGGCGGGTGGGGAGTCGCCCGACCCCCCTCCCTCTCTCCCCACCCCACGCCGACATCCCCCCAGCGGGATCCGGTAGCGGGGCAGGGGGGTCCCGAGCACCGCCCCTCCTTCCGGGATCCGACTTCGGCCGGAGGGGGTTTAGAGCACTGCCTCCTCCCCTCGCACCCAGCTCGGGGTATATAGGCACTCCCAACTCCCGTCCGCTCTCCCTCACCCCCCAGGATCCGCAGGTCACGGGAAAAGGGTGATCGCGGACCCATGGGGCAGGTCCTGAGCATCGTCCCCTGCCCCGGGATCCGGACAATGGGATTCCAGGCGCACCCCGTCCCAGTCTCCCGGATCCTGAGCGGGACAGGGTGGGAGCGGGAGGCCGCAGCACCCTCCTCCACGAGGGGAGGTGGGGGTCCCAAAGGCCGCGTGTCTCCTCCCCACCTCCAGTCCCAGAAGGCCGCTCCGGCTAGGAGCCCGGAGGGGAGCGAGACGGAGGCGGTCCCAGTCAAGGGGGGAGGGGGGGAAGGGGAAGAGGAGGAGGCTGACCGCCCCCCTGCCGCCGTCGCCCCGCGGAGAGCCCCGGCCGCTGTCCCCGCCTGACAACCCGCACGGGAAGGAAGAAGCCCCAGGACTCACGTCGCTCTCCACCTCGATGTCATCGTTATCGCTCATTTCCTACGGCCCAGGGAGCGGCCACTGCAGCGGCGGCGGGGAAGGGGGAGGGGTGCAGGGGAGGGGGAAGTCACCGACAACAACAAGCCGAGTCCCCCCACACACACACACACTCACTCACTCACTCGCTCTCTCACTCACTCACTCACTCACTCACTCACACTCACTCACACACACACACACACACACACATACACACAACACGGGCGAGAACCACCTCCTCACTGCAGCACCGGATCAACGGCGGCACGCACGCCAGGTCGGCCCCCTGCCACGTGACCGGGCCCGTCACGCTGGGGCCGCCGAGACTTGTAGTTATGGTCCCTTTGACTGACGGCTCCGCTGGAGCCAGAAAAACTACAAATCCCATAAGGAACTGCATACGGTCGTCGCCATCCCAGCCTGTTGACGGAGCCTAGGGCGCCTGCGTGTCCTGTGAAGGGGGCGGAGAGAAGAGGCGCGAAGCCTGCTGGGAGTCGTAGTCCACAGACCGCGAGTTGTCAGTAGGTTTTCTTCCCGAGGCAGCAGAGGAGGCTGCTGGGAAGATAGGACACGTGGAGGGAGCTGGGGCTCCTGGAGCCGGGCACAGTCTGAGCGCCGGGCGCCGGGCCCAGGGGACAGGGTGGAGGCAGTGGGGGAGTAGCCGGCCGCCTAAATAATGCTTCCTTTCCTTGGTGCAACTAGTTTTACTTTGTCTTCTAGATGCTTGAGTTGCTCTGCATTGCGCCCTGGGGCGTAACCCGCTAGGGCCAGGGTTGGGGCGGGGCGAGGGGGAGCGCAGATCCTGCTGCTGTAGACAAGGGGGCGCGACTCAGAATGCCCTGGCTGAACCTTCTGGATCTGGCTGTGGGGAGGTGTCAAGGGCAGGTGTTAAGTGGTGTTACAGGACAGGCAAGATAACCGGCCTCGCTGACGGACTGATCCCAGCCTTGAGAATCTTGTATTTATTCGTGCGGGGGTAATCATGCTTGCTACTCACCGCGAGGCTTCTGATCAACAACCATTTACGTGGAAGTAAAACCCTCTTGAGTTCGTTGTAGCCTAGGTAGATTAGGGTGTGCCCAGTTCGGAGTGCCATAATCAAGAATTGCAGAAAGCATCAAAACGGGAAGCCGCACTATATCCAGTTAAGATCATATTAAACATCTATGATGTCCCAGCACTGGGATGTCCTAATGTATGAAGCTGAACCGATCCCTGACTTCATGCAGCTCACAACTGTAGAAACAAAAACAATACCGTGGCGCCATCAGTTTAAAAGTGTACATCAAGTCCCACAGGAAGAAAAACCAAGACACTTTCAATCCTAAGATAAACAAAGTAACTGAATTACTCTTTTACATCTGGTGTCCAAAATAAGGCAAATGTTGGGGCGTCTGGGTGGCTCAGTCGGTTAAGCGTCTGACTTCCGCTCAGGTCATGATCTCACGGTTCCCGGATTCGAGCCCTGCATCGGGCTCTATGCTGACAGATCAGAGCCTGGAGCCTGCTTCAGATTCTGTGTCTCCCTCTCTCTCTGACCCCCCCCTGCTCACTCTGTCTCTCTAGAAATAAATAAAACATTAAAAAAAATTTTTTTTAACAAAATGAAGGAAACTTTGAGTCTAAGTTACTGATTCCCTAATGCAAACCATTTTATCATTAACTTTTGAATCCAGAAATTTGGGGATGTGTGACATATTTCCCCATGCAAGCATGTCACCTGCTTAAAAGACAAATGTAAACTGGTAATCTTCCTTTTACATTTTTTCCCCTTTAAATATCTGTTGTATTTTTTACTCAGTGATTCAGTCCTAATGAGGTCTGCATATGTTTGCCAGTAAACTCATCTTTTCTAAATACTTTGGTCTCCTAGTCTTCCTTTCACATCCAGTGGGGGAATCAGACAAAAGCAGATCTTTAAAAGAGAGCTGAGGGGCTGTAAGGGAGACAGAAAGGTAGTTCTGGGTGAGTTAATTATCTGGGTATTAGAAACGATGGCTAACTCATATTAGAAACTAGGACAAACAATTATTTGGTGCCAGTTACATGCAAATTATAGGACCACACTGGCTACAAGTTAAAGTCACTCTGGGGCTATTAAAAATTCTGATGCTCAGGCTTCACCCCAAACCAATTAAGTCAGAGCCTCTGGGGGCAAGAAGCAGGTAGCATTTTTTTTTTTTTAAAGCTCTCCAATGTGCAGCCAAGGCAGAGAACTATTGCTATGGAGGATGCCAAGGTAAATAAGATAGTCTCCCACTGAACTGTACATTTTACAAGAGTAGATTTTATATTTTGTCAGATATTATATTTCAGTAGAGCAGTTATATAAAAAACAGGATAATGTTTGGCTACCCGGAATCTAAAAACTGATAGGGAAGTAAATTTTAAACACAAATAATTGCAATGAAAGCAGACTATGTATATGTTAAATTAGTTACACAGACAGTGAGCATCATAAGAGCTCAGAGGAAGGAGAAATATTTTCAGATCTGAGAGGGGTGGGAAGATGTCCATGATCAGTTAAGTCTTAGGCTGTTAGCTCCATAGGGGCAGAAACAGGGTCTGCAGAGACCAGGTCAGATTTTGGTCACCATGAATCCCCAGTTGGAGGGAGGCCTGGGCACATCAGAGAGTGGAGAGGAAAGGCTTTCCAGTCAGAGAGACTAAAGATTTTAACACATTTCTTTTTAGTAATTGATAGAATATGAAGACCCATCAACCCGGTTAATAAATTTGACCTAAGAGACATAAGCCACTGCAACCAACAATAGTAGAATATGTTTTTTTAAGTACTCATGGAACATTTACCAAAATTGAGCATGTTCTGAACCATAGAACACATATGAACAGTTTTCAAAGGACTGTGATCAGACAGTATGTTCTTGGACCTAATGCAATTAAAGTAGAAATAGTAACTAAAAGGTAACTAGAAAATCCTTTTAAGTTTAGAACTTGAGAAACACTTTTAAGTGATCCGAATGGAGGGAATTTCACGAGCAAGGTGCATAGAAAAGAACTAGACCTACAAGAACAAGAATTTCCTCTAGTTTTCTTTTTGAGCACTTTTCTGATATGAATAATAATCTAGGACCCTAAGAATTCATTTTCATCTCTGCATGCTTGAGTGTCTTTGAAAAAGCCCTGTGTGAGATTATCCAAGACTGGACATTGTCAGTGTGCGTCCTAATCTAGCCCCTTGCCTCTTCAAGTTTGGTCCAGTGGCACTTATTAGAATTACCCCAGACCCACTGAATCAGATCTGCAATATGACAATATTCCCAGATGATCCATCCATAGAGCAGAGTTTCAGATGCTCTGATGAGGGATGAGGGGCCAGCCAGTGGGGAGGGACAAACAGACTACCTCCACTTTCTCCTGAGCTCTTCCACAATGTGGCTTCCACTCTACCACTTGGCTAACATCACTCTTATCCGGGCCACCAGCTATCCCGGATTGCTAAATCCACCACTCCTCTTTCTCAAAGGCCAAGAAGAACTCCCCTGCTGACCATACCTCCTTCTCTGCCCCCTCAGTTTCCTTCTGCTCTGTCACTGAATTCCAGTGGCTCCATGGTGGCTCTCGCCTCTTCCCTTCCTACCCTCTGCCTTGTGGGATCCTGTGCCTCCTGCAGCTTTCATGGCCATCTCTCTGATGGTGACCCCATGACTGAGTCTCTTAAACTTTAGATTGTTATTTTCAATTTGTTTCTGGGCACAACTACTTGGATTATTCCACAGGCAACTCAATGCTTGAGGCTTATGGATGAGTGAGAAAGAGTAGGTTTGACATAGCATTTGGAGTATGACTCACTCAAAATAGAATATAGCTGTCTGAAAATGTACAAAAGTGAACATATCTGTAGAGAAATGTATAGAAGGATAGCCAGCAAACACGTAAAAGCATTTGTTTCCAGGCAGTGGGATTTCCGCCGATTTTTCTTTTTAAGTGAGCGCCATCATTGTCATTCAAACAGCAGGGCTATTAAAAGACAACCACTATCTCAGTGGTTCTGTTATCTTTCCTGAACAGCAAACTTCTCAAGCCATAATCCTTAGGAAGACCGTCCCATCCTTTTCCGGAGTCACTTATTCTTGCTTTCTCCTTATTTAGGGGAGACGGTGTAACCATGAGGGGCTCAGCAGGAACAGCTGGCAGAATCAAATTAGGATCATGCAAGGAGTTGTTTACAAATACGTGGGCAGGGTGTAAAGAAACCACAAGGAATTGCACAGAAACCCTGGGGTGCCTACCCCAGGCCTCTAGGGGAGAGAGCAGGAGTGGTTATCAGAGCGGGGATGGGGGCTGTATGAAGTGGGCCCTCAGAAAGGAGCTGAGACCCAGGGCCCAGGACAACTGGATGGAGAAGGTCAAGGCAAAGGTTTCTAACACTGCAGAGGACACTTGCTTCCTCTTCTTACAAGTTCAGAGAGGGCTGGAACCTCTAGTCCTTTTCTTGCCTTTTCTCCATCTGGTTATTTCCTGCCTATTCTCCACTATCTATCTCTGATAGATGGATCTATCAAAAATGAAGTATCTTTACTCTTTCTATTAAACCTTTCTATCCCTCTCAATGCCCTCAGGATAAAACTTAGACTCCATAGTCTGGCACCTAAGGCCCTTTGTGATCTGGCTCCTTTGCCAGCCTTATCTTTTAGCTCCTGTTCCCTCACCCTCTACAAATCCGGCCATGCAGAATGTCTGGCCTTTTCCCCCAAGGACCGTGGTTTTTTTCTGCATCCAGGGATTTCCACATGCTGCTCCTTCTGCCCTGAGGATTACCTCCCTCAAACTACTACCATTCACCCTCCTTTTCTTCTCATCCTTTGCGGCTTAGCCAACATCTTTAGGAAGTCTTCCTGGATTCCACAAAACTGGATTTAGGAGACTGGACTGAACCATAGGCAGCCAGTTCGTCCTCTCAGTCTGCAAGCCCATGAGTCACTCCTCTTCCCAGCGGGGAATAAAAGAAGGAGTAGAAAGACCAGAGTATTCCTCCCATACATTTCTTCCCTGCAGACTAGACTATTCAGTTCCTTGAACTTTCAGCCTCCAGAACAGGGAACAATAAACGTCTGTTGTTATAAACCATCTAGTCTGTGGTATTTTGTTATAGCAACACGAATGGATTAAGACAATCCCCTATCTGTTTTGATTTGGTGTTTGTTGACTTGTTTATGGACACTCACCCCACTAGACCATAAGCTTTATGAGGTCAGGGACCATGCACATTTTGTTCCTACCCATATCCACAGCACCCAGCACCATAGCTGGTGTGTGGTGGGGTGGACAATAAATGGTGTGGGAACTGAAGCTTGCAGTAGTTTATTTCAACCCCATCATACTTCATAGACTACATGGATAAATGTTAACTCACTCTTGGAAGTGTCTGGGGAAAAAAATCATGAAGATTGTATTATCTGTATCACCAGCCTGGGGGGCTGAGTAGAGTTTCCCTACCTGACCTAAATGTCCCTGGGTTGATAGAAAACGAAGAGACTATTTGTTTGGGCCCCCATGCCACACAGTGTGCTTGGGGCAGGGCGGTCCCTGCTGATAATGCCTGATTCTGAATTCTTCTCAAAATGTGTTCAACAATTCTGAGTACTTAGGGGTCAAGATGCAGAGGAGGAGATTATGTCAAGGGCCAATCTGTGTTAAGCTTATACTTTCCTTGTAGTCCTTGAACTAATTTGATTCCTTTGTTGGGAAACCAGAGGCATTGATTATAGCTTTTATAAGAAAGAGCCAGCAGGGATGTTTTGTTCTTTACCGCCAGGTTTAGCCTTCTTGTAGACATTGGAAGCTCGTTGATGGAATTTGTTTCGTTGATCATTTTGGCTACTATTAGTGATATACAATGTTTCACTATTTTCATATATCATGAGTTTATATCATCTAGGAGAAATTTTAATATAATGAAAGAATTTTACGTATATCATTTGTTTCAGTATATAATCAAAGCCCAAGTTACAAAGAGCAAACAAACAAAAATCACAAGTTTTTAATGGAGACATTTGAGGTTGAACGGGACAAAACCTAATTCAAATAATAATTTGATCAGTCTCTGTTGTGACACTCTCCAAAAGGCAAAAATGTATTCCAAGAGGCAGCTTGGAAATCAGTATTTTAGTGTGACAGGCTCCACAGCTTTGACCCTGCTTCTCCCTTTCCGTGGCAAGAATAAATTTGCCAATAAGCCCCGGGTTCCTTTCACTTTAGGGGAACATACATGCCCCAGGGTACGTGGGTCCTCCAAAGGGCGTCCTTTGTCTCCCCCGCCATGACAAAATTAGAGACCTTGGAAGGAATATGATTTTCTGTAGCTTGGTGGAATTCAGATACCCACTGCCAAACTTTTAATTAACAAATTAATTGGTTAATTATTGGTGTTATTTAAGCGGATGGCTTAAAACATTAGACATTCGCAGGAAAGGGAAGATGAGAGAGAGAAGTGACTACAGGGGCTATGACATTGAGGCTTCTGATCGAGTCAGAATGGAAGTAGCTCCAAGTAAGGGGCTCTGGGGTTCTGGTTCTGCTGAAGTTCCACTTCCCTCCAGAAACCTCACCTACCTATAGCAAAGATGAGAGAACTTGCCCTAGGTGATGAGGATGTGGGACTAAAGTGAGAATATGTGTACATCAATATTTTCTTTTTTTTCAAGCTTATTTATTTTTGAGAGAGAGAGAGAAAGTGTGCTCAGGAGCAGGGGAGGGGCAGAGAGAGGAGGGAGAGAATCCCAAGCTCTGTCAGTGCAGAGTCCGACAAGTGGCTCCATCTCACGAACTGTGAGATCATGACCTGAGCCGAAACCAAGGGCTCTACACTAAACCGACTGAGTCAGCCAGGTGCACCTGATTTTCTTTTAATTGAGGTATAATTTACATAAAGTATACTTTGCCCTTTTTAGCGTCTATTTCTGTCAGTTTTCACAAATGCATGCAGTCATGCAGCCTAGCACCGCAATCAATATATAGAATAATTCCATCACTCCCTAAAATTCTCCTGTGCCCCTCCCTCGTCAACCCCTCTGGCCATCCTCAGCCCTTGAAAACCACCACTGACCTATTTTATATATCTACCATTTTGCCTGTTCTAGAATGTCACAGAAGTTGCATCATACATTATGTAGTTCTAGCTTCTTTCACTTTGCATTTGAGACTCATTCATGCATAGGTCACTGGCCCATTCTTTGGACTACTAGGTAGTATTCCACAGATAGATGTGCTTGTTTGTTTATCCATTTACCAACTGAAGGACACTGGGTTATTTCCAGTTTAGACCTGTTTTGATTATGAATAGAGCTGCCCTAAGAAGCATCTGCAAACAGCTTTTTGGGCAAACAGTTTTCTTTTTTTTCAATTTTGGCTACAAATTTTATTTTTATGTATTTATTTATTTATTAATTTTTACAAATAGTTTATTGTCAAATTAGTTTCCACATAACACCCAGTGCTCATCCCCACAAGTGTCCTCCTCCATGCCCATCCCTCTTCCCTCCCACATCCATCAGTCCTCAGTTTTTGTCAGCATTCAAGAGTCTCTCATGGTTTGCCTCTCTCCCTTTCCCCCACCATTTCCGCCCTTCTTCTCCCCCTTGTCCCTCCGTCAAGTTCCTCCTAATCCTCCTATACGTGCAAACTATGATATTTGTCCTTCTCTGCCTGACTTATTTCGCTCAGCATAACACCCTCAAGGTCCATCCATGTTGCTACACAGGCAAACATCAGTTTTCATTTCTCTCAGATGTGTACCTGCAAGTGGGATCGCTGAGTCTCACGGTGCATGTATGTTTAACCTATCAAAAACCGCCAAACCGAGTTCCAGAGCGGCTGTACGCTTTTGCTTCCGCACCAACAATGGATGAGTGTATGACAACATTTTGAAAAATAAACATGCCTACATATCACTTATAAAAGCGGGTGGAAGACAATTTTCCTAGGATTGAGAAAGGCAACTTAGACACAACTCTGACTTGTTTACCAAACTAGCCTGCAGAACCCACAGAAATCAGCTGAGAAGGTTTACTGAGTCTTTGGAGCAATGCTGTATAGAATATTGTTTACTTAGGAACACAGTTAACACTAGCAGACATTTATTGAGCACTTACAATGCCCTGAGCCTTGGTTTTCATGCTCTGTGTGAATCTTCACAATGACCCTATTATTATTCCACCTTACGGTCAGGACACGGGGCCCAGAAAGGGTAAACAATATACCAAACAAAGGCAGCCCAACTTTAAGAGAACTAACAGGGAATAAAATCCAGGTGTGTTGGATTCCCGACACTGTACCCTTAAAACTGCTCCCTTATGCTGGCCTTTTAGCTCCTTATAATTGTTAGTTATTAGCGTTCGTCAGATTCTCCCTTCTGCTTTTCTTTGCACACAAAAACCGGGCCCAGGAATATTGGGCAGAACGTAAGCTTTGTGCCTGGCAACTCTGGGCCTTTCTGTTGCTGTTCTTCCCATCCAAACCCACAGGGCTTCACTGCCAGGCCCAGTCCTCCGCTCTCAGCCTTCCCAGCTTCCTCTGGATCATGTTGTAAGTCACACGTCATTTCTTTGGAGAATATTCCGGGAAGAAAGCCTTTTGCCATTGAATGCAGGAAGGTCCAGTGGAATGGCCTTTCCCTTCCAGTTTGAGAAGGTCAGGCTAAGAGTCTACTGCCAAGAGCTGGAGCCGGTTCTCCCTCTCCAGCTCTTGCTTTTTAAAAAGGAAATTAAATTAATTTAATTAAAACTTTTAAACGTGTAGTTATTTTGAGAGAGACAGAGAGAGACAGAGAGAGAGAGAGAGAGTGCAAATGCACGTGAGTGGGGGAGGGGCAGAGAAAGGCAGACACAGAATCCCAAGCAGGCTCCAGGCTCTGTTCTGACAGCTCAGATGCCGGACTCACACTCGCAAACTGTGAGATCATGACCTGAGCTGAAGTTGGACACTCAACTGACTGAGCCACCCAGGCGCTCCTCCAGCTCTTGCTTTGATGTGGGTCCATTCCTGCTGCTGCGCAGAAGCACAAGGAGGCAGAGTTTTAGGGGGACAACCTTGTGTTTCAAATGTTGGTTGCCTCAGAATGGCCTTGGAATCCTAAGGGCCATTTAGCTGTAATTTAGAGCTGACAGGGACCCTGAAGATCACATATTCTGACCCCTCAGACCCACAGCATTAATTCACTGTGGAATTGTGACTCTATCACTTACTGGCTGTGTGACCTTGGACAAGGTGACTAACCTCTCTGTGCATAAGTTTCTCTGTCCATAAAATAAGGAAGTGATACACACAGGGTGTTTTAAGGACTGAATGAACAATGATTAGAGCAAAGTGTCAGGCAACTTGTAAGTGCTTAATAAATGATAGCTTAATATTGATACAACACAGAGACTGTAAGGGAGACTTCTAATACCAACGTTTCTCAGAGCAGGGCTAGAGTTAGGGTGTGTGGTGCCTCAAACAAGATGCTTGGCTGGGACACAGGAGACATTTGAGGCTAATAATGGATTGGCAAATTAGTTAGCTTTGTGATCTTGAGCAGTCCCTGAACTTCCCCCTCACTTAATCTTCAGTGATTATCTCTGACAACTGCTCCTTATGGCTGCCACTCAGATCTCCTAAAGTAAAAAAAATAAAAAGGTACTGACCAGTCCTTTCCTTCTGATGATCACATCCTCCTTTATTCTACTCAGTACTCATTGTAGAAGAAAGGATCCTTGGAACTAGAAAAACTTTTTGTGTGTGTTCCCAGAAAGATGAAGTTCTTAATTGTAATCGAGATCGTAATAGCCACGGCACTGAGTATTTCTGCTGAGCCAGGTGCGGTGCTAAGCGCTGCCCAGTGAACATGACAGAAGCTGGAGTTGAGCAAGGTCAAGTAACTTGCTCAATGTCATTTAGCTGGTGGGTGGCAGAACCAAGGTCTGAAACCAAGTCTCTCTGATGCTGAAATGTGTGCTCTTCACCACAGCACTGCTGCCTTGATTAGGAACATAACGGGGAGCTTTGTAATGGAAAGGAACCTTGGAAATGACGGAGTCATAGGACCTCAAACCACTCCTTTTAATCAACAATAGCATAGTTGCCGTTATCTCTATTAAGTTACTCCCTGCTCGCCCCAGTTCGTAGGATAGCGAGTTGGAGAAGCACGGCTTACAACCTCCTTGTATGGATTGAGACCCCTTCTGTGATCAGCGTAGTCTGAAGTTGTCATGCACGTGACAGAGGTGACTGTTCAAGCGATGTCAGGGTATCGAAAGGCAGCAGCTGGAGATGCTGGCTCCCTGAGGCTGCGAAGGAGATCTTGAGGTGTCTAGGGCACTCAGATGCTCTTCCCAAATGTGAGTGGGGAAAATGCTGCTGGGGCTGTCATACAACTTTCCAAAATCCAACCATCTCTTCCAACTGTCAGCGCTGAACCCCGTGCTTCAGGCGTTCTGCTCTGGGCTTGGTAGGGATGGCAGTGCCTGGCACAGCCTGCCTGCTGGCTGAAAACAACACGGTCATCCCATACTCTTCCTTCCCGCCACTGCCAGGGGCCTGTGTGACCTTGAACAAGTCTCTCGAGGGTCAATTGAACAGTTTAGGCTGTAAGCATATTGATTAAAATAAATAGATAAATAAAAATGATAATGTGTGAACAATTGTTCTGTATTTATAGAATATTCTTCTGGGTCACACTTCCCCCACCTCTGTAGCACACTTACAGGCCAAATGTGGCAATTCAAGGAGAATGAGAGGAAATTTGCTTTGAAATAGGAGGAGAAACTGACCTGGCTGGTTTGGTAACAGGTCCAAAGAACACAGTGTCCTCTGGATGCAGACAGCTGTAGGAGTAAGTCTGTTCCTCTTGACGGTCAGGCCGACCGTCTTTGGCCAGTTGACTCATGGCAAGCAGAGAAGGTCAACGACATTGCGGGAAAGTCCACTCTGTCCTTGAGAGTGAGATGTGCTGAGGTGGGAGACGACAGAGACTTTTATGTGTTGGTAAACCACGGGAAGACGTCCACAGTGAAAAGTGATTCCAAAGAGGCAGTTTACAAAACAATAAATGACATAACATCACATTTAGGTATTTTTACAAAGGAATGAGCTTGGGTAAATTATCAGAAAAAATATATATAAAAAGGGGATTAAAGAAGGCAGAGTGGGGATTTTCATTTTTTACTGAGTATACTTCAATATTATTTGAATTTTTCAATTAATTAAAGAGAATGCATTGCTTTTCTCCTCCCAATTATTTTTGGTATTTTTTTTCAAGTTAGTTTTACTCACTACTAGGTATTCCAAAGGATAAAAAAATGCTGATTCAAAGGGGCACATGCATGTTAATGTTTATAGTAGTGCTATCAACAATAGCCATATTATGGAAAGAGCCCAAATGTCCATCGACTGATGAATGGATAAAGAAGATGTGGTGTGTGTGTGTGTGTACAATTAAATATTACTCAGTGATCAAAAAGAATGAAATCTTGCCATTTGCAACATGTGGTAGGAAGTAGTGTGTACTATGTTAAGCAAAATAAGTCAGTCAGAGAAAGACAAATATCATATGATTTCACTCATATGTGGAATTTAAGAAACAAAACAGATGAACATAAGGGGAAGGGAAGAAAAAATAAGATAAAAAGTGAGATGGAGGCAAACCATAAGAGACTCTTACAGAGAACAAACTGAGGGTTGCTGGAGGGGTATTGCACGGGATGATGGGCTAAATGGGTGATGGGCACTTGTTGGGATGAGCACTGGGTGTCATAGGTAAGTGATGAATCACTAAATTCTACTCCTGAAATCATTATTACACTGTATGTTAACTAACTTGGATTTAAAAAAAAAAAGATTATAAAAAAAATAAAGTCAGCTTTACTGAAGTCAAATTTATATATAACTGCATAGTAATTATACGTATATTAGTAAGAACACTCTTTTCAAAGTATGTGGTCAGTTTTGGCAAATTTATACAGTCGTATAACCACCACCACAATCAAGATATAGAACATTTCCTTAACCCCTGAAAGTTCTCTTATGCTTCCTTGCAAGCCAATCCCTGTCTTTATTCCCTGCGCCAAGTTACCGTTGATCTTATTTTTTTAATGTCAGTAAATGGAATCATACAGTATGCAGGTAGACTTTTTTTTTTTTTTAATTTCTAGGAGAGAGAGAGAGAGTGTGTGTGAGCAGGGGTGGGTCAGAGAGAGAGGGAGATACAGACTCTGAAATAGGCTCCAGGCTCCGAGTTGGCAGTCAGCACAGAGCCCAATGTGGGGCTCGAACCCACGAACCGCGAGATCATGAAAGCGAAAGTCAGACGCTTAACCGACTAAGCCACCCAGGCGCCCCGGCAGGTAGCCTTTTATGCCTGGCTTCTTTCAGTAGCATAATGATTTGAGATTTGGCCACGCAGTTTGTCCCTTTTCATTGCTGACTAGTATTCGATTGTATGATAGTTTATCCATTCTCCAATGTGGCTTGTTTTCTGCTTTTGCAAATTATAAATAATTTATATTATTTATTTACTTATTTATTATAAATAAAGCTGCTGTAAACATTTTTGTACAAGTGATTGCGTAGTTACAAGTTTTCTCTTGGGTAAATACCTAGGAGTGAGATTGTTGGGTCATATATTAAATGTATGATTAATTTTCTAAAAAAGTGGCAAACTATTTTTCAGAGTTGCTGTACCATTTTGCATTCCCACAGTGAATATCTCAGTTGCTCCACATCTTCATCAGCTTTATTTATTGCCAGTTGTTTGGATTTGAGTCATGCTAGTAGGTATGTAGTTTTATCTCATTATGGTTTTACTTTGCATCTCTCTGATGACTGATAATATTGAATATCTTTCATGTGCTTATTGGCCATGTGTATATTATTTTCAGTGACGTGTCTTCAAGTCTTTTGTTTATTAAAAAATTGAGTTATTTTCCTAATATAGAACTATAAGAGTTCTTAACATATTCTGGATATAAGTTTTTTAAAGTTTATTTATTTTGAGAGAGAGAGAGAGAGAGAGCACTCAAGTGGGGGAGAGGTAGAGAGAGAGAATTCCAAGAAGACTTCACACTGTCACTGCAGAGCCAGATGCTGGGCTTGAACTCATGAACAGTGAGATCGTGAACCATGAAATTGTGACCTGAGCTGAAACCAGGGGTTGGAGGCTTGACCATCTGAGCTACCCAGGTGCCCTGGGATATAAGTTCTTTATTAGAAATGTGTTTTTGCAAATATTTTCTCCCACTCTGTAACTTGTTTTTCCACTTTTCTGAATGTTTTTTGAACAGCAAACATTTTTCATTTGATGAAATTTAATTCATCATTTTTTTTTCTATGTAATTTGTCCTTTTTGTATCCTATTTAAGAATTATTTGCCTAGGGGTGCCTGGGTGGCTCAGCTGGTTAAGCATTGACTTTGGCTCAGGTCACGATCTCACAGTCTGTGGGTTCAAGACCCATCTTGGGCTCTGTGCTGACAGCTCAGAGCCTGGAGCCTGGTTTGAACTCTGTGTCTCCCTCTCTCTCTGCCCCTCCTCCACTCATACTCTGTCTCTCTCTCTCTCTCAAAAATAAATAATACATTAAAAAATTTTTTTAATGAATTATTTCTTAACCCAGTATGATAAAGAATTTTTTCTATATTTTCTCTTAGAACTTTGCAGTTTTAGCTCTTACATTTAGGTCTATGATTCGTTTTGTGTTAGTTTTTAACAGCTTTTTAAACAGATATAATTCATATACCACACATTTAATCCATTCAAAGTGTACAATTAAATGGTTTTTTAGTATATTTAGAGTTGTAATCATCAGTATAATCTGCTTTTCAACATTTTTATCAAAACAAAAAGAAACGTCATTACCCATTAGTAGTGATTTCATATTCCTCCTCCCACACCCTTAGGTCTAGACTTTCTGTCTCTATAGATTTACTTACTGAGTTAATTTTTAGATATGGTAAAGGTAAGGACCAAAGTTCACTTTTTGTACATGTCTGTCCAATTGCTACAGCATTATCATTTGCTAAAGACTATCTTTTCTCTAGAGAACTACTCTGTCACCCATGTCCATAATCAATTGACCTATATGTGTGAGTCATATTGAACTGTCTATTCCATTTCATTGATCTACATGTCTGTCCATATGCCAAAACCACACTGTCTTGATTAATATAGTATCATAAGAGATTTAAAATGCAATAATGTGAGTCCTCCATTTTTGTTCTTCTGTTTCAAAATAGTTTTGACTATGTTCCTTGTATTTCCATATAAATCTTAGAATCAGCTTGTCAATTTCTTTAAAAAAAAATGCCAGGTGGGGATTTTGATTGGGATTTCTTTGAATCTTTAGGTTAATTTAGGGAGAGTTGACATTTTAGCAATATTGAGTCTTGAGTCTTTTGATTCATGAACATAGTATGGCTCTCCTTTTTTTTTTTTTTTTGGTCTTCTTTAATTTTTCTCAGCAGTATTTTATAGTTTTCAGCAATAGGTATTACATTTTTTCTTAGACTTATTCCTAAGAATTTCATGGATTTTTGATGCTAATGTAATTTTTAAAATTTCAGTTTCTGATTGTGTGTATACATATATATATATTGAATTAAATATATTGATTGATACATATATATATACATATACACACACACATATATTTCCCTCTCCCCCGGATTTGATTTGCCAAAATTTTGTTAAGAATAGTCATGTTTAGAGCTCCCAGAATCACATCTGGAGAGTGGTTAGTATTCTGCCAGCTTTGGAGATGAGAGGGAAAGCAAGCCTGGCAAAGGTCCCCATTCCATTCCCAGCTTCCTCAGTAGCTGGTGTTTGGAAGACTCTCTACAACAATGTTCAAGCCCTGAGCAAGAAAGCCTCCTTCCAGGACCCTTTGACACCATTTCTGCCTCTTTCCTGAAGGTATTATGGCTGCCTTCTGACCTCTGCTGAAGCCCAAGATTCTTAAAAAGAGGACCAAGAAGTTCATCTGGCACCAGACTGTTATGTCAAAATTAAGCACAACTGGCAGAAAACTAGAGGCATTGACAATAGAGTGCACAGAAGATTCAAGGGCCAGCTCTTGATGCCCAATGTTGGTGACGGGAGCAACAAGAAAACAAGTGCATGCCTGCCCAATGGCTTCTGGAAGTTTCCAGAAGCTCCAATGTCAAGGAGCTTGAAGTGCTGCCAATGTGCAACAAATCTTACTGTGCAGGTTGCTCACAATGTCTCCTCCAAGAACCACAAAGCCATTGTAGAAAGAGCAGCCCCGTTGGCCATCACTGTCACCAATTCCATTGCCAGGTTGTGTAGCAAAGAAAATGAATAGACAGACAGCTTATGTGCATGGCATATTTGTGTTAATAAAACCATAAAACTACAAAAAACAAAAAAGAATGGTCATGTTTGGGTTCATAAACATATTGTCTCATAGTTTTTTGTAATGTCTTTTTCTGATTTTGATATCAGGATAATGAAAAGAGAGGTGTTCTGCTTCTTCTGTTTCCTGAGAGAGTTTGTGTAAAGTTGGTACTCTTTCTTCCTTACTTTCTTCCTCATTTTTTTAGTTTGAATACTTCTACATTATTTGAATCTTTCCTAACGAGAATTCAATAGTTAAAACTTTTTTTTCTATTTTGAAATAATTTTATACTTACAGAAAAAATGGCAAAAAGCAGTACTGAAAGTTCCCACATATCTTTCACTCAGATTTCCCTAATGTTAACATTGTACATAATCATAGTATAATTATCAAAAACCAGGAAAATAACATTGATATATTACTATTAATTAATTTATATATCTTATTCAAATTTTACCACTTTCCCAACAATGGCCTTCTTCTTGGCCAGGAGTCCACAGTCCATGTAGTTGCCATGGACTTTTTTTCTCTCTATCTCCTTTCAGTACTTCTGAATAATTTAGCATAAAGCCATTAGCTTGTGCCAAACAAAGTATGCATCTGTGGGAAGTGGGGGTTTCGGTGATCTGTCACAGACATAGGAGCCCAACTGCAGTGAGGCAGTATCATTGGATTGGGGTGGTGATGGCCCAACAGGATTGTTAGAGTCTTAGTTGAGAAAGGAGGGCCTCTATGCCAGTGTAGGGGGTGAGGGTGGGCCTGGAGTGGGTGAGATGATGAGGGCATCTGTGCAAGGCTGTGATGGTAGCAATAGAAGATTCATTACACATGGGGGTTGATAAAATAAACATACCGAGAATCATGAAAGATAGGTGTTTCTCTATCAGAGAAAGCAGTCATGATATGGAGAGGAAGGTAACCAGAATGAATGGATCTTGTGGTGTTAGGATAGAATTGAAAGTAACTGTGTAGAATTATGGTTTTCACATATTTCAGTAGATATAGAAATACAGATCTCCTGAGCTTCTAGCCTCAGAAAGGTTCTAGGAGGAGTAACACCCCAATAGCAATGAGCATACCTACTACTCAGATCTTGGCTTCTAAATAACATTCTCTACCAAGGGAGATATAGGCCTTTAAGAGCTATGGCAGGGAAAGTACAAGATGAGTCTGGAATATATATTTGTGTCAGAAATTAAGGAGTGCTAGAGGAATAATGGAGATATGTCCAAAGAACATAGAAGCCACTCTGATGGGGCTTCCACTTGCCAAATCTGGGATAGTTTGAGCATCAAGATAAATTATAATAATTACAGATCATAACCCACTTAATAAAATGGAAATCAATAAGTCTAGCTGAAATAAGTCAATGAATAATAAGTGGGGAGAGGGAAAAGCTCTCTTCTACCATGGAATGTCAACTAATGAATGTAAAATAATGATAGAATTAGAAAATCGCTTTGGTGACCAAAATAATAAAAATAATTCAGTCAAGAACCATCAAGAGAGGCATGGTGG
Organism: Proteles cristata cristata; assembly: GCA_017311185.1. Lineage (NCBI taxonomy): Eukaryota > Metazoa > Chordata > Mammalia > Carnivora > Hyaenidae > Proteles > Proteles cristata. The sequence goes on along the minus strand of JAESUZ010000388.1, from coordinate 248,689 downwards.
ATGAAAGTTGAATGAGGAATGGAGATTTATGGCACTTCAAAATACCTTCCAACAAATATTTGATGATTAAAAAGGAAAAAGAGGGTAAATTTATGGTGGAGAAGTCTGGCACACACCACCTAATCAAGTGATCAAGATTAACATCTTAACAAGTAATGAGACAAATGGGCGTTAAGTACCTTTTGATAGAATGTAATCAGGAGCACACAGTATCTCTTTTGTGATATCCCTGACAAAAATGCATAATCTAAATCTAATCTTGAGGACACATCAGGCACACCCAAAAAAAGTAACTTTCTAGGAAACAACTAGCTTATAATCTTCAAAAGTTTCAAGTCTGTGAAAGACCAGGAACTACTGGAGAACAATTTTAGATTGAAGCAAGTTGAAGACACACAGTAACTAAACGTTATTCGTGATCCTGGATTGAGTCCCTTTGCTATAAAAGATGATATTGGGACAATTAGGGAAGGTTGAATGGAGCATGAGAATTAGGTAACAGTAATGTATTGATGTTGGCTTCTGATTTTAATGGTTATAATATTGTAAAGAGAAAATAATCTGGAAAAAGAAGAAATTTGTGTACCCAAGACTTGCTATTTCTCTGTTATTCCCTATCTTAATTGGCATTACCACCATCTATGTATCCAGAAACTTAAGCTTGAAACAAGGGAGTCATCCTTGACAGCTTTCTTACAACCTAGAAGTCCATTTGGAGTAATCTAACTATCTGGTAATAGACCAATAATATTATGAAACATCTGTGCCTTGGACTATTATATGGCTATTCTGAAGATTGAAGTAGGTCTGTGTAGCAATTTAAAAATAAAAGAAAAAGTCATGAAATAAAATATAAAGCAAGACCCCCTTTCTGTTAATTTTTGTGCATACAAAGACCAAGGGAATGTATTCTGAAATGTTAGAGATTAGTATCTCTTCTGGTTGGAATTATGAATTTTCTTCTTTTCTGTACTATTTGGGTTTTTCTTAGAGTGATCCACTTTTCTATTAGGGAAAGAGAGAGAGCGAGAGGTGGGGAGAGAGAGAGAGAACACACACACGTGCACCTGAACAAACAGAGGAGGGACAGAGAGAGAGGGAGAGAGAAAATCTCAGGCAGGATCTGCACTCAGTCCAAAACCTGAGATCATGACCTGAGTGGAAATCAAGAGTTCAGCGTTTAGCCATCTGAGCCATCTAGGTGCCTCAAGAGTGATTGATTTTTATTTTATTTATTTTTAAAATTTATATACTTATTTTGAGAGAGAGAGAGTGCAAGCAGGCCATAGAGTGTTGTCAGTGCCAGAGCCCTACAAGGGGCTCGATCCCACGAACTGTGAGGTCATGACCTGAGCTGAAATCAAGATTTGATGCCCAATGGACTCAGCCACCCAGCCACCCCAAGTGATGGATTTTTAGAAAGAACAATAAGATATTTTACTTTTGAAGAACTATTTAATATAAATGCTGTGGCAGAGACTTACAAAGAAGGTAGAGGCTATTCACCTTCAAAGAACTTCAAATCTAATAGGACAGTGTAAAAATTATTTATGTGGCACAGAATACTTATAAAAACAACATAGGGAAAACACAAATTTAGAGGCAAACTGCAGCTTTTAAAAATCTTTGAGGATATAAGAAGGAAGAAAGTTACATGGGAGGGCTGAGAGGGACTGAACAAATGAGGCACATCCAGAAAGGTCTTGGTTAGGAGATCAGTTTTGAATAGGAAGGGATCACAGGAGGCAGGAGAAGGTTGCTTTCTGAGAGTTGGGGAGTATGCCTCTGGTTCAAAGATTTGAACCAGGAGGATGGCTAGAGGGTTACGCTTAGGCGACATGATAAGCAGATTCCTTCCTCATTTTTTGTCTTTCCTTTAACTTCTCTCACTTTTTATTCCTCCTTCCCTACTGTTCAGGGTCCTAGGGATAAAACACATCCCTATTTATTCCAAGGAAAGCATGGACAAAACTCCCTTAATAGAACTGAAAGAGTAATATGAACAACAATTTTTTAATAAAAAAAACAAAGTAATATACAAAGAAAATAATGTCTGAATACAATATAAAAACAAGCTACCCATGCCTGGTTTCTGCTTCTAAATAAGTTCTGTGAAAATATCTAAGATCTGTACATAGCCCAAAGTTGCCCTGCACTTAATATAATTTCATGCTAACTCTTAAAGGCCCTAGAATCATTTTGCAGGCATCAGGTGTGGCTTCCTCTCCTCCCAGTTCCTCTGTCTGAGTTCAACCATGTGGTCACTGTGGTCGCCATGTTGTTTCCTAGTCCAGGGAAGCTGGTCCAACAGACACATCTGGTTCCATGTAAGGACAAACTCCAGCTCCATTAAAACCCAACCTTCCGGAACCTCTAGAAGCTTCTCATTCTCTTCTAGTACAAGTTACTAATAAGGGCACACCTAGTTCACAGCTGAGCTGTCTGGCAATACTGATGGGCATCTTTAAGCCTTTCCTACTTAGGTCCTCTGAGATGATTCACTCAAATGAGTGTCAATACACAAGGAAGGGTCTTGTAAAAATCTGGCTATTACAGTTTCACAACATGGTAATAACCGCATAGTAAACATACAATTCATACACTATGAATTACTATATTTATAGTACAAGAATGGTCATTTTCATTTGCCCAGTGAGGTGGTGAAATCTTGCCTGGAGGGCTCATGTTGGGTAGACTGGGAGTAGCTTTGCAAGCAAGTGAAAGCTTGAGATACTCTTTCCAGGAATTTTCTCAACTAGGTGGTTTAAAGATTAAAAAAATAATTGTGTGAATTTCATCTCCAAAAATTAGTAAGAGAAAATACCCGGTTGTGTCCATGTCCAAATCAATATAGGGATATCTGTAAAACTCACCTCAGAGTATAAGTAATTTAAAATCCTTCTGTTACAATAATTACTGTTTATAGTAGTTTCAGGGAGTAATTCAATTTGTACAGGGCTCATGTGAGGGTAACTTTTTGTGTAACTTTCTAAGACGAGGGTCTACATCAGGCGTTGTTTGAACTCTGTGACTTTGTTCAGCTCTGTGATGCTGACATTATGTCTTTGAGCTTCTGTTATAGGAGACCCTTAGGAAATCCCTTATGAGACCTGAGCCCTCCTAACACTTCCAAGAAATGATTTTAATCTTCTTGTGGGAGGCATATAAGATGAATAGACTTGTTATTATATATTAATTTTATAAACTCTTTTATAGGACTAACTATATGCTTAGAATTGTATGAATAGTAGCTCATGCAAACCTCTAACAGCCTTCTGAGGTGAGACTATCAGTTCCATAGAGGTGAGGCACAGAGAGGTTGTGATGTCTCCAAAATATCATAGCCAATAAATGGCCAAGCCAGGATTTGAATCCAGTTTCTCCAATCAGGCCTCCGAGTCTAGGTTGTTTACGCATCATGTTACGGTGCTTATCCATTGCGATTGAACATGGAACCCCAGGAGCTCAATGTCCTTCCCAGAAGATAGGCTGATAGTTGCCATGAAAAAAGAGAAACAACATCTCATAAATTTCCTGCTAAAGTAGCTCTTTGTTTAGAAATCATACATGCTTTATATTTTAAATAGGCACTCATGTCTTGTCAGGTCCCAGTGTGGTGTGAGAGTTTGACAGATGTCACCGTGGGAGGACAATCTCTGTTCTGAGGAAATAAGCGGAGGCAGACCAGCACCCCTCCTTACAGGTATGGGCTGCCCCCCCTCTGTCCTCCATCCCCAATCCCAGTGAGCTGCCTAGTTTCGGGGCCAGGGACTGTACAAGTAATAGAAGAATCCCACCCTCAGGCAGAGGACAGGGAACAGTGCAGATGTTGCATTTAATATACTTTGGTCAGCCTTTGTCTCAAGGCTCTGTAATGCCCACCTTATTCCTATAAATGAAATGAAAGTACCATCTAGACCAGAGTGGACAGTGGCTCTAATTTTGCCAAGCTTTAAAAAAGCCACCCTGAACATATGAGCTGTACATATTTTGAAACTTAGAAAAATCTTTATTGGGTGGTGGTATACTCACATGGCTAGATCTGTCTGGAACATACTTAAGAACTCTCTATATTGAATATACAGAGTCATAGTTTTTGCCCTCACATCATATCTTGCTAGAAAAATAGCAGGCATGCATTAAACATGATTGATAATGCTTTTGTTATAAAGGTTTTTCTGTGGCTACACAATTATCTTCACCTATTCTCCTCGCCACTGTTTGGAAAAGAATTTTTAAAGCAGGTCAGTTGGGTTTTATTTGAGAGATCAAGGTGGAATTTTACATGGCATTTGATGAAGATGAAAGTAGAGGAAAAGAATGGGCTCTGAAAAGTCTGACTACCACACGGAAATAGGGGAAGCTGCACGGTTAGGGGTATCCTGTTCATTTTATTTCTGCTGTGTGGTCAGCGACACGTATCGTCCCATAAGCAATAGAAATCCCGTGTTCTCCTGGCAACAGCAAAGATGGCTGATATAGCAGCTCCCAGATGCTTGTGACCCACACCCAGAGCTTTTCAGGAAGGGAGATGCTCAGAAGTGGCTTCCTTCTGGAAGCAGAGGGTGATACTGGTGCCTTTTGAAGGTAGCCAAAATAAAGGAAAGATTTTCTCAGTAAACATAGCTGAGAAGGTGAAGACGGGGGCAGAATTCTCCACATTGTAGAATGTCATGTGGCCTCCTTCATAGTCCAAAGACACTGGAGTCTTCCTTCTGGGTCTGTCTTCTGGGAAGATGTCAGTGAGAACCAGATAATGACTCCGTGGAGCCCTATAGCCCAGGCTTTGTCACGTTTTAGTTGAAACCAGTCTTCCTTACACACAGGTTCTTTGACCATGCTAAGCCCCCAGGAGATGCCACAGGCCACCTCCATGTGTTAGGAGTGTCTATGTGAAGAGACCCCGCAGTGTCCAGTGCACAGAAGTCAGAGCAGCACTTCAGGTTAGAAGGCACAGATAGTCTGCCTCTGTGTTTGTTCGGCTCGTGTTACCTGCCACCTGAGGCACACACCGGCAGTTTCTGGGGCCTGGATCACATCCCTGGGAAGAGAAGAGCAGAGGGAGTGCTGGGCAGGCAGCTGAAGGTAGGGATGAGGTTAGCTTGGGAAAACAGACATGAGTCCCATCAAAGCTGTGGCTGGATCCATGCTCTTCCTCGCTCTTCCCAGGAAAGGGAGCCACTGGCCCTTTGAGGACGGCTTCTCTGCGGCAGATGTGCCTTTTCCTCTCACAGTACAGGGCACACCTGGGAGGGTGTGTGGTCACACAGGGACCCAGAAACACCTGTGGGCCTGGCAAGGGTGGGCAAGCAGCATGCCTAGGGCATGGAGTTCAAGGAGGTACTCCCTGTTCCCACTGGGCAAGTGCCCCATCCCCTGGGCTCTGGTTCCTCTCCCAGCACTGGGCTGAGTCAGCAGGAGCCAGACTTTCTCAGGGTTGATCTTTACTGCCATCCTGAGGCCAATGGCTAATCTCAGCCTGACCACTGTGCCCACACCCACTGTTCACTGCTCCTTCCCCCTGGGCCTGATTTCCTGCATTGTCTCTCTGTGCCATGAATGTCAATAACCTCACCTAGGTGCTTTTCTGAAGTGTTTACACTCTGGGACTGTAAGAAATGTGAGCAAGAGGCCTGCCCCGCACCCTCTCTGCATACTCAGGGCGACAGACTGATGTCAAATCTGTTTTAATTTCCAGGGTTTGCCAGACATTTTATTCCCCTTCCCTTCCATAAGTAGAATGGGGCTAGTGCCCCTTTAGTTTTACCTGGCTTGTTATCCTGAGAAATTTCTAGGGACAGAAAAAGGGAAATGCTTTGAGCTCCTGCCAATAGGTGCCTTCCACATGTATCTTCCTTTAGAGTTAAAAAAAAAAAAGTTGGGGCTGCTTCCCAGCTGCAGGGAGAAGTCTGGCCTCCCTTGTCTGTTTCTAGATCAACAGTGACCACCCCAGAGCAAGCAGGAATTTTCATTACCCTCAAACTTGTGCAGGAGACGACTGAGTTGTTTGCTCTGACTCACTTGTTTACTCCAAAGTGTTGGTCCTCTGGCCTATTTCAGTTAACCTGGGAACTCATGGTTTAGGTCAGATGTTTCCACCCCTGGGAGCACATCTTGCAAATGAGCTGATTTACTTCTTAGGTATAAGAGGGAGATGGGAAAAATGAACACTCTGCCTCCCAGAACTGGCATATGGAAGAGACGGGTGCAACCGAGGAACAGCCCTGGCCTCATATTTGCAGGACCCAGAGCAAGCGATCCACTCTGGGCCCACACACCATATGTCTATCTCTAAGACTTATATATCAAGCCGGCGGACTGCTTTACAAAATAATGGGTATAGATGACACAGATACTTTCATAACAACCTAGAAGGTGAGGTTCAAATGGAAACAATTCTCGGACTTCTCAGGATTTCGCCCAGGGACACAGCAGCCCAGGGAGTGCCTACCCAGGCCCTACACCACCCACCTCCTTCTCTTCCCACCCTGGCTCTGTCTGCATTGTGAGAGGGCCTGGGCACATGTGTTGTAGACACCCCAGCCTACATGTCCAGACTCCTTGGGTTTGGGGACGATTTGCTCATGTGCAGTTCTCTCCTTAGAAGAGCAGACCCAGAGAAGGGGTGAATGCACATCCTCGAAGGAGGCTCAGGGCTGTTTGGGCAGGAAGTTCTGGGTGTGTTGTCTAGAAGAGAGTGCTGGGGCTTGGGTATATGATGGGCATATCTCTTTGGCTCTGAGGGAGAGCAGCCCCCCATGGAGGGCCAGAGAGGGGCCTTCTAATGCACAGTGCCTAGCCCAGGTGTGAGCAGTACCTGCCAGGAATAAACAGCTCCCCTTCCAGAACCTCCTTCTCAATGGAGACCACAGCCTTCTCCAGGTCCTTACACTCACATGTGTTCTGGACTACCAGGAAGAAGTCAGTAGGGAGGCCCTGGGCTAGAGTTCAATGCCACAGGGACACCAGTCTAAAAGGAATTCAGTGAACCACCTTATCAGCTCCAGGCAACCAGCAGCTGCTGATGACATACACTGGATTAGAGCCACTACTCCACTGGAAAAATGGCCATTCCCAGGTTCTATGGAATCCAGTCAAATGCCTTAAATGGAAAGGAGACAAGGTGGTTGTTGTTAATCATATCACAGCCTGCCAGGCTAATTGTTCATTTTCAGGCTATTTCACTCTCGATAGGGAAGTGAAAGCAATCATAATGCTATCTCGATGACACCACAGTCCTTTCCCCCTTGTCCCCCCCCACCAAATACCTGTATAAGATGCTCCCCCTCTTCTATAAAGCAAACTGATGGTTCCCAGAGGGGAGGGAAGGCAGGTGGTGGGTGAAACAGGTGATAGGGATTCAGGAGTGCATTTATTGTGATGAGCACCAGAGGAGTATGAAAGTGTTGAATCACTATATTGTGCACCTGAGACTAATGTAACACTGTATGTTAATTGGAATTAAAATAAAAAGTTAGGGGCGCCTGGGTGGCTCAGTAAATTAAGCATCAGACTTCAGCTCAGGTCATGATCTTGTGGTTCATGAGTTTGAGTCCCATATCAGTCTCTGTGCTGACAGCTCAGAGCCTGGAGCCTGCTTTAGATTCTGTGTCTCCCTCTCTCTCTCCCTATTCCCCACTTGTGCTCTGTCTCTCTTTCCCTCTTTCTCAGGATAAATAAACATTACATAAAATATAAAGTTAAAAAGCAAAAAATTAAAAATAAATAAAGAAAACATAGAGGGCTCAGGCACTCTCCAAATGGCAACCCCAGTCTTGTTCTGCATAAGACTTCCTGACTTTTCCTGGATAATCCACAGCCTCTTTAACAAAGTAAACCAGCATTCATCCTATGCCTTTGTTTTCTAGGCTCTTTTATGACTGGAAATAACCTTTTTATTGTAAGTCTCTCTTGTGGGATTTGCAGAGGTGTTGTCTGTTCTATTTTCCTAGCTTTTTCACATGTTTAATTTCACTCATTATTCCACAAGAACATTGTGTATTCTAAGTCTTCATTATATAAGAAAGAAATACCACCCAACAGACATAGCTCTTCCTATATCGATTAAGGTTTTCTGAATTTAAAAAGTGGGGTTTCTACCTTTTAAATTAGTGATAGTTCTTCAGCTTTTTAAATATGTTTTCTCTATGAAGGTCTAGAAATGGCTCCTAATTGTGGTACGTTTCAATCTGTGGGCTTCCAAGGCTGCAAAATGCTTTCTTCAAGGAATAAAGTCAAGAGTATTATTGCTCCAGAGTTTTGCAAACTATCGTCTTTGCACGGGAGGGTCAAAAGTACCTTCTAGTTTTTTTTTTTCTCAGTTGTTAACTCCAGCTTGGTTCCTGACTCCCATATCTGTCTTGGACCCCAACTTGGAGAAGCCCTTTCAACCTCTCGCCTGGCATTTTTTGTATATGCGTGTGCAAAATATATGTGGTGCATAATTTACCATCGTAAGCATTTTGAAATAAACAACTCAGTAGTCTTAAGTACATTCACAATGTTGTTTAGCCAGCACCACTGTTCCCAGAACTTCTTTGTCACCCCAAAACAGAAACTCTGTACCCTCTAGACCATAACTTCCCAGTCCTGCCATGGTGGCCCCTAGCTTGTGTAGTGTTTAAGCGAATGCACTTTAGAGTCAGAGAATCCGAGCTGGAATATTGGTTCTGCCCCTTACCAGCTCTGGGACGTTGAACAATTTGCTCAGTCTCTTCAGGTTTTGTTTTACTCATCTGTAAGATGGAGCTGGTAAGAATCAGAACAACGGTCCTCACACGTTTGTTCTGGGCACATAATACCACCCTCAGAGGAATATCATCAACTCTCAGTAAGCACGCAGTCTTCTCTTGTTGTCAGTGTCTCATTGTTTCTAATGAGAGTTTTCTGCTCACATACCCCCAATTCCCAGATCCTCCTTGCCCCCTGGGCCAGACCTGCTCCCTCTCCACCCCTTGAGGTAAGGACGAGGAGGGGATTGGGGCATTTCTTCATCTTCACAATAATAACTAACATTTGTGAAATGCTTACAGAAGAGGAAACCAAACCCAGAGACAGACGCCGAGTAATATGAAGAAGGCTTCCCAGCTTGTAGGATTTGGAAGCAGTCTGGCTTCAGAGCCCAGGTTCTCAACCACTGAGCCACGGGGCCTTGATATGCTAATAAGCATTTTGGAGAGGAAAATTCAAGCTTAGCCAACAAGTCAGTGGCACAGTGAAGATGACAATCTATGTCTTCTGATTCACCATCCAATGCCCCAGCCACTCACCGATAGCAATGGCTGTGTCGGGATGTAATCATTCTGAGATTGTTCTGTCAAAAGTGAGCAAACAGTCAGGTATTCAAATTCTCCGTCCTTAGAGTGAGGTCTAAGGTATTAAGGGAGCTTTAAACATGGATAATACCAATGGCTTCCCTCCTGGAGTATTGCTTTGATGGCTTCCCTCATATATCTTTCCACAGATCAGCCAAACTACATGCTTGCCTAAAGATAGGGAGTGTCACCAGCCACCCACCCACCCACTGCTGCCATCCTGATTCTCAGTCCCCCAGTGCACCCATCTTTAAGACTTTATTGACTGAGTGTGGGCAGTAAAGGATACACCTCTCATTTAAGTCTTTGTTCACATTTTCATGGTGGTTTCTTAAAACGGTTTTGTGAAAGCCTTTCAGGGCAGATTTGTTCTGCATCCTCCAGGAATTGATGGAGTTTCTCAAACTCACATGCGACTTTCTGCCATTCAATTTCTGTTTGTTTCTAAAGTACAGAGAAGATGTCACATGAACACTAAGGCAATCACATACATCTTTCCTTTTCATCCTGCTCAAAGACACTGCCCTATAATTTCCTCTTTGTTTGATTTTATTCCCATCACATACCCACTATAAGGAAATTAAAACGAGAGAAAACATAAATGTACTCAAGCACTTTACAATGTATATCATGCAGGGTAATTTCAGATTGAGTGTTTGCTACTTCAAGGCCATCTCCAACTATCTTGGGGGATGATCTTAATTGTGAACTTCTCAGAAAATTAATTTTAATTCATTTTGGTTCAAAAATAGATGTGCCCATGTATTACTAAGAAGAGAATGGAATGTGTCATGAAGTCAAGAACATGTGTCTGTGGGTGTAATTACGAAAAGACTGGAAATGAGCGAGTCCTCTCCAAAGCATGTAGCTGTCTGCCTTGTGGTTTGGTTTGTTGGCCCTGGTGTTGGGCTCTAGGGGAGTTATCTTCCTTTAGATGAGCAAATAGAGAGAGATTAACAAAGACGACTAGTTCTGCAGCACCCAGACTCTCTTCCTGACAGGTAGCAGAGCGACTCCAGGACGAGGATGAAGAGGGAACATGAAAGGCAGAGGCAGGCACTCCAGACAGCGAGGAGGGAATGTGCTGAGTGATAGCAGCAGACATGAGATAATTAAAGATTAACCACTACGAGCTGAAGCCATCTGAACCAGAAGTGGTAACAATGCTTTAAAAAGAATTGCCAAATTACGAAATGATTAGTTAGAAAAAAATTCAGAATCAGTAACAATTAAGGTAGAAAACTATATTCAACTTGTGTTTCTAAGTAACTCTTTTTCCTTGGTCTTCTGAGTTGGGGGTTGGCAAACTACTGCTTGCTGGCCAAGAACCACCCACTGCCTGTTTTTGTTTGGCCCTTGAGCTAAGAATGGTTTTTACATTTTTAAATGGTTGAAACAAAATCAAAGGAAGAGTATTTTGTAACATGGGAATATAATAGGAAATTCAAATTTCAGTGTCCATAAATATTTTTTTGTATCACAGCCACGCTTATACATTGTCCACAATGTCGATGGTTGCTTTTGAGCTTCAAGAGCACAGGTGAGTAGTTGCAGAAAATGTATGGCCCTAAAAGCTTAAAATATTTACAATGGCCCTTTTCAGAAAAGTTTGCCAGCTCTATGGCAATGTTTGCAAAGTGAGTAGTTAGTAGCTGTTCCTGGAGAAAGGGGTTCCATGGACAAATAAGTTGGGAGACACTATTTTAAGTTATAAAGAAAAATGTTCTTCTAATAAGCTAATGCGACTTGGAAATCCACAAAAAAAAGTGTTAGGAAGGAGGAAAGCAGAGTAGTGTTTCCCAAACTTACGGGCTATGGAAACTCTTTTTCTTTCTTTATTTCACCTTATTTTGATGGGCTCTTTTGTGGGACTAATGCTTGAGGGAATATGACTTATTAAATTTTTAATGTTTATTGATTTTTGAGAGACAGAGAGACAGAGTGGGGAGGGGGCATCAGAGACAGAGGAAGACACACAATCTGAAACAGGCTCCAGGCTCCGAGCTGTCAACACAGAGCACGATGCGGGGCTCAAACTCGTGAACCATGAGATCATGACTTGAGCTGAAGTCTGATGCTTAACTGACTGAGCCACCCAGGCACCCCTAACTTTTTATTTTAATTCCAATTAACATACAGGCAGAGAGGGCTATCGAACATCAGAACAATGATGGCTGGAACTGGCTAGATAATTCGTGGAGCCCATTGCAGGATGAAAATCTTCAAAAGGCAGTAAAAGTTGCTGTTAGAGGTACTAAAATACAAAGCTTTTTCCTTTCAATTACAATCTCTTTCTTCATTTGTCATGCTGTTTTTAGTTTGCTATTTAATGCCAAGTCGGGCATAAGGAAACCACGAGTGCAGATGTTTGTGGGCAGCAGGGGTCCAGCTCTGGGACTGTGGTGCATGTGTGTGAAGCCCACTGGCTGAAGGCTATCCCCACCCCCATACCAACCTCAGGACCCAAGTGTCACGCCCAAGGCAGGAGGGGGGACGTCGAACCTGGCATCTCTCTTTCCCAGGTGCCCCCTGCCCCGAATCATGGTGGACTGATGAGAGATAGGTGGTGGAGGGCGGATCAGTGCGTGAGGGTGGGGAGGAGGCCTGGGACACCAGGCAGAGATGAAAGATCATTGGGGGTCAGCCAAGAACCTGGCCCAGGAAGGCAACAGGTTCATGAGAGGCAGGACTGAGCCCGAGTCCCTGGCACACCCTTCACTGACCTTCAGACTTCACTTACAAACACCAATTCAAAGAGAAAATTATTAAGACTTTAAGACAGTGGCCATAGAGCTTGAAACCCCAAGCATGGGACCCCTCTCAGCAGAGGACCCTATGAAGCCTTACTAGTTGCACACCCACGGCACAGATCTCCTGATGTCTAATCATGTTTCCTTCTTTTATTTAAAAGAATCATCCCCCCACCTTTATTTCCATACCCTTGGCGGAAAGCTGCTGCACGAACAGGCTTGTGTTGGGCCAGCGGTTTCCGTGGCAAATTAAAAGCAAAAGGGACTGCTTTCCTTGTTTGGGTTTATGCCAGCCGATGGAACAAAACAGTAGTGAGGAGGCAGAGCTAGAACGAGACTCAGATTTCAGCATAAACAAGAAGCCGGATGAAAGGTGGCCGTGAGAACATAGTCCCACTGGGAGCGTGAGGACCTTTTGGGTTTCCAATCATGCAAATGACCAGGGCCAACTGGGGGATTTGGAGACAGATGGCCAGCACTTGGTTTCCCATTGCATGAGTTAGGCTTTACCGGGAACATGTTGAAAATATGTAAAAATCATCTGGGGGAAATTTAACAGTCAGTTTTTACTGTGTGTATTTCTCTATGTTAAAAGTAAATCTAACTATAGTCTTAATGCTCCCTTAATTTGTCACTATTAATCACTGATGACAGGAATCAGCAAACAGGAAGGGTAATAGATCTTAGCTCAAGTCCTGGTTCCTACTTCACGGCTCAGCAGCCATGTGACTTGGGGGAAGCTGGTCATATGCCAAGAGGCCACTCACCAAACAAAGGTTATATAATGCATCATTTACAGAAAAAAAATTCAAGGCAATGGGGAGTAGAATCTCTTCTGCCCAATCAACCTGGCTCTGATCTGAACAAAGTGATGGAGAACATGGGGAAAAAGAGGCAGTAACTAAGTTTAGTTCCCCTGTCCAGGCTGAAGGCTTTGAATGAATAAGGAATAAATGATTGACACCAGCGACTGTTTATTGAACAGTTTCCAAGTGTCAGGTGTTCTAAGTCATTCTCATGTGTTATCTCACTGAATTGCCACATTGATCCTATGAGGTGGATTATTTCCTATTTTACCAATGAGATACCTGAGGCTCAGAAAGGGGTGCACTTAATACATATAGCCAGTAAATGCTGGAGCCCTGCTTTAACTGACATCTATCTGTTTGCAAAGTCCAGTCTCTTCAGTCATGTCTTTTGCTAAGAGATAAAACTCTTTTTACTCTTAAATGTCCATATCCAGAAGGCCCTAAAGCTGTTTTGAAGTTTTGTTAATTGTTATAACCTAAGATAAATCACTTTTCCAAACACCAGATATAAAACAGAGTCAGTGGAAGGGACTGGTGGTATTAGTATCTAAACATTATTCTTTTGATTTGAAGTAATTTACACCAAAGATTGAGGGCTGCAGTCAGCTCTCTCATGCCTCAGTTTATCTTCAATGTCTTACATGTAGCAGTCACTTGGATACTAAGGAACATAATGCTTAGAGAGAAACCTTGAGATTGTTGATTGTCTTCTTGAAGCTTTGGTAGCTAACATAATGAAGGGCTGTTTTAGGAAAGATAATAACTTATGAGGAAAATTTTGGCTATCATTTGTTATTAGGAGTTAATCTGTTATTTATTTATTTATAAAAGTTTATTTTGAGAGAGAGAGAGAGAGAGTGAGAGCATGAATGGGGGAGGGGCAGAGAGAGAGGGAGAGAGAAAAAAAACCCAAGCAGGCTTCTCACTATTAGCGCAGAACCCAATGTGGGACTTAAACTTATAAACCGTGAGATCATGCTCTGAGCTGAAATTAGGTCGGAAGCTTAACTGACTGAACCACCCAGGGGCCCCATTAATCTGCAATTTAAAATAAAATGTTTTTTTTTAATTTAACCAGACTTTAATAAAATATGCATAAAGCCCCCACTCTGGTATGATGCTTAGAACATAATCTTCAATCGTGGGTGGCTGTAATAATTTTTTACTTTCTTAAAATTTTTTCTGCTATATCTCTTTTATTATTATTATTTTTAAAATTTATATCTAAGTTAGTTAGCATAAGTGCAATAATGATTTCAGGAGTAGATTCCAGCCATTCATCCCCTACATGTAACACCCAGTACTCATCCTAACAAGTGTCCTCCTTAATGACCCCTTGCCCATTTAGACCATCCCCCGACCCACAACCCCTCCGGTGCCCTCAGTTTATTCTCTGTATTTAAGAGTCTCTTATGTTTTGCCCCTTCCCTGTTTTTATATTATTTTTGTTTACCTTTCCTTATGTTCTTCTGTTTTATATCTTCAATTCCACATATGAGTGAAGTCATATTATATTTGTCTTTCTCTAACTGAGTAATTTCACTTAGCATAATACACTCCAGTTCCATCCACATTGCTGCAAATGACAAGATTTTATTCTTTTTAATTGCAGAGTAATATTCGTGTGTGTGTGTGTGTGTACCACAACTTCTTTATCCATTCATCTGTCGATGGACATTTGGGTTCTTTCCATACTTTGGCTATTGTCGATAGCACTGCTGTAAAATTGGGGTGCGTGTGCCCATTTGAAACAGCACACCTGCATCCATTGGATAAATACCTAGTAGTGCAATTGCTGGGCCATGGGGTAGTTCTATTTTTAATCTTTTGAGGAATCTCCATACTGTTTTCCAGAATAGCTGCACCACTTTGCATCTCCACCAGCAGTGTAAAAGGGCTCCTCTTTCTCCACATCCTCGCCAACATCTGTTGTTGCCTGAGTTGTTAGTCTTAGCCATTCTAAATGGTGTGAGGCGGTATCTCATTATGGTTTTGATCTATATTTCCCTGATGATGAGTGATGTTGATCATTTTGTGGGCCATCTGAATGTCTTCCTTGGAAAAGTGCCTATTCATGTCTTTTGTCCATTTCTTCACTGGATTATTTGTTTTTAGCTCTTTATAGATTTTGGATTCTAACCCTTTATCTGATATGTTATTTGCAAATACCCTCTCCCATTCTGTCAGTTGCCTTTTAGTTTTGCTGACTGCTTCCTTTGCTATGCAGAAGTTTTTATCTTGATGAGGTCCCAATAGTTCATCTTTGTTTCCCTTGCCTCTGGAGACGTGTTGAGTAAGAAGTTGCTGCAGCCAAGGTCAAAGAGGTTGTTGCCTGCTTTCTCTTGAGGATTTTGATGGCTTCCTGCCTTACGTTTAGGTCTTTCATCCATTTTGAGTTTATTTTTGGGAATGATGTAAGAAAGTGGTCCAGGTTCTTTTTTTTTTTTTTAATTTTTATTTATTTCTAGGAGAGAGAGAGAGAGAGAGCGTGAGCAGGGGAGGGTCAGAGAGAGAGGGAATCACAGACTGAAACAGGCTCCAGGCTCTGAGCTGGCAGTCAGTACAGAGCCAGACGCGGGGCCCGAACCCACGAACCACGAGATCATGACCTGAGCGAAAGTCGGACACTCAACCGACTAAGCCACCCAGGTGCCCCCCAGGTTCATTCTTCTATGTGTCACTGTCCAGTTTTCCCAACACCATTTGCTGAGGAGACTGTCTTTATTCCATTGGATATTCTTTCCTGCTTTGTTAAAGATTAGTTGGCCATACACTTGTGGGCCCATTTCTGGGTTCTCTATTCTGTTCCATTGATCTGAGTGTCTGTTTTTGTGCCAGTACCATACTGTCTTGAGGATTACAGCTTTGTAATACATCTTGAAGTCCAGAATTGGTTTTCTTTTTCTTTTTTTAAAATTTATTTTTAATTTTAAATGTTTTTTATTTATTTCTGAGAGAGAGAGAGAGAGAGACAGTGTGAGCAGGGAAGGGTCAGAGAGAGAGGGAGACACAGGATCCGAAACAGGCTCCAGGCTCTGAGCTAGTTGTCAGCACAGAGCCCGATGCAGGGCTCGAACCCATGAAATGAGAGATCATGACCTGAGACGAAGTCGGACGCCCAGCCAACTGAGCCACACAGGCGCCCCTGATTTTCTTTTTTAAGGTTGCTTTGGTTATTCAGGGTCTTCGCTGGTTCCACACAAATTTAGGATTGTTTGTTCTAGCCCTGTGAAGAATGCTGGTGTTATTTTGATAGGGTAAAATAAAATGGCTTTTAAATAAAAGCGATTTGAGATGAAATAGTAAACAGTTAAAACAGAAGCTATCCAGATCACTTTCTTCGTATAGCAAGGTAACAGCTCTGCAGGGGACAAGTGGCCGGCCTAGGTCTCCTCCCCAAGTCCCTGCAGTGACTTGCCTGCTACTTCACAGTAGCAGGATACAGAAGTCATTCAGACTCAGTCCAGAAACATGGCATTTGTTCTCGCCTTCAAGCTCCATGTGCACCTATCACTAGATTCTATTGTCTAAGTATCTCTTGCATCCGCTCCTTTCTTCCCTTTCTCATTGATTCTGCCTGTTTGCACGTAGTCCAAGTACTGTGTTTGTCCCCGTGCTCCGATGCAGCCTGCGCACTTGAGCGTGTTACTTCTGAAATAAAAAGGTGGTGGCTGATACTGGGAATCGATTGAATTGTGGAGACCAAAGGGGTTTTGAGGCACTACTGGGTGAACACATGGTGAGGTGTGAGACCACAAAGAAGCAAGGTCTTGTTTGTTTTACGTTAAAACATCCCTCTTGCTGTGGGCCACTTATGGTGACGGCATACAGTGTGGTGGAAAAAGCATGAGTCTGGGAGCTGGACTGGTTTGCCTCCTCACTTTAGGGGTGGGAGACACGGGTCGGTCTCAGCTTCCAAACATCAAGCGGAAATACTGAGGGCCCTTTCCAGGGTTAAATGAATTCATCCTCATGGCGAGATTAGCATTCAGCACCAAGTGAGGGCTCAGGGCCACATCCACATAGAGGACTTGCTGCGCCCTAGGCAGTGTTCTGAAGTCCCATATTAACATTCTTAATTCTCAAAAAACCACTCAGATCCGGGTACCATTCCCCTCTTTCTACTGGATAAGGAAACCGAGGTACAGGGAGGTTAAGATCCAAAGGAGCATGAAAAGTCACCAAGCATATAAATGATGCCCACTCTGTATTGTAAGTTGTATGAGAAAAGGAAAGAAAGCACTGTTGAAACTATTCCTGTAGATTCTTTTTTTTTTTAATGTTTTATTTATTTCTAGGAGAGAGAGAGAGAGAGACAGCGTGAGCAGGGGAGGGTCAGAGAGAGAGGGAGTCACAGACTGAAACAGGCTCCAGGCTCTGAGCTGGCAGTCAGCACATAGCCCGACGCGGGGCTTGAACCCACGAACCGCGAGATCATGACCTAAGCGAAAGTCGGACGCTTAACCGACTAAGCCACCCAGGCGCCCCTGTGGATTCTTTCCAAAGAAACAGAACACGTTACTCTCAACATTCCTACTGTCTTAAATAACAGATGTATCATATAAATATTAGTGTTACTATTTTTTAGAGTTACTATTTTTTAAAAAACTTCCTCCGTATTGAAAACTGATAGTAAGAGAGTCTTTAGTGTTTTGACAAAAAAAAAATGTAAAGGTCGAAGAACAATTATAACTTTTCCCACTGACTCCTGAGGTCACTTGGAATGGTTGCAGCTTGTGCAGTCATTTTTGGGGAGGATTTCCTGTACCTCCTCATGGAAGAGTGCCTAACAGACTTTTGTTGTTGCTGTTCCTGTTGTTTTCTTTTTTCTTTTTTTTCTTTCTTTAATGTTTTATTTATTTCTGAGAGAGAGAGAGAGACAGCATGAGCAGGGGAGGGTCAGAGAGAGAGGGAGACAGAATCTGAAGCAGGCTCCAGGCTCTGAGCTGTCCGCGCAGAGCCCAATGCAGGGCTCAAACCCACTAACCGTGAGATCATGACCTGAGCTGAAGTCGAACGCTTAACTGACTGAGACACCCAGGAGCCCCTGTTCTTGTTGTTTTAAATTGTGCTAAAATATACATGGCATAAAATTTACCATTTTAATCATTTTACAAGTACAATTTAATGACATTAACTACCTTTACAGTGTTGTGCAAACATCACAACTATCCACCACCAAAACTTTTTTTTAATCAGGCCAAACTGAAACTCTCTACACCGTAAACAATAGTTCCTCATTCCCTCTGCCCACCCTCATGTCCCCTCCCCCCTCGCCCCCCCCCGCAGGTAAACACCCTTCTACTCTCTGTCTATTCCAGGGACCTTTATAAATTGAAATTCATACAACACTTTCTTTTGTGTCTGGCTTATGTCACTGAGCATGATGCCTTCAGTATTCATCCATGTAGCCTATGTCAGCATTTCACTCCTTTTTTATGGCCCAGTAATATTCCACTGTACATATATGCCACGTTTTGTTTAACCATTTGCCTGTGGATGAACACTAGGGTTGCTTCCACCTCTCTGGCAATTGTGAATAATGCTGCTATGAATGTGGGTGTCCTTTAAGAGACTTTTAAGTGTACTTATCTCTGGAAAGTGAGATCAGGGCTCAGTGAGTACTGTTATTCCTCACTTTAGACCATTCTGTACTATATGAATTTTTTAAAACTATGAGCACACGATTTTTAAAAAATAATCACATCAATATTATATAAAATTAGAGAACTTACAAAATCCTACCATATAGGATTGGGTTAAATGTGTGTGAAGACATGAAGCTTGAAGCTGGTAGGTAGACAGAAGGTGTATGATGCTTGCTACTAGCATTGGGGTTCGAATCCCCTCTGGGCAAAGGGCATGGGACTGCTGTAGCCTGGCAGAAGGATACGGTTGAAAGGCAGGAAAGGTTCAAAGCTGCACTAGAATTTCCTTTGGTGACCCATTTGGAGGCTGCTACCTCCGTTTTGTTCCCTTCTCAAGAAACCCAAGGAATGAGGCTGCTCCAAGGCTGTCCCAGTTTGCCATCTGCACCCCATCTGGGCTTGTCTTCCTCAACTGTCAACAGCAGGTCTCAGACAGCCTGCCATTCTCAAACCTCCTCATCAGAAAGTCCGTGTCCTGACTCTTATGCCCCGAGGGCCCTGCTGATAAGGTTGTTAGTTGTAACAAGTTCCTATGTGTTCTCTCCTGGGTGTATAGTTGAAACTATAAATGTCAAAAAACTTTTTAAGGATAACACGATAAATTCTTCTCTTTCAGTGCCCATGAAAGGCAGTGCTAACTGATCACACACGCCCTACTGCTAAGCCCAGAAAAGGCCCCAGAACCTTTCTGAAAAAAAATTCTACTCTCAATCATTTGGAAGTTGGCACTTACAGTGAAACCTATTTGTCAACCCTGCAACCCAAAGAGTGACTTTTTTGGTCTAAATTTCAGGTTCTGGGACAAGGGTGGGGAAGGGAAATCTGGGGAACAGTCCTTGGAGCACCGCAGAACTCATGTCTCAGCGCTTGGGTTCCTTTTGATGCCTCACAACTGTATAGCTCGAGACACTGCAATCCTCTCCCGATTGTCAGATGTGAAGGTCACCTTGTGAACACAGAGCTCAAAGGCAGGGCCTCAAACTGCCAGGGCTGGGCCCACCTCCAGACCCCACCATTCAGCCCTGAGGCATGAAATGTGTCGTGGCATCTTCGTGTCTTCTGTGCACATTCTGGGGAGGAGCATGAATGCTTAGAGCCTCAGTTATAGCCATGAGCAGGTCTGGGGGACGGGGCCCTGTTGTGTCCATGCTTTCCCCCTTCCTGTGATTTAGTAAGATTCCCAGTTCTTGCAGATCCCATCTGGGAGGAAAGCAAAGAAAATTTACTATTGAGGGGAGGAGGAAGAACTAAGATATACGGAAATCAAATTGCCTGCTTTTGTCACAATGGAGCATGTTTGCTGTGGGTGTGGCTACACACTTCCTAGACCAAGCAGTGTCCACCGAACCCTGTAAATGGTACCATCAGCACTCCACCATTAGCAGTTTATATTTTTTTAAAGAACAGTATTCTTTTTCTTTTTAATTTTTAAATGTTTACTCATTTTTGAGAGACAGAGACAGAGCAAGTGGGGGAGGGGCAGAGAGAGATGGAGACACAGAATCCAAAGCAAGCTCCAGGCTCTGAGCTGCCAGTACAGAGCCCAAAATGGGGCTCAAACCCACGAACCATGAGATCATGACCAGAGCCGAAGTCAGACACGTAACTGACTGAGCCACCCGAGTGCCCCCACCATTAGCGGTTTTTGAATTTGGTTTTCTAGATCTTGTTGGTTTAGGGCTGGCCATGCATCTTTCATAAAGGCCAACCATGGGAAGTGAGACTCTGTTAATGCAGATGCTTATCCACCACTAATGACAATAGCAATGAATTAAAAAAGTCGTAATTATCGAGACTACAATTGTCAGGCAATGTGCCAAGGGCTTTATAAACGTTTCTTCACTTAATCCTCACAACAACCCTAAGTGGTAGGAAGTGCTGTCATCATTTTACAGATGAGGAAATGAAGATTTATAGAAGTTAAGACATTTATCCAAGGTGACTCCTAGGGGAAGATACAGAGCACAGATCTGAATCTATGTATGACAGACTCCGGATCCCTAGCCACAGGCCACCTGAAAAATGATTTTCTCCTGTAAAACTTTTAATGATAACTCTGTGAATATGATGTGCAGCTGTCTGGTGGCTTATGCTGGGAAGTATTCTGCTCCACTAGAACCAGGCATTGTCTTCGAGTGTCCCTTTCCATCCCCTTCCATTCTTCTTCCTCCTTCCCTCCCTTCCCTTCCCTTCCCTATCTCTACCTGTCTCCAGCTTAGACACCCTGTCCATCCCTTTCTCCCAAGCGTGTGCTGGCCCATGTGACTGGGGCACCTCACTGCTCAGCTGGCTGGGCAAATCTTGCAGAGTGTGGGCCTCCTGGCTCTCACCAACAGCTTTATGTCCTCAGGTGCTTCTGATGGACTTTGAGGAGCAAGGACCCTGCCTCTTCCTGCTCCATCAGCAGCCTGGCAATCTCCACCACATTGCCACGGTTCCTACTGAGCTTGACACTTTCAACCTGGAGCTCTGGTGGCACCGAGGAAAAGGGGTCGAAGGGGTGGCTGAGGCCCCTTCCCAGCAGCTGGTGAGCAGGCCTGGAGGAAGTTCTGGTCTCACTCCGGGATCCCTGGGTCTAGGAAGTGTTTGTGGCAGATGCAGCAGGTGACTTCCTCCTTGGGGTGAGTGACTGGATGAGCAGCAGCTGCTGCCTGAGAGGCCAGATGAACAGAAGGGTCTTATTCCATTTTCCTTGTCTCCACATGTTCTCCAGTGTCTCCCTGCTGACAGCAGTTGACTGTGGCCTGCCAGGCCAGCCCCTACAAGTCATCTGAGCTTTTTGGCTTTTGGTGCCTTTCACTTTCCCAATCAGAAGCTGCTTCCCTTGGCTCTGCAGCTTTCCTGTTCTGCAGGCCTGCGGGCCCTCTGTAACCTGGGCTGGAGACGGCGTAAGGTGGAGAAGGAGCAGAGGTCTATCCCTCATTACTAGTCCACAGGTGCAAGGGCTTCCCCATTTGTCTGATCGGGATCTTTGACAACTGCTTTGTCCTAACTGCTGTGCGGGCCCCAGAATGAGGGATGTGATGATGGCTGCTTCCCACAATGATCTTACTGGCCCCATAGAGCTCTGTGGCTCCCAGGGCTGGAGGAGGGGCCGGAAGTCTGGTTTCCTGAGGGAAGGACTCCAAGAAGTTGGCAGGGTGACATTGTCTGAGTCACATCTCAAGAGAATTTGGGAGGAGAAGTGCTTTTCTGAAACTTTTCTTGGCGGAAGATTAGACGGCATTCAATAGGGTGCAGCAGGAGTGAGGGTGGGAGGAAATGGTGGGGAGGGTGTACTTTTCTAGGCATAGCCTCACTGATAGGTGACATCTGAGCTGTACAAAGAAGAGAACTGGAGATAAGGGATGAGCTGGACACCCTGGGTTCTGGTGGTGACTGCTGAAAAACGGAATTAAATTATCCCGGTGGTTTCAGAGCTCGGATTGGTCTTCTGCTTCTACATTGACTTCTGCCCTTGGAAGAGGAGGGCCATGTGCATGGTTGTGGTGGGGGAGCTGGAGGGGTCCTGTCCTGCTTTGAAGGAGGTTCTGGAGCCCTGGACTGGAATCGGAGAGTGCTGTTCTTGGGTGCTGGGACATGAGCCTACAGAGAAAAACGATATCATGAGAAGATGACAAGCTTCACCAAGAGATGGAGATGGCCCTCACCTAGATGGAAGACGTGATGAGGGCATCCTGGTCAAGAGATGGGAAAAGGCCTCAGGAGTAGCGGCTCAGAAGCCTAGCTCACCGTGAGGGAAGGGCAGTCTGGGCTGATGGGCACTGAATTTGGGCTGCTGCAGGACTGTGGACATTTAGAAAGGGATGGCTGCCAACGGGGGTCGGAGACCAACGAAAGCCATCTCTGCCAAGCCTGGCCGATTGTCGCTGCTGTGGCTTTTCTTGAGTGTGGCCCTGCTTCAGGAGCCCCTTGTCCCTCAGTACCATTCTCTGAACACCTGCAAAGTGTTCTTTTACAAACGTCCTCTGGACACACAGCCCCCTCCTCAAGCTCAAGGTAGAGGAGCTTGCCTGAGGCCAAAGTTCCTGGGAAGTGGTGGGGTCGGATTCGAGCTGAAGTTGACCTGGGTCCAAAGCCCAGGTTTTTTTTCTGTGGACCCTAGTGACCTTCCACACACATGAGGGACTCTGAAGGAATATGACTGGACTTGTCCTCTGGGTGGGGCTGAACACTCCTTTAGGAGACAGGAGTCACTGAGACCTTTTTTTTGCAGCCTGGAGAAGACCAATGGAATGGGTGTCCCTCTCTGCCCCTTTGCACTTACGTGCATCTGGAGAGAAGCAGTGGCAAGAAGTTGCTTCACTTGTATGCGTTTTTTAAAAATAAAAAAAATTTTTTTCTTTTAATGTTTATTTATTTTTTTATAACTTTTTTATGTTTTATTTATTTCTGAGAGAGAGAGCGTGAGCGGGGTGGGGGGTGGGGGTCAGAGAGAGAGGGAGGTACAGAATCTGAAACAGGCTCCAGGCTCTGAGCTTGTCAGCACAGAGCCTGATGTGGGGCTCGAACCCACGAACTGCGAGATCATGACCTGAGCGAAGTCGGATGCTTAACCGACTGAGCCACCCAGACACCCCTTAATGTTTATTTTTGATAGAGAGACAAAGTGTGAGTGAGGGAGGGGCAGAGAGAGAGGGAGACACAGAATCCAAAGCAGGTTCTAGGCTCTGAGCTTGAACTCATGAACTGCCAAGATTGTGACCTAAACTGAAGTCAGACGCTTAATCGACTGAGCCACCCAGCCATCCCTATTTGTCGTACGCATTTAAGGGAAAAGGGCTCAGTGTTTTTCACTGCTATCTACCCTGAAACATCTGGAGTGGAAATATTTAGTCACAAGCTCTGCTAGTACATACAGCCGCTCAGAAGTAACTTTTGGGACTTGGCTCCTAGGACACATTCTCCTAACAATGCACTTTAAATCCCATGAGTATCTGTCCCCTGCCCCTGCCAAGGGATTCAGAGACCTGAGTTACCCACAACTCTAATTTGGGCTGGAATACTGGAGAAGTCAGGGTGAGGTGAGCTCAGGCAGGAGGCGTCAGCCACTAGCCACTGTCGTTAAACAGACGAAGAGGAGACCGACAGTTTCTGACAGCCAAGAGCCACCTGTTTTAGGGTAGATGCAAGAGGTAATCTCGGTAACATTGATGGAAAGATGACATTTTGTTAGATACTGAGAGAGCCCAGTGGAGCAAATTTGCATTCATGTTCTACATGGGTTCCTCTGGTGATTCATGGGCCAGCCACCGAAAGATGTGTGAGGTTTTCAAAAGTATTTCCTACAGCAAATGCAGTTCCACATTGTAAAGGGCCTGAGTACAAGCGTTTCAGTAACACGGCTGTCACAGTGGATGCCTTACTAAGCCAAAAGCTTCCCTCTTTTAACTTAAAAATTTTTTTTAAACATTTATTTATTTTTGAGAGAGAGAGAGAAAGAGATAAACCACATGCAGGGGAGGGGCAGAGAGAGGGAGACACAGAATCTGAAGCAGGGTCCAGGCTCTGAGCTATCAGCACAGGTGCTGACTATTTCATCTCAAATCACTTTTATTTAAAAACCATTTTATTTTACCCCATCAAAACAACACCAGCATTCTTCACAGGGCTAGAATAAACAATCCTAAAATTTGTATGGAACCAGAAAAGATCCTGAATAGCCAAAGCAACCTTGAAAAAGAAAACCAATTCCAGACTTCAAGCTGTATTACAAAGCTGTAATCATCAAGACAGTATGGTCCTGGCACAAAAACAGACACTTAGATCAACAGAACAGAATAGAGAACCCAGAAATAGACCCACAAACGTATGGCCAACTCATCTTTGACAAAGCAGGGAAGAATATCCAATGGAATAAAGACAGTCTTTTCAGCAAATGGTGTCGGGAAAACTGGACAGAGACAAGCAGAAGAATGAACCTGGACCACTTTCTTACACCATGCACAAAAATAAACTTAACTGAGCCATTCAGGTGTCCCCCTCTCTGCTTTTAACTTTTAAAAATTTATTTTGTAAATGAGGCCAGGCAGACAAGGTGATCCATAAGGGCATGTAATCTTCCCAAAATGGTTTGCAGAGTACAGAGTTTGAAGGTCTCTATCAGGAAGAACAGGTTCTATTTCTAAGGTCTCTTTATTTGGGGAGCCAACAGGCCCCTCTGTCTTGTTTCTAGTGAGAGACTAAGTCTGCCCTCTTTCCTACAGGCAGGATGGAGAGAGATACTGTCGCATGTCTAAGGGTGGGTGAAGGGGGAGGGCACCGCCCTGAGTCATAAGTACCCCGATCCTCTCTTGTAACCAAGGCATAGCTGTACAGATAAGAAAGGAGACGTGGGGAAAATACTAATGTGCGTAGTGGTAAACTCTGAGTGATTCTTACTTATTTTTTTTATTCAAATGCATTTTTCAAGCTGTCCACAAAGAATTCATGTTCTTTATGGAAGGAGAAAAAACACATAGCAAATACCTCTCTCCGGCAGGAAAATAACCATTTATCTAACATTCTGATTTATAAAGTCTTTTTCGCACACATTCTAATTTCATTCTCTCAACAGCACTGATGACTGTTTCTATTTAGGCTTCAGCACACAAGCCTCAGGAGGTTTAGAAACTTTCTCAAGGACATATGACTCCAAGGGGCTGAGCCAGAGTGGAAGCCAGTTCTTCTCCCTTTGATGTCATTGTCTGGTGGGATATTCTGGTCTTGGGATGGGCGGACTGAGGCTGCAGGCAGAAATTGAGGGCAGACTGGGGGAGAAAGGAAGGGGAACTGCTTGTCTCACGGGAGGTGGGGTTTGGGACTGGCGTTTAGATAGCTGGGGTCATGAGGTTTTAGGGTTTATTTGGTGGGTTCCAGGATGATTTCTGGGATGGGTAGAAAGCACGCCTTCAGAGGTGCCTGGGTGGCTCAAGTGGTTAAGCGTCCAACTCTTGACTTCAGCTCAGGTCATGATCTCAAGGTTTGTGAACCCCACTGGGCTCTGTGCTAACGGTGTGGAGCTTGCTTGAGATTCTCTCTCTCTCTGCCCCTCCCCACCTCAAAAACAAACAAACAAACAAACATTAAAAAGAAGAAGGAGGAGAAGAAGGAGGAGGGGAAGAGAAGGAGGAGGAGAAGAAGAAGAAGAAAAAGAAGAAGAAGGAGGAGGAGGAGGAGGAGGTGGAGGAGGAGAAAGTACACCCTCAGCTTGCCAGGCTCACCTTTCTAGCTGGAGACAATTGAGCTGCTCCCAGGTGCCGTGCATGGCCCCACACATTCCTTTTCCTTTCTTGGGCCCAAGACAGGCCTTCTTCCTTGGGCTTTATATAAGTGAGTGTCAGGGGAACCTGGGTGGCTCAGTCGGTTAAGCTTCCAACTTTGACTCAGGTCATGATCTTGTGATCTGTGGATTCGAGCCCCGCGTCAGGCTCTGTGCTGATAGCTCAGATCCTGGAGCCTGCTTCAAATTCTGTGTCTCCCTCTCTCTCTGACCTTCCCTGCTTGCTCTCACTCCGCCCCCCCCAGAATAAAAATAAACATTAAAAATAAAGAAATAAAGTGAATGGTTTGTGGGCCAGGGTAGACCAACCTCCTCATTCCAGAAGTTCCGGGGCTCCTCCAGGAGCCATGAGGTGCCCTCTGCTGGGGTGGGAGCTTCTGGGCTGAGGCTGACCTGCGAATCCAATCTCTGGGGAGAGGATTTGTAGGTGAAGACAGAAAGCTGAAGTCAGAAGGATGTTCTCTTTCAGGGCTGGTCATGATGTTCAGGGCAGTCCCTCTTATTTTTGGTTGGTTAGAAATGAAAAGGACTGGAAAGAGGGAGGGATGGAATGGAAGAAGTGGACTTCTGGTTAGAGCCACCTGTAGTCCTTGAGGGGACATTGGCTGGCACCCCTCACTCTCTATTTGGGGCTGGCCTTGCTGGTGGGGGCAAGCGGAGGCCGATTTGTCCCTGCTCATTGATGTGCACCAGTTTGAAGAATTCTGGAGTTTAGTTGATTGGGAAGGAAGATGAGAGGGTGTATTTTTTCTAGAGATAAAAGAAGTGGTACGTTGGAGCCAGCTCCTACCAGCTTGTGAAAGGCCAGTTGTTAAATATTCAAGAATCTTGTGAATCATCATGTTGGTAGCTTGAAACTGGTCATAGTGGGAGTATTTACACCATGGAAATTGGCAAACACCACAGACCAAGGCTTCCCTGTGCCAGAGAGCTGGTTGTTAAACATTTACACACATACCCATGAGCCGGAGTACCATGACCTCATGGTTCAGGGTGTCCTGTGCTCTTTTGAGGGAGATGATGACAACAACGTCTGGCTTTTGTCTCCTTTCTGTGATGTCATGATGGGAAGTGGGGTCACCCTTGCCTGTGGCTTTCTCTGCTTTTCCTGCATCTAAGTCATGGAGGCTCGTATCTAAGTCTTATATCAATTATGTCTTCCCATATCTAAGTCCAGGTTTGGCTGGAAAGGGACTTCCCCTGTCTTCCATTCCTATACTCTAGACCATGTGACAGCTAGTGCAATGCCCAGGACAAAGTAAGGTGCTCCAGAAATAGTTGTTCACGGGGGCAGAGTGGTCAATGTCACCTGCAGTTAGAATTGCATAATTTTCATGACTCTTGCCAGCAGGGGGCGCTGCAGGACTAATGATGTGTCTTGAGTCCCAATTTCCGTCTACACTCTCTTTAAAGATTCAAAGTCCATTAATTTGAATGAATTAAAAAGGGGCTAGTCGAATCTGATTTTTAGATAAAGCATCAATTTTGGGGAAAAAATATGAGTGTTCAAGCGATCATAGTGAACATTGCTGGACCACTTTACAATTTACAAAAAGCGCTTGGACTACATCACCTTGTGTAATTCTCAAGAGGACCCTGCCAGGCAGGTGGAAGAACTACAATGTAGTAAATACACGTGTGTGCTCTGGAGTCAGAGCACCTGGGCTTCAAATCCTGGCTCCTGCAATTCCTGACTCTCTAACTCTGGACAGGGCACACAACCTTCCTGTGCTTTGGGGATAACACCAGTACTTGACCTCTGAGCTTGCTCTGAAATAAGAGGACCCACATGAAGCACTTAACAGGTTGCTTTGTAGGTAATGAGCACTCAGCAGATGTCAGCTCTTAATTGTTCTTGTCACAACATCAGGCACCTGATCTGAGCATGAAGGAAACACTCAAGGTCATATCACTAGTAAGGGCAAAGCCAGGACAGAGGTCTCATCTTTCTCAACCCCTGATCTCTGCCTCTGGCCAGCACCTGTCCCCAGTTGTCACTGCTTACAAACTTCCCGTGCCAATAATGCTCTTCATTCCTGTTGGAGTGCTTAAAAAATGACTTTGAAGGATTCCATCTTGAAATCCTATTTATGCTATTAAAATGCTTAGTAGCTCACATTTCTTTTTTTTTAAGATTTCTTTATTTTTGGAAGAGTGCAAGGGGGAGAGGGGCGGAGAGAGGGGGACAGAAGATCAGAAGCAGACTCTGTGCTGATAGTGGAGAGCCGACATGGGTCTCAAACTCACAAACCATGAGATCATGACGTGAGCTGAAGTTTGTCGCTCAACTGACTGAGCCACCCAGGTGCCCCACTTTTCTGAAAGAGCTCACAGTTACCTGCAGCCCATCCTCTCCAGGTGCCATGATTTTAATCTGAGTGCTCAAAATCAGGAGGGTTGGCTGTCCTGGGGAGTTTAAACCTGGCTTTATGAACTCAAATGACCTTAGGTGTGGTATGACAGAAGTGGTGGGGATTCCAATCTTGTCTGAAGCAGGAAGTGGACATGCAGGCTGAGCACGGTTAAATTTGCTGATTTTTCAAGAAAAGCAAGGCCCCCAGAGTTTTATGAAAAATATCCCAATTGATAAATCTTTTTTTAAGCTTATTTATTTACTTTTGAGAGAGAGAGAGAGAGACAGAGAAAGTGAGCAGGGGAAGGGCAGAGAGAGAGAGAGGGAGGGAGAGAATGTCAAGCAGGCTCCACACTGCAGCACGGAGCCCTATGTGGGGCTTAAACTCACAAACTGTGAGATCATGCTCTGAGCTGAAACCAAGAATCAGGCCCTTAACCAACTGAGCTACCCAGGTATCTCCCCTCCCCCCACCAACTGATAAATTTTGTCAACGAATTTTAAGGTTTGTAAAAAACACTCTGGGGACTAAAGCAACATATTAGTAGGCTGCACCCACTCTGTGGCTACCAGATAGGAATCGCTGCATACAATTTGCAAATAGCACTTGGCCTACATCATCGTGGGGGTGGGATAGGGTAGTGTGGCACAAGGACAGTGTTCCCAGGAGAAACAAGAGTAATCCCACTTCAGCTTGGAGATCCTTGTCTAAAGCCAGTGTATTTTCCTCAATTGATCATTTTCTCCCTTCAGCTGAGTTAAGTAGCTGTCTTTGCTCTTTCTGTGAAGAATCAATTCCTTGTGTAAGTAGCACTGGATGCTTCTGGATGGAGGATTGGAATGACTGGAATGTATCTGCAACTCTATACTGTGACTCTAGGCAAGTCTCAGACCCTTCCTACTCTCTCCCTCCAACACATACTATGCAACTGGGTTTCCCCTCCAGTAAGACCAGCAATGCTGTTCTCCCCTCTGTTCAGAGCCTTGTGTAGAGAAGGAGACCCCACTTTCTAAGTGCCAGGCCAGAAGCTTCCTCATTGATCTATGTTAGATTCCCTCCCCACCCCCTCACAAATTCTGAGTTAGTATTTTCCTTGCTCATTTGTTCTTAAACACTCGAGAATCTTTGGAAACATGCATACTTGTGGCAAAGCCCATGCAGTGAGTCAAGGTGGGTACAAGAAGTGTGTCATTTAAGGTCCTTTGATAAACAGATGCCAAGATGGAAGTAAGTATGCAATACAGGTATTGGGAAGAACACCTGAGAAGGATGCAGGGTGAGGGAGGAGGGCCAGGTAAGGAGAGCCTTCAGGCAACCACCCAGGTCTCACACTCACCAGAGGAGGGACGACAGGAAAGAGGCTTGGGTAGGAAGAAAACACAGCTCCAAGAAAGTTATGCCCAGGCTGCTGGGAAGCCCAAGAGCCAAGAAGTCCCCACTGGGCAGGCCTGGCTGGGCTCTTGGGCCACTGCTGTGCTCAGGGAGAGCAAGACTTCAGTGGATCCCGAAAGGCGCCACGGCTGGCGGCTGTCAGCTCGCTACACCCTTGTAGCATGTCCTCTCTCAAAGGGGGAGCTAAACTGTGCTTGCTCATGACTGCCACAGCCAGCCAGATTTCCATGATTCCATAAGTGTGTGATATTATGTTTTTTCACATAAGAAGAGGGAGCAGAATGTGAGGTTTCAGTTAGTCTTAGGTCTGTGGCTCCATCACTGTGCTAGCTGTGACCTTAGGGCAAGGATCGAAACTTCTTTACCGGTTCAATGAAAACAGTAAAAGTGTCTCTCCCATGGAGCCACCCTGAGGATTATAATAGAATTCAGGGAAGTGCTCAACACAGTGTTGAGCACCTACAAGTGCTGGATAAGTATTTTTACTTTGGGACATACTAGGAGCTAAAATACAGGCCGGTGACCCAATAGCCTTGGCTTTGCTTTGCTTTTTAGCAGTCTTATCTTCTAAAATGACACTGTTAAGGTGAGTCTGGTCAGAGGGTCAAGTGAGAATGCATTTATGGACAATGGCCATGAGTGGCACTTTTCCATCAACCCTGTGAGGTAGGTTCTATTGTTCTGTCTATTGTACAGATGAGCAAACTGAAGCCCAGAAAGGTCTCGGTGATTTGGTGGAGCAAGTGACTCGTGTATGACTGATCAGAGCATTGCATTGCATCTCCATCGCTCAAGGATGGGCAGAAGATCCGATCAGAACCGAGGAGATGTTATGAGGTTGACCAGGGCAGCTGCAAAGATGTTGAGCTCTTTCACTAATGGGCTTGGAGGGTGTGAGGCTGGTTTGCTAAAGCTATCTTAATCTCCACAGATGGAAGCCTCTCTGAGAATGAGGCTGATGCAGAAGTGGATTGACTGGCTAAACCAACACCCATTCAAATCCTTCCTCTAACAGCTGTGCTGGAGGAGGTTGCTAATTGTCCTGCCATACTTCTCATATTCACTTTAGTAACAGAACTCCCCAAGTTTTGCCTGGGCACATGGCTATGCAAACTGTACATTTCCCAAGTTCCCTTGCAGCTAGTTGTGACCATGTGACTAGACTAGACTAGACCAATGGGACGTGAGCAGAAGAGAAATGATGAGTGAAACTTCTGTATCACAGCCTTAAAAGGAAGCTTCTTGCCCTTCTCTTCTTTCCCCTCCCAGCTGGGAAAGGACAGCAATGGAGTAACAAAGCAGACCCTGTGATGACGAGGCAGACCCAACACACAGTCCTGGGTATGGCTTCTCTTTGACATACAAACAAATGAGCAAACAAAAAATAGCCTCTACTCTAGGAGCCAGGAAGACCCCAAAATATGTTTTCCTAGCCTTCTGGTGGCATTGACGTGTCAAATCAGCTGGAAGCAGAGACTGGCTGGGGACTCTGGGGAAAGACTTGCTTTTCTAGATAAAAGAATCAGATACAGCTACTTCTTCCTTCTGCCATGAATGCCTGCAGCCTGAACAGTCCCTTCTGTGACCCTAAAGACGGTAGAACTGAAATGAAGAAAGAGGTTGGGTTCTTGGTAACATTAATAAGCTGCTGCATGGTAATGTCATTGGTGCCTATTATGGGCTACCTGTTATATGAGGGGGAAAAATCCTATCTCTGGACTTCTTATGAGAGAAAAGTAAACTACACTTTGTTGAAGCCTCCATTAGCTGAGTTTTATGTTATGACAGCCCAAATGCCAAGGCATCAGTAGAACTTGGTGTGACAACGAGCCCAGGTATTGATGATGTCACCGGACCCATGAGCAGCTGTGCCTGAGACTGGCCCTTGCACTTTTCAGTAATGAGAGAAAGTAAGTTCTCTTTGTGCTTTAACAGCTTAGGTTGGGTTTTCCACTGCTCCAGATGGAAAAACCCCTGATAGAACTATTCACAAAGAGCCAGATGGATTGACTGAATATTCACCTTTGCTCAGTCCCTCCATCAAATTTTATGGCAAAAAGATGAGAAAAATTGAAGGACGGAAAGCAGAAAAGATGAAAGAAAAGGAAAGAATGGCGAATCAACAGAAGGTCACTATGCTTTTATAGTTCCTTGTTCAGAAACCTGGGTCCTGGTTTCCCTCGCTCAGGAGGCTTGTTTCTGCTGTGTCAGCAGCCTGACTGCAGTGAGGAGTGCGGCTCAGTTTCCCATTCCAAGCAACGCAGTACCATATTTCTGGGGCTTTTCATTCTCCTTTACTCTTCCTTAGATGTGGCACGGCCCACGCTAATTAATCCGTGTCCTGCACCCAGCCGGTTGTTTCCCCAGGTTACCCTTAAATCCATGGGTCATAACCCTCCTGTACTTACCCATCTCTAGGGTTTTCATCACTTTTGAGAACGGACCGTTTAGTCCAATCTTGGTGCAGGCCAGCGTTAATAGGCAATTGCCACAGGGAGACAATACAGGAAGAAAAATGGCTAAAAATATACAGTGAATCACAGAAAATTACATCTCTTAAAACCTACAGTGTATTCCTATTGCCATAGCAACCCCCTGGCTAGTGAAGACAGCTGATTTATCGCAGGCTTTCCCCAGCACTCAATTCTGCCAGAA
The DNA here is from genome assembly GCA_017311185.1 of Proteles cristata cristata. NCBI lineage: Eukaryota > Metazoa > Chordata > Mammalia > Carnivora > Hyaenidae > Proteles > Proteles cristata. The sequence goes on along the minus strand of JAESUZ010000388.1, from coordinate 216,506 downwards.
GCGCCTCCAGCCTGCGGTGCGAGTCCTAGTGAGGGGAGGGGAGGGGGACATCACCTACCCAGTGTTTTCTCTCCTTCCTTTCCATCCTTTCCAGTGGTGTAGCTGTGGCGAGGAAACCTGAGTTCCTTCAACACAGCCTGCATAGCCTCCCAGCCCCTTTTCTGAGATGACGGTGACTGTTCTAGCCTCTGACAAAATGTCCTGCATTCTGTCTACACTAGTGCCTGTGACAGCAGATGGTTGACTTCCTAGAGGGGTCAGTGTGCATGGGGGGGCATGAGGAAGTTGCAGGTGCAAGGCCACTCTCAAGGATGGCGAGAGGAGTTTCCCTTCCCTCACCTCCCCTTCTCTGTTTCTCTCCACCTCCCTGACTCTTCTCTCTCCCCTATTTCCTCAGTGGGTTTGTTGTGAAGTGGACTGGCCTCACATTGAGACCAGGAGATGGGAGACAGAGGCAAGCCTTGACTTACAAAATGAGTCTGGTGTATAGAAAGACAACGAAATGTGTGTTCATAAATGTTTCGTTACTCCATTGGAACTCTAAAATTCACTGGCATGTAATGTGTGTTTTATCATAATATTAAAAAATGGCATTCTTGTGTGTGATTTAAACTTCCATAATTTGGAGAAAGATTCTGGGCCAGAGTTCTGGAGCATCTCCCCTCAAAAATAGCCCTGACTGGACATGTCACAAGGACAAAAGGAGACAGCTGCAAGGAACTCCCACTGGCCGTATCTGGGGCAATTGGAATTTTGAAAAAAAATAGTAGTGGTTTAAAGTCTAATGAATAAAATAAGAAATATAAAAATATAAGTCCATACTGATAAAAAAATACATAAATGGTGGAAAAGCCTTTTTGTATGATAAAGTCTCAACGACTAAGTATGGAAGATATAATCGTATTAGAAAATCACCATTTGGCAACTTTCATAGCAGTAATTGATTCAGGCAAGAATTAGCAATGGATGTATAGTGGGTAAAAGTTTGATGAGAAACAGACCATTTATACAACCTCAAAGTATCTCCTTGTAAAATACTTCTTGATTTCAAAGAGAAAAGTAGTCGTTTGAGAGTGGAGAGGCTTGGCACACCACACCTGAATCAGGTGATAAGAATTAACATCACAAGGGAAAAATGGGACAAATCTATATCCTGTATCTCCTGACGTGATGCGCTAAGGACATACTGTCACCTCTGGTGTTCCTGCCAAATGCATACGACCTGAATCTCATTGTGAGGAAGCATCCAACACTCTCCCAAAGAGGCACGGTCTATTCAATCAATGACTTAGATGCTTCAAAATGTCAATGTCACGAATGACAAAGACTGAGGAACTGAGGGAACCTAAAGAGACATGATAATGTGTAATCTTGGATTGGCTTCTGGATCAAAAAAAAAATGTTCTATTCTGCTATAGCAGAACATGGTTAGAAAAACCAATAACATTTGAAAAAGATATGTAGTTTAGATAATAGTATTACATCAATATTCTTTTCCTGATTTTGATAATGTATTGAGGTTAGGGAAGAAAATTTCTTTCTTTCTTTCTTTCTTTCTTTCTTTCTTTCTTTCTTTCTTTCTTTCTTTCTTTTGGAAGTGCATGCTCAACTATTTAGGGATAAAGGGGCATCATATGTGCAAGTTATTTGCAACTAGTTCAGAAGTATATAAAGAGAGAAAATGATAAGAAAATGAGATGAAGAGTATACAGTATTCTTTGCACTTTTTAATTTTTCTGTAAAAAAATTCTTTGGGCTTTTTCGTAGCCTGAAATGAATTCAAAACAAAGTTTAAAAAAATAGTCCCATCTGCATACTCAAAGTCCTTTTGAGTGAATTTCCTTCCCACTCATTTCTTTCCCTCACTTTGACGCTACACCTTAGTATTTAGGTCCTCACAGCTCTCTGCATTAAGCAGGAGAATCCAACCTTAATGTGGGAGTGTGAGTGTGAGGCGGGTGTGTGTGTGTGAGAGAGAAAAGACAGAGCTACCCCCTCAGAGTGTCACAAAAGGCCAAACAGAAAGCCCGGATAACGGATTTGTCACAATGCCCAAATCAGACCAGTGAATGAAGTCAAAGTCCCCTTTCAGGTTTCTGAGGGAAGGGAGGGCATGTTCTCAGCAGGATGTACCGACCAGCGCAGTGAGGCCAGAGAGTCAACACTGTAAGAAAGTCCAGGACTGAGTTCATGTTCTTTCTCAATCCCTCCCTCCCTTCCAGTCTCTCTCTGTCTGTCTCTGTCTCTGTCTGTCTGTCTCTCACATACACACCCCTTTCCTCTTTTTTCCTAGACTTTTTCCAGACCTGCTGGCACCTGGTGAAATGGCCTTTTCTAGCAGAGACAGAACATTTCTTCCTCTGGAGCCACAGATGAAACTCGGTGTGTGGAAACCTGCTAACTTCAGATTCAGAAGGTGGTGAGGTGGGGTGGGGGAGGGACAGGAGGCCAGGGTCCCATTCTCCTACATTTGGTCTGGTCCAAAGTAGGTCCAAAGAGCCTTGTACCAGGTGTGCGGACCTGGTATACAAGCCCCAAAGTGCTTATCCCCATTGCCTACACAATGGTTACGATGTGCAAAGATTCCAGAGAACGATCTGCCATATGTCACATTAAAATTCACTCCCCTACTTTCTCTAATAGCCGTTTACTTTAATTCACTCATCTCAATATCATGAGCTGCAGCGAAGCAGAAAGTGGTTCTATTTATAAATGATCCTGATCGAATAAAGTAATATCTTGATTCCTTCCCAATGGTCTAGAGACTATATAACAAGAGAAGCCTAAGGGACTGTGGTGGGGGGTGGAATCCTCCTTTCCCGGGGAAGCAGGCTTCTGTCCCAACTCCCAGCATTTAGAGCACTGCCTTACAGTTGGAGGGAGATATAGGGAAAAATGGAGTCATTTTTGGTTCTGAAAAGATATTTGTCTCAATTCACCAGCACCAGCCACATATATGTTGTACAAATCAAATAGGCACAAGGCTTCAGGCTGGACTGTGAAAAAGAAACTAAATATTAAAGAGCTGGCCAGCCCTCATCTGATCAGTTTAGAGTGCAAAGAGACGCTAAGTCTAAGCGACACCACCCCTCACTCCCTCCCCCCCCGCCCTTTTTACAGTTTATTTATTTATTTATTTATTTATTTATTTATTTATTTAGAGAGGCAGAGAGACAGAGAGCAAGCAGGGAAGGAGCAGAGAGGTAGACAGTGAATCCCAAGCAGGCTCCGTGCTGTCAGCGAAGAGTCCTACATGGGACTTGAACTCACAAACCATGAAACTGTGACCTGAGCAGAGATCAAGAGTATGAGTTTAATCCACTGAGCCACCCAGATGCCCCAAGTGTAAGCCCCAGTCTGTACATTTCTGCAGAGTAGACCTCCACGGCTTGGCCCAAGGTTGTGTATGGATTACAATAGAAGATCCAACTTCCTGTCCATCTTGTGGCCCATTTGCCTACATACTATCCCACAGATAGCTTCATTTCAGAGATACTGTATCCCAAGTGGCAGCATCTTTTTTTTTTATTTTATCAGTCCAGTGGGAATCAGGCAACAAATGACTTGATATTAAGTGTGGGCCAGCCCAGCACTTGGACAAGCCTGTAAGAAACTGTAGAATCAATAAGCAGATGGGAGTAGGAGTGACCAACAAACTCCCTGTAGCATCACAGTAATTGTGAGGGGCAGTCACGGTCTTCCCCTGAGTGAGTGGCTGATTCACACAGACCTCTAGAGCCCAATGACATGCGAGGGATTTTAGTTATTTCAAGGCTCCATGTGAAAAGAAATGATGAACTCTTACGTGGTAAATTCACTATTTTCCTGAGGCAACCTACATCTTCTTTTCTTTTCCCAGTCTGAGGAAGCGTATCAACACTTACAGAACCAGTATTTGTAATTTCAGTGCAAAGGATCTCACAAAGATCTCAAACCCATATAATGCAGGCTTGGAAAAGAATCACTGCACTTAAGAAGAGAGGAATCTGCAAAAGGAGAAGCAGGTGCCTTGCTGGAGGCCAGGAGAGGGAGGAGTGGGACTGAAAAACCCTTCTCCCGCCCTGTGCCTGGGGGCCGTGGGGCAGGATCCGAGTCACTATTGTCTCCTGGATGTGAGCTCTGCCAAAGGCTCCATTTCCCACAAGCCACCTGGTAATGGTCTCTTTTGGTTTATTGCTCAGAACTGGAGGAACCTCTCCCAACTGGACGAGTCCACACTTGGGTCTTAGTGATTTGCAGCACCATAGTGTTCTGTTTCTTAATTATGCGAGGGCCTTGTAACCCTTTTGTCTTCATCGGATTTACTGTAGTAGATTAAGATGGATGCAAATTCTTTGCCTTACCTCCCATCAAGAGGCAGAGTCTATTTCCTTTTTCTTTGAATCTAGACTGACCCTGAGACTGGCTTTGACATATAGAATGCACTGGAGGTGACATTGTGTATCTTCTAAGGCCGGGCCTTAAGGACATCAGTAGCTTCAAATTTTGTCCTACGTGGAAATGGTTGCCATGTAAGAAGCTGGCTACCCCGAGACTTCCATGGGGCGAGGAAGCTCAAGCTAACCATGTGGAGAGAGAGAGGGGCCATGTGGAGAAGTGCTGAGGTGCCAGACATATGAATGTTCTGCTTAGACCTACTGCCCAGCCACCATGTAAACGAAGCCAAGTGGATGACTCCAGAAAACAGCATACAGAACAGAATAACCACCCAATACAGCCCTGTTTGCTGACCCACAGAATCACAGGCAAATATGATGATTGATTTAAGCCAGTAAGTTGTGGGGTGATTTATTATCTAGTTATTTAACTGAAACATTCATAATCAAAGCTAATGGAATTAGTGACCCATCTACCACCACCACATAGAAACAACAGGACCCATATGGATAAAGCTTCTTTATGTCATTTAAATGGCAAAATCTCCACTGAGCTGGGAGAAGAGCCCAGAAAAACTCCAGGATTGCAGCTGTGGTCTACATGATGTCAGACAGAAATACTATTTTTCTGAGAGCGGTTTTTCTCTCTCATAGTCCCTTTTCTGTACTGTGCTCTCTATTTCCTACCCGAACGTTCTGGCCATTATGCTATTCTACCATAACCCCGTTATCCAGTGGTGTGCTTTCTTTACCTTGACATGACCCCAGAGAACCCCATAATAATATCTGTAAACAATCTAGCTGTCCAACAATAAGGGATTGGGTAAATATAATCTATGGCACATCCATATAATTTTTAAAAACCCTTGAATTTAATAAAGCTGATACGATAGAAGTGTGTCATAGGCATAGAGAGGTATTTTCAATATATGTTATAAAACAGTCTAATCCCACTTAAAAATCTTGTATACAGTATTCATTCATACATGCCTAGAAAAGGATATGAGGGTTTGCAGCAAGACTGAGCAGGATATGGGGACTCAATCCTTTTATTTGAGTTTCCTGAAATAAGTATGTATATACCTTTCATAATACAATAAAACAGTACAAGAAGTATTACTTAGGAGGTAGAAGTGATGATGGAATGGCAGGAAGTCGGCCTGGCCTCTGAGGGCAGTGGAATTGGGCTGAAATGATGTTGTGACTTAGATCGAAATACCTGTGGTTTCTTGGGTCCCCCACTCGGTATTTGCCCTCCTGTGCGTAGAACCTGCTTCAGCCTGCCAACAATATGACCTCTATTAATAGCAGCTGAAGTCTGGGCTCAAGCAGATTCTTAAGTGGGATAGTCAGAATCATGGGTTATTGAGTGGCCTTGTCAGAACTTCATCAGCAAATGGTATTTATTAAACACTGTCTTGCTTTAATGAGTCAGGAAATAGGGCCCTCTTTCCCCTTATCACTCACAGTTGTGTTTCTCAGCAAGAGTAGGTCTCTTTTCCCAAAATGGCCCAGGACTTCATTTCCCTGAAGCCATATTACTTAGGCAAAATTTTCCAGGGAAGGGAAGTGTTGATTCAACCACAGAGCACCAAGCAAATGTGAAATGTGTGGTTGTTCTCTGGGACTTTTTGTCTGGCTCTCACTTCTCTTTCCTACATCCTGCCAGAACACAGAGTAGCCAAATCTGTGTGCCTGTATGCTGTGGACATCTGTTGTCCGATAGCTCCTTCTTTCTCCCTTCTTTTTGTTTTTTTTGTTTTTGTTTTCTGTTTTGTTTTGTTTTGAGAGAGAGAAGGAGAGAGAGAGAAAGGGAGAGAGAGAATCTCAAGGAGTCTCCACGCTCAGCGCAGAGCCCAACTGTGGGCTCAATCTCAAGACCGCGAGATTATGACCTGAGCTGACATCAAGAGTCGGATGCTTATAGGGTGCCTGGGTGGCTCAAGTCAGTTCAGCTTCTGACTTTGGCTCAGGTCATGACCTTGCAGTTCCTGGGTTTGAGTTCCGCATGGGGCTCGCTGCTGTCAGCCTGTCAATGTAGAGCTCGCTTTGGATCCTCTGTCCCCCTCTATCTCTGCCCCTCCCCTGCTCACACTCTCTCAAAAAATAAACAAAAGCACTAAAAAAGAAAAGAGTCGGATGCTTAAATGAGCCACCCAGGAACCCCTAGATCTAGATTTTTCCTTTCAGTCATATCTCTCCCCTCCTGACTGTGGGGCTGTGTTCTCTACAACTCTATGAAGACACAGTCCCTGCAGGAATCCCGCCTTCTCAAGCTGGCTCCGCCGGGCGGGCCTGGGCAGCACCAAAGCCCACAGACATTTCCAAACGACTCGTGAAACTTCCTGGCTTCCAATTTTCTGGCTCCTGCTGGTGCTCAGAAGACCAGCGTGAAACCGTAGGAGGAACAAGGGAAGGATCGACCAGCAGGAGTGAGGCCCTGCAGCCCGAAAACCCTCAGGAGGCTTCTCTCTGAGTCCCTCCCTACCCCACCCCTGCTGGCTCCATCTCCATCCTGCCGGGAAGGGAATATAGCTCATTATCTATTTATTTTATAAAGTGCTGCCCTTGGTGTTCAAATCACCTCAGGGCACAGAGCACACAATTTTAAAAACAATTAAAAGAGATAAAACAGAGGATTGGCAATGACTGGTACCTTTTAAAAATCGGCAATAACATGCCAGTTTGAGGCTCCCTGGCTCACCCCGGGTTCTGCGGATCCCTTGCGGGGGCTCCGGAAATGGGAGGGGCTGGGAGCGATTTCTCCACAACCTCCATCTGAGCTGTTTGCTCACAGAGCCAGGACGCTCCAGTCACCTTCCTTCAGACTCTCCCGTCAGAGTTTTTATGACTCAGCTCAGGCCCGCATCAACTTGCTTATTTTCTTCCTGTGCCTGCTGTGGGCGCTTGCCGGAGGCCTGCTCTCTGTGCGCGCCATGGGGGCCACCTTAGCGGCTGGCTTGTCACTGCCTGGCCCTAGCCAATAGGTGATGACCAAACCATGATATTGATACTGACAATATTAATAACTGATAATAGCTGAGCTTGACTGGGGCTTCTGTTGTCTGAAGAGAGTTACATTGGTTTCCTCGCTGAGGTTTCTCAAGTGTTGAAAGACGTTATTTAGAACTACAGCAGAGAAGGGACACCTGGGTGGCTCAGTCAATTAAGAAGCTGACTTTGCTCAGGTTATGATCTGGCTGTTCATGGGTTTGAGCCCCCCGTTGGGCTCTGTGCTGACAGCTCAGAGCCTGGAGCCTGCTTTGGGTTCTGTGTTTCCCTCTCTTTTCTGCCCCTCTCCTGCTCGCATTCTCTCTCTCTCTCAAAAAATAAATAAACATTAAACAAAAAAAATTTTTTTTAAAGAGCTACAGGGGAGAAAACAGGCTGACACAACCACATTACCGAGTTGGAAGAGAACTTGGGAAAAAGAAAACTCCACGTTGAAGTCATCTGAGCTTGAGTGGAGGTCGAGGTGTGGCTGGGGCCCTGACCACAAGAAACAGAACTGCTGCTCATTATAGGCTGGTTTGCCTAAAGAATGAGCAATGAGCCCAGACCTGGAAGATCTGAACAATGATTCCCAGCTTCTTCACTACGGGCATGGCCTTGGGCAAGTCACTTCACATCTCTGGACTTTGGTTTCCACAGTAAAGCAAAGAGATGGGCCTAGATTATCCCCTTTAAACACTACATTATAGGCTTCTGGTGCTCAGGACTCAAATAATCATTGGCAGAAATTCATTGACCATCTTCTCTCTGCCAGCTACCTGTAGGGATCTCTCTGGACAAGAAACATTTTCCAGTTTCTCAGTATTTCACAGGTTTTTCTTCTGGGGGCCACAGCCCAGCTGCCTAGTCAGGGCCGGTGGGTGGTGATGGCGGCAGAGGTGGTATGGGGGTGGGGTGGAGAGAAGCATCTTTTTTTTTTAATGTTTTTATTTATTTCTAGGAGAGAGAGGGAGAGAGACAGCGTGAGCAGGGGAGGGTCAGAGAGAGAGGGAGTCACAGACTGGAACAGGCTCCAGGCTCTGAGCTGGCAGTCAGCACAGAGCCCGATGCGGGGCTCGAACCCACGAACTGTGAGGTCATGACCTAAGCCGAAGTCGGACACTCAACCGACTGAGCCACCCAGATGCCCCCCCTCCTTTTTTTTTTAATGTTGAGAGAAGCATCTTTTGAATCAATTACCTATTTACTGATCACCTACCTTCCCTGACCTCCAAGGTGGTAGTTGCCCCCAATGGCTGTTCCATTTGATCTCCATGCAAACACCTTGTGGGATTGTCTGAGCACCACCCACCTAAAGAGGTGCACTGGCCTCTCTCTGGGCAGTAATGAGGTTTCCTTCCCAGTCTCACAGAGACCTACTGCTATCTTTCATCCGGTGGAGCGTCCCCCTGGCTGCATTCATCTCTCTCTACGCCCTGGTTTATTCGGCTGTGTTGTCCTCCGCTCTGCAGGCTCTCTGTCACAGGACGCTGTCACAGCAGCACTGGAATTCACTTTGTCTTTCCCTCTGCCCTATTCGCTGAGCAAACATATGCATTCGGCATTTCAGCCGTGGAAATCCTCTGCCCCCCTTTGCTCTTGCCTAAAATGAAAACCTCGGTGGCTTTGCAGAAAAATTCCACATTCTCCTGCAATATGAACTCAACAGCTATTTGTTGAATCCTTATGATCTGCTCAGTCTTTGTTATGCCCTCAAGAGGCTTATGATGTTGTTGGTGAAATGAAACAGACACATGGGACACAATTGAAAATAGCAAAGCACAGTAGTGTTAGTGTTGTCACGAGGTGCCAAAATGGGTGGTACTAGAATACCGCACCCCCACCAATACATACCTTGCTCACACCGCATAGCAAACCTATGAGCTGAGTATTATTGTCCGAATTTTATACATCAGCAAACTGAGTCACAGGGAATTTAATTAACTTATAGTTTCACAGATGATAAGACAACCCAGCTCTTTTCAACTCCAAAGTATGTGCATTTATAATCTTAACTCCATGCTGAACCACTGCTCTGTGAGCACCATGAACGGGGGGTCTAGGTGTTTTTGCTGATTACTATTTTCCGGAACCATTTTCTTAGTACTTCCCATAGTAAAATGCTCAATTAAAAAAAAATATATATATATATATATTGCATGCTACACTTTTCTGGACAGAAACACCTATAGGAAAAGCTAGACAAAATGGTCTGTTTTCTAGAGTCAGAGTGAGAGGAACACTGAAGGCTTTGGAGGATTACCAAGTTCAAGCCCAGCCACCCCAGTAGACTAGGGATGGGCCTGATTAGAAGACAGATGGGGAACAGAAAAGAAGAGAAAATAAAACAAAAACAAAAGCCACAGCAATAAAACACACACAGACAGTGCTGCTCCTCTCTGAAGTTCTCTTTGAGAACTTCCATCCATCTCTCATCCTGCCCTGTTCCCCCGATGCACACAGCCCCTCTCAGTGGTGGCGGAGGCCCTCTGCTTTGTGCTGCTGATGTCTTGAGTCTCACACACGGTGGGCCTCAGGAGGGCAGGCTCTGACTTTTCCCTACTTTGTATCCCCTGTGGTGGGTTGGTTCCTCAGACCAAAATCTGTTGAAATGAATTGAAATTAAGAAGTGTACCATGCTACTCAGGCTTCTTTTTTTCTTCCTGTTTCTTATGTGATGCTTTTTGGCAATGAAATAGGAATGATATAGGAAGAAAGAACGGTAGAGAAACCCCTTGGTAGTTATAAGGAGAAATAATTGTGGTGCCATTTTTTTAAAGCCCTGGGTCTGATTTGTCCCAGATTGGATTCCCACTCTTAGAAGAAAAAAAAAAAAGGAAAGAAATGAAGCTGTATCTCCCCATTGAGACAGCCTGGAGGATCTGCCTCAAAGAGGATTGAGGGGGAAATGTTCAATTTTATTGGTTTGTTCTGCTGGGTCCTTCTCTCCAGGACACTGTTTAGTGCACCGAGTGAAGTGGAAAATGAAGAACAGGTGAGCAGTCAGCTGTGAAAAGCTTTAATGGACCCAGTACCCCTTTGGGAATGAGGCAAGGCTCTTGCTGGCACTCAGGACCAACGCTATTCCAGTTCATCGGGCTTTGTTTTTGCAGTGGGAATTTAACTCCCTCAGGTGGCCTCAGGATGGAGGAAGATCACTGCCTTCGGCAGCAGCGGCATAGTGGCCTCATTAAAGAGAACTGAGGCCACTGTCCCAGAAGGGATGCCCTGGCTCCTTAGGGGCCTTTGGAAATTTTGAACTTTCTGGGTGGGTCACGTGACCCCAGGAACAGAGTGATGCTGTGATCATGTGGGGCTTCCAAGTAATGGAGCTGAGACCATCCTGGAGTGGAGGCTACCATGGGCTGGTGTGGGTCCAAACTCAGTATCTCAGCAGGAGCCCCCAGGTGGGCAGACCTCTTTTAAGGTCTCTGGAGTGTTCTATATAGGACAATCTATGGGGCCTTGGATTGGGTCTAGGAGGCTAGGTAAGGATGTGTCTCTCATAATGTCGAGGAGGAGGAGAATGACTGAGAGCAGGTGTCTGTGTTTACTGTACTTCAGAGCCTGAGCCAAGTACCTTATTTGTTAACCTGTGAGAGTGATACCTTCACTCCCTAACACTAACAAAATGTGGTCTTTGCTGGTTAGCGTCTTCTTCTCTCCTGCCCTCTCAGGTTCTCCTGGCTACTGAGTTCTGAAAAGGTGGGATTGGGGCAGTGGCTATGGAGGGAAGACCAGGGAAGCGGGGGGAAAAGGGAAGGATTCTTCTTGCTGGGCCCCCTCCAAAGCTCTCCCTCATTGTGGAGGATGTCAGTACTGGGCAGAGCGTAGATGAAAATCTGAAAATGAGGTGGGAGAAACTTAGCTCAGTCAACCTGTGTAGCAAAGATGGGATGGGGAGGAATGAACAGAAAAAATAAATCTGTGAGATGGGTGTTAGGGAGGGTTGCCAGATAAAATACACGACACCAGTTTCATTTGAATTTCAAATAAACCCATGATTTTTGAGTATAATGTATGTTTTTTAAGTATAAGTATGTCCCAAATATTGCATGGGAAATATTAGTACTTAAAAAAAGATTTGTTTTGTATCTGAAAATCAAAATAAACCGGTCATGCTTTTCTGTTGCTTGTTTTGTTTTGTTTTGCTAAACCCGGTAAGTCTAGTGCCATTGGGAGAGTTTTGTGAGATTTCTGGTGGGGGCAGGGCATTGGGCAGAAAAATAAAAGATATTTTATGAAAGGTTACTGTGGGCTAAAGACAGGACCCTCTCTTATGATCGTTGAGTCATACTTGTGTGGTTAGAAAAAAAGTATGAATTTCATTTGCCTGTAGGACTATCTTCTTCAAATGTAACTTCATGTAGAGACTGGATGACAGGAGATCCTGGCTTATGTCTGGGGTACACATATATGATCTCATATAATCCTAACCTTTATACAAGGTAGGCAGCACTGTTCTTGCTTTATAGATGAGGGAATTAAGGCTCAGAGAGGTTGATTAACTTGCCCAGGGTCACACTGTAAGTAGAGCTGGATTCCAAGCCCAAGTTCACGTGACTTCCTGTGCTCAAACCCTAAAGCCTGAAGAGCCCACTTCAAACTGAGTCTCTCCTTCCCAGCTACGTGCCACTAGGATATGCCTGTGTTTTACAGTATGTGAATATATGTGACAAATGCAGGTGGAATGGACTCCCTGACTTGTAGCATTCCTTTTTCAGTTGAAGAAACAGATATCTAGGGAAGATAAAGTTCACACAGGTAGTTAGTAGTAGAGCCAAGACCAGACCCTGGACCCACAGAGGGGATGCAGGGAACGAGAGCTGCAGGGGGCAGTTGCAGAAAAGTGAAGCAGGTCACGTGGACAGCCCCTTCATTGTCAACCTCCTCCTGCCTCACCTCCTCACCTGTCCTCCTCCCCCACCCCACCCACTTTGGGCATTGAGCCATGTCCTGTTTCCACGTGTTCCAGCTCTGAGCCAGCTGTCATAATCCCGGCAAGGTGCTAGCCGATAACAGCCTGTGGGAAGATCCTAAAATGCTGGCCCAGTGGAGGACATTAGAGGCTGTAGAAGTCTGCAGGGAGTGTGTGCTGGGACAGATATTGCACGGGATACCAGAGGGCCTGGCCACCAGGCAGGTGGCAAGGTGGCATTTACCTTGGGGCATTCGCTACGGTCCAGCATCTGGTCTGTTCCCAGCCTTGCTATTCCAGATACTCCATTTTCTCATATCCTCAGTTTGACTGGATGAGTGAGGATCACTCATAGGAACAAAGCTCAGGGCGAAATGCAAATAAAAAAGCCACTTTATTAATGTACAATAAGACATACAGCTGGTGAAGTGACTTGAGCCCACTCAGTGCTTTCTCTCACACAGAATGAGAAGCTGTGTGGAGGCAGAGTAGCAACTGGCTGTTCAGGGCTTCTGAAAGCAGTGCAGAGAGGGTGTCAGGCAGAGAAGCCCAGAATTTAATGGCATTGAGTGCTAAGGTCTGGGGCCACTACTTTTATCAGAAAGAAATACCTGCCAGAATGGCTGGGCTCATGCCCCCATCAAACGCGGCCTATTCGCTCTATTCTGGGCGGTGCTCGAATATGGCGGGCGTCAGGCCAGGAGATAAACAGCATACTCAAAAGGGTGTAGTGATTGCAGAGAGCTTAAGGAAGCGATTCTTTTCAAATGTGTTTCAAAGCCAACAAGAGATGATGAAACACCCCTGATCCAGCCCCAATCTGGCAACTCTGGGAGTATTTCTATCTCCAGGGCAGAAGGAGGGAGCCGTGGTCAGAAGCTGGAGAAGGCTGTGGTTGCAGCCCTAAGGGAGAGTGTTTCCACAGGATCCAAGGCCTCCGGTGTGGGAATAAACACATCATTGCCAAAGCTGTCTAACAGGGAGGGAACTGAGGAAGAAATACCTGGGCTTCTCACTCTTCCTGTCCTCTGATCCTGCTTGTGACTCCCGTCGGCTGAACATGACTGGAAGCCAGAGAGCTTGATATGATCTGTGGAGGCCAGCCTCTCGGGTCACAGAGCAATGTGGGGAAGATGGAGAACAGCTCGAGATGGGCCAACAGAGATCCCTGGTCATTGGGCCTGCAAGCATTGTGCTTTCTCTTTCCCACACTTCCTCCCAGGCCACCCTGCTTCTGCTTGAGACCATCCGGAATAATCCCCTTCATCTGGTTACTCAGGGTTCTTCCAGCTCAGAGAGCCATTTTCTCTCTTTCAGATGATTCTAGGTTATCTCTGTTCTGATCAGGTAAGTGAGGACTTCATTAATGTAATCTTATTTTATTTTTGTTGTTTTCTCATGGTTTTAGGGCAAGGGTGGGGGCACCTCCCAGGGGTTTCCATAAACCAACATAATTCAGCCCCATTAGATAGAAGAGTTAAGGGCAGAAAGAAGTCAAGAGCTGGCCAGGGCTCTCAAGATGGCTCTCTTGCCTCATCTTTACCAGGAGTGTTTGCATCTTAAAAGAGACTCTTAAATATACAAAATTTAAGGCCTAAAAGAAATTCTCTTAAAAGGTAAAATTTTGGGGCACCTGGGTGGCTCAGATGGTTAAATGCCCGGCTTTGGCTCAAGTCATGATCTCACGGTTCATGGGTTCAAGCCCCGCTTTGGGCTCTGTGCTGACAGCTAGCTAGAGCCTGGATCCTGCTTCAGATTCTGTTTCTCCCTCTCCCTCTGACCCTCCCCTGCTCATGCTGTCTCTCTCTCTCTCTCAGAAATAAAGAAAACATAAAAAAGTTTTTTAGAAAAGGCAAAATTTTAGTTTAGTAGTGGTTAATTGTGGTGGGCTAAATAATCCCCCCCCCTCCAAAGATGTGCACATCCTAATCCCCAGAGCCTGTGAATACGTTGCCTTATATGGAAAAAAGGTCTTTGCATGTATGATTAAATTAAGGGTTTTGAGATGTAGGGATTATCCTAGATTATCCAGGTAGAGCTAATGTAACCACAAGGGTCATTATAAAGGAGACAGTAGGGTCAGAAGAGGGACTGTGACATCTGAAGCAGAGGTTGGATTGATATACTTTGAAGATGGAAGAGAAGGGGCCATGAACCAAGACATCCAGGAAATCTCTAGAAGCTAGAAGAGGTGAGAATTCTTGCCTACAGCCGGCAGAAGGAACATGGCCTTAGATTTCAGCCCTATAAGACCCATTTCAGACTTCTGACCTCCAAAACTGTAAGAGAATAAATTTGTGTTGTTTTAAGCTGTTAAATTTGCAGTTATTTGTAACAACTATCATAGAAAACCAACACAGAGGCTCCTTTCCAACATCTTTTAATCACAGGCTATACCAAAACCTGCTTAGGGTAACATTTTTGCCAACCAGGCTTGGGTCTCTGTACAGACCTGGAATCCTGGAATCCTGAGCGAACTACCCTGGTTAACTGTCCCATGGCAGGTGCAACGGATGTTAATGCACTTTCTGCCCTGAGAAGCATGTTTCCAGCCCTGTCCTTCACTGCTCACCAGGCCAAGGGTGCTTGGGGCCCCCATCTCCAAGACCTTTGAGTCCGGAGCACTGCATTCCCAGAAGGTGAGAAAGACAGGCACAGGCTGTGAGGAGGCCTCTCTGGGCAGGGACAGTTGGCCAAAAAATTAAGGAGTGACACAAAGGACATCTTTCCTCTTGTCGCTCTATTGCAAAAATAGCCCAAGGAAATGGTTTTGAACCTGCTTTGAACTGAAATACTTGGGGGATAATCCAATGCATGAACTTCATGTCATTTAGCAGATTTCCTTAATTTTATTTTCCACCCCTGTAGTGACCCCAACAGACTCTTGGAAGAGGTCCTTCTCTGTAAAGCTGTTTTCTTTCTTCTTCAATTAAGTCACACACACTAAATGGAAATGAAGAGGACATTGCTTAAAATGTGCCTTTAGGATGAAATGGAATATGAAAAGGCTCAAATCCATTTTAGAGACAGCCTCTTCTGTCAGAAATCAATACAGCCCGTGCATTCTACAATGTGCCAGTTCATAAAGTAAAAATGGCTCTAACTCTCAATTTAACATTTTCAAAGCTGATATTAAATTCCAAGATTTTATATCTGCTGTTGCCCATTTAGGACCAAGTTATAAATCTGAAGTCTCTCTCCAGCTTACGAGTCTGACAGTGCTCGATAAAAACTTTTATAATCAAGTTCGATAAAGAATCACAAATCTCCATTTTGTGATTTTTAGCTTACAATGATCTGCGTAAATAACATCTCCCTGCCCTGATGTTTGTCAATATTTGTCATTTTAAGAAAGGGAAAAAATAGAAATACTACGTAAACTCTTACCTCTTGGATGAAAATTATGGTAAGTAAAGGTTTCGATGAATAAGATGTCTTCACAGAGGCATTTATACAGAATGACTAGGAAAAGCCAGATGGAAATTCAAGTGACAACCATAATCTGCTACCTATGGCATTCACAGTGAAACAGAACACAGGCCATTATCTGGAAGTAAAAAAAAAAAAAGACTTTTTTTTTTTGCTTATTAGCATTTATTCCAGTCCTGTAGGCCAGCCATGCACCCATCCTTCTAAATTATCCTTAGGCTAGAAGTAAAGAGGCCAGTTTTTTTTTTTTTAATATAATTCTTTTTTTTTAATATTTTATTTTTATTTCTAGGAGAGAGAGAGAGACAGCGTGAGCAGGGGAGGGTCAGAGAGAGAGGGAGTCACAGACTGAAACAGGCTCCAGGCTCTGAGCTGGCAGTCAGCACAGAGCCCGACGCGGGGCTCGAACCCACGAACCGCGAGATCATGACCTAAGCGAAAGTCGGACGCTTAACCGACTAAGCCACCCAGGCGCCCCTAAAGAGGCCAGTTTTACCTGTAAGCCTGTTTTGGGTGAGCTTCATTCTTCAGAGCCAGAAACTAAAAAAAAAAAATTAATGAGAAAGATATTTTATTCAAGTAAGCTTGACTCTGAGGTTTATTTAAATTTTCCTATCTGTAAAAAGAGACTGGAAACAATACATATACACATATACATATGTAAACACACACATATACATAAAAATACAGATGAATACCTATTACTAAAATTATGAAGATAAGTGGAGGAATGGTAAACATCAAATTCAGGACAGTGGTCACTTCTGAAGAGGAGGGAAGGGTATGTAATGAGGAAGACACACAGGAAACTTCAGGTGAATCTGTAATGTTTTACTTTTCAAATTGAATAGTTCACAGATGTTCATGATAGTAATGTCTATGCCTTGGTTATATGCACATCTGCCAAATGTTATCATTAAAACAAATTTTAAAGAAAGGTTAGGGTTGTGTGCGGTTAATTTTATGTGTTGAGGTGGGCAAAGGGAAGCCCAGATAGCTGGTAAAACATTATTTCTAGGTGTCTGCAAAGAGAGAGGTTAGCATTTGAATTGGAGGACTGAAGAGACCCATTCTCACCAATGTGGGCATGCTTAATCCAATCCACTGGGTGTCTGAATGGAAGTAAAGGTGAAGGAAGGAGGAATTCTCTCTTCTACCATTGGAATGTTCCTCTTCTTCTGCCCTGGAACACCAGAGATTCTGGTTCTCGGACTTCACCACTCTTGACTGAATTACATCACTGGCTTTCCTGGTTTTCTAGCTTGCATCCCTCTCCATAATCTTAGGAGCCAGTTCCCATAATAAATCTCTCTCTGTCTTTCTCCCTACCTCCCTCCCTATCTCATCTCCTATTGATTCTGTTTCTCTGTTGAACGCTGGCTAATATATGTTGGGTCATCAGAGAAATTGGGAAACAAGGGAATAGTTCAAATGTCATTCAAATTCAACATGACTTTTTTACTCTGCCCAAGGTTTCTTTGCTAGCTCTACATTGGAATGAGGACCCAGACATATCAGTGACAGGGGAGACTGAAAGTCCAAATGGTGTGCTGGCTTATTTATTTATTTATTTTATAATGTGCTGGCTTATACTGGCTCATGAAAACTGACTTATTTTCAGAAATTTTAGATGGTATCATTTAAACACTTATTATTAAACATTAAATTACATAAGCTTGTAATTAAATAAGTTATACTGAAAGCAAAGTAAAATAAATACTTAAAACATCACATCTTGGGGTGCCTGGGTGGCTCAGTCAGTTAAGTGTCCGACTTTGGCTCAGGTTATGATCTCACGGTTCGTGGGTTTGAGGCCCGCGTCAGGCTCTGTGCTGACTGCCAGCTCGGAGCCTGGAGCCTATTTCGGAGTCTGTGTTTCCCTCTCTCCTGACCCTCCCCTGCTCGCGCTGTCTCTCTCTCTCTCTCTCTCTCTCTCTCTCTCTCTCTCTCTCTCTCTCTCCCTCTCTCTCTCTCTCCCCCCCTCTCTCTCAGAAATAAATAAAACATTAAAAAATCACATCTTAACCATTTTACTACTTGGCACTATTATCTCTGCTCTCTAAGTTGCTTCTGTCTATTGTATCTGTATGGTGCAAATACCCTTCACATCTCTACAACTCTGCATCCAGTGACACCATAGAAACTAGGAGATGCTGCTGATCAGGGCCCCTTGCTGCTCCCCAGCCCACATGTGAGGACCTGTTGTTAACATTTACCAGCATACCACTGGGTGGAACCCAACTTCTTCAGCAGTTTCTTGCCTCTAACTTCATTCTGAACATTCTGATTTCTCAATCACCAAGAAAAACTCACCCTTATGCCAGGTTTGGATGACTTCTGCAAAACCAACTGGGTAGCTTCTTGAGGTTTTAGGCAATTGGGTAGAATTTTCAGGAGAGAAATGGTCTTTCCTTACATCCCCAGACCCCAAAGTATCAACTGTCAATGTCTCTCATAGTCTCCCATCAAGGGTGCATTTGTCTATTGGGATAATTCCAATACTGGATGTCACACTGTTGGGCCAGAAGCCTCTGTTTGGCTACCCTTGCTCTAATTCTCTTTCTTTTTTTAGTCCTGACTTGTCTTCAGTTGGTCTCAGGCCTTGATTTATATAATAGAAGGAACTGGCAAAGGGATGGGACACTGGCCTGCAGAAACTCTGGGGTGTGTAGGCTTGAGCATGTGGCCTGATGGCCAAATTCTCTCTGGATTGAAGATGCCCCTGATCCTAGTGGCTTCTGAGGCATAGGGAGCTTAGCAAGGAGCAAGCAGGGGCTGGTTGAAGAATTATTGCGCCCTCCTTCTCAGGCTGTCAAAAATGCCTGGGCCTGGGCTTTCAGCCCCCTGAATACCAGCTGGAGTCAAAGAACAAGGCTGGTTCTAAACACGGTGGAAGGAACTTAATTACCATTCAGGGAGGTCAGAGAGATGCTGCTAAGAGCAGTCAAAAGTATAGGTTCTCTCTCCTGAAGGGATCTTGACTTTCCCCCCATTCCTAGTTTCTCTCCAAGCCATTTCAAAATTAAGCTTCATGAGAGATGAAAAGACACTCTAAATATCCGTTAACGGGGAACAGATTAAGTAGGTAATATTCTAAATTAAGAAGAAAAATTAAATGTCAATGAAGAATTACCTTTCCTTTTGAATATTGTATCTTGTCCCTGTAAAATTTGTTAGATATGTAACATTTAAAGGAAACACACTGGGGCACCTGGCCTTCTCAGGCAGTAGAGGATGCAACTCTTGATCTCAGGGTTGTGAGTTTGAGCCCCACTTTGGGGGTTTTATTATTAAAAATAAAATCTTTGGGTACCTGGATAGCTTAGTCGGCTAAGCATTCGACTTCGGCTCAGGTTGTAATCTCACGGTTCGTGGGTTCAAGCTCCGCGTTGGGCTCTGTGCTGACAGCCAGCTCAGAGCCTGGAGGCTGCTTCGGATTCTGTATCTCCCTCTCTCTCGGACCCTCCCCTACTCACGCTGCCTCTCTCTCTCTCTCTCTCTCTCTCAGAAATGAATAGAGCATTTAAAAAAATTTTTAAAAATAAAATCTTTAAAAAACTATAAAAATAAAGGAAACTAAATGATTATGTTGTAGAGATCACATGGCTCATGAAAAATCTACCTTCTACTGTTAAATCCTGTATTTAAAAAGGAAAATGGAACTGTTTTAGGTAGAACTAACTGTTCACTTGTGGTTTAGGATAAAATTTCCTGTGACTGAAAATGGGTTTCAAAAGTGCTGAAACGCAAACAATTTAGATGAAAGAGAAGGTAACACACTCGAGAAAACTGAGAGAAGACTCAGAAAGCGGCTCTGGGGAGAAAAGATCTTTAAAATGGTAACGTGAAAGAGACATGGGAAGAATTCGAATAAATTATGTCATGCAATGTGAGAGTGGAAAAAAGGCGTATTCCTCCCTTACAATGTTATTTTATACAGTATATGATTTTAAAGATGTACATGCAACTAAACTAACAGATGGTTTTAAGTTAAAAATCATGTTTTAGAAGACCAATGGCACGAGGAAAAGGGCATAGCAGTGATAAATCAGTATACAGACTCTCGGTATATAAAAACTATCTATAAATACAAATACACGTGATATACATAAATGTACATCAATCTGGAAGGAAAGGAACCAAAAAGAATTAGTGGTTGTAATTGTATGTAAGATTAAAAGTGACCTTTATTTTCTTCCTTATATATTTTTATAGTTTCCAAACTTTACACAATGAATAGTCATGACTTTTATAACAAAAAAGAATCTTACTTTAAAAACAACACAGGGGGGCCTGGGTGGCTCAGTTGGTTAAGTGTCTGACTCTTGATCTCAGCTCAGGTCTTGATCTCAGAGTTATGGGTTCAAGCCCTGTGTTGGGCTCTGTGTTGGACTCTGTGCTGGGCATGGAGCCTACTTAAAAAAAAAAAAAAAGATTTAGAAACAGTATGATAAGGGTGCCTGGGGGGCTCATTCGTTAAGCACAGGTCATGGTTTCATGGTTCATGAGTTTGAGCCCATATTGGGTGAGTTTGAGCCCCACTTTGGGTAAGCTTGAGCTGTGCTCCGGGTAAAACACAAGCCCCGCTTCAGGCAAGCCCTGCTTCTCTCTCTCTCCCTTTCTCTCTCTGCCCCTTGCTCACTTGCACCCTCTTTATCATAAATAAATAAATAAATAAATAAATAAATAAATAAATAAATAAAAACAAGAGAGAAAACATCTGCCCGGAGCCCTTGTCTCCAGCCGTCCCCCAGGTGGACCGTCCTAAGTATACTAGTGTGGAGTAGAAATGAAATAATAGCTACCTTTCATTGAGTGTGAATCATGTACCTAGAAACGTCCTGAGTACTTTGGATTATTTTATGTAATCACCACCCCAGTCCTGTGAGGTTGGCGTGTATACTCTGATTTGATAGATGAGGAAATGTAGGATCAGAGAGGAGTAGTGCTTTGTCTAAATCATACGTTAGTGAGTGGAGGTGCTGGCATTTGAGCCCAGGCAGAGTGACTCCAGAGGCCACACTCTCAGCCCTGGCTCTTTGCTGTGCTGCCCCCCATGGCTCCAGGATTCCAGAAGCTAATTGGCCAGCCCATGGGGAAGTTCCTAGCCAAGTGTCCTGAGCATTTGTGTGCAGCCTCAAACTTCAAGAAGCTGTACATTTTAATGGAGTCAAGCCAGTTCCTTACCTGGGACTGTAATGTTTGCATGAATAAAGGTTTGAGATGAGTTTGTTGGGTAGCATGTTTTCACCTACTTTAGGGGGAAAAAGACTTCCCAGGGAAGTTGGATGTGCTTTTTTAACGTGGGGTCTGCGAGCATGCTCCTGGGGTTACTCAGGTAGCAAGGAAGAGATCTGGGTTATGAGGACTGAGTAGACCAGGAATGGAGTACCAGGTCAGGTGCTCTAAGTCGTCATGGGCAGCAGAGTCAGAGAAGCCAAAGGAGGCTGTGAGACGGACCAAAGACTGGCTCTGTTGAGCAGCAGAAAGGGAATTGGCACTTACTGGGCACATAGTGTGCTGGGTATTCATATTTGCTCTTCCATTCTATCCACACCACAACCCTATTTATGTCATTATCTCCACTTGACCGTGGAAGGAGGGGAGGCTCAGAGAGATGAACCTATTTGAGCGATTGAGCAAAAAAGCCAAGATTTGGATTCTTGTCTTCCTGGCTCCCAAGAGTTTCTGTTCTTGTCAGTCAGTGTCCGGCAGGAGATACTCTAATAGAGTAATTGAGGACAGTTTAGCAAAGGGGGCCCTTACAAAGATGTGGGCAAATGATGGGGTTCAGAACATGCTACCCCAAAATATAGCACCTTGGCAGATGAATATCTTAGACTGAAGGAGTTTGAGGAAACAGGAGAAGCGGGACGGTTGCTCTGACCTCCCCTGGGCCCTCACCCTTCTTCTCTGCAACAAGTCATAAAACCCCCATGTGAGAGGTACTCTCCCTGTACCAGGAGGAAGGAAGACATTCTTATCACTAAGGGCCAGGGGATTGGGGGCTGAGAAATCTGTAGAAACAAACCTTGTTAAATTAACCCTTATCTTCCTAGTGATTTCTTCACCATTTACTCCCCCTAGCCTAATCCCTTTTGTCTTGTCAAATCTTGACAAATTTACTGCTTCTTTGTCTAAAAGGCATAAAGATTCCTGTTCTGTTCACTTCTTCAGGTCTCTATCTCCTGTGAAGGCTTCCATGTGCATGTACAAATTTAATAAAATTTGCATAATTTAGGGGGGGCTGTGTGGCTCAGTCAGTTAAGCGTCCAACTTTTCATCTCAGTTCATGTCTTCATCTCAGGGTCATGAGTTCAAGCCCCGTATAGAGCTCTGCACTGGGTGGAAGCCTACTTGAAAAAAATTTTTTTGTACATTTATTCCTGTTAATCTATCTTTGTCAGTTTAATTTTCAGACCCAACCTGGAACCCTATTATTTATCCATAAAAAAGAATGGCATCCTGATATACGCTGCAACATGGATTCTAAGTGAAAGCATCATGCCAAGTGAACTAAGCAGATGCAAAAGGATAAATATTGTATGATTCTACTTACCTGAGATTCCTAGAGCAGACACATTTAAATTTTTTTTACATTTATTTATTTTTGACAGATGGAGAGAGACAGAGCACAGGTGGGGGAGGGGCAGAGAGAGAATGAGACACAGAATCCAAGCAGGCTCCAGGCTCCGAGTTGTCAGCACAGAGCTCCGTGGGGCTCGAACTCACAAACTGTGAGATCATGACCTGAGTCAAAGCTGGATGCTCAACTGACTGAGCCCCCCAGGAGCCCCTAGAACAGACACATTTATAGAGACAGTAAGCAGAGAAGCAGTTGCCAGGGCTGAGAGGATGGTGAATGGGCAATTACTCTTTAATGGGTACAGAATTTCAGCTGGGGATGATGAAAAAGTTCTGGAAATGGATAGAGGAGATGGTTGCACAGCAGAGTGAATGTACTTAATGTCACTGAATTCTACACTTAAAAATGATTCAAATGGTTAGAATTTTATGCTATGTATATTGTATTCTCCCTTCCCCCAACACACAAGCTGTCCCACTGCCCATATCAGAACTCGCTCTAAGAGGATTCAGATTGTTGGAACTCTTAGGTTTTCACTAAGGGGTTTAATGGCCCTTTGAACTACTCATCATCTTCCACTTTTTTTTTTTTAATCAATAAAAAAACAAAATTCCCTAGCCTGACTAAATTTTTCACTGGGGCCCTCTAAGCCTGATGGCTATTCTGATAATGCAGTTTTTTAAACGTTTATTTATTTTTGAGAGGGAGAGAGAAAAAAAGAGAAAGAACTAGTGGGGGAGGGGTAGAAGGAGAGGGGGACAGAGAAGCTGAAACAGGTTCTGTGATGATAGCAGAACTCCCTTTGCAGGGCTCGAACTCACAGACTTCAAGATCATGATCTGAGCTGAAGCCAGGCACTCGACCAACTGAGCCACCTAGGCACCCCTCTGAGGATGCAGTTTTGTGGACTGATGGCTCTAGTGAAGGGATGAGTCTTATTTTCTTTTCCTTTTTGGTACTGAGGCCTTCGCCCCAGCCCATCCCCCTCACCTGAGAATGGCTGCCAGCAGCCCGCTGTCCCCTTTGCTGGGGTTGGGGGATGAGTGGCTCTGAGTGCCTGTCTGGGGACAACTCAGGGCCCCAAGAGGTTCCCAAAGAAGCTGCTCTAAGGTTATCCATCTGATGGGAAGACACTGATGAGACAAGGAATGAATTTTGTGAGGGTGAGCCCGAGTCCTGCATGGAGAAATGGCCTGGGAATGGATTTTGGCAGATCCCAGTGGGTGGCCAAAGGGGTGAAGGAAGCTCCTTAGCAAACCCAAAGCCCGTTGATGCACCCCCAACTGCAAGGGTGGAGTTGGGGGCAGGCTGGGGAGCCCTCAGACACTATGGACTGAGTAGGCTTCCTGGACCATTCCTGGTTTTATTCTGTGTTGTCACCATCTTGAAATTCTTAATAAGTTTTTTTTTTTTTTTTAAACAAGGGGCATCACACTCTCTTTTGCATGGGGACCTGGAAATTGTGTAGCGGGCCTCATCTGAAGAGCATCAGAGGGAGAAATTCCACCTGAGGGCATAGGGCCAAGGGGTCAGATGGGAAGGGACGGCGACCTCCAAGTCGTGGGCCCAGCGACAGACAGCAGACATGGTGGGGCAGGTACACTGGAGACAGGATTGAACTTCTCCACCAGCCCCTTTAATGAGAAAGCTCTCCAGGCAAACCCTAGATTCTAGGGCAAGGGGGGTCAGGGATGGGGGCTCCAGTATCTACCTGTGCGGCGCTACCTTGTTTTCTCATTTGCTTTGTCCTTGGGTGTCACTCAGTCCTAGCTTGTCCCCATGTCGATTATTCATGGTTAGCATCTTCATACCTCTCATTTCTACACGTTCTTCATATTTCTTGCTTCATACTGCTTCTCTTTGGTCTCCTTTATTCGACTCGCAGCTTGTTTTAGATTCTCATTCTGTTTGTCCTTATTTGAATCCTTCTGCTTCAAATCACATGGGTGGCTTGTGTGGTTTGCTGTTGTTCTTACGAAGGAGTGGCCATGCTCCAGGTAGGGAGCACTCATTCCCTGGAAGCGCTGGTGGCTCTGTCCTGTACTGTGTGCAGGAAAGTGGCCAAGGCCAGGCCTTGGTCTGGGCCGCCTCCCCAGGGGCTTCTTGAGCCTTGTGGCTGTCTTATTGTTGTTGTTACTTTTGGT
Organism: Proteles cristata cristata; assembly: GCA_017311185.1. Lineage (NCBI taxonomy): Eukaryota > Metazoa > Chordata > Mammalia > Carnivora > Hyaenidae > Proteles > Proteles cristata. The sequence goes on along the minus strand of JAESUZ010000388.1, from coordinate 192,062 downwards.
TCCTGGAATCCCCGTTTCCCTCTGCTGTTTTTCCAGCAGAAATTTAGGAACAGGAGCCAGTGGCCCTGCTGGTCTGCCAACTTGGCAGACACTGAAAGTCTCTGGCTCACTGCTGTTTCTTGCGAACCTATCCACACAGTATTCTCCCTCCCTTGTAGATGGTTGAAACCTACTCTATTGTAAGTTGCTAGGTATGAGTATTTCTCCATTTTAATTGGTCCATTTCAATTCATTTACAAAGGGCTGATCAATTGCTACTGCCATTTAAACAAGATCTGATAGAAGAGGCTTATAAACAAGGTATGTGTGAGGAGAATGCTATCATTTCTGAATTCTGATTGATGGAAACTTCTTGCAGTCTCATTGGCCAAATGTCAGGCAATTATGTAGGAAAATGTTCTCACTTTTTGGAGAAGGTATTTAAGGATAAAATAGCATGATGTCCATAATTTGTTTTAAAATACTTAATCATTTCGGGGTGCCTGGGTAGCTCAGTAGGTTAAGCGTCCGACTCCTGATTTTGGCTCAGGTTATTATCTCACTGTTTGTGAGTTCGAGACCTGTGTGGGGCTCTGAGCTGTCAGGGCTCTGGGCTGACAGCTTGGAGCCGACTTAGCATTCTTTATCTCCTTTCTTTGCCCTCTCTTCTCTCTTTCAAAATAAATATATAAACTTTAAAAAATAAATTAAATACTTCAGCATTTTTATAAAGTTTATTTTGAGAGAGAGAAAGAGAGATGTGGGAGGAGCAGAGAGAGAGAGGGAGAGAGAGAGAATTCCAAGCAGACTCCACACTGTCAGCACAGAGCACAATGTGGGACTCAAATCCACAAACTGTGGGATCATGATCTGATCTGAAACCAGGAGTCAGGTGCTTAACGAACTGAGCCCCCTAGGTGCCCAATACTTCAGCATTAGAAAAATAAAAAAGAATTTAAAAATGAGAATTGTTAGTCCCTGATATTATGTTCATAAGACTATAGGTTACAGGAATCATTCTTGTCGGGAAGTCATGTTTCTATTTTCTATTGCACATAATCTGCCTCACGTTGTGTATAATCATGTTATTTGTTCTATGTAAGTGCTATGGTTTGGACATTTGTGCTCTCCCCGACCCCTAAATTCATATGTTGAAAGCCTAATGCCCAGTGTGATGGCATTAGGAGGTGAGACTGTTAGGGGATACTTAGGTCATGAGAATGGAGCTTTATGGGGATTTGTGCTTTTACAAAAGAGGCTCCAGAGAGCTCCCTGGCCCCTCCTTCCAGGTGAGGATGCTGCGAGGAGGGACTGACTATGAACCAGGAAACAGGCCCTCGCTAGAATGTCACCATGCTGGCACACTGACCTTGGACTTCCAGCCTCCAGAACTACCATACATTTTGCTGTTCATAAGCCACTCAGTCTGTAGCATTTTGCTACAGCAACCCGAATGGACTAAGACAGTAAATATTTGGCAATATCTAATTTCATGAATTCTGCAGAATTAATGCCCATTTGACAGATGAGAAAACTGAGGCCCACTGAGCTTGTGACTTGCCTGGGCCACATATAAAACCAAGATAAGATCTTAGCTCTCCTGGGCTCAGATCTGGTGCTCCTTCCAGCCCACCCCATGCTACTCCATCCGGAATCACGGAGTCCTGGTTGACCTGCCCGGTTCAGCCATTTCACCTTTAGAACAGCCGTGTCTCCTTTCAGAGATTTGTCCCCAGTTTTGTTAGTAGAACATGGATTGCGAAGGCTGATGCAAAGGTTTCAAGTCAACCTCTCACGAGTGGTTGTCATTGAGGGGGTGTCCATAATCCAGAAGAGTAGTTGTCTCTTTGTTTTTTCTTTCTAGTCTTTCTGTTATTGCATATATGCTTGTTGAGATATACAGGTAATATAGATTTGTTGAAGAAAAATGTGAAAATACAGGCTAGACAAAAAATAAAAAGTGAAGATCGCCTATAATTTCACTGTGATGAAGGTTTTAGAGATATATTAGTCTTTTATTGCTGCATAATAGATTACTCCAAAACAGTTTTTGTTTTTTGTTTTTTAAAAAATTTTTTATGTTTATTATTTTTGAGAGAGACAGAGTGCAAGCAGGAGAGGGGCAGACAAACAGACACACACACACACACACACACACACACACAGAATCTAAATCAGGCTCCAGGCTCTGAGCTGTCAGCACAGAGCCCAACATGGGGCTCAAACTCGTGAACCGTGAGATCATGACCTGAGCCAAAGTCAAGCGCTTAACTGACTGAGCCACCCAGACGCCCCTTACTCCAAAATTTTGTGACTTAAAACAAAAGACATTTATTATCTTGCAGTCAGGAATTCAGGAGCAGCTTGGTTGGGGTGGGTCTGGCTTGGGGTCTTTCATCAGGCTGGCGTCATCTGAATGGAAGGTGGCATGGGGCTGGAGGCCTGGTTACAGGGTGGCTTACTCACGAGGCCGTCCACGGGAGGTCTTCGCTCCTCCCCACAGGAACTCTCCGCGGCACTGCCTGACAATGCTCACAGCATAGCGGCTGGCTTCTCTCACAGCAAGTGATCTGGGAGAAAACGAGGAAGGCGCAATGTCTTTTCTGACCTAGTCTTAGAAGTCATACACTGTCTTTTCTGCCACATTCTATTCATTAGAAGAAAGATACTAAGTGAAGCCCACCCTCAAGGGGAGAGGATTTAATTTCTAACTCTTGAAGGGGGGAGATTCCAAGAACTTGTGGACATATAGTAAAGCCACCACAGGGACGTCCACTCCAAAAAAATTTTTCTAACTAAAATGGAATCATATGGTACGGAGGACTTTATACCTTACCTTTTTGTGTTTATACTCAGATCTCCTGGATTCAAATCCTGCCCTTCTATTTAGTAACCATATAATCTTGGATAAGTTACTTAACCTCTCTACCTCAGTTTCATTATCTATAAAATAAGAGTAAAATTAATGTATACTTGATAAGGTATTGGTGACAAGCATGTTTAATACATTTAAAGAACTTATAATCATATCTATCACAGGATAGTCAGTATGTTCTGGCTTATCACGTCAGCAATGATATTTTAAAAATATCTAGGGGTGCCTGGGTGGCTCAGTTGGTTAAGTGTGCAACTTTGGCTCTGGTCATGGTCTCACAGTTCATGGGTTTGAGTCCCATTTTGGGGTCTGTGCTGACAGCTTAGAGTCTGGAGACTGCTTTGGATTTTGTATCTCTCTTTCTCTTTGTCCCTCCCTGGCTTATGCTCTGTCTCTCTGTCTCTCTCTGTCTCTCTGTCTCTCTCTCTCTCTCTCTCTCTCTCAAAAATAAACATTAAAACGTTTAAAAAATATCTTAGTAACTGCATAATGTGTTATTATTTGGTCATATTGCACGTTAATTCCACTGTTAGATAATTTCTTTTATTACTGTGACATGATAAAAAATATATTTGGTCTCTGCCTCCAGTTCCTGACACAGAACTCCAAAATCTCATGAAATTTCCCAATGGGAGTCTCTTTTATTCTAATGAGACAATTTTGCATGGGCTCCTGGATAGCTTTAAGAAGGGGAACTGGTCACTGGGAAAAACCAAGCCATGATTATAAGCCTGGAACTTTCGGCTCCACCTCTCATCCTCCAGGGAGGGGAGGGGCTGGAGATTGAGTTAATGATCGTCAATAATCATGCCTACATGATGAAGCCTCTGTCCCTAAACTTCAGGGTTCAGAGAGCTTCTGGATTGGTGAGCACATCCACATACGGGGAGGCCAACACACCCAACTGAGTAAGGATAGAAGCTTCCGTGCCTGGCACCCTTCCAGACCTCACCCTGTTCTTCATCTGGCTGTTCATTTGTATCCTTTATAATATTATTTATAATAACACAAGAAAAATGTAAGTAGATGTTTCTTTGAGTTTTGTGAGCCTTTATAACAAATTATCAAGCCTGAGGAAGGGGCTTTGGGAACCTGGATTTATAGGCAGTTGGTCAGAAGTATAAGTAATGGGGTGCCTGGTGGCTCAGTTGGTTAAGGGTCCGACTCTGGATTTCAGCTCAGGTTATGATGTCATGGTTCGTGAGTTTGAGCCCCATATCAGGCTCTGCACTGACAGTGTGGAGCCTGCCTGGAATTCTCTTTCTCTGTCTCTGTCTCTCTCTCTTTCTGCCCCTCCCCTGTTCACATGCAGGCACGCACACACACACACTCTCTCAAAATAAATAAACTTTAAAAAAAGAAAAAAGAAGTGTAAGTCACAGCCTTGGACTCACAACTGGTGTCTGAAGTAGAAGCAGTCTTATGGGTCTGAGCCCTTAGCTGGACTCTCATAGCTCATCCCAGAACTGAGTTAAAACAGTTGGTGGTGCATGGGGAGTTGGAGAATTGGTTGATGTGGAAACCCCGCCCCCCACGTTTGGTGCCGGAAGTGTTGTGAGTAGAGAAATAGTTTTTCTTTTAATCGCTAATATTAGTAATGCTGTGATGAACATTACTATAGCTAAATTGGTGAGCTGGGGATGCAGCCCTTTGGAATGTGTACACAATTTTGCACATATAAAAGGCTGGGGGTGCCTGGGTGGCTCAGTCAGTTGAGCTTCCTACTACTGATTTCGGTTCAAGTTATGATCTCACAGTTATGAGATTCAGCCGCATACTGGGCTCTGTGCTGAGTGTGGAATCTCCTTAAAATTCTCTTTCTCTCTCCCTCTGCCCCTTCCCTGCTCATGCACATGCACTCTCTCTCTCTCAGGGAAAAAAATGTCTGTGGAGAAAGAAGTCCATAGCCTTCATCAAATTCTCAAAGGGATTCCTAATTCAAAAGATGTTAAGAGTGGCTTGTCTAAGGTCTAGTCCTTAGCCCCCCAGGATGAGGGCCTGGAGGAAGGGGTTGGAGATGTGGCCATCAAGCTCAGAAGCATCTGTTCACACGAACCAAGCTTCCAGGGAAAGTTCGGAGGCACCTCAATCACATTAGCAGTGCATTCCTATGTTGTAGTTCATGGCAGCTTATTTCTAGAATGATTCTAGAATTTCTAGAATTTCTGTAATTGACTAATCTGACCACCTTATTATTTTTATTATAAGGTCAAATAACTCTGTGGTCTCAAGATCTGGGGTTCTTCAGTCCGCTGTGTCTAGGCAGATCTCATTTGGGTGTTATGGTATGATTACTCCAGTGTGTATATGCTGTGTACTAAGCATTCTATGGTAATTGATGGATAAATGAATGAATACATGAAAGTGTTGTCAAAAGTGGAAACACATACAAGGAAATGCAAAGAGGAAGTGGCCCTTGTTTGTCAGGCTCTGGAATGATTGAGCTTTTGTGATGATGAGCTTTAGTGATGGCAAGAAACCGTAGAGAGGAATAAGGAGCCCAGCATCCTGGTGGGAAAAGGAGAGGGCAGCAGATGCTGCAGGGAGATGTTCTGAAGTTTGGGTTCTCAAAAAGCCAGGCTGGGTGTGAGGATAACAGACTGATGTCCCCGACAAGGCGGCGGGGGTGGGGGGGCAGACGGCAGGAAGCACCTGGCCTCATGCGTGGGACCAGCTCCTACAATGACTGCACTCACTGCCACCCATGACCATCATGGGACACGTCCACCCTGCAGCTGGGAGCTTAGTGTCCCACCCAGGGTGGCAGGCTGACTGTGCTTAGGACGCCCACCTCTCACTGGTGGCGCCCTTTCATCTGAGTCTTTACTGCTCAGAAACCACTCATCTTCCAGGCCAGTGGCCCGTCAAGTTTGGTGTGCGTCTGAATCGTGTGGTCATCTCACTCATGGTGTGGATCCCCAGGCCTCACCTCTGAGAGTGTGACTTAGCAGGTCTGAGGTGCGGCCCAGGGTCCTGCTGATGGCTCACAGACCACCCGTGTTTATTCAAGTCCACTGAGAAGCAGATGCCAGGAGGGGATTGGCCATAAAAGAGATTTTTGGAGGAAATGCTTAGGAAGGATAAAAGGGTGGAAGCCCAGGAAGGGGGTGAGCTTGAACCCCACTGCGGTTCTGGCCCCCGTGAAGGGGAAGAATGGGCAGTGAGAAGACTTAGGGCAATTGCACAGTTTAGAGGGCAAAGTTACTGCAAGCCCGACCTCACTTCAGACACCAGCTGCAAGCTCAGAGTCTCCAAGATCACTCTTATGCTTCCATGATTTGCTAGAAGGATTCATGGAACTCCCTGTAAGCTCTTACACTCATGATTAGTTTACAGGGAAAGGATATAGATTAAAATCAGCCAAGGAAAGGAACACATAGGATGGGGTCCAGGGACCAGACCTAGAGCTTTCCTTGTCCCCTCTCCCATGGAGTCAGGACATATTACTTTCCAGGAATCTACCTGAGACTATGCATGGAATATTATAAACCCAGCAAGCTCACCTGAACCCTGGTACTCAGAGCTTTTATTAGGGCTCTATCATGTTGGCACGATTGACTGAGTGCCCATATAGGGGATCTCTGTCTCTGGGTGGACTGAACTGGGTGACCTAAAGTTGCACCCTAAAGCATACTGTTCTTCCTGGTATGGCCAGCCCCCAACCTAAGTCACACTGTTATTAGCTGGCCGGCCCAACGCCCCCAGACACATGAAGATTATCTCCCAAAGATTAGGGGTAAAGTTCAGATCTCTTTTGTGCAAAGTTAATTTTTTTTTTTATTATACAGGTGGGAAGAGTGTTAGTAGCATGGCTCTGAGAAAGGTCTGGGCAGATACATAGGGAGGCCCTGAGCCGAAGCTGCTTGGAAGGGGTCCTGGGTCTTTCAGGAATGCCCTGCTTCGGTCCATCACCCCCACCCCGTCCCCGGTGCGCATGGGCTAGGTGTCTGCATGTAGACCTAGGGAGTGCGGCTTTGGTGTGAATGTGGGGCTGGGCCGGCTGTAACCTTCATGACACAGGAACTGGGAAGGGGCAGTATCGCAGCCGCTGGGTGAAGCTTACCCCGCCTCCCTCCCTGACCACCCTCCCCTCCCCCGTCCCCCACCTTCCTGCCATGTTGCACACTACAAGGCCTCTTTGCCTGACATGTCTGTGTCTCCCCATACCCCTCCACCCCAGCCTTGTGGCTCCTGTAGGGAGGAAAAGGGTCAGCACAGGGCTGCCGACACAGCAGTGCCAGTTGAGGTCCAGGCCCAGACTAAGCACTCTGCCTCCTGCCACAGGACACAGAGTAGGGACAAACAAGAACAAAGGAGGTCAGGGTGTGGATGGCAGCCTAGCTCCCATGAGGGTCACTCCTGTGACTTCTACTCCAGCTCATACTCTCCTGGGGTCCCTGCAGCGTGGCCCCAGCCTCACACGGAAGCACTAGGGGCTGTGGCTCAGAGTCTCCAGCTCAGGGACCATTTGGGGGGGCCCAGAGGCACTGGCTGTGGAGGGCGGGGGCTCAGGGAACAGCTGTGGAGGAGCCACCTGTCCCCCCCCCCCCCCAAGTCTCCATGGCCAGAATTGCTCTCACAGTCCTTTCAAGTCTTTTATTGATTGCTCCTTTTTAAACTCCACAAGCTGTTTGGGCAAGAAAGCAGGTGGGGAAACTGAGATTATAGAGAAAGTGTGGCGTGTGGACCAACCATGTGGAACCAGGAAGGGATGACTCAGAACAGAATGTCAGTGCCGCGGGTGCGTTTTCTGCCAGGCACAGCTGGCCCGCAGCCCAGTTCCCACTCCACCTTTGCTTTCACGTTGCCTTAGTGCTTTCCTTGCTGGTGGTCAGATCCCAGCCCCTGGGGAAGGCTGTGCTGCGCTTCTAATTGAAGAATGAGGAAGCAACTTTGCACATTTGAAAAAAAATGTCTGGACCTGGGCCAACCCTCACCACCCCTGGGCCTCAGGGTAGGGATGGGCGGCCTTGGTAGCCACACAAGTGAGAGAACCCCGCCCCTGGAGACACTGTGATCCTGGGGACACGGCATTGGACATGGAGGTTGGCATCCCTGTCCTTTAACTCGTTATGCTATTGACAATTGTCATTACACTTCTCAGGTTTTAAGGCACCATCAATTGTAAGATGCACCAACAACTTAATAACTGCTTTTAGGGAGAGAAAAAGAAACACATGGCCACATCCAATGCACACAATTCTAACCCCTGTTCTGATTTCAGGACTGTGAGAATGTGAAAAATACAGTGCACCTTAAAAATGATTTTTTTTTAAAAAAGCAGAATTTATAGGGGCGCCTGGGTGGTTCTATCAGTTAAGCATCCAACTTCGGCTCAGGTCATGATCTCTAGGTTCTTGAGTTTGAGTCCCGCATCAGGCTCTATGCTGACAGCGTGGAGCCTGCTTCGAATTCTCTCTCTCCCTCTCTCTGCCCTTTCCGCATTCTCTCTCAGGAAAAAAAAGAATTTATAAAAAAGAAATAAAAGAAACAAGAGGAGACTTTTTCTAATTCTGGGACTGAGTTGCAAAACCACATTTTGGAATAATGGTGTTAATAGGCTTTTTACCATGTGTCATTGCTCTCTTTTTGAGAGGAAGAGAACACGAGTTAACCTGATAGATACCCAATCACAAAGATGGTACATTCATGATATTTATAGTCAGAGAGCAGCGCACGGTTTAAATTGGTTACTAGATATTTGCATCTTTTAACTACGTAGCTAAAATAATAGAACTATAGGACATTTCAGTCTTAGAACAATAACTGTTGTTTGCGGAGCACTTTTTAGGTGCAGGCTCTGCTCTAGGTACTTCACGTTTATTGTCTCATACAAACCCACAAAACTCCTATGAGGAGGTGCTAGGACCACCTTGACCTTAGAGATGGGAACATGAGGCACAGAGATTAAGCAGTGGCTCCAGGTGCCACAGGTAGGATGTGTACTTGAACCCAGATGGTGTGGCTCCAAAACCCACCTCTTAACTGCACTAGACAACTTCTCTTAAAGCATAAGGGAGGAAAAGAAATCAAATAAAACTGAAAATTCTAGTCACTGTCTGTGGGCAGAAGAACGGGTGGGGTTGGGCCAAAGGCAGCAGTATGCTGCTCACCCCCCCGGCAAAGTCCTTGTTTATACCACTTGCCAATGTTCTTGGTGTAAACACTTCTACCTTGGCTGATTTCAAGATACACCGTGCTGGTAAAATTCCTGAGTGCTTAAGGAGTCGGAATGAGCTGACTCCAACACCCCTGGCTGAAAGTTATTGCTCGTGCTCATGTGGGGCAGTTTGGCCAAGAATGTGTTTTGCGCAAAGTTCGTTCAGTGAAGCCAACCACGGGTGGGACTCGGCGCGTGTGTTCAGGGCTTAGAAGTGGTTTCTCCCCTCTGTTTCGCCACCTGCTAACCAGGGAGCCAGCCCCTTGCTGTACTCCGGGATGACAAGTACGGACTTGCCAGTCCTCACTGGCCTCCTGAGCATCAAAGACGAAGCTGAAGACCAAAGTTCCCGTTCAAAGGGAGGAAGTTGCCTGGGTCCCGCTCGAGGGGCTCACTTTGCGGTTGCCTAAGCGCCTCCTTTCTGAAGCCGAGTGGCGGTGGTGAGAGGAGAGAAGCACTCGGTTAAACAAGAGGGAAAAGGGGCTTCTAAAGGGGCAGAGTTGAGGCGTTAGGGGGACCTGGTGAGCTGTGGTCAGTGAGGGCAGAGCAGAGAGCAAAGCCATCAAGCTAACTGACTGGACAACATTTAGGTTCCTATCGGGACAGCTCTAGAAACAAAGACATAAAGTCAGATGGCTACAGGCGCCAGGCAGATGACCGAAGGGGGCAAATTAGACAACGTATGGGAAAAAAAATTGGCCACGGTGGTGAACTGTAAGCACACGCACCACACCAAATGACACTGATGTGTCGGAGCTTTTTTGTTTGTTTGTTTTGCTTGTTAACAGTACAGGCCACACGAAACAGATCCATGACCTGGATACAGGCCTCCACTGTGTGAGTTCTGTCATCAAGGCTTCCTTGCAAGCTCTGGAAGGCCTGACTCAGAGCATGGCTTGCCGGGGGCCTGAATTACCCCCGCTCCTCCTGTGAACAGTCGGCAGTAGGACCATCCATCCCAAACGCAGGCAACCAGGGGTGCATTGTTGAGCAAATTTGAAAACAACAATAAAACAAACTAAGATTCTGTCCTTTGTTTTTTTATTGTTAACATGTGCTGGCCAATCTGAACAATGTCAGTGATATAAATACCCTCCTTGAAAAAAATCTTTTGTTGGTCTAAGTTCTAAATAATCTCTCTGGTTGCTGTGGAGTTTCACTAATATATATGTAAGCTTCAATGAACACATTCAAATAGCTTATCTATTAACAAGCATTGTATTCTACGTGGAAGTTAATTTGAGAATTAACCCCTGACTCCAGTGAATTCACCCGTTAGTGTTTGTTTTCAGAATAAGTGCCTAATGATTTGGAACCCTTCAGTTCCAAACCTCATGAAAACATATTTCTATGTTTAAGCCATAAATTCAAAATAAGCAATGATAATGCCTGATTGCAAACATGAAGAAACAAACTAAGAGTTAGTGAGATTTTGTCATTCTATGTGCCCATGCCAGAAGGACTCAAAAGGGCAGTGTTTATTTCCTTTTAATTTTTAAAAAGTTTTATTTATTTAAGTAATCTCCACACTCAACATAGGGCTTAACTCACGACCCTGAGATCAGAAGTCACATACTCTTCTGACTAAACCAGTCAGGTGCCTGAAAAAGGCAATGTTGAAATGCCTTGTTTTCAAGGCATTTAAAGAGCTGGATCCTTGTTCTAAAGCAACATATCAAATAATGCCAATATTCACTATTACTCAGCCATTTTCCCTGATTTTCACAGAAGAAACACTTTAGAAGTTTACCAACTATAATAAAAATGTATGCTAGATTTTCTGGTGATGATATTTAACAGAAATTTTTTGACTCTGAAGACATTTGAAAGCATTTAAAATTGATCCCAAAGAAACAAATACATGGACGGTATTGCAACTTCTGAAGTGAATTGTGACATGGGATTTTTTTTGAATCTTTGACAAACCTATGTTATATTTAAGACTTCTATGTATATATTTGTTGATTTGTGTAAAAGAAGTTTTTCTAAATGAAAATTAACTATGAGTGAAGACAGATCAACTGTCTATTGAACATGAATTATGTGAAGATACGTTTTGACAAAGTCATTAACAAATTTATAGAGTTAAGGCCTGGAAAACAGAAACTAATATTACTCATTACTGCCACAGACCAATATGTAGGTATGTTTGTTCCAGTTTTTAAAAGTATTGATGTAATTAAAACATAATAACCCATTACTTTTCTTCTTTTTTATATTCTAACATTTATGTATTTTTATTGGAATGTTTATATATGTATGGGGAGAGAGTTTCCCTCCCATCCCAGTATTTTATTTAAAACTATTTTTTTATGGAGCACCTGGGTGACTTAGTCAGTTAAGCATCTGACCTTGGCTCAGGTCATGATCTCACGGTTCATGGGTTCGAGCCCTGCATCGGGCTCTGTGCTGACAGCTCAGAACCTGGAGCCTGCTTCAGATCCTGTGTCTCCCTCTCTCTCTGCTCCTCCCCTGCTCATGCTTTCTCTTGCTGTCAGTCTCAAAAATAAATAAACATTTAAAAAAAATTTAAAAAAAAAAAAAAACTTTTTCCAGGAGGATTGGGTGGCTCAATCAGTTGAATGTATGACTTGATTTTAGCTCAGGTCATGATCCCAGGGTCATGGGATCTAGCCCTTCATCAGGCTCTGTACTAAGTATAGAGCCTGCTTAAGATTCTCTCTCTGTCTCTCTGCCTCTCTCCCTCTTTCTCTGCCTCCTCCCTCAGCCCCTCTCCTCTGCTTATTGGCACACACTTTCTCTATAAAATAAAACTTAGAGGCACCTGGGTGGCTCAGTCAGTTGAGCGTCCATGTCTTGATTTCAGTTCAAGTCATTATCTCATGGTTTGTGGGTTTGAGCCCTGCATCAGACTCCGTGCTGACAGTGTGGGCCTGCTTGGAGTTCTCTCTCTCTCCCTCTCTCTCTGACCTTCCACTGATCATGTGCTCTTCCTCTCAAAATAAATGAACTTAAAAAAAAACCTTCCATTTAAAGAAATAAAATAAAATTAGAGAGACAAAGCCTTCTTCTAATATAGGAATGGTTTTGAGACGATTGGATCCTGATATTTACTGGCCTGACTGGAAAGTCCATTTTGGCAGCACAGAATGAGCTTTGGAGCAATGAGGGAAACCCTGCAATTTGCAAGTTTGATCTCATGGGCAAGGACGGTGGGTCATATTCCCACATGAGACTGAAAATATTGTGAGGGGCTTTCTAGCCACCATTATAGTTAGGTGATGTGGAGGCTTTTAAAGGCACAATGCTCTAACATTGGGCAGAGAGACAGAGGTCACTTTCCTCTCGTGCTGGCTCCTGGCCCCTAGCCAGACCATGCCACTGTTGGCTCCATTATGGTTGTCTTTGCAGAATTTGGAAATGGAGACCAGCCAGCCTGATGAAGGGGCAGAGTTAATGCAGTGAGGATCACCCTTCAATCAGCCTTATTGTGGCCAACCCTAAATGGGCAGAGATGGTGGCATTCTCTGAGGAATAATTGGAAAGGTCACTGGCACCAGATCTGGCCCTCTTCTCCCCAAAAAGTCCTGAAATTCTCACTGCTGAGATATTATTTCTCCTCCTATTACTAGTACCACCATTTTACTCTGCTTCCTAGATATTCTTGGATGCACAAAGTGCCACCTGAAAGGACTGTCACATTCACCCTCAAAATGACAAGGAAGGCCAGCTCCTGGATAGCCAGTCTAGTCACTCAGGGCCCTGGGGGCCAGGGATACAGAGCAGGGATGTGTTTACTAGGAGTCTTGGGCGCAGAGAGGGAGAGGACAGGAGGGAGAGAAGGGGAGAAGGGGAAGGTCCTTACTGCCAGTGCTGGAGGGGTGCCCAGTGCCCAGGGATGTGACAGGCAGTGGGATTAGTCCTCACCACTTTGCCTGGCTCAGTTCAGGGGTCTAAAATTGTCGTATGTCAGGCAGAGCGGGTGGTGACACGGAGACATTCCAAAGGCAACTGATTTCTTCTTGGAAGCTGTTGAGGTTATTGATTTAAGTCATAACAGGCTCAAGGGCACAAAGAGATTCTTTCAAAAGGAAATAAAACTGCTTCTCCAGGTGAGTATTGCCTTTTATTTAGGCAGGGGTCTAAATCTATTGAGGTGAAAGCAACTGGGTCTCACCTCTGGAGCAATCTGGGGAGACCTATAAAGTTTATTGATTGGACTTACTTAACTTACACCAGCTAATAATAAAACAACTAGACCCATCAATCAGTCCCCAGGCCCTCCAAGAGAATGATTACAAGGTGGATTGATTCCTCCTCAGAGCTGGCAGTTTACAGGGAAAACACTGAGGGGGTAGGGACAATAGATGCTGCACAATGACATTTTAGGGCAGCACATTGGAAAGGCCACTTCTTGCGCTGGTGAGGGTCCTGGAGGAGCGCCAAGAGTTCTCTGGGAATAGGCTGCTGTGACCTCTCTGGACAGCAAAGAGTTAGCCTCATCAGGAAGGTAGTAAGAAGCTGCCAGATTGATGTTTGTCAGGTAAGAAAGGACAAGAAAGTGAGGAAGGGGCAAGGAAGGAGGGGTGTATGGTGAGAGGCGGACAGCCAAGATAACTGAGATTCCAACATCCCAGTCCTCAAGTCTGGAGCAGGGCTCTCTCGAAAACACACGGCTGGCCTGCCTTTGAGCCAACAGGAGGAACCTGGAGGAAAAGGAGTTACTCAATCCTACTCATCAGGTACTTTTCTTGTCCTGAATGCAAGCATTCTTGTTGGAGAGAAAAGATGTTCCCACTTGAATGAGATAATGACCCGAGACCTTGGATGATAAAATGCCAAGTCAGTGGCACACATTCTACTTGCTATGGGAATTCAGGGAAGGGGGTGCTCTGTGAAGGCTGAACGGTTGGGGAGGATCTCAGAGGGAATGTGAGACTTGAACTAGGCTTCCCCAGTCAAGAAGAGGAGAGGGCAGTTGGATGAGTAAATCCATCTTCTACAGATGTAGCATCCACTGCTAACTGAGCAAAGACATACTTACGGACTGTGGGATAATATATACAGTGGTTAAATGTGGGAGCTCTGGAGTCCATATTTGGGTTTCAGCCTGGCGTCCACCAATGATTATCCACACGGGCACATAACATTTACAAGTCTTAGTCTCCTCATCTATAAAATGGGGATAATACCAGTATTTACATGACAAGGCAGTTGTAAAGATTAAATAAGGCTAATGTTTGTAAAGCACTTAACACAGAGCCTGGAGATTGGAAAACATTCAGTAAATGATAGTCGCTGCCATTCTTCTTCTTTGTGATGGTAGTATTATTATGGGTAGTCAGTATTCAGACTTCCATGAGGTTCTGGAAGCCCCCAGTCTTGGTGGTATTTCTGCAAGCCCACGTTAGCCTCTTTGAATTGTATCTAGAACCTAAAGGGCAGGGAGAGAAGGCCCAGGAGCTCACTGAGGGGTTGAACGATGGTGAACCACAGCCAGCAGCCAGCTAGTTTACTACCTGCAAGGCAGAGATAAATGACCCCCAACTTTTACAGGGCCTCCCCCAAAGGCACCATTGGAGAGCTGGTAGGGATGTAATGAGAAGTGAATGCAGTTTTGAATTTCAAGTGGCCAAGAGAAATAAGTTGAAGAAATTCTGAGAGAAGACAATCTTTTGGAAGCCAACAGAGACGTATCTAGAAGGGCTGGCGCCCCACAGCAACAATTACATAAAGGGACTCCTGACACTGTGAGATGAAAAATAAACCAATCTCCAGTGCGATGCCAGAGTGCCTCTGGTGATGCTTACAAACACCTTCAGAGCTGGGAAAAGGAGCACGGGTTCCTCGCTTACCTTCCAGCTCATTCTCCCTTGCTTTCCTCTGTGCAGCCAAAAGTTGCAGGACTAATAAGCCTCAGAATGGGGGGTGGGGAGGCTATGGAACTTCCATGAACAGTACTTTCAACAAGTTGGTAGGGAAGAGGCAGGATCTCTCAGAAATCAAGAAATACATGGGCTACTTTCATTTTTAAAAGCTCCTGGTATATATATATATATATTTTTTTTTTTTTTAAAGGAGAAGTGTCAAAACAATCACAAAAATTGCATTTTGGGGGAAATTTGCATTTAATAAATTGGTATAATTTAACACCAAAGGCAGTGAGTTATTCACAAGATAATGATAGGAGTTTTGAAAAATATTAACTTCTAATTACTGCAGGCAGCCTGATTTGGTAGCAGGGATACATGTTTAGCCGTATGAAGAGCGTCACCTTGTTTAATGCTGTTGTCGGTGTGACCCTGAGACTGTATGTATAACCTCGTTTGGAGATGAGGCAAAGTATTAATTTTGAGTCCTTTGACCTGGGATAAATGGAATAAATGTTTTCCCCAACATAATATACCATCCCCACCCCCCAACCCCCCACACACAATGGTAGCCCTGGGTGAAGCAGAAGTAAATAGTTTATATAAATGTAGAATTTTATGAAGATTCAAAAGTCTTAGGTAATATTTAATAAAGATTGCTTGTTTGCTGAGTCAGAGAAATATTAAAGAAGGGATTATTACGGCTTCTGAGACTGCATTTTGAGGGACCTCTTTGCCTTTAGGACCCCAACGTCATGAAAGCATTGCCAGTGAGATTCAGTCACACACATGTGTCTCCACACAAAACCTAAAAAGACTGAGATAAAATGCTGAAGGAAAGGAAACTGTCCTCCTTTACCAAAGTATGTGTGTGACACACCTCCCGTGAGTCACTTCTGAGGGTTAGGTCTCTCCTATCCCTTATTCCAGCTGTGTCCAGTTGTGCGGGGTACCAGCCAGTTTTCCCAGGTGCAGTTGACCATGACCCACCTCAGGGGCACTATTTGTACCCCCTGCTTTCTGCCTTTGGGCCTCTGAGTGACGTTGTGAGTGGCGCCACCCTGGAAGCCCACTTGTCACTCACACATGGGCAATGTGGACAACCGTGCAAAGAACTTTTGCCCAGTGGTATGAGGGCAGTGGAGAGCGGCTCTCCTTTTTCTTCCCCCCTTGGTTGGCGCGAGACACCTTTCAGAGAGCAATGCCATTGGCCTCCTGGGATTGTCTGAGCAGTTGCCTGTTGACATGGCCACCCTCATAGTTCTGTACTGACTCCTTTTTTCTTCCTTCTTCACTCCCCATCACCTCCTCTCCTTTGCTCCTTTGACCACATTCCCAGGAAAGAATTTGTACTTAGGCTTCTGTCTTAGACTGCTCTTTGCAAACCTAAATCCCTTTTCATAAGAACTGCTTGTGTACGATCTTCCTTTCACTGTTTCCTGAAATTGATTTTTTGAACCTAAACGCAAGATTTGACATGGAGATTTGTTACATATCATCTATTAAAATGTGCTTTAATTCTGATTTTGTCATTTCACAATGTTAGCTGCCCTTCCTAGCCTTGAGTTATCTATAAATTTGTTCATAAAATTTATTGGCCATTTAAAAAAAGCCATCAGTGACCAACCTCTGTAACCTCATCTCATGCTTCACTCTTCTTGATAACTACCCTCCTGCAGCCTCACCTCCTGCAAATGCACAAATGGGCCAAGCTCTTCCTCCTCAAGGTCTTGCACTTGTCGTTCTTTCTGCTTAGAATCCTTTTCCCTCAGGCTCTTCACATGGGCATGTGTCACACTTCAGGACTCAGCCTGAGTGTCACTTCTCAAAGAGAAGTTCTATGACCACTGTCTTTCAGTCATAGATAGCATTTATTCCAATCCATGGGTACTGTGGATCCATTACTTTTTTTTTTTTTAATTGTTCGTTGCCCTAATTAGAACGAAATCTCTAGAATGGCAGGGATGTTGCCTGTTTTCTTCTCTGCTGTGTCCCCCACACCTAAATAGGTTCTGACAGCTGGCAGGGGCTCAATAAATATCTGATTCATTCTCTACTTGTGCACTAGATCCCATTCCATCTCATCCACTCAAGGGCAATTCACCAGCTCTCCCTCCTCTGTCCTGTGTCATTCATTATCTCCTTTACTGGGTCATTCCCATCAGCAGACAGACATACTATAATTTTGCCTGCCTGAAAAAGCAAATAAATAAATAAATAAATAAATAAATAAATAAAATGATGATGATGATAAATAAAGAGTAACAGCTACAAAACAAACCCTCTTGGCATGCATCCACTACATGTTATTCATTGTCTGTCTCCTCCACTAGATGAGAAGCAATATGAGGAAAGGATTTTTGTCTGTTTTGTTGACTGCAATATCCTTAGTGCCTCAGGAGAGCCTGGCACATAGTAGACATTCAGTAAAAAATCATTGGCTGAATGAATATTTTTTTTAATTAACAGAGAAAAAAATCCATCTGTCTTGAGCAAAGTCTAACTTAAAAGATCAACATTCGGCAAATGTACGTCAGATAGCTCTGCAGAGACAGATGGTGGCTATCTAACTGTAGGTGATATGAGGAAGAATTCTCTTCCATTCTCTGGTGCTGTCTTCTAAAAGCTCAACAGGGCAGTTCAGTGGAGAAAGGGCAATCAGTGGTAGACTCCTCTGCATTTAGAGAATGGCCTTGCCCTAGAGATGGAAAAATTGGGGTCTAGATACAGTAACTTCTCCCAAACTGTGTCCTCCCCTCTAATGGGACAGAGCATAATCCTTCAACAAACACATCCAGATAACTAACTCACAGTAAAAGAGTTCTGCTTGCTTAGAAACTGGGCATCAGAGACTGCTTTCTGGAAAATTGGCATGTGATAATAGGGCCTGCCAGGAGATGGCGACGTGCCTTTCTTTCCAGGAGGGCTACACTATAGGCAGCCGCTGAAGGGCAGAGAACTGGGGACCTGGCCACGTCAGCTGGCTGGCCAACCAGGGGTCCCTAAGCAGGAGAGCCCCCCAGACAGGGCTCTGTCTCAGAAGGCCTCATTCTTGTTGGCTTGGTCCCCAGGAGTAAAATAGTTGTTGCTGAAAAAGTTACATTTTTAAGGCTTCAGATGCCAGAGCAACTAGGAATCCAGGACGGTTGGCAGGTCCACAGTCAGGAAATTTATCTCAGATTCAGGGAGTTTGAAAATCTAGGACAGCTCCTTGGCAACCCAGTGCTGACGGTCCTTTTTGTTCAACTTTTCTTAGGCTTAGACAACAGCCTCCGAGAGCCAACCTGATTGTCTCCAAGATGGAGACCCACCCTGGCCATCATTCTACCATAGGAATGATTCTTCTGGGCTTTGGGGTCCACCAACCCCTGTAACTGGGTGTAAAATTGTATTCGAGGGTCGAAGGTGGGGGATGTGCTGATAGATATTTACAGTCCTAGAGGGAAAGCCCATTGTTTTCCTCTGTCTCTCAGAGAGCTCCATGCTTCAAAAAAGGTTAAAAAGACAATGCTAAAATGAAAAAACTACTCTAAAAAACCACAGCTTTCCCTCCTAGAAGTTCCACCGATTTTTTTTTTTTTCAGTAGGCTCCACACCCAACGTGGCGCTTGAACTCAGGACCCTGAGATCAGGAATCACATGATCTACTCTGCTCACTAAGCCAGCCAGGTGCCCTGAAGCTTCCCTGATTCTTTACCCCAGCGAGGCCCCTGAGAGACTCCACTTCTCACTTTTTCATCAAGAGGCATACCAGTCAGGGACTGGCCAGGAGAGGGGAACATCGTCAGTTATTCGAACAGAGAAGGTAGTAGAACAGTTAACTAAGAACAAAGTTGTTAACGAGGTAACTGAAGAGGCAAAAGCAGGACCCTAGGGTGTCATGGAGGGAGGAACTGCAGGAAGCAGCCACAGTCTGTGGGGCTAGGTGTGCGGGCAGGTGGGAATGATTAAAAACTTAGAAACCTGAAACTCCGACTTTGAGGAGGAGGCACGGCTAGCTGAGCTGGCATCTCTGAGCTGGAGAGGCCCCCCCACCCTCCGCCCCCCAGGGACCTGGAGCCTCCTGGGAGAGGCGAGTGTGAGGTAAGCGTTGGAAAAACCTCAGACTGAGCTAGTGCTGGGAACTGCCAGTGCCCGGGTGGGGAGGTGACACTAGAATGACCTCCAAGGAACAAGAGCCCCACGGGAGGCAGTGAGCAAAGAAAGATTCTTTCTTTCTCCTCCAGCTTTGCTGTCTCCCTCCTGTGCTTCCCATCCAAGAGCTAACAGGGAGCCTGCAGGGAAAGCCGAAATGTGGTTTGTGGAGTCTGAACCACACAAGGCTGAGCCCAGAAGGGCAGGTTTGGATCTGAGAGACAGCAAGTTCAGAAGGTCTCTCAGGACATTTTGTGTATTGTAATATTCACAGCCATCATCCCATCTGTTCATCCCAAGAGATTCAAACTCTTAACTGATTCATCCCTGGGTGGTCTCTGGGGGGGCACATATAGTGGACGTTTGGACCGCGGTCCAGCAGCAGTGAGAGCAGCGGTTGCTCTCACCATTTATAATCTCTGCTCAGGATGGGTCTCCAAACTGGGTGGGGACCAGTGGTACTTCTTGATCCCAGCCCCATGGCAGCTGTGGGCACTGACCTATGTATATAGTCGGTGTCACCTCTCCATGATGTTTTCTGGGCTTCTGAACCAGAGTCCAACTCACAAACAACCACCTACTATTTCTTGGGCACTAGGAAATCTCCCAATATTGAAAACATGACTCATGGAGTGTGATCAAAGTAAAATTGTTTTTGGTCTCCCACTGTTCATTCTCATCCATTCAGGGGAATGAGCTCTTCCCCTGCCCCAGATAAAATTTAGGGCAAGCCCCATGACTTTCTAGTCACACTTAGTAATACCAAGATTCTTCTAGTCACTTCAAAGCATATAGTATAAATTTAACAGTTGAAATATTCTTGCTTTAAAATGGAAGCTTCCTGAGTGTCCCACCTCAGGATTATTGAAAGATGGAGAGAAAGGGGGCTAAGTATACTTACTAACCACGAGTCCTGAGTTCTTCCAGGGCTAGTGTTCTGGAATTGAGAGGAAGTAAGAGGAGTGGGGGAAGTCTTGCTTGATTGGTCTTGGCGTGGTGATTTATATCATCTGTTTGTTCTCTTTGGACTTGGCAGGTGTTTGAAAGCTGACTCTCACAGGCTCTTTTGGATGATCTTTACTCCCAATTACTGAGGATTTTTTCCCCCTAAAGTTTGTTTCATAGGACAAATACTCTATTCCAGCCACTTGCTTACTCCTTCCTCAGCCTGTGTGAATGTGGGGAAACCTCAGGCTTCTTTCTGACAAGAGCTATTTGTCCCACCGTACAGCCCTCTTAGACCTAAGACAATCTTTCACTGCTGTGGGGTGTAATGGTGGGGGTACTTTTCCTCTACCCTCTTATATTCAGTCACTGGAACCTGCAAATTAAAATGATAAGCGGTCGATTAACAGGAGAGAAGATCTATGTTTGGCTTATGGGAGGGGAGAATGGCTCACACAAGGAGTGAAAAATCCCCCAAAGCAGTTAAGCCTGGGTGGGGGCTTATATACCATTTTAACAAAGAGTGGTAAGTTGTGAAGTGACAAGTTAAAGGGGTTTGGGTTTCTAGGGGTGGTAAATCATGGAAGGTAAATGTACAGGGGAAACTAATGGAAGATAAGAGTTGTTTTAGTTTAGATTCAAGTCAGTGCCTCCGGTAATTATGCGAGAGAGGCGAAGAGGCACAGCACTAAGGGAAATGTGTGCCTCGCTGTTACAGAGAGAGAGGGCAGAGAGTCCCTCTCGTGTGTGCCGTTTCTTAATTGCCTTCAGCTCAAAAAAATCTTTTATTAAAGGCGCATATATTGGGGTGGCATGTTCTGATCCCCTTCACTGCCAACCCTATTTTGGGTGAGGCCGATGTCTACTACATACTCACGCTAACTTGTGACAGATTTGGACAGTACAAGCTGTCACTGGCCTTCCCTTTATGCCACAGTCAAAGCCGTAGTCAGCCGGTCACTCACCTTGCAGATTTTCTAAGTGAGAATATTGGACACCTGTGCACTGTGTCTCCTAAGCATCTCAGGGGCCATGTTGGATCCCCTGTCTCTAAGCTTGCGACAAGGGCCATATGCTTCCTTTTCTCACTCATGGGTAAGAATGGGACTCTCAGCCCATCAAAAACTTTGTTCAAAAACCCTCTTTTCTCACTTCCGAACTCTTATCCCCATGATTGTGGGGTGCAGCAGTCACAGAACTGGTTTTCCCTGCCTTCCAAAGCCTGCACGGTGATCTGGCACCCCATTTTGTAATGTAATCTCTGTTGTCCCTAGGCCTTGGCAGAAATTTCTATTTTGACACCTTGTTACATGTGTACATTAAGAAAAAAATGAACAAAGTAACTGAGTTGTTTTATTATTCTAGAAGCATCACTATTCTTAAAGTTTCCAAACCTAAGTAAAATGGCTGGAAGGGGTCTTTTTCGGTCCATTAGGGTCCGTTCAGATAGAGCAGAGATACTGCAGAACTTCCTCAGGCCCTCGAAACCGTCTCCCAACAGAAATCACGGAACTGTTTCTAACCCCTTGCAAAAGGATGGAGGCTTCTGGGACTGTGTGGAGGACTAGCCTCTGCTTCACCGGTTTACCACGAGGATTACATGAGATCATATATGCAAGAAGCATTTTGTAACCTGGTAAACCTGAAGGCACAATGCACCGACATGAAGGGGGCTATCATGATTATGGATACTTTAAGGGGGCCTTGACTAGCTAGAATTTCTCAAGACGGTTCTAAGCAGGCACGCACAGTTCAAAGAGGAAATCTTGCTCATTAAAACTAGATCCAGAGCAAACAATGGGGCTATTTGGCAAGTGTTTCTGAGGGAAGAAAAACCAAACAAACCACACCTAGAGTATACATTAGCAACATTGGGCGATTACTGTGTAGCTCGCAGGCAGAGCCCCATCTATATGCCCTTGGCTTACCCCAGGGTCACTTGCCACCTGTTCCCCGGTGCACCAACAGCTTCCTTCTTCTCGCTGCCTGCAGGTGTGCTCTGGCCCCTGGAGCATGCTTGTCCCTGAGGTTGGCAGGAATGAATGCTCTGGACGCAACACTTACCCCATGGGAGTGTGAGGGTCCCCAGGGACCATTCTGAAATATGCTCCAGTTTCTTGGAGGGTCCTCTTGGGGTCTAGCCCCCCTCTTGTTGGTGGTAACTGGCTTGATAACCTTGCCTCGCTTTCCTG
Organism: Proteles cristata cristata; assembly: GCA_017311185.1. Taxonomy (NCBI): domain Eukaryota; kingdom Metazoa; phylum Chordata; class Mammalia; order Carnivora; family Hyaenidae; genus Proteles; species Proteles cristata. Next base: position 169,946 of record JAESUZ010000388.1, on the reverse strand, counting down.
CCTCACGTTCCTCCTTCTCTCTCAGATCATTCTGGCATCACCACCTCAACTATTTGCAACCTGAGTCTTTGTCCCAGAGCCTGCTTGCAGGGGAACGACTTGTGCTAAGGCAGAAAAGCCCGGAGGGCTTACCTTTGGCAGGAAAATGTAAATTATACTAACTGAAATAGTCGCTTCTCTGTAAATCTAGCTACAGGGCAGAAATTGTTAAGTGATCATAATAACTTGCAGTTATTAATAACTTCCTTCATGATCCTAAGCTCTCTTCACACACCTCATTTGTAGCAATTGTAGAAGTGGATGCTGTTATTATCTCTTATTTTATAGATGAGGACACTGAGACACAGCGAACAGGCAAGGCCACAGAACTTGTAAGTGACAGAGCTGGGATTCTAACTCTGGCAATTTGATTCTGGAAACCACACTCGTATCTACTCACTGTGCTTTTCGAACTATTGAACCTGAAAGAGCAGGCTCTCCAGTGCATGAGAGGTGGGCCTAACTCAAGTGTTGTTGAGGGACAGAGGGTATAGGAAGACAAATAGAGACTGGAGGGCTGGAAGCCTGAATTCAAAGCCACATCCCACTCTACTTACCAGCTGAGTGACCTTGAACAAATCACTTTCCTCCGTTTACATCCCTCAGTTTAAATCTTACGTGTGATGTCTGACTCATGGCGTTGTGGTGAGGTTCAAATGAGAGGGTGCGTGTGGAGTCCCAGGCAAACTCTGAGCCCGATGGGCATATTTTCGACGCTGTGATGTTGGCCACAGGCTCCCACCTGTGTGCTCTACAGATCTTACCGTCCCCTTTATCCCACGTCCCAGGGTCCAGGTCTCCCCATTGCTACTTCCCTAAAGGAGTTAGTATGACGTGGGTGGTCGAGGATGGAACTTTGGAATGTGACATGGATTTGAATCTTAGGATCCTTGCCGTTTCTACTTTTTTTTTTTTCCTTTTTGGAAGTAACCTTGGACAAGTTATTTAATCTCTCCAGGCCTCTGTTTTCTCACCTGTGAAATGGGGGTAATAAAACAAGACTATGGAAATGGTTAACTAGGCAATGACGTAAAATGTAGCACAGCCAGCACACGCCAATGCTCAAAACATGGTAGCTACTCTTATTACTATGGGTTTATCTGAGAGAAAAACACGAGCCCCATTCAAAGACAGGAAGAAAAAAGGGGTGATTTGACATGATATATAAGAAGAGAATTATTAGCTGTTTCCATCTACTTAAGACAAAGTGAGAAAGCCTCAATCTGTCATCACATTCCTGTTTACTTTCAAATTCTATACATCTTGCTGGAGAAAACGATAAAGAAGGTTTGAAGAGGAAACAATTTTGGAAACCATTATTAAAAGCAACAATGATGTTACACAAAAGTATAATCTATAGCCGTGAACCCACATGGATTCCTTAAACATAGACAAAGCTTTTATTTCTGAGTCTAGCTCCCTCCTCACAAACAAACAAGCACAGTGTCTGGGGGAGGGGAGCAGAGAATGCAATGTGCTGAATCTGGAGACAGCAGGGCTGGAATGATCGCTCCTGGCAGCCAGGCATGGACTTTGGAAGGAGCAGGGCAGGGGCCAAAGTGTGGGTGAGGAAGGTGACAAGAGTGAAGACACAGTCAGGTAATGGTGAAAAAGAAACTTGACACTGGCCTCTTACCTTGAGTCTGGCACCCTGTGAGCTGATCCCTCCTCACCCACCCCAGGGGAGCCGGCTGGCCGGGGGCTCAGGGACGGGACCTCTGCTCTTCACCAGGCTTAAGTGCCCATCAAAGATTCTGCACTTGTTAATTTGTCAGGTTTAAAAGAAGAGAGAGAGTCCCGACATTTTCCCACCCCCTGGAAGTGAAAGAAGAAAGAGTTCTTTACTTTTAGGGCCGTATCCTGAATGACAGAGGTCAGTGTTTGCAACTGATCTGTGTGGGCATGGGCTTCTAATTATTTCCTGGATAACCTGTTATCTATTAGCCATCAGGCTCCTTGCCAGACTATGCAACATCTCCAGAGTTCCTGGTCTGGATTCTGAGGATCGGCTTTTGTGTTTTTATTCTTGTTTCGTTTTGTTTTAAGGGGAAGTAGGAGGTGGGGACAGACAGCTGTGAGTCCCTCTGGCAGAAAGGCTATTCTGTCCCTCTGCCTTTAGCCTGTGCTAAAGGAGACAGAAAGCAGAGGAACCCAGGGCACAGCCATTCTGATGCCACTGTGGACCCCGGTAGTGTTTCCTCTTTCTCCTGGCTCCCTGACTCACGCTACTTTGGGAAACTTGGCTTTATTGTAACGTTCTGGAAAAGCTTCTGAGAGAAATGTTTTTCTGGGCTGATATCGTTTGCTTGGAGAACAAGGAAAGTCTTCAAATAATCTTTTGTTGGGGAAAGGAGAGAAGGGAGGGTATCTGAATTCAATAGGCCTGTTCTTCTGTTGAGGAGGGGCAGGACTTGGCCGTCACCCAGGTGAGCTCAGTACCATCAGCCATCAGCGACACCCCTGGCCTCTGTATTTGCACTGAGGCACAATCAAGTGTCATCAAGTAAGAGGGGCGCACAAATACGGGGCATCGTCCTTTCTCTTGTTACAAAGGTAGCACACGTTTATTACTTAAATATTTAGAAAGAAAAAATTATTTAGAAAGAAAAAAACACTCAAAATTTCATTCTTCTGAGATAATCACTTAGGGTTGAGAGAACAAAAGGAAGTAGTTTGAATTTTTAACACAGAAACTCAGAAGGGAGCTGTGGAGTCGAGTCTCAGACCCCCTCTGAGGAAAAGGTGCTCCCTGAGGGTTGGTTTCAGTGGGTGTGGAGGAAGGGGCCCTTCTTCGGGTTGGAAACCAGAGCTCCTAAAGGTGATACTTCCGGTCTATGCTGGTGTGTCTCAAGTGGTGTAGTGAGACCTTTGGAAAAACTGGGAGCTGCCACCTGGCTGCTCCTCTGAGCAGGGTGACCCGCTGGGGTGAGGCGCACCGGAAGGGCAGTGGGCCCGGGGCGCGCAGGAAGGAAGAGCCCTTGCTCCCTCCTCCTGCCCCGCGGTCCCCACTCCGGCCACCCGCCGGCCTGCTGAGCCTCTCAGGCAGCAGGCACAGCGGAAATGTGGTTTGCAGAGCCTGGGCTCCAGCATCACGGGCAGACTATAAAACGGTGGGTTTGAGGCCGAGAGAGGGGAAGAGGTGTGTTTGGGTTTATTTGCCCTTGTTTGTGTTCCTTCCGCCTGCCCTTTATTTAATTCATTTGTTTAAATACGTAGCACATTAACATACTCCCCAAGAATCAAAACTGTACACAAAGGTATACGCAGAAGCATCGTCACCCCCTCTGCCTTTACCTGGTCTCCTCACTTCTTGGAGGTATTATTCCACCTCATCGTTTTCGGATTTGCCTTTGATGTGTGTGTGTGTTGGTTTTCTGTTTTCCCACTTTGCAAATTTAACAGATACCTCTGTTTCCTTATTCCCTTCTGTCTTCTGTACAAAAGTACATTATTTGCAATTGTTCACACTTTGCATTTTTCATTTACGATATTCTGGAAATTGGGTCATAGAGTTTTCCACATTCTTAATAGTACTCTATAGAACTTCAACCAAATGTCATTGTTTATTTAACCAATCTTCCATGTTTGGGTATTTAAGGTATTAATATACGTGTATTTTTTGAAATTACTAATAATGCATGAATGACCTAGTACATGAATAGTTTTAAATTGTTGGGTGTGTACCTTCAGGGTAAATTCCTAGGAGTGGGATGATTGTGTCAAAGAGTGAATGTATCCCGGTCTGTTAGATATTGCTAAGCTCCTCTGCACAGGGGTTGTATCATTTGTTTTAAGTTTATTTACTTATTTTGAGAGAGAATGAGTGTGGGAGGGGCAGAGGGAGGGAGACAGAGGATCCAAAGTGGGCTCTGTGCTAACAGCAGAGAGCCTGACGTGGGCTCGAACTCGCAAACTGCGAGCCAACCAGATGCTCCTCCGTTGTACCATTTTTCATTCTCGTCAGCAATAGATGAGTACCTGTTTCTCCAGTCTCATCAGCAGAGAATATGGTCAGGATTTTGAATTTTTGCCCATCTGATAAATGAGAAATGCTATCTTAGTATGGTTTTAATTTGCCTTTCCCTTATTATGAATGAGGCTCAACATCCATTTCTGTTTCAGGGTCGGTTTTACATCTTTTTATGGTTGTTAGTTTTGCCCATTCTGCTGGGGGATTTTTTGATCCTTTTCCCTCAATTGAAAAAAATTATTTATATACTAGGGATTTTGATCCCTTATCTGTGGTATTGTGATGTAAATCTGTTTATAAATCTGTCATTTGATTTTTGACTTTGTTGATGTTTTTCCCTGCAAAACCTTAAAAATTTTTAAAGTAATTAAACGCATCAATCTTTTATTTTATTGCATCTTCATTTGGAGACATAATTAGAAAGATTTTCCCCATACACACGTTGTAGAAGGAGGTGCCCATATTTCTTCTGGTACTTGTGTTTCAAGTTTGACATTTAGACCTCCGCCCTGTTTGGAGTCCGTGGTATCTTCTCACAAGTGGCTGTTTTAGTTACCTATCGATGGATAAAAAATCAGCCTGAAATTTAGTGGCTTAAAATAAGATTGGTTTTATTAGCTTCCCTAGTTCTGTGTGTAGATTTGGCTCAGCTGGGCTGTTATTCTGCTAATCTTGCTCAGGTCCTCCTGTACGGTTGCAGTGCTTGGTGTCTGGGACTGGAGTTCTTTAAAGACTTGATTTGGGGGTGCCTGGGTGGCTCAGTCAGTTAAACATCCAATCTTGATTTCGGCTCAGGTCATGATCTCACGGTTCGTGAGTTCTGAGCCCTGAGTCAGGCTCTGCACTGGTAGTGCAGACCCTGTTTGAGATTTTCTCTCTTCCTGTCTCTGCCCCTCCCCAGTGCTCTCTCTCTCTCTCAAAATAAATAAATACAGCTTAAAAAAATTAAAAAGATAAATGAACGCTTGATTTGGATGCCAGAAAGGCAGGACCTCTCTCCTTCCACATGTAATTCTAGAGCCTCTTCTCTCCATGGTGCCTCTTCATTTGGTCTTTCCAGTAGGTGAGCTGGATTGCTTCTTTGTCTTCTTTTCCTTTTTCTTCTCTCTGTTTTTCTTTCTCTCTTTCTCTCTTTTTTAAATATTTTTTATTTATTTCTAGGAGAGAGAGAGAGAGACAGCGTGAGCAGGGGAGGGTCAGAGAGAGAGGGAGACACAGACTCTGAAACAGACTCCAGGCTCTGAGCTGGCAGTCAGCACAGAGCCCAATGCGGGGCTCGAACCCACGAACTGCGAGAAGTCGGACGCTTAACTGACTAAGCCACCCAGGCGCCCCATCTCTTTCTCTCTTTTTAAGTAATCTCTCTGCCCAACACGTGGCTCGAACTCAAGACCTGGACATCAAGTCTCATGCTCTTTCTTCCCACTGAGCCAGCCAGGTGCCCTTCTTCTCTTTTTAAAAGTTTTATTGTGATAGATTTCAAATACCATAAAATTCACCTATTTAAAGTTCACACGGCCCAGTGGTTTTTAGTACCATCACAGAGTTGTACAAACCATCACCACAATCTAATTTTAGAGTATTTTTAGCATCCCAGAAAGAAACCCTATACTCATTAGCAGTCACTTCTCATTCTGCTGCAGGCTTCATGTCTGTTCCGGCCCCAGACAACCACTGATCCACTTTCTGTCCGTATGAATTTGTCTATTTTGGGTATTTCATATAAATGGAATCATACAATATGGAGTCTTTTTTGACCAGCTTCTTTCATTTGGCAATTAATGTGTTCAAGGATCATCCATGTTGTGGTGTGTCTCAGAACTTCATTCCTTTTTCTCTGCAAATAATAGCCTGCTCCATGGTGATCTCCCAGTTTGTTTACCCAGTCATCTGTTGGTGGACATTTAGACTGTTTCCACATTTTGGCTATTATGAATAATGCTTCTATGAACATCTTTGTAGAAGTTTTTGTGTGGACATATGTTTTGATTTTTTAAAAATATTTATTTATTTTTGAAGGAGAGAGAGAGAGAGACAGAGCGTGAGCTGGGAAGGGGCAGAGAGAGGGAGACACAAAATCTAAAGCAGGGTCCAGGCTCTGAGCTGTCAGCACAGAGCCCAACACAGAACTTGAACTCAATGACCCATGAGATCATGACCGAAGCTGAAGTCAGACTCTTAACCGACTGAGCCACACAGGCACCCCTCATATGTTTTGAATTCTTGAGTCTATTTGAAGAGTGGAATTATTGGATCTTATCTTTAGCCTTTTGAGGAATTGCCAGTGTTTTCCACGATGGCTGCACTGTTTTTTTGGATTTCGTCAAAAGCTTTATTTATCATTTAGGGTGAAATCACATGTTTTTCCTCGTTAGGCCCATTTAAATGGGGACTTATATTAATGGATTATTTAATAGTGAAGTATCCTAGCATTTCCAGTATAGTAAGTTATTTCTTGATGACCTCTCTCTGAGTTTCTGTTTTGCTACCTGTAAATTGCAGATAATACTAGTATTTACTCTCACAGGTTTGTGATGAGTTAATGAGATAATGAATGTAAAGTGCCTATCACAGTGCTCAGCAAAGAATAAATGCTCAATAAATATTAGCTATGTATTACCATCTAGGAGTAGATTCCCCCTCAATCCAGGATATTTCCCAGCCACAAAGTCTGAGTATGTGCAGAGCAATTTTCTGTGAGGCTCAGTGCACTTAGTAGTTAACAGCTGTGATATTTGTAATATTGAAAGAGGCTTCAGCTACCTCCATTTTGACCCCAGTCTGTACTTTCTAATTGATTAAGTTCTTCTTTCTGGCTTATCTTTTAACACAGGCAAAAGACTCTGTGGGCAAAGCATCCCTTGATAGGAAGCTAACTACCTCCTCAAGCAATGAAGTACTCCACTAAACTAGCAAGACCCTGCATGCCTGACCCCAAGACAATGGCCGACCTGACCTTTACTGCCTGCCTGCACATTCCCAACCAACCTTTGCCCCACATTTTCCTCACATAAACCTGCAAGTGTTTTCAGCACTTTGGAGACAGTCTTTTGAGACTCTAGTCTGCTGTCTTCCCAGTGCTGGTCTTGCTGAAATGAATTCCTTTCTTTATCACCACTGCTTGTCTCTCTGCCTTTGGATTTTTGTCAGCAGAAAAGTGGCCTAACCTGGTCTGTTTGGGACCCCTGGAGCCACACACTCTTGCACCCCTGCAAGAGCTACAACAGGCTACAACATAACAAGAAATTTATACTTGATCTTGATCCCCAGTTCCTGGGACAGAGCTCCTAAAAAGCTTTGTAATTCCCTGAGTGACGGGGGTGACGGGAGAATCTTTTGTTATTTATAAGAAGCCCCATCCAGCCACAGCTGAGCTATGCTAATGAGGTGACTCTTGCAGGGTGGAGGTTGCAAGCCGGAGATGCTGACCATGTGATCAGAGGGTCGGAATTTTCAGCCCCACTCGTGACCTCCAGTGGCTGAGGGGCTGGAAACTGAGTTATCCACCAAAGGTCACCAATTTAATCAAGCATGCATGACTGTGTAGTGGAACCATAAAAACTCTAAATGAAGGGGTTCAGAAAGATTCCGGGATGGTAAATATATCCACATGCTAGGAGGGTGTCACACTCAGGATCTGGACCTCACTCTACATCCCTCTTATCTGGTTATTCATTTGTATTTTTCATAATAAACCCTTAATAGTACTTTAAGTGTTTCCCTGAGCTCTGTGAGCTGTTACAGCAAGTTCTTGAAATTGAGCATTGTGGGAACCTCTGATTTGTTGCCATGTGGGCAGAAGTGTAGGTCAACTTGGGACCCATTACTTATGATTGGCATCTGAGGTGCGGGAATGTCTTGTGGGACTGAGTACTTGACCTGGGTAGTGAGAGTCAGAATTGAATTAAATTATAGGACAGTTGATGTCCCCAGAGAACTGGAGAATTACTTGTGGGAAACCCACACAATCTGGGGTCAGAAATACGATGAAGGACTCAGGCACTGGAATTCATCAGGCATGGGTTGGAATCCTGAGTTTACCATGTACCAGCTCTGTGTCTTGGGTATGTTTTGCTTAACTCAGAGCTCAACTTTTGTCATCTGGAAAATAGCGGTATGATGTCTGCTCCATTTACCTGATGCATAAATTAACCAAGATCATTTATGCAAAGCACTTCACCCATAGTAATACCATACAGTGAGTAGACCTTGTGGTGGGGGTGGGAGGGAAGGTTAGTCTGACAAAAGAAGAATGTCATGAAGTGGCCATATCCTGACTCAGGAGGAACTGACTTGACCAGGATAATCCATCACTTTCCCACTCTTCTCTCCTATCAGAAACGGAATTCATGTTTCCTAATGACATGAAGCAGTGTGGTATGACAGAGGGAGCACTGGCTAGGGACGCTTGGATTCCAGTTTTGATTCTTCCAGAAATGGCTGCATAACCTTGAATCAATCATACTCTAACTACATCAGTGCCTTTCAAAGTTTTGATCACATCTCAAAACATGACATTTATTTTGCATCATGGTGTAATATTTATATATTACTATACATAACCAAAAAAATTAGTAATGCTTATCTTTACTACTGGAGTATTAGTTTTCTATTGTTGTGCAACAAATCACCACACCCTTAGTGTGTTTATTACGTCTGTGTTCATGGGTCAGAGTGCCGGCGCACGGAGCTGGATGCCCACCGTCAAGATGTGGGCTGGTACTGCCATCCTGAAGCTCAGGTTCTCTTCCATGCTCACATGGTTGCTGGCAGAGGTCAAGTCCTTACAGCTGTAGAATTCATAGCAGCTTGCTTCTGCAAGTTCATGGGAGAACCTTTCTTTTAAAGGGTTAACCTGATTAGGTTAGGCTTATCCAGGATAGACTATCCAGGATAGTCTTTTGATTATCTCAAAGTCAGCTGATTATGGGCCCTAATTATTTCTGCAAAATCCCTTCCTTTGCTGTGTGACCATTGTAATATTGGGAGTGATATCCCATTGTATATCCAAGGCCCTGTCCTCACTCAAGGGGAGGGGATTATGTGAGGTCACTGGGGATCTTCTGAGAATTCTGCCTACCACTGGTATGTTAGTTATACTCTGATATTTTTGACTCTTTCCTTTCCTTTAAAAAATTAGATTTTGCCACCTGTTAATGGCTTGGGGCCACTAGCTTGAAACCCTACACTGGATGATTTTCAAGGGCCAAAAATCCATGCTGTCAAGCATAGTCCAGAGCCATGGGCATTGGGGGGCTCTGGCCACGGGGGCAGGAGGCAATCGTATTAATATCTTGTGCAGAGATCTTGACAGTATCAGTGCTAACTTGACTGAGTTTCTTTGGCCCTGCTCCTCACAGAGAACTGTCCTTCTAAGTTGGGAGTTGCTGAGCCTCTCAGCATGCTGGGAAGTTTATTTGGACAGCTACCAAGGGGAGCTTGGAAGTCACGCCCCCTTCTGGCCATGCCCAGAAGCAGCCAGCTGTCATGGATTCTGCCTGGCTCATGGCTCAAAGGAAGGCCTAGGAAGCAGGGTGATGGGGGGAGGGGAGGGGGGGGGACAGGAAACAGGCTCAGGCCCAACACAGTCACCAGCTGTGTGACTGCTCAGGACCATTCTTTCTAGGCCTCAGTTGCCATCTCTGATACTGGGATGTCTAAGGATCCTATGACTCTGCAAGGAAGCAGAATTGCCGTTTCTATTGGAGGCTGAGGCAAGAAGGTGGATTCATGCTCCAGAAAAGTCTAGCTATGAGAAGCCAGACTGTGAACTCCCTCAGAGCAAGACATCTCTACCTTTGGGTGTTTGCCCAGGCAAAAAGCCTGGCACCTAAATCTTTGTTTAGCTGAACAACAGGGTTCTGGAATGAGGGTTTCTTTTGTATGGAGGGAGGGGTTGTTTTGTTTTAGCTCTGGGCTCTCTGATCGCACCGTGAGAGGCACCATCTTGGCTCATGACTGAGAGCACCCCAGCCAGTGGAGCTGTGAACTCTGCCTTCTTAAGGATTTAAAATAATTTAGAATTCTTTCTATTCAGAGGGAGTTGGGACCATGAGATGGTATGAAAGCCAGGTGACAAGAGTGATGGTTCCTTGGATCTGTGGGGCATTAATCATCTCCTGTTAGAACCACCTCCATCTCCTGTCTGGGTGGGGAGGTGAGATAGGAAGCCAGGAGTGGGGAGAGAGGACTTCCTGGCTGAACTGGCAAATGGGGAAGGAAGGGTACGGATGTGAGAAGGCAAAGGAGGTAGAGAAGAGGGTGCGGGGAGAGAAACAAAGGAAAAAGATTGATTGTAGCAATGGATTTTTTCTCCTGGGAATTTTTAAAGGCAAACAACCCCCTAAAACAAAAACCCTGATACCCCAAATATCTTCCTCTTCTTTTTCATAACAAGAGCTGGTGAGTTAGTACACAGTGTATTGAACAGGGCACCCAACAACCCATTTTGGGATCAATAAAAAGTTTAAGAGACTAACCATCCATGTAGAGGACCCTTCTGGGCTTCAGAATTAGGCAGCCCTAAAAAACAAAACAAAAACAACAAAAACAAGAACAACAATTAGGTAGCCCTAAGGCAAACACATCCACCAGTACCAGCGCTCAGCAGGAATAAATATATCCTCAGTTGGTTAACTCCTGTGTAATCCATGAGTTACCAGTTGGCAGAGGACTTGGTAGGAAAGAGGGTATTACATACAGGCCCCCTTAATTGCTCCACCTGGTAGAAAATCCTGCCTGCCTCTCAGGGCTGCCAGGAGGAAGAAGCTTCCCCAGTAAGCCCTCATGTCACACCAAAGAAAGTTTGGGATGGCTGTGGAATAAGCAAGGCTCCTTTTTCTCAAGGGACATCCTACCCTTCTTGCCCTGCTCACTGTGAGGTAGGTAGAAGGACTGTGTCCTGGCATCTGTGGAAGCTGCTGAGTCAGCTGTACAGCCACACAGATTGGAGGGAGAAGCCCCTCCCCTTGCAATGATTCAATAGGGACTATTTCACTGCCCCAAGGCCTGGCCAGGAGGAGAAGTACACACACACACACACACACACACACACACACACACACACACACACACACAAGTGCTCAGAACTGAGCTCAGGTAGCCCAGCCTTGCAAGCCCAGAGCCCAGGGCACAGAAGCCTGAGGAGAGTGGTACATTCCAGTCTCTCAGTGATTTGAACATGGTGATTGTGTAGGGGAAGGGCCCCCACAGCTCTCTGGATCCCAGTGCTGGTGATCCACTCCGGGGGCCTTCCCAAAGGAACTTTACGCTTCAGTCTTTTTCTGAGTCTCTGGTCTTTGCCACCTGTGTATGTGTTGGGATAAGCTCATTACTTTTCATATTAGCATAAGGAAAGCTAATTGGAATGGTGGATCCACTGCAAAATAAATGGTGTGATGCATTTGCAAAGGAATGAATTATCTTTTGTTTGGAATTGTTCTGCCTGCTCTACTTCCATTAGCAAAGCTTATGGTGAGCTAAGTGTGAACTAAATTTGTTGTTTCGTAATGGAATAGTATGCAGGAAGGGCCAGAAAATGCCAATAGACAATAGGCACAAATAAGGTTCAAGGAGGAAGAGGTCATTTTAGGCAGATGTGTCCAGAAAAGATTTCAGATTTGAACATTGAACTAGGCTTTGAGCCTGGGGTGATATTCTCTGACATATTTTGTAAGGGATCCTATTTCATTATATAATTTTACTATAATTTCTTCAACCAATTCTCTGTTGTTGAACAATACCAGTTTATTTACTGGCTTTTGGTAAACAACACTATAATGAACATCTTTAAAAAAAATTTTTATTACTCATTTATTTTTGAGAGAGAGAGAGAGAGAAAGAGAGAGAGAGCGAGCATAAGCTGGGGAGGGGGAGAGAGAGAGGGAGACACAGAATCTGAAACAGGCTCCAGGCTCTGAGCTGTCAGCAGAGGGACTGACATGGGTCTCGGACTCACGAACCATGAGATCATGACCTGAGCTGAAGTCAGACACTTAATGGAGTGAGCCACCCAGGCACCCTAATGAACATCCTTATATACACATTTTTATGAATTTAACTAATTTTTTTAAAGGATTGGGTGTTTTTCTTGAAAGGGAGTTGATGAGTCAAGATTATGCACAAATGTTTTAAATCATCATTTCCTTTTTTGATTACTAAATTAATGCACACTCACTATAAAATATTCAAACACAACAGAAGAGTATGGTTTTGAAAAATGTGAGCCTTCTGTAGTCCCATATCCCAGAAATATTTTCTGATAACAGTTGGTATATATTTTTCTAGCTTTTTTCAATGAGACACTGACATGTTGTAACAGACACACCTCCAAAGACTGACTTTTCATCACACTTAGAATGGACTCCAGAGCCTGGGCCTGGGTCCAGGTGGGCTGCATGGCCCCATGTTCTACCACTCTCCCCCCTTACTTGTCCCAGCTGCACAAGTCTCCTGGCTGTTTCTAGAGCCACCTAAATATGCTACTATGACAGGTCTTCTGGTGGCCAAGCTTCTGACTGGAATGTCCTTTCCTCAAATATTCACAAGATTCCTGCCCTCTATTCAGGTTTCTGCTCAACTGTCACTATTTCTGAAGGGCCTTCCCTGACCACCTACCTAAAATAGCACATTTCATAACACTATTTCTTTCTTTCTTTCTTCTTCTTCTTCTTCTTCTTCTTCTTCTTCTTCTTCTTCTCCTTCTCCTTCTCCTTCTCCTTCTCCTCCTCCTCCTCCTCCTCCTCCTCCTCCTCCTCCTCCTCCTTCTCCTCCTCTTCCTCTCTTCCTCCTCCTCCTTCTCCTTCTTTGTAGGATCCATGCCCAACATGGGACTTGAACTCATGATCCTGAGATCAAGAGTCACATATTCTACCGAATGAGCCAGCTAGGTGCCCCAATGCTATTTCTTCATAACACTTATCATCACTTAACATTTCATATATGTATGATTGGTTTACTGTCTGTTTTGAAAGCTCTGTAAATGCAAAGACATTGTCTTGGTCTTTGTCCACCCCCAGCACCTGGAGTAGACACTGGCACGTAGTAGATGCTTGATCTATGCATGTTGAATAATTGAATAAGATGAAACAAAAGTATATTTATCATTCTAAAACCTGCTTTTTTACTTAACAGTATATCAAGGACATCTTTTCATGTCAGTATATAAATCTTTTTAGTCTTACTAAGGCTCTACAGCAGGATTGGAATTTATTTGCCCAATTCTCTCTTGATGGGCATTTGTGTTGCTTCCAATTTTTCAATATTATGGACAGTGTTACATTACACATCCTTGAATATATATCCTTGCATGCTTTTAATGTTTTATATCCTTTATCTGAGGTGATGAAAAAACCCTGCAGGCATGAGTGTCTAGCATAATGTTGGAAATGCAGACTTGGTGCTCAGAAATATCCAACCTGTGGGTAGATTTGAGACTTCTTCATGCAGACCTGATCATTGAAGTCACAGGAATCAATGATAAAGAAGGAAATTGAGCAAAGCTCAGAGACATGAATCTTAAACAGTGTCTGCATTTAGAAGGCAGAAGGAGAGGACAAGAAATTATTCATTCTTTTGACAAATATGTGTTGACTGGTACTTTCTAAAAGTGGGGAATACAACATGACATGAGTGACATAGACCTTGTCACTACCTTCCTGTTGCTTAGAGTCTGATGGTGGTGGGAGGAGGGCACAGGAAACAACAAAAGAAATTAAAAATCATACTATGATGGATAGGATAGGATGGCATTGAAACACAGACTAGAGATCTTAAGGAAAGTGTTCTGGAAGTAACATTTAAGCTGAGACTAGAGTAGGTAGCAGTTAGTTAGTTAGGTGAAGGGGTACGCTCCTGAGTGGGGAAGTGTTTAAGGCTAGCAGCAGAGCACTTCTGAAGTCTAGGAGGTATGAGGGGGCATGGCACACCCAGGCTCTGGGAGAGAAAGTCTGTGTGGCAGGAGAGTTGAGACTGAAGAGGATAGTAGGAAAAGATGGGATGGAGAGGTAGGCAGGAGTTCTCTGGGTCATGTTAAAGGGATCTGCTTGTGATCATAGTTATATTAGAAAATGACTCTGACTCACACTGCAGTCAACGGATTGAAGATGGGGTGGGGTGAGGAAATGATCAAGACTGGAGGGACTTGTTGGGAAAAAAAGGGTGGGGATGTTGGCCTAAACTAAAGCAATGGTGTTGGGCATGAAGAGCAGTGAATGGATTCCAGAGGCACCTGAGTATTAGAAGGTATAATTGATAGGACTTGGTTATAAATTATATTAGGAGGAGAAGGAAAGTGAAGAATCAACAATGGTGAACAAAGATGATGAGCACTTTGTGGCTTATGTAACTGAGATAGGAGGAGGAGCTGGTCTGGAGGTGGGCTGAGGATGGAAATTTTAGTTTTGGAGATACTGAATGTGAGGTGTATGTGGAATAGCCAAGCAGACCAAGTAGACAAAAGAGAGATATCTGGGCTAGAGGCTAACTTATATGTCTTCAGTATCCAGATGGAATTGACACCATTGTTAAATCCATGAGAGCAGGCACTTGTATATCTTCAGGGCTTAGATCAGTGCCTGACTTACAGTGGGTGTTCAATAAATACTTGTGGGGATACCTGGGTGGCTCAGTTGGTTGAGTGTCTGACTCTTGGTTTTGGCTCAGGTCATAATCCCAGGGTCATGGGATGAGCTGAGTATGGAGCCTGCTTAAGATTTTCTCTCTCTCCCTCTCTGCCCTTCTTTCTTGTGTGTACGCTCTCTGTCTCTCAAATAAATAAAATTAAAAATTATTTTATTTTATTTTTTTAATAGTTAATTTTTTTATTTTTGAGACAGAGAGAGACAGAGCATGAGTGGGAGAGGGGCAGAGAGAGAGGAAGACACAGAATCTGAAATAGGCTCCAGGCTCTGAGCTGTGCACAGAGCCTGATGTGGGGTTTGAACCCATGAACCATGAGATCTGACCTGAGCTGAAGTCAGATGCTTAACCAACTGAGCCACCCAGGCGCCCCAAAATAATTTTAAAATAAATAGTTGTGGAGTGAAGGAATAGGTGAGACCACTCAGGGAAAGTGAGAAAAGAAGGAAGCTTAGGACAGAATCCAAAGGAGAGACTTGTCCATGGTGCAGAGAGGAAGCCATCATGGGAAGGGGATGCAGGAGGAGGAAGTGGTGAACAATGTCAATGCTATCAAGAATAAGTCAAGAGGCCACAAAGGTCCAAGGGATTTTCACAACAAAGAGATAATTGGTAACCTTGGTGAGGTTGTTTTACTGACACACTGGTAACAAAAGTCTCATTTTAGAGGACTGAGGAGTGACCAGAAAGGATGTAAGAGAAGACAGTGGGCGCACACAACTCTTTTAGAAAGTTTCACTATAAACTATGTATAAGAGGAAGTGAAAATAAGGCTATTTTTAAATAAAGAAATGAAGACAATGTTTTTGTGATGTTGAGAAAGAACAGCAGAGAAGAGATTTAAGATTCAAGAACAAGTGAAGCTAATTGTTAGAGAGAGGTCCCTGAGAAGGTGGGAAAGATGGGATTTCCTTCAAGTTGGAGAAACTGCTCCAACTGGGTCAAGGAAGAGACAAATGTTTCATTTTGACCAGAAAAATGATGGTTTTTCAGATTTGCAGGTGGGAAGTTGGGGGTATTTGTCTGATGGCTTCTCATCTCTTTTGAGGCCACCAAACAAGGGCAGGAATGTCTATAAAGGAAGGAGAAACAGTCACAGAGAGAGGACCACCAAGGAGACAGAGAAAGTCATCAGAGCACAGCATCACAAAGAGGAGAACCTGAAGAAAGATGAAGCACTGAGTCTGGTAGATTGGAATTCGTAATTGAGAAGTTCTGGAAACTGATGATAGAAGGTGGACCCTCCATTACAAGGATTAAAGAAATGAGTAGACATGAGAGAAGGGAAGGCAGCAGTTATATGTGACCAGAGAGAATCCTGGAAGGGGAAGACAGGAGTGGAATGAGTACTAAAGCTCATTTGAATTTAATTCAAGATTTAAAATTTTTTTAAAGTTTATTTATTTTTGAAGGAGAGAGAGCATGAGCATGAGTGGGGGAGGGGCAGAGAAGGGGAGGGAGGAGAGGGAGAGAGAAAGAATACCGAGCAGGCTCAGCATGGAGCCCAATGGTGGCTCGAACTCACGAGCCATGAGATCATGACCTGGTATGACCTGGTAAGCCATCCAGGTATTCCTGAGTTTAATTCAATATTAAAAAGAACACACACACACACACACACACACACACACACACACACACACAAACAGAAGTTTGAAGACAGGGCAGGAGCCACTGGTGAAGGAGGGTTTGAAATGTTGGAGAAAGGACAGAGAAGCCAGACTGAGATGAAATCAAAAGTTTGGCAGAGGAGTTAGTCCTCAAAATGTGGAGAAATCCTTCTCTTTTGTGACAGAAAAGAACCTGGAGAGGATTGGTACACCGGCAGAGAAGCATACTGAAGTGGAAACATGTTGTTGTGATTTATAATAAGAAATATGTATTTGGAGTTCATCCTGCTTCCTGGCATGGATTTCCGAAAACCCTTGTAATTTCCTAAGTGATAAGAAAACTAAGAGCATCATCTGTTCTGATGAGGCAATTCTGGGTGGTCTCCTGGGTGGGGGCTGGTCATCAAAAAGACCAAGCCCTCATTAGAAGCTCAGATTTTTGGCCCCATCCCTTGTCCTCTAGAAGGGGGAGACAGGCTAGAAACAGAGTTAATGATTGATCACACCTATGTGAGGAAGCCTCCATAAAATCCCAATAGTATGGAGTTTGAAGAGCTTCCAGGCTGGCCAACACGTCCATGCCAGGAGGGTGACACATCCCAACTCCACAGAGACAGAAGCTCCTGCCCTCAGGACCCTCTCAGGTATTGTGCTAAGTATCTCTTCATCTGGATGTTCATCTGTCTCCTTTAATAACATGGTAAATGTAAGTAAGCATTTCTCTGAGTTCTATAAGCCACTCTACCAAATTAATCAAACCTGAAGAAGGGGACTTTGGAAGCTCTGATTCATAGTGGTCACTAAGAAGCACAAATTTTAACTGGCCTCTGAGGGAAGAGGGCAGTCTTATGGGACTGAGCCCTGACCAGATGTTATCTCCAGATAGTTAGTGTCAGAATTGAATTAAATTATAGGATACTCAGCTGGTATCCAAGACTTGCTTGTTATTGTGGGGAAAAAACTCCACACATTTGGTGACCAGAAGTGTCAGATGTGAAATATTCTGCGTAAAGTACACTCACAGGGAAGAAAGACATAGTAGGGAAGAACTGGGTTTTTCCTTTTATGCCTACCTAACTCAGTGAAATCCTGAAGTCCTAGTAGGTGTGTGTGTGCGCGTGCATGTGTGTGTGTGTGTGTGTGTGTGTGTATAAACCAGTTCTAAAGTGGATAAGAAAGCAAAGCATCTAGAATAACCAAAACAGTATTGGAAAAGAAGAACAAAATGAGGGAACTCAAGCCATGTGTGTTCAAACTTACTCTAAAGCTACAGTAATTGAGGTGCTAGGGTATTGGGGTAAGGATAGTTATATACATCAAAACTGAAAGATGGTCTAGAAAAGGACCTATATTTTAATGACTACATAATTTTGACAGCATGGCCAACTCATTTCTATGGTACAATGAGAGGTTTTTCAACTGATGATGCTGGAACAGTTGGATTTCCCTACTAAAAACACGAACTTTGGAGGCACCTGGGTGGCTAGGTCAGGTAGGTGTCCAACTTCGGCTCAGGTCATGATCTCACAGCTCATGGGTTCTAGCCCTGTGTTGGGCTCTGTGCTGGCAGCTCAGAGCCTGGAGCTTGTTTCAGATTCTGTGTCCCCCTCCCCTCTCCCTCTCTGCCCCTCCCCCACTTTACTCTGTCTCTCTCTCTCAAAAATAAACAAACATTAAGGAAAAAGAGAACATGAACTTTGACCAGCACTTCACATCATTCACAAACATTAATCTGAGATAAATTATAGACCTAAATGTAAAAGATAAACTATAAAGCTTCTAGAAGGATAAATAGGAGAATATCTTCACAATCTCTGAGTAGTCAAAGGTGTTTTGGGACAGCTTACAGAAAACAATAGCTATCAAAGAAAAATATCAATGTATAAGATCACAACAAAATTACAAATTTATGCACCCTTGAGAAAAAAAGCATTTCTGCAGCTTAATATAAGAACAGTAACCCAATTAAAGAGGATGGGCAGACACTTCATACAAGATATACAAATGGCCGGTAAGCATGTTAAAAAGGGCTCACTGTCACTAGTCAGCCAGGAAATACAAATTAAAACAAATATACACCACTAGAATGGCTAAAAATAAAATACAATACCAAATGTTGATGAGGATTTGGAGCAACTGGAACACTCATACACTATTTTGGCAAACAGTTTGGCAGTTAATTTCTCATAGAGAAGCGCATGCACATACTGTGAACCAGCAATTAAATTTCTAGGCTTTGTCCACAAAAACACTTATAGAAGAATATTCTGGGCTCTGCTGCCTAATTAGCTGAGTGACCTTAAGCCTGCTACTTTACTATTCCATACCTCTTTCCTCTGATGTAAAATAGGGTTAATATCAGTGTGGTGAATAATCTGAAGCGGAAGTCATAATGCCATGTACATAGCATCCTTCTGAGAAAAGGAGCACCAATAGTCTTTTCCCAATGTGGCTTGTGCAGCATTCCTTGCTGGTGGCCCACCTTGACTCCATTGGGTCCAGAAGACAAGATGAGGTCTGTGGCACAAGCTGGACACAAACACACAATGAAGGTCTTGGCTGGGCCAGAACTGAAGTTGGATTTGTCTGGCAAAAGGAGTATGGGTCCCTCAGTTCCCCACTTCCTCTAGGGACCTGTTTCTACCAAAGAATTCCAAGACAAAGAAAGCTTGAGCAGCATTTGCATTTGGGATTCAGTAGAAAGTCTGAGAGCTTTCCACTCTATGGGAGACATTAGGGTCCCTGAGAAAGCGTTTAACATAAATGAAGAAAGACCCAAACCCAACCATGGGAAGGGGAGGTGTCCATGTGACCTTATAGTGAGCAAGCCTGTATTTGAGAGAAGGAAAGTATCAGTGTTGTGATGGACTCTTTAGCTTCCCATCAAGACAGTGACTCCATTCTCCTTGCCAGAGATAGTGTTAAGAATAGGCATGTACCCAATTCTGGCCAGTGAGGTATGAATGGAATTCTACAGGGCACTTTTGGAAAGTTTTTGTGCTTCTAAGAAGCAGATACAGGAAGAGTGTCTTTTTCTTCCTCTAGCTGTTATTGTATCTGGTGAAGATATCTTATTACCGCAAAGGGAATCAGCTGGAAGACAAAGCCAACATCTTGAGGACAGAAAAAGCAGAAAGTTAAAGACAACTTGGGTCCCTAATACTTTGAGCCTCTCATTGGACTATACCTGGAGCCCACAACTTCTGCAATTCCCTTCAGTGAAATAATGTATTTCCTTATATATTTGAATCTGGGTTTTCTATTACTTGCGGCTAATGCCTCCTAACCAACCAATTCTTGGACTGGAATTCTTACATTAGCTGAGGAGAGCTTAGCACTAATAAGATTTGAGTATTAGGAAGATGTAACTGGTATCTTCACAGACTGGTGGCACCAGTACCCTGGGGTCATTCATGCTTCTATACGTGTCAAGTGTGACTCTTACTACACAACCCAGCTGAGCTAGGAATATTTTATTCCTCTGCTTTTTTCCCTTTAATCCAAATAAATCTGACTCTGAACTCCCAGTCTTGTTCAGTGAGTAGAAATTTATTTAGTCATTCTGGGAGCTCAATCCCTTGAAAATTGTGCCTAATTGGACAAAAGTGTAGAGGCATCTCACTCATCTGCTGAGAGTCCACACTTTGGTGGATCAGATCTCATCCACTTTGGTGATTTTAGTGTTTCTGAGTCATACTTTAGGGCCCAGGGATCTTTGTTGAGGTTGGAAACCCAAAGCTCAAGGCCTTGTATCCCCTGAGATCTGGCCCTTAACCAAGGCTCTGATGGGCTCTGTTCTTGTAATCAGAGTTGTTTTCTAACTCTGGACTCTGAGCACACTTCTTTCTCTTTTCTGGTCCTTCAAAGCTCTCCTGCTTCCGCCCCCCTTCTCCCTCAGGGTGTCTGCATCATCTCATAAATGAGCCAGGGCTTTTTACCAAACAGAAGATCTATTAGCTTCAAGCAGCTTCTGCTTTCAGTCCTGCAAGAATTCCTAAGGCAAGAAAAAACAGAAAGCCTGACTAACAGTGCCTGCTTGTAAAGAGAAGGCAATGGAAAAATACAGCAATACAGCAAATTTATTAATATGGCAATTATCTTGTCACAGGTACCTCAGAGGTGACAGAGGAGAACTCAGCCCAATAGAGGGCTGGCTCCATGCTGAGTGGCAGCCAGCCAACCAGTGAGAGTGGCACAAAGAGAAAGAAGGTGGATCCTGAGCACTGCTGGGGAAACTTTCCTGGTAACTTGCAAAACCTGCCTCACAGTCTGGAATTGAAAGCCTGGCAACCAAGTGCCTCTTCCCAGCTGCCACTTCTGTACCTTGTCCCTGGGTGTTCTTGAAAATACATTTTCATTCCCACAGTGTTCTCTCTGTCTTTGCCTTGCGGTCACATGGAGCTATAATAAATGCTAACCTATGAGGGAGTGGAAAGGATCCAATGGGATAATGTACATGAAAGGTCTTTGAACTGTTCAACAGTTAGGGAGGCCCCAGCATCTCGTCCAGGGCTGGAGCCACTCCTGGTCTTCCCCAGCCTCCTTGGTGAAGGTTACCTTTGTTAAGGCCATGGTGGTCCCCATAAGCAGGTATCTGCCATGGCCCTCCAGGTGGCCATGAGACTCCTGGGCTTCTGGACTTGCCCCCAGGTAAACAAGGGCAGCAGAAGTACATGGATTTAGACAGTATATTCCCACCTAGCCGAAAGGACCTTTGAGACCATTAAGGGCAACTCCCTAATTTTATAGATAAGAGCCCTGAGGTTAGAAGGCCAGGGGACTTGGCTAAGGTCAGGTGAAGACATAAAAGGACAACATCAGGGTGTGGGCTCTTCGTTCCCAGTCTTCCCTTGTCATCCTAATCTCCCAATCCATTTTTTACCCCTTGATCCTGACTGTCCCCTCCGGTGCCTTGAATGATTGACCTACACTATCTCATGGCTGCCTTTGCGGGCAGCATACCTCCTGTAGAAGGCTCTCTCTGGGATTTGGGGCTGCAAGATGATTAATCCAAGGAGAAGAAAGGCGTGTAGAGCCCACAGGACTCAGAGCATTTTTAGAAGGAAATGGAACTGTGGATCACTCAGAAGACAGCCCTGGGCATTTCTTAGTTTACAGGTATCTTCTGGGCATGCTCACAGGTGACTTTCAAACCAGAAGCATTTCAGCCTGAAGATGACCTTCAATCAAACCATGGAGTCAACAGGTCTTGGGTTTTTTGACTCCTATTGTCTTGACTGATCTAACAAATACCTCAGGGAATTCTGATGCAGGTAACCTATAGAGTACACTATCTAAGAAACCCTGGTGTATGGGTTGGTGAACTTGGGCAAACCCCTTACCCACCATAAAATATGGGTGAGACTATCCCACTTCATAGCATGGTTGTGAGGATTACACAAGATGATGGAATGTAAAGTCTTTAGCACAGTACCATGTACGTGGGAAGCACTCAACACGTGTTCACTGTTATTGCGACTATGATTATTTTAATTGGGTCACTGTTCAGCTAGTGACCTTGGTATTGCTGACTGCTTGAAATCTCTGCCTGGTCTGAGAGATCTGTTAGTCCTCTTCTTCAAGCCTCTACTTCTCAATCCTATCAAATAGATTTCTTATCACTTACTCCCCAGGATAGACTAAAATGCCAAGACTGTTTCTGCTCCCTCTCCACTCCTCTGACACACACACACACACACACACACACACACACACACACACAAAACCTGTGCTTCAGCTCTGCACATTGCCTCATATAAAATCTCGTTGTCAAGGTGTTGAGGGTGTTAATAGAAGTTGTCTTTGGGTGGGCGAGATTGTAGGTGGGTTTTTAGAATTCCCTTTCTTTGCTTGTCTGTATTTTCTGATTTGTTTGTCATGGGCATGTACTGCATTTGTACCAAGACAGTATTATTTTTAATTTTTATAAACTCTGCTCACTCTCTCCAGGAAACTTTCCCTGAAGGGTGCTATTGCATTCTGAGCACTCCTTTGAACTCCCTACCCCCCTCGGCACTTCTTTGTGCTCTGTACTACATTTGCATTCTCTTGTGAGTTGTTCTGCAGATGCTCTTAAAGGGGTTTTGTATCTGTGAACATGCAGTAGGCAGACACCTAGAGGGTAGAGGCTGGATCATCTCTTCCATAGAAACAACTAACTTCGGCTCTCCATTCTTCCCTCTGAACCATTGAGCCTGTGACTGAGAGAAGTCAAGGGTGCTTGATCTATCCAGCTAAACTTCCCGTTGTTCCCATTTCACAGCCCCTGACATGAAAGCTAATGGCACAGTGCAGTTTCTGGGGAGCCATGGTGCGTATACAGGGCAGCTTTCAGCAGGAATTGGCTGTGTCATGGAGCTTGGGGCAATGCCTTAGCTTGGGCATGAATTTAACCTAGATCTTGCTAAATCTCCACACAAAGTCTCCACTTGTATGACACACACACACACAGAGAAAACAGTGAGGGGCAGGAGAGGGCGAGGGCCACACAGTATATGGAATTGCTGGGAGCATCATATTAAGGGGAACAGTTTGGGAAATCTTCAGAAAGTATGTAAGTCTTGGATAGGTCTGAAGGGATGAGTGAAGATATGGAGGGGTAGGGTGGGAAGAAAGGCAGAGGTGGAGCACAATACTGAGAGGGATGGCATCAGGTTAGGAGCTAGCTGATGGGTTAAATGGTTAGAAGCTCAAGCTCTCGAGTCAAAAGATGTGGATTTGAGTCACTAACAAACTATGTGATCTTGGGAAAGTTTCTTGCCTTCAACAGGTCTGGGTTTTCTTATCTGTATAATACAGCTAAAGGCAGTTCCTTACTATTAGAATTTTTATGAGGAATTAATGAAATAATGCTTATAAAATGCATTTTAAACACACAGTAAATGCTAGCTAAGGTTACTGCTCTTATTTATTATGTATATTTGGCATTTGCTTTCCAGAAGACTCTCATTGCACATCCATCCAGGCCTTTCTTTCCCATGCATTTGTTTACCTGCGTTCACTCATTTAGTGTATATATTATTATTATATGTAACAATTATGTATAAGTGCACATATTATATATTATATATAATCATAATATAATAGGTAACATTTAAATAGCATATTCTACGTCAAACATTGTTCTAAGTACTTTATATATGTGAAACTCATTTGATCTTCCCAATAATCCTTTGGAGTAAGTACTATTATCATCCACATTTTAACTAGGATGAAATCGAAATACAGAGAAGTTAAGCAGTTTGCCCAAGGTCACATAATTTGTAAGTGACAAAACTAGAATTTTGGTTCTAAGGAATCTGGTACAGAATCCAGACTTTTAACTCCTTGGCTGTTGAACATCCATGCTATTTTCAAAGACTCTGGGAAGAACTGAAGGACCAAAGTATGAACTCAACACTAGTCTGCAGGGAGATGGTAACCAGGAAGAGGGACAAGATACTTACAATAAGATCAGACCCACCCGAGGGGGATCATGCTGCCTGGAAGTCTAGGTAGAACCCAGGCAGGCCTCTGGACATGCCTGGATTGTCAGCTGTGACCAGTTTGCATATCAGATGACATCCTTATTGTAGGCTCTCCAAGACCCCATTAACTTATGCGCCGCTGATACCTCTTGGCCACAGTTGGTGTTACCTGTCCCATGGAAGGCTGGATGACATAATGTGATTGGATGGGTATAAAAACCCACCCTATGACTGGCTGAAAAAATAACTCTAAGTACAAAGCCTCCTGAATATGGGTTGAGTCATTGCCCCATCGGGTCATTGAATCATTCACTGGCTGGCTATTTTTTAGTTCTGTGTACTGTGCTGGATATTACACTGAAAACAAGTTTCTCTGCCCCTTTCCTGAGTACACTTCCCAAATCCCTAGGATTATCCCACTTAGCCCTTTCCAGCTTTAAACAGCTTATGCTTTGGTATAAAGATTTAGAATGTTGGCGCTAAAAAGATTCTAGATGGTGGTATCCTGGAGCTGGCTCATACTAACTTGTAAGAACCGATTGTTAAATTTTCCAGAGTTTTGCAAGCCAATTGCTAACACAGCTATTATCAAAAATTATATCATATAAACTCACAGTTGAATAAATTATATTCAAAGCAAAGGTAATAAATACTCAAAACTCATAGCTTCATAATTACTTTTCCACATGTGATGCCACTGCATGCCCAACTTTGCATTCAGCGACATGACATTGGTGGCTTGAGTGGCAGTATTTATGCCACAGAAATCAGCGAACACTGCAAATCAGCACTCCCCACTCCCCAGACTATATTAAACATTTCCATGCACACTGGCCCTAGAGACAATCACATCTGGCAATTTGCACTATGTTTCCGCCAAGGAGATCCCCTGAGAGTCCTTGGCTGCTGCCTGAAGGAGGAAGCAGAGGAGGTGTTGGGCAAAGTGAGAACAGGTGGGGCTCTCCCCATTGCCACAGCCCCGAACTAGGCCAGCGACATATTTGTTTGTTTTTAATATAAACTTATATACAAGAGTTTGTCTGAGTGAAGTTCTTTCTACAGTTAAAAATAATGGACTGTGACTAATTACAGTCCAGGAAATGGAAATTTTTACAGTTTAGATCCGGAGGAGGGAAGTGACTTACTGTAGGTCTTGCAGAGCCTCGTCCACTGAGTTATGGGAGGGAGCCAACACTAGAGGCTCCTCATAGCAGGAGACAGGCTCCCGCAGACACTCATGGGAGTGGTCCTCAGAGCTCCTCCCAGATGAGTGGTCCTCCCAAAACAGTGTCCCAATCAAGGACACTGGGTTATGGACTCCCAACCAAGCCTTGCAGATGCTTTTCTCACAGAACAAAAATCCCTCTTGATACCTCTGAAGGACTGGCTGCGTTTCTGGATCCATATTCCCTGATGTGAGGCCAAGTTGAAAATCTTACCCTCACAAACAGGTTTTTACATTTGCTCCCAACTTTTAATTGGGGAAATATGCTTGAAGCCTTAACAAACAAAGAAAACAAAACAGCTGTTTTATTTTTTATGACTCAAAGGCAGAAATGGATGTCAAGTTTGGCTGGAGAGTAAGTGGATGTGAGTGGCAGTAGGGGTGTGGTTGACGGGAGAGTGGAAGGCAGGTGGCACAGGGAGCGAAGAGAAAAAGAAAACTTTAAAAGAACAATTTTTAGGAGTAAGAAAATTTAGCTACAGGTGTCAATGAGTGTCCAATTTCCTGAGACTTCTAAAGTCTTACGAACTGCTTCCTTCTAGCAAAACCTGGTCTCATGTGTTATTTGTCAGTTTTGCTTTAAAAAAATTTTTTTAATGTTTATTTATTTTTAAGACACACACACACGCATGTGCGCGTGCACATGTGCATGAGAGGGAGAGGGGCAGAGGGTCAGGGAGACACAGAATCCAAAGCAGGCACCAGGTTCCGGGCTGTCAGCACAGAGCCCAAGGTGGGGCTTGACCTCATGAACCGCAAGATCAAGACCTGAGACAAAGTCCAATGCTTAATCGCTTAATCGACTGAACCACCCAGGCGCCCCAGTTAGTTGTGCTTTCTTATGCAATCCACTTTACACAGTGCCCAGTGAGGACATGGATGTGTTGCATAAACACATCCTTGTAGTAACGCCACAACGAAGAAGTCTGCAATAGGTGTTGTATGAATTTACTAGGGCTGCCATAATAATATACCACAGACTGGGTGGCTTAAACAACAGAAATGTATTTTCTCACAGTCCTGGGGGTTAGAAGTTCAAGATCAAGATGTGGACTGGTTTGGTTTTTCCTGAGACCTATCCTTGTCTTTCAGGTGGCAAACTACGTGCTGTGTCCTCACATGTCTTTTGTGAGTGTATGTCTGACATCTCTGTGTCCACATTTCCTCTTCTAAGGACCCCAGATTAGATGAGAGCTCATCCTAATAGCTTCATTTTACATTAGCCATCTTTTTATAAACTTATCTCCAAATACTCTTACTTTTTTGAGGTAACTCTGATGTCGGAGGTGATTCATACATTGAGGTCAGGACTCTGATTTATGAATTCAGGGGATACAATTCAGCACATAACAGTATTTAGGAATCATTTATCCTATAGTACATGAGAAGGATCCCAGTCACATACTTGAATATTAATGGTGTCCCCCCCCAACCCCCGCATTGACATTGAGAGATTTTATCATGTACATAGATTCACTGACATGCATTGGACTGGGGGCTTATCAGGTAAAGTACCTAAAAAAGAAAATCTCATGTTGGCTTAAAGAATCTTCAAAGTTCTATCTCTCCTCCAAACTACCTTTTTGTCTGTGATTACAGGAGTTTATTTTCATAGGTGGAAAGTACTCAAAGGATTTGCAACATTAGCAGAAGCTACTGATGACATGGAAATGGGTGTAATGACTGAACGTGGCTGAAAGTAATAAAAAAAGAGACTATTGGTCAAGGTGAACAGGGCAGGTGAAGGTCAAACTGTCCCATCTAAAACATGTATTCAGTACTTTCTGTTGTGCTGTATCACCCATTCCTTCATTCTTTCCTGAATCTACTCGTCTTTGCCAGGCATCTAGAACGGGCTGGGCAGCTGCAGATACACAGGTGAGTGATGTTATCAAGTCCCTGCTTTTATGAATTTATGGCTTAGCTATGTTAACTATTAAAAAATGATTCAAATAGACAGTCTTTACAAACAGAAAGGATCCAACAGGAATTAGGAAACCACCTCTGGGGCCAGACTATGCCTGCAAGATCTGCCTAGGCAAAACCGGGTGCCCACTTCCTGATTCTCTGTACCCAGGAAGCTGGAGATGGGGAACTGGCCCAGTGCTTCCAGCCATGTTTGCCAGGAAACAGCAGACAAAGCAGACCAAAGTCTCCTCTCGTATCTCAAGAGGCTGCTTCTGTTGTGCATTTTTCCACGTGGGAAGAGCTCTTTTAGAGCAACACCCCTGTCCTCCCTCCTTCCCTTCACATACTCCTTCCCAGGGGAGGTGGAATGACATCGCCGATTGGCAAGTTGGAAGAAGACATTTGACATGCATGCACCAGTCCCCACCTCTTCTCTTTCTCTTGGGAGTAAGTTGCCTGCTGGGAATGCGTTTTCGGCTCTGCATTTCTAGGGAAAAGGTTTCCCCTGCCAGGGAGGAATGTGGTTTCCCAGCATTGCCTGTGCCTGGCTGGGTACATTGGCCTGATGTTGGAGTTCAGTGTTAGGAAGCTTACTTGGCTATAGTAATACTTGCTAATACAGATTTATCGGAAATAAAGGTAATGGTTTGAATTTGACATGCCAACTTTTCCTTTTCTTTTTCTTGCTTCCCTGCTGATTCAAGAATCTGGTGTGGAAACTACATCTGGTGACGTGGATTCAAACTCTCCTTGTGCTTCTCTCTGTCCTGATGCCTGCTGTTGGTATGATTCTCAGTCGCTCTCGAAGTATTTCACACCTATTCTCATGTGATCATTATAACAGCCTGTTGACAAGGGCAGGATTTATTAGCTGGGGAGCTAAGGCTGCAACTATTAGTGCTTCCAACCTATTCCATATTGTGATACTCACAGGAAGTTGGGACAAAAAAGTATGCATATACATATGTACCAATCTATGTGTCTGTACCCATAATCCATGCCTCACCAGGGAAAAATGATGAGGCTGCTGGCATCAGAGGTGACAAGCTCAGAGATCTTGGGTACCCTAGGCCTTACCTGCCTATTGCAAGCAGCGAGAAGAGCAATATATCAGCATATCTGTAAACCCATTCCTTGCCCACCAGTTGGGAAGTTCTAGCTTAGAGAAGCATGCTAACTAGTTCAAGGCCACAAAGTTAATACACAGAAATTTGAACCCAGATCCTCTAAGTCTAACTCTAAAGAGTCTCAAATATGGTCTGAAATGAGGGAGGCAGATGTTAACATCATTCATGTTCACTGTAGCCTGCCAGGTCAGGAAAAGTTCAAAGCGATGGCCTTTTATTCCGGTCTGTGTCTACTGGCCCAATCCCTATCTAGGGATGTAGTCTGCCTCCTATCAGGTCTCCTCCTTCCTGAATTGGAGCAGATGCTTCTAGTTACTTTCTGGAGAAGGGAGTTCAGGGGAGTCTGGGAGAAGGGAGTCAAGGGAGTTCAAGTTCTCTTGATCTGGTTTAGCGCTCTGCCCCGGGGAGGCAGTACCTACTGGATAGCTAAGGCGCTTCTCTGCTTCTAAATACAGGCAATGCCCTCATCTCTACCATGATGAAAACAGTAGATGGTCCATTAATTTAAAATATTATTTAGGGGCGCCTGGGTGGCTCAGTCAGTTGAGCATCTGACTTCCGCTCAGGTCAGGATCTCACAGTCCATGGGTTCCAGTCTCATATCAGGCTCTGTGCTGACAGCTCAGAGCCTGGAGCCTGCTTTGAATCCTATGTCTCCCTCTCTCTCTGTCCCTCCCCTACTTTGCTCTGTCTGTCTGTCTCTCTCTCTCTCAAAAATAAATATTAAAAAATTTTTAATAAAATATTATTTAAAGGGTAACCATGAGAAACATACCTTAAGCTTCTTATTTGAACTTAAAACATATCCAGGTATGTTCAGGCCCCATTTTTTAAAAGAAGGATCAAGGCATTTTCTTGACGCAGCCTTCTATTAATTAGAATTTGTTTTATCTTACTTGTATTAACTATACTAAAAATTCATTTAGCCTATATATAAGCGGATCCTACATATAAATGTGTTCCTTCTATGCACCTGACATCTTTGAGGTGCTGGAGATATAGCAGGGAACAAGACAAAGTCTCCATGCTTGTGGAGTTTACATTCTGTTGGAATCTTTGGTGAGTTCCAGTTCAGGTTTCTTTAAAGCAGAGGGAGAACTTAAAGACACAAGACAATCAGAGTTGTCATCCTAAGATGTTTATGGTTTTCCCCCAGTCTTTCTCAAATCCCTTTCCCAAACGAGTTCAATAAGATTTTTTTGTGCAGAGCCCAACATGGGGCTTGATCCCACAATCCTGGGATCATGACCTGAGCCGAAGTCAAGAGATGAATGCTCAGCTGACGGAGCCACCCAGGCTTCCCAAGAACTCTTTCTTTGTACTCCTATTTCATTGGTTTTCACAATAATTAAGTTACATAATCAGAATTGCAGAGACAACGGGCAGAACTGTGGGAACAAATGGCACTGACCCGTTGGGAGTGCTCAGCTCAGTTTGTGGGAAGAGAAGCACTTGAAGTATCTCTACTACTCAAGCATCTGGCATGCCGGGGCCACGCCGCGTTTTACAGAGGAAGCAGAGAGCCTCTGTTAACCTGGCGACTCGGTCAGGAGGAGGTCAGTTTTAAGAGCTTCTGCCACACTGACTCACCCGTCCTCTCCAGACCAAATACATGCTGATCTTCGAGAGTGCTGCATCTTATTAAAAGGCTCAAGTACTCATTCCAAAGCTTTACAAAGGTGGGGGAAACTAGGAGTTATGCCTAGGTTTTACTGTTTTTATAAAACTGCATATTTCTCTTTCTGCTATGGCTTGGCCCCTATTTTCCTGGCCTGGATTTCATGGCAAAGAGCCCTCCTATTTACGAGCTGAAAATGCCCCTTCCAGAACCATTCCTGACAAATGGTGCAACATTCAAGTAGCCGATCTCTGACAACCACCTGTCTCCCCAGTAGCAGAGGGGAAGTACTCAGTTCATCCTCTATGATAAATGCCTGCTCGAGGGGAGAGCCAGTTGTCCTCTCATGTGTATCAGGATGGGAAGAGAGCATGTGCCCGTGTGTCTTGACACCAGCACACCAGGAAGAGCAAGCCCTGTGAGGAACAAACAGGCGCAGTAATAATGATGAGAAGTGAGTGATGAAGGTTGTTCAGTGTCCCACGGTGCTCCTAAAAGGACAGTGACGTGATAGAGATTATTTAATCAGATCTACTTAATGTTACAAATACGGAACCTGAGACACTTGAGGAAAATGACTTGCAGAAGACAGAGCTAGCCCGGGGCAAAGCGGGAGTAAGACGTCTCTGACATTCTGTCATTCGTTCCCTCTACTACATCTGCTGTTCTCCAAGGAGGGTCCGTAGACTTCTGGGGGTCCCTGCAACACTTCTGAGGGGTTCATGAAGTTAAAATGATTCTCATGGGGCCGCCTGGGTGGCCCAAAGCCTCTGTCTCCCTCTCTCTCTGTGCTTCCCCCTCTCGCACTTTCTCTCCCTCTCTCTCTCAAAAATAAACATTAAAAGAAACGATTTTCAGGGCACCTGGGTGGTTCAGTGGGTTAGGTGTTGGACTTTGGTTCAGGTCATGATCTTGGGTTGTGGGTTCGAGCCCCACATCAGGCTCTATGCTGACAGCTCAGAACCTGGAGCCCGCTTTGGATGCTGTGTCTCCCTCTTTCTCTGCCCCTTCTCTGCTCATGCTTATGCGTGCTCTCTCTCTCAAAAAATGAATAAACATTAAAAAAAAAGATTTTCATACTAATATTGTGATTGTGTTGCCTGTTGTGCTATGTTAACATTTGCACTGAAGATACAACAAGCAATGGTGGGTAAAACCAGCTTCTGAGCACAAAGCGAGGCAGGCGTCAAGGTGTACAAGTCATCATTGCCACACACTCGCTTTAAAAACAAATGCCAATTTCACTTAAGGATGTCCTTGATGAAGCAGTAAATATGATTACTCTTTTATTTATTTTTCTAAAAATGTT
Organism: Proteles cristata cristata; assembly: GCA_017311185.1. Classification (NCBI taxonomy): domain Eukaryota; kingdom Metazoa; phylum Chordata; class Mammalia; order Carnivora; family Hyaenidae; genus Proteles; species Proteles cristata. The sequence goes on along the minus strand of JAESUZ010000388.1, from coordinate 139,036 downwards.
TTATTTACTTTTGAGAGAGTACAAGCAGGGGAGGGACACAGGATCCAACACTGGCTCTGCAGTGACAGTAGTGAGCCTGATGCGGGGCTTGAACCCGTGAGCTGCAAGGTCATAACCTAAGCCAAAGTCAGACACACAACTGACTGAGCCCCCCACGTGCCCATGATTAGTCTTTTTAAATACCAACACTTTCCATAATATTCTGTGTAACAAAATGGGGAATATGCATAAATACTTTTATTGCATTCTGAGGTATGATGGTTATCCCTAGGATATGTGCTGAGGCGATAAACCTGTGAGTTGAACTAGCCATTTTTTTCATGGAGCATCTTTTCTTTCCTTCTCTCTCTCTCTCTCTTTCTTTGCTTGGAAGACTAAATGACAAAGAGTACTTTTTCAGACTGGGTATTTGGCAGATATTTTCTCTAAACGAACAAAGGGAGTCTGTCACTTTGAGGAAAACAACTGATGGTATTTGCTGCCAGTGATAAAATTTGAACTTCCAAGGGAAAATGAAAATGAGAATTTTGGAAACCTTGTATCTACTTACTGTGGAGCGTGACAGCTTCCTAATATTTGAGGACTTCTAATGAGATGGATGGTGATATATTAATGAATGCGATTTTTTTATATTGTATAATGAAATTATGAACATTTGGAATATTTGTATAACTCAATAAACTGGCATTTTCCAATGACCAATGCACGGTATTACACATTCGTACATGGGTAAAAGATCCAATCAAAGTTCACAATAAAGCAATGGAGTTTAAGGTAACAGTGTACAAAAAATTGTTATGCTTTCAGATTTCACATTGCAACTAACCTTTAACTTGCTACATTTTGGTGCAGCATCGAAAAGAATATCCAAAATTATTCAAAAGACTATTAAGTACTGTTTTTCCAGCTATTATCTGGGTAAAGCCAGACTTTCTTCATATATTTCAACCAAAATAACATATTGCAACCGATTGAGTACAAATGTAGATATGGGAATTGAGTCACCTTCTATTAGTCCAGACATTTTTTAAAAATTGCAAAAATGTAATACAGTGTTACTCTTCCTACTAATTCTTTTTTATTTTGGAAGTTTTCTTTAAATGAAAATATGTTATTTCTATTATGGTAAAATATGTCATTTATGTAAACATGTAATGGATTTATTTTTGTTATTTTTAATTAATGAATAAACGTTTCAATAAACATTTTCTACTGATCGACATAATCTACGTAAGTTTTAAGAGTGTAAAGTGGTCCTAAGACTAAAAAGTTTGAGAACTGCTACATTATACCAGGCTGTCTTCCAGAAAGTGGACTGGAGGAGGTACTTCCTTCCCGTTTATACAAATAAGCCAATGCTATTATTGTTTTATTTTATCGCACTTTATTTTTATTTTACTTTATTTTATTTTAATGTTTATTAATTTTGAGAGAAAGAAAGAGAGAGAGAGAGAGAGAGAGAGAGAGACGGAGGGGGGAGGGGCAGAGGGAGAGGGAGAGAGAGAATCCCAAGCAGGCTCCTTGCTGTCAGCTCAGAGCCAGATGTGGGGCTCCATCTCACAAACCGTGAGATCATGACCAGAGCCAAAATCAAGAGTCAGACACAATCACCCAGGCACCCCACTACGGTTTTTATTTTAATCCAACCAGACCTCTTCCTAGAGAATGGTTAAGAAGTTAAAAACACTGCAAAAGAACTACAGATTCTTGAAATCGAAGAACCAAAGCAACGGGAGAAGGCAACAGAAGAAAATAAAAGCGTTTCTCCAGAGCTGTACAAGGCTGACCGGGACTCCCCTCTCTGTAGCCTGGTTCAACCTCATGCCCACTCCCTAAGCCTCAACCCTGTCCAGGAATGCTGTTCTCTGGGGCCTTGAAACATATGTGGATGTGTTAAAGCCTTAGGCTGCTCCACACCCCACATCCCCCGCTCTTGGTACCCTCTCTGGGATTACAGTGCAGGGAAGGGTTCTAATCAGACTGTGCCTCCACCATCCCCCTCTTGGCAGATTTAGGCCCAAAATGAAAAGGGAAGGCCCTGTTTCTGGACTGAAAAGGAAATGTAAATCCCTCACAGGCCACGTGCCAGAAACTGCCAGGAGACCATTTGCCTGTTAGTAAACAGGGCCTCCCGGGCCATCTTTCTCTTCTTTAATAACCTTTGGGGCACCTATGGATTGCACATGCTGGTCCCTCATAAATTATAACAGGAATGCCTCCTAGCTGCTCTGGAGCTGCGTGGATGGGGAAATTGCTCACTAACACCTCATGCTCATGGAGCACAGTGTACTGCGCCACATAAACATGAAGAATATGTATCATCAGGCACAGGGAACGCACAGGAAACAACTGTAGCGGCTGCAGAGGCTTCTGGGCATGCCGCAGACTTTAATTAGCCAGTTTCTTCCACTTGTACTGGAGAGCTGCAGAAATGCTGATTACATGCCTCCTCCTGCAGCATGCAGGTGGGTGGGAGATAGATCGGCTGTCATCCCTGCCCCTCACCAGGACGGGCGCTGGCACATAGGAGGGAATGTTCACCTTCCGTGTCCAAGCACCTAGTTAGGAATCAAGACACATTCTACACTTGGTGCCACGTATAGCTATATGATCTTGGGCAAGTCTCTTAATCCCTCTGAATCTGCATCTCATCTGGAAAGTGCAGAAAGTAATATATACCTAGTTGGTTGTGAGGTTTGAGGAAAATAAGGCTGACCTGGTGCCCTGAATACTCTCAGTAAATACTTGGTGAAACTGAATTCGTATCACCTGAAGGACATGGTGGCAGGTATAGGGCTGAAACTATTTCCTTCTCTCACCTTCAAAATCTGGCATCCACCACTCACTACCTGTAGCCAATACCCCATTTTTTAAGTAAGAGATGAGGCCATGGAACTCACAGCTTGACTGGAAATGGGTCTCATATCCCTTCTGTCTTCCTGGGCCCCTCCTGAGTTGGCTTCTGAATTTAAAATTCATTTCATGGGGCACCTTTCTAAAGTGGATAGTAAACAGAAAACTATGCCAGCACAGCTTACCATTCTGCTAAGGAAGATTGGCACTCACACCTCCACACTTGATAGAACCTTCAGTTTCTCTAAGTCGAAGCAGGCCCTGGGCAATTGGGTCCATCTGTGCTTTCCCAAAATGAGTAACATTGTCCCTGCAGCTCCACCGTGGTCCCTTTGCCATTGCATGAAAACGGACTAGAAGGACAGTGTGTGTATACCCATGTCTCCCTGTCCCTTCCCCTGGTCCTAGAAATGATATCTGCTGCTCTGGAATAAAGTATGTAGTGGGTTGAATGGTGGCCCCCGAGAAGAGAATCCACATTCCGGAACCCAAGAATGGGACCTTACCTGGAAAAAGTAAGGACCTTACAGATGTAATGAAATGAAGGATCTTGAGATGAGATCATCCTGGATTCCCGGTGGGCCCCGATCCCGTGCAAAGCGTCCCTATACAGTCGAGAGGAGAAAACACGGACACAGAGGAGTCCGTGTGGAGATGCAAGCAGAGAGCTGTAGCCACAAGCCCAGGAATTGCGGGGCCGCCGGAAGCTGAAAGAGGCGAGGCAGGATTATTCTCTAGAGCCTTGGGAGGGAGTGTGGCCTCACCAACACTGCTTTCAGAACTTTGCCCTCCAGAACCGTGAGAGACTATGTTTCTCTGGTTTTAAGCCACTTAGTTTGTGGCAATTTGTGACAGCAGCTCTGGAAACCACTGCAGACGTGCTCCCAAGGCTGGACTCCAGCTCGGGTACTTCTTTTTTTTTTGTTTGTTTGTTTTATTTATTTCTAGGAGAGAGAGAGAGAGACAGCGTGAGCAAGGGAGGGACAGAGAGAGAGGGAGTCACAGACTGAAACAGGCTCCAGGCTCTGAGCCGGCAGTCAGCACAGAGCCCGACGCGGGGCTCGAACCCACGAACCGCGAGATCATGACCTAAGCGAAAGTAGGATGCTTAACCGACTAAGCCACCCAGGCGCCCCCAGCTCGGGTAATTCTGCCACAGGAGATGCTCCTCTCTCCGGGAGGATTCGCGCCAGCAGCAGCCTCACTGGCCAGGCCACCAACCAGCTCCTGGGAAATGTGAACACCCAGAAGGAGCTCTGGCTGAAGATCTACACTGGAGAAAGCATCCTGGGGTGACTTTAGCACCTCTTGGTGGCCAAGTCCTTGCAGAAATGGCCTAATTGTGGAACTAGACCGACCCTGGTTTAAAACTCCACTCCACTGTGAGCTTTGTGACTCCAGATGAACTACTTGCCCTCTCTGTTTCAACTTCCTCATCTATAAAATGAGGATAATAGCTCTTACCTTATAGGCAGGAGCAGATTCAGGATGAAGCCTAAATATTTTTAGAGACTCTTTTAAAGAAGAAGAAAGCTTCAAATCCAATTTAGGAGTGGGGCCCTGTGCTAGGGAGGGGCTCGATGGCTTACACGAAGCCCGCCTCTGCTTCCAGGGTGTTCTGAGGGTTACAGATAAAAGGATGAAGCCCTAGGAAGCCCTGGCTCCTGCAGAGTGCTTTGCAAGAGGTAAAGCTATCTGGATGAAGAATCCAACACTTAAGTTTCTACCGAAAGGCACACAGATATTTTTGCAACACAGAAAGATGTATGGTAGGATACAGTCCATGGCGGGTTGCTAGTTGATGCCTTGACATCCATTTTTCCTTTCTTTTCTGTAACAGAAAACTGACATTTTGGGGGATGCTCATGTGCCCAGCTAAAGCCTAGCTTCCCAAGCATCTCTTGCAGAGAGGTGTGGCCATGAGACTAAGGTCTGTCAAAGAAGTATAAGCAAATAGAGGTAAGAGACTTCCATAAAATCTTCTTATGGGAGTGTGTTTGCAACTGAATTGTGCCTCCCCCACTCACCATTCATACATTGAAATCCTAATCCTTAGTCTCTAAGACTATGACCTTATTTGTAAAGAGGGTCTTTGCAGACCCTTATAATTAGTTAAGATGAGGTCATTAGGGTGGGCCATAATACAGCATGAAGGGAGTTCTTATAAAAAGGGGAAATTTGAACAGAGACACACACAAGGCAGAGAATGTTGTGATGCTTCTACAAAACTAAGGAACACCAAGAATTGGCAGTAGATTCCCAGTAGAAAGGGGAGAGGCATGGAATAGATTTGTCCTTATAGTTCTCAGAATCAACCCTGCTGACAACTGAATTTCAGACATTTGGCTTGCAGAACTATGAGACAATAAATACATTTCTGTTGTATAAGCCACTCAGTTTGTGGTAGGTTGTCACAGCAGCCCTAGCAAACTAATACAGACAGATATGTCCTGCTTCACCAAGTTTCCATATTGCTGCCTGGAAGGCAGATACGAGGGCTGCTCCTCCATTAGCCATCTTGGTCCATGAGGATGCGGTAGAGCAGAGAACTAAATGGAGTCAGGTACCCTAAAACTTCAAGAAACTGTCAGACTAGCCCTGGACTGCCTACCCTTGGGCTTTTTGCCCTGAAAAATAAGTAAAATTGAAGCTTTTGTTGTTATGGTTTGTTTTCTGAAATGTAGATGAACATGATCTTAACTGATACATAATTTTGATAAATTAATGATTATCTGGGAGAGGATGAAGACTGGGATATATGGTAAGGGAATTTTAACTTTATCTGTAATCTTTCAATTTTGATAGCAGAATCTATTCATGTATTCTTTTGTAATAAAAAAGATTTATAATAAACAAATTACAAAGACTAAAAAGAGGGATCACAACACAGATTAAGAGAGACCTTGGGGCGCCTGGGTGGCTCAGTCGGTTAGGCGTCCGACTTCGGCTCAGGTCATGATCTCACAGCTTGTGGGTTTGAGTCCCGCATCAGGCTCTGTGCTGACAGCTAGCTCAGAGCCTGGAGCCTGCTTCAGATTCTGTGTCTCCCTCTCTCTCTGACCCTTCCCTGCTCACACTCTCTCTCTTTGTCTCTCAGAAATAAATAAAAATTAAAAAGAAAAAAAAGAGAGACCTAAGAAATGTATCAACCAATTGCAGTGCATGAACCTGATTTGGATCTTGATTTAAACAAAACAAATTTTTTTAAGCGTATGAGATAGGGAAAATTTAATATGAATTGGATAGTTGACATTATGGAATTAATATTAATTGTTATGCATGTAATAATATCATAGTCATATACTTAAGGTGCTTTTATCTTTTAGGCTCTAAAACCTTGTTTTTCATCCTCAAGACTATTTTTATTCTGGGCCAAAGAATTTTTTTGTGAGTCTAGTTGACACACAATGTTACATTAGTTTCAGGTGTATAACATAGTGATTTGACAAGTTTATATATTATGCTGTGTTCACCACAAGTGTAGCTACCATCAGTCATCACACAATGCTTTTATAGTATCATTGATTATATTCCCTATGCTGTGCTTTTTATTTCCGTGACTTATTCATTCCATAACTGGAAGCCTGTCTATCTCCTTCTCGCCTTCACCCATTTCGTCCATCCCCCATCCTCCTAGCCACCATCAATTTGTTCTCAGCATTTATTGGTCTGATTCTGCTTTTGTTTATTCATGTTGTTGTTGTTGGTTAGATTCCACTTATGAGTGAAATCATATGGTATTTGTCTTTCTCAGTCTGACTTATTTCACTCAGCCTATAGCCCTCTAGGTCCATCCATGTTGTCTCACATAGCCCTTTGCTGTGGGGAGCTCTCCCATACACTGTGGGATGTTTAGCAACATCCCTGGATTGTACTCACTAGATACTGGTGGCATACCCCTCCCCCAAGTTATGACAATCAGCAGTATCTCCAGACATAGTCAAATGTCCCCTGGTGGGGGTGGAGGGCGGGAGGGCACAACTCATCTGGGCTAAGAACTACTGCTCTAAAATTTAGAGAATTTTTTGAGAAATTTACTGGAATACTTATGGGTGAAATGATGGTGTTTGGGTTTTGCTTCAAAATAATCCATGTGACGGGAGTGGGTAAAATGTTCCATAACAAAAAGTTTAAAATACAGTTAAAAATTTTCAAAGAGTCTTCTTGTACATGTCTGTTTGTCAATATGGTGGACTCACTGTGAAATCTCTTGTCACTATAAAATCTGAATATACTGGATAAGAAAAGTAAATGTTTACTTTCCTTGGTTCGAGATCTTGTCTCATGTCTCCTACATGATTCTTAACACCCAAGGCTCTGGGCCTTTCCAACAGTGAGCAGGGCAGGCCCTCTCTCCCACGTCACTAACTCAGCCCCACTGGGGATGTGCCTTCACCAGGGGCTCTACTTGGGCCAATAAAAATGCCTGGTGATCTCACGCCTGATGCTGCCGGGCACCATTGCTCTGTGGGCCTTCTCCCCAAGTCCCAAAGCGCGGCTGGAGGGGGTGCGTTTACAGTCAGATTCATTAGGGCCTTGTCGCGCTCATCCCACAGAGAGTCCAGCCCATCTGCTTTCCACTGCTTGCAGAAACCTTGTGCCCTGGCCGAGCCCCAGGCCTGCCCACTCTTCTTTAAACACGCACCACACCTGTGGCCATCCCCTGAGCCAGCTGCTTCGCTTGACCACCTGCTGCCTCCCTTGGCCACCTGCTCAGAGTACTCCAGGCCCCGTGGGGCTCGCTCTTCCCTGGGCGCTTCTCCTGAGAGGGACTCTCAGGCCCACCTGATCCTCCCAAGGCCGTGGGCCTTGCGCCGTTGGGTCGGGCCTCCCTCTCCTGGGCTGTGTTATCACCCGAGTCCGCCTGGGGTCAGTCAGGGTGTAGGATGGAGGGGGGGCCTCTGAGCTGCAGGCCACTGTGGTGGAGAGTTCTTGGGCCCAGGGGGCCAGCTGCACGCGTCTCTAGGCGCGAGGTGAGGTGAGGGGCAGCCTGCTGGGTTCCGGCGGAGCCCGCCCCGAGCCCAGGGCGGCCGGAGGCGGTGGAAGCAGCCAGGCCCAGGCCGCCCCGCCCGAGGTCCCTGAGACCAGGGCAGAGCCGGGGAAGGGAGAGGGCATGGCTATTTTTACACGGACCCGGTTCCCCCGCAGCGGCCGTTTTCAGGGGTGGGCGGTAGCCATCTGCTGGAAGGATCTTCGAGGTGAGAGGGCCGCAGGAGGCCTGAGCAACCACCACTTCCTCTACCTTTCTGAGTGTACCTTATCGACCACCAATCCTGGCTCTCCTCTAGGAGAGGGGAAGTCGGGCCACCTAGGTGCCTGGGAGGCAGGCCCTGCCGCCGGTGCGTTTCCAGGGCACTGAGAGCCGTGGATGGACTCAGGTGAGGAGCCCTTTCCCTCCCCTTGGTAGAAAGGGAAGGACGCGTGGGTTCACAACAGCACTGAGGCATCGGAAAACACTGGGTTTAAATCATGCATGCTCCACTTATAGCTGCAGGCAAGGTGGTCAACGTCTTTGCGCCTCCCCTTTCCCATGTGAGAGGTAATGTGTGAAATGAGAATAATGCTGCCTACTTCATAAAGCTATTGTGTGAGCACTAAATGAGATTATATATGTATTTATAAATATAATCACATATTATCTGCACATACAGTGCAGGACAGGAACGAGTAATTAGACCTCTCTCCATTGTTCTCACACTCCTCTTACTAACGACCCTCCTTTTGCATCAGTGAGGTGGGGGATTGTCCTCAGTCTCCACAAATGGCCTTTCCTTTCCTGCCACCATCTCGTAGATACCTATGATATCAGCGGTATCACTGGTAATTTAGGGGTCAGTAATCCTGCCTGTGGCTTTGGCTGTAGCTGTCTATAACAATCGACTTCAGTTTATCGAAGTTTGGACATGGAGACAAACCCTTTTCCTCCTCTAGCCCTGTTGTCAAGCAAGTGATGTAGACCCAGAGAAGGAAGAGAGCAGGCTGGCAAGGAGAAGGGGCAGTGGGGAGCAATTTAAGATGATGGAGCAAGAGCATCATTGAAAAAATCAACTATTGGCACAACAGATTAAAATCTTTTGAGGGGGGAGACTTATTGACTATGCAGAGGGTTGGGGTCAGGGATCACTACTAGGGTGCTGTTAGCCTTTGGTTGTGGACACATGTGGTTTTCACCTACCCCCCTCCCATTATCCTTCCCCCACCCTAAGTACCAAATAGTTTTTGGGAACCACCCACCTTCTACTGTCTTTCCATATAGTTCAGATGGAAACCTCCCCACCTCCAGGTCCAGGGTGGGTTTGTGACCCAAGCTTGGCTAACTCCAGTCATAGTGATTGGTTGAGGAGTAAGTTCTTTGTCCAGGAAGGGTCGTTGAGAGTCAGCACTGAGACTTCTGCTGAAAGAGATACTCTTTTTTCAGTGGAGTTGCTAAGCTGAGAAGGTGTAAGTGAAAAAGCAGTGGCAGCCATCTTGTCACCACATGGGCAGTTGGCCTGAGAACAAAGAGAGAAAAAGCAGAGCCGAGAGGTGGAGACACATACATTTCTTATTGCCCTTGCTGTGCACGTGGAACTAGCTATTCCTGAAGATGCAGAGCTTTAAAATACATGAGCTAACATATTACCTTTTTAAAGGCAGCTTGCATTGGGTTTCTGTTAATGGCGACCAAAGGGCTTCTGACTAATTCATTTTTCTATTTATTTTTTATTTTGATGAAAGATTTGCAATTTTTACACTGTGGCATAAAAACAGAACTCTGACATGTTTGACAACATATTTTTGACAGTTCTATCTATTTCTGACAAAGACGTGCTGGGAAGTTGTGGGAACACATCCCCTCTGTCTGCCCCCCTCCTTTTATTCTGAGCTACATAAATGTATGCTAATGATCTTATGATGACAATCAGAACTGTGCTCCAAGAAGATTATAGCAGTCAGGAGCAGGATTAGAGTAGGGTGAGACAAGAGGCAGAAAGACTACTCAGGAGGCCGATTTAATGATTCAAATGAGAAGTAATGAGGATCTTCATGAGGCTGTAGCCACAGAAATAGAAAGGAAAGACCCTGCAGAGGTCGGATTATCATGGTCTGGCAACAGATTAGAGGGTAGAGGAGTAAAAAATAAAGTGTTTTCATGTGCAAGGCTCTACAGGACCTGACTAACCTTCCTGGATTGTTTCCTGATTTCTCTCCTACTACACTTTCCCTTGCCAGTCTGCCCAGTGACTCTGGCCTTGGAATTCACAGTGCCCTCTGCTTGGCACATTCTTACTCCAGATAGTCCCTGGTTCCTTTCTCACTTCCTTCAAGCTTCCACTCAGATGACATTGCATCAGAAAGGCTTCCCTGAAGTGCCTCCCAACCCATCTGTGATTGCAGCTTTCATCCTCAGCATGTCTTACACCTGCTTAATCCTTCTCCATAGTGCATAGCTCCTCACTGATTATGTATATATGGATTCTCTGCCTCCCTCAACTAGGATGCAGGCTCGATGAAAGCAGTGACTTTCGTTCACTGCCGAGTCCCCAGAACCTAGGACAGAATCTGGCACAAAATAGGTTCTCAATGAATATAAAGAAATAAATCTTGAACAACTGGGACAGTGATGTGGTGCTGATAGAAAGAGAAATATTGAGAGATGAGTGGGGCCAGGGTTGTTGGGGTGGAGGAGAGAGGTAGTGAGTCAGTTCAGATGCCACGGAACTTAAAGTGAGATGTTGCCAACAGCAGTATCAGGCTGGTGGTTGAAGTGCTGGTCCAGAGCTCAGGGGAGGCCAGAGTTGGGGATCTAGAGAGGAATTTTGCTTCAAAGTCTGGCGGCTGCTGTGGTGGAGTCAGTGAAGTCACTTGGCTCTGAGGAGACCATGATGAGACCTGGGGACAGGGCCCTGGAGAGAGTCTAGGGGACCAACTAGTCTTTGCCCGGGAGTTTCCTGGTTTAAAAACTAAAAGTCTAGGAGCGCCTGGGTGGCTCAGTTGGTTAAGTAGCCGACTTTGGCTCAGGTCATGATCTCATGGCTCATGAGTTCAAGCCCCATGTGAGGCTCTGTGCTGACATCCCAGAACCTGGAGCCCGCTTCTGATTCTGTGTCTTTTTCTCTCTCTGACTCTCCCCCACTCATACTCTCTCTCTCAAAACTAAATAAACATAAAAAAATAAAATAAAAAAAAACAACTAAAAGTCTAGGAGAGTCTGGGTGGCTCAGTTGGTTAAGTGTTTGTCTCTTTGTTTCAACTCAGGTCATGATCTCATGGTTAGTGAGTTAGAGTCCCCCATAATGCTCTGCACTGGTGGCATGAAGCCTGCTTGGTATTCTCTCCCTTTCTGCACCCCCACCTCAAAATAAATAAATAAACTTAAAAAAAAAAAAAAAACTTGTACAATTAGCTAAGAAACCCCTCAGTCTAAGGCAAACTGCAGTAGTTGGTCACCCTAAGAACGCTCTTCCATTGAGGAAGAAGGAGGGGAAGGACTGGTTGGAAAAGATAGAGGAAAGGCAGCCTGGAGCTTCCTCACAGAACTCAAGGAAGGGGAAGGCTCTGATAAGGACAGATCTTCCTCCTGCTTCTCTGGCCCCTGACCAGTTTGGTTCGGACCTTCTGAGCCCAGGAAGGCTGAATTATCTCTGAGCTTCCCCCACGTCCCCTCTCAGCAGAATGTGATAGCTTCCGGGTAAACTGGGTAATTTGTTTGGTTCCAGGACCGAGTCCCAGCTCCAACCAACTGGGACAAGTATGAGCCCTTAAATTCTGGTGTCTGGGGACTTCAGTGATGCCCTGGTTAACTAGTCCAAGACAGTGATCATTTTCTGCTTGTGCCAAGGGGGAGTTTAACAGGGTAAACAACTGTGCATTTGCCTAGCCACTGTGGCTAAGGAAACAGGAAGCTGCCTCTCCTCTTGTAAACAACACCGGCCAAGATTAGTAGCACTTGTAAGGTGCCACTCTTAGCAGTGGTCACTGTGTTGTACCGGGACCGAACTTTCAAGTGAGAAAAATGGTTGCTGGGGATGTAGAAACACAAAAGGAATCCTAAGAGGCATTTTCTTTTTTTTTTTTTTAAAAAAAGATTCTTTTTAATGTTTTATTTATTTCTGAGAGAAAGAGACAGCATGAGCAGGGGAGGGTCAGAGAGAGAGGGAGACACAGAATCTGAAGCAGGCCCCAGGCTCTGAGCTGGCTGTCAGCACAGAGCCAGACGTGGGGCTTGAACCCACGAACCGTGAGATCATGACCTGAGTTGAAGTCAAACACTTAACCGACTGAGCCACCCAGGTGCCCCCTAAGAGGTATTTTCAAACCTCTTTCTGAACTTGGTAGTAGAATGAGTCCTGAACCACATATTTGGAGCCTTGTTTGTTGTAAAGAGCAAATGAGACAATAAATTAGAAAGTACCTCAAGTTGTGTGATTTGTAACTAAACAATTAAAGTTGTTTAATTACAAATTACACAAATTCACGGTCTTATCACAGGGCCTTGCTTGAAATAAAGGATCAATAGAAAACATGGTCACTGTCTTTAGAGAATTTTATGGCTTACTGGTAGAGACAGGACATATACCAAATGTATGATAAGAACTTAACTACATTTATTAAGCAGTATATAAGGAAGTAGAAATAAATGTTGTGTCAACTCCCTGATTCCCCTACCCAGCTCTCTAACCTACAACACACACATCTACCTTCCTAATGAGCATGGAGAAAAGTACCCTAATTCATCCAGGCCAGAGCACAGTAGTGCTTCCAGACACCTTTCTTTAGCCGCAGACCTGTGCTGGGAAGAAAGGTCATGAATATGACAAGCCTGAGCTTAAATACATTGCCTAGAAAGTTAACTCAGTAAATATTTATAGGCCATCTACTTGAGGCCTAATGCTGCATTGGGTTTTGTGGAGGCCTAGAAGAGGGTCCATCCTCCTTCACTGGTGAAAAACTAAGGTCCCCAAAACAAGGCCTCATTATAGTTAAAAACAATTTTTTTTTAATGTTTATTTTTGGAGGAGAGAGAGACAGAGCGTGAGCGGGGGAGGAGCAGAGAGAGAGAAAGACACAGAATCTGAAGAAGGCTCCAGGCTCTGAGCTGTCAACACGGAGCCCAATGCAGGGCTCAAACCCATAAACTGTGTGATCATGGCCTGGGCCAAAGTTGGACGCTTAACCTACCGAGCTTGAGGCGCTCCAAGGCCTCATTATTATTAAGTGTCAATGTAAGTTATAAGTGCAATGAAATCCTAGAAAAGGGAAACATTAATATTTTAAGCAGCCTGTATATTTCATGGAGACTGGGCCATGAACTGGACAGACTGTCAAGACAAAAGGAAATTCGGTGAGTCAGGGGGTAATAGAATGAATGAGAGTGGCATTTGGAAAACTAGTAGCAAGACATTCTGCTGAGATCCATCTTCTGAGGGAAAAAAGAAGAGTTTAATTGTTTCTTAAAAATGTGGATTGCTTTCAGTGGTGTATATATTTAATATATATACATAATATACATTACACATATATTTAATATATAAATTATATATATTTATATATGTAATATATAAAAATATATATTAAAAATGACAAAATGTGGTTCTTAAAAAGTTAAAGGGCTTAAATGGTCAAACTTCTATACTCTAGTACTTGAGTAGAGAACCTGGTGCTCTGGCATTTAAAACCCCAAGTCCTTCTGGAATAGGAAGGTCCACTGTGCTAAGAAGAACACAGCATCTGAGCTGATGGCACTGCCTCCTACTTGAAGCCAATGGTGTCAACACTGAGTTAACTGCACGGAGCTCAGCCACCACTGTCGCCACTCCCTGCAGCTGTAGGTGTTCATCAGAGGCACCACTGTTGCCCATTAAAATTGCCTTGTGCTTCCGTGCTAGGCCACGTCCCTGGGCTATTGCTTCCTAGGATGAGAACCCACATGCTGAAGTTGCTCCATTTACCCTGGTCCCAAATGGCTCTGCAAATGGAGGAGTATTCCCTGTCTACCTTCATTCCTGCTTAGCCCCGAAGTGCTGTTTGTGTACCCCCAATATCCCAGTGAACTTTCATGTGACTCCGCCTACTTCAGCTCTTCACCACCCTAGCCCTCTCTCCTTAGGTCTTAGCCACATCCATAGGATGCTGGATGGGAACAATCTGGGAGGCATGTAGCAGCAGTTACTCAAAACCACTGCTTTCCCCAGAAGTCAAGGGCATTATCATCAGTGGCAGCTGGTGTTTACCAGTGTCTCCCTTAGAAAGAGACCTTCTTGACTCGGTACATATAGGTTCCTGACAGGCTTCCCTACTGGTCCTCTGGACAAGCTTGGACATGTCTGAGCCCCAGCATTGAAATGGCTGTCCCCAGCCCAGATGTTCAGCACATTTAAAGAGAAAAAATAGACAGTAAAAGTTAAAAAGCAGAACTTTCTTGGGACCTTCAGAACCAATCGACAGAAAATTAGGGCTGAGATGACAATATAGGAATCTCTTGGATGAACATTAGAAGGGGGGGTGGGCACTGATTGAGAAAATTGGTTAAAAGTGAAGATAAAAAGCCCTAGCCTTTGAAAATAGATGGGCAGAATTGCACCAAAACAGTAAAAAAGGAGTTATGTGCAGAGCCGACCTCTGTGACCTGCTATTGCTGAGCACTCATTGGACCTGGAGGAGGCCCTCTTTGGGGCTGTTTGATAAAACAAGGGCAATCACAGTGCTAGGGCCCCTGCTAGGAACTTTTCAGTACACTATCTCTAATCTTCAAACAACACTGTGTTACTGGAAAAAACCACCTGCCCACACCCACTCTCTCCCCTACTCAGCAGACAGGGCCTGGGAGGAAAAAAGCTTTGTCTCAGAGCGAATGTACCTTCACAAGGGGCAATTTTAAGGTTTCGACAGAGCTTTTGTGCATGTTAAGGGACAGTGGCTTTTGCAAGGAGGGACTGGAGAGAGGTGACTTGGGTGCAGAAGAGAATAGGAAGAATCTGTGTTTCCTCTTGAGGGTGGGGGCAGAGAAGAAAGAGGGCAGAAGAGAAAGAAGGGGGGGGCCTGTGAGCATGGTAGGAGATCAGAGCTAGAACAGTGCAAGAAGCCTGGAGACCAAGAAACTCAGAGAAATGATACATGTTTTTGAGTCTGCTTGACTGGATGTAAATCCCTCACCGCCTTGGTGAGTCTGTCAAGATTAAGGAGAGGGGCTGAGCCCCAGAGCTGGACTGACGTGGTCCAGGTCTGAAGCAGTGTTGACCTCACATGTGTAGACACTTCCAATGTCATTGGGATCTCTTCAGAAACAAGCTCTTAAAATTTATGCCCAGTTATTTACGCACAGAGTTAATTTTCTGAACTTTAGAAAGTTGGGCATTCTGGATATTTCCAGCCTTGTTTTGTTTGTGCATACACTTTTATGGAGCAGCACTTGAAGCGTCCCCAAATAAAATGAGATAATCCAGACTAACGAAGATTCCCAAATTCTTGAGAGACTGATGACATAAATGAACAATGGACAGACCATATATAAAAATTGAACTCTGACCCCCCAACCCCTATGGCAACCAGCCCAGGAAGCCAAATCCCAACCTCTGTAATAATCAGCCTATAATCATCAACTTCCCTAAATTTTGCCTAAGCTTCCAGCTCAGGACCAACCATAGAAAGCCAAATGTACTGTCTGAACCAATCACACACTGAGTGTGTCTCCCTTCTGCTTAGGCCACCAGCAGCTCTCCCATGCCGGCCACCTCCAGTCAGAGCGGATCTGAAGCCTTCTCTGTTTTTCCCCCGTGTAGCTTCTCTGCTGCCCTACCTGTCTTTGAGTCTCTGACAAAAGCAAGTGACGGCGGCTGACCTCATTGCCACGGCAGCTGTGCATGAACAGCCTCTGCTTGTCACGTTTGGGTGGTCTTCATCCCCACACGCCTCTCAAAATTTGTCTCCGGTTAACCTGAGACACACAGAACCCAGAGGAATGTCACAGGCCAGACCGTTGCATCAGGGCTTTTTCCACCATGAGCCACTGGAAAATACCTGGCTATTTCTAGAAGGATGTCTAAGAGAAAAACACCGCCCCCACACCTCACACAACAGACCCATTGGACGGAAGGCCCCAGGCCCAGTGTTCTTCCTTGACTGTCGGTGCCTATGGACACGCAGCAGCCGCAGCAGCAGGAAGCCACAGAAAATAAATCAGCTGCTGAGTTGCTGTCGCTCCAGTTTGTCGCGCTGCCACGTCGCCGGCCCATGGTGCCATGCCAATTACCACCGCCAGCACCGAAGTCACTTTTCAAAACATGGTCAGACAAACTCCATCAGGGCCAGCCAGGTGTTAAAACACTCAGGCATGATTGTCAAAGCAAAGAATTATGTGCCAGTAAATATAAGTCTGGGCTCCAGTTAAGCAATCGCCTGGATGACAGCCTGCAGATTAACCCTTTGTGGGCAGACTGGCCCATCCCCACGTCAGTGAGACAGGGCTAGAGAGAGGGCAAACTGGCACAGGGTGGGAGGGACCAGCCGTGGGATTCAGTCAGACTGAAACTGGGCTGTTTTTCTATACAGCCATTCCTGGGCAACCACAACGCTGGGGGCTGGGGGCGATGCCGTCAACGCAGATGATCTGTAAGGCAGGTGTCGGTGTTCACACACTTTCTGAAGCCCCTTGGCCTGTGTTCACACAGGCACCCAGAACCATCGGGAAACTGACAAATGTGTCCTGACCACCTACTCTGTGTCAAGCACCGAGTTTCCTTGATGTGTCAGGGCTTTAGTCTTACCTCATCAGGGCTCTTTCTCCAGGGGATCCTTCTTCAGTGCCACTGGAGATACTTCCATTCTAGGCTCCCAGTGAAAATTCTGAAAAGCTCCTTTTCAGCCCAACATTCTGAGAAACAATGTGGCTAAATTTTGAATAGGCTTTTAGAGTCTATTTAGCACCATTTACAAAACCCACTTGGTTTAATCTCGGCAAACCCTCTACATTGGTATTATCATTATCATTATCCCTCTTCTGAGGCTCAGAGTTTAACTAACTTGTCCATGATCACACAGCTAGGAAGGTATGCAGCCAGGGCTCCTCTGACTCCAAGCTCTAAGATGAATACTTTGGTGGTGGGGACTTGGGGACTGGAGGTGGCCGGGTAGTATGGGATGTCTAGCAGTCACTAGAGCCTGAAGTGTTAGGAAGCCTAAGCTTCCTGATACAATGGAGGGCTATGAGTGTGAGGCCACCATGGCGGGGCCTTACAAAGCTCACAACTCATAGGGAGGCTGGAAATAGGCTCTGAGTTCTCTTCAAGCCACAGAAAGGGAGTGCCTAAGTGAAACCATTCTTCTACACTTCTGGTATTTTAATGGAACAAAAAGCAGGAAATACAAGGAGTCAGCTGGTTGCTGGGATGGCCCCTAACATACACTTTAACTATAACCAACTAGTCATTTCCTGGACGTAAAAAGAAAGGTTTAAGAAAAACGTGACTGAGAAAGGTTCCCAGCCACCAGCCCAGCCAGCTGCAGAGAAGGAAACAAATGAGTTTCTATAGATGGAATCTTTTGTTTCAGTAGAGGTTAATTGTGGCTACTCTGTAACCTGGGGTGGGGGAGCTAGCACCATAATGCTTCCCTCATGGTGCGATGACCTTGGTGGGGACTCTGGAGGGATCACTTAGAAGAAAGGTCATAAACCTGGAGAAATTGGGGGATCAAGTCAAATGTTGTGAAGGGTAAGGAGCCTGTGAATCTGGGAAAGAGAGGACATTTTCCTGCAGAGTTTTCCCTCCCTATTTTCTTTTCATGCCACATTTAGGCAATAAGATCACGTGATGACAAATTCCACCCCCAACCGAGGTAGGAATGCCAAGGGCAGCAGTGAGCCTATGCACAGAGTCTGTACTGGCCGAATGCAGAGGCGCCCAGGGAGGGGCAGGCTTGGTTCCCTGCCCCTCCTGATGCCAGAACCACTGCCCACCAACGTGCCTCCAGAGGGCTGGCAAGCTGAGGTCCTACCTGGTTCCTTGCTCACAGCCTCTGCACAATTTTTTCCCACCAGCCCCTCAGGCCTAGGGCAGCCTGTCCCACGCAGAGGTGCCACCAGGAATAGCATGTGCATTTAGATTGATTCTGTACTTGATTTCCTTCTAAGTGGCCCAGAACACGCACCCTTGGGGTACCAGATTCCCTCCTTGCCTGGGAACAAGAAAGGACAAGGAGGCGGAAGTGGAAGAAGCCATCCTTCTGCTTTCTCATTGTCCCATGCTACCCTCTACTAGTACCCTGACCAGGTGGTACTCCCCGGGGGGTGGCCACTTCCTGCAGATCAGCTACCTTTTCTGTGAAACCAGCATCAGGCACTGGGTAGTGTGGGAGTGATAGCCATCAGTGACACAGGTACGGGAAGGAGATCTCTCAGCTCTGTCCTCACAGGGCACGCCAATGTGCTTCACAGACTGCTTAGGGATGCTTGAGCTGGGATTAAGTTTTGGCTTGAAGACTTTTGAAATCTTTGTGAAGAGACTAGAAGACACATGGCAAATCAACAGTAAACTCAGATTTCAGAGTCCTGGGATGCCTGTGGGTGGCTGAGTCGGTAAAGCGTTCGACTCCGGCTCAGATCATGATCTCATGGTTCATGAGTCTGAGCCCCACATTGGACTCTGCACTGACAGCGTGGAGCCTGCTCGGGATTCTCTCTCTCCCTCTCTCTCTCTCTGCCCTTCCCCCACTTGTGCTTTCTCTCTCTCTCAAAATAAATAATAAACTTGAAAAGAAAGAAAAGAGAGTCCATAAGTGAGCCTTGGGCTTTGTAAGACACAAGACTTGGATACAGCTTTAGGGCCGATGGTTACTTAATTCTGGGAAAACCAATGAAATGGCCTGTTTAATTATGCAAATGTAGAGATACAGTAGTTGGAAGGAAAAAGTGCTCTGGGTGGCAAAGTGAATGAGTTTTTTCATGTTGGATTCTGATAGAAGTTTCTATTATGTTTCTTTAGGAAAAATTGGATTTTTGAGAAAGGACAACTTTCTCATCCAGGCTGATGCCCCATTGAAGCTTGCCTATGTTTTTGTACTGCTCATCATAGATGAAGGACTTGCTTTCGCAAGGGCTCTGTGGGTACCCTGGGGACAAGCGACACAGAATCAAGGAGATTCTGTGCGGGACTTAGCGCCACCACCTGCTCTGGTATTTCCAGGAGAGAGAGACTCTGTTGGCCAGGACACTGGCATTCTCATGAGGGGCACTGTTAGCACTAAGGCCTCTTGGAGGGGTTTTCTAGAATCAAACATTTACTAGGTCAGGCGCAGGAGTTTTTATCCTAAGTCTATGCCACCACCCTGCCCCCCACCAAAGGTCAGTGAATAGAATTCAGAGACTTTATTTTATGTTTTTGAATGAAAAAAACCTTTGTTTTTTCTAACTTCTAAATGAGTTCAGCATTTTCTTCCACAATGATGTAGGCAATAAGCTGCAGTAGTATTAGCAGGACTTATGTCCTTGTTACCGATAGAAATCATAGGTATTTCACATCACTTTATTGTTGTGGCTGTTGTCTTGAAATATTTTTTGGGCTCATCACTGCTTCCAAATTATGGTAACTAATAGATCTGCCATTAGAACGTGGCAGGATTAAGCCAGCCTTCTAGTTGGGATTGGGTCACTGATCACTTGTAGGGTGGCTTAAACTGGAGCAGACTGGATCTTCGTTTGGGCCAGCCTGAAAGGTGGAAGATACTGAGCCATTTGGGCAAAGGTGCACGTGCATACACAGTACTTCCAGCCAACGCACCCACCTTGAACACAACTTATTTTGCCAGCGGAAACTAATATCTAACATTTGCCATGCTAATTAAGAAGCCCTCTGGTGTTAGTATAGGTAAAGTTAGTTGAAGTTGGAACCCTTCTCTTGTCAGAGTCTTTTTTGCTTAGAGTTCTGTTTGGAATCTTTCATAATCTATTCATCTCTGAAGAGTGAACTTCCTTGAGGGGACTCCAAATGTTAATTAACTGTCCCTGCAGTGTGTTTGACACATATATTAATGAGGCTGAAATTTTAAAGCAAATGGTAGCAATATAACACAAATCAAGGCTGACCCAGAAGTTTGGTAGACACTGCCGGTTATCTGGCACCCAGTGAATATTTGTGCTTCTCCTGGATAGCTACACATCAACCTTTCCCACGAATTTACTGTTGGAGGCACTTGGGAGATGGCCTCAGGTAGATGGGCTCACATGCTTACCTATTGAACCCTTTGATCATGGGTGGCCAACCCCTAATTGGGCTTAGCAAACTCTGTAATGCCAGGTCACTAGAAAGAGTTTCCTAACAGCAGGAGACCACTTCTGCATCCCTTCGCCTCTTCTTTGTAGAGAAGCAAAGATTTCACAGAAAGTCAGCAGATAAATGCAGAATGGCTGCCTTACCCTGCTCCTAGCTCTGTATTGCAAGTGTCCTATTCCCAAAGGTGCTAGATCTAGCTAAATATAGCCAAGGTCTTGAATCCAAGAGCAGGGGATGCTAATCTTCACCACCCTTGGTATTATTTTCAGATGTGAAGAGGCTCAGTGTCCTTTAGCAAATAGAGCTACAGGATTCAGTTTTCTCTGCTACAATCGAACCACTCTTTAGTTAGAAAAAAGAAGTTATTTGAAACCTTAGCATTACTAATGCAGGAAGGGACTGCAAAGACCATTCGGTCCAGGTTCCCCATTTAACAGATGAGGAAACAAATCCAAAAGAGATACCTTAATAGCCACCTCGCTGGCATGCTGACCAGTCTGAGAGGATCTTCCTTCAACACAAAGATCTAGTTCCTATTGAGTAGAGACAGTGGGAGAGAATGAAACTGAATCCTCAAAGTAAGCAGGTCATCTATATACTAGCAAGAACAACTCAGGAAATGCAATGGGAAAACTATCTCACTTATAGTAGCAACAAAAATGATAAAATTCTCTAGGTAGATGTCCTCTTCACATCATCCACAAAAAGAATTTCTGGATGGATTAGGATCTAAACATAAACAAACAAAACCAATAATAAAAACAACAAAAACCTCCAAGTGATAAAAGTGCCAGAAGAAAAGAAAGGAGACTATTTTTCATGATCTTTGAGTAGGAGTGAATAACCTTTCTAAGCAAGACACAGAACCTAAAATCATAAATGGAGAGATCTACAGATATGATTGTATACAAATTAAAAACCACTCTAGGGGCACCTGTGTGGCTCAGCCTGTTAAGTGTCTGACTTTGGCTCAGGTCCTGATCTCACTGTTGGTGGTTTCTAGCCCAGCGTCAGGCTCTGTGCTGACAATTCAGAGCCTGGATCCTGCTTTGGATTCTGTGTCTCCCTCTTTCTCTTCCCCTCTCCTGCTCTCTCCCACTCCCTCTCCCTCTCCCTCTCCTTCTCCCTCTCCCTCTCTCTGTCTCTGTCTCTCTCTCTCTCTCAAAAATAAATAAATACATAGTAATAATTAAAAAAAACAAACCCCAACACTGTAAACAGTTGGTCTGATCTCTACGTCTCCAGTTGGACCCTAACAGGTGGCTCTAGCCCCGGGCCTAGCTGGGGCTCCCCCACACCTGGGGACACCCCACCATACAGCAGAACCGGGGAAAGGCACATCAAAAAGAGTAATAGCTGAATAACCTCAAACACAAGCACAGACACTGCTGGACCCAACACTTGAGCATGCTGGCCAGCCTTGGCTCACACCAAGGCAGCAAGTCACTGAGCCATTGAGGAGGGCGGAACTGCAGGACGCCCATTAAAGCAATTCTCTCTCCTGGGACTCTCCTGCTGCTGTTGTGGGGAGCAGAGAGCTCAGACATGAGTGCTTCTCAAGTTGTGAGCTTGGCCCAGGGGGAGAAGTCTGGGGCTGGACTGAAAGTGGGAGTACGGACATCAGATCTTGCCTGGTCTCTTTCTATAATTCTGAACAAGGAAGAATTTCAAATGTAGGGCAGTGGTCCACAGAATAGCACAGGAATCCTCTGTATCCATTATGCAACTCTGACCACCAATTACCCACAACTCACCTTCTCCCTCCTGTGTTATTCTGAAGCAAATCTCTGGCAGTGGGTTATTTCTTCTGTATTTCAGAATGCCTCTCTCCAAGAAAAGGGCTCTTTAAAATATAATTCCAAAATTTTTCACACCTAAAAAAATGGTTAACAAGTCCTTAATATCACTGTCTAATAATTGTTCAAATTTCAACAAAAAAAAACCCTGTAAAAAGTAAATGAAAATCAACTGATTAAGAAAAAATGTTTGTGACATATATAACAATCCACAATAGATAAAAAAATTTTCAACAAATAAATTTAAAAAACCCCACACAAATAAGTCAATAGAGAAGCACACAAAGATATGAACTAGCCAACCACATAAGAGATAAAAAACATCATTGAGCATATGAACAGATGGTTTTAGGGAAACAGATTTTAATTGTGGTTTTCAGACCACAATTGGTTTCAGAACCATGCAGACATGAGTATTAAATCTAGACAATGGATGGTCTTCAGGGAAAGGGGCCTTCTAGAGAGCTAGAAAGGAACAGGCAGAGCGATTGTTCAGGAAGACCTGGACTTGTTAAGTTTATTTAACAACCAAGAAAGCCCAAGATTGATATACCTTCTTTTAGACAGAGATATGGCTTGTGTGGATAAGGTAACAAAGAGCCAGAGTGGGACCCTTAGCCTACTGAGCCACACAGGTGCCGCAATGATATTATTAATAAAGCCACTTTGGGGGCCAATTTTGCAGTATCTCTTAAATATCAAATGTGTGATTCCTTTTAACCTAGCAATTATAATTCAGGAATATGTGCACATGCTGAAGCCACATGGATAAAAATGCCATTGCAGTATTGGGGCATCTGGGTGGCTCAGTCATTTAAGTGTCAACTTTAGCTCAGATCATGATCTCATGGTTCATGAGTTCAAGCCTCACATCGGCCTCTCTGCTGTCAGCACAGAGCCTGCTTTGGATTCTCTGTCTCCCTCTCTCTCTCTGCTCCTCCCCCACTTGCACTCTCTCAAAAATAAATTTAAAAAACTTTAAAAAATTCCATTGCACTGTTATTTTTATTGAAAATCAGAAACGACTTAAGTGATCATTAATATGAAAGTGATTAAATAAACAAGAGCATATCCATGCTATCTTAGCTTATGTTTCTCTGGAAGCACATCTTGTGACTAGGATTCAAGGGCAAGATGTTTGGGAAGTGTGAGTAGAGAAAAGCAGAAGTGGTGATGAAGCAGAGAGCCAATAAATGGTGTGTTATTAAGCCAGCTATCACCGGGAGCGGCCAGTTTAATTTTTCAGAGAAACTGAACACACAGTGCAAAGCACATGCCTCAGAAATATCCTAGCCAAGGGGCCAAGGAACTGGGGTATTTGTACTCCTATAACTTTTAGCATTGTTAAAGCCTGTTTCCCACAGATGTTAATTTCCAAATACTTACAACCAACTGCCTAAGGGCAAATTGGTTTTAGTGGTTGGAGGAAGCTGTCCGACAAAGGGGCAGGCCCTGGCCGTGGGAAGTCAGACTGTTCTACACGGAAGTGATAAAGGTTTCCAAGGGGATAGGAGAAAAGCACTGACAGTGTCTTCTATGCATGCTGACAAATACAAAGAGGCCATTAAAAAGAATAAGACAAACCAAGGTGCAAATAAATATATATTGTATGCTCCCACGTTTGTAATAAAAATACAGATGACGTTGTCCACAATGGTTACTTCTAAAAAGAGCAGAGTAGAGGAAAGGATGGATTTTAATTTTTTATTTTAGACATTTTTGCTTTTTGTCTGTTTTACAACAAGCCGATAGAGTACTTTTAAAATTAAAGGAAACTCATTCATGAGGTAAAAAGAATAAAGCTGAAGAAACTGAAAAAGAGTATATAGGTAAGATCAAACAATACATTAAAAAACATTTTTCTTTTTAATTTGTATTTATTTTTGAGAAAGCATGAACAGGGGAGGGGCAGAGAGAGAGGGAGACACAGAGTCTGAAGCAGGCTCCAGGCTCTGAGCTGTCAGCACAGAGCCCGACACCCAACAAACTGCGAGATCATAACCTGAGCTGAAGTCAGACGCTTAACCGACTGAGCCACCCAGGCACCCCCAAACAATACGTTTTAATTCAGTCACTCAAACAGTTTTATCAGATGCCTTCTGTGTAGCAGAGTAGATACTGGCTAAGCTAGCCAACAAATACTTCGCCAACTAATATACTAAACTCAATGATCTAAGTATCACCTCTCATGAATTCTTGACATTGGAGGAAAGTTAGTTACTTTTTTCTGGAAACATCTATGTCATTTCCAAAGCTTCAGAAGCTAAATATTTATGCTTTCAAGGGCTTTCTAGAGTTGGTCCAGTGCGAAAGGAGAAAACACACAGCTTCAGAATACATATGGATATGCTTTAAAAAGTTAAAAGCACTAATACATAGTAAATTGAGTTTTTTTCATATGCATCCTGAACAGAAGTCAAGCGTTTGTTGACAAATTCACAGGGTGGTGGCTCTTTCTCCTACCTGAGAATTTTATTCTATTTATTTGTTTATTTATATTTATTTATTTATTTATTGAGAGAAAGAGCACAAGTGGTCGAGGAAGAGGAGGGAAGGAGAGAATCCTAAGCAGGTCCCATGCCCAGCACTGAGCCCGACTTGAGCTTGATCCCAGAATCATGAGATCATGACCCGAGCCCATATCAAGAGTCAGATCCCCAACCAACTGGGCCACCCAGGTGCCCCTCTCCCACCTGAGGATTTTAACTGTGTTTTCTAGGTACATGACTCTTGTGCTAAATGGCTATGCTACTGGAGTCAGAAAACATTTCTTTGAAAAAAAAAATGTATCTCCTTTCCCTGAAACCTAAGATACCAACTTTATGAAAAAGAAGAATATACATAGAAAACCAGGAAATCCCTTCCACCCTCAGCAGCCTGGGTACCTCTCTCTTCATGGTGGCCACCTTCATCTCATCAAAGTGAAATACTGGCATCTCCCTTGTGGGTGACCAGAAAGACCCTCTGTGATCAGCACACGTGACCAGGTAAGAGAGTCTTTTCTCACTAGACTTTCAACCTAGTTGTTCAGATCTTGTTTCCAACAAGATCAGAAAGCTCTCCAATGTTTTAAGAACCACAGATCAAAGACTTTGACATATCCTCCAGGTGGTCCTCAAATTACTTCAAAGTGGTTGTTGGCACCTGGCGGGAGGGTAGGAGAGGGAGCTTGAAAGCCATGCGTGGAGATTTGCAACCTTCGCTTTCGTGACAAAGCTTCCCCCTCTGAAGAGGTGATGAATTCAGCTATTTCAGGAACAAGGACATAGATGTTAGCCTGGCTCAGCTCTGAGTACTTGTCTACAGTCCCAACAATATCAAGAAGAAAGGAAAATAAAAGGTTAAAAAGAAAACCTCTCCATAAAGTTCATAAACCTGCCAATGTTTAATTGGCACTTTCTTCCAGAAAGTGTCCTGGTAAGACAGCAAGGATATAGGATTTGGAGGGACAGAAAATTTGGTTCTGGTCGCAGCGCAGCCACGTATTAGCTGGGTGATCTTGGGCAAGTCAGTAAATCAGCAAACACTTTTTGAAGGCTTTAATCCTTGAAATTTACAAAAATGAAAGACACAGTTTCTGCCCTTGGGGAGCACACAGAACATTGAGTAGCAAATGGTATATAAGCAAATAACTGTATCACAGTATGATAAATGCCAAGATAGAGAGGTTCTGTGAGGGGAGCCTGAAGGGGCAGTACCTTGTTGAGCTTCGAGGGGGTGGTCTCCTAACCTCCAGATTTCTGTCTCTCTGCTAAGAAATAAGGAGGTTTTATATTTGTGAGGGGAACTCGTATATCAGAGCTCACCTTGCCTTCCAAGTGAAGCCCTTTTAGGGACTTGCACCTGTCTCGATATGTGAATGAGAAAGAAAGCCCACCAGCCTCTGCTTACGACATTCGTGGACAAAAGTTCTTGCCTCTCCCTGTTCCTGCCTGTTTCCCACACGCACTCTGTGTTCTTTCTTGGCTATTCATATGATCCAGACGTGACTCTCTCTGCAAATGTGCTAAACGGAGAGAGTGGAGTTTTGCTGGATTGGCTAGAGCTGCTGAAGGAAGAGTCAAAACTCAGCAGGGGCAAGACAAAGGACAAGGAGGAGAAGAGAGAGAATAGGGAGGGACTAGAAAAGCTCGAGGCAAATTAAACCAGTTCTCACAGGAATCCCAGGTGCCTGACCTGAGCCCAGACAAGAACAGAAGAAATGCCTTGCTGGCTCTAGATGTTCAGGACTGTTTGACTAGTCATGAGGATGAAGAAAAGCCACTCTTTTTAGCAGCCAGATTCATTTAGCAAAAGTTCTGTCTTCTAAGAGGGTAAAATCAAGATGATATTAGGACATGAACTTAGACTTCTTGGATAATTAGGGAAATTATACCATTGCTTGCAAAGGCACATATTTTCCTTCAAAGGTGAATATAAAACTCTGCATTTCTCATTGATTAATGCCCCCATCATTCATTCGCTTAAAGCTGGGCACTGAAGAGAAGACAAAATTGTATAAGACTCAGCTCCCGCCTTCGATTTTCTTTCAGTGAACATTTATTGAGCATATCCACTATATGCCAGGCACTGGACTCCATCTTAAAGTTCAAAAATAAACAGAGCACAGTTTCTTACCTCAGGGAGCTTATGATCTAGTTAATTCAATAATAAAATGTTTTCCCATATTGTAAACATTGACTTGAATAGATATTATGTATTTTTCTTTCCCATGGTTCTGTCCGTTTTCTGGCCCTTGTTGAGAGAATAAATCCTCTGATTTTATTTTAGAAGCTTGCCAGTTTAGCTCTGAGCTCTCAGCGTTTAGGACTGAGAGAGAAAAAAATGGTCTGTTTCCGTATCTCTCTCCTACAGGTTTAACAATGCACCTGGCTGGATCAGGAACATCCACTTTGTTCTCCAAATGAGGTGTTATACACGCTGAGTCATTTTTCTGGCTTTTTCAAAAGCTCAATTCAACCTTCCAATTTCCCACCTTTCTTTTCCACCTGCTTTGTTTAATAATTAGGCTATTTAATAAATGCTTTTCACGAGGAGGAGGGGAGAAAGAAGGTGATTGTTAGGGTTTGCAAGTCCCTGGGGAATACAGCAGCTGCCTCTGCCAGAGTCATCATGTTCTGGGTTGTTCCCTGGATCTCCTGCTGAGTGAAAAGGCCAGAGGCCTTTCCTGCTTCAGGGCCCAGGCTTGACTTGACCTTGGGTCATTGTGTCTCCAAAGCCCTTGCCAAGGAACCAGGTTTGGCTCCTGCTTCTTAACTTCCGTCTTGTTCCTGCTTCCAATTTCCCTTTCATTTTACTTGGAGTTTTACACACGGGATTTGGAAAATTAGAGATCAGATTAGGCTGGAGTAGGTGAAGAAATGGCTCCAGGCCAGCCTGCGACCATGCAGATGAGTTAGGAGGCCCCACTGGAGAAGCACATCCCAGTAGGAGGGAAGTCAAGGCTTGGACTTCAGGAAAAGGAGGGAGGAGTGCCCACCCATAGACAAGAGAGAGAGACGGAGACAGAGAGACAGGGATAGAGACAGACATAGGGAAAGAGGGGGGTGGTGGGGTGGGGATGTCTGTGCTTCATACAGGGAGTGGCCACACAACCTGGGGACAAGAACACTGGTTTTGGAATCACAGAGATGTGTGTTCAGATTCCAACTCCACCTTGTGGTACTTACATGATCTCAGGCAAGTCACTTAGCCTTCTTTGGCCTCAATTTCCCCATCTATAAAATGGAGCTAATAATACCTATTTTGCACAGTCATTGTGAGAGCTAGTGATAAGATGTCAAGTTGCTTGCATGCAATAGGCACTCGGTAAGTGGTAGCTGTAGTTATTTATTGAGTGCCTATTATGTATTGGGTACTTAGCTAGGTTTGGGGGATATGAGTAGGAAGTATGCTGCAATAAGCAGGAGTGACCAAAGAATGGCTCTTGGGGCTTTCTATGGGGTTTCTTGGCAGTGGGCTAGCTCCCTCTTTTTCCAACTGGAGGAGCTGGCTGGACCCAACCTGAATTTCCTATGAGACTAGGAAATTCAAGACCTATAGTTGAACATTTCAAGCACTTGCCTAAGCACTGGGCCCCTAAGCTCATATTGCTTAGTATCTGAACCCCAAAAGATTCCCCTTCATTACCCAGCAAAACCCCACTCATGCTGGGGAAGAGCAACTAGGGATTTCTCCTCGGGAGCACTGCCCTTTGGTGTGTTTAGCTCCCCTCCAACCTGACCGTGCCTCACCAGGACCAGGGAGAACAGGAATCTATCTGCATACCTGTCCCTTTCTTGAGGTTCATCTGTACTGGTGATGCTACTAGTGCTGAGTCTTTTGCCAGAGCAGAAAGGCAGCCTCCTTAAAAAACAACAACTCTAATGCTATGTGATGACTTCTGTGACAGACTTATTTCCCTGTGGTATGACTGACTGGGGGTCAGAGGAGAGGCATCTAATTGCCTCTTGGGGAAGGTGCTACTCAAGCTAACTTTGAAGGAAAAATTGGCTTTGCAGATATCGAGTGTTCATGGAGATGGACATTCCATTCAAAGAGATAGTATATGCAAAGCATGGAGGCAAGGGAGAAGTTCTAAAGAGTTCTGTTTGCCCCAAGTTGCATGAGAAGTGATACTGGGAAGGTAGGGTTGTGCTGAGAATTTGAGGGTTGTGCTGAGAATTTGGAATTTAGTTTGGAGGTGGTGGAGAGTCACCAAAACACTTGAGGTGGATGTGCATTTTGGAAAAATCATTTTGCAAGCTATGTGTAGCATGGTTTGCAGGAGCAAGACTAGAGGCAGGGGCAAGAGCCCAGGTAAGAGGTGTTGGCTGCATAAATGCAGGGAGGGCAACGGGAAAACAGGAGTAAAGACTTGAGAGAGAGGATTCTAGACGTAACATGTCAAAACTAGAACAGGATTTAGGAATCTTTAATTCTTTCTTTTACAGCTGAGGAAATTGAGGACCGAAGAGACTATACAACTTTTGCAAATTGAATCTCCTTTCACCAAGGCCTCTCATTTTCTAAGGAATCTCCCAGATTGTTAGGAAGACCTGTCATGTTTTTCAGGGTATACTTCTCCAGGTATGTTACTCCTGGTCTTTGGAAGTCAATGGGTTAAGGGTGGGCGGAGGACTTCTAATAAAGATTACATTAGGAAAGGAAAGGGAAGCAACTGTGGGAGACTTTTTCCTTCATCTAGTGATCTCTCAAAGCATCCTTTAATTTTATTTTGTTTTATTTTAAATTTTATATTTATTTTTAAGAGAGAGAGTGAGAGAGACAGAAGTGAGTGGGAGAGGGGCAGAGAGAGAGGAGACACAGAATCCGAAGCTGGCTCCAGGCTCCAAGCTGTCAGCACACAGCCTGATGCGGGGCTAGAACCAAACTATGAGATCATGACCTGAGCTGAAGTCAGACACTTAACCAACTGAGCCACCCAGGTGCCCCAAGCATCCTTCATTATAGGGATGTGGTTTATTTGCAGAACCTCAACCTCTAGTGTGTTCATTTGTTTGCAGATGAATTGACAAACAGTGCCATTTCGTAACTGTAAGAAAACACACCCAATTTATTCATATTTGCAAATGCCATGGGAGTGACCCTACCATGTACACAGAGTCAGACATTCGATCTGATGCAGTGAATGTGGAATATCGGGAAAGTCTGATTGGTCACCTGGTGTGTTTTCTAGCTCTGACAACCAGCAATTCAGTGTCATATCTATAGAGCAAAACTTGAGGTGCATCTGTGAAATAATCCTGCGATAGAGGTATTATTGGCTGCGTTTAGCAGAGAGGGAAACTGAAGCCCAGAGAGCTTAAGATCATGCCCATGGACACATGTAAGTAAGTAGCAATACTGATGTTCAGTCTCAAAAGTGCCTGATTTGAATGCCCTGTTCTTTCCACTACATCACATTACCTCCCTGGAAATTGGCACAGGACTTGCTATCATTTTTGATTGTAGCTCTAACATACGCAAGTCCGTGACTGCTAAGTTGGCCAGAGAAAAGATGTAACGTCTGACACTTTAGATGCTCTGATTCAGATGTGGACTGGACCTCAAGTAGATGAGTTTGAGTTGTTCTCAGGAACAGAAGGTACCTTTCTTCAACCACACAGCTCTCATGCTAGCCCTCGGCAAGCGCAGGGGGTCAAACTGCTGGGGTGCAGTCCTCGTCCTCCTACAAGAGTCTGTCTCCCTTCTCAGGCTGCTCTTCTGAATGCAAACTTGACCTATAACAACACAATAACCACCTTACTTCTATGTAATTGAGGGTGAGAAAAAGAAATGTTAATACCAATTTGCTATTTTCTTTCCTTTTTTCACCCCGGATTATTTATCTATCTGTCTATTATTCTATTTGCCTATGATGGAGGTACAATTGACATATAACATTATATTAGTTTCAGATATATAACAATGATTCAATATTTGCATACACTGTGAACTGATCACCACAATAAGCTTTTTCCTTCAATGTACCTTATTATAATATTTAATTAGAAAATATTATGTAATATAAATATTATACATATATAAGAAATAACATAAAAATAATGCTCATTATCAAATGATACATAAACATTTGAATGTACACACATACACCTATATCTACATGCTTGTGTATGTGAGTGTAGATACACAAATTAAACTATCTCTATACATACATAGCTATGCCCTTTTTTTTTTTTGCATAAATGGGTTCATACAGGGGCGCCTGGGTGGCTTAGTCAGTTAAGTGTCCGACTTTCGCTTAGGTCATGATCTCGTGGTTCATGGGTTCGAGCCCCGCATCGGGCTCTGTGCTGACTGCCAGCTCAGAGCCTGGAGATTGTTTCAGAGTCTGTGACTCCCTCTCTCTCTGACCCTCCCCTGCTCACGCTCTCTCTCTCTCTCCTAGAAATAAATTAAAAAAATAAATAAATAAATGGGTTCATACTGTACAAACTGTCTTGCAATTTTTTTTCAGTTATCAAATAAACTAATAATCTTTATAAGGCTTTTCCTGACTGCAAGTTCTGGAGAACTCCCGTGCTTTCACTATTTCCTGATGACTCCGGATAGTCCCTTGCCTTGATAAGGCTTGTGTGCAACTGGATCAAATAAGATCATATGTACAAGAGTGTTTTACAAACTGTAGGGTGCTGTACTAATGTGAGTTATCAAAATATCACATGTGGTATGAGGACTATATTTAAACAGAAGTGGATTGGATACTTCTCATAATGTTCACGTGCAGTGGCTAAGGAGGAATGTTTGCACTTTGGACGGTGGAAGAGCAAACACTGGTTGATAACATAGTTGATTTTGCCTGTTGTCAAGTGCCCACCAGGGAAGGAAGAAGCCTGCAAAGCATCTGGCTGCCTCTAGCTGTCTCTGTCCAGGTGATTAATCTGAGGAAATTTTCTATAAACATATCTGTAAAAGCAAACCACCAGGACCATAATTGCAATGGGGACAGGGAATCCTCCCAACTTCCCCCGGGAGCCCAGAATTTGAGAGCAGTCTTCAGTTCCACACAAGGAGAGTTTAATTGGTGGAGAACATGGGAGCAAATGTAGCATCTTCTTAGCTTCTTAACCCTCCCCACCACTTCAAAAAAACCCGAAATTTCCTTTAGATTCAATTTAACATTTTCCTTCTCTTAGATTCCAGCTGACAGCTTGAAAAAAACCCAAACTGGTGGTTGGCTGGTTGGGTTTTTTAACCTAATGACAAGCCTGGCTAAGAACTATTCCACCATTCTTTAGCTCTCAATACTGTGTGTCTATAGATAAACAGGCACATATATTATCTACTTTTGTTTACTTCTCCCCAAATGGAAGTCCATTAATTTCCCAATATAGTTTACAGAATGACTTGTCCATTGCCAGCACTGAGAGGATATATTAATCCTTAGTCCTGAAATGTTTAAGTTAGAAAATAATGGGAAACAGAAGAAATAGAAGGACCAAGATGACTCATTTATCTCAGATGTTCACCCTAAACTACTTCAGAAATGCCAGCAATGAATTAAAACCAGAATTCTAGAGGAATGACCTAAATCACACTTCACCAGAGAGTCTACTTCCTTAGCAAAAATTGCACTTTATGTCTAGAATCTTGATGATATGTTGAGTCAAGTAGCATGAACTTAGTTCCAACTGGTCTGAGGATGAGGAATCTATATTGTCTCTCAATGGGCAGAAACCTCTTTAGTAGATGACAAGAGGAAGCCATAGTCAAGTGTAAGATACTGACACCCTATGACATGTTAGTGTGGAGGAGGAGAGCTGGCTCAAAAAAAAAAAAAAAAAAAGCAAGATGTTTTCTTTCTTTCCTTCCTTCCTTCCTTATTTCCTTTCTTCAAAAGATCTTATTTTTAAGTAATTTCCATGCATAATGTGGGGTTTGAACTCACAACCCTGAGATCAAGAATTACTCACTCTACTGACTAAGCCAGCCAGGGACCCCTCTTTTCTTCATTTAAATAACCTCTATGCCCAATGCAAGGCTTGGGACTTGAGCATTGCACGCTCTACCAACTGAGCCAGGTAGGTGCCTCAAGATTTTTTCTTGCTCACTGAATCATAAACCAAATCTACTCCTCTGTTTCTTCTGTGATCTCTTCCTGGTTTAATTTTCCCTAGGTACAGATGAAGTGACCCTACAGGGAATAATCAATTCCCTTTACTTTAAGGTAATCTGAAGGCTGGGGATCCCAGGGTGCGATGGGTATGGTAAAGGCTGAGGTTGTGATTGAGGCAAAAATCAGGGAAAAAAATAAGACTCAGGTCAAGGACTAGAAAAAGTCTTTGTTGAAAGTTAATAAAACATCATATGTAACTAGTTACTGGGAGGAAGCAACTAATCTTATAGTTGATGGTGTTGATAATGCTAATTACCTCCTTACATGCCACCAAGAAGTGACTTTCAATTTTATGCATTTATTGTCCAAGTTGTAAATTTGGTCTTGGAATGAACAGGTGATAAAAGACCTGAGAAGCTTAAGGAGGTTATTTAGTTTGTGTATAAATGAAGAGAAGGATTTGAGGGAATAAAGATTATGAGGTGAGAGGGAGACTAGGCCTAACCTTGGGCTGGTTACCTAGGTAGGTGCTCTGTTGGGTAGCATTATGTTGGCCATGGTGGTCTCAGAAACAGCATTGGTTATCAGCCTCACACATGTAGGGTGTCCATTTTATCCATCCACCTGGCAGGGGGCTGATTGTAGTAGGGCTGACAGAAAAACTACAGGAACCTAGTTAAATTTGAATTTTAGACAAGCCATGAATAAGTTTTTTAGTATAAATAGTCCCATACAATATGTGTCTTTTTATTTGCTGAATCTGGCAAACTTACCCAGGACACTTCCGTTAATTAACTCTCCAGGGACTTATTTATAAATCAGAATCACCAATGTGTGAATTACAGAGCAGGCCACATCTTTCCATGTATCAGAGCCCTGAGCCTACTCTCTTTTGGTGTTTGGAAAACCGAGTTTGTCATTGTTAGGTGAATACCAAATTATAGCAAAGCAAGTTAAGTAGGCTCTTGGGCTATGCATCCAGGCTACAATAGAACATGGGAATGCTGGGTATTTGACTGCAGGGACACCATCCAGAACCTAGAATAACAACCAGTCAAACACAGTGTCTCTCCCCACAGACAGTGCTGCAATAATGCTGGGCTTACAACTCTCCTTTTCCAATGTTTAGTTTTTAAAAAATTTTAAGATTACCAAAAACTTATTCCTTATCATTGACATACTGCCATTTCCAAGATATCTGCTGACTAAATCCATTTTATATTGTTGTGCTCCTTTTTAGGGAGTCATAGTAGATGTCTTTCTGGGTTTTAGGAAACTTGATGGTCTTCATTAGTATATGTTAATTTTACAAGATAGTTTCAGATGTGTACATATGTATCTTTGATTTTCTAAAATGGAGCATAATTATCTCACATTCTCATTCTGTTTGATGCAGAAAAATTAATCTGGTAACTACCAAGGAGATTAATTCACACTCACACTGTCTCTCTTGCTCTCCTTTAGATGGAATCCCAGTGATGGGGACTGAGAGGGAGAACCATATAGCACCATGTGCTCTGAGTTGGTAGCTCCTGATATGAATAATTGCCCCTTTTGTCTTTGATCATAGGATCCCTCCCCACTGGCATCCAGAGTTATCCTTTAAGGTGGCTACATGCCCATCTGGTTTGTTCAGCTTATCCGTGGCTGTTCCTCTATGGCAGGACTCCTGTGGGCTGGTGGCTGTCACTCTCAGCTAACTAACTTCTGAGCCCTTTTCAGGGTTTGAGAGGGTCCATTTATTCTCCCACACCTCTTGGTGGACACAGGAAACAAGGCTGTCATTAAGTTCATTTCTTCTTTCACCCGTACAACCAACTCTTCTCTGTTGACTCCATCTCATTGTGGCATAAGCACATCTGTGGGGTTAGCTACCCTCTCTATATAGGAAGCAGACACAAACTTCTACCATTCTCAGTTTCCTCAAAGCTTATCTGGTGTTCTGCTCCTAACTACAGTCCTCTCTCTTCTGAGGGCATGCACCCTGGGAAGGTGCTGGGGGTAGGTCCTCTTTGGGAAACCACACATCTCCTACAGTGCAGGCAACACGACTATAGTGCCTGAGGTATGGTTACCTTGGATGGAGAAAGGGAAGAGTTCTTTTGCACTAGTCTTATTTGTATACTGGTTAGAGCCAAATAGTTACTGGCTGCTCAGACATATTTTTCTCCCAAGTCTAGGTCTTATGGTCACTGATCTTATTTGAATCTCAAAATCTAAGCAACTGATTTTATTTTGCTTAGCTTTCCAGCTGCATCAACCACACTTTCCCCTGGCACAGAGCATGTCTTGAACTGCAGGAGGAGTGCAGCGAAGTGTGTGATGTTGACGGTAGCAGGGAAGAGCCAGTTCATGTCTCAAAATGTTCTTCTGAGGTACTGGCAATGGACCTGTCTAGATCCATGTCATCCTCAGAACAATTCCCCAAATGATTACTATTCTTGTTTCCAGGCGAAGAAATGGAAGCTCATAAAGAGGATTGGTAAGTTACTCAAAGATTCTAGTTATAAGGGGTGGAGAAATAATTAAGCCTAGGATAATCTAATTCCAAAGCCTTCGTTTGAAATCCCAACAGCGGTCTCACTACCTTGGTGAACAGCTGGCTCCCCAGGGAGTTTGTTAAAAATAATTTTGGTAAAGACCCACCTCAAGAGATCCTGATCCAATTGGTCTGTGATGGGGCCTAGTCATCTGTAGGTTGAATAGTCTCTGTAAGTAATTCAGATGCACCTCAAAGTTTGAGAGCCAGCTCTGCCACGTGTTAATTGTGGGATCTGGGACAAATGACTTTACCTTCCATGCCTTGGTTTCCTCGTTTATTAAATGGGGGGATGATGACAGTCCTCACGGCCTTGAGTTATTGCGGGAATTAAGTGGGTTTAAAATGAAAGCACTAGGAAGAGTACATGGCACATAATAAGTGCTCGATAAGCATTAAAGATGATTACTTTTGCTGCCTCTTAGCAGCAACTTACTTACGAAACATTTTTTAGGAGTGCTATTTCCTGGACAGATTACATAAAAGGGTAATTGTCTGCATTTACATAAATTTTTTGATAGTCTGTGTCTCAGAGAGCAATATTTTTTTAGCCCTTTCCCCCAAATCTAGGTTTAAGCCAATATGGATCCTGTGGTCTCTTGTGGTCCTAACCACCGAAGGCCATGTTATGAAGCTAAATTGAAATTAAGCTGAGGATATAATAATAATGGCAGGCAAAAGAAAGAGAAGTAGATCAATGATTCTCAACTTAGGTTGTGCCTTAGAAATATCGGGAGAGCTTTAAACAATGCCCAAGTCACACCCCATACTGTTAATGCCAGAATCTTAGGGAATAGGGCCCAACTAACAGTATATTTTAATTGCCAGCTGATTCCAGTGTGTGACCCTTGGCCCCTTCCAGCTCTACTGAGTAGAAACTCTGGGAGTAGGACCCAGTAGTCTGTGTCCTAATGAGCCTTCTACAAACCTCAGGACCTTTGGTGTGAGCCATTTTGTATCCTCCCCATGTCCAGGCCTCTGTTTCTGCTGCTCTGTTCAGTAGGGTGTTAAGTGACAGTGAGAGAGAAGGTGTGTTAACCCTTAGTTAAGGGTTAAGAAGGTGCACGCAGATCAGTAGTTAAATCAAATTGATATCTATTCCAGCCAGACTTGCGCTAGACTTGGGGAATGAGAATCCTTCCGCTTCAATGTCTGTCTGTCTCTCAGGGGGCAGATAATCAATTAAGACAGGCCCCAGTCTCTCAAAATGGACACCTTGTCAATATTTGCCTAAAATACCCCTTCTCTCCAGTCTTAACTGCCCTGGAAGCCTCACGAGGCCAGTAAAAATGTAAACAAGTTCCAAACCAACCCATCTGCTTTTCATTTCCTGCAGGATGCTAAATTTTCATTTTTAAGATTGCTTAAAATATGTCCCTCTTCTCCTGCCCCGCCCCATGGGGCATTTGCTCTGCGTCCTCAGACCACCTTAGCGCCTGCTTCCTTCTCCACCTGGGTCCCTTCTGCACAGACTTGGCTTCAAACAATGCTCACAGTTATTCCTGGCACTTGCTTTTTTGGCTTAGCGTACATCCAATGATATCTTTTCCTTCCTCTGTTTGAAGCACTGTCTTCTGTCTCCTCATTTGTCCCTTTCTCCTCTGGCAAATGTACTCCTACCGACATTTGAAAGTGGTCTGGTTCCCTTGAGTCTGGTAATTGACCTTGCAGCTAGAATTAGCGTGGGAGCACTGTGTGCAGAAGCAAGAACATGGGCCAACAGGACCTTCTCTCCTGGGGCTCAGACACCCTCTTGGAACCTCCAAAGAGTACTTGGAAGGTTGGAGTACGCTGCAGCTGGGGGGTGGGACCTGGAGTAAGTTTAAGTTTCCTCCTTAAATTTGAGCAGTGACTCTAGGTGACTTTAAACCACCCTCAGTTTTGCTCCGCTTCTGTTTAGCATCTGTTAAGTAGAGACCTTTGCCACCAATTAACAAGAGTGAGTCCTTATTCAGTTGCAAATACTGCTAGATTGTAAACAAACTTGCAAAGACCAGTCCCAGGGGAAATGGGGTAGGAAAGATGCCCTTGTATTCTTCTTTCAATATCAGAGAGATGTCACTGTCTTCTTCCTAAGGAATTAATTTGGACCATCTTCTAGGGCAGAGTCCCAACCTCCGCACCCTGTTTTAAATGTGCTGTCCTGTCCCATATTTCATCTCTTCAGAGTCCTGCAAGGACAGGGCAGGTAGAAATGATAACAGCTGTTATTGCCCTAATGTGTTTTCCCTCTAAATCTGTCAACAACATAAACTTCTGAGTGCCCTCTTTATGCCAGGAACTGTGCTTTCAGACTCAGCTCTGACCCTTAAGAAGCTTCTGTTCCCGTGGAAGAGACAGGATGTGTGCACACACAAAGGTAGCAGCTGGAGACCATTGCAAATGAACCAAACAGATAAAGGTTAAAGGAGTTTGCAACTATTCAATATGTAGGTGTTGAGCACCTATTACATGCTGTGTTTTGTTTTAAGGACTGAGACTAAACCGGTTAGCAAAACAGAGAAAACCCTTAGCTTCATGGATCTTGGGTTCTAATAAGACAAGACGAAGTGTAAATGATGCAGAGTGAGGTGATTTGTTTAGGTAGGAGATCAGGGAAGACCTTTCTGATAAGGTGGCATTTGAGTCAAAATCTGTAGAAGAGGAAAGAGCACGTCATCAGTATACCTGGAGGAATTTTCCAAGCAAGCTGAATAGTGCAAAGGCCATGTGTGCTTGCTGTGTTCTAAGGACAGGTAGGCCAGTGTGGCTGGAAGGCAGTGAGCAAGAGGGCGGGGATGAGTGATAAGGTTACAGAAGTGGCGATTATGTCACAGAGTGCCCTGCCCACCACCGTGAGGACTTAGGATTTTATTATGAAGCCTTTGGAAGGTTTTGAGCAGAGTAGTAACGTGATCTGACTTACATATTGGAAGGATTTCTTTGTGTGAGGACAGACTCTAGGAGTGCAAGAAGAGAAGCTTGAGGCCCCTGAGCAGGCACTAATCTGGGGGCGGAATGATGGTGGCTTGGACCAGGGTAATAGGACCCAAAGGGGGTGAGATAAGATTGGATTCTGAATGTATTTTGTAGACAAGATAGCTAAAGTATGGGGCTATGAATAAAGAGAGAAATTAGGAATGACTCCAGAGCTTTTGGCCTGATCTCAAGCAAGGTTTTACATTCATGGGAGGGAGTGGCCACTTCTGTTTAAGATAATCAGAGGATTAATGAAAGACCCAAGATTTGAGCTGTACTTTGAAAACCTAGTAGAGTTTCGTGGCTTGTAAAGTCTCTCAGTAGTTTTCCAGACCCCATCCCCCCACCCCAATCCCACTCCTTTGTTGTCTTAACAGCCTCTATACCAGGGAATTAGGAGCCCACACAGCAGTATCCAGAGGGAAGCTCATCTTGATTCTTTCGGCCAATCGTAGGCACTCTGCTCTTGCCAGTAATTGGTTTAGAAGTGGGAAGCATGTACTACAATCCTGGGCAATGAAACACAAAAGAGAACTCTGCAGAAGAGACTCCTGGGAAATTCTGTAAGTCTGAGATGTTGTTGTAATGAAGACATAGTGATTGAGATGCTGTCATCTTGCAAGCATAAAGGGGGAAGCTTAGGTCAGTGGTCCGCAAGTACGAGTGGCAGATCGGGAAGGTTAGAGACACCATGTTCCTTGAGGACAGCATTAAGCCGCTGGAACAGACAACCCTGGAACAGCACCACCTCTGGACTTCCAATTATGTGTGATTAAAAAAAAAAAACCCAAAGAACCTCTTTATCATTAAATACTTTTGAGTTGTGTAGTTTGTACTTGATGTGGAAAGTGTGTCATGTTAGGTAAGAATAAAGATCGTGGATGGGAAGACATAGCAAAAGCAAAGACACTTTGAGGCAAGACTTTCTTTGAGAAAAGAAAACTCAAAGCATATCTAGGGAAGAGTAGGTGGAATAATTTGGCATTCACTCCAGACTCATTCAACAAATATTTGTAGAGCCCATACTATGCAGCAGGCACTGTTCACCAGGGCCCGCATGCTGCAGTGAATAAGGTAGACAGGATCCTCCTTCTCATGAGGCTTATTATCTTATGGAGGGAAAACGGGTGACAGTGTTGGAAGCACAGCAAGAATGATTTTAGGAAGTTCTATGTGTGAGGAAGGAACTAGAACATACTGATGTGATAGGAAGTGACTAGGGACACCACTTTAGTTTGGGAAATGGTATGTTCAGGAGGCTTAGAGAGAGAAAGAAACTGGCCAGGCTGAGAAAGTGAAATGAGGGGCGCCTGGGTGGCTTAGTCGGTCAAGCGTCCGACTTTCGCTTAGGTCATGATCTCGCGGTTCGTGGGTTCGAGCCCCGCGTTGGGCTCTGTGCTGACTTCCAGCTCAGAGCCTGGAGCCTGTTTCAGTCTGTGACTCCCTCTCTCTCTGACCCTCCCCTGCTCACGGTGTCTCTCTCTCTCTCTCCTAGAAATAAGTAAAACATTAAAAAAAGAAAAAAAGTGAAATGAGGCTGGTGTGGCTAGCATCTTGGGACAGAGAAGAAGAGGAGAGAGAAAGAGAAGCAAGGACAAGGCAGGCAGAAAGAAAGGATTATTGGAGCGTAGGAAGCAGGAGCACGATACAACCTGTTCACACCAGTGCATCTGTGTGGTGGCATCATGAATGGACCCAAGTGGAGGACCCAATGCTTACAAAGGACTGTTAAGTCTGGGAGGGCAATCACTGCCAGGTAACTTCCTTTCATTTCGAGGACCCGAGCTGCCGTCATGGCTCATTTGAGAATTTCAGGCACTGGAATAAGGTCATTAGGGCAGTAGTATTAGCAGAGGCATTTTTCTCTTCTGAGTCATCCACTTAGTCTTCCCTGCTCCTTCTTGTAGAAAAAAAAGTTGCTACAAAAAATAGTGCCAATTAGAAATAAGGTGATTCCTCAGGATGCTGGTCACATTAGGTTAGGAAAATTCTAGGACAGAGCTGTCCAAAAGAAATCGAATGTGAGCCACATAGGTAGTTTAAAAATTTCTAGCAGCTACATTAAAAAAGTTAAAGCAAATAAAAAGATCAAATTAACTTGAATAATATGTTTTACTTGAGCCAATGTATCCAAAATATTATCAATTTAATATGTAATGAATATAAAAATCATTAGTGATCTGTTTTTTTTTTCTTTTCCCTGAGTCTTTGGTGTAGGAACATGGTCTGGGAAGGGAGGCCATGTCAGGATGGAATGCTAGATTTGGGCAATGGCTTGGTGCCTCTGTTGCCCTGCTCTAGATCCATTCTCG
Organism: Proteles cristata cristata; assembly: GCA_017311185.1. NCBI lineage: Eukaryota > Metazoa > Chordata > Mammalia > Carnivora > Hyaenidae > Proteles > Proteles cristata. The sequence goes on along the minus strand of JAESUZ010000388.1, from coordinate 98,774 downwards.
AAGAGGTATATTGGGAGCACCTGGCTGGCTCAGTTGGTAGAGCATGTGACTCTTTATCTTCGGATTGTGAGTTCTAGCCCCACTTTAAGCATAATGCCTACTTTAAAAATGAATACATGAATGAATGAATTTTTTAAAAGAGATGTATTTGGTCAAAGGGCATTTCTAGGACTCTTAATTATTTTCCTAATCAATTATATCCATTTATAATGCTACTCACCATGAATAAAGGTGTCAATATCACCAGCTTCAGATTTAGGAATTCATATTGTAATTTTAGAGGGGTTAATTTAGTAAAATACTTAATTTAGTAAAATTAATTTAGTAGACTTAGTGAGAGAAATGCTGTACTTCTTTTAATCTGTTTCTCTTTGATAACTAGTAGCATTAAATATTTTTCACACATTTATTAATATTTTTATGTGAATTATTTTATTACAAGTCTTTGTTCCAATATTAGCTGAAGTCTTATCAAGATTCTTATCAAGTGTGTCTAATTCTTAAAAAAATTTTTTTTTCAACGTTTATTTATTTTTGAGAGACAGAGATACAGAGCATGAGCAGGCGAGGAGCAGAGAAAGAGGGAGACACAGAATCCAAAACAGGTTCCAGGCTCTGAGCTTTCAGCACAGAGCCCAGTGTGGGGCTTGAGCTCACCAACCATGAGATCATGACTTGAGCAGAAGTCAGATGCTTAACTGACTGAGCCACCCAGGTGCCCCAAGTGGTGTCTAATTCTTGAGATAACAATGTCATTAATTTTTTTGTTTATATTTTTTGTAAATATATCTTCTAACATGTTGTTTGTCCTTTATTTTGATGATTACTTTTGATTTATTTATTTTTTAATGTTTTATTTATTTTTGAGAGAGAGAGATAGAGAGACAGAGCCCAAGTGGGGGAGGGGCAGAGAGAGAGGGAGACACAGACTCTGAAGCTGGCTCCAGGCTTTGAGCTGTCAGCACAGACTCCGATGCAAGGATTGGACCCATGAACTGTGAGATCATGACCTGAGCTAAATCAGAGGCTTAACTGACTGAGCCACCCAAGTGCCTCTATTTTGGTGATTTTTATCATGCAAAATTTCTTTTCTGAAATTTTCATGTTGTCAAGTACTTCAATCTTTTCTCTTTAGTAATACTATATTCATGAAGTTCGTATCTTGTGGAGGAAGGACAGGTGGGAATGAAGGAAACATAACACAAATAATTTCAGGAAGTTGTAAGTGTGATGAAGAGAAAATACAGTACATTATTATGACAGAAAGGCACCAGAAGGGCCTTCCCACTAGCACCCTGATGTTTAATCCTATTTTCTTCTAGACTTTATAGTTTTAAGCACACTTAAGTCCTTAAATAAAATAGAACTTGGGGTACCTGGTTGGCCCAGTTGGTGGAGTGTGTGACTCTTGATCATACACGGGGTTGTGAGGTTGAGCCTCACATTGAGCATAGAGATTACTTATAGATAGATAGATAGATAGATAGATAGATAGATAGATAGATAGATAGATATAGATAGATAGATAAAATGGAATTCATTTTGACATACAGTGTAAAAGGTGAATCTAACTTCTTTTCTTCCTCCCAAATTGTTCATCAGTTTTCCTCCACCATTTTTTTTAAAATTATATTTATTATATTTATTATTATATAAATATTTTTTTAAATATATATTTTTTAATGTTTATTTATTTTTGAGAGAGAGAGAAACAGAGTGTGTATGGGGGAGGGACAGAGAGCAAGGGAGACACAGAATCTGAAGCAGGCTCCCGGCTCTGAGCTGTCAGCACAGAGCCCGACACAAGGCTTGAACTCACAAACTATGAGATCACGACCTGAGCTGAAGTCAGATGCTTAGCCAACTGAGCCACCCAGGCACCCCTTCCCTCTACCATTTATAGAAAAAAAATCTTTGTTTATCTTATTGTATTGTGACATCCTCTTAATATACTAAATTTTTTATCAAAATTAGGATGCATTTCTGATCTTTCTATTGTATTCCAGGAATCCATTTATTCTTACACCAAGACTTCACTATCCTACTTATATTGTTTTATTGGTTTTACTTTTGATAGATCTTGTTCACCCTCCTTATAATACCTCCTTCACTCTCCTCCCCCAACACAATTTTCTTTCTTGCCTGTTTAAAATTTTCCTTTCTCTCTTTTTGTCATATGTTTAAAAACATCCTTCTGTTTTTTTTTAACAAGAGTCTGCAAAATCTATAACTGAAATTATAGGAAACAGATATTTATGTAATATTTCAGCTTCCTATCCAGGAACATCTAGTTTTCCATTCATTCACATCTTTTCAGGCAGTGCAGAAGGTTTTGTAGTTTCCTCTGTAAAGAAATGTGTGTACATGTGTATATATGTTTGCACACATATATAGTATCTTAGATTGGGTTTCCTAGAGACGGACTGAGATGGAGAGTTGTCTCAGGTTTTCACAGAAGGGACATGTAACAAACCAGCCTGCAGTGTGGTTGCAACTGGGTCCTTAGCTGGTTGGGGTATAGGAAGGAAGGGGATGGGGACTGGAAGAGATGCTCTGGAACTGAAATGGTACACAGAGGTTTGGCAATTTACAAAAACAATCTTTGGATGTGTCAGAATGCTCAAGTCAGCCTAACAGTCACATTGTCTCTCCTTAGATTGGCCTCAGGGATGGCTGGGCTATCAGGTGATGGTTAGTATTGCCTAACTGCTTTTCAAAGATTTATACCATGCATGATCTCCTCATAACAGATGGTAATGCTTGTTCCCCCTTGACAATATGGGAAATTATCAAGCTTTTTGATCTTTGACAATATGGAGATGAAAAATGGCATTGGTTTGGTTTTTGTTGTTTTTTAACTGCTAAGTGGCTAGGTTTTTTTAAAAATAGTTTATTGTCAAGTTGGTTTCCATATAACGCTCAGTGCTCATCCCCACAAGTGCCCTCCCCCATGCCCATCACCCCCCTCCCCTTCCCCCCGCCCCCATCAACCCTCAGTTTGTTCTCAGCATTCAAGAGTCTCCCGTGGTTTGCCTCCCTCCCTCTCCCCCACTATTTTTCCCCTTCTTCTCCCCCATGGTCCTCTATTAAGTTCCTCCTAATCCTCCTATACATGCAAACATATGGTATTTGTCCTCCTCTGCCTGACTTATTTCGCTCAGCATAACACACTCAAGGTCCATCCATGTTGCTACACATGGCCAGATTTCATTCTTTCTCATTGCCATGCAGTATTCCATGGTATACATAAACCACATCTTCTCGATCCATTTGTCAGTTGATGGACACTTAGGCTCTTTCCATGTTTTGGCTATTGTGGAGAGTGCTGCTATGAACATTGGGGTACATGTGCCCTTATGCATCAGCACTACTGTATCCCTTGGGTAAATTCCTAGCAGTGCTATTGCTGGGTCATAGGGGAGTTCTACTGTTAATTTTTTGAGGAATCTCCACACTGTTTTCCAGAGGGGCTGCACCAGGTTACATTCCCACCAAGAGTGTAGGAGGGTGCTTATTTCTCCACATCCTCGCCAGCATCTAGAGTCCTCTGATTTGCTCATTTTAGCCACTCTGACCAGTGTGAGGTGGTATCTCAGTGTGATTTTGATTTGTATTTCCCTGATGAGGAGGGATGCTGAGCATCGTTTCATGTGTCTGTTGGCCATCTGGATGTCCTCTTTACAGAAATGTCTGTTCATATCTTCTGCCCATTTCTTCACAAAAATATGGACTTTGTGTGTCATCCTTGAGCAGGGGCCATGCTAATCTTCTCTGTATCATTCCAATTTTAGTATATGTGGTGCCGAAGCGAGCACTAGATTTTTTTTTTTTTTAAGAGAGAGAGCACACAAGCAGCAGTAGAGGGAGAGAGAGAGAGACTCCTAAGCAGGGTCCATGCTCTGTCTCACAATCCTGAGATCACCTGAGATCATGACCTAAGCAGAAACCAAGAATTGGGCATATAACCTACTTAGCCACCTAGGCGCCCCCCACTCCCACCCCTGTTTGGGTTTTGAAGTGCTTTTCTCTTTAATAGTGAGGTTGCGTTTTCCATATGTTCAAGTCATTTGTATCTCATTTTGAAACTGAAGCATGATCTGGACTTTGTATCCAATTCTTGCCTTGTAGAACCAGAGCATTCCTTTTATATCTCCATAGCTTTTGTATCAGTTTAGGTTCATTTTGATTGCCAGTTACCTAAAACCCTGACTCAACTGACCTTAGCAGTAAGGAAAATCTTTTATCTTACAAGATACCATGTCCTGGGATAGAGTAGTTCTATAGTTGGCTAATTCAGCTACTCACCAACGCCATTGAGGTGACTGGTCTCTCTGTCTTTTTGATTGCCACCCTGATTTGATTACCCCCTGCTCACAGGACCGCTGTGTCATAGCCAGGCATCCCACTGAGGCAATATAGGATCTAGTAGAAGAACGGATGTTTCTTAGCATGAGCCACTTTTTAAAACGTTTCTATTTATTTTCAGAAAGATTGAGAGAGAGTATGTGTGTGGGGGGAGGGGGGAGGGGCAGAGAGAGGGAGAGAGAGCATCCCAAGCGGGCCCCATGGTCAGTGCAGGGGTGGGAGTGTCCAACATGGGGCTCAAACTCATGATTCATGAGATCATTACCTGATCTGAAACCAAGAGTAAGGCGTTTAAACGACTCTACCATCAGCCTACCATCAGCCTCTTTTTAAGAACGTGGAAACTGGGGCGCCTGGGTGGCTTAGTCGGTTAAGCGTCCGACTTTCGCTTGGGTCATGATCTCGCGGTTTGTGGGTTCGAGCCCCGCGTCGGGCTCTGTGCTGGCTGCCAGCTCGGAGCCTGGAGCCTGTTTCAGAGTCTGTGACTCCCTCTCTCTCTGACCCTCCCCTGCTCATGCTGTCTCTGTCTCTCTCTCTCTCCTAGAAATAAATAAAAACATTAAAAAAAAAAAAAACGTGGAAACTTTTCTTGAATTCCCCTCTTAGAAAGTATGCTCTTAAATCTCATTAGGCAGACTTGAGTTTTATGCCCGTTCCTAAACCAATAACTGGCAAAGAGCCTGCGACCATCGTATTTGGCTCATGTGAATCAGGATTTTCCCTTGAATTATAATGAGTAGGAATGGACCCTCTGTTGTCCCACCCCCTTCTCAAATAATTAGGGCACTGGACTGGTTGCAGGGAGACATCAACTGTGATTGCCACAACTTTGCATGTGGTATTCCCTTTGCCTGATAGCCCTCCTCCACTCATCCTCCCACCTAACTACCATTTGTCTTTCAAGTATAGGCTGGGGTGGCTGGGAGGTAACCTTCTTTGCCTCCCCTAGGGTGGGGGGTTAACTCCCCTCCACTCCTATGGCAGCCTGTGCTGCTCCCATTACACTGCATTGTAACTCGGGCTTTGTTGCTCAGTCTCCTGCCACAGCCCAGCTCCTTGAGGGCAGAGACTGGGTCTGATTTGTTTCCGTAGCTCTAGCCCCTAGGACAGGGCATGTACAGAACACTTAGCTCAGGCTCGTTGAATGAAATCCATTTGCTAGTATTGTATTTTAGGGTTTCAAGTCCAGATTCACAACAGACCAATTTATAAAGTTTTGTGTTTGTGAATGATTGGTCTGCTGAGATTTGGACTTCGGGTTATCTTTTCCACGTATAGCCCACTGAAGAGTTTGTAGAATAAATTATTTAATTTGCAGATTATTGATTCCTAAAAGTCCAGAAGTTCAACAAGTGTTTCCTGAATACATATTATATGTTGAGCTCCATCTCCCATTTGGCTCTTTCTTGATACAAGGGTAGTGTGAGAGCTGGTCTCTGAATGTGTTTATGCCTTAAGACAGCATTTTTCAAACTGTGGGTCACGATCTGTTCATGGACAGTGAAATCAATTTTATGAGTTAAAAACCATCATTAAAAGGAAAAAGAAGGAATACAGTAGAGAAGAACAAAATATGTCAGAATGCATCACTCTTGGTTAAACTTGGTAAAACTCTCTGGTCATCTGTGTGAACAGGAAGCCATTGATGTGCTTCCTTAAATAAAAAGTTATTTTCACTTGTTTGTTGTTGCTCCTGCACTGTTGAGACTTAGGAGAAAGATAAATGTAATTTGTTTCTATAATGTCCTAGGTCAAGATATAAAATTTATTTTTTATTATTGGTGACAGTCAAAAAAAGTTTAAAGCCAGTGCTTCAAGGGCCAGTATGTTTTCCTTCCTCTTTCTCTTTAAAGTACATGTTTTTCTACCCCTAATGTCTGGACTCCCTAAAAAGAGAGAAAGATAAGGTTTTGGGGTTCTGCTTCCCTCCCCACACTCCTGCCCCAAGCCATCTCCCCTGTGCCCCCAGCCTTAGATTTGGTTGGCCTGGAACAGACTTCAGAGTCAGAGACAGAAATTCAACCCGCGGCTTCAGGACTCATTATCTGAGCAGCCTTGGGCAAGTCACTGGACCTTTCAGAACATCTGTTTCTCTTTCGTGAGGTGAAGATAACAATACTTGTTCCACAAGCTGATTAAGAGGACCCAGTGAAATATGTGCAAGTCGTGTGTTGTTTAGCAAACTCCTTCCAGTTTCTCAGAAAGAGTCCATGGGTTAAAAAAATTCTGTCTCCTGAGAAAGGAGGAAAGACCTCAAGGAACGACCCCTCAGAGAAAGTTAAGAGGGGCTCCCAAAAATACCCTGGGGCTGCAGATATTTGAATAAAAAAAAAGGGGGGGGTAAATCAATGGGGAAAAGTCAGGTTCTTCCACTTCTCTAATGAGCAGTAATTTTTAAAATTTCTCCATGAAGCACACTGTCGAGGGTACTGATGTATGCTGCTATGTTCCCTTTTCATAAGCAGTTGGAGGAAGGTAATCGGACTGTGTTCCCCCTCTCTCTCTTGCAGGAGGTATGCTGGGGGACACCCAGCCTGAAGAGCACTTGTGTTGGGCATTGTGGCTGGAGGGTGAGGTAGGGTGGAGTAGGATAGGGTAAGAACAGGGTGAGTGGGGAGCTCAGAGGAGAGAAAGCCAATCAGAGTATTGGTTGTATCTTGAGGGTCATTCCTCACACATCTGAATTCTCTCCTCTGTGACTATCTCCCGGCAACTGTGGACAAGTTGGGCCTAGGCTGTCCTTCCTGCTCATTTTCTCCAGCTATAAGCAACCCACTGCCCTGTAAAACTCCCTGCCGCCTTCACAGCCTGGGTTATTCTGTAGTCAGCTGTGTGAACAGGAAGCCATAGATGTGCTTCCTTGTATAAAAAGTTATTTTTACTTGTTTGTTGTTGCTCCTGTATTGTTGAGGCTTGGGAGAAAGATGCTTCTCCACATCCCAACGCATAAGCGCACGCGTGCGCGCGCGCACACACACACACACACACACACACACCCTCTGAGAGAAGGTAAGCAAGATGGGAAGTTGGTTTCCCTGGGCTGGCTGTTGGGGAAGTGGAGGGTGATACCCTGCCTGGGATTTGTCTTTGTCTCAAGACAATGCCAAACAAGAGGAAATGGAATTCCAGGAGTTTTAGGTAAAGACTGGGGGGGGGGGGGTCCCCAAGAATCCAGTGGTTCTTTGCTTGTTTGTTTGGTAATTGTTTTCCAGTGGCTCCATCCTTACGGAACGCCGTCCAGAATCATGGCACCTCATTCTCTGTTCTCTGACACATTTCAAACCAGCCTTGGCCCTGAGGGTGCCAGGTTTCACCAGCATGCCTGGTGGATGGAGGTAATAAAGCAGAAAGGGGTAGTTATACCTACTGCCAATACAGGGAGAGAGAAAGACGTCAGCCATCCATGAAGAACTAGAGTTTGCTCAATCTCCCCTGCACACCTGGGTGTGTCCATTTGCCCACATTTACCTCTAGTGTGCTTTCTTGACAGTTACCAGTGACCGTGAAGTAACCAAGTTCAGTGGCTTTTTCTCGGGCCTCATCTTCCATCTGGCAGCCCCTCTTTCTTAAATGCTCACCCTAGTGAGCTAATTCTCCCCCTACTTCTTATTTCTGTTTCTGTTTCTTTTTTTTCCTCTGGATTACAAATTTATAATTCCCCCAAAACCTGTCTTTAGACCTTTTCTTTCTTTATTTTCCCTCTCTCTGGGCAAATTTTCATTTCTTTTGTCACTGACCAAGTAATATTTTGTTAAGACATATTTTCTTTCAAGAATGGTAGCTAGCTTAGGCTAAGGGAAGATTTACATTACCAAGTGTCTACAAAGCCAAGTGCAGAAGCGAGGGTAGGTTTCTGCTGGGGCTGAATCCAGGGTTTCATAGGCTCCCAGGAAGGCAAGCAGAGTTGACTGAAGTACTGGGCTGTTCCTCTCTCCTCGTCTGCTCACGTTCTGATTCCTGGTATCTCTTATCTTTTCCCTCCTCTCCTTTCTTGGGCTATCATCTTGCCTGAGGCCTTCATGACCTCATTAGTGATTTCCTTACTGTTGGTTGTATTTTAGTCCAAGCTATTTTATTTCAACCGTATCCCCTCTGCCTTGGGTCCCACACTTTAGAGGTCCTCCTTTGGCCCACTTTGGCCCTACTTCTCCACGGGGTAAGGAATCTATGGGGCCAATGGGATGTTCCCACCCCAAAGCCGCTGTTCCCCTTCTAGACCCTCTTTTCTGGGCCTTTCTCTGATGTACATTCTTCTGAGGGCAGAGTGTACCACTACTGTACTGATCTGCCCTGAAAGGTGCCTAAGAGGTAGTTGTTGGTTGGGGAGGGGTAGGGTGAGGAGGGAGTGGGGATGTGGATGGGGTTTGGACATGTCCATTGAATGTGCTCAGGGCCCCTTGCCATGCGGGACAGAGCTTCAACTGAAAATGGGCCAGGGGCCAGGGACCAGCCTTCCCCCCAGCATTCTACCCAGCATGAAACTCAGAGAAATTCAGTAATTCTATATTTGAACCTGGCCTTCCACATTGTTAAGAAGGTTCAAGTATGGGGCTGTGTGTGTGGAACTTTTTTACTTAATGGTTTGTTAGTTTGGTTTATAGCTTTTTTTTTTTAAATGTTTTTTTTTTATTATTTATTTCTAGGAGAGAGAGAGAGAGAGCGTGAGCAGGGGAGGGTCAGAGAGAGAGGGAGTCACAGACTGAAACAGGCTCCAGGCTCTGAGCTGGCAGTCAGCACAGAGCCCGACGCGGGGCTCGAACCCACGAACCGCGAGATCATGACCTAAGCGAAAGTCGGACGCTTAACCGACTAAGCCACCCAGGCGCCCCTGGTTTATAGCTTTTTGACATGTGGCATCTGGGTCTCCATTTGTACTTGTGCCCTGGTCCCTGCAGACCCCGGGGCAAGTCTGTATTTCATTATGGCCAGTTTTGTTTTAAACAAATATACCCCCCAAACAAAGCTCTGATTAAATCATTGCCTGCCTCAAAACTTTTGATAATGACTACTCCTGCTTACTGGGGAGTAAGTGGCTGTGGCTGTTCATTATTTTGGATCGGAGGAAATTGACAGGTAGGACCTGCCTTTCATCAGAAAAAGGCTCAGGCCAGGCTTGAGTTGGCAAGGGAACAGCCTGCTGCTCAGAGCTCCCTGGGAAGGCTTGGAGGACAGAAGCCGGGGCCACCTGACAACCAGTCTTCAGAGTCTCAAACAGAGATGTTATAAACTCATGCAGATAAGGGTCGGAAAATCAAAGGCATTTCTAAGGTAAGCTATCAAGAAGTGGCCAGTCTGAAGCTGTGGAGGAGGCCAGGGAACACACGCAGATAAAGCAGACTTGATTCCCAGCGTCACTTTTTGCCTCCGTTCCAGATTTTTCAATAGTTCCCATGTGTTGGAACTTGTCCTAGCCTAATTCACGGAAAGCTTCTAGAGGGTGGGCGTGGACAACAAGAACAAAGCTTAATATTTAGCAGTACTTGACGATTGCTTCTTCTTCTTTTTTTCCTCTCAATATTTCTTTTTTTTTTAAAAAAATATTTGCAGCAGTTATTTCTCTGTTCTTTTTTTTTTAAATTTTTTTTAATGTTTTATTTATTTCTAGGAGAGAGAGAGACAGCGTGAGCAGGGGAGGGTCAGAGAGAGAGGGAGTCACAGACTCCAAAACAGGCTCCAGGCTCCGAGCTGGCAGTCAGCACAGAGCCCGACGCGGGGCTCGAACCCACGAACCGGGAGATCATGACCCAAGCGAAAGTCGGACGCTTAACCGACTAAGCCACCCAGGCGCCCCTCAATATTTCTTTTTTTATTTTTTAAGTGCTCTCTATGCCCAGTGTGGGGCTTGAGCTTACCACCCTGAGGTCAAGAGTCACATGCTCTACTGACTGAGCCAGCTAGGCACCTTTTGGCAATAGCTTCAAATGAGGAAGTCAGAACAATACTGAGCACACTCTGTTGATAATCAGTCTCCCATTGAATATCTTTAAAGTGACTTAATTTGGGAGACAGTCCATTTAGAGCAAGGAGAAGGGTAAGTGGGAGGAGCGGAGTCGGGAGAGGTGGACTAGGGCAAGGTCACATCCCATAACCTCCCCTGCACTTCTGATGCGGAGTCAGGTGCTCTTGCTGGAAAGAAGATGTGGGACCGAATCCAGGCTACGACTTCCTTTGGGCACGGTGCCACCTGCCAAGGCAGTGCCACCTGCGGTATTCTCATTCCCAGATGTACAAGGATCAAGAGCTTCATGGAGGAGCTGTGGCTAAGCGTGGGAGAAAATAGGTAATTTTAAAAATAGGGAATACGGAGGAATGTGTGTATTTTAGAAGAAACCTTGAGTTTAAGACTAAAAAAAAAATTGTATGCCTAGCTTTCCTGGACTTCAAAAATAGGTGTTAAGGATAGATTCCCCCAAATCTGTCCACCAGGCTGGGCTTTCACATAACATTATTTTATCTCAAACTCGTTGGTATAGCCCTAATGGAGGGACATCCTGGCAGTTTGGAAGGGATGCTGATGACCTAAGTGGGCTGTCTTGTGAGGAGCTTGAAGGGCCCACTCACCCAATGCTCCTTATACCGATGTGCATCAGAACCATCAGGCCCTGCTTGTTCCAAATCTATAAGATTTTCCCCCCTACTTCCCCAAAATTATCTCTTGAAAGCAACTGTAGTAAGGCTCTTACTTTTCCCAACAAAATCACAAATAATTTTTTATATTTTAAAATTTAAATAAGCTACGCCAGCTTTACCAAGGGAAAATTTTACCAAGGGAAAATAAAACCCCACTTGCAAAGGTTTAGGCACGGGCAAAATTAAGTTAAAATTTTCTCCATATTAATTTAGAGATAGTAATAAAAGCAAAATGTTCTAAAGGTTACATCAATTGGGTGTCCTGGCCCCCCTCGCTCCCCCAAAAAAGCCTGAGAGTGAGACATTTGAGAAAAGTGTAATAAAGACACTGTTTACAAAGCATGGGCTGGGCTTAGACAAAGGGAATGACGCCTTACTCTTGGTTCGGTAACTGCAGGTACCATTAGCACCAGTAGGTCTAAAAGAGTGGGGGAAGGGGCAGAACCAGGTAAGGGGACCCAGAAAGAAAACTGATGGAGAGGGCAGGCTCACAGGAAGGAACCAGAGAAATAAATATGCTAAGCTATCTGCCTATCCTCCCAGACGCTGGAGGGCAAAGGGATCCCACAGATGCAAACCCTTGTGGGTCAGCCTCTTGGGGAAAAGAGCAGGTGGAGAAGGGTAAAAAGTGGATCTGAGGAGCAAATGGAGCAAATCCAGCATCCATCAGAGACAGCTCAGGGACTCGAGTGGCCGTTGTGTGTTTTCACCAGCACCGAAGAAAATAGTAAAGCGATTTGCTTTTCTATCATCTTGTTTATATTACCCTGGAATATGTATATAAGAAACATATTGTCAAGAAAACATTATGGTTTTGTATCAGGGGAGGGGAATGGAATCCTATGCCCTACGCCCAGTTCTATCGAATCAAGTCTCACTCCGGAAGGGCCCCAGACATGTGGACGTTAAGCAAGCACTCTGAATGACGCACATCTAGCTTGTAGAACCGCTGAGCTACAGAACAAAAGGGCGAGTGGTAGCAGTTATGTGGTAAGGAACGTGAACACTTATCTATGTTGGGAAAACAGCTTTACACCAAGTATGGACACATGTAGACAAGGAAAGGGCAGACAAATAAGAATACTTCAGTCAGGGTGTTCCAAGTTTTAAAACTTTTTTTTTTTTTTTGCTGTGAAAATGTTCACAGCAGAGCTTATTAAATTAAAAAACTTCTAAGTTAGAGACGGTAAAACATTAGGTCACCACAGGGTCTGACCCCAGTCCCAAGTTGTGTCTGGAACTTAACCATGGGATCTAAGTTCTCTTGGTCCCTATAAGGGCTGCTTGGAATCTTAGAGTCTCCCAAGCCGACTTAGTCCTGAACAGATACCCAGAGGGAACATCTGTGGCCTGAGAGAAGGTCAGTCAGATCCTGATCTGGCTTCACAGGACCCCACAAGTAGTACAGATGGGCAGGCAGCCACTAGTGACAATGATCCACCTTCTCCTGCTCCTGGGCTGAGCGGTTGAACCTTTGGGACTTGGGCTGAGAAGTCCCCTTCTATTGCTTTCCCTGTCAGCAGTTCCCAGACAGTGAAAGCTATCTGCCCAGGGATGCCTGGGTGGCTCGATTGGTTAAGCGTCTGACTCAGGTCATGATGTCACGGTCCATGAGTTTGACCCCGTGTCCAGCTCTGTGCTGACAGCTCCGAGCCTGGATTCTGCTTCAGATTCTGTCTCCCCTTCTCTCTGCCCCTCCCCCACTCACACTCTGTCTCTCTCAAAAATAACCGAGAGAGAGAGAGAGAGAGAGAGAGAGAGAGAGAGGAGAGAGAGAACTACCTGCCCAAGGTAACTTTATGCTGCAACAGAAATAATCCTTGGGGCTAGAGACAGCAAAGCTGCACTGGAAGTCTTCCAGGCAGCCTGGCTCTTGTCTCTACAGAGGCCCTCAGCTGAGCCCTCTGTCTCTTTTTGAGGTCTTCTTCCTTTGACTTATCTACCAGTGACCTGTAAAGCTCAAGATGGGGTTGGGGTCAGAGTGGGGAAGTGGTCAGGATTGGCCTGGCTTCCCCGCTGAGGCCAGTGAGCTGCCTGCAAAGGAGATGTTCAGCTTGTAGGCCTTGGAGTAGGGAGAGAAGCCCTCTCTAACTCCAGAAGTCAGGAAATTCTCATTATATTCCATGTAAAGAGACCCCCAGTGTTTTCTGGGCTGACACTGAGAACGACTATTTATTTCTCAGCAATGCTTGTCTGAATCGGCAAGCTTGGACCGGAGCAGGGAAAAGCAGATCCAAGACAATCATGTGATGGAATTATACCTGCTGAGATAAAGAACAGTGCGGCTCCCCAAGCAAACATTCTTGCAGACTCTGCATTGCAAACTCTGGCTCAGGAGGCACTGGGCTAATTTGTCTTTTGCCAACTAACAGCAAATGGAGGAGGGCAGAGCCTGGCAGCTTCTGCAGACGCCTGGTGATTCGAGGATCGCTCAGACCACTCCCCTTCCCCACTGCTGTTCTCCCACCGAGGCCTAAATAACAGGTATGAATTTGCTCCACTTTGTCAAGGAGCAAATGTTTATTTTTCCAAATCAACTGAAATCAAGCTCTGAGCCCCCATCTTGGGCTGACTGGGGTTGGGGGAGGGGGGGCGGGAATCCTTCAATATTAATTATTGACATTCCCTCTTCCTCTCCTGTGGGCAGCACGAAAATCTAGGGGCCTACTCGGTAACAGAAGAATGCAGCAGGGGTCTGAGAGAGTCAATAAGATAGCCACCATTATTAATTTCTTCTTTTGTTACAAGATGCAACTATTGGGCTAAAAGGTTTCCAATACTAGCGTCTACTTTGCCTGCAGGCTCTGCTACAGGCCCTTGTCTGAGTTTTCAAGTTTTCAGTGTCGTGTCATTAGAGATTGTTCCTGAGGCATTAGGTATGGGCTGAGTCTGGGATGGCTGGAGGGTGGAAGGAGACCTTCCCCCAATAATCTGGATCAGTCTCTTCCATTCTTCACTACAGATAATTACTATTTGCTCCTTCCCATGAATATAGCCACATAAATAGTTAGAACACCCTCCACCTCTCCTCAGATTTCTGTCACTAAGAAAAAGCTTCCTACAGAGGGAGCCCTGACAGCCAGGTGTCCATGGTCTCCCCAGACTCTACTGTTGTGCCTGAATCACGAGTCCCAGAGACCTCCAAGGAACCAGCACCGATGCAAATACAAAAGAGTCTTTATTACAAGCTCAAGCTCACCCGCCTACCAGTGTCGTGGCAGCAAGGTGAAGCGAAGAACAATAGCGAATAGGGTTTTTAAGGAGTAAGGGATGGGGGTGTTACAGTACATGTAGCATCATCACATAAGCACCAATTACAATTACAGCTTTGACCGTTCAGTATCTGTGAGGTGTTCATTACTTTTGATGGAACCCAATCATGACTCTTGAGAATCCTTTGAAAATGACCAATTGTGAGATGAGTTCAAAGGGCCCACGTGGGGTTCAGAGAAGCGGTGAGAAATTGGCTAGTTTGTATCTGCAGTTCCCAGCCTTGACTCAGACCATAGGAATGTTTCTTTTTTCTTTTTGATTAGCTGAACTGAGGGCGGTCTGAGGATGGCTTTAGCCTTGAACAGTCTGAGGCTTTTCCTGGGACTGGGACTGGGGCTACGTGCAGCCCGAGGTTTCTCTTAATGGAAGCCTTAATTTTTGGCTCTTCACTACACCCTCCAGAGCCCTGCTCAAGAGACACAGGTGTCCACCGTTTGAGGACACCTCCCCTTTAATGTCCTTCCAGGCTTGCAGATTTCAGCTCTGTCCCTCATCCAGGAAGCCTCCATCTCTCTCCACCCATCTTCTGGGGCACCTCCAGCTTAATTCCTTTTTGGGCTTGACCGTTGAATTGTAGAAAAGCTATTAGCTAACTGCTGCCACTGGCCGAGACAAAACCAAGAGCCGAGATGGCTGAACACAAAACCTTAGCTGATTTGTCATGCAAGATGGCCAGTGAAGAACAGAAATTGTTTTTTCTTTTTAAAAAATTTCTTATGGCAGAAAGGGAAATAAGCCTCCTTTTATTTTTTTTTTAAATTTTTTTTTTAAATATTTTTATTTATTTCTAGGAGAGAGAGAGAGAGAGAGAGAGAGCGTGAGCAGGGGAGGGTCAGAGAGAGAGGGAGACACAGACTCTGAAATAAGCCTCCTTTTATTATTATGCCTGAAATTCTGCCACCGGAGGCACTCCTTTGGGTGGGCTGTCCTTGTCTCCGAGAGATCCTAAGATGTGTCGCTAGTTCCTTACTGTAAGGGGTTCATGTGACACTGTGAGACAGTAGCAGGTGGGAGGGGGGATCTGGGGGTGGGGTGGGGAGTGGGGAAGGCCTAGCTCTGTCCCAGTTCACCTTTGCGTCCAGTAACTGGCTTTGTGGTTGGTTGTATCAGGTGACACTGGCCAGAAAGTCTTCTCTTCTTTCTGTTGAAGATAAGCTTGCAAGTTTCCTGAGGTTTGTTAGGGTGGGGCCTCCACATCCTAGGCAGGTAACAAGATGGGGTGGGGTGATTAGCTCTGATATCAAACCACATGGGAGTTATTGCCGCTTTGTAAGAAATAAAGACTTTCAAGGCCACATTTAGAACGAGCTGGGAATGAGAACACCGGTTCACGTAACTGGCAGAGGCATCAACTCACACGGTCAGGGGCAGGACTGAGATAAAATCCCGGTCAGGACTGCCAAGAAGCAGTAGCATCTCTAGGGTCCTATCAGGATTAACAAGCTATAAGCAGACTCCAGTTGGAATCATTCCTTCACTTACTATCTGTGTGACCTTGGGGACATATAATGTGTGCCTCAGTTTATTATCCCTTAAAGTGGGGATAATTACAGCCCTACTCCAGAGAGGTGTTGTAGGGGATTTGTCAGTATATCTCAGCACTCAGAAGAATCCCTGGCACATAACAAGTGTTGTATAAATTTTAACTGTTGTGGTTACTCTTGTTGCTGTTCAAAGCCAGGTGGATCTTAGAGCCAGGAACTTCAGGCAAGCCTTTGGAGCTGCAACTAGAGATAGTTAATTACACTTGCTCCCAGTTTTTGCCCAGGGCTATAGATGAGATAACAGCTATAAAATACACAGAGATTCTCTGGGTGGGGCAGAATACCCAGATTCATTACTAGAACCCAGAGGCTTTTACTTTGGGGCATTGCAGCCTAGCACCCTGCTCCTACATTGTTGAAGTATACCCTGGGGGTGTCTGGCTGGCTCAGTCAGGAGAGCTTGCTTACTAAAAAAGGAAGAAAAAAAAAAGGAAAAGGAGGAGGAGGAGAAATAAGCCCTTAATGGCTATAGGTTGAGGGGCTTTAAAAGGCTTTTAGGTCCCAATACATCTCCATCATGGACTTGCCTCAATGCCTGGAATTATCTCCAGCGCTTCCGGGATTCTGAAGGGGTTATCCTGTCTGTCGCCAGACTGTATGTGAATCCTGACTGCACTCACTAGCTGAGAATCTTGGAGAAGTTACTTAATCTGTTCACCTCATCTTGCTTAACTGTAAGAGAGAGACTAATAATAGTACCCTCTTTATAGAATATTTGAGAATTACATGACATAATGTGTAAAGGTTTAGCAAAGTGCCTGGCAGACCCTCAATACTGGGTCTACTTTAACAACTGGCAGTGATGGAGGATTTGACTAGACAAACTCTCAGTTAGTGATTTCATAGTTATTAATCCACAAATACTTAATTTTTACACATTGTATAATAAATATTATTAGGTATACAAAAGTGCTGAAAAGGTAACATAGTGAGCACCTTTATACACACCATTTTGATTCAATAATTGTTTTATTCAAGACTGCCATTTTTGCTGTTACTTGTGGGTTTTGTATAGTTACTTTGCTGTTGTGTGGGTTTATATTTTTCCCCTCAATCATTTGAAAGTAAGTTGCAAACATCATGACACTTCACCCACCCCTAAATACTTCAACATGTATCTCCTCCGAATAAACAGATTCTCCTACACAACCACAATACCATTACTACACCTAGAACAATTGACAATGATTTTTAAATATTACCTAATACTGAATCAATATTCACACATTTTCTGTTGTCTCCAAAATGTCTTTTAATGTTTTGTTTCGTTTTGTTTTCCAACTACGAGCCAATCACAGTTCACGCATTCATTGTGTTTGGCTGTATCTCTTTCAATCTAAAATATCCTCCCCACCATTCCATTCTAAAGGACACTGACTTTCGAAGAGCTCCGGCTGTCTTACAAAATGCCCCACATTCTGGATTTGTGTTACTGTTTGCTTGTAGTGCTGTGTTCGGTGAATATTTTCAAAAAGGTTGAAAAAAATGTGGAGCTTGAACTGGAGTCTTCAGGCTATCCCAGGCACACATAACCCTACTGCCCATAGGAAATGAGGGAGGAAACAAAACAAAACAAAACAAAAAACCCAACAAAAAAACCCAACAAGGCATGTTCATTTTTTTTTTTAACTCGAAACCTATTCAACAGTAACTTCCCATTTCCCCTCCCCCCCTCAGTCCCTGCCAACCACCATTCTACTGTCTGTATGAATTTCACTACCTGAGAGGAATCATACACTATTTGTCCTTTTGTGACTGGCTTATTTCACTTAGCATAATGTCTTCATGGTTCATCCCTGTTGTAACATGTCAAAATTCCCTTCCTTTTAATAGCTACATATTACTCCCTTGTATGTATACATCACTGTTTGCTTATCCATTCGCCTGCTGACAGACACTTGGGTTGCTTCCATCTCTTGGCTATTGAATAATGCTATTATGGACATGGGCATACAAGTACTTGTTCACATCCCTGCAAGGCACACTCACTTTTACCTGTTGTCCTGCGGCTTGGCCTCCTGCGGCTTCTAGAAACTGGTAACTTTAGAAATCAAATTTTCCTTTTTGTCAGTCTCTCCCTGTTACCAGAGTCTAACATAAAATGACATTAGCAGTTTTGCCATTTCCAGGAGCTTCTAGGCATCTACAGCAACAAGAGGAATCTGGACATCACTCAGAGCAAATATTTCTATACTGCTTCCTGTGGCAAGTGTATCATCATATATCATATATATCTGTATTATGTAATATTGTAAGGCGTGAGAAGCTGAAAGCTCAAAGCTTTTAAAGCCACTAAACGTAAAAGGCCAGAGATGCTCCCCTTTTTGTTTTTAAAGTTTAATTATTTGAGAGAGAGATCAATGCAGGAGGGGCAGAGAGAAAGAGAGGGAGAGAGAGAAAATCCCAAGCAGGCTCTGCACTGTCAGTGCGGAGCCCGATGTGGGGCTCAAAGTCACAAGCTGTGAGATAGTGACCTGAGCCAAAATCAAGAGTCAGATGCTTAACTGACTGAAACAGCCAGATGCCCCCACAGATGCCCTTTTAAATCAAGTTAATGAATTTTTAATCTTAAGCTCCCATACTTTAGGGAGCTCCCTTATTAAAGGTATTTATTCCAAAACTCCAAATTCACATGCGTGACTTATATTTCGCTACCCATAAACTATGAGAGGAAGCAAGGCAAAGCAGAACAAATGAACTCTGAACTGGATGATCAGGAGATGGGATCCAGTATCTGAGTGCTACTAGTAACCATGCGACCTGGGACGAAGCCTCAATTGTACTATAAATGCCTCAGTTCTTTCATCTGTCAAATGGGAGGTTGGCTTATAGCCATCAAATGCTATCATTGCCTGAGCTACATTTTACTTACTTACAGAAATCAAAAATAGGGGGACAGGTGAGGAGAAGGGAAAGCCCTGAAGTCCTAGCTTCTCCACAAATGAGTTGGGTGATCTTCCATAGATCCTTCCATTTTAGAAGTCTAAACTTTCTCACTTGCAAAATGGGGATGATAACTATCGCAGGGCAGTAGTGAAGATTATAACTAAAGAAGAATGGTCAAAGGGCTTCGTATTTTTAAGGTGCTATGGGGTCACATGAGTGTGGTTATATGGAGGATTTTAAGCCATCAAGAGTGCTGCAAACATCAGGGATTACTACAGAAGTAAGGGCACTATTCTTAGCGACTCTACAAACTCACAGTAATGTACACTAAAATAGATTATGATTTCTGCTGTGCCTCTCTTCCCAAGAATCCATTCTCCTTTGGAGCTGGGTATTTCCTTCAACTGCTTTGGATGTTTTGGTAGATCCTCCCTCATCCTTCCTTTATAAACGTTCAACAGCTGATTGAAAATGGTTTCTTTGTTTTGCTCTGGAACTTGTTCCAGCATATCTTGTTTCCACAGCCCTCCAGCCTGCCCATGGAGCTTTGGTTCTGCCAGTTGTGATGAGTCCGAAGGTCTTTGTCAGTTCTTTTTAGTCCTGGAACACTTGATCAGCTAGTTGGGTTGCATGTCACTTTAACCACTGAAGAGCAGGTTCCCAGGGTTGGCAGTGTTTTACAATCTGCAATTGAATTATGATTATTTCAACAAGTGTTCTTCACCAGAACTTTAAATAGGCCTGATCAACATTTGTTCGGGCTTCACTTTACAACCACCCAATCCTCTCTTCTAAGGAACTCCTTGTATTTCCAGATCAAAAGGAGATTATTTGAGAAAAAGGATATAGGAATAGATGTGCTCAGAACTGAGCTAATGGCTCAATGGATTGCACTTTTGTTCAGAGTTAAGGATGGTATACTAGACTAAATAAATAGTATGCATAATAATTGCCTGGAATGCATCATAAACATGTAGATTTCTGGACTCTGACCCTAGAGATCCTCTGATTAAGGATTTCTGGGATGGGTCATTTTATTTTATTTTATTTTAATGTAATGTAATTTAATTAAATTTTTCCCACCCAAGGAGTGGGTCATTTTATTTTTATTTTATTATTGTCTTTTAATTTTACATCCAAGTTAGTTAGCATATAATACAGCAATGATTTCAGGAGTAGATTCCTTAATGCCTCTTACCCATTTAGCCCATCCTCCCCACAACCCCTCCAGTAAGCCTTTGTTTGTTCTCCATATTTAAGAGTCTCTTTTGTCCCTCTCCCTGTTTTTATTATTAATTATTATTATTATTATTATCATCATTATTTGCTTCCCTTCCACGGGGTGGGGCATTTTAAAAGTGCTTCCCGGTGATTTTGATGCAGGGCTCCACATTTTAAATACCTGGCGGAGAGAGTATCCTTCTCCTACTGTTTTAAGTAAGTCCACTCAAGACAAGCCACAAACTTACTGTCTTCAGTCTCCATGTTCATAAATGGCCAGGAAAACCATAGCTGCCCTCCCAAACTTACAGGTTTGAAATGGGAATAAAATGAGATAACAGACCAAGAACCATTTTGAAAGTAAAGAGCTCACACCAGTGCAGTGCAAGGCAGCCTCCTCCTTCTCAGCATTCCCTTGGCACAAGGGAGCAGACCCCAGCTGGCAGGACCCTGCCTCACCCCACTAGGCATTTGCACATATGCACCTGAAGGGAGGGAAGCCCTTGACCTGCCTTTGTCTACTTGGTTCAGACAGGCTCACCTGGGTTTTATGCCCTTCCTAATAGAGCACTGTAGGACCACACACGTTTCTGTCTCAAAATCTTGCCAAAAAGGCACCTGGGATGACCCTCCTATAGGCCCACATCCTCCTTGAAATCTAGGTACATCTGCATCACTAATGATCCCATTAATTTAATTTTCTACCATATCACATCATTCCTGGGCCACACAGGTCTTCTCTTTGCACCAGGGCTTGCCCCTGGGGGTTTGCGGTCCACACCTAGCCCTCATGCTTTGGCTGTGTTCCCAGGTACAGCATGTACCTTTTGAAGTTTAGAGTGATCCTTCACATTAATCTTTTCTTCCTCCCTCTCTTCTAATCCCTTTGGCAAGAACCTTTCCAGGGTATTCTATTCTATTCTTCTATTATTCTATTCTATTCTATTCTATTCTATTCTATTCTATTCTATCCTATTCTATTCTATTCTATTCTATCCTATTCTACCCTTTCTGGCCACATTCAGTTCAGAATAAAATAATAGGAATATCGTTTCCATTTAAAGCACTCTGTCCTTCTCTTTCAGATATATTGGGCAGGGCTCTCAACTGCTGAGGCTTTTTAAAATATTCAGCACTTCCTGAGCATTCGCAGGTGTCCTGGCTCCTTATAGAGCAGAGAGGGGACATGACTTTCCCCTCCTAAGGCCAAATTCTTCCCCTTGCTCTCTCGCTCTCATTCCTACACTGTTCACTCCAGAGGTGATCATTGGCAACCAGAATGTGCTACACATCAGAGAGACGGCATAAGACAGATAATATTCCTACCCCTATGGAGTTTGTGTTCTAATGGGGAAGACAGAATTAATAAGTGAGGAAGAAAATTGAAGGTAGCAGTAAACATGGCAAAAACAACCCACTGTTGTGTGATGCAAAGCAAATGGGGCTGGAGAATTGCTACTGTAGATGAGGAAGTCAGGAAAGGCATCTCTGAGGAAGTGATATTTGAAAAAGAGACTTGGATGTACCAGCCTTGGAAGGATTGGGCCCTGGAAAGCTGTTACAGGAGTTTTCCCCTTGATGGTTACTCTGTTATTTTGCCAAGAAAAGAAATCCTTGGGAAGTCTTATGCTCTGACTATGATGACATTATGAAGATTATTGCTAGTATATATACAACAGCCCACCAGAATGAGTACTTGGCATATGCCCTGCCCCAGCTCTCGGCCCCTTCTCAAAGGATCATTCTGGTCAGTGGTGGCCTACAAGCCATAGGATCCCTCAGAGTAGACTCCTGAAAAAGACTACTTTATCCAGTTAAATTAAGCAGTTTACTAAAATGTTAAGCTTTTAGAGCCCTGGGAGAGGCTCCTACCCTTCAAAATATACTGGACTTCCCAACTTCCTGGAGACTGAAAGTCTTTTTAACCAGTTGTTCATTGTTCATCCAGTTAAAAGGCTTCTCTGCAATATCGTCAGGAGAACTGGCCCTGCATACACACTATGGTTTGAAAGAGGATTCAGACTGTTTCTGTAAGAGCAAAGGAGGCAAGGAAGAAGCATGTGTTAGAACTAGAAAAAGAAAGTTAGGGGAAAGGGTAGAGCTAAAAAAAGGGGAAATCGAAGAGAGGAAGGGCTATGTGTCCTTGAGCAATTTAATCTTATTTATTTATTTATTTATTGGGATAGCACGTGAGTGGGGGAAGGGCAGAGAGAGAATCCCAAGCAGGGTCCTCGCTGTCAGCACAGAGCCCAACGCTGAGGTCAGTCTCAGGAACATAAGATCATGACCTGGGCCAAAGTCAAGAGTTGGACTCTTAACTGACTGAGCCACCCAGGTGCCCTGAAGTTTATTGAATCTCCAAGAACAGCAGCTTCTCTTGACTTCTCCAGAGCTTGAGGAATTTGGGCACACTTGGAGTTAGTCAGAGGGGTTGCCTATGGTTGCTGTCTGCCCTTTCTCCTGCCTCCTCCTTCCTACATTTCAGAAGGTGGATTTCTCCACGGGAGGGAGCTGTGTGTATTACAGACCATTTGCTTCAGAGGAAGTGTAAGGGGAAGGCCTGAATAATTAATGGAGGAAGATGGTAGAAAAGTGACATCTCATTAAGCAAATGATTCTTCATCTTTAAGAATGAGCCTAGTGGGTAAGAAAGCATTAATGGGATGAAACTTCCTTTAGAATGTGACTACCATCACCTGTCATTCCCACAGGAGGGCTGTGTGAGGTCTAACTAAGCAAGAGATGGGATCAGGTGGGTTAGGGGTGGAACTGTAGATGGGGCCTTCCAGCACTGAGTAACGTACCTTCATGTAACCTCAGGGCCCCAACTGGAAGGGTAGAAAGAATGGGGGAAAAAGGTTCTGAAGAGTTCTGTGTACTAATTCAATGAATATTTAGAATAATAAAGTAACCCAAATAAATCCCGAGGTCTTCAGGAGGCTCAGTTTCCCAGAATCATAATCAAAGAAAGTAATCCCAGAGCCAAGAAGAAATGAAACCTGCATTCTAATCTTCAGAGATGCAAATCTGTCAAAGAACACTAAAAGGGATCTGATTTATAAACCCAGAGGACACTTCTTAAATTCCCCTTTCTCTCCTCCTCAATTTGCATCTGACAGAGACTTTTACCACCAAATTCCTCAAATTGTCCTCAATCCCCAGGCCATGTGTTTATGCCCCCTCTTACTCACCCCTTCTTCTTCCTCCTACCTCTCCAATCCATTTCTTTTCATCTCCCAGACTGCACAACAAAAGCTTACAAACTGATTTGGAAAAGACAGAACTGTTCTCAGAGCAGTGCTGGTGCAGTGGAAATATAATGTGAGCCACTTACATAACTTAAAAATTGCTGGTAGCTTAATTTGAAAAGGTAAAAAGAAACAAGTGAAATTAATTTTAATAACATATTTAACCCAATATGTCCAATATACTATTATTTCAACATGTAAACAGTATACAAATTATTAGGGGGGATATTTGACATTTTTCTCATACTGCATTTTTGAAATCCAGTGTGTATTTTACACTTATGTTAACACTTCATTTACACTTTTATTAAACAAATTTTTTTATGTTTATTATTATTATTTTTTTTGACAGACAGAGCACAAGTTGGAAAGGGGCAGAGAGAGAAGGAGACACAGAATCCAAAGCAGGCTCCAAGCTTCAAGCCACAGCTCTGATGCAGGGCTCAAACTCACAAACCATGAGATCATGACCTGAGCCAAAGTCAGATACTCAACTGACTGAGCCACCCAGGTGCTCATTTTTGCAGTTAATTTTAAAATGGACTAAACACATTTCAAGTACTTAAGAGCCACATGTGGCTAGTGGCCATATTGGACAGTGCAGCCTTTTAGGTTAGGTGAATGGGCACAGGAAAGGGAGAGACGGGGCACCAAATACAACCTGGCCTGATTCATGAAGGCATTTTCAGAAGTGGGTACAACAGCAAAATGATGAAAGTAGGGGTAGTGTGATGAGTTCTACTTGGAAACAAATGTATTCAATTTCCAAATTTTGAGATTGTGAGATGCTCTTCACAGAAAGACTCATTGATGAAATGTTAATAATTGATGGTAGTCTTATTCTTCTTAATGTCATTCTGTGGCTAAATAAAAGGTGGGAACTGGGATGGCTCAGTTGGTCAAGCATCTGACCTCAGCTCAGTCATGATCTTGGGGTTTGTGGGTTCAAGTCCTGCATTGGGCTCTGTGGTAACACCTGAGAACCTATATCCTGCTTCAGATTCTGCGTTTCCCTCTTTTTCTGCCCCTCCCTTGCTCATGCTGTGTCTCTTTCTCTCTCTCTCTCAAAAATAAACATTTAAAACAAAGTGTTTTACTGGACCATGAAATCCAAATGTCAGGAAACCACTGTTTATAGCCCATGTTGTCTTTTATATATGTTAGCCCGCTTAATTATCCTTACAATTGCATAATGTATTTGCTTTTTAGTTTGTTTGAAATAATCACACACTTTCAGAAAAGTTGCAATTACAGCATATAGAACTTTTTCTCCCTGAACCATTGAGTGTAAACTGTTGATTTGATGCTCTATCATCCTCCATATTTTACTGTGTATTTCTTACAAACATGGCCATAACCTACAAGTCCACAATACAGTTATGAAGATCAAATTACATCACTATTACCCACCAGTTATATCCCATTCAGGTTTCAACAGTTGTCTCAATAATATCTTCAGTCTCCTTCAGTTTAGGGGAGTTCCTCAGTCTGACTCAACATAATCTTGGCACACTGGAAGATACAGGCCAGTTATTTTATAATGACTAAGTAGTTAGTGGGGAGTTAATTAAAAACTATGCAAAGATCCCATTTCTCATTAAATTTTTACTTTACTCATGATATATTTTGATGCTTAAATTGTCTCCTGTGAGAGTCCTTTCAAATTGTTTTCTGTGCCCTTTTGATACATCCCCATCATTCTTTAAGCACTTTTTTGCTTTCTAGCACATCTTTTCCAGGTTCGCCTTATACTTTTCCTATCTTGTGCTGGAGTATTCCACCATGAATATCTTCCTTACCCACCTTGGGCTTCAACACCCCATGCCAGGACTCCTTTATTTATCTTCCAACTCTTATAGTAAATTTTTAATTTCAAAAATCATTATTTTCAATTTCTAAGAGTTTGTTCATTTTCTAAACTTTTTCCCCTTCCTTTCTTCTTTTTTTTTTTAGTTTATTATTTATTATTGAGAGAGAGGGAGACAATGAGTGAGGGAGGGGCAGAGAGAGAGGAAGAGAAGGAATACCAAGCAGTCTCCACACCATCAATGCAGAGCCTGATTCGGGGCTCAAACTCAGGGACCATGAGATCATGACCTGAGCTGAAATCAAGAATTGACCACTTAACTGAGTGAACTGCCCAGGTACCTCTCTTCTTTCCTTTTTTAATAGAATGCTGCTCTTGTTTCATGGAAGCAATTTTTCTCATATCTCTCTGATGACAGTCTTTCTTTTATTTTTTTAAAGTTCATTCATTTATTTTGAGAGACAGAGCGTGTGTGAGAGCAGGGCAAGGTAGTGAGGGCAGAGAGAGAGAGAGAGGAAGAGAATCTCAAGCCTGCTCTGTAGTACCAGCATGGAGCCCCACACAGGGCTTGATCCCATGACCATGAGACCATGACCAGAGCCGAAACCAACAGTTGGACACTCAACTGACTGAGTCACCCAGGTGCCCCTGATTATAGTCATTCTTGCTCATTTAGTTCTCTCCTGTTTCATTCATTGTTTTTGTTTCTTCTGAGTATCCTTGTACCATTAGTTGGTTTTGGCTTCTCTTCTGTCTTTCATGTTGGAGGCCTTTCTCACATATCTGATGTTTCTTGACCTTTGTTTCTATATAAGCACGAGGCACTGAGAGACTAACTAGAACTTGGGGTGGGGGACACAGATGCCAGATAAAATACAAGATACTCAGTTCAATTTGGATTTCAGATAAACAGTAAGCAATTTTTTAATATAACCATGCCCCAAATATTGTAGGGGACAATTTAACTAAGAAATTATCCATTGTTTATCTAAAATTCAAATGTACTTAGGCATCCTGTTTTTTTATTTGCTAAATCTGGTCACCCTAGCTGAGATCTGAGTCACCTAATGAGACCTCAGTTTTTCTTGGGCCTCTCAGTTTTCTCAGAGCAAAATCCTTCAGTTTGCCTTTTGGGGCTATAAGTCCAGCTGCTGATGTGCTAGAAGCCAATTGAGAGAAGGGGACAGTTGCAGACTCTTCAGTGCTACCATCCATCCCTTTCAAAGTGTCTGGTGTCCCTCTCCAGAACATAATCCTGCAGAAGTAGGGGAGAGGGAGAGTGACGAGAATTGATCTGAATGGATTTTATATAAACATTCAGCCAATCCCTGTTTTCAGGCCTGCCTAGAGCTCTGGCTTTGCGAAGTACCTGTTGCCTCCAGTGGCCAAGTCTCTGAGACCCTGAGACTCTAACTGATTTGTTTCTCCAGCATGTTTAGCTTTCAACCCTTTCTGAATATTGTTTATTTCTCTCATTTGCTGTATCTTTGGTGCTCTTTTAGTCTTTGTGGGTTTGTCATTGAAAAACTTTTTTTGCTGAATTTGTTTTGTGAGAATAGAGATAAATGTGAGGGTTCAATTTGCCACGTGAGACTGGACAACAATGATTTTTCCATTTATTTTATTGGTCAATATGCCTGGAGGAGAAATTGTCTGTAATGTATTGCCTACTCAGATGTTCTGGGAGAAAGGCGTTTTGATAAACCCAGGAGTTTTTCCCCCTCCTTTTTCTCCCCTGCCCCCAGTGAAAGACCAAAGGTGGCTCTGGTATAGGTTATTTGGCCGTCCAGACGTGGAACTTCGGCAGTGTTGGCTCCCCAAGAAGGGCTGGACTGGAGTGCCTATAAATCTTCAATCTTAACCAACTGTGAGTTTTAAACCTAACAGTTCCCTGCAGGTCTGTGGCTTAGAGCAATGAATTTAGATAAGGGCAAGGTTTATTGTTGTTTATTGCTTTACAATAAGTTCTGTTTGCTCATGGTAATTGGTTTACAAAAGCTCTTCAGTCACTAATAAATAAACACCCAGGGTCATTTGTTAAGTTGGAAGGTGAGGGGTCCCATGGCTCAAGGACTGACAACCCTGGTTGTTGCCTACTTTCTTGAAACTGCCTCTGAAACAAGCCTAGGAAATTTCAAATGTAGTTCGATTATTTCCCAAAATTATTTTCTATCAACTCATATTGTTATAATTAAACTAGTTGCTACATGTGATAAATATTCTAGGCAGTAAAATTCAGGCTCCCCATCACCATAGACAAGAATGGAAGAGAATAGCAAGAATGGGGCAGGATTGCCAGTATCTCACTAGATTTGGCCTCATTTTACAGATGATGAAATAGGCCCAGAGGATCTTGTAGCAAGTAAGTGGTGCCAGTGGATTTAAATTCATGTTTGCCAGACACGGACTTGTAGAGAAGGAATCTGAAGGGTCTATGTTCATTCTGGGAAAGCAAAGGGTAAAAACCAAAGAACTCTGCAAACAGATATGTCCTGTTCTATTTGCGAAACATGGTTTTACACAAGGAATCATTTCTCTAAGCAGATATGGCAGGGCAGCGGAACTGGGAGGGCAATCGTCAGGAAGGCTTCTGTTTTGGTTGTGGTATCGGCAAACCAAGTCAGAAAGGGTATATGGCGGCAAGGAGCAAGGGAAATCTCTCTCGGTTCAGCCCACAGTGAAAGAGCACTGATTTTCTTTCATAGTGGACCAGGTCATCTTCAGGAAAACAAAGAGTCCTCTTCAGCCTGACCAAAAACTCCACAAAACCCAAAATACCCAGACTTGATGGGACTCAGACCTGGGCCCATCTGTCACCTCTAGGTAGGGAGGTATTAGAGAAAAAAGTGAGGGCCTATGAAGAGTTTCATGGGGCAGGAGGTGAAGGGGGGAGATGAATATGTCAGTTACTCTTAGGTAGTCCAGGAGAGACTGGCAATGTTTAATTTTTATGTTCATTTTAATTGTTCTGACATTCTAACCTAGTCATAAATTGTTAGTTAATGCTTTTTACACAATAATAAAAGGTGCATAAAATGGTTACTGCTGCTTCCTGCTCAGGGCCCCCGCCTCAGCATGGAGTGTTATTGAGATACATTTTATTCAGGTAAGTTGGCAATTTTATCAGAGTATAGAGGACACTGACACCCCTCGTGGTGCAGCCGACAACATAAAAAACCTCCAAGTCCTAATGCCATCTGGCCACAAGAAACATGTCTTACAGAGGGAGCAACTTTGGTGGCCCTGGAGAGTTTGGTCACCAGGTAACATTCTTTTGATCATAGAGAAAACCCATATTCCTGCTTCAGAACTAGGTGTCAGTACATAGCGAAGTGGGTGATAAATAAATGTGATAAAATGGGTATTCTGTGTTAAAATAAATGTGATAAAACAGGTGTTCCATGTTAGATCTAAGCTGCATGCGTTTTTAGATCAAGTTCATATAAGAACATTCTTGAATCCTTTCCGATTACCAGTGAGGTCAGAGTGTCCATGGAAAGGTACCATGCATAGACCCTGGGAAAAAAATCATTCCTAATTTCTGCCATGTGACCCCCAGAATCACCTTGCTGATGTGTTTAATTTTAGTCCCTTGGTTTAAGTGGAGAGGAGAACCCTCTTTACCAGGTTGCCATGTAGAGCAGTCATTGCCAACCTTGATTCAGCAAAGAGAAAGAGCCTTTCTGAAGTTGTTGCAGATCCTAAAGAGATCTCAATTTATCCTGGTATACCCTTCCCACCAAGTGTATGCCATCAGGAAAAACAGTTGTGAAGTTAAACAATGATGGCGTGATGGAACTCCAAAAAAGGTTGAAAATTCTTGATACAATAAGGTCGTAATGCTAAGAGTAAAGGAAGAAGTGACTTAACTTAATGATGACTAATTTGACAATCTCAGGGCTTTGTTTGGTTGCTTTTGCCAAAGGAGGAGGGAGGAGGAAGAAAAGACAGGGAGATGAGGGGCGGAAGGAGAGCTGCCTCAGTTGTGACAGTTCTACTAGACCATAAATTAAGATAATTATTAGTATCAGCTGTTACTTATTATTTAATTCAGTAGCGCCACTCTATAATTCTACAACTCGTAAGTTGGCACCGCATTTTGTAATGGAGCTGTATAAAGATCTTGTATAAAATTCAGTTTACTGAATCTTGTTATTATAATTTAGGAGTCACCTTACCAAGCTAGCATGATCATGAATTAAGAAGATAAACTTAAGGAAGAGGCTGAGAGGAAGCCAATGTTTGGCTAAAGCTTAAGTAGGATGAAATCTGCAATAAAGCCAAAGGTGTGGGTTCTATTTCTGATTTTGTAATCATTTTGACCTTTCGGAATGGAGATGAAATGAAAATGTTTGTCTTGTATCTACCCACCCAGGACATGATAGAGAACTCTGGGAGACTCTAGGAGAGAAATGGAGACTCCCCTAAAGAAACACATTAAGTAAATGTCAGGTAATACAACCCTTGACGGTTTTCTAGCTACCACACTTTGAAAAGCTATTTATTTAGGAGACAGAGGACAGAAAGGCCTGGAGTTTCAGATTAATACTCCTGCAGTGCACCTATATATCTTAGAACGCTTCCAGGATCCATAGGTAAAATAAGTCCACGGGAGCATTAGGCAAATGTCTTTGTGTCTCCATAGTGACTCTTCCTTCTAGCATCAAACTTTTTCTTTGACTATTCCATGTGAAGACTTATGAAAAAATATAGTACTACTTTTAAAAACACTTTATAAGGGAGATTTTAAACAAATAAAAATAGCATATAGAAACACTAGAAAGCAGGATCATATGAGCCAAATTCAGAACTTCAGTAAATATCAGTGAGCACCAACTACCTTATGGGCCAGGCACTGTGTGTAGATCTAAGATTGTTGTTGTGAGTGATGTGAACTGGGATCTAGTTTCCTTGGAACTTAAAGGCTGAGTACTTTTTGGGTTTAAGAGAGGGAGGTCTGATCATCCGAAACCTGTTTTTTGTGAGTAGGCTAGACATAAGTAATAAATGGGAAAAAATTTACAGTGCTTCAGTATTCCAGCTGTGGAGAGCCACGTAGGGGTGCCACCCTGAGTTCATTTCAGCTGCCTGCAATCTTATCCCCACCCCTATTCCCACTGGATTTTTGGCAGCTGAAGGATCATCCCTCTGGGATTCTCCAAGGCTCCTTCAGGCAGGTTGGTCAAGTTTCCTGCCTTTCTTTGCAGCTATGCCCAGTCCCCAACTCAGTTCACTGGGATGTCAATGAAGGAAAACCTTGGCAGCTACTTCTGCATTTACTGATCCTAATTTTGGAAAGTGCTTCTGAGAGGAAAGGACAGCCAATGTCATGAGTTTCCTATCTAGAGGCTCCATCTGCATCTGAAAAATTGGAAGCCGTTTAGCTTACTGGCTTGCTTGCCTGTACAATATAGCATGTATAATAATGGGGGGCTCTGGCAATGTAGGATGGCTCAATCCTTAATTGACATCCCCTGAGCCCAAGCGGTTGCTCAGGCATCACAGAAAGAGGTGGCACAGTCCTAGCCCTTGATGGATTTGTAATCTAAAGTTAACATTTTTTACATTCAAAAAGAGAACTTAAAGATATGCAGGTTAATTCCACTTCCTAAATATTTATCAATTGCCATTGGCTTAGACCATTAAACACTATCTTTTTAAAACCCCATCTTTCTGTGCCCTCGCTAATGGAGCGTTCATAACAATAGGCTTTTCCTCTTTCTTTAAATGTTCTTCTTCCCTTTAAACTAAACTAAGGAAATATTATCATAGCTGAAATCTTTCCCTGTTCAGCTAGAAATGAGCATTTAACTTAAAACAAATTGCAGGTTAAGCTTTAAAGGGCCATTAATTAGTAATGGTACCAGAGGAGCAAGGTGACTGGATGGCTGAAATCAGGCAGAACAGGCCTAATTTTTGCTTCTTATCCCATGTGACATTTGTCCTTCAGAAGCACATTAGATGACCGAATGAGCTTACTTGCTAGAATTGCAGCATGCTGCCGGGCACATGGAAAATTCTCAGTAACTGTTCTCTGTCCTTTCCCTCCTCCCTTCTCCCAATAGCCACCCATGCCTTCTACTGCATTATGAAAATGATGGCTTAAATTCCCTCAACCTTTCTCAATTTAGAGCTTATCTCCTTGGTATTCCTTTCCTGAGATTCCTCTGAGAATCTCCTCTGTGGACCCGCTATTCCAGTAACCCCTCCTCTACTGTGCATCTTCATTCTCTCCCTCTCTGATGTTTCCTTAACTTTACCAGCCAATATGCTCTACCTTAAAGTCCAACAAAACTTTCTCTCAAAACTTTTTCTCCTTAAGTGACTGGCTGTTTTCTCCTACCTACTGTACCAAGCTTCTTGGGAAGAGTGATCTACACCTGCTCCTGTTCCTCATCTAAAATCTGCTCTTTGCTTATTGCAATCTGGCTTCTGCAGTTACTAAAATTGCTTTCCCAGGGGCACCTGGGTGGCTCAGTTGGTTAAGCACCTGACTTCAGCTCAGGTCATGATCTCATGGTTCATGAGTTGGAGCCCCACGTTAGGCTCTGTGTTGACAGCTCAAATCTTGGAGCCTGTTTTGGATTCTGTGTCTCTCTTTCTGCCCCTCTCCAGCCCATCCTCTCTCTCTTTAAAAGATAAATAAACATTAAAAAGGGTTTTTTAAAATGCTTTTCCAGAGATCAGTAATGATCTATTTACCAAATGTAGTCACCTCATTCCCCTTCTTCTCATTCCCCTTCTGCCTATCTGTGGCATGTGATGTGCTTACGTAGTCTCCTGATTAAAATTTTTCTTACTGCTTTTATCTCTATCTGCCACTCTTTATCATGTGTGCTCTTTATCATTTCCCTTGTCAGGCTCCATTCTTAGCTGCCTCTGTTTTTCTCTCCATCTGGATGTAAGAATTACCTGAGGTGCTGTTTAAAAATTCAAACCCATATTAAATCCAATGAAATCTGATTAAATACATACCAATTAAGTCTGATTTCTGATCCCACCCAGAAATTAGATTTAATTGATCTGGGGGTTGGACTCTGGCATTTACTTTTTAAATGCACCTCATATGATTCTCAAGGACCCTACCACTAGGGCTGAGAACCATAGCTCTAAAGTATCTACTTTAAAAAAAAAATTTTTTTAATGTTTTATTTATTTTTGAGAGAGAGACACTGTGAGCAAGGAAAGGTCAGAGAGAGAGGGAGACACAGAATCCGTGGACAGGCTCCAGGCTCTGAGCTAGCTATCAGCACAGAGCCTGATGCGAAGCTTGAACCCACATACCAAGAGATCATGACCTGAGCTGAAGTTGGGTGCTTAACTGTATCACCCAGTGGGTGCACCACCCAGGTGGCCCTAGAGTATCTACTTTTATCTATAGTTCTTAGATTATTTCTGATACATAGACCCAATATTTTAGTTCTTTGCTGAACTTCTCAGCCTTAATGCTCCATGGCACTTCACTTTCTAGATGGTCCAAGTCAACCTCATGATGTTCCCAGTTAAAAGAACCTCTTCCTCTGTGTTTATAGGGCTATCATTCTCCCAAGCGGGAGACCTAGATTTCATCCTAAAATATTCCCTTGACTTTTCCCTCTCAATTCACTTATTGAGTGAATATAGTGCTATGCCCTATAGATTTTGTTGTTGACCAATTTTTTAAATGTTTTATTTAATTTTGAGAGAGAGGGAGACACAGAAACTGAAGTAGGCTCCGGGCTCTGAGCTGCCACTGCAGAGAATGATGTGGAGCTTTCAAACTCCCCGACTGTGAGATCATGACCTGAGCTGAAGTCAGACGCTTAACTGACTGAGCCACCTAAGTGTCCCAGCTGACCAATTTTAAATCTATTCTCGGTACCATCATCCAGTGCCCCATTTTAGGATGTTACTGCAAAAACTTCTTACCTGGCTTCCCTGCCTTCAGTGTTGTCCCTCTTCATTCCATCCTACACATGCTAGCAGACAGATCTGACTGTATTCACTCAATAACTACTACTGGATTTCTCTTACCCAAGTGTAAAGTCCAAATGCCTTAGGGAGGACCTCACAATCTGGCCCCAGTTCTCTAAAACTACTTTCCTCTACCCTAGATCCTCACCCCATCACGTTCCTCCTACTGCAGTTATGGTTCCTCAGTCATGACCTGTGTTCCTTTTTGCCTTTGCTTATATTACTCTAAGACTGGATTCAACTCAGATATTCCAAACGAAGGGACTATTTAAGAGACACAGTCAAGGTAAAGGGAAACCACAAGAGTGTTTAAGACATTCAGACACTAGCAGAATGGGAAGCTCTTATCTTCTAGAGGCCCAAAGGGCCAAGGGGATGAAATACTGTTACTATAGCCCTGTGAGAGCTAGAGCCATGTGCAAGGAGGCCATAAGTAGGGGCTATAGGTAGTGAGGATTGCAGCCACTGCCAAACCACTGTGCTGAACCAGGGAGAGGACAGTGAATAAATACTCCAACTTCTCTCTCTTCCTGCTCTCTGATCTCTGGCAGATGTCTTAGATTGGCCAAACTCAACTAAAAGCCAGCCAGCCACCAAGGATGGTCAGATGATTCAGTCTATAGATTTTAAAGCAGGGCAAAGAGAGGCAGAGAAATGAATGGTGGTGTGAGGGAGGGGGAAATTAAATGGAGAAATTAATGGAATGGAAAGAAATGGAATTAAATGGGAGATTAAATTAACCATGTGATCCCCCTTTGTATATAGTAAAATCTTGTGTATCTTACAAGACATGGTTCAAATGTTGCCTTTTATGTTGTCTTCCCTCATTTTCCAGCCCCAGGATCCAGTAATTTCACTCCCCTATGCTCCCTTAGCTGCTGTAATGTCTATGTTACTGCAGCTATCAGTCTGACTTATGATACAATTATTTATGTATCTGCATCCATCTCTTGCATCATTTTTTGTGCTGCTGGAGGAAAGGGGTAGTACTTCATTTGGCACAGTGTCTTACAGGTAACAGGCAGTCAATAACTGTTGGTTGAATTTAATTGTGTTTTCACGTTATCTACTTCTCCGCTTCTGTCAGGGAGATTCATACATACTTGTAAACCATAGTCCTTACATTTTTTTACATTCCCACTTTTCAGAAGAGTTTCTTTTAGTCTTCTTCAGCTTCTTGCTTAATTTTCTCCTTCTTCTTACCACATTTCTTAGGTTAGATACTTTGAACTCAGCTCACCCTCAAATTGGAAATATTGCTGTCATTGACCCTGGCCAAGTGTCTCTAGCTTTATTCCATGCCTTAAGTGGCACATATAAAATGCTTCCCCCCCCCTTTACTTTATGAATGCACCAAGCTTAAAAATGAAGTTGCTGAACCCAGTATTTTATTCTTCATTGGACTTTAAACTCTTCTGAATAGAAGTTATGCTTGGCTTAACAATGTTTTGCATATAGAAAAAGCTGTATGTTGCTTCTATTCCTTATAAATACCAGGGGCACCTGGGTGGCTTAGTCGGTTGGGCGTCCGACTTTCGCTTAGGTCATGATCTCGCGGTTCGTGGGTTCGAGCCCGCGTCAGGCTCTGTGCTGACTGCCGGCTCAGAGCCTGGAGCCTGCTTCAGTCTGTGACTCCCTCTCTCTCTGACCCTCCCCTGCTCATGCTGTTTCTCTCTCTCTCTCCTAGAAATAAATAAAAAAACATTAAAAAAAAATAAATACCAATAGCAAGTACAGCTAACATTTTTGCTATGCAAACACTATTCTACATTGATAGTTTGGATGCACATCGGTATGTGGCTTTGAGATTTTTATATGAAAAGGAGTATTTTTCGACCCAACAAAACTATTATTTTACATTTGTGACATTGATAATGCTAGAAATAATGGCAAAAATTATTATAATTTCCATAGCAGTTATGAGTTGTCATCTCAAATACTGTATTTTTCATAATAAGAAGTTCAATTTTGCCTTTTTTTAAACTTTCTTTTTTTCTCCTTAACATGCTCGCTCCTTCCTCTACTTTCTTGAGCATATGTAGCATAGTTACTACAGCTGTTTTTAAAAATGTTTATTTATTTATTTTGAGAGAGAGAGAGAGGGAGGGAGGAGCAGAGACTGAGGGAGAGAGAGAATCTCAAGCAGGTTCCACGCTGTCAGTGCAGAGTCAGATGTGGAACATGATCCCACGACCTCAAGATGATAACCGGAGGCCATATCAAGAGTTGGATGCTCAACCCACTGAGCCACCTAGGTGCCCCTGTTATAGATGTTTTAATGACTTTATCTACTAATTTTATCATATATCTGTTTCTATTGATTGATTTGTTTTCCTCATTATGGGTTGTATTTTCCTCCTTCAATTTGTATACCTGGTAGAAAACGAAAGAAGAATCAGTAAAAATAGGCATTATGAATTTCACAGTGTTGGATGCTTGATCTTTTCCCTTCCTTCCTTCTTTCCTTCTTTCCTTCCTTCCTCCCTCCCTTCCTCCTTTTTTCCCTTACTCCCTTTCTTCCTCACTTTCATTTTGTCTGTCTGCTGTCTTTCTGTTTTCCTTTAAATATTTTTGATTTATGTTCTGGGACACAGTTAAGTTACTTGGAAACAGTTTGATCCTTTTGGGTCTTTCCTTTAAACTCTGAAAGGAGCTGAGCAGCCATTAGAACAAAGGGCTAGTTAGCCTACTAAAGAGGGAATGCCTTTCTGAATCTCAAGCCAATGCCCAATGTGTTAGAAAGTTTTTCCATTTAGGGTATTGGGAATGTGAGCTATTTCCAGACCTGTGTGAACGCCAGTAATTGCTCCTTTTAGGTATTTTACTGCTTGGTCTCAGGTAGTTTCCTATCACCTGTATGTTGATTAGCACTCAGCTAAAGACTCCATGGGGAGCCCCTGCAGATCTTCAGAGCTCTCTCTGTGTGCCGCTTTCTTCTCTCTGGTAATCTATCCTACAAATTCTAGCTGTTTTGCCAATCTGAGTTCTCACCTCTGTTTCTTCAACTCAGGAAAACTGCCAGACTTTGTTGGGGGTCCCTTGCCTGTGCTGCAGCCTAGACTCTCTCCAGGCAGTACGCTGTGGTGACTATAGGTTCACCTCATTTGTTCCTCTTCTTTCAAAGATCACTGTCCTCTGCTGCATGTTGTCCAATATCTGAAAAATATTGTTAATATATTTTGTTTGATTTTCATTTGTTTAAGTAAAGGGTCTCTGTTTTTTTGTCATGGTCATGGGTGAAATTTAAGGTTTTGACTTTTAAATGGGGGATGGAGAGGTATGTTGAATCAATTTTGTATCAGAAAAATAAGCTAGAGTATGACCATGGCCCAGCCATTTATCCTCTTCCTAGATTTACTTTCCTCATCTTTAAAGTGAAGAGGTTGGTCTCTATGATCATGAGGCTCTTCTCTGGTTCTTAAATTCTGTTAATTGTATATAATTAAGCATAGGCTTACCTTTGCAGGGAAAATGGGTATATAGTCTTCAAAGTGATAGTTTAAAGATCCAGATCTATGGAATTTTTATTTTGTCCTAGTAAAGTAAATTTAGAAGAGACGATTTGTTTTAATAGATGAAGACAGAGTCTTAAGTTACAAACTTGGGAGGGATAGTACAAATCCCATAGTGCTCATCTGTGAAATATCCAAACGATTTGAAAAGGGGGAATATATAGGAATACATAGATTCCTACAATGGAATATCCTTGTTTCATTATTATTTACAGAACCTAAGTGTCATGAGTTGGACATAGTAAGTGACCAATAAATATCTGTTGAATATCTCAGTGGTACTTGAAGCCATTTTCGTAATAAAGAAAAGTAATTTAGAAAGCTTCCACTATAACAAAAATTGGAAACAAAAAACCCATCAATATTGGGATGGTTAGTGGTACATCCATGTAATGGAATGTTATAAAACAATAAAAGTACTGAAGCAGAGTGGTATGCACTAATAAGGAATGCTTTCAGAAATATATTGTTAAATTAAATGAGACCACTTTATAAATTTTTATATTCTTACATATTTTCCAATAAAAAAACTTAAAGAGGAATTGAAAAAGCAATGTGTGTAATAGTATATTATTTTATATAATATACACTATGTATAATAAAATCTGTTTTAGGGCTATATAATTATTTAGAAAGGTAGAGAAATTGTTGTCTCTGGTGCCTCAGTGAAGGAGGACTAGGGGACAGTGTGGAGGACTCACTTTTCCCTTTACGCCCTTTTATATACCCTTTGTATTTTTATCATGTACATATGTCATCTCATTTTTTACTTGCTGATTCTGTCTTTCTTTCTTTTTCAGTAAAGTAACCAAAATTCTCTAAAAGGGTTAGCAGTGTGGGAATATTTCCCCATTTCTAGATTACTTGTTTAAAGGAGCCAGATCATACCGACTCCTTCTACTATTACTCCAGGGCACCTCTATGGCTATAATTAATTTCCTATTCCTTATGAAAAGAATCATCATGGTAGATACCTGAGTGACTGGCGTCTGGAGCATCATGATTGTTTGAATATGAGTATGTGAGAGAAAGAACAAGACCATTTGTTTTCACGAACCTATACAGTATTTAATTAACTTTTATTCTCTTTTTTTTCTTTAAAAAAATTTTTTTTTAATGTTTTATTTCTAGGAGAGAGAGAGAGAGAGACAGCGTGAGCAGGGGAGGGTCAGAGAGAGAGGGAGTCACAGACTGAAACAGCCTCCACGCTCTGAGCTGGCAGTCAGCACAGAGCCCGACGCGGGGCTCGAACCCACGAACTGCGAGATCATGACCTAAGCGAAAGTCGGACGCTCAACCGACTAAGCCACCCAGGTGCCCCACTTTTATTCTCTTTTATCCACTCTTCTTTGTGGCTTCCTGAGGTGCTACCAAAAAAGAAAACACAGGATGTAGGAGCTGAACTGTGAGGCTGTGTGATTCACAAGACATTAACTTGTAGCCAGCTTGCTCCTTTCCAGTGCTGCAGGTAATGTGTAAATATGTTTGGAAGAGTGAAATAACACCTACAAAGTGGGGATGCTTTCTATTATGTTTTAGGAAAAGAGTTATACCTCTGGCAAGCTATCTTAAAAGAATGACTTTTAGCTATAACCTGTGTGTTCCTACGAGTGTCTGATGCACCTCACATAAAATCCACCCAACTATTTCCTGGAAGACATTTGGAAACATATGTGCAAGTCCCAAAGTAAAAACCCAAGGCTGATGCAAGTCAGAAAAGGTGCTAGGGTTTGCTATTACACATGCCTGAGGCATTTTCTTCTGACTCTGTTATCTGCTTTTAAATTTTTGGCGCTGTTTCTGGTTTAGAATTCTTGAAATGCCAATATAGCAAGTAGATTGTTAGTGCCAGAAAGATGCCTCAAAAATCTAACTAGCCAATGAAAGAATATGAAGAATAACATTCCTGACTTCAAGAGGCTTATTTTTGTCATAGGGAGATATTATTGTATAGAAATCATTATAACACATCAAGAATAGGAAAGAAAACATTGCTGTTGAAGGGGAAAATGTTATTTTGATATAAATATACAATACATTTTTATACATATATACAATGTAGCATACTGTTATACATACGTATACATATATACATATGCATGTATATATTGTACACATGCATATGTACATATATACAATACAATATATAATATGTACATATATGTATGGTATATGTACATATATATGTAAAAATATATGATGACAGTGCTTTTGGCAGGAGAGTCCTACGTTCCTACCCAATCTGAGGCAAAGATCAATAATTTAACACAAGGGAGGACCCTACTAATAGTGCTAGATCTGCCAAATAAAAATGCAAGATGCCCAGTTAAATTTAAGTTTCAGATAAACAACAAGTAATATTTTAGCATAACTATGCCTTATGCAATATTTGGGACATGCTTATACTAAAAAATCATTTGCTGTTTATCTGAAAGTCAAATTTAGTTGGACATCCTGTATTTTATCTTTATTCAACTTTCATTTCAATTATATTAAAAAGAGTAATATCCTTTCTCTTGTGCAAGCCATTGAATGAGCATCTGTATCCAGCAGGTTAGTTTTTCTAGAACTATATAGGTTATAGAACATATAAATAGTTTTCTAGAACTATATAGGTTCTGTGAGTCATAAATACAGAAGGTACCTCCAGACATTATATGGTGAATGCTATTCTGTCAGAGCAAGACTGACTTAAACCTAAAACCATATATATATATATATATATATATATATATATATATATATACACACACACACATATACATATATGTGTATCCAAGTTAGTTTGTATCTGTAAAAACTTGTCTTCATCTGCATGTAATACTGGAGTCTAGATCTGTTGTGATGAGTGTAAAATTTATCCCAGGTCCTTTGGTGGGCAAAGCGGTAAGTAGGTGGTAACTGGGAGACATGAGGAAAGGGTTAAAAACTCTCCTACCACAAAATCAAAATTATCTGTGTGCACCCCTGTTTACCAGAGTTCCAGTTAGCCTCCCTGTTAGTAAGTTAAGCTCATAGAAGACAAAAGTACTCTTTGAACATTCAAAAGACTATTGCATAGTCTCACACAATCAAAATAGACTGTTGACCAATCAGAATTTTGCCATATTGGTGAAAATTGGCCCTGATATATAGCCAACAACACTTGAATTACAAGATCATGAGGAATTGTGCATAGACTCATCCCTGTGGTTTCCATGTGTCTTAGACTTTCCAGGAAAATTCAGATTTTAAGTAACAGATTTAATTGTTAGATTTAGTTTCACTCCATTTGGTGAGTGAAATATGGTCACCACAGCCATATCTATCTGGGAGAAGTTGGTAAATGCATTCATTGTAAGTTGGAGGGGAGAACTAATCAAGCACATTTTGTTTTAGAGGCACACAGAATATTAAATGTGAAAGGGCTGCATAGATTGTTTTATTGGGCCCTCATTCTGAAAATGAAAAATACTCTTATAAAACAAAAGACAAAGTTAATTGGATTTCTTCTGTTATTTAGGAATGTGGACATGAGTATGTGTAAAATTCTTAGGAAACTTTAAAAATAGCTATTAAAATGTCTTACAACTTCCTTGGAAACCATTTGCAGGATCTAACAATATGTAAAGACAAAAACTATACTTTTTTAGTCAAATCTTTTCTGTTGAAATAGTCACTTTCTTCATTCATTTCTTCATTCATTAATTCATTTAATGTTGTTTGAGCATCTCCCGTAGGCCGAGCACTATTCTAGGCACTGGGGATACAATGCTGAATCCATCTGGCTCAATGGTCCTTTGTTAGGATTTTGCTTTTTTGGAAATGAAATATTGAGCCTGTCAGAATGAACAGAATATTGGTCTGGGATCAGAAGACCTGAATTCTACATATGATTATACTGAACTATGAATTATATTAATGATATCAAATAAGTAGTCACCCAAACCCTAAATGTCATTCATCTTGTCACTTTTCACCTAATAAGCTATCACATTCTTCACAATTTCTAAAAGTTACCTGCTGCTGTCCATTTCATCTTCTGGTTATCTTCTGTTTAAATTATTTTATCCAACGCCATGCCACATGTGATTGTGTAGGTTATCTACTGCACGTGGTGGAGACCTCAGTGCCCACCAAACAACCATGTGCTCCTCTGTATTTCCCAGTCTCACCGGTTGTTAATTCAGAGCTATATGACTTCTATTGCCACTATTTATGTATTAGATACTCACAAACCCTTTGTTTCAATACGTGATAGAATTAGCTTTTAATAAAACTTGTCTGTAGATTAGCTTTTAAAATGTCTGTCTTAATATAAAATAAAATGTCTGTCTTTCCTATGTGAAGACAGTGTTGTTCCATTATCATAGGACTTCACCTTTTTGCAGATTTTAAAAGGAGCCATGATCATGTGTTGCATTTACATAACTCATGATTTCTTCCAAGCTCACTTTGTGACAATGTGAGCTGGGATAGAGGTTTGGGGGGCTGATTTATTTCATTGGTGAGAAGCTAGATGGTCCATGTGGAGACAAACTCCAACAGAGTCCACCTGACTTCATAAACAAAACATTTACTGGAAACAGTGCATTGGAGAATTTGCAAAGACCAATGTGAAGGCTGAGATTGAGTTAAGTTGAACTGGTAAGTACTGAGAAGACTAGGACAGAGTGGTAAGATCTCTGTGTGACTATTAGTGGGATGAAGAGAGTTATAGAAGACTGAAGGAGAATGTGAGGGAAAGGAAAACAGCAGGATGCAGAGTCAATTCCTGTGTGTACCCACCCCTTATTTCTGCTAAAGGGTTTGCCATGCTCAGGCGCATAGCCTCGGCTGAAGGGGCAGCCACCACCACTTTGACATGGTAGATTGGACTAGAATTAATACCTGACTGAAGGCCAGAAGACCTTTTATGTGACTTAGTAGAGAAGGACATGAAGACCCAACAAGATTTCCCTCTTTAGAGAATGTGAGTCAAGAAACTGAGAATTTGAAAGTTAAGATTGTGTCTTATGCTACGAAAAAGATGAACTATAAGGGAACAAAAATCACGAGGCTGCAGAAACCAAAAGGTAGAGTGAAAAAATGGAAGTCAGTTGGTACTGAGAGAAGAGCAGAGAAGCAGAAAATGACATGGGGACCGTGAGAGGGATGGAGACATGGATCAACAGATCTCCAGTTGTCTTAGTGGTTCAGGGTAAGTTTTGGTTCATGCATTTTGAACTGGAACAGTTCAAATCCCCTTTTCCTTGGAGTAACCCAAGTTACTTGGTTCCTTATACCTTAAAGAGCTCAAGTAAGTTGGATGGACTCTCAGCCGTTTGACAGAAGTGCCCCAAACACAAGGAATGTATTTTAAACTAAACAATCAGCCTTGAAATAAATATGTTAGTCCACTTGACCCAATCTATGTGAGTTTACAAGTAGACTTGTAAACTGTGCCAGTGGAGTTTATAGGGAGCTGTTTTTAGAACCTTTACTCTTTGTTTTAAATACCAACACTTGTGTTGTAGCACGTACTGCAAAACTGAAATGACATTCAACCTTTGGTTCAGGAAATCTTGTCAATCACCTATTCTTTTCTTCCTGAGATTCTGTTTTCATCTTGACTTTGGATGTAGATCAGATAATAATAATAGTGTCCACAAAGGCTTGCTTTAGCTTAGGGTTTTTGCAAAGCTATAAATGGCTGACATTTGTTGTGTGCTCTGTGCCAGGTGCTGTTCTTAAGGGCCTTACATGTAATAACTCATTTTACAATCATGACAAACCAATGAGGTAGATAATACTATCATTCCCATTTTACATGAATGAAAAAATGACACATAGTTTTAAAAAGTTTCCCAAGGTCTCATCCCTATTAGTGGCAGTATTTGGATTCAAATATAGGTAGAATCTACTTTCTGAATCATGACTCTATATTGCCTTGTTCCCATGGAAACTAGAAGATCCTGACTAGAGGTTATGAGTGCTTGATCCCCCTGGCAGTTATATCGCAATGAAAATTACTTAACTCACTCTGCAAATATGATACACAGTGGTGATCAAGACAGAGAGGCAGTGTTTCTGCCCTCAAGGGGCCTTCTGGTGTTTCAGAAGTTTTGTTAGTTTGGTTAGAGTTAATTTTCCACCTCAGAATCTAATTTTCCTTCTGGTGAACTCATAAGATAGAGTTTTTGCTCCTGTAACGCAGAACTTTGGAACTTTGGTGACTTTAGCAAGACCCATTTTTATTGGAGTAAGTATTTATAACGTATTTACAGTGGTAATTTTTTTTTCTTGGCTGGAATTTTTCTCTCTGAATTTTTTTTCTCTTGCACCTACCCCATCTTCCCCAGTCTGTATCTCCCCACTCCCACTCCTCATCTGTATCTTTATTTTTGGTTTAAAAATTTTAAATAGAGTAGTATGTACTTGTCCTTGTTACATTTCTTTCAAGTCTTTTTGGATTAATTTCTCCTTTTGTGGAGCATTAAACATCTAACAACATAATCTATCAAACTATGGCATTGTGTCAGGATTAGTTTCTGTGGCATGCAATAAAAGATCTAGAAAACTGTGGCTTAAATAAGAGAGACGCTTACATATATATATATATGTATTTTTTTTTTCACATAAAAGAATTTTTGAGGTGAGCAGCCCAGCACCGCCATGGTGGTTCTGCAAAGTTGTCAGGGAGCCTGGTC
Organism: Proteles cristata cristata; assembly: GCA_017311185.1. NCBI lineage: Eukaryota > Metazoa > Chordata > Mammalia > Carnivora > Hyaenidae > Proteles > Proteles cristata. The sequence goes on along the minus strand of JAESUZ010000388.1, from coordinate 55,667 downwards.
CTTCCTCACTGTTATGCTATCCCCAGCGTTTGGCTATCCTCCTCATGGTTCAAGATGGCTAAAAGGGCTCCAGTCATCACATTATAGCCCAGGATGTGGAGAACACATAGAGGCATATATTCCTTTCTTTTTATAACTTTTTTTTGATGTTTATTTTTATTTATTTTGAGAGAGATAGAGAGCAAGCATGGGAGGGGCAGAGAAAAAGGGAGACAGAATCCCAAGCAGTCTTTGTACTGTCAGTGTGGGCCTAGAACTCACTAACAGTGAGATCATGACCTGAGCCAAAATCAAGAGTTGGGCACTTAACTGACTGAGTCAGCCAGGTGGCATAATTTTATTTTTTTATTTTTTATTTTTTTAAATGTTTTATTTATTTCTAGGAGAGAGAGAGAGAGACAGCGTGAGCAGGGGAGGGTCAGAGAGAGAGAGGAAGTCACAGACTCTGAAACAGGCTCCAGGCTCTGAGCTGGCAGTCAGCACAGAGCCCGACGTGGGGCTCGAACCCACGAACCGAGAGATCATGACCTAAGCAAAGTCGGACGCTTAACCGACTAAGCCACCCAGGCGCCCCCACAATTTTATTTTTTAAAATAGAAGTCCCACACAACGTTTCTACCTAGATCTCAACAGTCAGAATTTAGCCATGTGACCATACTTATGCAATGAAGACTAGAAAATATTAGTTTTTAGCTGAGTGGCAATATTACCATCTGAAAATTGGGGGTGGGGCCTTATGGGAGAATGAGAAAACAGATATAGGGATGTAATTTGAAGTCTTTGCTACAGGTACTTTACATATAATTGATAAAAAATATTTATTTATTTTTATAAACTTGATCATATTCTTAGAAGGATCACTCAAGTTGTTAATAAAGATAATGAATTTAAGGATTTTCCTTTTCTGTTTCTTTACTTTATGATAATATAATTATCATACCATTGCGATACCATTGCAATAATCATATCTAAAATAAACCCACCTGAAATTAGTTTATGCAAAATAGGGAATATATTAGAAGAATACAGGGAGAAACTTTGGAAGAGGCAACCCAAAGCAGAAGGAAAAGCAGAGATTCTGCCAATGGTCAAGAAAACCTGGAGCTGAGAACTCCAGTATAACAAAGACACTTTCTTCATCTTCTCTTCCCTCTGTCCATTGACTATATTTTCTTAATTCAGAATGTGTTTCTCCAGTTGGCCAAAAACAAAAACAAACAAACAAACACCCCTCAAAAACCAAAACATGTCCCATGACATTTCCCAGATTACATATCTAGCTGGGACTTGAGATGAGCTCTCTTCCAAAGTCTAAAAATCTTGGAGGACTGGCTTCATTGGCCCATTCTGTGGTAGGTGTCCACCTCTCTACCGATTAGCTGTGGCCAAGGGCCAGTCAGTATTAACAAGGCTTTTCTTGCTGCCATCATATGGTAGATGTGTGGAAATAGGAGGAGCAGTTCCTATAGGAAAGGCAAGTACTGGCTATACAATTATATAGGCTACACTATAATTATATATGCTGGAAAAGCACAGGTCAATGGTCTGAATTAGAAAGGAGAACAGAATTTATGCTAATACAAAAAAATGTATTTAGCTATGAATAAACACCATTTGATAGATCCACAATATATGGAATGTTTATAATGTGTCAGGCATTATGCTGAGTGCTTTTTACATGTTGAGTCATTTATTCCTCACAACTCTATGAGCTAGAGATTATTATCCTCTTTTACAAATGGAAAACCTGAGCTCAGGGAGGTTAAGTAACTTGTCCAAGAACATATTGCTAGTAAGTAGGCTACATTTGTCTTCAGTGTTTTTAACTACCAGGGTAATATACTGTCTCATTGCTTCTCTGTCTTCAGTTGGAAACTGTGGTCATTTTTGATAAAGCAATTATTAGTTATTTTCCCCTCTTAGTTCTGCCATAACAAAGTTAGGTGAACTTGACGAATCTTGTAATGTATCTGGGTCTTCATCTCTTTATCTGCAAAAAGACTGGGTTGTATTACATTAATTTCCCCCCTTGTTAGTGCAGGTAATATTTTATTTCTAAAGGCAAGAGTATACACTATGATTTAAAAAAATTTTTTAATTCATCTAATATTTTTGAGTGCTTCTTGAGTCATATCTGTGTTAGGAACTGTGATGAAATGAAAGATAATACAAGATGTAATTTCTGCTTATGGTCTTATAGAGAAACAAACGGAATTATTATTTTGCAGAATTAGAAGTCCAGAGAAGAGTAGCCTTCAGGAGTGATACAACCAGCATCTCAAATACATCTTATATGGTTTTCCACTTTGTTTGATGTCTTTAGTGTGTTGACTTCATTTTAAGGTCAATTCCTCTTGTGGTTGTTAGATTGCTGCCAGTGTCAATCTCTATTATGCGTGGACTCATTGTACCTGGAAAGAGAGAATCCTCTTCCCTAAGCATGCACTAAAAATCCTTTCCTTCAGTCTGATTGGGCCAGGATACCCCAGGGCTATAATGGTTTTCAGGTATATTAGGATATACCTGAATTATTAGAATTAGAATTAGAATTGTCTAAGACCTAGTATAACCTAGATTCCAGGTCATACTGCAGTAAAAAACAACTCCAAATCTAGTGGTTTGAACAATAAAGGCATATTTTTTACTCATGTATCCATCCTGACCTGATGAGGATGGAAGGTAGCATGTTCCATATTGTCCTCTTCTAGGCACGTAGGCTGAAAAGGCTGTATTATCTTCAATAATATTTGTTTTAAGACAGAGGAAAAGTAAACATTGTAAGAACTTATATTTGCAATTAAATTTTATAGCTGGAAGTGACATATATCACTTCTACCTACAACCTGCTATAGACTAGTGACTATAACTAGTCACATGGTTTGGCTAACTGTAAGGGTGGGTTTGAGTGGTAGGAATGTATGTGTGAAAATGTAGTATCATTATATGCATGGAAAAAGAGGGTAAGCAAGTTTCTACCATACTAGGAAATTAATTTACTGATTGCCCTAGGCTAATTCAATTGCTCTTGTATAGCTAGAGATTGGATGGTTACCTAACAAACAAACAAAAATAACAACAACAAAAAGAACTCTATTAATGAGGAAGGAATAGGAGTGGATGTGAACAGTGTGAACTATATGATGCTTTATCTCAATGAAGAAGACAGATTTCAGCCGTGGAGGAAAGTCATAGAAAGGGATAGTTTCATAAGTCTTTAAATCGATCACTTCATTTACTCTTTTGATTGCAAAGATTGGATCTGCTCTTTAATGAGTGGGTATAGATTGAATTTCTATTTAGGGAGTTGGTTCAAAGTGACTTAAAAACATTTACTGGATTTCAAAGTATAGACTATTTTTCCATATTTCATTGTTGCGGTTGCTGGCGAAAGTGTGTCAAGCTGGCTAGATTTATAGTTTTAAAACAGGCAAACAACTATCATTTCCCTAGACCACTCCCTTTATTTTACAGATAAGAAAACTAAGGGCCAAATGGGTAAAATGATTATCTCAAGGTCCACCTTTTTACATGTAATAAACAGTGCTGCCTTTTAAATGATTTCCTGCAAAAAGGAATCCTCTAAGTAGATGTATCTAGAGCAATACTTAGTCAATAAGGACAATTAAAGATTATTAAGAATGTTTCCACAACTGACATTCAGTTGGTCCACATTGGTAGGGATAGAAGCATTTCCAAACTATTTGGTAAGTAGCTGCTACTGAGAGCCTCTTTAACTCTCCTCTGTGATCTCACAAATTCCATTATAATTGCAGGATGTACCTCAAGGGTTGATTTGAGAATTAAATGATGGAGGGAAGAGTTTATCATAGCACCTGACACTCAGCAATATTACACTTAGGCTATTATTTTTATTATAGTCATTAATAAAATGGTAGCAGTAAACTTCAAACTAGTTCCTGCATGAATGTTCACAACTTTGGAAACGTGATAATATTCAAGTTCATTAACTTTGATCTAACTAATCCCTCAATAAAATGGCCACTCCTGTAGTCACTTTAACTTTCATTTTCATCTTTTTCATTGTCTAATGGTTGACGACTCCTTGCCTCACCCGCAAGACCCCACAGCTCTGGTTGATGACTAAGAATTTGATGCAGGCTGACAATATACTGACAATATACTGACAAGGTTCTACTGGTTCTTAGTATAATATGACATAAAGAACGTTTTGCACAATCTCTTGCTGAGCAGAAGTTACCTGTAAGTTTTCAGATAAGCAAAGATGGGTCTAAAACCTAGTTTGTGAAGGAAGGTTGGAGGAAGTGGTAGAGCACTTCTACTTGCTTCGAGCAAATATCAGAAACTAGGAGTGATGATAAGCAGAGGCAGGCAGCTGGGGTGAGAAGAGAGAGTGAGAGGGCCCCAGGAGCAGCAGTGGGTGGTGGGGGTGGGTAAGCTGGAGCTTGTGGAGAAAACATCCTTTGACAAAGATGTCTTCTGGTGGCTAGTAATGCTTAGAACTTTTTGGAGGTATTTGGTCTCTCAGAAACTTAATCTAGCAAGGGAAAGGAAGAGTTTTAGTAATATTCCTCTCTGGAGGGAGTAAAAGAAATGTGTTTTTTAAAAGCTGGAACTGTTGTGGATTTTTTTGGGAAATTCATTATTGGTCTCAAACTCAGGGTGTAAAGTTTTGTTCCGAAAGTCAGTTGTATAACTGATACGTCCAGTTCTGAGGTGGCAGTTCAATGTTGGGCATGTGCTGGAAAGGGCTTTGTTAACAGGGTTCCATCATAGGGTGAGAAGCACATTGCTTCAACAGAGCACATGTTTCTGAGAACTAGTTTCTGAGTATATTCTAGAGACACAAGTTATTTGGCCTTTTAATATGTAATATACCATCCTATCAAAATGCACTAAGTTTTGGACAAACATTCCTAGGAAAAAAATTTTTTTAAGCAGAAGGAGGTAGAGAAGATAGGTATTTTTTTAATTTTTAAAATATTTTATTTTCTGTTTATTTTTGAGAGAGACAGATAAGGGCAGAGAGAGAGAGAGAGAGAATCCCAAGCAGGCTCTGTGCCAAGAGTGTGAACTCCGACGCGGGGCTTGAACTCACAGTGAGATCATAACCTGAGCAGAAACCCAGAGATGGATGCTTAGCCAACTGAGCCATCCAGGCACCCCAAAAGATTTTATTTTTAGGTAATCCCTGCACCCAAGATGGGGCTCAAAACTTACAACCTTGAGATCAAGGGTTACATGCTCCACTGACTGAGCCAGCCAGATGCCCTGAGAAGATACATATTTTAAATCTACATTTTTGGAAAGGAAAAATGAAGGCCAGATAGAAAACTGGATGTCTTGAGGCAATTGTAAAGTAAAGCTTTGAACTAGATGTTAAAGTATTATATAAGGGAGCTTTAAAGTTAAACATGCTTACTATAATATTTTTTTAAATGCTGTTTAAACTAAGAAGTAAGTACCTATCTCACCTCTGACTTCAAAAAAGTATCTAGAGTATGACTTATAAGACTTCAGTCTTTACCTCATCTTACTTTTTACTTTGGCATAAACCTAAACTTTCTGTTCATTTCCAACTACCAAAGCTTGTGGCCCTTAGAGCAGACTTCTGTTCTGTTTGTAAGCTTGGTTCAGAAGCCTGTTTAGTGGAGGACAGCAACCATGCATTCAATAAAAGATTGTTGAATATGGACACACAAGCTTTCTGAACTAGAACATAATTCTGGTTATGCCGATATATTTTTTTTGTGTGTGACTTGACATAGGTCAACCTACTTTTCCCTTAGTTTTCTCTTCTTACAGGGAGATAACAGTCCTTAAAACGACTGTAAACTACTTTGCTGAGAGCTTTTTCGTTAAAGGACTGACGATAAACACCAGAGTCACAAGGTCGAGCAAATCCAAGAAGCTGAGCTTCCTGAAGGCAAGGGACTTTTTTTTTTTCCTTCTTTGAAAATCAGCAGTTATCTTGTTTTCTGTAACACAGTTCCTGGCCTATAAAAAGGTCTCAATAAATACTGTAAATTTATGAATGTTATTAGGCAGATTGCAGTCTTGGCAGACCAGCGCCTTGTAAATCTCTTTTCCGTGATCTTTTTCATACTCAGCATCTAAAGCGCCGCCGCTATTTGTTCCGGGATAAGTACGTAAGCAAGGCACTTAGAAACACCCAAGTCTAGAGAAATAATTTTTCTGTCCTCAGGGCACCATCTCGCCTTCCACCGTACTGCGCTCCAGGCTTGGGATCTGGGTCCGGAGGCTACAGGGAAGAGTTGGGAACGGGAAGCTCATGCTCCGGCCGTCTGATTGGTCGGCTCGCACTCCACTCACATGGCTCGCGTCTTTGATTGGACACCATGGCACCCCCTCCCTCGGCCCGCGACTACTTTGTGTGCCGGGGCTGCGCGCTTAGGTCCTCCGGTTCAGCTCTCCGTCTGGGCTGGTCTGACCTAGCTCTTCGGCCCACTGCTCTGCATCGCGAGCGCCAGGAATTTCCCGGGTGCGTGCGGGTAGGAAGCATCCTAGGGAACCCCTCCTCCCCAAAGTTCTCTTTCCCGTTCTAAATAAACTTCCGCCTCAAAGGGGCTGTCGCAGCAGCGGGTCGGGGGAGAGGCTAGGCATCAAACTCAGGTCCTTGTGGGAGGTCTTTCTGTCGGGGCAAATGTGGAAACAGTTCTCACAAGAAAAAACTGGGCTCCGCTAGTTGCATGTGGGTGCAATGCCATTCTGTGGTCACGCCGGACGGCCAGACCCGGGCTGCAGGGGCGGAGCAGCAACGATCACCCCTAAGAAGTAGCAAGGAGCTTGCTTCAGTACTAGTGCTTCTTAGGGCCGCGGGCTGAACGGGCATGGGTCAGTCCGTACCCCGACGATCGAGGATATGGCATTCCCGGGAGATGGCGCTCCTGGGAGTGGGGAGTTCGGCTCGCCTCGCCCCCAGCAGCCTCCGGCCTGCAGGCGGTAGAGGGCGGCCTAGGCTTGTGTTGCAGCCGGCGCCCTAGCGCAGCTGCTGCCCTGCTGGAAGTCTCCCGGTCCCTCTGTGGCCCGCAGCTCCGCCTGGCAGCGGATGCTGCAGCTACGCTATCCACGGCTCACCGAGAAGGGGGCGGGAAGAAGCCGTGGCACATGCCAGGGTCGCCGTAGGTGGCAGCGACCGGCGCATGCGCGCCCTCTCCCAGAAGCCTGTAACGCTGAGGGGCGCGCGCCCCCACCCGCGCGCGCACGCTCGCGCTAGCCAAGGGTTCCCCGCCTGCGCTCGTGGTCAGAGGCGCTCCGGCGCGTGCGCGCGTTATCTCCGGCGGACGCGAGTAGCCAGGTTCCCTCAGCTCCAGGCCCCCGCCCCACACCGCCCCCCCCTCTTAGCCCCTAGCCCACCCGTCCCCTTCCTTTCCTCGCGGAATGGGGCTGGCGCTGCTCGGGGTCGCGCGCCCGGGACCCGGCTCGCGCTCGGTCTCGCGCTGTCAGCGACTGCCCCGCTCGCGCCGCCTCGCGCTCTCGCTCAGTCAGTGGCGCCGAAGGCTCCGTTAAGCAGCGGCGGCGGCGGTTCCTGTTTCCGTTTCTTGGTCTCCCTTCAGTCGGGAGTAGCATCCTCCACCCAGCCACCCCTCCCACTCCTCAACGGGGCAGCTGCAGCTGAGGGCTGTGGCTGCGGCGGTGGCGGCGGCAACTGGAGACCGCGGAGACCGCCTCTGCTCCCGCCTCGGGTAAGGGGTCGTTGGGAGCCGGGCCCCGCGCGCCTCGGGGTCTGGGGCTGGGCTAGCGCGGGATTCGAGGAGGCGCCGGGGATGCGACTCGAGGCTGTCGCCGCTCTTTTCCTCCAGGCGTTCCCCGGGCCTGTTGCTGCAACTGCTGCCGCTTACCCAGCGGCTCCTGGAAAAGTGGGGAGTAAGCCCCCGGGACGCTCCGGCGCGGCCCGGGGGCACGGGCTGAGGGTGAGGGGCGCCTGCCGCCGCCGATGTCCTCGGCGTCGCGCATCCCTGCTTCGGGCAGTGGCCGAAGCCGTAGAGAGGAGAAGGGATGATGGGGGCGGGGGTGGGAGGTGTCCCTCTTCTTTCCTCTCCACCTACCTGCCCTTTCGCCAGCAACTCGGTCCCTGTAGTCACGGACTGTGGAGAGGAGGATGCTTGTACGTTTCGGGCTTTCGTGGGGGATTCTCGGGCCAGAAATCCGGGAGGAGACCCGTACAAGGATCCGCTCCCGGCGAGGGGCCAATGCCAGGGCAGTTAAAGGCGTGAGTGCCACTGCATTCCCCAATTGATGTGGCAATGATGAGCTGGCGGCTTTTGAGTATCAAAACTTATTTGGGAAGGTTAAATGAGCCTTTATTTATTAAAGGAGATTCGTCCTGCAAGAGTGAGTGGGTTGTCGGGTGCAGCACCTGTTCTTTTACTGTGGGGATTGCAATCTTCAGCCACACAGAACGTCAGAGACGCAGTGTATTTCTTAAGTTAAATGGCAATGACTTGGTTAGGGTTTATCCCTGGCGAGCTTTTAGCGTTTGGCCGTGTATTATTAGACTTTTGATTTGAGGCCTTGAAGAAAGGCATGAAGAGATGTTTTCTTCTATCCATGTTTGAATTAATTTACAGTTGATTTAAGCCAACTCGAGAAGGTGAACCTAGGCAAGTGAGAATCTTAAGTAATAGCCCCAAACCTCAAGGTAACGAAGAACAAATTTCAGCAAAAGTTTTCTGTCAGTTTAGAATTAGGCTCATCACGGGTAACTGACTGAACTTTGACTTGGCAGTCTTTAGAAACTGTAGGCAAGGTTTCATGATAGTTTTTTTTTTTTCTTTTCTTGTTACTCCTGCGGTTAAGGGTATATTTATTTTCCTGATTAAATTTAAATTTCATGTTTTTATGCATAATCCTTTTAAAGGGTGCATTATGTAGAAAACATTTTAGGAGAGAAATTAAACGTAACAGTGCTATGCTGAAATAAGAGATTAAGTTGTATTTTCTTTGAAATAACCTAAAAAAAAACACGCCACTATACGTATGCTAAATGATAAGGTCTTGTACATTGCTAGCCTTAGGAAATGTACTGTAAAATGTGCATAGAAAGTCTTAATTGCTTGATTTGTAAATACAGTATTACGGTAGTAAGGATAAGGTGGGCATTCGAACATTTGAATTTGATTTTACATTTTAGTATGTAGAAATGTAGGGAGTTAGGAATGAATAGGCTGTAAGGAACGTAGAAGGTGGTTTGGAGACATGGATTTTCCTTTTGCTGCTTTTATTAATTGAGAATTGTACTTGAAGAGCTGAACAGCTGAAATGATACTTGCATAGATTACAGAAACTTGCAAAAGTGTATCTTTGATCGAGTAGTGAGTTAACATGAGGAGCGTATTGTGGTTTATTAGGATAATGATTCAAAATAATTTCCATAAAATATAGCACTATATAGATTGTTTAGGATGTTCTTACATTTCAAGAGTCACTCGAAGTTATTTTCCTACAGGTCAGTTTCTTTTTTTTTTTTTTTTTGAGATTTATGGAATTTAAAAAAATATGATTACATTATGTTTGGTTCAATTTTAATAAGTTATTTTTAAGGTAGTGGAATTTCCTTAAAAGTGGTGAATTTTGAAATTTGCTAGTGGTTTGGAAACACTTGTGTTGTTTATTTTTTTTAAGTACAGTTATATTAGTAGGTTGGTCTGGAGGGGGAGCTAGTGCCAAAGCAAAGAGGCATAGCTTAATATGTGTTAGAACTTTTAAAATGCCCAAACCCAGATTTTTATGACCCGAAGGAATATAAATTTTTAATTAAAAGAGTAAGGGAATTGATATGGACATGTATCTATACATAGTAATTTGTGGAGTGTGTGTGTGTGTGTGTGTGTGTGTGTAGTATTACAAATTAGTTACATCTTTTCATGATCTGAAATAATGGAAAGTATATGCTTACGGCTTATTGAATTTCTCATTTAAAATCTCAGAAAATATGCCCCATAACGTAGAATGTATGATAGTAAGTTTCTTAATCTTGTGCATTGCATCAGAAGGGAAGTTTATCCTTTGTGCAGATTGTATGTTCTTGAATTTTTTCTTTATAATATCTACAGTCCTAAAATTTCAAAAATCAAGTAGAGTCCTAGATGGGCAAAGATATTGACTGAGTAGTTAGTAAGCTAAATATTTATCAAGAGTAGAGATGTTTTCATTAAGAAATGGACCCTTCAGACATCTGGAAAGCAGGATCCCAAGGTCACTTCTTAATCTCTGTCTCCTGTAATATAATGCAGTGAGTCCAGCCGGTTTACTAAATTGAACTTGTGCCTTTGACTATAATGCAGTTATTTTTTGGTTTATGGTGCTTTATTTAGATTTCACAACTGTAATTATTTAGATATATTAATTTACTTTTCACAGTTCACATATTCTTCAAATTCAAGGCTAGAAATTGATAATGTATATATTAGAATCATTAGAATATTTTGTTTTCTGAAAATAGTGGTTGGGCTGTTTGTTTTCTATTATGTAAATTGAATCTCAGTGCTGATAAAATAAAAAATAGATTCTTTGAAAGGAATGGCCATACCTTTGAGATGTAGAACATTGAGTGTTTACTATTTTTAAGGGTTTATGCTATAAGTTAAACAATGTTTTTATAAGACATGGCAGAATATTTTTATGTATATTTTTCCAGTTCTTAAATGGTTATTTTTGATTTACTATAAACTGCATTACTAAATCTCCTGGTTTAATTAAATAGTAAATACACACATTTCATATCATAGAACATTTATAAAAGAGTTTCCATTTTCTAATCATAAGAATAAATATAAAAATGTAATTTTATTAAACTTAAAAATAAAGAACAACTAAGATTCTAAACATTTCTGAAACTATAATATTAATATTAATACATGCATCAGTACTGGTACTGTTGGTACTCCTCAGATGAGATACCAACTTCCAGGCTTCCCTGGTAAATAGTATAGTAGGTGTAGCCTTTAAAGGACCAGTAGAAGATTTCCTTTGGTTCCCTTCTTAATGAGTCTGTGCCGTATATTTCTGTACCATATTGCATATAGTTTCTTTTTGGCAGTTTGAGTTGTTATTAAATTGTAGTTTGCTATAATAAGACACACATGCTTAAAAGTGAAAGATAACTTACAATCAATTTGAAAAAAACATTTTAAAATTCTCAACGGAAGACTATTATATGGGGATGAGTATGCATTTAAGATACATTTTTAAGGAATTAGTCTTGTCTCAACCTTCCTTTCTCTGTATTCTATTTTCTAGTCTACATCCCCTCTTCCTCAGTCTCCCTCCATATCCCACCGTTTTCTGTTTGAAATAATTAGAGATCAAACCAATAAAATGAATGATATCATTCACTTGGCATAGGTTTATTCTTCCTTGATTAAATAAATGACTTTATATCAATCTCTACAGTATTCTAAACATGTAACCCATATAAATATTACTTTTTATTAAAAATTATTTTTAATGTTTATTTTTGAGAGAAACAGAGACAGAGCAATCAGGGGAGGACAGAGAAACAGGGAGACACAGAATCAGAAGCAGGCTCTGAAGTTGAGCTGTCTGAACAGAGCCGGTTGCAGGGCTTGAACCTACAAACCATGAGATTATGACCTGAGCCAAAGTCAGAACTTAACTGACTGAGCCATGCGGCTGTACATTTTATGAAGCTGTACTTTTTTTTTTTTTTTTTGAGAGACGGGCACAAGTGAGTGAGGACAGAGAAAGAGAGATAAAGAGAGAAGCGGGGCTCACCCAAAGCTAGGCTCGTGTTTACCTGAAGTGGGGCTTGTGCTCACCTGAAGCAGGGCTCAAGCTCACCTAAAGTGGGGCTTGTGCTCACCCCATGAGGGGCTGGTGCTCTCCCAAAGTGGGGTTCTAGCTCACAAACTGAGATTATGACCTGAGCCGAAATTGAGCTACCCAGGTGCCCACGAACTGGGAGATCATGACCTGAGCCAAAGTCGGATGCTTAACTGACTGAGCCACCCAGGCTCCCCGCATTTTACTTTTAATGGAAGAAGAGCACACAGGGCTTATGAGATCATGCTATATGCATTTCAGTATAAGTTACTCATATTTGTTTCAGAAAGCAGAGCTATATGGTTAATTTCATTTGTTTTTTTTTTTAGAAATTAATTTTTTTAAAATGCTTATTTTTGAGAGAGAGCATGAGAGAGCATGAGCAGGGGAGAGGCAGAGAGCACCGTTCAACGGACTGAGCCACCCAGGTATCTCTCACTTACGTTTTCTTTTAAAAAGAGTTTATTTACTAAAACCTAATACCTCACTCATCTACTACTTTTTAAAAATATCTGTGGGGTGTCTGGGTGGCTCAGTCAGTTAAGTGGCCTACTTTGGCTCAGGTCATGATCTCATTGTTCCTGAATTCAAGTAATTCATTGGGTTCTGCATTGACAGTGCGGAGTCTGCTTGGGATTCCCTCTCTCTCTCTCTCTCTCTCTCTCTGTCTCTCTCTGTCTCTCTCTGTCACTCTTTCTGCCTCTTTCCCACTTGGGTGCTCTCTCTTTCTCTTTCTCAAAATAAGAAAGTAAACTTAAAAAAATATATATATCCTTTTGTGATAGATTTTTTTTTTGTGGTCAGAAAATGACATGTGAAGAGGAAATATCTTTCAAGGTTTTTAAAAAAATTGACAAATTTTACCAATATAAGGCTAGTGCTGATGTGGTTCAAACTTGTCTTTGCTATTACTCTTTTCTTTTATATTGGTTCTATAGTATAACCTCTTCATTGAAGCACTGAAATAAAACTTTAAAGATCGCTATTGAAATACTCGCTGTAATTTTTGTATCTTAGAACTGGGTTTTCAAATGTATTCTTAAAAAAAAATTTTTAAATGTTTATTTATTTTTGAGAGAGAGGGAGCTTAAGCAGTGGAGGGGGAGAAAGAGAGTGAGACACAGAATTGGAAGCTGACTCCAGGCTCTGAGCTGTCAGTACAGGCCTGGTGTGGGGCGTGAATCCCACGACTGAGATCATGGCCTGAGCCACAGTCAGACTGAGCCACCCAGGCACTCCTCAAATGTATTTATTTTTTATTTTTTTATTTATTTCTAGGAGAGAGAGAGAGAGACAGCGTGAGCAGGGGAGGGTCAGAGAGAGAGGGAGTCACAGACTGAAACAGGCTCCAGGCCCTGAGCTGGCAGTCAGCACAGAGCCCGACGTGGGGCCGAACCCACGAACCGCGAGATCATGACCTAAGCGAAAGTCGGACACTTAACCGACTAAGCCACCCAGGCGTCCTCCTCAAATGTATTTTAACAGTGGGATAAACTGAATAAATATAACTCAACATATTTATGTTATGATCAGACTTAACAGTATTACTTGCCACAGTCTTGATGACTGGGTAATGTAAGTAAAGTTCACAGTATAAAATAAATAATAAAATGCTAATATCAATTGTAGATGTAAATGGGAAATTAAACTGATGTTTATTTTATAGAATCTGAGTTATGAGAAATATTACATGATATGAACTTTAAATGCTGTAACTTTATATTCTAAATGAATAAAAGTACGTAACAAGGGGCGAATCTTCTGTTTGATTTACTGCAAACATACAACTAAAATGAACTTGTTTTATATTTATATAAATCTTTTTATTCAGTTGACTGTTAATGAACCATGAATGAGTTTTAAATTTTTAATAATTTTGTGGTTGGCTATTTATATTACATCCCTTAAACGAGATATGAAATTCCATTAATACCTAGAGCCAAAATAAGTTTGCCTGTGGTAAAAACAGTATTTACAAACCATCAAACTATAAAAGCATAGCAATGTTATTAAATGACTTAAGCCATCATTCCATAAGCTAGTTTTAAAAATCATTTTATGATTTTAAAATATCATTGATCATAATATCTTGATTGGCAATAGGTGGGCAAAATATAATTTGTAGCTTATATATTATATTCATTGTTTCAGATTTTAGCTATGTTTGGAGCAGTTATGAAGGGAGGATTGAGAGAGGCAGAGGATCTTACTGGTTGATGAGCTTGCCTTGTTTGAATGTGAGGGGGATTTCTTCTTCAATTTTTCTTTTCCCCTCCATTTCCTTCTTTTCTCTTTGTCATCCTTCCTCTCCCAGTCGTGGTAGGAAATGTGGGAGTTGACCATCCTTATAGGATTTTTTTTCCTTAGAGAGTTCATATATAGACCATTTCCTGGTAAAACATTAGCTTTTATGTTAAAATAGGTTTATTATAATGATTTCATTTCCTTTGAGGCAATAGGCAAGAGACTAGAACTTTAGTTGGGGTAGAGTTTAATATTATTTATTAAAAATTATTTTGTAACTCCATATAAAAAGGGATATGGGCTTGTTGGTTCATTGTTAAGGATGTTGTATTAGTCACATTATTGTTCTGCTTAATATTTAATATATCATAATCTCCTCTTCCAATTTCCTGGAATGCATTCTCATGTCTCTCTGTTGTCTTCATCTGTGGAGTGTCTGTCTACAAGGAATTGGTTTTTAGAACATCTCTTCACCTTCTTTGTGTGCCCTCATTATAGTAATAAAAATGTTCAAAAAAATACTGTGTCCATTGAAGAGAACTAACTAAAATGAACAGCAGTGTTCTCCATTCATGGGAGTACTGTTAGCAAGTTTAAGCCAGTTACTGTGAAAAGGTCACAGGGAGAAAGTGTGTGCTTGATTATTAGGACTCTAATCATTTGGGATCTGACTGATTAAGTTTCTCTAACACATGGAATTGTGAAAAGAGATAGAGAGATATATTCAGTTGAAATTGTGTTACATTTTTCATGTCTTGAGTTCTTTGAATAACTACTTAATTCATTCAGTTACCAAATGTCAAAAGATTGTAATTTTGAGAAACCTATTCTTTAAAATTACAGCTTAAGCTAGGGTAAACATTTTGCTTTCTTTTTATAAGTTTCAAAATTTTCTTTCTCTTTTAGGACATTCTAGGGCTTAGGAAGACAGTAACCGAAATTCTTGAGGCCAGCAGGTTTTTCCTTAACCTTAGTAAACTGAACCCTAGCAGCATAGGAAATGTAAGTTTACTAAATAATCTTGATTGCTTCCTCTGACATAATTACAGATATTTAGGTCTCCATTAATTAAAAGTCTGTTTATTTTTAAGGTTCAAACAGTGGTACTTCTCATAGGTGTAAAGCATTAACTGTTATGAGAGAGTTATAACTTACTTTTAATTTGTAAGTAAGTTATTTATGATACTTAGAATAGGTTGTCAGTGCTGAATAAGCTGAAGAAATGTATGCCTAATTAGGATGCACAAATAATTAACTAAAGAAACTTGCTAATATACAACTAAAAATGGTTCCTCTAAATAAAAAGACTATTAGTGTTGATATTATAATGACACAAAAATGTCATGAAAATGAAATCACTAAAAAATTCTGTTTTGGAGCAATTTGTCAGACCAGATAACAGATAAAGGAGCATATCCTCTAAGCTGCAGAGGCTTACTTAGATCAGTGCACACCCTACCTGTAAGGAAATAATGATCAATAACCAAAGTGTTTTCACAGAAATTATGCACATTTCCTATGTGTATATTTGTGCACTTCTTGTTACTTTGTTTCCATGGAAACTGTAAGGTTGGAAGATAAGATACCCAGGTTTTGGAAATTGTGAAGGGAAAAGGATCTGAAGTTTGGAAAAAAGCTGTTCTTTTTGATGTGATTTAGTGATTCATTTTGATTGTGGTAATTTCCTGAGAACTTTATGGACTTAAAGCCAAATCTGAGTTCCTTAGGTTATTTTTTTTGGATAGCTCTATTCAGGTATAAATTATATCTCATAAAATTCACGGTTTAAGTTTTAATAAATTTATACAGTTGTATAACAGTTACCACAATTTAATTTTAGAATGCTTTCATCTGCCAAAAAACTTCCTCTTGCCCACTTTCCCAATCCCTGCTCCTACCCTATAGCCATAGGCAGTCACTGATCTGGTTTTGTTTCTATAGTTTTGCCACTTTTAGAAATTTGACGTTAATGGAACCATACATTATGTAGTCTTTTGTGTCTGGCTCCTTTCATTTAGTATAATCCTGTTTAGTCATTTGAATGAATGGTTAAAGTAGAAAAGCTTTGAACTTGAAATCAGGAGACTTGGATATGAGTGTTAGCTTTGCCACCAAATGTATAAACTTGGGTAAGCAACTTGTTGCCTCTGGGCCTCTGCTTCCTTTTCCATAAAATCAAATTATTTTGATTTTCTTCTATTACAGTTTTTACTGCTGAGTGGACATTCACTGACCTTTTCCTAAAATGTACCTTAACTCTTCCCCTTAAATATAGTCCCTTTATTTTATTTTATTTTATTTTTTAAGTCAAAAATGAAGTTTATGGTCTAATATTCATGAGTCAACAGTGGATGAATTTGGGACTGTCTTGAAGAAACAAGACAGCTGATTAAACTTTTTCTTGAGCATGTTTTAGTTCACACATGTAACTTTGACAATAGGGAAAATTATAAATGCTGAGTTAATAAATATTAAACAATTTTTAAACATTTTTTATTTTATTTTTTGACAGAAATAGAGTGTAAGCTGGGGAGGGGCAGAGAGAGGGAGACACAAAATCTGAAGCAGGCTTCAGGCTCTGAGCTTTCAGTGCAGAGCCTGATGTGGGGCTGAAATCCACGAACTGTAAAATCATGACCTGAGATGAAGTTGGCCGCTTAACCAACTGAGCCATGCAGGTGCCCCAATAATATATATTTTTGAAGAGAATAACGGTAAAGTTGAATAATTCTCAGAAGCAGAGCTTCAAAAGTGATTGATGTTTGTTATGAATGTAAGAAAAAGACTATGCTTTAATTATTTTTTTGTTTTGGGAGTGTGGAGAGATTTTAGTTAAGTTTAAGAATAAGTTAGGCTCAAGGCAGCTGTGTGAGATTAGGCTGTTTTTTAAAGAACCAAAGGAAATAGGAAAGACTGTCCTAGGAAGGACACTGGGAAGTCTTCCATTGAGAAGACTGTCCTAGGGCTCATGTACAGGCAAAGCTGACAGGTAATATTCAGGTGACAAACTAAGGAAAAAACTCACACGTATAGGGAATTAAAAAATAGTGCTGTATGTGTGTAAATGTATATGTTTGTAACAGGAGTAGACAGCTGACCAAGTAGGCTAGCATCAGGTATATGCCAGAGGGGTAATGTGCATTTTCAGTATAGTGTGCAAAAAGGTAGGGCATTGAATAACGACTAGCTAAATTTAAAAATGAGAGTGCTGTACCTACTTTGAATATTCAATAGTTTGTCTCTTAGAAACCATCAGAACTTCTTATATTACCTATGATAGTTGGAACTGTGGCTCTAAAATGATTGCATTTTTATTTTTACTGAACATACTAGAATATATGAGTGGTAACCCACAGAGCAGACACTGTGGACGAGGGGAATATAGTCATAAATATATTTTAATGATGGTGTCATTATAGCAGCATAAAATTTGTTGCATGCTTTCTAGTCATATATTTTGTTCATAAGTGGCATTTCTAATTTAGATAAACCACCTTATGATAACCAGAAATATTCCCAAATGTGAAACCTGTGTTTAATAAGTGAAGATTTGTTACTTTGACAATAATATAAAGATTATGTTAAGACTTTAAAGGAGTTCTAAAAGTTGAATCCCATAGCTTTTTATGCAATGGCAACATTCTAGGAATAAGTATGAGAGCTTTTTTTATCCTTAAAAAGTTTTTTTTTACATTTATTTATTTACTTTGAGAGAGAAAGAGAGAGAGTGAGCATGAACAGGGGAGGGGCAGAGAGAGGGAGAGAGAGAAAGAGTCCCAAGTGGGCTTGTGCTGCTAGCATAGAGTTGGACATGGGGCTCAGACTGTGAGATCATAACTGACTGAAGCACCCAGGTGCCCCAAGTATGAGAGCTTTCTAAGGTGACTATTTTATGGCAACCATAATCTTTTAAACATATGCTATACTATATTTACTTTTAAAAGTCTCACAGAATTTGTAATACATATAAGGTATCTAAATACGAATTACATAATTGGAAAAATTTTAGGGTAAAGGAAAAGAGACACTTCTTTCTATAACTTTTGAAGCTTCCAAATATTAAAGGTCATAATTTCCCAGGGAATTTTATTGTTTTAAATATTTTTATTTTTTAAAAGTTTATTTATTTTGAGAGAGAGAGAGGGGGAGGGGGAGAATCCCAAGCAGGCTCCTAGTGGTCAGTGTGCAGAGCCCCACAGGGAGGCTTGAACTCATGAAACCCTGAGATCATAACCTGAGCCGAAATCCAGAGTAGGGTGCTTAACTGACTGCCACCCAGGCGCCCTCGGAATTTTTATTTTTAATCATAGTAATAAATGAGCACCTGTCAAAATACATAGCTAGTTTTAAGTTTAGAATTCCTGTTCACTATATAGTTCTTTTCACATACTTGATTTAAAGAAAATAGACTTTAAGGATTTCTTGAATAATCAGATACTACTTGGATATTTAAGCAAAGCATCAGAGCAAGACTAGAACACATGAAGCAATTAATTAAAAGTTTTGTAACATAGCAAAGAAAAAATGCAGTAATATGCATTGGAAAGAAGACACACAGAAAGAACATCATTACCTCACATCAGACATAGAAGGCTGTTTTTACAAAAGAATACCAGTCAGATCAAATGGGCTACAGAATTTGTGCCCTTCTGCTAGGTAGGTAAAAATGAGATGAACAACTAATTATAGAATGTTCTCCAAAATACCCACTTACATTGGTTTCTAATTGACTTCCTACAGGGGCTATTTCAGACCTTTCCTACTCCCTTTCTATCCCCTGATTTTAGCCTGCTCTAAGACTTTGTAGGTTGTTTTCAGTTATTGTTTTTTTATTTAAAGAGTGGAAAGATTAAGGCCATCAAACAGAAGCTTCTTCAGCTTTGTTTATCTCTGAATTGTTTAATTTCCCTTCCTCTCTACTATTTAGTGTTAGGGGTGTGTCTTGGGCTTTCATGCCTATATCATGACTACTTTTTTATCCTTTCTATTAGAGTATATGAGTTCATTAGTTAACTCTTTTATTATTTTTATCTGAATCTCCCCTAACATCTTCAATGGCCTAAAAAAAAATCCACCCAAAAAACACCTTTTCTTATTTTTTCTTCTTTTTCCTGTCCTTTTTTTTCTTATGTTATCCAACAACCCAAAGGAAAAAAAGCAACATGTATATCGTTTATATTTTGCTACCTTCTTTTCCACTAAAGCCATTCTCCCTGTTATTACCAGTGACCTGAATTGTCAAAGGGGGCCTTTTTTTCAGTTTTAATTCTCTTTAATTCTCCAGATTGCTTTTCCCTTCTTATAACTTTGTAGTCCTTCTACCTCTCCTGTATATTCTAGCCACTCTTCATTCACAGGGCCAACTTGTTTCTTAAGTATTTGCTTTATGTATTATTCTTCATCGAGCTTCTTTTCCTTGGAATGCTACCTGGACCTTTGTCTTCAGTGGGTACCTCTTTTAGATAACTCCTATACTGTAAGTGCCCAAACTCCCAATTTCCACCTGGAGAGCTCTACTTGTTTGTCATGCCATCAAGCTCAACATGCTCAAATTTGAATTTTTTGTCACTTTCTTTCTTCTAAAATGTAGTTTTCTTTCTAACTTTCCTTTCCCTATTAAATTGGCTTATTCCTCCCATTGCCCAAAGTTGAATGCTGAGTCATCTTTGAATTCCCCATCAGATCCATTCAGTTGTTAAACTGGGAATTCTGTTACTACAGTGTTTATTTCAGCTGCTCCTTTCTGTTTCATTTTTTACTGGAGTAATTTTTACTGCAGAAGGTTCTCATTACCAGTAACATATAAATAATTGTAATTTGGTAATTGCTATGATGGAGAGGAGGCAGAGGCAGCAAGCAGTTCTATTAGGGTGTGTTAAGTAGAGAAGGCTGTATTGAAAGGAAGTGACATTAAGCTTAACAGCAGAGAATAAGTAGGGGCATTCCAGGCAGACAAGCTGAAGAAAGACTTATTAGAAGTTTATTATATGTTGTCAGCTCATAAGACTTTTTGCTTTAATCCTTATTGCATGTGTGTGTGTTTTCTATTGGCATATGCAATTCCCTTTCTTCAGATATTGATCAAGATAACTGAATGAACAATGTAAAGCCAGAGTGACACAAAGTAACACATCTTTATTATCTAGCTTTGAATGAGTTGGGGCACCTGGGTGGCTCAGTTGGTTAAGCGTCAGACTCTTGGTTTGGTTTCAGCTCAGGTCATAATCTCTTGGTTTCGGCTTAGATCATGATCTCATGGTTCATGGGTTTGAGACCTGCATTGGACTGTGTGCTTATGGCCTGGAGCCTGCTTGGCTTTCTGTCTTCCTCTCTCTCTGCCTCTCCCCCGCTTGCTCTCTCTCTCTCTCTCTCGAAAATGAATAAAGAAACATTTTTTTTTAAAAAAAGAATGAATACAGTGGTAAAATGTCAAGTGGTGAAGGTAAGCACTACCTGGATTGAAACTTAAAATCTGTCTAAACTTTACATTAAAAGCTGCCTTTAAAGTTCCTGATGCTTGGAATGTAAATCTTTAGTGGACATCTGTTTTCAGTCTACCTATATATGGCTCTATTTTTTATTTCTATCTCTTTACAGCAGGGCTAGATAATATCTATATATTAATAGCAGTTAATATTGTAAATAAGTTAACTGAAGGCCACAGCAAGTAAAGAGATAATTTGTTCCCTTAGAGAAAAAAATTGTTTTGTGCTTTTAAAACTCTAGATGGCTCAGTTGGGTGAGGGTCTGACTTAGTTCAGGTCATGATCTCACAGTTTGTGAGTTCGAGCCTTGCATTGGGCAGCTCCCTGCTGTCAGTGTAGAGTCTGCTTCAGATCCTCTGTCCCCCATCCCCCCACCCCCGCCCCTTCTCCGCTTGTGCTCTTTTGCTCTCTCTCTGTCTCAAAAACAAACAAAGAAACAAACAAAGAAACAAACAAAAAACCAGAAGACCTTCAGGCACCTGGTAACCCAGTCGGTTAAGCGTCCAACTTTGGCTCAGGTCATGATCTTGTGGTTTGTGAGTTGGAGCCCTGAATTGGGCTCTATGCTAAAGCTCAGAGCCTGGAGCCTGCTTTGGATTCTGTTGTCTCCCTCTCTTTCTGCCCCTCCCCCGCTCATGCTCTGTCTCTCTCTCTCTCAAAACTGAATAAACATAAAAAAAAACCTTTAAAAAACATTGAATGGGAAGCATTAAAGCCAATAGTTCTACATTGGCTTAAAAAGGTGACTTATTGTTTTTGTAAGTGGACCGAGCAGAGATGGAGCAGTCCAAGAACAAACAGATCCAGGAATTTAAATGATGTCTTCAGGATACTCTCCGTTTCCTGAGTTTACTTCTTTCTGTATGTTGGTCTTATTTTCTTTCATGGCAGAGATGCATGATCCTCAGATCACTGAGAGTTTATAGTGAAGAATTAAGAACTTTGTGAAGGAAGGCCTCTGATGGGGTCCATCCTTGGGCTGATCACTGTGGGGAATTGTCATTAGCATTGTCATCAGAACCACATAAAATGGGGGAAGGTCAGTTCCCTAAAGGATGGGAATACTAGTAACTAGAGAAATGGATGGAAGGAATGTGAAGTAGGCAAAAACAATTTATAGTCACCGTAGAGGAGGAGGAAAGATAGTAGACACAAGGAAAGAGAAATGTGTACATAGAGACAAGTGGATAAAGGAAAGGTCACTAGTATCATTTGAGAATGTGGTAAGCGTTGCTTTAAGCATTTTACATTTTATCTTTATAGCTTATTAGGGGAAATTGTATCATCTCCACAGCATACCATTTCTAGAAGTAATGATTTTAAAAAGCCTTCTCATTCTTTTTTTTTTAATTTGGCATATTTCCTTTATTTTTTCATGAATTCAATTTTCTTTTAAGTTTTAAATTTACATGCAGTAAAATTCATATTTTGTGATATACCATTCTATGTGTTTTGATGAAGGTATAGAATGTGTATCTACCACCACTTGGTAATTAATCAAGACACAGAGTTCCTGTTGCCCGTTTGTAATTAGCCTCTTCCCACCCATCTCCGACTTTGTGGAGATCTGTTTTTCATGACTATTGTTTTGCTTTTACCTGAGTATCATGTTAATAGAATCATGTTGTATAGACTTTTGGGTCAGCCTCTTTCACTTAGAAAAGGCCTTTAAAATTCATTCATGTTGTTGCATGTATCAATAGTTTATTCTTTTTCATTGCTAAGTAGTAATCCATAGTATGGATGTATCATCGTTTGTTTATTCATCCATCTGTTGAACGATATTTGAGTTATTTCTAGTTTTTCGCAACTATGAAGAAAACTGCTATAAACATTTGACAGTAGCTTTTTGTATGAATATAGACTTTCATTTCACTTGGGTGAATACTTAGGAATCATATGGTAAGTATATGTTTAATTTTGTAGGTAACTGCCAAACTCTTTTCCAAAGTGGCTATACCATTTTGAATTTCCACCAGCAATAAATGAAAATTTCAGTTGCTGTTTATCCTTGTTAGCACTTGGTATTATCAGGTTTTTTGTTTTATGGGTTGTGTTTTTTTTTTTGTGTGCGTGTGTGTGTTGTTTTCATTATAGTAGGTGTATATCACTGTGGTTTTAAATTATACTTTACTGTTGGTTAATGATGCTGGGTATTTTTCATGTGCTTTAAAATGCTTTTCTTTAACATTCTGGGAATACTTACTGATTTTTAAAAAATGATTGCAGTTTTTTTTTAAACAGAACAGTAAATGGACTTGACAGGGCTTTTGATAAGCATTTATTTGGGTTATAGCTGGTATATTGCACAATTTAGAGGATAGTATTCACATTAAAAAAAAAAGGCTCTCTGGAGTTGTGCAATGCAGCAATGTTGGCTATATATTTATAGCCATTATCTAGAATTATCGGTGATTAAGTTTCATGGAAAATTTGAGTACTATCAAATGATGCATTTAAAAATCATTTTTCAGTGTTTCTCTGAAATGAAATTTTGTTCAGTAGCAGTTTCTAAAGAAATGCCCTACAGGCAGTATGTCTAACGGATCAGTCTTGGGAGACAGAAAGGCCTATTTCAGATACTCAACTCTGCCATTTACTGCATGAATGACCTTGGGCATCTTATCTAATAGCTTCTTTGAGCCATTTCTTTATCAGTAAAACAGGGTTGATAGTATCTCCCTTTTGTGGATGTGGTAAGAATTATCAATAATGTATGTAAAATACCTGACACTGATGGACCTCTTAAAGTTGCAACTGCTTTCACTTCTTTCTTACTACTACTTAGTGCTGATTACCCAAAAGCCATATCCAACAGAGGCTTTAGGATACCAGCAAAGCAGAGGAAAAATAATTTGAAAAAATGTTGAAAGCACTTAGTATTTAAAAAATTTTTTGAAGAAGTATTGTGGAAAAAAATAGTTTTATTGCACTAACTTAATCTTAGTTGTGTAGTATTTAATAGGGTGGGGGTAAAGGATTATACTATTGTATTTTCTATACTTGGGGCTTCTAGAGGTCTTAATTTAGTCCTACCACCATCACCACCACAGCCTGTGATAAAGAAAGACTCACACACATTACCTAACATTTAACGTCTTAGAAATGCAGTTTCCTTGAGACAAGAAGATGATGTGAATAAATATTACTTGACATCATTAGTTCTGTAAAGTGAGAATATTTGAGGTTCTAGAGAATTATTTTGTGAGATTTTTTAAAAACTTTATAATTTTTTATGATTATTTAAACATTTTAAAATTTAAATTTTGGTTAATTAACATACTGTGTAACATTAATTTCAGGTGTACAGTTTAGTGATGCAGTACTTACATACCACACCCTGTGCTTATCACAAGTGCACTCCTTAATCTCCATCACCCATTTTACCCATCCCCACACCCACCTGCCCTCTTCATGGTTATTCTTGTGATTCCATGGTGATTATAGTAAAATCCTTAAAATGGTAACAAAGGAAAACCAGGGACATTAGATATACTTTATGAATACAAGGAAGAGTTTACCACGTATTGGATTGGGTATAGAGAGGAAGTGTTTAGGCTGAGTTTCTAAACCTGGAAATAACTTAAGTCTTAAGTGAAGAAGAGTGATAGTGTCATTTTGTTTGTTTGGTTTTAAATGGTTTCTCTCTACTTGTGTGTTTTCTGTTTGTTAGACATACTGGTTTTATACCTTTGTAAAGTGAAGTGGTTTTACAACTTTGAGCTAAATTATTTTGATTCATACTTTTATTTCGCAGATGAACATGTTTTTAGATAATCATATGGAGCAGAGTAAGAAATAGTCTAAGAAGGTCCTTTTTTTAAAAGTTCTTATTTTAATTCTAGTTAGTTAACATACAGTGTTATATTAGTTTTAGGAGTACAATATAGTAATTCAACAATTCCATATATTACCTACTACTCATTACAAGTGTACTCTTTAATCCCCCTCACCTATTTCACCCTTCCTTCCACCCCCCTTCCCTCTCGTAATCACTTTGTTTTCTGTAGTTAAGAATCTAAAGGTCCTTTGCTTTTTCCATTTCTTCTTCTCTCTCAGGTAAGTAATATATCAAAAACATTTCATTTTAGCCATTTTGTACCTTGAGATTAGAGAGGGAAAATTTGCATTCACATCTCCTATCTTCATCTACCTTTGGTGCCTTTTAGCTACTGTGGCATATTCTTTGTTTTTCTAAAATTAACAAAATATATATATTTAGTGGGTACTGTGTCTACTGACTGAAAGACTAAATTTCCGAAGTTCTCTTGCAGCTAGGTATAACCTTATGAAGAAGTTCTGATCAATGTAAGTGGAAATGTGTGATACTTCCAAAATTCTATTTAAAGGGAAAGCTATACCCTTTTAACCTTTTTGTCTTAGCAGCCACCTTAGACCCTGAGGACAGAGGCTATATTCCAAGGATGGTGGATTAGAGAGTGAAAGGTTACTGTTATGTTAATGACATTGTGAAGCAGACCTGGACTGCCTGTTTTCAGATTATTTTATGTCACAGAGAAGTAAACTTGTATTTTGTTTAAGCTCAGTAAATTTGGGTTTTTCTGTTATGTATAGTTGAATCTACTCCCCCCTAATAACACCCCCATATTCTAAAGCAGCCTCCCTTCTCTTGCTATGTTTGAACTCTTGGTGCCATTCACTTTTTCACTTCTAAATTGCTGAAATTTCTTCTCTTAACATTTTCCATAGTATGTGTTCACAAGCACTGCACTGTAATTAAAAGCTGTTACAAATGCTCATTATGTAGTTTCTAAAATTTTAATAACTCTGAAGAAACTTAAGGCAAGACTACAAAAGAATGTGTAAGTGCAGTT
Organism: Proteles cristata cristata; assembly: GCA_017311185.1. Classification (NCBI taxonomy): domain Eukaryota; kingdom Metazoa; phylum Chordata; class Mammalia; order Carnivora; family Hyaenidae; genus Proteles; species Proteles cristata. Next base: position 30,319 of record JAESUZ010000388.1, on the reverse strand, counting down.
ACAAATATTTTATTTCCTAATGAAAAAGGTACAATTTCTTAAAAACAATGTATAAATATAAACTTGCCCCCCAGCCCCCTGCCCCAGTCCCCAGTGGTGATAGACATAGATTGATTTGGTTAATTGGCTACCAGTAATTCCTCCAGTGATTATGTCTAGATCACTGATAACCCTCTTGTTACCTTCCTGTTTTCAGCTGTCATTGTACTCCTATTCTAGTCACAGGGAAATATAATAATGTGGGGAAGCTTCCATATGGAAGTTACATAGCTATTGGTGCAAGGATGGTTATGTGAAATGAACAGAACACGAGCTGTCTTCTGGGTGTTTTAGAACTGCACCCAACAGGGAAAGAGATCCTCTCTAGTCTTGAGACCATAAAGACGTGGAAAAATTGTTGTAGGAGAATCATACTAAGCAAAAATAGAGATGGAAGGAAATAATCCAGTTATTTTTTGGAAAATGGACATTGTACCTCATCTCTAATTTAGAATCTCTTTTCTGGTAAGTTGATGATTTGTAATTGAGACAGAACTTCAAGTGAGACTGTTGGGAACTTAAATTGGAGGGTCAAATGAAGGGACAGAACTTTCTTTAAAAGTCTCCCTCTCTCTACCCTTTCTCTGCTTGTACTCTGTCTCTTAAAAATGAATAAATGTTAAAAAGCATTTTAAAAAACCTTTTATATTAAAAGAATTAGTACTATAATCTTTCTATGCAAAGAATTTGGGTGGTCACCTAGTACAACTTAACCCATTTTTGGATGGGTAATAACTGTCATTTACTGAAATCAATAGTGTTGGCATTTTACTAAGCATCTTACCTATAGTTTGCTCATTATTATGGTTAAGTATCATTTTTCCTATTTTACACATAAGGAAACTGAAGCAAGGGGTCTTAGATGACTTGCCCAAGATCACACAATAAGAATGTGAAAAGCTAGCATTTCCACTATGATACTATTGTTATTTCATCTGTGTATTTTCTTCAATAATTATCTAATTACATTTTACTATATATCAATGTAAAACCAACTACAAGGAGTATATACACTAATTGGTGGGTCAAAGCAGCCTAACAGCAGTCTGGGTAACAAAAATTAACTAACTTGGCAATATAGATTTCCTTTTGCAAATGAATGTAAAGATAATAGTGCATGTATTAATAATTTAAACCATAATGTTTGCCAAATTAGCTATTAAGCATTGTATCTATAGTTTAATGCATTTCAAGTAGAACTACAAAAAGGAAAGTAAAAATGTGTTCTCTATAGTATACCAAATTAACCCATAATACAGTCTTTGACTTACAAATACTTAAATTTAAGTGCTCTATAGAATTAGAAATTGCTTGGAAAATGGGTGATCTCTACTTAGAGGAACGTGGTCTCTTATATGTTCAGATTTTCCAGCAGGCACTATTAATTCATTTCCTCTTTAACTCCGATTCTGCTGCCAACTCCCTGCCTCTCTGCAAAGCTGCCCTATTGTCATGGGTGTTGGGACATCTCTGCTTTCTCTGACAAACTGGGAGGCAACTGAATTCCTGAGATCATAATTTAGAACTCAGAATATTAATAAATTCCCCCTCCCACATATACAATGACACACACATGTATATTTTCATTTATTTACAAATGGTAGCAACATATAGTTGTTAGATTGCAATTTAAATATTAAATTGCCTGGGAATAGAATGTCCATTTAAAAAAATATTTTTTAAATGTTTTATTTATTTCTGAGCGAGAGAAAGAGAACGTGTGAGCAGAGGAGGGTCAAAGAGAGAGGGAGACACAGAATCTGAAGCAGGCTCCAGGCTCTGAGCTATCAACACAGAGCCTGACATGGGGATTAAACACACGAACCATGAGATCATGACCTGAGCCAAAGTCGGACGCCTGATCGACTAAGCCACTCAGGCACCCCTAGAATGTCAATTTTTAACATTGTTTTCATATAAAAGGAAAGTGCATTCTAAGTTCTGAATGGGCGTTCAAATAGCCTGTTCATTCATGGCAGACTGCCTATTTTTAATATATGAGGACCTCATTGCTTGTCAGGTGTCAAGCATGAAATATTTGGTACATTCACTAGCTTATAATCATCAAGGATTATCTATCTGAGTTTGGGGTTAATCAGGGTACTGCAGATAATTTGGGTGTTAAATACTGTACTATAGATAATTTATGTTTTTGTATAATTGAGACTGATAGTACTACTGAAATTTTGTTAATGAATGATTGAAGACTATAAATTTTAATCTTGTAACTTGGTGGAGTGGAAAAAACTATGCTTTTGGAGTCAGATCTGAATTCAAATTCTTGCCTTACCATTTACTAACTGAATCTGTTTCCTGAACTATAAAATGGAGACAGTGATTGCAGGGTGGTGGTGAGATTTGAAATGATTTAGCAGTGCCTTGTGTAAAATGCTTATTTAAGTCAAGGCACTTGACACACATTAAAACACTCAAAATAACATACCATTAGATCTTTAATTCCTTGAAGTTAGTTCTTTTGTAACTTGACATGCATAAGGGTGAGCATTTCACTGAGCTACAGCATAGAATTATGTTTTAAAAGGTATAATAGTAAATAGGTGTGATAATATATGTTGATATTTTTTGGTTATGGTAAGTGTAAGATGGCTTATTTTAATTTTTCACATTTTTATTTAAAAAAGTTAAAAAAAATTTAATGTTTATTATTGAGAGAGAGAGACAGAGTATGATCATGGGAGGGGCAGAGAGAGAGGGAGCCACAGAATCCAAAGCAGGCTGCAGGCTCTGAGTTGTTAGCACAGAGCCCAACATGGGGCTCGAACCCATGAACTGCGAGATCATTTCCTGAGCTGATATTGGACCCTTAACTGACTAAGCCACCCTGGCGCCCCTAATTTTTCACATTTTAATAATGCTCATAAAATCATTAAGTACTTATCTATTAAGGAAAGCTCAAATAGCAAATAAAAACAGTGAATAAAATAATGTGCTGTTTATTCTTCAAATTATTATTTTGTATAGTAATATTTGCTTTAGTAGGAAGTCTTATTTTATGAAGGTATTGGCTCAATTTTTATTTCCTCTTATGAGATAGTAAACTTTTGAAATGCGTATTTGCTCCTGAAATTCAGTATTACATTTGGCCACAGTTTATCAGTGGCCAATACTGACCTTCAAAGCTATTTCAATGAAAGTGAAATAGAAACCTTAGAATGTAAATTAATTTGATAATCGTTCTTACATGAACCTGATGGTAGAAGTGTTTAGTTGCTCTAACATGTTTATAGTCCAGCTTCAGGTTAACAAACTAAGCACAATTAAACAAAACTAACGTTCCTGGCCTTGAGCACTGAAAATGGTTTTTGAGAAAGGTTGTTTCAGTTAGCAAATACTTCATTTAAGCAATGATATTTGGCTAGGTCATAGTAAATACAGATGCCTAGAGAAAATTTGTTGTTGAGTATCATATACTTAAAATGTCTGGCCAGCTTTGTGGAAGGTATAGCTAGGGGGTTATTTACTCTTCCCTGGCCCTTACTCTCCCTTGATAATCCTTCTTCTCACTGCTTTCTCCTTATCTCTTTTCCTCACCCCCGCCTTTTTCTTCCTTCCCTCCTTTTTCCTTCCCTATTCCTTTTCCTGTTTCCTTTCCTCTAGTAGTCTCTAATGAGATTTTTTTTTAAACTAAGCAACATTTCAGATGTATTAAAAAGTACAGTAAATCATATATCCAGCCATATCCACCACTGAAATTAAGCAGATGTTAAGAAAAAAATTTTTTTAGTGTTTATTTTCGAGGAAAGACACAGAGAGCAAGTGGGGGAGGAGCAGATAGAGACAGGGAGACACAGAATCTGGAGCAAGCTCCAGGTGGGGCTTGAGCCCACAAATTGTGAGATCATGATCTGAGTCAAAGTTGGACACTTAACTGAGCCACCTAGGTGTCCCAAGGAGATGTCAACTTTTCTGCAGTCTTTAGTTCAGCTCCTATATATATTTTTTAAAAGGGCAGGCAGAAGAGCAGGATTCTTGACTCTTGTTTCTTGCAATATCTTTAGCATTTTGAATAATGCTAGGGTCTTAGTAGGTGTCCAACAGATATTTGTTAAGAAGATCAACAAAGGAGAACCAATATGTATTCAGAGAAGAATAAGAAAAAATCAAGTGTCAAGGCAATAGCGCTTGAAAAAGAGTCATCCATAGTGTCAGAGACAATGAGAGTGTTTTGATAAAAATTTGGTAAAAAATTGAAAGCAGTCCATTGTCATTGGTAACCTTGGTAGTCATTGAAAGCATTAGTTTTCATCTTAGCACATATCACTAGAGAGGCAGTGTGATATAGTAGTCATTTAAGGTCCAGGTTTTGGAGACAGAATGCCTGAGTTCCACTTAGCTTTCTTTGTCACTGGGCAAGTCATGTTTCAGTTTCTTCTGTAGAGGAGAGATGAACTTAGAACATAGAGGGTTGTGAGAAGTAAATGGGTTAACTCATTTAAGAAAAATGTACTTAGAACAATGCCTGGTACATAGTAAATGCTAAAAGAAAAATTGTTGCCTTTCAGTAATTACTGTCAATTAACCTGAGCACTGTATAAGGCTCCTCAAATCATCTGTAGGTTTTATCTCAGTCTGGCAGAAAAAAAGCCACCTCTTCTACACATTAATATCTGCTGGTATGAAATCTCTTTCAAGTTCTGTAACTAAGGATGTAAATAGTCTCATTATTTGTCTTTTTTTAAAATCTCAATTCAGATAGTACTTTAAGTTTTCTTTTAGTATTTTATTGGTAGGCAATAATAATAGTATCAGTGAAAATTAAACAGTGTGAATTTTTTAAAGACCAAAATGTATTTTTGATGGCATTTTATTTACATAGCTGTTTCTTTTTTCTTTCTTTCTTTCTGTTTTTACATAGCTGTTTCTTATCCTGAAAATCTGACAAACTTTGTTCAGTCGTCATGGCTTTATGAGGATCTGAAAGGATGATCATTACAGCTGCTAAGTAAATGGTTTTGCATTTTAGAATTATTCCTATTCTCAGCAGTGCTAATTAGTAATACTTTATGCATTGAATGTCAGTATGAGTAGGGAGAGCTGACAATTTTATTTTCTTCTTTGAGCTTTTTAAATGTATTCCTTTCCATTCAAAATCATTGGGTATTTCTCGACATTAATGATACATTGGGAATAGAGAAATTCACAATGAAAAAATATTTAGAAGTTCTAAAATTTCCTTCTGTTATATTTGAAAAAAGTAAGTTTGGTTATTTACTGAGGGAAAATAATGTTTTAAAATAAATAGCTGTGTTTAGTAAGTTGTATTTTAAGAACTTTTTTTTCACTTGATTGAATTGAATGAGCTATGCTGTAATAATTTTTTCTTCTTAGTTTGTAGCATTAGAGGAAGTTTTCTGACAGATCATTCTGTTCTATAGTAGTGTTTCTCAAACTTTTCTTCTTCTTCTTTTTTTTTTTAATGTTTTATTTATTTCTAGGAGAGAGAGAGAGAGACAGCATGAGCAGGGGAGGGTCAGAGAGAGAGGGGGTCACAGACTGAAACAGGCTCCAGGCTCTGAGCTGGCAGTCAGCACAGAGCCTGATGTGGGGCTCGAACCCACGAACCGCGAGATCATGACCTAAGCGAAAGTCGGATGCTTAACCGACTAAGCCACCCAGGCGCCCCTCTCAAACTTTTCTTCATAAGATCCATTTTACATTGTTAAAAATTAATTGAGGGGGACTGCAAGAAACTTTTTAGATTATGTTGATATTGACCACATTAGAAATTAAAGCTGGGAAATTTAACATAATTATTAATTCATTTAAAAATAGCAGAAATAAACCCATTACATGTTTATATAAATATCATTTTTTAAAATACAAAATAATTTTCCATACAAAAAGTTAATGAGAAGAGTGGCATTGTTTTACATTTTTGTAAATCTCTTTAATGCCTGGCTTAATAGAAGGTGTTTGGAGTTTTATATCTACTTTTGCATTAGGTGTATTATGATTTGTTGTTTTGGTTGAAGTATATGAAGAAAATATGGCATGACATACATATATATCTGGGAGAGGGAGAAGTAATTTTAGCTTTTTAGGTGGTTGTGGATATCCTATTTTGATACTACATCAAAACTTGACAAATGGTAGTTTTTTAGATTGTGAAATCTGAAACTGTATCAGTGAACCTTTTTACTTTATTACATTAAGATCCATGGCTTTATTGTGTACAATGAGTGGATCTTTATTCATGCATGATTTTGTAACATTAAGCTTGGGTCATTTGGAAAATATTGGTTCACTGACTTATGCAGATCTTCCACATGTTGACATGACACATTACATTTTATAATATAACAAAGTCACTTGTTAGCACCACTGATCTCATTAGAAAGGAAAAGTGTTAAGCTCATGATGATGAAAACATGTTTTATCAACTTGAAAGTTTGAATTTTATTATTGGAAACTGTCACTTTTGTTTTATCAAATGTCAAATTTTCCTTTTTTTTCCTTTTTTAGTTTATTTATTTTTGAGAGAGGGGCACATGTATGCGCAAGCAGGGGAGGGACAGAGAGAGAGACAGAGAGAACCCCAAGCAGGCTCCTTGCTGTCAGCATAGAGTGTCTGATCGCAGACACTTTGAAATCATGATCTGAGCTGCAATCAAGAGTTGGACGCCTAACCAACTGAGCCACCCAGGCACACTTGGAAACTGTCACTTTAAATGAGAGGCTTACTGGTTGCTTCAGAAGGATGGGACACTGGGTTGGCAGTGGCAGTGTGCAGGGTGTGGTCATTTCTGCTTCCTACTGGCCTATGGTGGAGAGGATACTGGTACTCCAGCTTGCTCTGGAGTGCAGTGAGGGGGGCAAATTGCACAACAGGCCAGTGACTGACCATGAGCCTCCATGTACCACTGGGGCCCTCAGGAAGAATCACCAACATGGGTTGCCTGCTTGGAGCACGGACCCCACTGTGTGCAGGAAGGCCAAGTATCTGCTGCACTCAGAAACCAGGTAGACCCCAGGTGTCTTGGTCTGCTTGGGCTGTCCTAACTGAATGTCACAGCCTGTAGCGACAGCACATGCTAGGGGATTGCCTCCTGTGGGTTGCTGCATGCACGTGTCCTCCCAGCAGGCTGACTGTAACAGGACCGCGCTCACATATGTGCACTGGCAAGCCTTTGCGTGCCTCTGCCAGGTGCTTCTGTTCAGGCAGGACGGCTCCACCACCTACATCCCCTATCAGGAGCCATGACCAATGCTTGAGATGCTGTGGACCTAGATGCCCTGTCCGCAGAGGAGAGGGAGGCATGGTTTTGGAAACTCGAGGCCCAGTTCAGAGAGAAAAAGGAGGAGGAGCTAGAGCTCTGGGATGACTTTGACCTGGAGCTGTACACAGGGTTTTGGACCAAAAAGTGACCATGCCAGGAAGCTACCCTGGCAGGGGATGCTGTGGACAGAGAGAATATGTCTTTAAGTGGTGCATTCACTAAACCCCTCCCCCCAAAAAACCCAAAAAAACCCAAGAATTACTTTGTTCATTTTCAAGAAAATGTCTGCCAAATACCTGATACTAAACAACCATAGTTCTTTCAAGTAAAAACAGTATTCTGTGGAAAGTGGCTCTTTGAGCTTATAGCTCAACACATGGTTTTCCTCAAGACAATTATTGTCCTTTGTATGCACAGAAAGTGCTATGCATGCTTCAATTTCAATACAGATTATAAAAAGATGTATACTCAAAAGACAAGAACTTAGAGGCGCCTGGGTGGCTTAGTTGGTTAAGCATCCGACTTCCGCTTAGGTCATGATCTTGCGGTTCGTGGGTTCGGGCCCTGCGTCGGGCTCTGTGCTGGCTGCCAGCTCAGAGCCTGGAGCCTGTTTCAGTCTGTTACTCCCTCTCTCTCTGACCCTCCCCTGCTCATGCTGTCTCTTTTCTCTCCTAGAAATAAATAAAACATTAAAAAAAGACAAGAATTTAAAAAATAAAAATTCTTAAGTTAAACTAGACTAGCTCCCCCTTTCCCCCACACCCTCATTGTGTATCATTGCAGCATACAGTGACTGATAATATAGTTTGGTGCCAGTGCCTTGATTTATTCTAAGGTGCCAGCAGTTTTATCCACCTTGGCATGCACTGTGCATGCAAATGTTAACTGTGAAAAGGCAGATATCATCTCAACGTTATGAAAATAGTTTCGGCCCTGTGGATCCCTGAAAGTATTTTTGCAGATCCCAGTGGATTTGTGTACCATACTTTATATACATTAGATCAGTTTGTGGATATATCTTTTAGTTATTAGGGAGGATTAATTTTTACTGATAATTTTTAAAAATCTGGGTCTTCCTATTTCAACTTATTGTTTTGAGGAAAATTTCATAGCTTTAAGCTAGTATGCATTTTAATGGAACCTGGGTAGTAGAAGGTTCTTGAGAAGAACCAATCTTGAATATTGATTATTTAACAGTTCCAAAGGCTTGGAACAGTGAAAAGGAATAATTTTGCCTTGGGGTTGAGTGGTTCTTTGGATCAAGGTTCAGAAAAAGCAATAAAAAGTTTGTGTCAGTGGAGTCTGATATAAGAGCTTCAAAATAAGAATATCTTTTCATCTCTAAATTACCTTCTTAAAGAAATTGGTATTGGAGTCTTGATGCTGGGTGACGAGAAGTTGAGGGGCTCCAGATCTTCATCAGATCCACATTAAAACTAGAGCAACATTACTTTAATTTCTTTCCTGGATTGACCTTTTTAAAAATTTTTAAAAAGATTTAGTAGGGAAAAAGATTTTGCTGGTAAAATGATTAGAAACTTAATTTTTTACCCTTAGGTTTTACTTCTAAACAGCTTTGTTTATTTTCTCATGCAGATTATCATTGCTGATTGTTATTTACATATGGGTTCATCCATTTAACACACGTTTATTGATTATGCCCTGTGTGGCAGGCACTGGGTGGAACTGGGAATGAGTGGGACTGAGGCAGACAGACAGCCATGTTGCCAGTCCCTACCCTAGTGTACTATACAATTTTAGACCTTAGAGTCTGGCAGAATCTTTTCTACCCTTTAGCTGGTCCTGGGTTATCTCCTTATGTCTGTTTTCCAATCTCAAAATTATTACGCTAGTGACCTTTAAAGTTTTTAAGTTTTGTATTTTTAAAATAATTTCAGACTTGAAAAAATGAATGGTACAAGAATAGACTTGAAAAAATGAATGGTACAAGAATAGTATCTTTCATCTTGTTCCCCCAAATGTTAATATTTTACAAATTTTTCCTTATGATTTTCTTTTTATTATATACACCTTTTTTTCTGAACTATTTGAAAGTTGCAGACATGATCTTCTGAAAACTCAGTGTGTATTTTATGAAACTCAGGGCAGTTTCCTGAAGTATCCAAAGGGTGTTGCTCTATCTGTACATCTTCTACATTTATTATATCTGTATTTATTAAATACTTATTTAGTCTATAAATATAAGCTTTAATAATTGACCAAAGAATATAGCAAAAGAAAGAAACATTGTCTCTAGTCCAGGATCAAATTCAGGATAATGAGTTGCTTTTAGTTCTGACTTTCTTTAATTTGGAAATGTGTCTTTCTTTTATAACACTGACTTTTTAAAAGAGTGTAGCCCAGTTATGTTGTAGAATGTCTCCCCATTTAGGTTTGTCTAATATTTCATCTTAGTAGAATCAGGTCATGCATTTTTTTCAGGGCTACAGTTAGAGGTGTTGTGTCCTTCTTAGGCTGTTGTATCTGGAGACACATGATGTTGGTTTGTCCCATTACTAGTGATGTTAACTGATTACCTACCAGTTTTTATTTATTTATTTTTCCACTGTAACAGTACTATTTTTTTCCTTTGCAGTTAGTAAGTATATTGTCAGGAAATACTTGAGGCTATGTAAATATTTTGTTTGTCATCAGACTTTTCTTAACTACTTTATCATCCCTGTGAGGATTTTTCATTGAATCAATGTTATTAATATCGTGGTTGCGAAGTGGTGATTTCTCCTTTAACTAGTTGACATTTTAACATGTACATACACACAGATTCTTATTTTTACTTAGTGCTAACAGATCATTGTTGTTTATTTTGATTCTCGGATTGTCCTACATCTGGTCTCTTCAGGCCAACTCCTGTGTTCTTAAGCCGTATTTCCATCATTCTTTGAACATTTTTTTAGTATCTGGCACAAGGTATTCTGGGTCTGTCTTATACTATCACTTATACTGTTCCTGAGGTGGAATCAACAATTTTTTGAAGAACTTTCAGTTCCTCTTAGTGGAAAATAGTATTTAGGTAAAAGGTCTGGGTGCTGGTTATTGTGCTCATTATTACTGGGGTATTACTGCGTCTAGGCTCTCTAGATGGAGTTAGGAAAATTTACATGCGGACACATTCATATCTGTTTATATTTCTCTGTATGTATATTTATAAATGAGTTCAAGTTGATAGGTCCAGTTTCAATCCCGTACTCCAGGATTCATTCTCAGCTTAATTTTTCAGTATGTCTAAAGCTCTTTGCTGACAGTAAGACATCTGGCTCCGATTATTTACAATACATTTGCTTATTTAATCAATCCTAGAATGCATGAAAGATAGTTTCAGAATTGATAACCCATTCCAGTGGTAAAAACAAACTTAATGCTATTTTGTTTCCAGTTTGAGAGTATAGACAAAATATCATACTCAAAAGTTACTTCAGTTAGCTCTTCTCCCCCAGTGGCCTTACTTCTCTTTCAGTGGTGACATGTTAATTATCTGAAATACTTTTAGGTCTGGTTCCTTCTGTTTATGTACCACTTTTAGGGCTAGCCCTCTTCTATCCTTGTTGATTTTATTTATCCTTGTTTTATTTTTTTGGATATGTGAAACATTCATAGAGTTGAGAACTGTAGGAGTTCATTAACAGGAGTCAGAACTATATAAAAAGGTATACTCAGAAGGGTCATTCCCCCATCTCTTCACTCCATTTTCATACAACCTCTGAAAAATTACCCCCCAAAAGACATGCATGAGGCTTGCATAAAGTAATCTTTGGAACTTGTGAATGTGATATGAAAACAAGGCCTCTGTAGATGTGATTAAATTGAGTTTCAAGGCTCTTGAGATGGAGACATTACCCTGGATAGGCCCTACATGATGCAGTCACATATATTCTTGTAAGAGGCAAGCAGATAGAGACTTGACGTAGAGGAGGAAAAGGCAGTATGATCATAGAGGCAGAGATTGGAGTGATACAGCCACAGTCAAGTGGTGTTGGCAGCCACCAGAGGCTGGAAGAGACAAGGAACAGATTCCTTCCTAGAGTCTCCCAAGGGAGTGAGGACTTATTGACACCTTAATTTTGGCTCAGTGAAACTAATTTTGGATTTCTTGCCTTCAGAACTGTAAGAGAATAAATTTCTGTTGTTTAAAGCTACTAGGCATGTGATAAATTGTTACAGCAGCTACAAGAAGCTAATATAATATACCTCCTTTGTGATGTGTGGGGCTCAAACTCACAAGCTGTGAGATCATGACCTGAGCCAGAGTCGGAGGCTTAACTGACTGAGGCACTTAGGCACCCCTGGTCTTATAATTTTCTTGTTTAAATCTTTATTTTGTTTTATTCTGATCCATGGATATTTTCTTAATTCTCTTTCTTACTAAAATGTTTGCATACAGTAAATATTTGGGCCCCTTATTATTTTTTTCCCTCTTAATATAGCCTGGAGGTCACTATCTTCCTCACCTTTCTATAGTTGCATAGTACTTGATCGTGTGGATGTTTATTCAGCCATGCTCCAATTTAGGAAATTTTGCACTTAGGGTTTTTCCATTAATTTGCAATTAAAAGCAATGCTGCAGTGAATAACCTTGTGCATATATGTTTGTGTACTGTTGGGGTTTTTTTAGGGTAAATTTCTAGAAGTGAAATTGCTAAGCCAGAAGGTAAATACTCTGTAGGTTTTGTTAGATATTGCTAAATTCTCCTCTGTTAGCATTGTACCTATTTATATTATTACTAGCAATTTTTGAAAGTATCTGTTTTTCTGTAGTTTTGGCAGCAGAATATTTAAAATTTGAGGGGATAGGTAAAAAGTGGTATATCAACATAATGAGTGAGGTTGAACATTTTTCATATGCTTAAGGGTGATTTTTATGTATTTTATTATTTGTGAATTATCTCTTATCAGTGTTTATCAGGTTTTTGGTTTCATTTTCTCTCAGCTTTTAAGAATTCTTTCTACCCTAGGGATATTCTTTCTACACTAGAGTTTTATCTGTAATATATGTTTAGAGTTTCTCTCAATTTTTCACTTGTCTTTTGGTTTTGCTTATGACATCTTTTAAACAAATATTTATTTTTTTAGAGACCTTTGAGGTTTACAGAAAAATTTATCAAAAAGTAGAGTTCTCACGTTATACCCACCACTCCCCTGTTATTTGTACCTTGTATTAGAGTGACACAGTTGTTATAATTGATGAACAAAATATCAATGCATTATTATTAACTAAAGTCTATAGTTTACATTTGAGTTCATTCTTTGTGTTGTACGTTTTATGGACTTTTGACAAATATGTAATATCACTTGCCCACTATTACTGTGTCATACATAATAGCTTTACTATATGAAGTATCTTCTACTATAATGGTATGAAACTGGAAATCCAATTCAGAAAGAAAACCGGAAAATTCAGATATGTAGAGATGAAACAACATACTACTAAACAACAAATCAAATAAAAAACTACCTTGAGACAAATGAAAATGGAAAAATAACACACCAAAACTTAAGAGATACAGGAAAAGCAGTTCTCAGGAGGGCGGTTCATAGTAATATAAACACCCTCATTAAGAAAAAAGAAAGGAGGTACCTGGGTAGCTCAGTTGGTTGAGCATCTAACAATTGATTTCAGCTCAGGTCGTGATCTCATGGTTCGTGGGTTTGAGCCCTGAATTAGGCTCTGTGCTGACAGTGCGTTGAGCCTACTCTGGATTCTCTTCCTCTCTCTGCTCCTCCCCCACTTGTGCACACATCCTCACTCTCAAAATGAACTTAAAAAAAAAAGAACAAACTTATATAAACAACCTAACTTTATATTTCAATGAACTAGAAAAAAAAGAATAAACTAAACCCAAAGTTAGTAGAAAAAAGGAAATACTAAACATCAGAGTGGAAATAAATGAAGTAGAGACTTAAAAAGCAATAGAAAAGATTAATGAAACTAAGAACTGTCTTCTTAAAAGATAGAATAGGCAAACCTGTAGCTAGACTCACCAAGAAGAAAAGCGAAAGGACTCAAAATCAGAAATGAAAAGAGATGTTACAACTGATACCATGGAAATGCAAAAGACTGTAAGATTTATGAAAAATGATATGCCAACAAATTGGTCAATTTAGAGAAATGGATAAATTCTCCTAAATATACAATTTACCAATAATAGAAAATCTGAACAGACCAATTACTAGTAAGGAGATTTAGTAATCAAAAACCTCAACAGATAAAGCTCTAGTCCCAGATGGCTTTTTTGGTGAATTTTACTAAATGTTTAAAGAAGAATTGATATCAGTCTTTCTCAAACTCTTATAAAAAAAAATGAGGAGGGAATACTCCTAAACTCTTTGTGAGGCTAGCATTCCCTTGATGCCAAAGCCAGACAAGGAAACTACAAGTTAACTACAGGCCAGTATTCCTGAGGAACATAGCTGTAAAAATCCTTAACAAAATATTGCCAAACCAAGTTCAACAATACATTAAAAGGATCATACACCATGGTCAAGTGGGATTTATCCCTGAGATGCAAAGACAATTCAACATATCAATAAATGTGATACATTAAGTTAATAGAATACAAGATAAAGATCATATTATCATCTCAATAGATGTGTAAAAAGTATTTGACAAAATGTAACATCTTTTCATGGTAAAAACTGTCAGCAAATTGAGTGCAGAAGAATGAACTAACCTTAACCATGGAATGGGAAAAATATTTCCAAGTCATATATCTGATAAAAGTTTAATATCCAAAATATATAAAGAACTTAAATTACTCAGTAGCAAAAGGGATTTTTTAATGTAATTACAAAATGGGCAAAGGAACATTATAGACAATTTTTCATAGAAGACATACAAATGGCCTAGTTATATGAAAAGATGCTTGATATTATTATCAGTAGGGAAATGCAAATCAAAATCACAGTGAGATATAACTTCTATCTATTAGAATAGCTTTTATGAAAAAGACAAGATACAACAAGTGTTGTATGGAGAAAAGGCTATGGACAAAAGGAACCTGGAGTGCCTGGGTGGCTCAGTCTGCTAAGCGTCTGACTCTTGATTTTGGCCCAGGTCATGATCTCACAGTTTGTGAGATCGAGCCCTGCATGGGCTCTGTGCTGACAGTGTGGAGCCTGCTTGGGATTCTCTCTCTCCCTCTCTTCTCTGTCCCTTCTTGGCTTGAATACTCTCTCTCAAAATAAATAAACTAAAAAAAAAAAAAAAAAGGGAAAAGAAAAAGGAACCCTTGTGAACTGTTGGTGGGAATGTAAATTAGTACACCCACCATGGAAAACTGTATAAAAGTAAAAATAGAGCTACCATATGATGCTGCAATCCTACTTCTGAGTATATATGCAGAGGAAGTGAAAAAAAGATTTGAAGAGATACCTGCACTCTCATGTTCATTGCAGCATTATTTACGGTAGCAAAGATATGGAAACAACCTGTCAATGTATGAATGGATAAAAGGGGTGTAGTATATATACATTGTATATATATATATATATATATATATATATATATATATATATATATATGCACACACATTCCATTATATGTATATATACACATACATACATACATGTTATTCAGTCATGAGAAAGAAGGAAATCCTATTGATTGTGATCACAATGCTAAGTGAAATAAGTCAGATGGAAAGACAAATACTGTATATCATACAGTATAAGAACTTGAATTGCATATGTGGAATCCGAAAAAGCAGAACTAGAAACAGAATGGAATGGTGGTTACCAAGGACTGGGTGGTGGCAGAAATGAGATTTTGGTCAAAGGGTACATATTTCTGGTCATAAGACAAGTAAGTTCTGGGAAAGTTAAGTTACTATTGATCTAACTTTAGGTTCACCGACTCTTTCCTATATCATCTCCAGTATGTTGTTCTCGTTGTAGATACTCTTTTACTGTTCTAGAATTTGTTTGGTTTGTTTTTTTTTTTATGGTTTCTATTTCTTTGTGAGCATATTTTCCTTTCTTCATTGAATATAATTATAATAGTTCTTTTTAAAATCTTTGTTTATTGAGGCGCCTGGATGGCTCAGTCAGTTGATCATCCTCCTTTGGCACAGGTCATGATCTCATGATTCACAAGTTTGAGCCCCACATTGGACTTGCTGCTGTCAGTGCAGAGCCTGCTTCAGATCCTCTGTATCCCTGTTTCTCTGCCCTCCCCTGCCCTCCCCTCTCTCTTTCTCAACAATAAATAAAACATTAAAAAAAAAATTAAAAACCCTTTTGTTTATTGGTATCAACATCTGATTCTACAAGATTGGTATGTATGTATTTTTTTGTTTGTTCTTTGGTCTCATTTTTTTGACCTTTGTCAAATTAATTTTGGGTTATCCTCTTATTGTTATGAATGTTATAGATTCTGTTACATTCCTCCATAAAAGGTCATGTCTTTGTGTTAGCAGGCAGTTAATTTGGTTGTACTCATACTGCAAACTGTATCTTAGGAGGCAGTTGAATCGTCAGTTGGGTTTTTTTTTCCCTTTTTTCAATCATTAGCTGGTGTCTGTCCTGCATATATGCAGTTCATTGGTCCTGTCTTGCATATATATAAGTCAGTTGGTCCGCCAAAGATTTAGCAGAGTTGCAAGTAGGTTTTATGACTTTACTTTCTGACCTTTCTGGAATTTCCCCTTCACTTTCCAGTGTTGGCAGTTGCTTTGGAAACTTTGTCTAGTATTCTAGAAAATAAAACTGCAATTAAAAATTGTGAGTCTCTGTGGGAATTTTATTTGTGTAGCCAATGATCGTGGCCTGCCCTCAGGCTGTGTACAATATATTTACTGCTGCCATTTTATGGTAAGAATGCCATTTTTTCCCCCAAGAATATACCGCCCTCCAGAATCTGTCTGCTTCTGTTCATGTTCCTCTGCCTTCACATGTTATTGTCATTTATATTTTTTCAAGTTTTATAATTGTAAATTGTAGGAGGATTGGTCTGGACAAGCTGACTCTATTCTATTGGATGTGGAACTTAACCCTGTTTTTCATTTGTTTTTAATGCATAGTCTTAATTGATTTTTATTTTTTTAAAGGGTAAACCCCGTTTTTCAAAACATTTTTACCATTTATTTATTTTTGAGAGACAGAGACAGAGCACGGAAAGGGGAGGGGGCAGAGAGAGAGACACAGAATCTGAAGCAGGTTCCAAGCTCTGAGCTGTCAACACAGAGCCCACTGCCAGGATTGAACTCGTGAATCACCAGATCATGACCTGAGCTGAAGTCTGACGCTTAACGGACTGAGCCACCCAGGCACCCCTGATTTTTATTTATTTAATGTTTTATAATTATTTATAGCTTTTGATTTGATGTTCACATTTGTCCAGTGGGATCCCTTTTAAGCTTTTTTTTTTTTTTAACATTTATTTCTTTTAATGTTTATTTTGAGACACACACACACACACACACACACACACACACACACACACACACACACACACACAGAGTGTGAGTGGGGTAGGGATACAGAGAGAAGGAGACAGACTCTGAAGCAGGCTCCAGGCTTCAAGCTGTCAGCACAGAGCCTGATGTGAGGCTGGAACTCACAGAACAGGAGATCATAACCTGAGCCAAAGTCAGAAGCTTAACCAACTGAGCTACCCAGGTGCCGCTAACATTTGTTTCTTTTTGAGAGATGGAGAGAAAGTGTGAGTGGGGGAAAGGCAGAGAGAAAGGGAAACACAGAACCCAAAGCAGGTTCCAGGCTCTGAGCTGTCAGCACAGAGACTGATGGAGGGTTGGAACCCACAAACCATGAGATCATGACCTGAGCTGATGTCAGACACTTAACTGACTGAGCCACCCAGGCACCCAAGCTTGCTTTTGTGTGTGTGTGTGTATGTGTTTGTTGGCCCTTTATTGGCCTTTGAACTCTTTATGTCAGGAATAAAATGGTGTTCAGGCTTACTTTATATAGTCCCTGCTTCAGATATGAGAACAAGATAGATAGATTTATGTATGTATGTAGGTATGTATTTAAAATTTAGATACCATATCTGGGTGCTAGAGGTTCATTTTTCAGGGGCATTATGTCCCTGCTTCTAAGACTTCTAATTGAACAAAACTAAGAAATATATATTTTTTAAAAGAACTAAATTCATACATCGATTCAAATTTAACATTAGAGTGGATTTTGTCTTAGTTTTTTTTTTCATTTTATGTTTTCCCCACCATACTAAGTATCTTAGTTCCTTATAACATATTTACCTATTTGGTTTATCCTACACTATGCAAAAAAGTTGTTTACAAATCACACCAGATTTACTATTATCATAAAATCATAAAACCGAATTTCAAGATTTCTTTAGTAGTTCTTCATCTCTTTAGAATATATTCTACTAACATACCTATATTAGCTATATACCTGTAGCTAGAGTATTTTAGAGTCATTTTAAATCTTTTTTTGTGTGTAGTTATTTTACCAACTCAGTAAAAATTTAAGATAATTTCTTTAGGGCTTTTGTTTTTCATTTTGATTTAATTTTTTTTAAAGTTTATGTTATTTTGAGAGAAGAAGAGAGCATGAGCAGGGGGGGAGCGGCAGGGAGAGAGCATGAGAGGGGATCTGATGCAGGCTCTGTGCTGTCAGCGTGGAGCCTGACACGAGGCTTGATTCCAGGAATTGTGAGATTGTGACCTGAGCTGAAATCAAGAGTTGGACACGTAACCGACTGAGCCACTCAGGTGCCACCCCCCCCTTTTGATTTAATTTTATTCTTAAATATGTAAAACATGCATTTAGTGCAAAAATCAAAACTAATTAATAATATAAATTTAGACAAACCATACTTCTACCCATGTCTCCTTCTTCTGTCCCCTTTCCTTTCCTTGCCTTGTACAAGTAACTATTTTTATTAATTTTGATGTTTCCAGTATTTTGTTTAAAAAAATAAAACGTTTTTTTTCTTAAAAGCTGGCATACTTTATTCTGTACCTTGCTTTTATTTACATAACAGTACATATCCTGGAGAGCAATATATGTGTAGAAATCCTCTTCATTCTTTTTTACAGCTATATAATATCCACTATGGTAATGTACTATAATTTATGCATCTAGACCCTGCTGGCATATTTCTAATCTTTTCCATTGCAAATGATGTCTCATTGGAATAACCTTCTCCATATGTTATATTGTATTTGTGAAAGTGTGTCATTAGAATGGCTGCAGAGTTGGGGGATTGTTAGATCAGAATATAAATTAGTGCTATCTGACATAAATGTACTATGAGCCACATGTGGCTACTAGAAAACTTAAATTGCACATTATAAAAATAAAAATATAATTTTAATTATAAATATCCAAATATTACCACTTATATTTAAAATACTGTCATTTCAACACTCAAAATGAGTATTATCATTGGCATGTAATCAGTATAAAAATTATTGGGGCACCTGAGTGGCTCAGTCGGTTAAGCGTCTGACTTTGGCTCAGGTCATGATCTCACGGTTTGTGGGTTCGAGCCCCGCATGGGCTCTGTGCTAACAGCTCGGAACCTGGAGCCTGCTTTAAATTCTGTGTCTCCCTCTCTCTCTGACCCTCCCCTGATCACACTGTCTCTCTCTCAGAAATAAATAACATATAAAAAAAATTTAAAAAATTACTAATGAGGTAGTTTAATTCTTTTTTGTACCAGTCTTCAAAATCTTTTGTGTATTTCATACTTAAAAACATATCTGAGTTTGGACTGGCCATAATTCAAGCATGCAGTAGTGCTTGGTAGCCACATATTTACTCACAGCTTATTTTCTGCCTTTACTTTTAGTTTTGTGGGTTTTTTGGCCATGTATACTTTAAAAAAGAGTTTTTATTGTTGAATTTATTAATTAAAATGATATTTTTTACCTTTGGATTTTGAATCACTGCTAGACTGACTTTCCTCATTTCCACGTTATACTTGAAATCATTCATGTTTTCTTACAGCACTTTCACAGTTTTAATTTTTATATTTCCATCTCTGATCCATTTGGAATTTATCTTATTTTTTCATATACTTTACAGTTTTGTTGTTTTCCATTTCATTCAAAAGATGTTTAAGATAACATTTTTTTACTTGCAGGAGTAAGGGCTTCTTATTATTTTTCAGTGTAGTTTTATTGCACTGTGATCAGAGACCCTAATTTGGGTTATTTCTACTATTGTTGAACTTACTGAGATTTTCTCTATGACCTTATATATGATCAGTTTTTGTGAATAGTTCATATCCACTTGAAAAGAGATTGAACTTTGTACTGTGATAGAGAAAACAATATAGTACGTTCAATATGATACAGTAATTTACCTTACAGATTACATTGCTTTGGTCTTGTGTAGCTTCACCTACTATTATTCTGTTTCTATTAATTTTTTCATACAGCTCCTGTAGATTTTTGTTTTATAAAGCTTGTGATGGGACTCTTTCGTACAAAAGTATTCATATTTGATTGATTTTCCTCCCTTTTAATTTGTCTTTTAGAGTGAAAAATCTTCTACTTTGTCTTGGTAGGTGTCTTTTGGGCCTAGGTGTTTTTTTGTCAGTTATTAAGATCATAACCTCTGCTTTCTTTTTTATTGTATTTGCCCATTATACTTTTGCTCAAATATTTTTCCTTTTAATGTTTTTTCATTACTTTGTTTTAGGTATTCCTTGTATATAGTATACAATTGAGTTTTACTTCATGAGAAAATCTAAAATAATCTTTTTTCTTTTAGTAGAGGAGTTAAGCTCTTTGTATTTATTGTTGACAATGATATGCTAGATTTTAGCTCTGACAATATTTTATTTTATTTACTGTGTGTATTCTGTTTAATGCATGGCTTTCATTATGTTGTATTACATTTTCATTGCTCGTTTTAAGAATTTGTTTTGAGGGGCATCTGGGTGGTTCAGTTGGTTGAGTGCCCAACTCTTGATTTCAGTTCAGGTCATGATCTTGCAAGTCCTGGGATTGAGCCCTGTGTCAGGCTCTGGCACTGATAGTGTAGAACCTATTTGGGATGCTTTTCTCTCCCTCTGTCTTCCCCTCCCCTGCTTGTGTGTGTGTGTACTCTCTCTCTCAAAATAAATGAATAAACATTTAAAAAAATAAAGATTTTAAAGTAGCAAAATCCTTAAAAAGTTTGCTTTGAAATTTTTTTTGATATGTAGTATATTTATCTGAATAAAGAATGGAGTTTCATTAGTAATAGTAACATTTTTTCATTAACTGTGACAAGTGTTCCATAGTAATGCAGAATGTTAGCAATAGGGGAATCTGGGTGTGTGGTATATGGAAGCTCTTTGTGTGCTGCAACTTGTCTGTAATATAAAACTATTCTAAAATTAAAAAAAAAATGTTTTAAATGTAGTAGGACTGAAGGTATCCAGGATTGGTTTTATTTTTTATTTTTTTTAATGTTTTATTTATTTCTAGGAGAGAGAGAGAGAGAGAGAGAGACAGCGTGAGCAGGGGAGGGTCAGAGAGAGAGGGAGTCACAGACTGAAACAGGCTCCAGGCTCTGAGCTGGCAGGCAGCACAGAGCCCGACGCGGGGCTCGAACCCACGAACCGCGAGATCATGACCTAAGCGAAAGTCGGACGCCTAACCGACTAAGCCACCCAGGCGCCCCTCCAGGATTGGTTTTAGAAAGTAAATTTTATCAGAGTTTATTGCTGAACTTGGTGAATATAAGCTGTATTTTTCAGTTTCCGGAAAATTAAGGAGGTGTAATCACTGTGTATTTGATGGTAAAATTAGAGGAAAATATCCCTGTTTTAGAATAATGAAGGAAAAATAAGTTTTTGGACTGGAAAGAAATTTTTTAGCTTACGATGAAAGAAAACAATGCTTTTAGAACGGGTTACTTGAATCATATCTTGTCTAAATGGATTATTTAGAATTGTTGGGGAAGAAATCATGTCTGGTAGTAAGGTGTTAAGATTAATTGGTATTTAAATAAGAATTTTGATGGTTCCTAGAAGACATAGGGCTTTTACTCCAGAATTTTAGAGTTGCAAGAGACCTTTACAGTTTATTCTAGTTCTTTCATTTGTAGAAGAATAACTAAAAATCTAGGGTAGTGATATATTATATCCAAATTTGTAGTAAATTGACGTTCAGGTCTGGGACTAGATTTGAAGACTCTTTCAGTTCTGTTTTAGGATTCTTTCCTCAATGCCAGAATGTGTTCTTGATAGTTATGATAATCTTGAAAGTTAGGAGATCATGGTTTCCTTATATCCTACTTAAAGTGCAGTTAAGGCATTGTTATATGTTTATACTTGTATTTTAAAAAAAAAGGCATAGCGATACAAGTGATTCTTTGTTCAACATCATAGAGATAATGTTAGGTCATAAGGCTCTGCCTTGTTTTTTTCTCTGTATTTTATCCAGTAAGGGAAGGGCCTGGTATAAGATTGTAGCAAAAAGGCCAATCCGTATGAACTATATAGACTGGGAGCTAGAGCTGGGTCTCATGCTGGAAACCATAAAAATGTCACATGATGTAGGGGCTGGGTTGCTGTTAGGATGATGACTTATACTATGACTAAGTGGACTCTAGAACCTGTAGAAAAGGGGGCAGAATAAAGGAGGTTGTGGATTCACCATCAAACTCATGCTAATCATGAGAGTCAGTTCTGTTTTCATTCCCTGGAGGATTCTATTTCTTGGCAGCTAAGATTTGGGATAATCATAGATAATGAAATAAAATTCATCTGACATCTGTAAAACATTTTTATTTTGCAAAGTAGTCCCACAAATATTACTGTTTGATCCTTGCAATATCCTTGAGATGGGTAGAAAGGATATTGGTGAGCAGAAAACATTATATACTAACATATGTCCAGGCAGTATGTTAGAAACCATCAAAGGAAACGAAATTGACTACACATGGTCTTGGCTTTCATGGTGTGCACCATCTTGTGGAGATGGGGTGGGGAAAGCAACCAAATTTAATGTAAGGCATATTGAGAAATATTTGGAAATTCAAACTACCATGGGAATTTAAAATGAATTATGGTATACAACTGATGGAACTTTTAGTATTTTGCCTTCTGATTTCAGACTAGTTGAAGGGATAATAACTATAAAAGGTACCCCTTTTTAAATTTTGTTTAAAACATTTTTTTTAAGTGTATTTATTTTTTTAAGAGAGAGTGCATGTGAGCAGGGAAGGGTCAGAGAGAGAGAGAGAAATAGAATCCCAAGCAGGCTCCATGTCATCAGAGCAGACTGACAAGGGCTTTGAACCATGAAGTGTGAGATCATGACCTGAGCTGAAGTCCAGAATTGGATGCTTAACTGACTGAGTCACCCAGGCGCCCCTGTTTTAAAAAGTGTAATTTTATTGTATGTTACTATGGTGTTAAATAAGGCATAACCTTTTCACAAGGCTATTTTGGGACTACAGTCAATCATCACACAATAGTGGTCTAACTCTCTAAATAACAATCACTAGACAAACTGGACACTCTCTCACATGTAGATAAATCTGCATGGAAAAGTACTGAAGTTTTAGGTGTGGACTTGCGTACTTTGTTTCCTCTTTCTAGTGTACTAAGAAATGACATGCACTTTAACTTGCCAAAAGCAATGCTATTTTGGTGGCAACGTGCCACTTCTGTTACATAGTAAAGTGCATACCAGAACTACAAAGGTAGGAGGTGTAAGTAAATTTTACTGGGAAGGGAAGTTGTCAACTTAAATAGTAGCAAATGGAGAGTGAATAAGGAAACTCCTGTTGTCATGGATATATAGGACCTCAATCATATAGAGGATGCAGGAGGCATTTCAGTTTGTGACAGCCAGCCCAGAAATGTCAAATGCTTTTCTATTCAATCTCATACTTCTGGATTCCTACCAAAAAGGAGTACATTAAGAGCATGGAAAAATTGCTTACTGAAAGGGCGAAACCTTGGAAAAGAGTAAGAGAGGGAATAGAACTTAATAGAAATTAAGTTATGTAGAAGACTCTTTAAATTATACATTTAAATATTTTCATTTTCATATCTTCACAGTAATGCAACACACAGTTACTTGCAGAACTGGTTCTGATTAGTTGAATACCAGATACATTTTTAGTCTTCTGTATAAGTGTTTTGAAATTTCTTATGTTTACATGAATTGTAGCTATTAATACTTTTCTATAGCAGTAACTGCACACCAGGAAGGCCAAGGCAAACACAAATCAAGGAATGGAGTTTTCCCAAAGCTGCAGTGTGAAAAGACTATAAACATTTGATTCCATACACCTGAATGGATTTCTTTGCTATAGGAAATTCAAATGAAATAAGGTTTCTTGAGGGGAAGAAGGATAATACTCTATATGCATTTAGTTTTCTGCCCCTTCTGCAGCACCACATTCTTCTGTATTGTCTGATGTCCATAATGTTAGGTTATGGAATCTCTAAGCAACTTCATGATGAGGGTGCTGTCTTTGCATTAGGCTTCATTCAGTATATCAAGTTTTGAAGTGGCTTCATCAAATGCCATTTTAGCCAGTGTGAGGGCAAGCTTGGATTATTAAGGATCCCATAGTAAAATACAGAAAAATTAACAGCCAGCCCCAGGCAGATTGGATGTGTGGGTTGCATCTCTTTCTTGCTCATATTAAAAGTCTCTCTGTAAGCTCCTTGAAAATTATCTAATTTTTTTTTTTTTTTTTTTTTAAATCTTGACCTCATGCAACTTCAGCAGCATATGAGAAGTAATCTTCCTTCATTTTAATGTAGAAGACCTTACTCTCTAGATTAGTTGCATTGGCTATTAAAGACATATCCAACAAACAGCTTTTTACTCTTTTTATTACTGGGTGCTGCTTATTCTTTGCACTTAGCTGGTATTTCACCTTCATAGTTACTGATGTTTTCTACCACATATTATGCATTTGTTATATGCTTTAGGATAACTTATTAGTGTATGAGTGGTGTTAATTGGATATATCTAATTTTGGAAAATTTCAGTGTTAAGTGGTATCACAAAGTTAATTTAGCTCATAGTTCCTCAAAATAGTGCTTCCAGCCAAGATGGACCAACAGGGATTGGTCCACCTGAAACAACTGGACAAAAAATATGAAACAACAATTTCTAAGACATTTGCTATCAGGCAACAAGAGACTTTGATCTTTGAGAGGCAGGAAACAAACTAGATGAGACTTCAGATTGCTCCAGCCTGGAGAGAGTTTCTAGGCGTGGAGCAGGTCAGTAGAACCCAGAGGAGCCAAGAAATCTTACTGAGTTGAAGAGATGGAGCTGGGAAGCTGTGGGGAGCCCAGGCACCTACAGTTCACAGGGCAGAATATCAAAGGAGAGGGAGCTGCAAGGGAATTTTGCAGAACTGCAGAGTTTTTCAAGAATTCAGTTGAGTACTAATCAGTGCATGCCCAGGAGGAAACTACTTGAGGCTAGGAAGAACCACTCAAAAGGAATTGAGGGCACAATACAATACTTATAGCTCACATACAACACCAGGAATAGAGTCTGGATTCATCAAAGAAGAAAATCTCATTATTCACTTAGTGTCAGGTAGAGCATCTCTAACATTCTAGTTGTCATTTTTAGATGTTTGATTTGGGTCTCTTTTTTTTTTTTTCTGTCTTAAAATGTAGTCAACCTTTTTTTTTCTAGCTTCTAGAACATATGGAATACATTTATAACAACTTTTAATGTCCTAGTTTCCTAATCTTATCAACTGTGTCATATCTAGGTTGGTTTTGATTGATATTTCTACTCATTATGGCTCTATTTTCCTCTTATTATTTTTTTTTTTAACCTGCTTGGAAATCAGTTGATGCTTGTCAGGCATGTAAAAGAAGACATTGCAAACTTTACCTTGTTGGGTGCTGGATATTTTTTTATTCCTATAAATAATCTTCAAACCTTTTCTGGAATATATTGAAATTACGTGGAAAGTGTTTGATCCTTTAAGGTATTGCTTTTAATCTTTGTTAAGTGGGACCATTTAATCTAATTGCCCCACTACTGAGGCAGAACCTTTCTGAATACTTCACCTGATGCCCTGTGAATACTAAGAATTTCCATTTGGCTAATTATCTGGTTACAGATATTAAGTTGAGAGTTGGGTTGTTACTTCAAGATTTGTTTTTAAGCTCTGTTGGGTTCATTATAGAGCTTTTTTTTTTTTTAATGTTTATTTTTTATTTATTTTGAGAGTGGGGCGTGGGAAGGGGCAGAGAGACAGAGAGAGAATCCCAAGCTTGCTTTGCACTATTGTGTAACATGAGGCTTGATCCCATGAAACCTGAGATCATGACCTGAGCTGAAAAAGAGTCAGATATTAACCGACTGAGGTGCCCCCAGAGTAGTCTTTCTTCTAGGACTGATTTAGCTATGCTCAGGTATGCCCAGAATATACAAGATATCTTTCTTTCTACTCTGGTTGGGTGGAACCTCCAGTATTCCCAGCTCTGCTTGTTCATTCTTTTAGACTCCACAGCAGTTGCTTTATGGCTGGACTCATGGCTTTTACTCTGTATGTAGATTAGTATTAAATCAGACTCAAGTGGACCCCTAAAACACAGATGGAGGTTTTTTCTGCATAATGCCTCCTCTGTGGTATATTATTCTAGTAATTCCTGCCACGTGTAACTTACTGAACTTAGACCTTTGTCTTTGCAAGTTAAGTAGATTTCTGTGTTATGCTTTGAATCTCCCTGCCTCCAGTGGTCTCTAGAACATGTCTCTTGGCAGAAAGTCAAGATGTTTATAGGGCATATCTAGCTTGTTTCCTCACTCAGGGAATGCATAGCTACATTATTGTCCAATGCCTGTAAACTCTTTTGTCATATGTTTTGTCTAGTTTTGCTGTTGTTTACTGTCTGAGGGTAAATCTGGTACCAGTTATTCCATAATGGCTAGAAGCATAAATCCTAAACTACTGGATTATTGTAGAGGAGGAGGTTGGTAAAGACTTTTGGGTAAAATTTAGGAAGAATTGATGATGAGCCCTTAGCTGATTTTTCTAGTTAATGGCCATTTAGGAATTGTTTATTGGCCCTTGGAGTAGTTAACTTAGTAGTAGTTTGTCTTTTTCAGCCAGGTCTAGCAGATGAGATAATGTAAATAGTAAAGCACTATACAGATGTCCTTATTATTTTTAGTTTAGAGTAATTTACTGAATGTTCTTAATAAGCTGTTCTGCCACTGGATATTAAAAAACAAATAGTTGGATTACCTTTATGCTGGAGGAGTTGTTGGTGATGATACATTCAGTATTATCACTAATCATGAAAAATTGGTTTCAGTAGGCTTTGGTGTCATTGGAGAAAGACTGCTTCTCACAAATAATAATAATATCAGTCCTAAACCCCACATAACAATACTAACGTACCTGGCAGAAAGACATCTTTCGGAGGGATGTATTGTGTTATTCTTAGGTTTTTGTACTTAATGACTTGTACATACATACTCAGTAAACATTTATGTAATCTTTATCAAGACCATTCACTTGTCAGTCAGTCATATGATTACTTTCTATATGACAAACATGGTAGTAGATAATTGGGAGGCAAAAGAAATAGGAGATAAGGTCCCTTATCAGAAGATCCCATGAGATCACACATGTATAAGGCAGCAATCTGTGCTGGCAAATATTAACGGAGTACAGAGTGATTATATCAGCTCTCAGGGAGAAATCGAGGGGCTGGATTTTGAGAAAATTGATGGATCTGCATTGATTCACCAAGAGGAGAAAAAGTCTCTGTTCCAAAAAGAAGGAATGGTGTGTTGCAGGGTGACAGCTGAGAATGACAAAATTATTTTGTGGAAAGCAAGCAAATTAAATTGGCTTGAATGGGATTTTCTGTAGAAGATAGGCAGAAATTAGGTTGTAGAGCTAATTAGGGTGTGAGGGTTGTAGAAGATTTTGAGCATTAGTCTAAAGAGAGATAATTCTGATTGTCTTATATGTTAAAAAGTAGACAATATTAAAGGGTTTGTGTTCACAAAGTAAATTTTATAGGCGCTGACTTATTTTAAGATAAACTATGAAGCAAATTAAGACATTGAGTATTAACTGTGTTTGACTGTAATTTGCAAAGTAAAAACCCATTCTTCATTGGGGTTTGAAAAACACTGCTTATGGAAGTGAGGATATAAAAATTTCACATGTTATAACATATTATAAGGGGGGAAAGAGGAATTTTTTAATGGTATTATAACTGAGGGTATTCTAACTGAACTGTGAGTAGGGCTGAATTTTATTTATTTGTTTGTTTTTATTGTTGTAGGTTGCTTTTGCTAAGAGAGTACCCATGACCCGGATGGTATTTTCATTCAAGATAAAGTATTCTATTGCCTTTATTGATTAACTGAACAAATTCAGGTTAGTATATTTGTGGACAGCACTTCCCTGTTCTAATTATAAGTTAATATGTTGAGAAATGGATAATTTTGTGTTTGAAGCCATGTATGTATATAGCAGTGAAGTAGAAAGACCAGGTCAGTCTAACCTCTGTTGAATTGTGTATTAGTTAATAAACATTTTCTGACTACCATGTATAATGTGTAATACATAAAATAAAAAAAAAATGTTTTACTCCCTGTTTAATAGTTTTGCACTGTAAAGTAAGGGGCTGGATAAAACAAGTGGCTAAACATGGTACATTGTATTTTGGCATTGTTGTGTGGTCTGTTTAGAGCTGAAAATAAACAACTCATCTTAGAATTTTTTGACATTTTTGATAGCTGACTTTTAAACGGATTCTTATCCAGAATTTAGTCATGCATTAAAATTATTATTTGTTTTTAGTGTTCAGTCTCTGAGTTTTGACAAAGGTATATTCATCACCATAATCTTTTAAATTCACTTATGTTGTCTCTTTGTAGTCATCCTCTCCCTTTACCTCAACTCCTAGCAACCTCTGGTTTGTTTTTTGACCCTATAGTCCACCTTTCCCAGTATGTCATTTAGTTAGAATCATTTAGTATGTAGCTTTTAAAATCAAGCTTCTTTCACTCAATGTAATGCATTTGGATTCATTTGTGCTGTGTATACTAGTAATTTGTTCCTTTTTTTTAAATTGCTGAGCTATGTTCTGCTTTATGGGGATATATCATTTGGTTTATCCATTTACCAGTTGATGGACATTTGGAGAGTTTGCAGTTTTTGGTGATTATATCAATCAAATTTATCACATTATATTGACTGCATTCCTCATGCTATACTTTCCACCCTGTGAGTTAGTTATTTTATAACTGGAAGTTCTTACCTCTTCATCCTTTCATCTCTTTTGCCTTTCTCCCCATCTCTCTGGCAACTACCAGTTCTCTGTCTTTATGAGTATATTTCTTTTGTTTGTTTGTTTTATTTTTTGGATTCTATATATTAGTGAAATCATATGGTATTTGTCTTTTTCCACCTGTCTTATTTTAATTAGCACAGTATCTTCCATCCACGTTGTCATGAGTGGTAAGATTTCAGTGTTTTTTTATGACTAACGTGTGTGTTTGTGTGTGTGTGTGTGTGTGTGTGCCTGTGTGTATCACATCTTTATTCATCTGTCAGCGGAATTTTATGTTGCTTCCATATCTTGGCTATTATAAATAATGCTGTAATAAACATATGAATACATATATGTTTTTGAATTAGTATGTTATTTTCTGTAGATAAATACCCAGAAGTAGAATTGCTGTGTTGAATGGTATTACTATTTTTAATTTTTTGAGAAACCTCCATATTGTTTTACATAGTGACTCCACCAATTTACACTCCTACCAACAGTACACAAGAGTTTCCTTTTCTCTATATTCTTGTGAACACTTGTTATTTCTTGTTTTTGTTTTTTTTGTTTTTTGTGTTTTTTTTTTCTTGATACTAGCCATTGTGACTAGTGTAAGGTGATATCTCATTGTGGTTTTGATTTGCATTTCTCTGGTGACTAGTGATGTTCATGTTTCTCTTGACCTTGTATATATCTTCTGCCCATTTTTAATTGGATTGTTTTTTAGTTTTGAGTTGTATGACTTCTTTATATGTTTTGGATATTAACCCCTTTTTGGATATGTCATTTGCAAGTATCTTTTCTCATTCAGTATGCTGCCTTTTCATTTTGTTCATAGTTTCCTTTACTGTGCAAAAGCTTTTTAGTTTGATGTAATCCTAATTGTTTGTTTTTGCTTTAGTTTCTTTTGCCTGGGGACATATCCTGAAAATATTACTAAGGCCAATGTCTGAGAGATCATTGATTTTTTTTTTTTCCTTCTTAAGTTTTTTGGTTTCAGGTATTACATTGAGGTTTTGAATTCATTTTGAATTTCTTTTTGTGTGTGGTGTAAGAAAGTGATACAATTTCATTCATTTGGATGTAGCTGTCCAGTTTTTCCTACACCATTTATTGAAGAGACTGTCATTTCCTCCATTGTATATTCTTGCCTCTTTAGTCATAGGTTAGTTAATCATTTAAGCATATGTTTATTTTATGGCTCTCCATTCTGGTCCATTGATTGATGAGTCTCTTTTTTGGGCCCAAGCCATACTATTTTGATTGCTGCAGCTTTGTAGTATATTTTGAGATCAGGGATTGTGGTACCTCTAGCTTTGGTCTTCTTTCTCAAGATTGTTTTGGCTTATGATTGTGCTTCTTTTTTTTTTTCTTAATGTTTATTTTTGAGAGAGAGAGACAGAGCATGAGCAGGGGAGGGACAGAGAGAGAGGGAGACACAGAATCTGAAGCAGGCTACAGGCTCTGAGCTGTCAACAAAATGCTTCATGGGGTTCAAACCCATGAACTGTGAGATCATGACCTGAACCGAAGTTGGCTGCTTATCTGACTGAGCCACTCAGGTACGCCGACAGTCTTTGTCTTTTAATTGCTGTATTTAGAGCATTGATGTTTAAGGTAATTATTACCAAGTATGTAATGTATATCTTGGATTTATACTACTTGGATTTATATCTACCATATTTTTAACTGCTTTTTATTCCTTGTCCCTGTTATTTATTTCTTTTTTTGTCTTCCACTGTTTCTGCTTTCTCGTTTCAGTTGAACATTTTATATAATTCCATTTTTTATCATATCTTAGTATATCATTATACTT